>LR991042.1:3737492-5092597 GCA_905163495.3 Cosmia trapezina | reverse complement strand
GTGCAATCCATATTAACTAACATCTGCACTTAAGTAAATTATACATTCGATTCTATGATCAGAAGTCAAAATTTGTGAATCCCGGATTTTTTTTGATACAAAAGTGCAATCCATACTAGCCAACACCTGAACGCAAGTACCTAACTAAACATTCGATTCCAAAATAAGAACTTAAAAAGTGTCATTCCGGAATCCCGGCATTTTCTCGATGTATAAGTGCAATCCATACTAACTAACATCTGAACTTAAGTACTTAAAACATTCGATTCTATAATTAGAAGTCAAAATTTGCCAATACCAGAATTCTGGGATCTTTCAATCCAAAAGCCCACTCCATACTTAGCCAACACCTCAACTTTAGGTTAATACGCATCCGATTATCCGATCTCTAGTAATAATGTAATGTCCCAAAACCCGGGAGATTAATTATAAAAAAATAAAAAATAAAAATAAAAAAGCCTTTTATTTCCAGTAAATTTACATTCCTTAAAATCTATGTATGTGTTAGTTTTGTTTAGTTCATTCTATGTTATTTATTTGTCTCTTACTTAGTATAATTTTATGTGTATCCTATGTTTTATATCATAGTATTTATAGTTAGGTACTTCATTTTTTTATTTAATCTACAGGAACCCCAGAATGGGTGAAGGCCTCCTCCAGTAATGCCCATTTGACTTTGTCTTCAGCTACTTTTCTCCAGTTTGGACCAGCTATTGCTTTTATATCATCTTCCCATCTTGTAATAGGTCTACCTCTTGTTCTTTTGCCTAGTAGGCCATTCCAGAATGTTACTCTTTTGGGAGATTAATTATCCCGGAAAAAATGTTGTCCTAAAGAAGTCCCCACTGTTTGTCTCCGTTCCTCGAAGTTCTATTCCGTTCTTTATTTATTACCAGAGATCGTATGTTCGGACGCATATTTACCTAAAGTTGAGGTGTTGGCTCTATAGAGGAAAAATAGAATGGATTAGATGGGGTATAGGATATTGATAGTAGGAATTATAAATACAACTAGAACTTACTTGTTGGCTCCAATCGTCGTTATGTATTCCGGCAGCCCATAATATGGTCTCTTGTGTCTCTGATCGTCTAACTACAGAAACCTTTATTCGTTTGTCAGAGGAATATTTTTGTTGCGACTGGAACGTATGTCCTACTGGTGCGGTCATTTGTTTCTACGAGTATCTCAGATTGACTTACGCGGCTTGTTATGGAAAATAGTTATTCGCAATTTAAACAAAAGCCATAGCACGTATATGTTGAAACTTTTGTATGGTAGCAGAGCTTATTGTCTCGAATGTTCAGGCGAAAATTTACAAACTTAAATTCAATATTTCGCTAATCGCAAAGTAAAAATACAATTACTTGTGAAGCCTGAACATTCTTGTGAAGCCTTGTGTTGTACTTAGCTGTTAGAGCTTTTGTTGTAAGGTATAACTAATCCCTTTAAGTATATAGGAAATGATTTGAAAAACTTAATTTTTTTATTGAATGAGTTAAGGGACATTTTCAGATTTCCATTGTTCCACAGTACCTATCTGTTAGCATTTTCAGTAATATATACTTTAGATAGTATTAATTAAGAAACAGTGTAGTATTTTAATTTAAATTTTATATTATTGTTATAACACGAAATAATAGGAAATACCTACTTAATACCTATAGCATAACTCTAAACTGTTAGCATTTTTGTACATACTAGAGTAAAATTAGAAAATATTCGCAGCCGCCATCTTGGATTTACATTTTAGTGTCACTATCGGCCTTAACATCCTCGAAACCAATGAAAACGACACCCATGACGAAACATTTGAAAATATTCGCAGCCGCCATCTTGGATTTACAGTTTCAGCAGCTTTCATTATGGGACCAACTCTGAAATCACGAAAAAAATTACGATGTTTGATACAAAAGCTCAATACCTACTCGACCAGCTGATTTATTTTTCGTGATTTACGTGTTGATGCCATAGTGAAAGTTGTTCATAGTAGATGATCCCCTGTGAAAATTTAGTGATAAACAAGTTACCCAGTAATGGTAAAAAAAATACTTAATTTATCAATTCCGGAATCACGACATTTTGACGATCAATACATAAATATACATTCGATCCTATAATCAGAACTCTAAATTTGTGAATCCCGGAATCCGGGATTTTGACTATTTTTGACAATTGTTGATAATTACGCGCGGGCGAAGTCACGGTCACGGAATGGAACAGAAAAAATAACTGACTGGATTGGATCAGCGTCAATAATATCGGGACGAACAGACTGTTTTCAGAATGAAGACAGTATACGATAATTTTACACTGTAATTCTGACAAGAGCTTTACCCAATTGAGTAGTTTAATTTTCTTAGTTTTTGAGATCATTTTGAACAGTCTGTTCGTTCCGATATTTTTGACGCTGACTGTACTCGTATTAGTCATTTGTGAGATGTGACTGTAATGAAATGATTTTGCGCCTCATTCAATAGAGGTAGGTACACACGGCTACAGATCAAGCTATACATATCCAGTATAAGCTGATCTCGCATTGTATAAGATTACCTTACAATGAGAGGTCAGTGTAAACTGGACATGCATAGCTTGATGTGTAGCCGCGTGCACGTTTGCAGTGAGTGTGGGTCTGATTGTCACCGCGTCGCGCTGCACGAATTGTCGTACCTACACCGCGCGCCACAATATCCAAATTGTATTTTATTTATTAAACAAAAAGGCATAGCACGTACAAGTTGAAACTTTTGTATGGTAGCAGAGCTTATTATCACGAATATGTGGGCGCAAATTTATAAACTTAAATTCAATATTTCGCTAATTGCAAAGTAAAAATACAATTACTTGTGAAGCATATTACTTAGCTGTTAGAACTTTTGTTGTAAGGTATAACTAATCCCTTTAAGTGTATAGGAAATGATTTGAAAAACTTAAATTTTTTATTGAATGAGTTAAAGGACATTTTCAGATTTCCATTGTTCCACAGTACCTATCTGTTAGCATTTTTAGTAATATATACTTTAGACAGTACTAATTAAGAAACAGTGTAGTATTTTAATTTAAATTTTATATCATTGTTATAACACGAAATAATAGGAAATACCTACTTAATACCTATAGCATAACTCTAAACTGTTAGCATTTTTGTACATAGCAATGAATTCACTATAGTTATCCACTCAGCGAAAATAAAAAACTTTAGAATTATCGAAGGGTAAATGGAAAAAATATTATATCTCTACTGGACTATAATTGAAGCTTTCAAGTCATCGCGCGAGCACAGGAACACATTTTCATCGCGCGACGAAATCGAAACGTTTGCTCGTACGATCGAAGCCAATCAGGACAGGCCACAGATCATAAAAGGCTCATTCTTCAAAGTAATGCCGTCTGTTGGGCTTGGGACAGGTCAACTGAAAGCAATGGCTCTTTCTTTAAAAGACCCTTCCAGACATGGCCCTGCTGCATTGTTACTCACATAAAATCCTAATAATATAATGTTTGGACCTGTAGTTTGGGCTTTAAAAGAGACCATGACATCGGGGTTTGTTTCGGCATTTCTGCACAGGGATCATCAATTAGGAAAAGCCGGCGCAATCTAGTTTTAAAATATTTACTAAAATACTGACTTGTCAATCGGGCTAGCCTTTTCCCAACTATGTTGTGGTCGGCTTGCAGTCTAACCGGATGCAGCTGAGTACCAGTATTTTACATGGAGCGACTGCCTATCTGACCTCCACAACCCAGTATCTGGGTAATACGATACCCCTTGGTAAGACTGGTTGTCAGACTTTCGGGCTTCTGACGACCCGTAACGACTGTCATAGTTCCACGAATGACTTGCGGAAAGGTGCTTTCCGAGGCACGGAGGAGTCTCGGTATGTAAAGATGGTCAGCCATCACTGACCAACCCCGGCAAGCGTAGCTTAACCTGATGGATCAACCCGTGCGGCTGTTATTGCTTAGCCACGAGCTCGTCTAAAATATTGACGTGTAAAAGTGTCATAAAGATCTAGGTACAGAAATAAACATTTCATTTTCAATTCAAGCGACCGCATTATATTTGCATGTTCAAAATCATTCGGTAAAATACCGCCAATTTCAACATTGCCTAATCGATTCAGCTCTCGATACAAACGTAATCAGTATATCAATGGTATCGACTCGTTACTACACGTTTTAACACGGTCATGATAGTGCAAGAGATGAGTTCATTCGATACACGAGCGTAACGATTGCGATTCGATTCATCGACGAGTTGTACCATTGTGTGCGATAAGGCATTGTTCAGTTGGTCTTATACGTCACGTAACGAAATGGAAAATGTGATAAGTATGGAATGGAGTCATTCCCATGTAATGTGGGTTACTATTGTCATTATATTCATCATCCTTAGATTAGAGAAGCTTACGTCCATCAATGGACTGCCCATTGATGGACGTAAGCTTCTCTAATCACACTCAATTTTACTCGATACACGTTAAGCCATTGGTCCCGGCTGTCATTCCTGGATCATTGACAGTCAGAAGCCCGACAGTCTGACAGTCTTATGAAGGTGTTACCCAATAACTGGATTGTAGAGGTCAGATAGGCAGTCGCTCCATGTAAAATACTGGTATTCAGCTGCATCAGGTTAAACTGGAAGCGGACCCCAATATAGTTTGGAGAAGGCTAGGCATATGATGACTCTACTCATCCAGCTACCAGACAGTTCGTTATTATTATTGAGCTGGAGTGAAAACTATGAAAAGATACTATACACATTATTTACATTACCAGGCCAATTAATGAGTGGGTCATTGCATTTATTTCTCCTAAACAATTTTCCTCTACTTAACCTAGTATTTCTAAGCAGAGAGATCTTAACTTCACGAGACCAATTACACGGTAGGTCAACCATATTACTTTGTTATACATCGTTATCGGTTAAACGGATACCATAAATGATACCAGCGGGCTAAAACGGTCAATTTGGCAGAATCATAACAGGATAAATAGGCATTATGAATCATATTTGAAATCGTAAAACGGTCACAAACTGACAATTCATAATTTATCTGCGTACAATTCATAACACGCAATTCATCTGTTTGACAGTTTTTTTATGGAGATTTGTAAAATGGTTCAAAAATTATGAATTGCTTTATTGAAGTTTAATGTCAAATAGCGAAATCATCTGGGAATTCAGGAAATGAATCGCTTTTGAAGAGTTGCTTAATGTGGCCGTTTTAGGCCCCCAGTACCTATCTACAGACACTTATCGTACGATTAGCACTTCAGAGAAGAAGCTACACTGGGATGGTAGGCTATAGCTGATGATTTGAAGAATTTGAAAGGGTGAAGTTGAGTCAAGAGACAGTTTAATCGTGATTTCTCATAAAAACTCAAGAGCGTTGATCGCGCGCGGTCTGCCAACGTCGCATTTTTAGAGGTTTTTCGTGATTATTTCATTAAATTTAAATCAAAGGAAAATTTGCTCTGACAAATTCGTAAGTGTGTGTAATATGTAAGTATGCTATGTAATATTTTAAGAGTAAATTCCAAAATAACTGTTGTGGCGGCATCTACATCGCCACATATGAACCACGCATCAATGACATGACGTCACGCAAACCTGCATCGCGCAATTAGAGTTTACCACGCGATTAGCATATATACAACGTCCCGACATCAACCGTCGGGCAGTAGCCCACCAGACACAACACCCGTCTGGTCGGAGGATCCTCCCTTTTGTATGGAGGTTGAGTGAACTTTACACCCTGTTCCTCATGCCTCTATATTGGTGACCCCGAGCATGAACGTCAGCGCAGCCTTCGTGCAACTCCTTCAGCGTGACGTCATCAGCATCACTTCATCAAGCTTTCGAGCGGCGAGTCATACAGCCAGCCAGCATCCACGGCTTCAACGGGTATCCTGACCACCAGCATGCAGCGGACGCGCATTCCTGGTCATCACCCTCAGCCTCAACCTCAACCTAGCGCTGTACACTCCGACTCACTGGAGCATAACGCAGCGCCACCCCGACTCACTGGGGTATTACCGCAGACAGTTCCAACTCACCGTGAACTATGCGGCACCCGGTTCCGACTCACTGGAACCACAACTGGCACTGGCAAGCATCGCAAGATACATGACGATATCGTGATATCGACCTCCGGTCTCCGGAGGGGAGTGATGTGGCGGCATCTACATCGCCACATGAACCACGCATCAATGACATGACGTCACGCAAACCTGCATCGCGCAATTAGAGTTCATGCATGCCTCTATACTGTCAAAAACTAGCATACATACTTATAAATAACAACGATCTAAGAATTTGTCAGAGGAAATTGTGCTTTGATTTAAATTTAATAAAACAATCACGAAAAACCACTAGAAATTAGACGTTTCCAGCCCGCGCGCGATGAACGCTCTTAAATTCATTCGCTGACAGACAACGCACAGCCTAAACCGCTGGATCTAGAAGAATGAAATTTTGCAGAGTTCCTTTTATTACAAAGTGACTAACGAAGGTTTTTGAAAATTCATCCATGAAAGGGCGATGAAAGTTTGTATCCCATCGGACACACGGCTTGTCTATACTAATATTATAAAGAGGTAAAATTTGTTTATTTATACGGGTAATCTTCGCAACTACTGATCCGATTCCGAAATTTCTTTCACTAATAGGAAGCTACAGTATTTCCGAGTGTCATAGGATATAATTTCACGCGGACGAAGTCGCGAGCAGAAACTAGCAGTTAATAATATTAAAGAAAACAATCAAACCACATTCATTACCTTTTCAATAAACCCTTTATACAGAAAAACAAAGAATCGCTTTGTTTGCAACTTACGCAAAAGAAACTTTTCCTTCAATACATTTATGTGTGTTGCTATTTTGTGTACGACCATTAAGCTGACATTTCTACAAACCATTACTTCTGTTATGAATGTTTTGTTTCACTTACAGACTAACCCCCTTACTCATCATTATGAAAAGTTCTCTATGGTTGCCACAAAGCAGTTCAACTGTTTTTTGTGTTTCTTTAATTTGTACATCATCATCTTTTACCTTCCTCTCCTCTCTCTTCTCTTTCTTCTTCTTCTTCTCTTTTTTCTTCTTTCCTTTCTTTTTCCTTTTTTTTCAGTTAAAAGACTTCCACTGATGAAAATGTGTGGGTACTTCTTCAAAAATCCGTGTGTAACTTGGATTGTAAAGTTCTATTATTATTTGTCTTCGACGATTCATTATGCAGGGGCTCGTGACTATATAATAACAGCGGCACGGTTCGAACGCCTGTCGCGGTCGGTTCGTGGATCCATTACATATCTAGAACCTTCCGTGCCTCGGAAAGCACGTTAAGCCGGTGGTCCCGGTTGTCATTCGTTGATCTTTGACAGTCGTTACGGGTACTCAGTAGCCTTAAAGTCTGACAACCAGTCTTACAAAGGGGTATCGTGTTACCCAGCCTGTAACTGGGTTGCGGAGGTCAGATAGGCAGTCGCTCCATGACTAGACTAGAAGCCGACGCCAATATAGTTGGGAAAAGGCTAGGCAGATTGATTGATGATTAAATGTCCATGGGAAAAGATAAAACTGCAATATGTATAACGTTAAATCACGTCACGTAGGCTAAAACTAGTAAGTCACAGTAAACAGTGTGATTCATTTGCCCCATGTATTATTAATTTGTGACGCGATAAGATTAAGGATATAATAGGTTGAAATTGATTGATTGTTGAAGCAGAGGCATCAGCAACAATAATGATGACTACGGGCGTCCCGCAAGGATCTATATTGGGACCTGTTTTATTTATCCTACAACAGAGAGAGACACACACACACACACACACACACTTTACAGAGGCTGTAAATGTAGCATTAAAAGAATTTCACGTGTGGTTCACTAGGAACAAATTGTTAATCAACACTGCAAAGACCAAAATACTATTATTTAGAACAACAGCCCGTAATAAGGATGATTTAAGGGTAGTTTTGAATGACGACAAAATTGTTCTCGTCAAGGAAGTTACATTCTTAGGTATACATATAGATGAACAGCTAAATTGGAAAACAGAATTAAATGCTATAAATGCATCAGTATGTTCCGCATGTTATGCTTTAAGAACACTTAGAACAGAAATTAATATTGAGCATTTAAAGATGGTATATTTCGCGTTGGTAGAATCAAAAATTAGATATAGCATAATGTTTTGGGGAAAAGTTATGACTATAATATCAAAAGAGCTTTTGTGTTACAAAAACGCGCAATGCGCACTTTAATCCGTATCCCGCAAAGAGAGAGTTGCCGTGAACATTTTAAAAATCTGAATATACTTACAGTGCCGAGCATTTATGTATTTGTACTTCTAAGTAACATGGCCAAATATATACATGAATACGAGACAGCAGATGAACGACAAATTAGAGAAGGCACACGTAGACAAGACATTACACGTAACAAGGTCCAGCCTAGTTTGAATATTGTGAGGCACTGTCCCAGATATCAATCGGTTATATTATTTAATAAGTTGCCTCTAGATATAAAAAGCGCTATCTACTCAAGCTCTTTTAAAAGGCAACTTAAAAGTTTCTTATTGAATAAGTGTCTTTATGCTGTTGAAGATCTATAGTGAAATTCCTATATTGATGCATTATTGTAATATTTATCGTGTTTTATTTTTATTTTTTTATTTTCTCTAATGTAATTTAATTGTCTTTTTTTTAAACCATGTAATTTCAGATACAATTTATTGTTACTATTTTAATGAAAGTCATAAATGACTTATGACTTTCATTAAAATAGTAAAAGTGCATAGGAAACATTTTAAAAAATTGTTGGATTTTTTTCTATGTAAAACGGCAATTTCATAGGTGAAGATGAAGATGAAGATATTAAACCATTGTAACAGACATTGAAGTTTTGAACGCAAGAGCCTTGGCGACTGAGTTTCACTACAATTTTCATTCAAGCGGAACACATTGTTATTACTATGATCACAGAATAAATAATAGTACTAACGTACTATGATACAATAGTTGATTACGCTGAAATGGTAATTAAGTTTTTATTATTATGTAGATTTTTGCAATAGTAGGGAGAACACCGGTGCTGGCGCTATATTTGCAATTTGCATTAGTATCGTATGCCATTGTTATTTGCAGCTTTCGTGTTCTTTAACGTGTCTAGTTGTAAATACATACAACGTGTAACGTTAAATGCGCAAAACCTTTTAAGGGGTCATTGTACTCATCATTATGAATAACTTTTAGTATGGGACCAAACCTGAAATCGCAAAAAAAAAATCAGCTGTTCAGTACATTTTGACGAATTATGCGAACATAAATGAACTGAACAGCTGATTTTTTTTTTCGCGATTTCAGATTTGGTCCCATAGTAAAAGTTGTTCATAATGATGAGTATAATGACCCCTTAAGAGGTTTTGTGCATTTAGCGTTACACGTTGTATATTCTTAAGATATTTTGGTACCGATTAAGGAATTTATGGGTCACCTACAACCTACGTATTGTTCTGTTTACATTAAAAACCTCGACATTTCCAAGGCCTGCCCGGTTCACTTTCATATTTGGGAATAAAGACAGAGAAGAGAGACAAAGAAAGACAGTATTGAATTTGAGTCCAGCCTAATACTTTTTCAAGAAAAATATCATAATTTATAGTGTGCAAGTAAATCATTCCAGCTTGTAGATTCACCATACAAAATATCAGCAATTTGCTAGAAATTACCATTGACCACTAATGAAAAAATCAAATCCCCTCGCGAAAGCTGAAATCCTGAGAAACCATACCACACGGAAACAGAACCATACAAAGAACGAAGACACCAACCGACATACAAGGAACACAATTAATCATATGAAAACTAGAACAACTTCAACAAAAAAATACATAATCGTGCATGGAATTACACGCTTGGGGCGGCGATTAAGCTCAACTCTATGGCACGGTCAATTAGACGGCGTTTATCGTGAAAACGTCTCAATTATCGACCACTGTGTGGTAGTGTGACTTATATGGCACGGTGGTGGAATGGTTTAGCTTTAGGGTTGCCACGAGAAATAGGAAGACGGAACCTTGGATACCGTGGGCCATTTGATTGGTGACGCAAATATATGTGGATAAACTACAAAGAAAAAGGAAGGCAGAAGACTTCAATCACGGACTAGAAAAAAAGGAGGACTCCGCGCCACGCGTATCCAAAGTGAAGCACCGTACCGATCTATGAGTGCGTGATTTGACAAAAACGCAATCGTGACACGTAATGGCGGCCGGTCGGCATACTATGATGTAAATGTGTGCGTGAGGCATGTTTGTACAAACGGTCCCGGCTAGGGCTTCCAAAATTACGGAAATGTCAATTACGTAACTAGTTACGCAATTTCTTTCTCCAATTCCGTAATTCCGTAATTACGTATTTTTTTCCATATTTGTTTTAAATCGATCATATTTTGTTAAAATTGTAGAGACTCTGAGGAATTATCAAAATAAATACAATAGATCTAAAAAAACAAATATTATTCAAGAACTTAATGTACAATTTAAGTCGAACCATTTCCTTTCGTCCCGAATATGACATTTCTTCTTCAAAATGTGATCTCAGAAATGACGGCATTTAAGGTTTTGTCACCCAGAGAACTTCTTGTGGTTACTCTTGAAAGTTTATTTACTGTCACTTTGTTTATTTGTATGAGTATGCCTAATTTTTGTGCGATTGTCAACTCCTCGTCATCATCGTTACTGGTGATAATTGCGTCCGATTTACTCTGTTGTTGTTGGTGTTGTGGATTTGGACTTTTTTGTGTGGAATTACCTAACAGTTTCACTATGTATATTCGTAAATCATCTGAGTCTGGCGATAAAAATATTGCAAAACACCGAATACATTTGTTCGTCTTTTCTTTATTCTCTGTCTAAAATGTGGCTAGTTTTCCGAGTTTTCCACTGAGATCGTTTGACTGAAGATCTTTAGCATAAATATCTGAAATCTGGAGTTTCTCTAGCATAAATCGAAGCGCAGCGTCTGTTGTCAATAAGTTTGAATCATGGCAACATAATGACATCACTATAGTTTTTATTACATGACATCCAAGCTGTAACGAATTTCATGAAAGTCTTGGATCTCTTCGTCTGTAAATTTTTCATTTGATTTCAAATCTTGTAACACCTTAAAAAAGCATGATTTTAATTTGAGAAATCGGCGTACTAAGTATATCTTACAAGCTGCTCCATTGCATTTTAAAATTCAGTATTACTTATGTTAATTTTTTTACCATGCTCTTCTAAAATGTATTTCTGCAATAAGTCGTTTTTCAAAGGGGAGTTTTTAAACGATTTTATTAGATCTCTTAGATTTTATTTACTAGTTCCCTGTAGGGACTTTACCACAGGGTTTCCCGGCGACTAGCCCAGGTGATAATTGAAATTGAACTCTATTCTGTACGTCTCAGAACTACTTTTTGCAAGATATATCAAAGAATAAAATAAACCACAGGGAACACCCTGTTTGTACAGCATTGATGAAGTTATGTTGTATAGTGTTACCACATTATAAAATGTGCAAAATGGATTCTTATTAGTTGACTATTTTGATTGATTGACGATGACAATGATTACGTAAGTACGGAATTGACATCTTCAGTTACGGAATTGAGAATACTTTAAAATTCGTCCGTAATTACGTAATTGCGTAATTACGTAATTACGTAATGGAAGCCCTAGTCCCGGCATACTTACTGTGTTTCAGTTTCGATATGCGTGGCGCGGAGTCCTTCTTTTTTTTTCTAGTCCGTGACTTTAGTAGATTTTTTTCGCTAGGTTACGATTAGGTAGATAAGTTAAAGCCATCGGACCCATTTCCTGACAACTGGTAGCCAGTCTTCAGCAGAACATCGTACCTATCTCATTTATTATTTGAATAATAAATGAGATAGGATGTTCTGCCGAATTTATTCAGGCTAGGTCAATACATGGCTAGAAAATATGTAAGTTTGAGATGCGAAACCTTCACCTTTTTATAATTTTGGTCTAGTTTCTTCTCCAAATTATCACACTTAGTTAAAAGCTCTAGGTTTTTATTTTATATTTCTACTGCCAACCCTATATGTCCCATATATGGCAGGGTGGTGCAAATAACACGCTTGCACCACTTTGATGTATGGCCGTACATTCAGTTTTTCGTTTCGTTTTCCTGTGATTATATGCGCCTTGTTGTACCGATAATAAGTTAGTTCTATATAGGAAGTGTTTTTTGCTAGCGGCTTACTTTTTGATTAAGTCTAGTTATTATTTTTATTATGGTGCAATAGTATGCCGATGATGAGTACATAATTATGTAGGTGTGAAAATCCAGCTTTAACAAATTGTGACAAAATTGAGGATCTAATAACTTATTAGATATAATGTGAGGCTATAACCATTAACCTCATAAAACGTCTGCGTAGGTGCATTTGGTGTTCCATGTTTTTTTTGCAAAGGAAGAGCTCTAGCAATTGGCGAAAATTGTTTTGTGTAACACAGATTGGACAGCCCGCTACTTCAATCTTGTGGACTGGTTGTCCCTCAGAAAAAGGAGTTTTTAGGGTCCAGTTTTTGGACTATCAATTTCACCAATATGAATCCAAAGCATTTCACGCCCCAGGTGGAGATCTGCAATGGAATCATCTCACCGTGAAAACTTAAGTGAAGTGAGCGTGGAGTGAGCTGTCAGCGTCATTCCACCTGACGCTAAGGCACATTTTTAGTCATAATCAATAAAAATCATAAAAAAATAAAAAGGGAATTTCATAATATTTTTACGCTATTCTAGAGACCATCTTATATTATTTCGAAGCTAGTAAGTATAAGTGTCTAAACATTACTATTTAGGGGGTTTTTAAATAAAATTGCAAAACAGAAATTCAGTCACAAACTCAATTTTGTTTTTTTTTTTTTGTAGGCTATTCCGTATGTACTTATACTGAGGTGTGAGTGCGTCACGCACGAACAATAAATAAAACAAGAATTTCTATTTGACTATTTTATTTTTAAACCCCCTAAATAGAATGTTTAGACACCCTACTAGCTTACATATAATATAAAATGATTATGTTATAAAATAAGCATCAAAATATAATTAAAATCTCGATTATGATTTTAAATGTAATTTGGTCAATCCCTAGCATCCGTGGGATGACACTGACAGCTCACTCCACGCAAGTTTTCACGGTGAGAATTTTACAGAATCGAGGTACTGGGGCGATGGTCTTTGCTATAAAAATACTTTTAACTATGTTGGATTTTAAATTTCTGTGTTCTGAACTTTCATAAAGCTGCGGTTACCCCTCTGGTATGCAGCCAAAAACAAAAAGCTAACGTGTGAATCCCTGTAAGGAATCTGCAGTACGTTCACACAAATTAGCAGCCTATAAAAATTAGGCCGTTCATAATTAACGTTTTGCCAGTAATTAATCACCTTTGAGGGTTTGCCGACCAAGCCTTTACCGACTCACCGGGCTTTTTAGATATATCGATTAAGTTTTTCGAGTTTCAAATCGATTTGAGCATTCGTCCCAATTATTGTTGTTTTGTTTGGACGAATCGAAATCAGTTTCACAATCGTACGGGTTGAAAAGGAACGCGTTTTGAAATGCTTTGTTTAGATTTTGGTGGTCATCTTAAAGTTGCGTTGCTTTTACTTTTGTGAGGCTTCTGATTCTGACGCAATCACATTATTAATATTTAACAGGTTACTTTTAAATCGTCGCAGACGGTATGTGGTACTACCTGAAATTTACCAATTGTTGAAAATGTATGTAGTTCGAGAGACCAAATAGGATACACGTGTCGCCAATGTAGCTAGGACACTATTTTGAGAATTAGACACTATGCGCTGTCTATTAATTCTCAAAATAGTGTCCTAGGTATATTGGCGACACGTGTATCCTAATTGACGTTTCGAATTTATCTCACATTTTTATGCCTTTTTAGGGTTCCGTACCAAAATAGTAAAAAAGGAACCCTTATGGTGTCACTCAGTCTGTATGTCTGTCTGTCTGTCACAGCTGGATATCTCAAGAACTACTAATGCTATCAACTTGAAATTTAGAATAGTTTTCGGTGACGTAAACGTCACCAACTATTTTGCAAATCGCTGTTTGCCCATTCTCAAACATTTTTAGGCCGCATAGTTTTCGGCTTCTGATGAAAAATGTAAAAAAAATACCGCCCCCCCCCTACCTCCGAAGTTTGCAAAGAGAAAAATCTGAAATTAGGTATTCTATGTGATAGAAGTTTATGTAAAGACTAGCTTCTGCCCGCGACTTCGTCCGCGTGACATTTATTTTTTGCTCGACCCACCCCGTCGCATAGCATTGCCTACCCGCGCTATAACTTCGTTTTCACTTAGCCAGTCCTCTTGCACTGGTACATTCCGCTCGAGATAAGTACCTACAGCTCGCGGCAACTCTGGGTTTCAAGTCAGTCAAGGTGTATTACGCGCTCAGCGAGCGAGACACGTACGGCCGCCCATGAAAAAATTAAATCTTAGATTTTAAATTTAAGTATACTATTCACATTATCACTATACTATATATAAATTAGTGATATAGTTACTTTTTGAATGACGAAAATCCATTACGAAATGTTGAGTCTTGTTGCATCCTTTTTTTTACCTACCTACCTACTTACTATAGTTGCCGACATTTAACTTGAGCTCTCGGCGGAGTGGTGGGGGTTTGTGTGCGCGTCGTATTGTTTCAGGAGTAAGGTCCAAAATCGCTTAAAGTAATTAAAGATTAACTTAGGATTAACAAGCAACTGTACCTACCCGCGATCGTACGATCGCACAAACTTAGCCACTGGTGCGTTGAGGCATCTTTAGTTGTTATATGACCATGTTCAGGCGACTAAAGTGGCCCAAATGTCACTTTCAATTTTAAGACGTGTTTGTACCTTGTTTACTAACACTTCTAAATATTATACGAGATGATGGTGTATTAAAAATAATTGATGATTGTTTGATTGATTAATAAGAAATAACGTTTGAAAATTATAAGACATTACATTAAAGTGAAACAACTCTAGATAGACTGCTCATAAATACAATAAAAGTATAAAAAGGTACCATATACCCCACCACCACCACCACCACCACCACCACCACCACCACCACCATACCTTAAGGTATGTATGGTATGGTGTGGTGGTATGGCACCATATTTTATTTTTTTTTGCGGACAGCCCTAGTACTCGGCTAAGCGGCGTAGGTTTGTTACGGACGAGTAACGACACAAAGTAATAACAACTCTCAAGCGCGGCGATTAAGAGCAATTTAGCTTGCGCATGGAGGGGAAAAGATTTTGTAGGCTATTATAAAAGCGGCTTTCTTCAAGATCAAAGGAGTGCAACTTCTGTACGTTAGTACTATTATTTATTCTGTGACTTAGCGTTCTTTCAGACTTTTTTTCTTTTTGCTCGGAACCTAAGGGTCCTAGAGTGATGTTAAATATGCCTTCTATAAGATTTGGGCTATCATTAATGCAAAAAGATTTTTTAAAGTCCAACTGGTAGGGTAGTTCCAGAGTTTAGCTAGTTCCTTCACCACATCCCCTTCCGCTACCTCTCCCTCCCCCTCTCACTCACTCTCACACCCCCTTCACCACTTCCCCTTCGCTCTCTCTCTCTCACCACCCCGTCCCCTCCCTCTCCCCCTCTCCTCCACCTCCAGCTCACCAACCCCTACCCACCCCTCAGCCTTCACCATGTCTTCCTCCTCTCCTCACCAATTCCTGCCCTTTCTCCCTGCGTCCATCATCCTCCCCCTCACACTCCTCACCACCCCTCCCTTGCCCCTCCCCTCTAACGCTCCCTCCGGGGTAGTTTTAAAAAACTAATAATGACAAACTTAGGCAAATATTTGTGCCAAATTTCAAGTCAATTAAAACATTTTTCATGTAAATTGTATTCCCTGTTTTCACCCCCACAAGGGTGGAATTTAAAAAAATGGTTTGAGATATTTCCATAGCTTGACTCAAAGATTATTTACACCAATTTTCGAGTTAATCAAACCACGTAGTAAAATCCTCCCCTGTGAAATTGACTACCCCTTTTCACCCCGTTAGAGGTAGATTTTCGAAAAACCCTGACACACATTATTCTTTATTTTTGGTTTTAAGTATAAATACTGAGTTTTGATTTAATCGGATTGCGCGTTAAAATTTTTCCATACAAACTTTGAGACTCCCCAATTTCCCTTTAGGGGGTAGTTTAGAAAAACATAAAATCACAAAAATCATAATTTACTTAGATAAAAATTCGTGCCAAGTTTCAAGTTTATTAACTCAAGGAATAAGATTTTTCATACAAACAATATCCCCCCTTTTTACCACCTTAAAGGTCGAATTTCCAAAAACCCTTTCTTAGCGGATGCCTAGGTCATAATAGCTACCTGTGTTCCAAATTTCAGCCCAATCCGTTCAGTGGTTTGAGCTGTGTGTTGATAGATCAGTCAGTCAGTCAGTCAGTCAGTAACGCTTTCCTTTTATAGATATAGATTACTCTAAATAGCACAGTTTCTCAGAAATCGGAACGGAACCCTCGGTGCGCGAGTCCGACTCGCTCTTGACCGGTTTTTTTTTTGTGGGAAATCATCAAATAACTTCTCCCGCTCTGGATGGAGCAGAAAGGCGTGTCAGACTTTTACTGACTAAAACCCACCCGTTTTCCTTCAGTTGCCTGTGCCAGGGCCACGGTATCTCTTTCGAACAACCCGCGACCCCGGCGGCATCGGCCCTATCGGACCCCATCATTGCTGACATCTCTTCGAGGCGCGCGTGGAACACTACGCGCCGTCGACCCGGGCCTGGGTCTTACCGGACGGCGAACTATCCACTACTCGCCGTCTGCAAGCCCGCGTCTACGGTGGCTGGGAATCGGCTATCGATTCCCGCCGCCCAGCGTCTCCTGCGGCGACAGAGGGCGTGAGATTAATTCTCCCTCACACGTTCTACCTCCTCCTTCGCGAGCATTACTGCTTCGCAGAAGGTGACGGCCTCCCATGCACTTTCGCTCCGCACCATGGCCTGTCTCATTCTTAGTGTCAGATCTTATGCTCTTTCTGCGAATAAATAACTATTCATAATTTGTCTAATTGACTTTATGTGCAGTGACCGACTTAAAAATCTGGTTTAACTTAATATTCATAACCATCAACATCGGCCTAACCTTTCCCAACTATGTTGGGTACAGATAATGTTTTTGTTTATTTTAATTTAATACGACTATAAACTTAAACTCAATACATCAGAAATGTCACCAACTAAATATCTGTTACGTAACTTCGTAATAAGTTCGATGCTGCGCCCACGCATTGACAGATTGTCGATAAAACAATTTATATCTAAAGCTCGGCTATCGATGTTCAGTATTACCATAATTAAAAATTGTTTGAACGTAAATTAAAATGTTACTAACATTTATAGGGAGGCGCTTCAATAAATAATTAGGTGTTGAAAGTTTTCACTTACGTTGTAATTAATTCAATTAAGAAGATCGGGCAATGTGACGCGTTTACAAAGAGCCAGAGAGTTATTTCCAGCAATGGAGTTCAATAGATTGCTGTAGATACTAAAACTCATGAAAATAGGCTGATCATCTGACCGATAGCAGCTAGAAGAAGAGTTTATAAGGAGTTAGATAGGTAGTAAGCTTCTGGCAACTGTCTTCAAGAGAAGACAAAGTGGTTCCTACTGCTAAGCAATTGAGTACTAAAGAAACTAACTCAGATTTTATTTGATAATGATTCACACTAACAAAATACATAGATAATACTAAAATTCTATTCTCTAACTAAAGCATGCTCACTATAAGGCATTTTAGTTATAATACTAGTTAAATTGATAAACTTAACCATGGTGGCATCAAGACATAACACAAGATCAGAAGATAATGATCTGGTGCCTCGAACGCACATGAACGTGACAATAATGGCACTTGACGATATTAACGTAATAGAAATAATAATAGTGAAAGTAATATACAAAATGGACAGAGAAGCGAATGGAAAGGACTAAGGTAAATATTATAAGAACAATGATATAATGTTAATACTGGCACTTGACTATATTAACGTAATAGAAATAATAATAGTGAAAGTAATATACAAAATTAACAGGGAGGTGAACAGAGTCAACTTAGTTTAACATTATAAGATTTATATAGGACAGTGACGTAATGTCATGACTGTGAAAGTAATGAAACTAGAAGATAGAAATGAAATACGAACAATAATAACAGTGAAAATAAATAGTACTCGTAATATGCTTTTACATGAACAGTGAGATAAATAGAGATGGCTTTAGAACATATCATAAATACCAAGTCTACCTATAACCTAGTCTACCTGCCGACAAACTGTCTTGCAGTTTGGCAGGTTTTAAAAATTTTGTTAAGTGTTAGGTCAAAATAAATGATTTATTTATTTAGTGTAGTGAATTAGATAGTGTAACAGAAGTGACAATTGCGATACTTAAATAGAAACGAAACGGAAACAATAATATTCAGAAAAATACGTATAATAATAGGAGATATGATTAATTTTTAACAAAACAACAGAAACATAAAGTCGTTGTAATCGTACTTGAATTTGAACTGAAATAAGCATTTGAAGTTCATTACTTTTGTAATATTGTTATTGTTGTTGTTGGTATTGTTGTATTGTGAAAAATTACTGTAGGTTTTCTTTTGAAAACCTACAGTAATTTTTCATAAGTTCCTTTCCTTTGTTTTTACACGATTGCGATACAGTAAAAACAGGTTATAAAATATTGTTTTTCCAGTTTCGGCTAGGAAGAAGCTCCTAGGAATAACCTTAAATATTGTAATGACGAAGACGACTCTACACACTTCCATGCTCCTGCTGGATCCCACAGCGTGGAAAACGATTCGATTAGGCGAGGAGACACGGCCAGTCGCTTTATTATCTACTGCTCGTATGATGAATGAGAGGCGACCACAGGCTTGGAGACAGGTATGTTGTGACTGGGCTCAGCAGAATATCAGGTGTCTGGGTTAGTTTAATTAGGTTTTGTTATTAAAGGACTGCAATGATGTACATCCATTAGACATAACATTAGATAGCATATAACCGTTAAATATTTTATTAGCCATGAAATATGGCGTGTATATCAAAATAGAAGGATGTTGCCACTGTCTAAATCCCTAAGTCAACTTTTGGGGCCATGGCAAGAGAAGGAGAGAACCTAATTATGTACTTATATGGCAGGCTTTAAGGGTAGTAAGAAAGTCTAAAAGTTTTAGCTAAGAGTAACAATAAAATGGCCTGGATTGTGGAGGTCAGATGAGTCACTGCATATAAAATATTGTCAGGTATTGATTTAACCACATCTAGTAACACTGGTAGCCGACCCCAACATAATTGTGGTTAGGCAGATGACAATATCGTGAGGTTTGGTTATAAGTCTAGCTCATCATTATCCAACAGCATCCTGCCTATGGTAGCAAGCAGGCTAGATTGTGCGTTTGTGAACCACTGCTGCTAGGTATTCGGCTGGGCCGCTCACCTTGCAGCAGTGATGTTACAAGTTTTTTCTGTGTTAACATAGTTTGTGAGTATATTGTTACGAGTACTAACAATAAGAGTCTTGTTACTTGTAATAAATGATGAAATTAATTATCTGCCTAGCCTTTTACCAATTGTGTTGGGGTCGGCTTCTAGTCTAACCGGAAGCAGCTCAATACCTGTATTTTACATGAAGTGACTGTATATCTTAACTCCAAGAGCCAGTAACTGTGCTTTCCGAGGCGTCTCTTAGCCACGATACCTTCCTCTCACTATGACCAACAATGTTCTTACTGTAGATATGACCACGAAAATATGTATGTATCGTTTTGCTTTACCAATCAAATCTCTTACTGCTGAATACATTTATCACTTTGATATCGCTCATAAAATCTTTAGTGAGACATTGTCGGCACTTTGTCAGTTAAACGACGAGTTGCGACCGACACGATTAAGATAACTTTAGATATGCCACTGTTTCCTTATTGCATACGGTTATTTTAAGTTGCGGTCTTCTTATCCTGATCACGTTGTAATGTAGAGAAAGACTGATTGAATTTTTACTTCATTCATGTTTTCTTGCGATGAATCGTAGCAATTTGAAAATATCAAAACAATTTTCTCTAAACAAAATTTTAACAAAACATTAAAATATCAAGAAATATGGTGATCATTAGCCGTCGGTTTCAAGCAGTTTTGCTGAAAGAACTTTTCATTGCAATAAGGTAATGATTGGCAATGCGCATGATCATAAATATGATCAAGCACTGCCAAGCAGTGACGTTATATAGCAGTATTCCATTTAGAGCGACGCAATTTCATTTCATTTAGAAACCGTTTATCGAAGTTTGAAGTTTCTTAAGGGCCTATTCAAAAAGAAAACTGACCATCTTAATAAATACTTTCGCCTAAAATAACAATTTATCAAACGCTAACTCAACAATAACCTAGCCATCCAATATTAGGTAAGCACATCAAATCTAAATAATCCAGCCATATCCGAAATTTGAATAAAATCACATCTAAATTCAAATGTCTCAATCTGTTAGAACAAAAAAAGGAAGAACCATCACGCTATTGTCACACCATACAATGCTAGCAGAAGGCTCACGAACCACAGCCCATGAAAAGTATATCAATAAACATGATATGGACTTCGCAACTCATACGACTGCATTTGTAAACAACGTATTTTAGCTAGCTTATTGTTTCTGTCAGTACGTGAAATAATATCAAAATACCTACTACAAAGCTGAGATAATGTGTGTGTGTCTGTGTGTGGCTTGTTCCTTTATTTTGTGTGTTATTTCTTTGCTTTATGTTTACCGCAAATAAACGTATTGTCTTTCTTTTTCTTTTCTTTCAATGCAAGTACACCAGCGCTGTGGCTCTGTCTCGCATAGAGTCCCAGCATTACGCTGAGCGATGTAGGCCTGTTTTGCGCGAATGTGACGCATACTTTCCCCCAACTTGTTCTTTTTTGTGTTTGTTTTTTTTTCTTTGGGTCATGTTTACCGCAAATGTATTTTCTTATTATTTGTATTGAAGCTAGGCGGAAATATTATGTCAAAATAAGGTAAGCATATTGGTTGTTGGAGAAAAGTCCCTTACTCTTCCCTTTGGTGAAAACCGGCCAGAACTTCTGAGCTTATCTTCACAGAGACAATAGTTAGGGGGTGTACGACAGCCATAACGGAACATAAAGCGTTTTTATATGATAGCTTTATTATTTTATTAAAATGTAAATCGTTGACAAGTGATGTTTGTGTGACGGCTCGCCCCGGGCGTAAGAGAGTTATAGGCGCTCCATTTGAATATAACACGAACAAATTGTATGTGAAGGTAGTTTTGTGGGTAGTCTGGAATGAGGTCGAGAGTTGTGAATGAGTTTTCCATTTTTTTTTAGTAATTGCTGATTTTTTAAAAAGTAGTTTTTGGGTTTTTCTGTAAGTAAGTCAGCGGGGGCTGAAAATATGTATTTACAATACATATTTTGTTACGAAAATGTACTGAAAATGTACTTGAATTGTGTTTGTTAATTTTATATTTAAGTGTGTTGTTCATTATGTTAAATAGATTATACTATAAAGGTGTGTCGTCAACGTTGAAAATAGCCATGGATCTTCTTGTTTTATAAGAAACAAATCTGAGCTTGGCTGATCCAAGTCTGTTCTGCTAGAAAAAAATTGGATGAAATGAGAATATCGGTGATCAATCTTTTGGACTTGAACCTCTCTGTACAAAAGTTTTCATAAGAAACAAAATGAATGGCTATTTTTAACAAGTACAAAAGTTTTCATAAGAAACAAAATGAATGGCTATTTTTAACTTGACGACACACCTTTATAGTTTAATCTATTTAACACAATGAACAAAACACTTTAATATTAAATCAACAAACACAATTTACATTTACTTACTATTATTACCTTTTCAGTACATTAGTAACAAAATATATATTTGCAATTCAGCCCCTGCTGAGTTACTAACAAAATATCGAGAAAAAATAAATTCATGTCATCAGATTCTTCACATTACATTTGAATTATACTATTTGAATTATTATTCAATAGTGATTCGGTATGGGACATTCAAAGTGGAACAATTGTGTTGTTTGTTATGATAGTCTTGTCTATGGGGCATGGGGGCGAGCCATAACCATCGATTTATTGCTATGGCTTTTGTCTATGATCAGTGACGTGTTTTGACCAAACTAGAACTAATTGAAACGAGTCATGTGAGTAATGCTTAGTCACTTAAGATGTGCATAATGTTTGTGCGATATGAAGTCTGTTTGTTACTGCAAAAAGAAACTTTTTACTTAAAAAAAAAACCGGTCAAGTGCGAGTCGGACTCGCGCACGAAGGGTTCCGTACCATATTATATGTTTAACAATCGCAAAGATAACTTTTTACTTATTTTATAATGATACTGTGAATTACGAGGTTATTTTTTGCAGTTGCAGAAAATCACCCATGTTTAAACAAAATACCTTATGAATCGCCGTGGTCAGTGTTGTTGATTAAATTCAGTATTCATGGTACTTACATGGTATAAAGAAGTTTCAAATTCCTAATTTGTGGAATTGTTGCGCTAGAGCTCGTACAAAAATGGTCTAAAATTTACAACTTTTACGGCCCCCTATTTCTTAATTTAAAAAAATAAAAATAAATATTTTTGTACTCTACTCAATGAGTTCTAGACGATGACACCCCCCCCCAACACATAATCAGCCTATAATGTTCCCACTGCTGGGACACAGGCCTCCTCTCGGTGAGAGGGAGTGGGCCGTAATCCACCACGCGGGCCCAGTGCGGGTTGGTAGATGTCACATGTCTTCGAATTTTTGGTTCTAGGACATGCTGGTTTCCTCACGATGTTTTCCTTCACCGTTTTGAGAGCAGCGGTGATGAAATAATGACATGACACCCCACAAAAAGTTTATTGTATGGGGACCGACCCCTTAAATTTTTAACTTTGCTTTATTTTTATTATTTGTTGTTATAGCCGTAATAGACAGCGGAGGCTTAGTAAGTTTGTACTGGGCTGTACGTGGTTGTCTGATTTCATGGATTTTAATTTTCTTGCGCTTCCGCGCAAGAAAATTAAAATCCATGAAATCAATTAATCCCTAATTATTTTTCTAAAATAAAAATAGCCTAAGTTACTCCTTAAAACATCAGCTATATGCCGTCAAAATCGGTGAAAATTCATTTGGCAAGTTTCCTAACTACCAAAGTACCATTTTTTTCATCGGACTGCGCTTTAAAATTCTTCTATACAAACTTTAACATCCCTAAACCTCATTTGATGCGTAGTTTTGAAAAACTAATAATGACAAACATTATTACTTACTTATGCAAGTATTTGTGCTAAGTTTCAAGTTCAATAACCAAATTAATAAGATTTTTCATATAAACTGTATCTCTGTTTTCACGAACACAGATACCTAAAGAATTTCAAAAATCGTCTGGTATGTTTCCATAACTTGACTCAAACATTATTTACAACAATTTTAGAGTTAATCAAGCCCCCAATAAAATCCTCCGCTATAAAATTAACTTTTCACCCCTTAGGGGTAGATTTTTGGAAAACCCTAATACACGTTTGTCTCAATTTTTGGTCTCAAGTATGAAAACTGAGTTTTGAGTTAATCGGACAGCGTGTTAAAGTTCGTCCATACAAACTTTGACACCCTCAATCCCTCCTTAGGGGGTAGTTTAGGAAAACTAAAAATGATAAACTTTATAATTTACTTAGATGAATATTCGTGCTAAGTTTCAAGTCTATTAACTCAAGGGATAGGATTTTTCATACAAACTTTCATCCCCTGTTTTACCCCCTTAGGGATGGAATTTCCAAAAATCCTTCCTTAGTGGATGTTAACACTATATAAGGTATCTATGTGCAAAATTTCAAGTCTCTAGTCCATTGGTTTGGGCCGTGCGTTGGTATATTAGTCAGTGACTCAGTCAGGACTTTGATTTTTATATATATATAGATTTACCATGTTATTTTAAGACCACAGACTTCTTATAGGTTTTCCTGTAATCTACAGGTATAGAACTAATTTCTGTATTTTTTTCAAAATTTTAGGCTCAGTAGTTTCGGAGATAAGGGGGGGGGGGAATGGTCAATTTTCGTCTATTTTCTTAAATAACTTTAAAATAATACATTTTAAAATTATAAAAAAAATATATTTCAGACCCTCACAGTAAGCCCTTTCATTTGATATGTCACTCGGTGCAGTTTACAAAACTTTTTTTTTTAATTTTCTTATTTTCCCCCTAAAAGTGACTCTCATATTCAAAATTCATATATTTACTTTAGCTGTACGTGTTTGGGTCACAGAAATCCATATGTGTACTAAATTTTAACTTAATCGGTCCATTAGATTCGGAGCAAATTGGCTGTGACAGACGGACAGACAGACACACGAGTGATCCTATAAGGGTTCCGTTTTTTCCTTTTGAGGTACGGAACCCTAAAAAACAACCGACTTGAGTGAAAAATAACTTTAATTTCGGAAGTCGGTGTCTTTGGATCTGTATTTTAGTTTTTTTGCCCCCGACTTCCGAAATTAAAGTTATTTTTCCCTTTGTAGTGTTTTTTTTTGGAAGTCGGTTGTTTTTTTTTTGTAAAAAAGTTTTCATTTTTCAATTTTTAGTGGGTCAGTTTGTAATTTTCCCGATGCAGGGACGTTAATTATTGAGGAGTAATCCTAGTAAGAACCAGGAGAACTGGAGGTGATGATGACGTCACCATCAGCTCCACTTCACCATATGTATTGTGACGAGCATAAATTGCTTAGCAACCTAATTAAAGAAATCGAATCGCAACCTGTGAAATGCTTAGGTATAATTGAATAGCGTGGTCTTCATTATCAGTCCCACTTCACTAAACAAAGAATTTTCAACTTCGGTCCACAATTGACGAAGAAATCGCGTAACAAAAACAAAAAAAAAAACATGCAGTCGAATTGAGAACCTCCTCCTTTTTGGAAGTCGTTTAAAAAGAAGTACTTACTAAATAAAGACAGTTTACTTATATCCCGTAAGATTAAAAACCATTCACACACAAAGGAGGTTCTATACACACGGCAGGAGCAGGGGAGCACAGCTACAGCTATATTAGTACTAAACATTTGACACAAAATTGCGAACCTACTAACGAACACATTATAAGAAAACCGGTCAAGAGCGAGTCGGACTCGAGCACCGAGGGTTCTGTTCTAATTTCTGAAAAAGTGTTCTATTTAGAGACATTGTTTTATTTTTCCTGTAATCTTTACATAAACTTCTATCACCTAGAATAATTTCAGATTTTTCGCTTTGCAAACTTCGTAGATAGGGGTGGGCGGTATTTTTTTTTACATTTTTCATCAAAAGTTGAAAACTATGGGGCCTAAAAAAAGAAAAAAAAAATGTTTGAGAATGTGCAAACAGCGCTCTTTCTTATGATACCCCACATGCCCTAGTAGCCCCACTTTCAATTTTTAAGACCCCCTTTCAGTCCCTGTTGCAAAAAAAAAATATAAGTATTTTTATTTCTTTCTTATTTGCAAAATAGTTGGGTAAACGTTATCTAAAACTGTTGCAAATTTCAAGTTGATAGCATTAGTAGTTCTTGAGATATCCAGCTGTGACAGACAGACAGACAGACTGAGTCACACCATAAGGGTTCCTTTTTTATCATTTTGGTACGGAACCCTAATAAAACGACCATTCACATGAAGGCAGGTATATTATTTTTGCAATAACAACTATGCTACTTGAAAGTGAAAATACGTAGAGAAATCAATAGGTTTTTGAAAATATACTTCCCTATTTTTCCACATATCATTCCTTTAATTCTCATTCAACTTCTTCAATACAAACCCGACTCGAACTTGGCGGTACGTATCTAACCCAAGATTTATATCTCGCCAATGAACTGCCTTTGATATATCGCTCACGTTTATCCCTTATGAGGTAAACAGCGCCCCCGGCGATATTAATATTGTGAAGGCGTTTAGCAGGTTGATCAAAGGTTGAAATAGTGCGCAGTGACAGGTGGCTAAACGACCGCCTATGCTGCAATACTGTAATATCTTTGTGAACTTCAGGCGACTGCTTGAACTTTGCATAGGTAATGATTATGTCAACTAATTATTTAACTTTAGTTGCGCTTGGTTACATTGGAATTCGATCCCAACATATCGCACACCTAGATCTAAACTGAGACAACTCAAAAATCGTTAATTTTGAGATATGTTTGAAAAACAGTGATTATCGATAAAAATTATTGAATTTTAGCCCCAGTTTGTATACAGTGACATTTTACAAGCTATTTATTATCTAGAATCAAATTAAATTGTATAACTTCCCTAACAAAAAAATGCAGATATACCTGCGTTTTTATCGTCTCCTGAGAAATGACCTTTTTTGAGTTGACTCAGTTTAGATCTAGGTGTGCGATATATATTTGGGAAAGGACAATCAATATTGCGAATTTTTCATCTTTCATCATCATTTCTGCCGAAAGATGTAAATTGCTGGACATAGGCCTCCCCCAAGCACTGCCATTTCGACCGGTTCTGTGCTTCCCGCATCCAGCGGATTCCTGCGGCCTTTACAAGGTCATCGGTCCACCTTTTGGAAGGCCATCCAACGTTACGTTTTCCGCTACGCGGCCGTCACTCAAGAATCTTTCGGCCGCCTCGGCTATCTGTTCTGCGAGCAATGTGCTCTGCCCACTGCCAGTTATGTTTGGCAATTCTTCTTCGGGCTATGAATGTCGGTTACCTTAGTTCTGCTGCGGATCTCTTTGATTTCCTGTTTTGAGAGCAGTGGTGATGAAATAATTTACACAAAGTAAAGAGCCTGTCTGGGTTCGAACCTACAACCTACAACTCGTAAGTCGCGGCCGTTACCACTGGGACACCATTGCTCTCATAGATAATACTAATTAAGATAGTCTAGCACCGTAAAATTAGTCCATTTAACGAACATTTCAAAGAGCTGTGTGGTCCCCCGCCCACAATCCAGCCGTCAGATGTTGATGATTTAGAGGGTACCGCGAAAGCCTTGATTATCAGTTCGCGTGGCTAACTAATTAGCAAACGAATTGATTGGATACAACAAAGACGGAGCAAGGTTTCTCTACAATTTCTAAAGGAATAAATTTTGTTAAGAGGAAGCGGACGACTTGACGCAGAATTACCGTATTGTTTCGTTTTACTGGAGCCGTAGATTAAAATATTGCTGCCGGGCGTACACGAAATGAGCTAGTAGATAAGATTTAAATACTATGGTGATGAATGTGGTAGTTAAATTAAAGAAAGGAAAAGTACCACACAATATGAAACTATAGTAGGACATAATGTCACTGAACTTCAATCATACACAACAGACCATAAAAAATCACGTGATTTTCCAAACGTCTCTAATTCATTTTATGACTATAGTTTCGTACCAGAAAAGCCGCAGAGAAAAACATTATGATTAGGCATCAACCAGTATATGTCAGTCAAGGTATCATTGTCCCCATAAAAGTCTTGCCAAAGATAATGAGGCCGCCAAAATAAAACAATCAGTCTCAATTATTTTGTTTTACAATCATGTTTAACACTGCAATCATCGCTGATTGCAAATCATACGTACATAACCTTATACATGTTCTCTTTTACGCACTACTGTTTTTACTTCCTTAATTACGAAAGAGATAGCAATAGGATGAAGTCTCTTACGCACACCTGATTTTAATTTCACGATGCTCCAATGTTTTTTCTCTGATCATTTCAAAGAATCGAGCCGTTTGCTCCGAGCTACACAATAAAGATTCTAAGAATAAATTATTCACATAAAATTAAATGTTAAACTAAGTAACGAATTTTGGCAAGATTTTAATATAAAATAGGTAAAAATAATAGGATTTAGATTAACAGTAGTGCCGATCTATGTAGCGAAGTATGGAATGATAATTTGAGGCTAAAATTGGAATCAAAATTTGATAGAGTATACACTTATTTGAAACTGACGTTGATATGGCTGGATATATTGAGTATACTAGCTCGTAAAATCAATGCTCATCTATCGAATTCTATGAATAAGAACGTAGACACTAGCACTACATCAATTCGCACAAGTAATGAAATACGCAAACGAAAGTTAAAAATGAGTATTCTTACTTCTGATGGAGTTGTTCGTCACACTTCAACTTTCTATGATAGATAACTAACTTTTTATAGACATGTACGAAAGAAGATGATAGACATAGAAATGTGTCTAACTTGCATAAATATGCGAAAAGTTCACAAAAGTTCTGCTGATCTTTTACTCAACAAACAGGAAAAAAGCAATTTGAACTATAACTTCCTAATGATAGTGAATAAGAAAGCACTAAAATAGTTCTTTATTGATTTTGTCACGTTCGTCAACGAGATGGGTGAGTCTCACTTGAGAGCGAGTGGTACCGAAGCTAATGGCATAGTTTTGGAAGTTACTTAATCTGAAAGATAAGCCAACTTTTAGATTAAGTAACTTCCCAATGCTGGCTGCAGCATAATTTATACTGAAAACATCCTGATGATTCATGATGAAATCACCAACAACCTTGACAATCATGGATAAGGCCCAATACTACGCTCATTCACTGCACGCGTAGTCATCAAAGTGATCATATCCTTCTTCAAACGATGATGATAAAATAACAAACCTATTTTCAATTCAAATCGGGTCAAGTGTAATACACCCAGTAACCTTTTACGATATACCACGTCATACTATGCCAAACATTGAATCGGCCTTCAAAGGAGTTCAATAAAAATTTGGCATGCTGTAAATTTCAATCAATTCATACATTACTACGCTGTTATTTAACAGTGTCTATGCAAATTAGAAGCAATAGAGCAATGAACTCGTCAATTATATTTATTTGATGGCTATTGTAATGATGGCGTCATAAGATCGTAATAAGTGATTAGAGTTTTATGATATGAAGCAATAGAGGAAGATAACGTATCATTTGCATGCTAAAACTGGTTGAACTTATAACCCTGCAATATCAATAAAAAGCTACTTAAGCTGTTGAAAGAAAAACCTTGTATTATAACTCATCAGTAGTAAGAAAATACCATTATCGCAATATCAACTATAAGTAAAAAAAATATCAACATCAGTTTTAACATCCATAAAATTAAAATCAAAATAAGCAAAGGTAATAAAAATATTGATAGCTGTAACAGCTTTGGTGATGGTAATTTTAAACCAATGGCTACACAAATCAAACTGCTCCAAATGCCACCCAAAAAGAATTTATTGGAACAAATTGATTATAAATATACGACCTTCGAAATCATACACGTATTGTCAGTTTGTAAGTTATTTCCTCAGCTCTCATTAACAAACGCTGTACTGCCCCGAGCGAAACACATCAAACGAATTTGCTCATTATATCGTTTTTTTTTGTTATCGACTCCAAATCTTCGATATGGTTCAATAGCCATTGACATGTGCGCAAAAACTTTTATTACACATATGAGCATTGATAGCCATTTGCGATTACAACAATAGCTTTTTATTACACATAGATTTCTTAGAAACTTTCAAAGGCTCGACGAATAATGGCTTCAAATTGATTTGTCATGTCTATTTTTAATACTCATAAACTGTCTACAGACGTAATGATGAAATAAACATTTTTTGTGATTCTTAAACGGTAGCTAATAGCTGACACAACAGTATAATAATAGAAAACTGTGGCAATCACGTCGATTGACGAAAATGATGGCAATTTAAACAATGAGATGGCTTTACGAGGGCCAGCAAAAAATCTCAAAGCGAGACTGTAACTATCAATTTTCACTGATAAAGTCATCAAACTAACTAAAATACAAGTTTGAACACATCGTCGCCACAGTGATTATGTTAAAAAGCCGCACTGAACAAACAACGGATAATGAAGTGGCTCACAAAAAACACGATAATGATATAGTAGGACCACCGGTAATTTCTGTAGAAGCCCATTGACTTAATGGCTGAATTAACATAATATCTCTGTTCTACCATTAAATTCATCCACGCGATTTAATTTCGCCGTGTCTTTATTTTTTGCTGAATCCCAATTAGCAAAGACTGTGTTTAGCCGATGAATGCTGATATTTGTAGAGGTAGGCCTCAGTGTTATTAGGAATTAACATGCTTAATAACAATGATTTTGTTACCAGGACATTGAAAATCACAATCTAGAATTTATATCGATGTGTGTATGTAGGTAGACAAGCAGTTAAGGTTATACGCAATATTAGAGAAACTTTAAAGTTGTTAGCGTTCAGAATATAACAAGGGAAGTGCTCCAATTCTGTTCATGTACGCGAGAATTTAAATACTTAAGTCCATAAATCCAATTACTGTGACCGAAAGCGGTATAGGAAACATTCAATGCAATGCAAACGAGCCCCTAAGCGATTCAACAGATCTACTTAAATCTTCATCCACTTATAAGAAGACAGATGTTGTAAATATCATGCTCATGCAATTTTAATGACCGATTATTCAAATCCATTTCAAAAGCTAAATTATGGGCTCCAATTAAATCAATTAACATAACCAAATGAGTGGGAGGATCATTTGCAAAAATACATTAGTTAGAGACGATGCGTTGACGTCTAATAAGATAGGATGCAAACCTGTAGTAACGGACAAGTAGTTTCTGACGAACTAATTATTTTATCTGGTCCGTACATAAATGTGTTTGCAGCCAATTAAAATGTTATAGCAGCTTTAAGTCTAGGACGTAAGTTTGGAAATGAAGTGGTGATTGCCAATGATGAGGCTAGTACAAATGTTGTTAGAGTAACGTTGGTATTAGTAATCATAAGAATGACGTGTGTATCGGCTAATGAATTATCACGTATACCCGACGCTGTGGTATCGAGAATGTGTTAACATGCTGTGGTTATTCAAGTATGTGGTCTAGTTGCGTCATTGTGGGAAATAAATATGACATGACTCTCTTCAAGACAAAAGCTTACGATGAGAGAAATGGTATAGATTAATAATTTTGACAGGAAATCAGAGGAGATGATGTAACGAGCCGTCGACGGTGCCGTCTCAGTGATTTTTTAATAAGCTGAGATTAAGTTGAAGCAGGGCAAAACAGGAGTGACACGTGTTGGGACATCGAAATAATTGCTATATAATAATAAATTATTACTCTAATACAAAGAAATGCATCTATATCCATATTTGAGTCAAACAGATTTAAGAAATAAGAATGTACACATAATAAACATATAAAATTAAAAATATGGAAATCTTATGCCAACAGAACCAAAAGTTAATAAAAATGGTGTAAAACGTGGTGTTGTGTAAACATTGGCAATTATTAGAGTTATGTCTTTCGCTACTCAGTTACTTCGTATGGTTAATGAGAAAACACACAGAGATCATAATCAGGAGAGTGGACACCAACTTTCCACCGTGTCATTAAATGTTACGGCGTAGATAGTTTCATTACCTCGTAAATTATCAAACAAGCCAAAACTAATTCCGTATACTGTCATTATAATTAACTCTATAATCTACATGAATCACTAACTTTCCCTCGAGATATACAAACATTGATTTATCAATGAACAAAGATCAGAGGGCTCAAAGGACCATCAAACATTCAATAACAATAAACTCTTCCTCCTCTGCTATCAATAATTCATCCAGCCAATTTTCAGGGCGTTCAACACCTTATTGTCTACGCACCCTTTATTAATTAAAACCATTCTCCCTTCAAAGGATTGACGCTATCTTTGTTTGCCCATTTGAAGATCTTTTCTAAGTTCCATTGTCAGGAGCTACCGATTCTCATAAATAAATTAGACATTGTCGCCGCTCTTTTTAGTCGTGAGACGGGACGCATCGGGAATGTCGACGTCGATTTACTAATTCATTTCGGCAACTCGGCCCTTTAGTGTTTGCGATACGATTTCGATGTGACTGAGTTGTAAGAAAGCCGTGGGTTCGTTATCAGGTTAGCTTTACTATAGACAATAACTAGAATGGAAGTCTGCTGATAGACGAATTGTTTAGAAGTGACTTTTTCCATTTCATAGATGAATATACTTAACTAAAACTGCAGATTTGAGTACGTAATTCAATTAAAATGAGGATTTAGACACTCGAGTGTTGTCAAACTATGTACTTAGTTCATTATATTTTTACGAGATTTAATTTCCTATATGACTGAATATAACATGTGACTAAATATCGCAAACTATAATGGCACCCACATCTAACGGTATCTCGTTTTATGTACCTATATTTAAGTGCTAGCGCAGTGGACCGAAGCTAAGATATTTTTTGTTGTTTCTCCCGAGCCTGGTTTCTGAGCCAATTTTAACGCTTCCAACACCCAGTAGCCTAAATAGCAACAACGTTTATTTGATGCTGTGAATACCTTTATGAAGATTTTGTTTTTATTTACATATTGTATTTTATCATTAACTATTAAATAGTCTTCTGTTTTCGAACTACATTTTTAATATTGTTTGACATTTAGAAGATTTTCGTGCAAGACCAGCGTAGTGCTCATCTATATTCAAACAAAACTTTTACATTTTTGTTTCAAAATGTTATTATTTTATTATTTATATGGTTAAGAAACATGCAATATCTTTTGCTGAACCAGTCAATAGCCATGTCAGTCTCGTGTATCTTTAAACATTATGAACTAAGATTCGTTTTTCGTCTCAACTTCAAATTGGCTTTCAAGCCAACAAACCCTAAGTCATTGTAATGTTCCACTCCAAATTGCAATTTGGAGTGGAACATTAAATGATGAGCATTCAATCCCCAAACCCAGTTCAAGGAGGGTCATAATAGCATGATTGTGCGATCAACATACGTGGGATTTGTCGCCTTTTGTAGTACACCGCATTGTAAAATTGTTTTATAGCTTTATAGCTTCTGATACTTAAATTGCTGTTTAATTTGGGAGCGTCCGTGTTTTGAATGGACACAAAAAGATCTTCGTTCGACATGTTGTGACATTCCAACGATACCCTATTGTGCTTAGAGAATATGGATCGATTATCTGATCTATGGAGTCGAGGCCAAGGCATACATTTAGATACAACTCGGAGAATTGTAAATACGTACGTTCTTGGACATGTTTGGTAACTCTTTATCGATGTAATTGTAATAACAGAGTTTTAGACAAGTAAAAAATTGGTTTCCTTTGAAATCAACATTAATTCGGATGTGTAGGTACTTAGCTACTTAATAAATACCTTAATCGGTTCATTTGCATAATCGCATTCTACCAGTGAAAGCTATAAATTGATATTAAGTGAATTCTTTTCATGCAGCGCTGCCTACACAACCAGAATGACTGATGTTCGAGTCTCATTTTCTTTTATTGTTTTACAACATTATGACATTTAATTTGTTTGAAAGGTTTGTTTTATTGAGCTACTAACATCTCCTAAAATTCATTCAATCAGAATTTTGGAACATCCGAATTCATCTGAGAATTTGATTTTCTATATGATTGATCGGATCAGACTACACACTAAAATCACTATTGTTCTGCCACAAAACATCATAAACAGAGAACCCCTTATCGAAAGGTCTAATACAAAGCCAACAGAATCAACAAGTTCATCTGGGTTATTAGAGCCGCAAGAACTGCTCATATTCTTACATGGCAAAACATGGGTTTTGTCTCGCTGTCAAAGACATGGCGATCGATCAAAAACGACCGTCTGTCACGGGCCAATGATTGAGGGCGACAGTATGTTCCCATGCGCGAGCGCATCTGCCGAATTTGGCGCGATGCGTCCTGTCAAAATTCGTGTTCCACCGCGAATGCATTCCGTTTGTTGTCTGCTTGACTTTTTCCCACAACAATTAGGTGAACTACCCTTTTCTTAATTTTCTAAACTGCATTCGATTTTGTCATCTAACTTCTTGGTTTTTTACCATTGGTGGATTGAGGAAAATCTTATGGTATGAGTTCATTGGGACTCATACTGTCAGGATAATTGTTCAGCTGTGTTCAGCTGCTTTTGTTTATCCCATTAAACATTTTCGGTTGTATTGCCTTTTTAGTAATAACAACACTGTCATCCTTTCAATTAAAAACGAAACCAGCCCAAAAAACAATTTTAAGTTCACACAACTCCACTGCCAATTTCCAAATTAACTTAACGTCGTTTCGGACATGATTTGTGACGACAACAGTACAATGGTCCTTCTTGTTATTAAAAAGGTATGCTTTTTATTGTGCTCGCTTCGAGACGCAGTAAATGTCACCTTTGGACGTCACTTGATATTCCTCGATGAGTTTTTGGGTGTTGCAACTGACAGTTGTTGTCTTATTCATGTCTATTGTGGATCCCTGTTTGTTGTTTTGGTGTATGTTGATGGATGTTGGGGTTAGCATTATACCAGATATTCACTTCGAAACAATCGATTCCATAGTGCTCACGGTCTGGGAACCTTCTAACCTAGAGCGTTAAAATTTTTCCTATGTTTGTACACAAATACGAGCTAACCACACAACTAATTATATTAAAAAGATCAGGGGGCCTATTCCCTAAGGACGAAGCCCGTAGTTTCGGCCTTCGTTACGGGCGTTTCTTTCTCCGTATCACCTACGGATGGATGATTGGTTCGGGGCCCGAACGAAGTATGAATGACAACATGATTTGCCAGTTGTACCTACTCCCGATGTGTTTTTGCCCGTCCGAAAAATTTAACTTTTACACTTGTTTTGATGGATCGTAATGTCAGACGGACGGAGGAACGGTCGGACGTAAAGACGGACGGACTTAGGGAGTAGGCCCCCAGATCACAATTGGGATGTTTTTTTTAAGGAAAAGCTATTAATATGTTGTAGAACGCATAAAATACAGATGAACTTTATATTTTAATAGGTTATGATAAAATCCACAATAGGATCATTCTACTAATTGCTCCCTTCATCCGCAAACTTCAAAACGAAGCTAAAATGCAAATTCCTTTCTTGAGCTTATAATAACAGGTGAACCTCGATCTAAAAATTAAAATAGATACAAACTATATTAAAATGGTCTCACACGGGGGTCCTGTTCGGGGTGACATGACAGATGGGCGCGTGACCGTCCGTCGCGGTGCGCCCGCGCCGCCATTGTTTCACTCTCGACGGGCACTGCGCATGCGCGAGCATTTAATACGACACAAATGTATATGGGTGCGCTGATAGTAATGTAGGAAAAAATATCACTTTCGATTGCTCGGGGATCGTTACCTGTCTTCTTATAATTATAATCGGTACCTTTAATGTATTAATTGTAAAGAGATATTTTTTAATCGAAGCTCGTTTAAGGTTGATGCGCCAGGGTAGCCCGCGAAATTCAAAATTTCTTACGTTTTTTGCAATTTGTAGGTCAGTGTGAGCTTGTATGTTGATTAAAATATGATTCGCGGCCGTAGCTAATATGGCTTTACAGAATTATAATCATTAGAATCAACAATATACATCTCTATAAGTTAGCATTTACCTCAAACCTCATGATTTCATGAAATCGTTAGATTTGAGGTAAATGCTAACTTATGGACTTGTATTGCTGGTTCTAATGATTATAATTCTGTAAAGCCATATTAGCTACGGCCGCGAATCATATTTTAATCAACATACAAGCTCACACTGACTTACAAACTGCAAAAAACGAAAGAAATTTTGAATTTCGCGGGCTACCCTGGCGCTTTCGCCTTAAGCTTCTTTTGCATTGCGTGCATACGTGACTTAAATCTTGTTATAGTTAACCTCGAAATGAGTACCCCGTTTAAAATATACACGATGAAATTCAAGTATATTACTACCGCTTACAATAAAAATAATGAACTGTATTGATCTATGTTCAAATGTTCAGCAAATCTGCAACAATAGAAGCTCTAATAAAAAAGCAACGATAAACTTCGTGACATTTGGTTCGAGTCGGAAAATAATTTAGCTACGTCTAAGTCTACGTCACGTTTCGTTACACCTCTATTCTAATTGATAGATGGCCAATTTCGAAAGACATTTAAAATAAGGTTTTTCAAAAGAATTATTGACTTATTGCTTGTTAATAATGTAAACATAGAAGGAAAACTGTATTTTATTTCTGTTATGTCATTTCTATATTTACATACAACTGCGTTAATCAATGTTTGAGGAAGTGTGGGCTGATTTAATAATATCACAGTAGTAGTAGAAAACGGAAAGTATAATATGGTTGTTTTGGATGAGCTTCGATTATAAATCAGACAGACGCCACGTACAATGGTCCACCTGATGGAATAAGTGAAGGAGAAACCAAACCTTACAATATAGATCATGCATGCATATTGCATATGGAAAAGTCAATGTTTTTATTTGGTGCATACAGCGATAACAGACACGTTTGTCATATTTGCTGGTTTTAGCAATAAATTGTTCATTCTTATGTGCAGCAGTGCACATTTTATACATTTTTAACTGTTTTTATAATAGTACCTACCTGGTCGATCAGCTCGCGTGAAAATAGAGAAAACGAATTTCCCCCGATTCTGATAATCTTGGGCCACCAAGATACAGGTGGTGCCCAGGCCGGTTCCACGTTCAGCGTTCTTCTGATAGTGTTCTCTGAACTTTGCTCATTGTGAATTATTTATTATGTATGGCCGAACTTGTGGGTGTCAGTAAAATAATATTTTTAGGGTTCCGTACCTCAGAAAGAAAAAAAACCCATTATAGCATCACTCGAAAATCTATAAGAAGTCTGTGGTCTTAAAATAACATGGTAAATCTCTCAATATTGTGAGTACAAACTTACATTAACAGTTGTAATGTATGGGAGAACATGTTTTTCAACTACAATGTTAAGTTTGTTCTTGGGATAAATTCATCCCAACTATGGAACCCTTCATTCTGCGTGGTCCAACACGCACTTGACCGGTTTTTTTTACGAGTTAAATCATCAAACTAGGTACCTATTTAAAATGTGAGTGCGTAAGATATTTTAAACATCCACCATTCGCGTCCAATCTCGTCTAAACAATAAGCTCGGGCATTAAATAACCGTCTTCTATTAAGACTACTTGTCTTGTAACAGTCCAGGGTCTAAATTCTCGTCTCCGGCCAATAAATCTGGCGTAGCGTGCACATAAGTTGGCAAAATCAGGGCATTCAGAGGAAGACCGGTTCTGCGGGATGATTTAATTCGATCACTTGGCCAAGTTCAAACTCATTGGATGAGATTGTGTTATGTCTTGCTGTGTGTGGTATTCTTTATACTTAACTAGCGCCCCTGGTTTGCACGGTTTTTACAACTTGACAAAATATCGAGATTTCTTTATTATATGTAAGTTGAATATGAATGATACTGATACACCGTCCTCAACCGGAATAAGTTCTCTAAAATAAATGATGGTGAAAACAGCATCAAAATCTGTTGCGCAGTTTAGAAAATCGCGGTCACACAGACAGAGACGAAAAGAGACTTTAGTTTATAATATTCTATACTATTTAGGGTGGTCAGTATAAGTCTTAATCTTCGAATAAATATTGAATTTTTGACAGTTTCTCCATACAAAAACTGTCAGGCGTCAATTTTATTGCACGGATAAAAATATTCGACAATTAGCCCTAAATGAGCAATATTTCTAAAGAAAGAAAGAAGAAAGAAAATATATTTATTTAGCACAGACTAACTAAGAGGCACACAAAATAATATACTTAACAATAATATAAAGAATCAACATGTGCTAAAACAATAACAGAGCGATGCAGGAATGTTTGCCCCACGGTATAGGTATATAATATATTTGAAATCACGTTCTCCAAAACGGCTCTAACGATATCGATGAAAGTTGCAATAGAGGTGTTTATGGGAGCGAAAAATCGATCTAGCTATGTCTCATATCTGGGAAAATTCGTTTTCTCTATTTTTACCCGAGCAGTGCTCGGTCGACCAGGTACTGTAGATGTTAAGACTATAAGTTTGTCAGTCTAGGTAATGTTTTAAGTAGCTTCAATAAGTAGCAAAAATTGTTTCGTGATCAGTTTTTGAACGACCAATCATATGTGTTTGATATCGCAGTTTTATGGGCACGGGGTACGTTCCGAAGCTTTCTACTTACGCTGCTTTAACCCTTCGTCTGTCGTACGAGCATAGACCTACGCGAGACACAATGGCTTTTTAATTTGTTTCTGTAATTACCGGCCGTACGAATGGTAAAGGATTTTTTGGTCTTGGAATGACGTTGATAGGTTGTCGACGTTGGTAAACGTTTAGTGTAATTGTTTTGTGAAATGTATTGAAAAACATTTTACCAGAGTCTTTCGATTCAAATAATTTTAATTCAGGATTGAGTGATATTTCTAAGCAGATTTTTCCAACCAAATCAAATTCATAATAAGTATCTAGTTTTTATTTTGTCCTTGCAGTTTTTATATCTGTGTTAAAACTCCGTAATAATACCTGATACCGTTTGTTCTTGTTCATCCCGTTAGAAGAATCTACCGTGAAAATGGAGCTAAATATTTAATATAGAAGCGACACGTTGATAGCTCTGCTTGTCGGCTTGTTTGGAGGACCGTAGTAATTGCATAAGTCCTTGTTATATAACAGTAATGGGGATTGACTGGGGAAAATCGGCGTTTCACTAGTGAGTAGGAAGATACATTTTAATATAGAAATTAATAATAGACTTGAATGATTCATATCCGTATATTTTTGCCAAAGTCGATTACAATTTACTGTGCGGTTTCATAGATGTAGTAAAAAAAATTGAAAAGAGTATACTTAGATGGTTTGGTCATGTTGAGAGGATGAGTGAAAGGCGACTAACGAAAGGTATTTACAGAAATGTGAATGGAAACGCCGGGAGGGCTCGCCCTTGAAAGACATATAGTGACCTTATTGGTGATGTTCTTCGGAAAGGTCAGGTGTAGTATTCGCAACCGGCGTGCGTGTATGACCAGATTTATAAATGTAAACGAGGCAAAAGGAGTATGTAAGGATCGTAGCCGAGTTTTGCAGTTTCTGGCTACCCCCATGGGAAGAAGGCGTCAGTTTATGTATGTATGTTGATTAAAACATTTGCTTTGACATAAAGACTTTAGCTTGAATGTGTATTTAATGTAGTTTAAATCCACTAAACTGATACATCTTTTTCTTCTAACAACACTACACCCAAAATTGTTTAGTCCTTTGTCGTATTGACGCCTTAAAATAAATTATAAGCATTCAAAGCATGATAACACTGATAGGAAACCTGCATTACTATAGGAGCGTAGTGATTTATACCACATATATCGATCCTATCGACCAATACATCATTTGTACGGCCGTATTGTCAAGCTCTAGTTTTTGGTCCTTTTTTACGATATCAGGCATGAGAACGTGTGGAGATGTTGACTCGTAATAGTCGATTATATCTGGGAAGTTGTATAGAGATGGATAAGTTTAACAATTTGCTGCTAGAGCGTCTAAAGGATCAATAGGTTGACCCAAATTTGGTCTAGTCTTGTTGCATCAACATCTCTTTAGATATAAACTACTGGCTTCTGTCCGCATAGAAGTTACACTCACACAACACTAAGTCAAGTTACTACAAACTGTCAATTTTTTCCATTCGATTTTGAACTTGGGCTTCAACATTTTAAGGTTTAAAATCATTTGAAGAAATTTGAATGTTTGGTATAACCACATGTGCTGTTGTCTGTACATATACCATAAAACATATCCTATGGCACTCGGCAATAATGTAGTCTTCTATGAGTCTAAGCATTTTGTAATCATATCAGTACCAGAGATTACCTCTTACAAAAAACAAACACTTTTACCTCGTTATAACGTTACGTAGTTTAGATACCAAATATCATTGCGCTCTCTATTAGCTTGTCCAGTCTGAAGTGACGCGCATTTCACGTACGCGGCGCCGCGGCCTGTAAGTAAAATGCGGTAGTGGGGCGCATCACTTCAGACTGGACAAGCTATAGGTACTGTCTGTCTTACTTGTCTTTATTTCTTGCAATTTCAATGCAAAATTTATTGTCTCCTATCAAAATTCTCTCTTAATCGTGTGCTGAAGCAACAGTTAGATCCACGTTCTTTCATCGTATAAATGCTTAGATCTACCTTAGTATCACTATTTACTATTTTCTGCTTATAAAACTACTTCCTTGCACTTACCACCGCCGCGCCGTCCATAATGTTTACTTTTGCTACATGTGTTTGTTTGTCACATTCAATATTCAGCTTACCTGTAACAGAATACAAAAAATACTTAGAATTTCAATAAAAGTAAACGATGAGATCTTAGTACCTATATAAAAAGAAAAGTCCTGACTGATTGACTGACTGACTGACTCATCAACGCCCAGCCCAAACCAATGGACCTAGTAAGCTGAAATTTTGCACAGAGGTTCCCTTAATTATGTAGACAAGGAATAAGGAAGGATTTTTGTTCCCATGGGATATTTTACGACATCCACGCGGGCGAAGCCGCGCGGTAAGTGCTAGTATAATATAATCGAATCTGTATCAATTTCAATTCGTTAACCTATGTGGACGATATTATAATCATGGATTTGATTGGATATCGTCAAATAAGGTAACATAGCAACTTCTGAACAAAAACATAAAAATTGCCGAAGTTATAAAGTCAACGTCAAGTCAATGTATTTCAATAATTAAGAACATAAAAGGCACTTTGAAACATCAGCATTTACAAAAGAGATAGAATTAATACTAGTCGCCCCTTCCAAAAGGTAGTTTCGTATGGAGAAGAATGGGCAAGAAACTCCACCATTATACTTACTCTTTTAAAACAGCTGTTTTACCATATTTTGTATATACCCATTACATCATTATATGTGAAGACGAAATATATGAGCACCAATGTATCTATCACATAATTAATTTATCGGTCATTGCTTCATTTTTAATTATTTTTACCTATTGTGGTATACCTAGTAATTTTATTTTATCCACCTAGAATAAAATTACTATACCACAATAAGTAAAAATAATTAAAAATGAAGCAATGACCGATAAATTAATTATGTGATAGATATATGGTGCTTACATACTTACAAACAAATGTAAAAAAAGGTATACGATTTTCTTAAAATTCTAACAAGTAATAAGTCAGTGTGTGAGTTATACTTTTATAATACTGATTGCCAAAATTATGTGCATTGCCCACATAATTAATGTATAATAAATGATTTAAAACATAATTAATTAAAAATGTATTAATCAACAATATGTTAATTCCAAACAGAATCAAGAAATCTCCGAATCTATCCCTAAAACAGACTAGAAACAACAGTGTGTGACAGGATTTTCAATAATATGTAAAACTGCATCAAAAAAGGGCGTCATAGCGTATTCCTCACAAGCGATGCTGCGGGCAAAACCTAGTTATCTATAAGAGCAGCGTTTAAGCATATGTTTAACTGTCTCGCACACATTACCTTCGAGACAGAACTAACTGTATGCAAATTGAATCACGATTATATCAGATAGTTTGCGTTTAGCGTGAAACACTTACAACGGACAATGACGGGCGGTGTTTCACGGATTAAACTCCCTTGAGGTCTCGACTAAAGGAATTATAGTAATTAGGTGTCTGTGTATGTTATTATGTAGGTGTCAATGTGTGAGGTGATAGTCTTCTGTTTATGTCAACAGATGTATTTGATGGTGAGCTGGTATGGAATTGTTTCAGATCTTTAGATCAAGGGGTAGCATCATTTGTAGCAAGGTACTTTGATTTTCAAAATGAAGAAGCAAGATTGATTATTGGACCAGAAAATTAATACCTGCTTTTGCCAAGCACTGGACTAGTTCGGCTAATTAAAAACAAAAATAATATTCTATTTATTTAAGTGTAGGTACATGCACAACATTACAGAATAAATAATAATCTATGTTTATATATGACTTAAAAAGAAGCCTATTTCAAGAAAACAGCAGATGAAGGTGACGATTGCAAATGTCATATTTTCTAGTAAATCTTTTTTAGTAAAACAAGATAGGAATAACCTAAGACCTAGTAAAATAAATACACATTTGCAGATATGCAGCATATTCCAAAAAGAACAATCGACGGAACAAATCTCTAGTCTCTACCGATAAAGGCAAAGAAAGGGATCACTACAAAAAAGATCTAGATCGACCAGCCGACTAGGCTCCCAAGATTGCAGGCGTATGATAGGATATGCTTCTAATACTTAAGGCTCGTCTATGAGAGCATTCGTATTTACATCTATTTCATCGCTGGCTGGAAATTGTTAAAAGTACTTAACTGAAATGCATGGTGTTATATTCTTTTTTTTATCGACCAGTAAAGGGTCCTATTAATAACAAGGTGTCACCTGTATTTCTATTGTTCTTATTTCAGGATTCATCATTATTTAGTTGGTGACTTAAAATAAAAGTGACTATTAAAGCTCAAAAGTCGAGTAGCAACACTTTGATGTCACGATCACGATTTCGCCTGTCAAATCTTATGATTACTAAGCGCTGTCACTTGAGCATCAAAACACCAGTGACATATTGAGCTTGCAAGTAAGTAGGATTAATCATGACTGATTGCTTGCTCGTCACTCACAAGCTCTCGTCAATGTCCAATTTGTCTCAGTTGACAAGCTAACTAGCTTCTTACAGACTATTTATTTCATTAATTCATAGAGCATAGACACCGCAAAAACAATTAAGGATTCGTGGGATGTTGTACCGCAATTTGCACTGTCACTGAAAACATATTGCGGGAACCATTAGATGAATTAAGTTAATGTTTCCAGTAGGTATACAGTGGAATCTGTTACATAAAGATCTTGATTTATGACATAACTAATATGTAATCTTCCTATGTGAGTCCCAATAAATACTTTTTCTTTCTTTACTACAAACTTGCTTACTAGACAAGCATCTATTTCAGCTGTAACTATATATCGGAAGTTCAGCTACTAATCACAGGTATGAACGAGCCATTACAAAACACTTTCAAATCTTCTTCAAAGGGCTAATTCTAAAATAAAAGGACAGGTTCATTACCACCGCAAATCTAGTTATGTAAGCTATCATCGGCATCTCCCGCCGACAGTCGACCGACCAATCATATCGTATCTCTGATCTTGATTGAGATTTATTAGTCACATCGTCTCAGTCTTCGTCGGCTTGCTCTATATAAATCAGCCTTTATTCCTTCACAAACTTTATTTTGCGGTTAATCATGGTCAAAATTCTTTCCTATCCTTCCCATGGGATCCCATAATTGAACGTTATTTCAATTTTGCCAAGTGTTATTGTTACTTTGTTCACCGGTAATGGAGTCGATCTTTCTGGTTTAAGAACCGAATCTTTGGATGATTTGTTTTGACCATTGGTTAGCGCTTCTTGTTCTTACTTAATTTTGTGTGGTGGTTTAACTGCGTTCTACTTATAAAGGACGACATTATTCTTCCAAGGTCTTGTGCCCGTGCTGCTTTTCGCATGGCAATTGCTGACATTGTTGATTGCTTGGTGATTGGTCATCATTCAATTGAGTATATATTTATAGCTACAGACATGCATGTTTTTCTTTTTGATTTTTATTAACTTCTAGTCTAGACTCAACAGGGTAAAAGTGGGATAGTTGCCCCAGGAGGATAGAGTCCATAATTGAAATTGTGAGTTTTAAACGTACTATCATCGTAGCTAAGGGTGGTATTAAGGGTTGGGCGTGTTCTTTGCTTATAAGTATTAATATTAAGTGCGATGATAGTACGTTTACAAGTCACAATTTGAAATATGGGGCGTCTATCATCCAAGGGCAACTATCCCACTTTTACCTTACTGGTAGCAATATCTTGGTAGCGACAGTATGGTGGAATAATCCAACATGGCACGAGTCCATTAATGCTTGTTAATATTTTATTTGTTTTCAATAGCACTTTGATGGGAAATCGAGTTTGAATGTATTGGAACTGGAAGAATTGGACAATAATAAATTAATAGTTTGTTCTTTATCTTCATCCTTTCGAGGAGAAGAAGTAAAATAGTTTGTTGGGCACCTACATTAGAACAAAAAAAGTGATTGCCTTTTGAATACTATGGCTCTATGGCGTCTTCATGATTGCATTATGTTATGAAGCACGTAATCTATTTGACGATACAGACGTAGTTCCTTTTAAAATTCTATGGACATTATTATGTAATGTAAATACTAAAGATATTACTATCTTTTACACCGGTAGACAACGCCCTACAATTCAAAAATTATGTTAAACTCTTAAACACTTCGCCACTTAATGGTCTATTTTCCCATTATTAGCCATAAATTAATTTTCCTATTCATACGAATTTTATCTTTACTAGAATAAGAATAGAGTTTATATTCGTAAAAATAATTTTAGTCCTTTTATGAGGGTAGGTCGTGGTAGTGATTGACGAACAAGATGTTTATCTGTGAACAATGCGTGTGGCTGCGCGGGCGCAGGTCAACGTGTTCTAAATTTGAAGTATCGATGTATGAACTGATTTGACAATGCACATGAATGTGTGAGAACTGTCACACGGTAATATTTTTGAACCAAAAGCGTTCAATTTAATTTATTTTGTGCTTTAACTTAAATTCTATAATATAGGGTGACTGGTAATTAGTGAGCGATACTTAAACACATTATTGTACTCATAATAACAAACAACTTTTACTATGGGAACAAACCTAAATCACGAAAAAAAAATCAGCTTTTCCCTATATCTATGTCCGCCTAACTCGTCAAAATCTAGGAAACAGCTGATTTTTTTTCGCGATTTCAGGTTTGGTCCCATAGTAAAAGTTCTTTGTTATCACGAGTAAAATTATGTGTACCGGTCACTAATTACACTGGTAAGCATTAGTTTTGTTTTATGAAGTTTCATACCTGATTTTGTATGATTCTGCCACACTGATTCCAAATCTGTTGTCAGTTTTTCTCTAGCAGCTCTAGTTTTTGAAATATTAACATATTACATTTTTAGCGAAAAATACTCGAATTATAAAATGAAAAAATTGTTTCTATAACCTAACATGGAAAAAAAATTCTTTTATAAGATTTTCTTTCGTGAATCGAAACTACAGCCTTGTTTTGAATGCTCCAGCAGTAATCAGCCATCATATTTGCATTCCAACGACCCTGGGCCTCAAGTCTGCTATTACAATAGTGTCAGAATGGTCTATCATTGATTTCATAATTGTTGATTTTGACAAGTTTGGTAATCTACTAATATAATGGCGTCATTATGACTTTCCAATGGTCAACCACTGACACTCCATTGTATGAAATTATGAATTTAACAGATTACGAACTTTTAGCAAAATGACAATGCAGTGACAATGGGATCGTGTTGGAATGTAAAAAATAGCAGACTTGGGGCCCTGGTATCGCTCTTCCATCGTGCGAATGTCCTGATGAAAGCGTTCTCCTTGTTCTTCGCTTAAATCGCCTAAATTTTCTGGGAAGCGGTCTAAATGGCTGAAGAGGAAGTGCATCTTGATGCTAATGTTACATACTAGTCTTTGAAAGTGGAACATGAGCTGCTTAATGTGTTTAATGTAGTCTGGAGACTTTTTATTTCCTAAGAAATTTTGCACAGCCCAAACAAATTCAATCCATGCAGATTTCTCTTTATCTGTCATACAGTCGGTAAAATTTTGATTCTTTATTAGTTCCCTGATTTGAGTACGTACGGACGATGCGGTTCGGACGTAGATAGATAGATAGAATAGATAGAATACTCTTTATTATGCACACCATAAAAATTACAGATATAAATGTTGAAATTTTACATAGGGTGACACAATGGGCGGTCTTATCGCTAAAAGCGATCTTTCGACCGAGCGACGTACTCGGGAAAGAAAAGTCACTGTCCTCATAATCACTGGCTTCTGAAATAACTTGTAGTGTTCAATAGAAGTACTAGGATGCGTATCAGCCACAGGTTCTTCGCTGGTTTTTAGAATTGGTCTAATAGCTGATTTTAAATTCGGATAAGTCCATTTGGAACGATTTATGCGGTTTATTCCAGTAATATTCACAACACAAAAATAACAGTCATCGTGATGATTAGTCGGTTCACGCCAAATCATAGGACTTTTTTAACTTCAAAGTAGGTCTTTTTTTACTACCCCATAAACGCAATGATGTTACGCAACTACCACATACAAAATTTGGGATCCATGGCTATGTCGTCCCAAAGAAGTCCAAGTAGGGCTTTTTTATAAAGTCAGACGCACTTAAACGACATTCTCGAAACATATATTTACCACAAACAGCACAAAAACTATTTGGATCGTTTAAGCAAGTTCTTCTTAATGTAGACATATCGATTTATTTATGGAATTTATTAATTTTTTGCACTAAAAAAAATATTAGTAAGCTGCGTAACGAAATTTTAAGAAGTACCTGTATCACAAAAACTAGAGCTGCTAGAAAAAAAATGAGGATAGATTTGAAATTAGCGAACTCAAATTACTAAGAAACAGTTTAGAAACTTCATAAAACAAAAAAAAAGTTAAATTTTGTTTACCAGTGTTATCAGTCACCCTTTCATCAATAAGTTTACTCATTCACTGGTTAAGTTTTAATTTTTTCTTTTGAATTATAGCTTCTTTATAATGTCAAACAAAAGCTTTAATCAGATTTAAAATTTATTATCATTTCATTAAAAACAAAAACGTGCTCTACGTCGTCGGAAGCAACGGAACACGGAAGAGCGAATCTGTTCCTAAACAAAATAAACAACTTTATTTAGCTCCATTTGAAGAATTTGGAACAAACAAATACAATTTTAAGAATTGGATAGAAAACACGAACTGCTTATGTAAATATAGATTTAGAAATAAAATGGAAGGGAAGTAGTGATTTATAAGATAAAGAAGAATTTAAGATAAGAGGCAATTCATTAATCTCAGATAAAGAGGTCCCAATTAAAATGTTTCGTAATATCAATTTTCATTGACCTTATCTAGAGCAACAGATACAAGCACAGATTCCACAATCACAGCAGTTTCGGGAAGGTACCGGTTATAACGGAAAGGAATATTACAGTATCATAAAATAAATTATTATTTCATTAGGGAATAACTGTTCTGTGATATGAAGTTACGATGATATATACGATTATACAGCTCAAAATATATAAGGGACATATTCTTTGCAATTAGTGTCACATCTGAAGTCGCATCTTGCAGTAGCATTAAGTGTATCATATCATCAAAAGTATCTGGTTTAAATTCAAAGTCCTTTATCCATCCTTCTTAACTCTTCAACCTTGTTAAGGATGTGTTTACCCTCGACAACGCCCCTAACAGATTTGTTTCAATGACCGCCATAACCTATTGTACGCGCCATTTCACTTTTTTTCCACCTTCCTCTACCACCCCATCAGAGATTGAACCCAAAGCCTCAAGAAATACAGTTCAATGTTATCTATCAAGATCTTTATCACCGGGGTTCTCAAGCGGTCCCACTGTGAAACGAATTATGAAGTCACATGTTTGTGGTTGATTGAAAAATTCCAAAAGGAGGGGATTAACTTGAACGTTTTGTTTTGTCAGTGACATTTCTAGGGGATTGTGGCCCCTTGCGGATTTATGTCGTGCGCTATTTCCGGTAATGGGAATTTTACCAAAACTATTTACAGACTTTTTCTGAAGACGTGACCGCGTTCGTTCTGTGTCGATGCCAAAACGCATTCTTGGATCAGCTTTGCTAAAATTGTCGAACATTATTCTAATTGCGCGAACTTCCACCGAGCGAAACGTAGTCAAAACATCGCTTTTACTTTCAAGTTTTCGTACCAGTTATAATATAGCATGAAAACAAAAAGCTGTTTTCAGAATTGGTAAATAAAAGTCAATTTAAACGGCTCATAATTTATTTTAATGGATTACTTAACATTATAGGAGCCGTTAGGCGACTGCTTAATTTTTATTTCCAGGTTAAACCATTTTCAATAACATCTATCTATCTATATAAATAAAAAGAGAAGTCCTGACTGACTGACTGATTGACTGACTCATCAACACCCAGCCCAAACCCTTGGACCTAGAAAGCTGAAATTTTGCACAGAGGTTCCCTTTATAATGTAGACAAGGAATAAGGAAGGAATTCCCGGTAGCAGGTTCCCTTGAGATATTTTCCGACATCCAGGCGGGCGAAGCCGCGGGCAAAAGCTAGTTAATTATAATTAAGATGCTCTAATCCCAGGTTCTAGAACATCTTAATCGCAACGTTATCTTGTATCTATTCACATCTCTAGAATATTCCAGAACAACAACACAATGTCCAAAACAAAGCTTAACAGATAGGTAAATAATGACATACAGACAGCTAGGGACCCTCAGAAGCAGACGTGTAGGGAAACAATCAATTACACTCGACCCGTACCTCTAATCGCCTGCGAAACGAAGGATAAATTAGCGGAGACACTGGCACTGATGGGGAACCGCACGGCGTAACTAGGGGAGAACGTTTGTTTATTAGACTGACGATAGATTAATGAGAAGATTAGAGAGAGAGATTTCCGGAGGTATTATTGATATAGACGGTAACGGAGGTGATAATGAAAGTGAAATGAAGGTTGTCGAAAGTTCGAGAGCTGTTAAGGATGCTGGATGGCGATAGATTTCTGATATAGGCCATGAATTAACTCATTTCGTTAATAGACGATTTTGATCTCAATAATCCTGTTTACAAACTAAGGCGTATAAGTGTTTCTACATAGAGTACTAGCTTTTGTCTGCTGCTTCGCCCGCGTTGAGATTGGAAAATACCCCACGGGAACGTAGGTAGTATCGGGATAAAAAGTATCTTGAGTCTTCACCCAGGTCATACAATATTAATATGAATTTGATAAGTACATAACTTCTGAAGGTCAATTGTCGTACCTAAAAAAATTCAAGTCGCAAAGCCAGAGCAACAATCAGATGTCAAAAATGTAAGTAAACGCTATACAATTTTTGACAGATTGACACTGAGATGAGATTGCGAACGTTGTTAAAAATACGGGAATTTTCCTTCTGCACTCTAATTGCGTAACAAATTATCAATCGGAGTTTGAATCATTTTGAAACAAATTGCTAATCCAATGCTTATATGTTCGAAAAATTTGTCTGCTCGACAACGTAAATAATGGAATGAATGTTGTTGAACTGTCAAAATGAAACCAGCGTTGCGGTTAATGTGTTACGCAATTGGGGTGTTGGTTTCATCTAACACATCATGTCTCTATTAAATTTCATTATTGAGATCTTTCTCCCAACAGGATACTCACTAAACTGGTGTAGTTTCACAACGACACGTTTTAATAAGAGTAAACAGGTGTCACAGTGAATTTACGAGGTAAGAAATCAGTGTGTTAGCACAATCAGTATCAACATACAATCGCGCATTTTCCCGTCTGACCATAACATCAGCTTCTTACCTTCCCACATCTCGTTAAAGCGGAATAATGTCTTAGCATTTGTATGCGACTTGTCAAGTTGCAGCACTTTCAACGAAATAGTGACCAAGATGGTTTTAAATAGTTCCGGGAAAATTTCTAGTTCCGAGTTAGCACATTAGGAAAATATGTACTACTTAATCAGATATTGTACGGAGGAAAATATGCTGAGGCAACTCCAAATAAATTGTAATACGGCCAGGACGATGATGCACATACATAATGGCCGAATATCATTCAGGCCGCTCTAGTTGAAAAGGCGGTTGACTAAATTGCTCATTAAACCAAGACAATATACATGATAAGTCCAAAATTGGTCATTTTCTGTTTTTAGATCGTCCATACTCAATTTTTGTTTACTTTTCTTTTGGTCTATTCTTTGTATTTGTAAGTCTCCTACTGCTATAAGTACATGTAACAGTTTGATCAACAAACTTAACTGTTCCGATTTGTAGCATTTTTAGGGTTCCGTACCAAAATGGTAAAAAAGGAACCCTTATGGTCTCACTCAGTCTGTCTGTCTGTCTGTCTGTCTGTCACAGCTGAATATCTCAAGAACTAGAGTCTGGCCACGCTAACTCTGCAGTGAAATAATGGTAGAATTTGGAAATCTGTATAAGACATCACCGTCTGTACTACGGAAAAAAGTAATAAAAACATTCTTAGATAAATAATCTATTATGCAAAAATCAAATGGCAAAATACCAAAATCATTAGATCTACATACACGATACCAAATGTAAAACTTTTTGGGGTTGCCCATTTATTTCACTGCAGAGTTGGCGTGGCCAGACTCTACTAATGCTATCAACTTGAAATTTGGAATAGTTTTATATGACATTTACCCAACTATTTTGCAAATAAGAAAAAAATAAAAATATTTATATTTTTTTTGTAACAGGTGCTGAAAGGGGGTCTTCAAAATTCAAAGTGGGGCTACTAGGGCATGTGGGGTATCATATGAAAGAACATTGTTTGCACATTCTTAAACATTTTTTATTTTTTTTTAGGCCGCATAGTTTTCGATTTTTGATGAAAAATGTAAAAAAAATACCGTTCCCCCCCTTATCTCCGAAGTTTGCAAAGGGAGAAATCTGAAATTATTCTATAAGATAGAAGTATATGTACAGATTACAGGAAAAATAAAACGATGTCTCTAAATAGCATACTTTTTCAGAAATCGGAACGGAACCCTTGGTGCGCGAGTCCGACTCGCTCTTGACCGGTTTTTTTAAATTTCGAATGCTGACTGTAAAATAAGATTTTTCGACTTATCATGTGTATAATACACACCACAGATGTATATCGGCCTATGATGCTTCCACAGTAGGGCAAGTGCCTCTTCTCAAAGAGTAGATTGGCGGCATATTATGATTTCGTCTAAATTATGCAATATCACATTGATTGGTCCCACAGCTATTTTAATTAGTTATAATGAAGCTGTTCATTACAAATCATAACTTAATCAAGTTTTATAGGCCTCTTCCTACGGTTCTTTTGTATTTATGACTTCAATAGCTCAACTGTCATACATTGATATGAAGTAGTAATTGTTCACAAGTGTTATAAGAAATATCTTTGATATTTTTTGCTACTTGACCACAATTGTTTTGAGCTAGGCCGGTTTTATGATTCACTCATGTGGAGTTTTGGGTATTACCTAATACAGTCTGTTCCGTTTGAATAGCTATTGTTGTAAGCTGAGTACATATATTCATTTGTAATAACTCATTTGGAACTTGGGTTTTCCATTCATATCTTCTAATATTTCTGATATACTGCTAGATTTTAATTTTTTATTTAACACATCCCTTTCTGACTCCCATAACGTCAGAGCTATTTAAGTCTTCCATAAATATTCAAAATCTACGTCCCATTCTTTATACGCAGCTAACAAAGTTACAAAAGGATTCGACAACAAATTATCTCATTATATCACTAGACAACGACTATCATAAAGACTGACAAAAAAATACTCTTGATACACTGACCAATATTTGGAAGTATTTGGAACTGGATCAATGGCGATGCAGGTGGTCTCTTCCCAGAAACACCCTTTACTTAATGGGCATCGGACAATAATATGGTCCCGTTTATAGGGGGGTTGCTACAATTTAGGGTTAAACCGTTGAATAGCATCGACTGATTTACTTTTAATCGTGAGTTTGATATTATCGCGCGCCATTCAAGTGTTTTGTTACGAGCAGGCCGATGTGCCCTACCATTTATTCCTGTTTGCCCTCTGATTAATCGATGGCAGTCGTGAGATGTTGCGTGATAAGTTTTCGAGAATTTGTTACAATTGACTTGGTCGATATAAGCTTGGACTATGATGGATGCAGGAATAAATATAATTTAAGAGCTTTCGTGAGAAAATGTGTTCCGGATTATTATACGTCCACTACAATAGGCCCCATTTCTGTCAAAATTGCAGAAAATACGACAACCAGTTTGGCGTGGCTTGGTGAACTGTTTAAAAACTGCTGTTTTCTATCATAATTTTACATCTCTGTGAAGTGGCGAAGTTTTGGGCCAACAACATCTGAAATACAGTCTAAAACCATGCGCACGAGCAAATGCAGTATTTTACTAACCATAGTAAGGGTTCCGGACAGTTTAGTGCGACACAGTGGATTGTGTTACTTCGACAAGAAAAAAGTAGTCGACTGAGAAACATGGGTCTCGTCTGCTACAAAACAAAACGTTTGATGTATAACTTTCTCATAGAAGAAAAAAAACCTTCATGTATACAATTTCGCCAGATCGCTTTGTAGGTGCGGTGTTTGTAGCATCGGACACTGCTGTTTCGTTGGTTTTTTTCTTCACATTCTATGCTAACGTAACACTGCACACTGTAGGGTTGCTTGGACATTACTCACTAATATTGGGCTAATTAACATTTTTGGTATTTTTGATACAAATCACGTACTTACGTCTTTTGTATTTAGATTTTTTTTGTATGAATTCGCAAGTCTCCCTATTAACGGTACGTTCTGGAGCGATACGAGAATTAAGTCATCCCCGATATCCGTGGTCTTGTCTATATTTAAAGATGTCTTGGTTGACAGTCAGGGCGACTGGTACCTACATGAGTATATAATTAACGTCTTTCGTTCATATTGCTTTCCAATACTGCTGATAAAGTTATCTATCACATGATCTTTAATTGTCATTTCCATACATATCATAGACATTTCTCATATTTACCAATCCAATATTGTTATGCCCAGGGGTACTGATCGGCGTGCCGGAGACATTGAAGTAAGACTATACGTAGGCCGGTAATCTATTATGAAACTTTGTAATATTGCTTAGTGATAAGTTAATAAAGCATCGCCCACGATTTCAACCTATTTCCCTTGGCTGACTCATAAATGAATAGTTTCACTTCATGCTAAAATAATAGGCCTATAACATTAATTCATACCAAAGTCGGGAGCCGAAAGTACGTGACAAAAATGCTACAAATTATGGCAGGTGACGCACCTAGGATATAATTTAAAGGCCAGGGGACAATCCCACTGCCTTTTCTTGCATGTGGTCAGGCATCGAGGAAATACTAAGTGTTGATTATAAGAAAATGATTGAAATTAGACCACAGAGTGTCAATATGATGGTCTAGTGACGATATTTGTTCCGTGATGTGTATGAATTAGTATTGTGTACGTGACTACTATCAGATGTAGTGTGTCATAGAGATGATAGAATCGTTTGATGCACAAAAGAGGATCTTCCGAGTCCTGTTGAGGCTTGATTGTTATAAATGGAACATTTTTTGTGATTTAATAAGATTGAGTCAACGTTACGTGTTCCGAGGCACGGTCTGTCGATTGATGGTCTGGATTAATGTTTTGCGAAGTTTAGTCCTTATCCTTTTTTAAGGTTTCCTCGACTTTGGTATTTTTATTATTTTTATGATACTGAAATAGAACTGCATAGTATGCAAAATATGTCCGGTGCAGACATGCAAATCCAAATCTAAGCATCATTCATACATAAAGATTTTCGATAAAAACGCCAAAATCGAAAATAACCTCATTACTATTGCCCACAAATCACCAAGAAACAATAGAACAATGCCAAAAATTACCATTTTCATCACTTTTTGTTTTAATAGGAAATCCTGCAGAACTTTGTTCAATCGACCATGAATCATGAAACGGCGCCGGTGGCACTATCACAGGATAGAACAGAAGGCTGGCTTCATACAACGAGCAAAAAACGACGCGTACCTTCGTATGACGATCGATTGTCATCTGTATTCGCGAGTGCGCTTGTGTTCTTACACACGAGCGACACGCGTCAACGGCAGAAGTGCACGCATCGACGGCAGTCGTCGACGCACCGACGACCGCAGACGATATGTTGGCGACAGCCGCCGACTTATAGCGACGCTTGCAGTTGTAGCGTCTCGCGCCAGCCATTTTGTCAGTGGACTGGAAATAGTTTAGGAGTGACAAAATGGCGGACGCGACTCGCTACAACTGCAAGCGTCGCTTTAGGTCGGCGGCATGTCGGCGGCGGTCGTCGGCGCGTCGACGAACGCCGTCGACGCGTGCAGTTGCCTCTGCCGTTGACGCGTGTCGCTTGTGCTTACAGTTACACTCGCTGTAAGTGGAGTGTGTCTGTGTGCGCGCATTGGACGGAGCCGACCTTCTTCTACCTATCTATTTTGTGGTCATAGTGTCATAGTATTGTTTAGTTCGTTCAATCAATTTGTACGCCGATCAGTTTGATCTGGGTTAGGTCACCACAGGAGCATTCGAACTGAATAATTTATTAGAGTGACAAATAATATTATTTGTAGACTTTCCTGTTCACACTTTGTAACTACTATGAACCTTATGTCAGTAAAAGTTATCAGGAAATCTATTGTTAAATGCATCAGGGGTTTTCGTAGCGGGAAAAATATGGTTATTAGGTGGGTTTTCCTTAGAAAAGAGTATTAGAAATGTGTCTTCAGACTTGTATTAGAATATCATAAAAGCGGTTGAGGTTTTCCTTATTACAGAAACGTTTCCAACTGCATGGGTCTTACAATAATATGGCAGCTAAATGTGAGGCTCTCACATTTCGGCAGAGGAATTCCTCACAGTGAGGTGGGGGATTCCTCTGCCAATCCCTACTGGAAATACAGACGTGATATTATATACGCGTCATGTTCGTGAACGGGCGCCGTCAGTTAAGACTGATCATTTCTTATCTGCCAGGCCTTATTTTTAATTTTATATTTTAACTTGTATTTAAGTATTTTTTTTTACATTGTCCTCACATGTAGAAGCAACAAAAATAATGTACCCAAGATGTTGTATTACTTATCTTGATTTAAAAGAGAACTCAACGACGCGCCGGCCGGCTGCGAAAAGTCACGGGCGCGTGAAAAACCATTAAAATATGGTGAAACACTCCTGCTAATGGAACATATGTGGTGACCTCCGGACTCCCAGCACCCCGTGAGTACCTGACCTCTTTCAACTTTCCTTCTTTAGCCTGTTTCTGAGTAGGAAACTTCAAAAGCGTTCTTGGCGAAACGCGATACTCAATCATATTTTTGGAGTTTCTTGCCCGTTCTTCTCCATAGAGATCTACGTTTTGGAATGGGCAACTAGCTTCAGCTTTCTGACTAACTGACTGACTCTTTGACAATTCAAAAGTGCCTGTAATTTGTTTAATTAAAATGCTTTGAGTATACAACGTGTCTTTTTGCATCCTCGTCAAATTTCAGGGTGTGATATAGACCATCAAACCAAACAACTTTTTTCATGGCACCAACATCGTAATCGCGAAAAAATAATCAGCCGTCCCATACATTTGCGTCAAGTTTTCTATGGGACAGTTGATTTTTTTTTTGCGATTACGATGTTGGTCCCACGACAAAAATTGTTCGGCTTGATGTTCTGTACCACACCCTGTTTGACAAGGATGTAAAACAACATTCAGGCCGCTAGTTGAACGGCGCCGTTTAGTTAAAAGGCTATCTAATTATATTATAATTATAGTTGGCTAGCCTGCGACTTAATCGTGTGCGTACGCGCAGCGGAATGTTGTTGAATTTAAAGATTTTAATTATGCAGATATTTAGTGTATGACGTCGTATAATTGTGTATGGTAAAAAAAATTTGTGCACGCAACCATTGTGGAGAAATTCACCAAAAACTGATTCCGCTGGGCGAACGTTGTCCTGGCGGAACTTTTTTTAATCCATAGACTTTAGAAGAAAAGAGATGTGTCCAAAAATTAGTGTGTATTTGTGTGTAATTGTGTATGTATGAATAAAACTAGTGCATGCATAAACTTCGGAGAAATTCAAGTTTCCGCTACGCGAACGTTTGGCCATTAGCTAGTTTTCATATAAAGCGCTTACATAGAGAACTGTAGATTTTTACATACGTTGTTTTGAATTTGTTTATATTTGTTTAAAAAACAGATTTAGAAAAAATCGTAGGGCTTAAAAGATAAAAATATAAACGTAAAATACGCTTATTAGGTCTTAGTTCTTAAAGTATGCACTTTGGGGTCTAGATTTTCACGTTTATACAAACCTTGTAAGTGTCTGCAACATGTTGCCAAGTATCAATGATGTTCCGTTAGTAACTAAAGAGTTATAGGACAAATTTACCATGAACAGATCACTGTTTACAAAGCAGTCAAATATCACGACGTTCTGAAGGAATTGCATGGTAATATGTATGTCAGTAATTAGTGTATTCATTCAACTATTCTTATGCAAAATTTCATGTCATTAAATTCAGTAATTAAAGAAAAACAATTATAATACTGACGAAGCATCGAAAACCTACATAACCCGACCGAGTTCGGATGGCTACCAAAAAGCGGCCGTGCCATATATCTTAGAAACATTCTTAACCTTCCAATATAGTATTTATTAATATGGTACAGTTGCGTACACAAGCGTTAGGAAAAAATAAAACAATTGCATTTCTTGAATGAAAAATATTTTTTTAATAATAACGCCACTATCTACGATAAAAACAAATCTTCAATTAACAAGTACTTCTCTATTTAAATATCTTATTGGGTGATCGACCGGAAAGTAACGCCACTGTACTTACATGATTATATAGTTTAAATATTATATAATTTCAACATCATGGACTCATGGTGGGCTATCGTCAAGATGTACCATCACTTTTCGACCTTATTACTATAGGAATAAGGGTTATTATGATTTCATTGAAAATAAAGATATCTAAAGAAAAAACCTTTGTTTAATTTCCAGAAAAACATTATGTTTTGTCTTACACAGGCAATTTAACTATTCTAACTTAGTAAAAAACCCAAATATATAATTATATAATATAATATAATAATATAATATATATAATATAATATAATAATCGCTCTTTTAGGGAGTGCAGGAGTGATAAATTGCATGTTCGAGTTCTTTTGTATCTTACACTAGCGAGATAAGCCGAAATGCTGATCATTTTACGACCATTATCTCGCTACAATTGTACATAACTTGGTTTTTTCCATTGTAATTGTCTTTACTAAAACATAGCTATATACTGTAAAGCTTCTTATTTTGAATTCTGTCGTTATTGGTAGGTTTGATAAAAATAATATTTTGCCTTGTGAAGGCAATTTAAATAGGTTAGCCACTGAAATCGAAAAAAGAAATACCTGATAATTGATGTACTTAAAATAATGAAAAAACTAAAATATGTTCCGTTCGCGCCGGGCCTGGGTAAATTTTGTATGGAGCGTGACCCTTCTTCTTTAAGTAAATAGATATAGAATTAAATCAATCAGTAGATATTAACTTGGGTTTATGGTGTCTGTCCAATGTTAACATAACACAATTATTATAATTTATCTGCCTAATAAACTACCTACGTAAATGAATAAGTCTATAGCTATTAATTTATTATAAAATCTTACCTTATATCTGTTATCAGCTTCTCACTATCATTCACTCAATATTCCTACTACATAATTATGTTATGCTTCACTGTTACACTATAACATTAATAACACACTTTGTCAATATTATTATTACAGAGAATTGGCGATGCATAGCAAAACAACAGCGCATACGCACATTGTCCTTGACTGCACATTTATTTGTTTGTGACTGGGGATGAAACAAAATCAGGTTCAAGTTCAACAGCAAACGAATACGCGCGAAAACATATTGCCCTCTCTTTTCTTCAAGGATGACAGTACCGTTTCAAGCGGGAAGCCGCCTATCGCTCGTTGCGCGCAGCGCGTTGTCTATTTTTTCACACAAGAATATTTTTGATCAATTCATAACTACAATACTTAGACTATTTAACTAAAGGATTAAGCGTACCGAACTTCGAACAAAATAATTCTGCATATTTTGGTGGGGTGCAGGGGAACACGCTCACATACATAAGAAAAAAAAATCGATTCAAGAAGTAGTTTTTTTTAAGTTATTAGATTGTTTGATCCACTAAAGTTGCAAAGGGGAACGCTCGTGCATGCCTAGTCTATTAGTTAAATAGTGTAATAAGCTACAATATGATAAATATTTACCTAAACAGTAGTACATACTTACATGTGGTAAATATTTAATTTCCCTAAGGGGTCTATAGTTAGAATCCTGATCCGTGAAATCTTCAATAGAAATTAGCTGTATGAATTTTATTTGTCTTAAATAATATATTTAGATTATATCTCAAGTCTCAAGCGCATACTTAAATAAAGTACCTACGTAAATAGTACCTACTTTCTGTCATAGTCAAATACATTTAAAAAAGTAGGTGTACAAAAATAAATGACCTATAAATTATATCGAAACAACAATTGTGTTATCACCTATACCAATTCAATACCGGTATTATACTGTAAATTTTGGGATGTTACCTAAATATATTGCACGGCCGCTTTTTTGTAGCCATCCGAACTTGGTCGGGTTATGTAGGTTTTCGATGCTTCGTCAGTATTATAATTGTTTTTCTTTAATTACTGAATTTAATGACATGAAATTTTGCATAAGAATAGTTGAATGAATACACTAATTATTGACATACATATTACCATGCAATTTAGTCCAGTAGACAAAAGAATATGCCCTTCGATAATTCCAAAGTTTTTTATTTTCGCGGAGTGGATTACTTTCGTGAATTCATTGCTATGTACAAAAATGCTAACAGTTTAGAGTTATGCTATAGGTATTAAGTAGGTATTTCCTATTATTTCGTGTTATAACAATGATATAAAATTTAAATTAAAATACTACACTGTTTCTTAATTAGTACTATCAAAAGTATATATTACTGAAAATGCTAACAGATAGGTACTGTGGAACAATGGAAATCTGAAAATGTCCTTTAACTCATTCAATAAAAAAATTAAGTTTTTCAAATCATTTCCTATACACTTAAAGGGATTAGTTATACCTTACAACAAAAGTTCTAACAGCTAAGTAATATGCTTCACAAGTAATTGTATTTTTACTTTGCAATTAGCGAAATATTGAATTTAAGTTTATAAATTTGCGCCCACATATTCGTGATATTAAGCTCTGCTACCATACAAAAGTTTCAACTTGTACGTGCTATGCCTTTTTGTTTAATAAATAAAATACAATTTGGATATTGTGGCGCGCGGTGTAAGTACGACAATTCGTGCAGCGCGACGCGGTGACAATCAGACCCACACTCACTGCAAACGTGCACGCGGCTACACATCAAGCTATGCATGTCCAGTTTACACTGACCTCTCATTGTAAGGTAATCTTATACAATGCGAGATCAGCTTATACTGGATATGTATAGCTTGATCTGTAGCCGTGCGTACCTAACTCTATTGAATGAGGCGCAAAATCATTTCATTACAGTCACATCTCACAAATGACTAATACAGTACAGTCAGCGTCAAAAATATCGGAACGAACAGACTGTTCAAAATGATCTCAAAAACTAAGAAAATTAAACTACTCAATTGGGTAAAGCTCTTGTCAGAATTACAGTGTAATATTATCGTATACTGTCTTCATTCTGAAAACAGTCTGTTCGTCCCGATATTATTGACGCTGATCCAATCCAGTCAGTTATTTTTTCTGTTCCATTCCGTGACCGTGACTTCGCCCGCGCGTAATTATCAACAATTGTCAAAAATAGTCAAAATCCCGGATTCCGGGATTCACAGATTTAGAGTTCTGATTATAGGATCGAATGTATATTTATGTATTGATCGTCAAAATGTCGTGATTCCGGAATTGATAAATTAAGTATTATTTTTACCATTACTGGGTAACTTGTTTATCACTAAATTTTCACAGGGGATCATCTACTATGAACAACTTTCACTATGGCATCAACACGTAAATCACGAAAAATAAATCAGCTGGTCGAGTAGGTATTGAGCTTTTGTATCAAACATCGTAATTTTTTTCGTGATTTCAGAGTTGGTCCCATAATGAAAGCTGCTGAAACTGTAAATCCAAGATGGCGGCTGCGAATATTTTCAAATGTTTCGTCATGGGTGTCGTTTTTTTGGTTTTCGATAGTGTTACAGCCGATAGTGATACTAAAATGTAAATCCAAGATGGTGGATGCGAATATTTTCTAATTTTTCGTTATGGGTGTCGTTTTCATTGTTTTCGGTGGTGTTAAAGCTGATAGTAACATTAAAATGTAAATCCAAGATGGCGGCTGCGAACATTATTAAATTTTTCGTGTCGTTTTCATGCTTTTCGAGGGTGTTAAAGCCAATAGTGACATTAAAATATAAATCCAAGATGGCCAGTGCGAACATTTTCAAATTTTTCGTCATAGGTGTCGTTTTCATGCTTTTCGAGAGTGTTAAAGCCGATAGTGACACTAAAAAGTAAAGCCAAGATGGTGGATGCGAATATATTCTAATTTTTCGTCAAAGGTGTCGTTTTCATGGTTTTGGGGGCTGTTAAAGCCGATAGTGATGTTAAAATGTAAATACATGATGGCGGCTGCGAACATTTTTAAAATTTTCGTCACGGGTGTCGTTTTCATGATTTTCGAGGGTGTTAAAGCCGATAGTGACACTAAAATGTAAATGCAAGATAGCGCCTGCTTTAAAAATGTTGATGGTTTTTTAATTACTATCACACGTGTTTTCAGGTTGTAACGCGATACGCTGCACTGCCGCAGGGTTAGTTAAGTAGGCATCAGCCAAGCGTCACGCATTTTGACTCCTCTATCGGCTTTAGCACACTCTAAAACCATGACGGAAAATTTTCGCAGCCGCCATCTTGGATTTACATTTTAACGTCATTATCGGCTTTAACACCCTCGAAAACCATTAAAACGACACCTATGACGAAAAGTTTGAAAATTTTGCAGCCACCGTCTTGGATTTACATTTTAACGTGGCGTTAAAATGTAAATCGCCTTTGAAACCCTCGAAAAGCATGAAAACGACACCCATGACGAAAAATTTAATAATGTTCGCAGCCGCCATCTTGGATTTACATTTTAATGTTACTATCAGCTTTAACACCACCGAAAACCATGAAAACGACACTCATTGAGAAAAATTAGAAAATATTCGCATCCACCATCTTGGATTTACATTTTAGCGTCACTATCGGCTTTAACAGTCTCGAAAACCAAGAAAACGACACCCATGACGAAAAATTAGAAAAGATAGAAAATATTCGCAGCCGCCATCTTGGATTTACATTTTATTGTCACTATCGGCCTTAACACCCTCGAAAGCCATAAAAACGACACCCATGATAAAACATTTGAAAATATTCGCAGCCGCCATCTTGGATTTACAGTTTCAGCAGCTTTCACTATGGGACCAACTCTGAAATCACGAAAAAAATTACGATGTTTGATACAAAAGTTCAATACCTACTCGACCAGCTGATTTATTTTTCGTGATTTACGTGTTGATGCCATAGTGAAAGTTGTTCATGAGTAGAAGATTCCCTGTGAAAATTTACTGATAAAAAGTTATCCTCTAATACTCGTAGTAAAAAAATACTTAATTTATCAATTCGGAATTGAACGGCATCCCGACATTTTGACGATCAATACAAAAGTAGGTACATTCCATATTAGCCAAAGCCTAAACGTAAGTAAATATACATTCGATTCTATAATCAGAACTTAAAAATTGTCGCTCCGAAATCCCGGGATTTTTTCGATACATAAGTGCAATCCATATTAACTAACATCTGCACTTAAGTAAATTATACATTCGATTCTATGATCAGAAGTCAAAATTTGTGAATCCCGGATTTTTTTTGATACAAAAGTGCAATCCATACTAGCCAACACCTGAACGCAAGTACCTAACTAAACATTCGATTCCAAAATAAGAACTTAAAAAGTGTCATTCCGGAATCCCGGCATTTTCTCGATGTATAAGTGCAATCCATACTAACTAACATCTGAACTTAAGTACTTAAAACATTCGATTCTATAATTAGAAGTCAAAATTTGCCAATACCAGAATTCTGGGATCTTTCAATCCAAAAGCCCACTCCATACTTAGCCAACACCTCAACTTTAGGTTAATACGCATCCGATTATCCGATCTCTAGTAATAATGTAATGTCCCAAAACCCGGGAGATTAATTATAAAAAAATAAAAAATAAAAATAAAAAAGCCTTTTATTTCCAGTAAATTTACATTCCTTAAAATCTATGTATGTGTTAGTTTTGTTTAGTTCATTCTATGTTATTTATTTGTCTCTTACTTAGTATAATTTTATGTGTATCCTATGTTTTATATCATAGTATTTATAGTTAGGTACTTCATTTTTTTATTTAATCTACAGGAACCCCAGAATGGGTGAAGGCCTCCTCCAGTAATGCCCATTTGACTTTGTCTTCAGCTACTTTTCTCCAGTTTGGACCAGCTATTGCTTTTATATCATCTTCCCATCTTGTAATAGGTCTACCTCTTGTTCTTTTGCCTAGTAGGCCATTCCAGAATGTTACTCTTTTGGGAGATTAATTATCCCGGAAAAAATGTTGTCCTAAAGAAGTCCCCACTGTTTGTCTCCGTTCCTCGAAGTTCTATTCCGTTCTTTATTTATTACCAGAGATCGTATGTTCGGACGCATATTTACCTAAAGTTGAGGTGTTGGCTCTATAGAGGAAAAATAGAATGGATTAGATGGGGTATAGGATATTGATAGTAGGAATTATAAATACAACTAGAACTTACTTGTTGGCTCCAATCGTCGTTATGTATTCCGGCAGCCCATAATATGGTCTCTTGTGTCTCTGATCGTCTAACTACAGAAACCTTTATTCGTTTGTCAGAGGAATATTTTTGTTGCGACTGGAACGTATGTCCTACTGGTGCGGTCATTTGTTTCTACGAGTATCTCAGATTGACTTACGCGGCTTGTTATGGAAAATAGTTATTCGCAATTTAAACAAAAGCCATAGCACGTATATGTTGAAACTTTTGTATGGTAGCAGAGCTTATTGTCTCGAATGTTCAGGCGAAAATTTACAAACTTAAATTCAATATTTCGCTAATCGCAAAGTAAAAATACAATTACTTGTGAAGCCTGAACATTCTTGTGAAGCCTTGTGTTGTACTTAGCTGTTAGAGCTTTTGTTGTAAGGTATAACTAATCCCTTTAAGTATATAGGAAATGATTTGAAAAACTTAATTTTTTTATTGAATGAGTTAAGGGACATTTTCAGATTTCCATTGTTCCACAGTACCTATCTGTTAGCATTTTCAGTAATATATACTTTAGATAGTATTAATTAAGAAACAGTGTAGTATTTTAATTTAAATTTTATATTATTGTTATAACACGAAATAATAGGAAATACCTACTTAATACCTATAGCATAACTCTAAACTGTTAGCATTTTTGTACATACTAGAGTAAAATTAGAAAATATTCGCAGCCGCCATCTTGGATTTACATTTTAGTGTCACTATCGGCCTTAACATCCTCGAAACCAATGAAAACGACACCCATGACGAAACATTTGAAAATATTCGCAGCCGCCATCTTGGATTTACAGTTTCAGCAGCTTTCATTATGGGACCAACTCTGAAATCACGAAAAAAATTACGATGTTTGATACAAAAGCTCAATACCTACTCGACCAGCTGATTTATTTTTCGTGATTTACGTGTTGATGCCATAGTGAAAGTTGTTCATAGTAGATGATCCCCTGTGAAAATTTAGTGATAAACAAGTTACCCAGTAATGGTAAAAAAAATACTTAATTTATCAATTCCGGAATCACGACATTTTGACGATCAATACATAAATATACATTCGATCCTATAATCAGAACTCTAAATTTGTGAATCCCGGAATCCGGGATTTTGACTATTTTTGACAATTGTTGATAATTACGCGCGGGCGAAGTCACGGTCACGGAATGGAACAGAAAAAATAACTGACTGGATTGGATCAGCGTCAATAATATCGGGACGAACAGACTGTTTTCAGAATGAAGACAGTATACGATAATTTTACACTGTAATTCTGACAAGAGCTTTACCCAATTGAGTAGTTTAATTTTCTTAGTTTTTGAGATCATTTTGAACAGTCTGTTCGTTCCGATATTTTTGACGCTGACTGTACTCGTATTAGTCATTTGTGAGATGTGACTGTAATGAAATGATTTTGCGCCTCATTCAATAGAGGTAGGTACACACGGCTACAGATCAAGCTATACATATCCAGTATAAGCTGATCTCGCATTGTATAAGATTACCTTACAATGAGAGGTCAGTGTAAACTGGACATGCATAGCTTGATGTGTAGCCGCGTGCACGTTTGCAGTGAGTGTGGGTCTGATTGTCACCGCGTCGCGCTGCACGAATTGTCGTACCTACACCGCGCGCCACAATATCCAAATTGTATTTTATTTATTAAACAAAAAGGCATAGCACGTACAAGTTGAAACTTTTGTATGGTAGCAGAGCTTATTATCACGAATATGTGGGCGCAAATTTATAAACTTAAATTCAATATTTCGCTAATTGCAAAGTAAAAATACAATTACTTGTGAAGCATATTACTTAGCTGTTAGAACTTTTGTTGTAAGGTATAACTAATCCCTTTAAGTGTATAGGAAATGATTTGAAAAACTTAAATTTTTTATTGAATGAGTTAAAGGACATTTTCAGATTTCCATTGTTCCACAGTACCTATCTGTTAGCATTTTTAGTAATATATACTTTAGACAGTACTAATTAAGAAACAGTGTAGTATTTTAATTTAAATTTTATATCATTGTTATAACACGAAATAATAGGAAATACCTACTTAATACCTATAGCATAACTCTAAACTGTTAGCATTTTTGTACATAGCAATGAATTCACTATAGTTATCCACTCAGCGAAAATAAAAAACTTTAGAATTATCGAAGGGTAAATGGAAAAAATATTATATCTCTACTGGACTAATTCCTTCAGAACGTCGTGATATTTGACTGCTTTGTAAACAGTGATCTGTTCATGGTAAATTTGTCCTGTAACTCTTTAGTTACTAACGGAACATCATTGATACTTGGCAACATGTTGCAGACACTTACAAGGTTTGTATAAACGTGAAAATCTAGACCCCAAAGTGCATACTTTAAGAACTAAGACCTAATAAGCGTATTTTACGTTTATATTTTTATCTTTTAAGCCCTACGATTTTTTCTAAATCTGTTTTTTAAACAAATATAAACAAATTCAAAACAACGTATGTAAAAATCTGCAGCTCTCTATGTAAGCGCTTTATATGAAAACTAGCTAATGGCCAAACGTTCGCGTAGCGGAAACTTGAATTTCTCCGAAGTTTATGCATGCACTAGTTTTATTCATACATACACAATTACACACAAATACACACTAATTTTTGGACACATCACTTTTCTTCTAAAGTCTATGGATTAAAAAAAGTTCCGCCAGGACAACGTTCGCCCAGCGGAATCAGTTTTTGGTGAATTTCTCCACAATGGTTGCGTGCACAAATTTTTTTTTACCATACACAATTATACGACGTCATACACTAAATATCTGCATAACTAAAATCTTTAAATTCAACAACATTCCGCTGCGCGTACGCACACACTTAATCATTACAATACTGACATTTTGTATAATGGTCAAAGACATTTCGACAATTCAGATAATAATAACGATCTCATAACATGCAATAAACTTTACCGCCAAATATTCCAAAGATACTTTCAGAAAACGATCTTACTGGCGGTCGGTCATTAAGTACCAATAAAATGAAATAAACGTTGTATTTAAGCCACGCCTGTCATATTACAGGGTGCGTATGAGTGGATTCTGAAGAGCGGCGGCCGGCGACGATGCAAGGGATTTGCTTAAACCACAAGGCTCTTATTGCGACGACTTTAGTGTTGGGACAGGTCGACTGTAGAAGTCGTTTCGGCTTTTGGATAGGTGGTAATGTTATGGTTAGTTAGATTTAGGAAGGATGCCGCCGGTTTTGACGGCAGAATTCTGTCTAAGCAAAATATTGTTTTAAGTCTTCTCGAGCAAGGAAGATCGCTCTTATGTTTCATTAATAATAAAAGAGAAGTGATAGGTTTTAGAATATTTATGTAAATGTAAAATCAATCATCATCATTCTCCTGCCCTTATCCCAATAATTTATTTGGGATCGGTGCAACACGTCCCTTTTTCCCATACTTCTGTAGGTATTAGTTGTCATCTCGGGTCACTCCCTTTCTAGCCATATCATCTTTCACATAGTCCATCCATAGTTTCTTTGGTCTTTGCCCCTACATTCACACTCAAAACTTTCCTGACGACATTTTCCTCATTCTTCCTCATCACATGCCCGGACCATGACAACCGATTTCCAAACGACTCTTCAGACACCGGTGTCACTTTCAGACTTCCTCTTTACTCATTTCATATTCTATCCATTCGCGTAACACCACATATCCCTCTTAGCATTCTCATCTCAGCTGCCTGCCATTCATTCATTTCCAACATTCTGATCCATACAGGGTCTAACCATTGTTTTATAAATCTTCCCCTTAGATTAAGGGGAATGAGATAGTCGCACATTGTTCCCATGACCTGCCGTCATTTCATCCATCCAGTGTAAATCTACTCGCCATCTCTTTGCACGAGTGAACCGAGATTTTCCAAAGTAAAATAATTGACCTTTTACTGTAAGAAGATAATTTTGTTTATTTTAACAAGAAAAAAATTTAGGTGATTAGGTAATTAAGCATATAAAATAATCATCAGGTAGACTTGAAGACAGCCAAATTAAAAAGTTGATACAAGTATTCCAGCGGATAGTGCCGAGTGATTTCAAGCTGTGTCGAGAGGCCCATTGTGTGGTCTCGTCTCCAGCAGACAACAAAAGCATAAATCTTTTAAAGATTTATTTAAAAACCCTCAAATTGACACACTTTCTCTTAATCGACATGATAAAGCGTTTATCGACGTTAATTATAGTTTGCATCGCAGCAATATCGGCGTATGCGCAGGGATAATGATAGGATTTGCGGATGAAGCTGGCGCCGCCCATCAATACAAGTAGGTACTTACTTTGACATCATAGTACCTATGGAAAAATGCTGATTCTCCTTACCATTTAGTTGGGATTATTTTTATTTTACAGACAAGCCGAAGAACAAGCGCCCATCGTGGATTCCTCGATTCCTCGAAGTCCTAAATACGCCAGTTTTTAACAGCTTGAAAACAAAAGTTAGTGGTGACCTGACAGGGTTACTGGTTATTGACCAATATCCTCTTAAGGAGTCACTGTACTCATCTCATCATTATGAACAACTTTTACTATGGGACCAAAACTGAAATCGCGAAAAAAAAAATCTGCTGCACCCTACATTTTGACGAGTTTGATGTAGATATAGATAGTGCAATCCACGAAGACGCGCCCCACTACCTACTCCTCCTAACTGTTGCACACATTATACTAATAGTGGGGAGTAGTGGGGCGCGTCTTCGTGGATTGCACTATCTATAAATGTACTGAACAGAAAGATAACAGATATTACAAGAAAAAATAGGGACAAAACGTTTGAAGTTAAATGTCAGTGTGAACAACGATGATACCTATACAACGTGTAAAGTTAAATGCGCAAAACCTCTTAAGGGGTCATTGTACTCATCATTATGAACAACTTTTACTATGGGACCAAACATGAAATCGCGAAAAAAAATCAACTGTTCAGTACATTTTGACGAATTATGCGAACATAAATGTACTGAACAGCAGATTTTTTTTTCGCGATGTCAGGTTTGGTCCCATAGTAAAAGTTGTTCATAATAATGAGTACAGTGACCTCTTAGGAGGATATTGGTCAATAACCAATAACCCTTTATAAGTTGTAAGTTTTCGATGGTATGTAAGTTTTCGATCATAAAAGCATCCAAGGGAAGAAGTAAGAAGTAATTGAACGGTAAGTTTTAATTTTGCGCTAATTTCAGTCTCAGAACTAGACATTATTTTGTTTATGACAAGGAACTTAAACAAAACTAGGTAAATATGGGTGTACTAATATACACCCTCTGCTGTCTACCCTTTTAGGAGACAAAAGACCACAAAGCACAGCATAACCTATTTATTTAAACCTTCAACAATTAATTTTCCAATTACCAACGCTGCACTGGAGACCAACAATGTAAAAAGTCATCCCAATCCAGTCGATCATTGCGATATAAATCGCCTCTTGCGCCTGAGTGGAACGGCGAAGCGCGACCGATTGATCCGATTAATATGGCCTTTATTTAAACTGTGTCATTCATTGTTAAAATAATGGGGTATCGAGTGTTGGTTGCAAATTAAACTTGATTTTTTATGAGCTTTGTTATTTAAACTACATTGGAGAGCAATAACTACTTAATAAGAGGTGTTCTTTTTCAGGCCGTGGCTCAATTGTCACATATAACAAAACATCACGACTCTAAATCCCCGCAGGGTTAGGCCTGATTTACACGGTGCTATATAAATGCCAGAGCATACCAAAAGTTGAAGCAGGAATAAAAGGCCGTCTAGAAGTCTAGACGATGCAAGTCATTTGTTGCTTAAATTTTATTGCACAGGCAAGAAACTTGCATCGTGTAAATGTACGAGTGAAAAATGGGCTTGGTATACTGGATGTAGAAAGTGAAGAAAAAAGTGTTTTTGAAAAGGTTTGTGCTACCGATGATAAGACATTGATTTAAAAACTGTAATACTCGTACAGTGTGTACACACGGCTACACATCAAGCTATACATTTCCAGTTTACACTGACCTCTCACTGTAAGGAAATCCTATACAATGCGAGATCGCTTGATGAATAGCTTGATCTGTAGCCGTGCGTACCAGAATAATGTTTGTTCCACGATTACAATATTGGTGCCCGGGAAAAAGTTGTTCAGTTTGGTGGTCTGTACCATATCCTTAAGTTTGTGCACATTATTCTGGGGAACACTGTATAAGTCAATGCTAGAGAGACTTACGGTTTTTCTTCAGATTTATTTGTCTTAGAACCCGCAACAAAATTGACTCAACAGATGTGCTAAAGTTTTGACGACACGGTTGGCGCAGTGGTTGAGCGATTGATTGCTGCGCAGCATGTCGCGGGTTCGATTCCCGCACGGAACAAATATTTGTACGACCTACAAGTATTTGTTCCGAGTCTGGGTGTTTTTCTATCTATAATATATATGTATTTACAAAAAAAAAAAAAGTATAAGTAGTTTATCAGCCATCTCGTTACCATAACACAAGCATTAGGCTGCTTAGCTTGGGACTAGATGGCGTTGTGTGAAATGTCCGAGGACATTATATAATTATTATTATTGAAGTGGAGATAGGCAGTCGCTCCATGTAAAATACTAGTATTCAGCTGCATTCGGTTAGACTGGAAGCCGACCCCAACATGGTTGGGTAAAAGCTAGGCAGGTGATGAGATGAATTAAAGCCGAAGTTCATACTGCCATTAAATAGGAAGAATACACCTACAAGATTTAACCTAAATATTATGTTGCAAACATTTATTATCCCAGTTTACCTATAGTATATTTTAATATCAGTGGGAATAAGGTAAGGAGGGTACATTAACCCAGGTACGCATGCATCACACGATGGCTAATCGGCTTAGCGACGTTGTAACGTGTACATTATGGTATTATCTTCCGTAATGTTTATAAAGCGTTAGCGTGTTCATATGTAGGCTAAGTGTACCTAGGGCGGGCTGTTTCAAAGTCTGAATTATCGCTATCTATGCTTATTTATATGATCTTAGGTATTTTGTTGTTATCATTACGTGATTAGTGTTTTATGTGCTTAATTGTCACTTAAAAGCCCATTGTGTTGTTGTAATTTTCTTTTTAATGAAGTAAAAGGCAATACGATGCCAATACCTTTTTAACCGACTTCAAAAAAAAGGAGGGTTCTCAGTAAATCGGATTTTTTGTTTTTGTTTTTATTCCATTACTTATTTTACGGTGCATACTGGATAGGCTGTATAATCCTTATCCATATCCTAAGGGCACGTCTTCCCCACTATTACCGCGCCCACCGGTCTACCCCTTGATATGCAATGGTCTCTGTTGCACCATGTAACATGAGGCAAACAGGGGCTAGTGTGAATATTTGGGTTCATTCGAGTAATCGAGTCTGGTTAAACCACGCTGGGATCGGTGCATTTCATTCATTAATTCATTCATAATTATGTATGTTTCCGATTACTTGACAAGCTGACTTTGTCAGCGAAATCCACCAACCGACCGCGACAAACGTAGCTTAACCTTCAATCGACCAGTGCGGCTGTTATTGTTTACGAGTCCCCTTTATGACTAGTCCTTTTTAAATTAGGTAAAAGTCAAGAACTTTTCGGGACATTTTCCGTCTTATTACAAAACAAGGTTCATCTTCAAATCCAGGTTTAAACCATGGACCCATTTTTGAATTTCGAACTTTATTCCGACACATTAAGATGTCAGTTTTACAAAACTGAATACTTAGTACTGGACTAAGTTGTCAGTTTTGTATAAAGAACTGTATTTCTATCACAGCTATAGGCCCTTTACAAAAACTGGTTCGATGGTTTAAACCATGGCAGAAAAAAAACCCGTTTATGTTAATGCCGTTTATGTTCTGGAAACTTTTTGACATGCTGACTAACTTTGTCAGCGAAATCACCTAGAACATAGGAAACAGTTTCTTACAGTATCAAACTACCCACCACTATCTTAAACAGTAACCGCTTTTCTGAACCAAACATAAAATAATCATAAACACACCCCAATAGAAATACCTCAGACAATAAATTATAAGATTTAAGATTATTATGGATCAAGTATTCCCAATATTCGCCATATATACCTAACGGTTTACTTTACAAGCAATTTGTAAAGGAAGTACTATTACGCTGTTATATGTTTGTTGTCTCATCAAACACATCTATAAAGCCATATGGAGCTGCAAGATATCAATTTGTCAGAATTTAACTCTGTGGACCATGGTGTCTCTAACTAAGTATTGCGATTTGTGGTTATCATCAATTCTTGAGCGGTCATTTGGTATTTGATTGTACCTATCTGTTTCTATAAGGAAAGGCAGCTTTAAGGAAAATGTAGCATTTGAATAATGTTACCTATTCATATGCCTTATTTATAAGTATCACATTATAATGGGCTTTTTAACACGAATAGTGCTTAGGCTCTAGTTTACTACCTATTAGGTACATGGAACTTCAACCAGCCCTAGGAGCATCTGCCACACGGACATGACTTAATCGACTGCAGAGACAAGTAGGCCGCTGCAAGCACAATCCAACCAAATGGGGGATTAGAGATCTTACAATACCCAGTCCGAATGTGGTGCTCGTGATCAAACCATGTCCCATAATGTTGGAGTGTCCAAACTGCTCATATACCTGCACTTCTGAGGACCTAAAACCGCCACTGATGCCGCGATTGGCATGTCTACTTACTGGGCCCAACTCATAGGTAGTCATAATACATTTATTTACCATCGTCTCGAAAAGAAGAAGACGTGGAACCTAAACGTAACTGGTGAAATGCGGTTGTCCTATCACCTCAGTTACTATGTAACTGAAGAAAACAAAACATTAGCTACTATTATCATTCTTAATTCGTTGGCTACTATGCCATGACAATACGGTATTTTACTCTGTATGAGAAAAAACCTAAAAATATATTATTTAGATCGCTTAGGCAAAAAGCAGTCGGAAAATGTTAGTTTTAGTTCGTAAAATAACAATATAAATAAAATTCAATTCAGTTTTCAATTTTTTTTATCTGTTTTCTAATCACCATGAAAGTAGCCGCCATGTTATTACGTCATATGGCTGTGTAAATTAAAAAATGTCAATGTCAACTGTCAACTGATCAGCGTATTTAAAGTGTTTGTTTACACTGCCAACTGACGTCATGACCACAGAGCAATATGGCGTCCACAGCTTCCAGCGTTTTCGAATAAATTTTTTGTGTTTTTTTAGTGGCTTTTTAGCACTATAGAATCTAATTGAGACACTTTTCCAACTGCTCTATGCAAAGCCACCTCCAAATAATTCTAAACACACGACGCGACGCGACGTATTATTTAAAATCAACACTTCATTTTTTAAAAAAAGGCCGGCACTTAAAACCGGGTACTTACCCTAAACGATGACGGCAATTATTCTCCTGTCTTATTAACACCAACCACCCCAGGATCTCATTAACTCCATTTAACACGTGTTTAAAGTAAAAAAACGAACTTCAAACTCGCCTACCCAGTTCTCATGCCGATGCTTGATATTAATCGATTCCATTAGTATTGAAACTTAGGAATTTTGAATTATTTATCATCGACGATTTGTATAAGTTCCCAAGGGTGTTAAGTTGTGAACTGTGCGACACATATGTACAGATATAAATCGACTGCATACCTACTGTCGTTGGTTGAATGAAGTCAAGTTGTTTCAGGGGGTTAAAGGTTCCAGTATCATGCAGCTTACAATTCAAATGCAACATGTCTTCAAAAGATTATAATAATAATAATAATAAGATAGATTGGATAGATTTGGATAGATTATAAGAAGGCCTATGACTCGGTGCCACATACATGGCTCATGAGGGTGCTGGAGTTGTATAAAATAGATGCAACTCTGCGCACCTTCCTGATGTCGTGTATGGGGCAGTGGAGGACGGTCCTTCGCTATCCAGGATGTCGAAATATCCAGAGGAATAGCGAACCGATAAGGATCGAGCGAGGTATATTTCAGGGCGACAGTTTGAGTCCACTTTGGTTCTGCTTAGCCTTGAATCCTCTAAGCACACTACTGGAGGATTCAGGTCTAGGCTATCGATTGAGGAGAGGTGGTCAGGTTATATCTCACCTCCTTTACATGGATGACTTAAAACTTTTTGCCCCCAACAATTTGCAACTGATGGAGCTACTGAAGGTAACGGAAACTTTCAGTAGCGCCATCAGGATGGAATTTGGTGTGGACAAATGTGCGGTCATGCATGTAAAGCGAGGGGAGATTGTGGAATCCGTGAGAACCCAACTCTCGGATTCCATACACCTAAGATCTCTCTCCTCACTCGAAACCTACAAGTATTTGGGTATGTCGGAAGCGTTAGGCATCAACGCTGCTGGCGTGAAACAATCGTTGAGGGAACGTTTCTTTGGCCGCCTGAATAAAGTTTTAAATAGTCTTTTATCAGGCGGAAACAAGGTTCGTGCCTTCAACGGTTGGGTCATGCCGGTTTTGATGTACTCTTTCGGCATACTCAAATGGACTCAGACGGAACTTGACGCCCTGGATAGGAAGGTCCGCACACTGCTGACCGCAAATCGGATGCATCACCCACGGTCATCGGTGATGAGACTGTATATCCCGCGGAAGTGCGGAGGTCGTGGCTTCTTAAATGCTAAGACCCTGCACAACCGTGAGGTATGCAGTCTCAGGGAATACTTCCTAGAAGCCGACGTGGGGATGCATCGAGATGTGGTCTCAGTAGATAAGGGCCTCACCCCGCTCTCCTTAGGTAACGAGAACTGGCGCAAACCTATAGTATTAGATACTAATGACCGCAGGGAGGTATGGCAGAGCAAAGAGCTTCACGGGCGCTTTTACCGGGTCCTACATGGGCCCGATGTAGACTTCTTAGCGTCCGTATCCTGGTTGCGATTCGGTGATCTGTTTGGGGAAACCGAAGGTTTTGTCTTTGCGATTATGGACGAAGTTATGATGACGAACAACTACCGGAAATATATTGTGAAGGACGGCACGGTTGACATCTGTCGGGCATGCCACCGTCCGGGGGAATCAATCCGTCACATTATTTCTGGCTGTTCTCGTCTGGCTAACGGAGACTACTTGCATAGGCACAACCTTGTAGCCAGGATTATCCATCAGCAACTTGCTCTGAAATACAGTCTTGTTGAATCAGAGGTACCATACTATAGGTATGTGCCCGACCCAGTTCTCGAAAATGGCAATATCACGTTGTATTGGGATCGGTCTATCATCACTGACAGGACTATTGTTGCCAATAAACCTGACATAGTGGTGATAGATCGATTAGAGCGTCGCACGGTGATTGTTGATATAGCGGTACCACATGACGAGAACCTCGTGAAAGCCGAAAAAGATAAGCAAATTAAGTATCTTGACCTGGCTCGCGAGGTTGTCGACATGTGGCATGTGGATACAGCAATCATTGTGCCGATAGTCGTGACGGCCAATGGCATAATAGCCAAGAGCCTCGATCAACATCTGAGGAGGCTCTCGTTAGGCGGCTGGATCAAGGGCTTGATCCAGAAAGCGGTACTTCTGGACACGGCGCGTATCGTTAGGAGGTTCCTCTCTCAGCAGCCCTGACCGCCGGTAGCTTGGACCCTGTTCCCGATACCGGTGGGCTACTATTTTTTATATTTTTAAATGTTTTTATACTTTTTATATTTCAACATTTAAAAATGTAATTTATATGTATTTACCAATGAAATAAAGGAAATAATAATAACACAAGACATTAAGACTTGGGCATTGGGTACATACGCATTTGTGTACGCGGTGTCTGTTTGTAGGGACGCGGTCGGGGTGAAGTTGTGGTTGGTGGATGAAGTTTCTGACTTACATTAGAATTTTATTCATTGGTCATGGTTTTGCCCAATCAATGTTTTATTTAATATGTCGTTACTAACATAATAAGTGTAATGTATTTTGTAAGTGCTTAACAGCATCCACGCCACGCCGGTCACCGGTGACCTCAAACAATTGATTTTCTATTGTGTCTATTGTCTGGCAGCTAATGTGTTAATATTGTAACTAACCAAAATATGGATATACCTTGTCCGAAATAAATATTTTGAATTGAATAACCCCACCGCCATCTCTACGTTCGCGTTGCCGTCGTGATGGGGCTTGTGCGCTCCTGAACTATAAATCTGTGCCCATAGAAATATAAAAAACTTCTTTCTTATATCTATGTCTGTGCCGGTAGAGTTTACTTTGCCGAAACAGGTCTAGGGTGAGGAGCCAGACCAAGAAAGATACATGAACCCGCAGGGCAGCATGTGGCGAGCTATTGTTCAGTTGCGACCCCACGGACCCTATCTCCCGGGAGAAGTCTTGTTCCTCATCTCTGGTTTGCCTTTATTGACCGGCTGGAGTGAACACTGATGAGGAACAGAGCTCCCACCTCATTCTTGCCTTTATTGGCCCGGCTTGAGTGGAGATTCGCAAGAGCAAACATGCTCGGAGGAAGGAGGTATTCCATTAAGTGCTTGTAAGGATCTTGACCATTGTTCTGAGCTCTGGGATTGTTCTGAGAGCCGTGGAATACCTCTCCACTCCTCTAACACCTCAGGATATGTTGCCCCCTTGTCGCTACGTCACTAAGTAAGTGCTAGCGACAGTTACCGGGGGTCCTTCATTGAGTGTATACATTTTCAGTTTACACTGACCTCTCATTGTAAGGAAATCCTATATGTACAATGCGAGATCAGCTTATACTGGAAATGTGTAGCTTGATCTGTAGCCGTGCGTACAAGTCACCCCCTGCCATTTTTCCGTGTATAAAAAATTGATCAGGCAGGGTCCTTTCATAGTTCTAGATAACCAGTCCACCTGTGCAGTCCACTTTAGCCACCCAAATCCATAGTCCAATATCTTTGAAGCCTTATCCTGCAATAGTCCCACACCAACCGGGGGTTGTCCTTGGGTGCCTTGCATAGTGCGTAGAGGGATAATCGTCGGTTGGTGCCTCATTTCATTGAAAGCGACTAACGGGCCTCTGCGAGTTGGCTTCGGCCCCTCGTAGGCACGCCTGCCAAAGGTCCGGGACCCCCGAGTCTCGAGATATGTCAAAGACTTTTTTTAAATAATAAAATCATTTATTGACCAAATAAAGAATTTTTATTTCCCTAACTAAAACTTAAGTAGGCAAGTAGGTACTTACATAAAAATATTCTCTATTTCTATATTATGTACATATTGTACTCTAAAGTTTGCAGTGAACCGTCAGTAAGTGAGTCTCGACCTACCTCCTCCTATCTATGTGGTTTCTGTGATATGAAGTTGAACATAATTATTATTATTGTCCTGCCGTGTTGCCTGCCGTTCATGATAAAACCCGCGCCGGTTATAGTGCGCCCAGTATCGACCTCGACCGGATCACGGAAACACTCGACTTTTATTAATAAAATCGCGATAGCAATGCCGTAATTTAAAATATAAATACGTATTATAATTTTTCAATACTATAATTAAAATAAAAACATTGATTTAAATATTTCGATATTATAACGTGTTTGGTAAAACCTGTTTACTTTATTACGTATTTCGGAACGTTCGCTGAAATGTCAAATGTCGGTGGTGCTATTTATAAACAACCTCTTGATTTTGCGTGGATATTAAAAATAATGACATAAACTAACCTTTATAATGGCATAACCCATCAATTATCAAAGAAAAGGTATGCGTAGACATTATAGTGGATCGTAAAGTGCAAAAATCTATGAATAACAGATCAAAATACGGACTAACCTTCGCCTTGAGAGCGTAGACTGTATTCTTCCTCCCATATTTATTTACGGCGTAAAACGCCACGCCACCGCCCGCAACGCACACACAGGTCGTCAAGACCTTTTTCAACGAATTATCACTTTTCACATTACTAAAATTACGCGTAATAACAGGTGAAAACTGTATTTTTCTTAAAAATTTAGTCGAAGTACGGCTTAGCGTGGCCATGTTGGCAGAACGGTGGATTGACGTGTGCGAGCGAGACAAACGTATCATGTGAGGGAGAAAAAAGTCAAATAACGCATGCGCGTGTGCTGTCCAAGATTGATACGTAGAGCACAATCTAAAATAAGCCTTATGCTTTACATGTTAAGGATTTTATTTATTAATTTAGGTTTTTATTCTAAAGACTTCATTTGAAAACAATCGCATTCTATAACGGAGCACAATATAAATTAAGCCTTACGGCTTACGTATTAAGGGTTATAGACTGTTAATTTGAAAATAATCGCATTCTCTATCAATTTTAGAAGTTTGCGAAAAAAAATATCCCGAGTTGTAAGTTCTCAGCAAAAAGATTCTCGAAAAAGCAAAAGCTTTACGGACTTAGCCTACCCTACTCAGACCTTTCCTTTAATCAATAACACTGCCTTGGGAATGGAACCCTAGACTTCCCCTCCCATGTCCATGTCTCATGGACCCTCGTATACCTAAGTGTTTTCACAGTTGAGGCGAGATTCTTATCATCAACAAAATACCTAGGTACCAGCAACATTGAAGTAAGTACCTATTTCAAAGATAACGTATTTTTTTTATTTCCATTCTGCTTCACGGAGGAGCTCCTGGCTAAGTAATAACAGCCGCACGGGTCGATCCATCAGGTTAAGCTACGCTTGCCAGGGTTGGTCAGTGGATGGGTGACCATCTTTACATACCGAGACTCCTCCGTGCCTCGGAAAGCACGTTAAGCAGTTGGTCCCGGCTGTCATTCGTGGATCTTTGACAGTCGTTACGGGTCGTCAGAACCCCGAAAGTCTGACAACCAGTCTTACCAAGGGGTATCGTATTACCCAGTTACTGGGTTGTGGAGGTCAGATAGGCAGTCGCTCCATGTAAAATACTGGTATTCAGCTGCATCCAGTTACACTGGAAGCCGACCCCTACATAGTTGGGAAAAGGCTCTTAGGCAGATCTGCCTCACGGAGTTGTCCCAGCAAGCAGTAGTAGTAACACAGAGGAATGTTCTAAATGCGGTGTAGTTAGGTACACCCATCGATTTTGGTGGGACAATTACTTACACTCGTGTAAACTACGATGAAACCCTTGATGATACGCTATCACTTTGGCCCAAGCTAAGCCCAGCCCAGGGCCGGCAGTCTCGACATTCGTTACATACGTTGCCTCAACGACTAATTACATGCTCTGTGGTCTGATAAATTTTAAGGAACGGGCTCGAAGATGTGTCTGTGTCATCTGTGTGTCTTTAATAAAACCGAACTATTACCATTTGCCCGTCTAGGGGAGCCCATTAGGACCACAGAGCATGTAATTAGGACTTACGAGGGGTGTTCAATAAATAGTGAGAATGAGTAAGACGCAATTATCTTTTATTATATGTTATTTTATTTTTCGACGTAGTCACCTTTCAGGTTTATACACTTTGTATATCTTTTCTCTAATCCTTGTATATCTTTTCTCTAATTCTTTCCTTAAAAAATCATTTACGGCGGCGACTACTCCGTCATCATCTTCGAATTTCTGGCCCCTGAGATGTTCCTTTAAGCGCGGAAATAGGTAGAAATCACTAGGAGCAAGGTCCGGTGAATATGGAGGATGTTCCATCAATTCGAAGCCAGCTTTTTGAATGGCAGCCATCGCAACTCTGGACTTGTGCGCAGGGGCGTTATCTTGGTGAAACAAAACAACTTTAGCGAGTTTGGCACGCCGTTTCTTGCGTATTTCCTCACGCAACTTTGTTACTTGTCCTGCGTACATAGTCCCCGTAATAGTGGCTCCATGATTAAGATATTCGATCATTACCACCCCTTGGCTGTCCCAGAAAAGAGACCCCCTGATCTTTCCGGCGGATGGAATCGCCTTAAATTTCTTTGGAGTTGGAGATGACGGTCGCTTCCAAGTCATGGACTGTTGTTTCGTTTCCGGGTCATAATTGTGATGCCATGTTTCGTCCATAGTTATGAATCGAGCCAAAAATCGGTCAGGATCTTGTTGTAACAAATCCAAACAGCTTTGTGAAATTCTCAGTCGAGTTTGTTTCTGCGCGTCAGAAAGCATTCTGGGCACCCAGCGCGCTGACACTTTTTTCATACCCAAATGGTCGTTTATAATATTATGGACACTGCCTATCGAAATCTTTACTTCTTCAGCTATAAAACGAACAGTAACACGACGATCCGCCAAGACAATATTTTCAACTTTTTTAATCATTTGTTCAGTCACTGCCGATATGGGGCGTGCCGTTCGTGGGTCGTCGTCAGTTGAAGTTCTTCCTCGCTTGAACTCAGCACACCAACGCGCAACCGTAGAATATGGAGGAGCATGAACCCCTAATGTTGCTCTCAAGTCTTGATTTACCTGCTCCGTAGTAAAATTTTTCAAGCAGAGATATTTTATTACCGCGCGAACTTCAATTTTATCCATTTTTAAGAACACGTTCCGAAACGACGCAAACAATAGACTTCTACTTTTAAAAAACAAAAGAGAATTAATTGCTTTTTTTATTATCATCTTAACTAATGTCTGGGCTATGCCTGCCAGTATTTATTTTTTTTCTTTCCAAGGAGAATGTATCGCATTCTCACTATTTATTGAACACCCCTCGTACCAAGCGATTTCAAGTCGTTATTGCAACGTAACGAATGTCGAGACTGCCGGCCCTGATCATAAATACGACCACAATAATTAGTATTGTTTAACAGCTCTAAAATGTTCCCATCTAAATTACCTTAGGTACCAGTTTACCGCGTCCATTCCATCTATTTAGTGCACAGTTAAGTTGCATCCTGGTTTGAGTTGAACACCCGACCCAAATTCTTCACACCATCTATTTGTCTGTGGTAACGTCATTCGCACTCTGCTCTCTGACTCTATGCAATTCACAAACAGCCTAGTCATTAAGACCATGAACTATGAAGGACCAATTTATGTGATCCTTATCGTTAATTAGAGGACCAAGCCGCATTTGACCTGCGATACTGCTTGCCTCGTAAATGAGTGTTATGCGTCGTAATGTTGGGACTGTTGGTATATTTAATTGTATCAAACGATAGTGCATCTTTTAGGATCGTTTTGTGGGTAGTTGACTGAGATTTGTTAATATGCGTCAGAACCGCGGGTGTACTTTTCAGATGCACCTAAATTTATTGCAATTATTTGGTACCTTCCGTGTACCTTTACGTACCTCTCTTGAAAATCTGTGTACCTACACCCGTACAATGATATTTTAAAAATTAGGTACACCCGCCATCCTGATGTCAGAACCGCGGGTGTACTGCTAACCAATGTTTGTTACTAAGTACACTCTATAAGTAGATTTGGTACCTCTTGTGTACCTGCAGAAACAAGTATTAAAAAAACAAAATACTGTCAGGTTGCTGCGAAAAGTAAAAAAAACAATCTTCTTTCTTTGACGTTGTTATGATTTAAATAAAAAAAAAACAATCTTCAGTATTAATAACGTAAGTTAAATATTTTAAAAACCTATTAGAAAAACAAACAAGTTTGCCTATTTTAGAATTTTGAAGGATTTATAGAATTCAGATATTTGTCAGTGTTTTCAGAATCGAAATGAAACAAGAGAGAGTTTTAAAGGTTTTTTAAATTAATTTTAATGGTAACGAAATAAGTAATGATTAATATAAATAACGCATTGATTCCATGTGCATTTAACTCGGCCAAATAATTTGTTACAAGACTTATATAAGGTAATCTATTAGTAAGTACAAACATTTTAAGGATAGATTCATTAACTTAAGATAAACATTTCTTGAAAAAATCATAAATTTCTATACGCTAGTTTCCAAGAAAAACACCAAAAACCATTTTGTTTAAAAAGTAAAATTCAACACCCCGTGTATAACGGGGAATTCCAGCTAACGTACTCTATGGCAGATAACAAAGGAGTCGCGTTGTTTACCTAAAACCCCGTGGCGGCGCGCATCCCCCACTTCGCCCCTGCCGCACCCCGTTGCGCGGCCAGCCAGCATAATGTGCTATCGACGGATGAGTGCACATTTACGCGCGAGGGACTATGTAATGCGCATGCATTACTGGTGCGATTACAATCGAACGAGTGATTCGGCCGGACCACTTCCAACACCGTTTCAGTGTGAATGTGTGGGCAGGACTGTTGAACGGCCAATTATTAGGACCCGTTTTTCTGGATCGACTGACTGCGGACACGTATCTCCAGTTCCTCCAGCGAGACCTACCAGAGCTACTGCTGGATATACCTGTGTTGTACCGCAGGTACATGTACTACCAGCACGACGGCGCACCGGCGCACTTCAGTGTGCGGGTACGCACCTACTTGGATGAGGCGTTCCAAGGGCGATGGATTGGGCGCGGTAGCGTTATCCGCTGGCCGCCACGCTCACCTGATTTGACGCCATTGGACTTCCACGTGTGGGGTCGGGCCAAAGACCTAGTGTATGGGAACGAACCGTACATTAGATGAATTACGTGCACGAATTGTGAGTGCATTTGACGCTCCCCGCTTGCTGCACATGTTGCAAACCGTTATTTATGACTTTCTTTCTTAGTAGGTACCTATTCGTCTAGGATCTTGTCTCCACCTCGAGCAACGCTATTAATATTCCGCTGCAATAAACGAAAGCAAAATTTGCGCTTATCTTTGGTAGAGATATTTCCAATAAATCGAAGCAGATCAGTGTGGAGCTATTGTTTTTTTATGACAGATATTAACAATTTTACTAACAGTCATTTAAAATGCTTCTACTGACTGGTGTAAGACTGCCTTTGTAATGCAGGAATCAAATTATAACGTAAACGTTACGTTCAGTACTGGTGAAGCGTCAATGGTTTTTTCAATATTATAAAAATAATTAAATAATGTAATTTCTGAGTTCTAATTTGTTGAATCGTCGCACCGCTATCTATGGAAGCAGCGGCCCGCATCACTGACACTTTCTCGAGTTACTCGCAACATGGCCCATAGATGGAGTTAACGAAAATAAAGGACTCGAGTATAATAGCGTATTATCTGTGTGATTCGGTCCTGATTTCCGGCACTTCCGCATCGGTGAATCGAAAAAATGTGTTATGTTTCTCTCGCTCCGCTTTTTGAAAAATACTTTTATAGTGAAATCTTAGAGTTTCTCAAGAAATAAATAGGCGTGACTCTGTGCTTCTGCAAGAACATAAAGTGCTGTGTTGGATTTGAAGTTTCGACGAATAAATCAAGGAATATTCAGAGATTTAGTTTGCCGGCCGGCAGCTATTCGAAGAGACACGCGTGCATCGATGGTCATCGAGCTTGTCTTCCTGGGTCTGAGGGAGGTCTCTGGATTGAAAAGGTATGTGGGCTTAAATTGCTGCATGTTTCATCCCATGTGATGTCGGTTTAATGTGGTCGATTCAACATTTAGAAATTACTTTTGTTCTTGAGGTCCCGCCATATTTTTTTTTGTTCCGCTATTAATTTTCTTGGTCTTAAAACCACGCTATTGATGAAGCTATTTACACGTTTCACCATATTTTTGGTCCTTCATTTACCGGATAAATGACCTTATACCTAGATTCTTACGTAATTATTTGGTAAAAATCATATAGGTTCACAGTTCATTATTCATACATATCGCACAATAGGTATAATTTTACGTAAACTTTTGGTAAATAATTATTACTTATAAAACGCATAAACATAATTGACAATAGATTTGAGTTAAATCTGTTCAATTATTACATAGAACGGAATACGTTACGTATTTATTTGGTAGCGTTCTTCGTTCTGTGTAGGTATTTCGCATTTAGAATCTCGCTTTGTAGGTAGTTAATCGCCGCTTCTCGGCTTTGTGTACAATAGATAGGTACCTACTTATCGTTCGTAGGATCGTAGGTACGCGGCTATTGTAAACCGCCTAGTAGGTATTTTTTCTCTGTTGTGATTGTTTTTATTTAACAAAATGTCGCTCAATCAAACTGAGCCGGAAGATATGCTGACTATTCTTCATGAAAAGAAGGGATTGTTATTTAAACGCATAAATCGATTGTATAATTTGTCGAAAAGTATATCGTCGTTCGATTCTAGGGCGAATGAGAATTTTATGACTGAGTCAGAGACAATTGATGACATTCGAGATAAATTTGAATCGTTTGTTGATCAAATTAATCAAATAAATCTTAGTTTAAAACCTGGTACTAGTCTCGACTATGCTTGCTTAGAATCCTTTGAAGATTTGTATATTCATATCAAACGTGTTAGGAATAAAATAAACAGTAGACAGTATCCTTCAACACCCGGTGATAACCCAGTCTTTTTTTGAACCGCTTAAAATAAAGTTGCCTCCTATAGCGTTGCCGTCTTTCGACGGAAAAACTGAGAATTGGCCTGTTTTCTATGAGTCATTCAAGTCAAATATTCATGATAATGATCAGCTGACTGACTCGCAGCGTGTGCAGTACTTAGTGGGTAGGCTTACTCAGAACGCATTGAGGGTTACCGCTGGAATTGTGCCAACTGGTGATACATACAAGATTTTATGGGATAGTTTAATTAAAAAATATCAGGATAAACGGACACTAGGAACACATTATTTAAATAACATATTTGATTTAAAAGGTTGCTCATTTAACGCTAATAGTCTCGATTCTTTCATAGAAACATTTAGTGCATCTATTTCTGCCTTGAAACAACTTGGGATTACGGATCTTGCGGATTTTATTCTCTTGCATTGTGCAATGAGAAAAATGGACTCGCAGACTACTCAGTCATTTGAACTTTCTATTCGAGATGTTGAAATTCCCACAACGAAATTATTAATTAACTTTGTTCAAGATCAGGCAAAAATATTAGCACGCTCAAATTTATCTCACTCGAACGCGAGAAACTATAGTAGACCCCCCGCTTCCGCACATCGTGAGTCGCATACACTGACAAATGCGTTTGTTGTGAGCGAGTCAGCTGACTCGTCCTGTTCTTCTCCCGCGAATGCGACTTCGTGTTGCGCGTACTGTAATGATGGCGCTCATGTTCATTTGTATAACTGCGCGAAGTTTAAATCCGCGTTGACTCCTAGAACTAGGTTTGAGTTTATTAAATCCAAACGTGGATGCGCGAATTGTCTGAGTATGTTGCACGGTTTGAGTAGCTGTAAGTCGACATCAGTCTGTGACGTATGTAAACAACGCCATCACAGTTTATTGCATTTCGATAAGGATAGTGAAATCACGCACACAGCTGGTGTTGAAGTTACGAATTGCAATGTAGCCGTCTTGGCGCCTCCCGCACTCCTCTCGTTCCCCGTTGCGTCTTCGCCTGCCTCGGCTCTCGCCGCAGTGCCGCGCTCTTACGTCCCTTGCGATAAGGTCGATATCTCCGGACGGGTGGCTGAGTATGAATCTTGTGATGTGACGCCAGCGTCTTCAGCTCATAATACGGCTATGTTATTAGCAGCTGATACGAAGACTAAGGCGACAGTGCTGTTATCGACCGCTCAAGTTTATGCGCGAGCTAAAAGTAACAGTGCGGGTCATAAAAAAATTGTGAGGTGCTTAATTGACAATGGTTCGCAGAGTAACTTAATAACTACAGCATGTTGTAGAAAACTTAATTTAGTAATAATTCCTTTGAGTAATTCTTTTGTCAAAGGAGTTGGTTCTATATCGCGATCGATAATAGGTTACGTACATTTAGATATCGAGTCTCACGTATACCCAGATCAAAAATATACCATTCATGCGTTAGTCGTTGAGTATATTACAGACCAGCTGCCATCTCACCAAGTTATGTGTAGTCATGTAGACTTCCACGCGCTCCCGCTTGCTGATTTAAGCTGGAATATTCCAGGGGATATTGACTTAGTGTTGGGCGCTCAACTGTTTCCTTACATTTATTTGGGGAATAGGGTTGACTTTGGTCCTGGAGCCCCACCTGGGTTATTGACCACATTTGGGTTTGTCCTTATGGGTGATTTTACGCATAATAGTAATAATTTAAAGAAGGACGGTCAAATCGTACCTGACTACGAGGCGGTGGTGTACAGATATGCCATATATATGTAAAAATCTAGTATTTTTTAAGGTCTTAAAAAACATAAGAAATAGATATTTAAGTCGCCAGAAAAAAAAGCACTAACACATTTTTTTTTAATAGCATAATTTGCAAATTATTTAGAATAACATGTTCAGAACGCACCTTTGACGATTCATTTTGCTTAAGAAATGATTTAGTACTCAAAGATTATAATTATTCACGTTATTAGATGTAATTCAATTCTATATACTTGTGTATCAAACCAACTAGTGCTGTTTTTATTATGTATTGGATTCTTGTCATAAAAATAATTATGTGGGTTCATAGTAAGTATCAGCATTTTGTTCAATTGTGTACAACGGAACGTCATAATATGTCATCGACGCGCGCCATGGATTGACAGTGTCAATACTGTCAATTACAACGGTTGTCAATTTGACACTAATATACTGTAGTGTGTAGTCTTTGCACCCGGCGATCTCGCATTGTTGTTGTGTTGTTGTTGTTAGTGTGAATATTGTGATAAGTACTGTACTGTTTTGGATTTCCTTCTGTTGTTTGACCTTGGCATTGTTTTACAGACTGATAATTAGGTACCGCTTGTGACGATTATTCTGTGCTTTTGATTTCCGAACACCGATAACCTCAAAAGTATTTTTTGCATTATTGAAATATCTTGGCTATTTAGATATTATTTTCGAAAGGGATGGTGTTTACTACATAAAACAATCAAATCTCACTATAATTTGCTTCTGTACACTGAAAATAAAACTCAGGTCCAGCTTCTATAGAAATATGACCGATGTTCTTTACCTAGCTCTTCTTTCAGGGCCTTGGCTCTTAATGATTTATTACAAACATTCTCGAAATTGGAAGAAGTTGGTGATAAACGCTTTCTCTCTCCTGAGGAAACTGAATATAAGAATATTTTTCCCTCGACCGGGTCACGTGTCGATGTGGGGCGTTATACAGTCGCGTTACCTTTTAGTAAGGATCCCGCAGAATTAGGTAACTCCCACACCGCCACGTGCCGTCGGTTGATTGCGCTTGAGACAAAACTTCGCCAATCGCCGACGTTACGGGAAAATTATAACGCAGATATTAAACAAATGTATTTACACATTGGTGTATCCGTTGACCAGAATAAATACCTCCGCATTTGGTTTCGATTCAATGTGAACGAACCTGTGATGACCCTTGTTTTTAACCGCTTACCTTCCGGACGTATGTCGAGTCCTTACATAGCTATGCGCACTGTGCGACAGCTGGCCTCCGACAGTCCACATTCTTCTTTGAAACGTTTACCTTCTGGACTTATGTCGAATCCTCACATAGCTATGCGCACTGTGCGACAGCTGGCCTCCGACAGTCCGCCTTCTTTTAATCGCTTTCCTTTCGGACTTATGTCGAGTCCACACATAGCTATGCGCACTGTGCGACAGCTGGCCTCCGACAGTCCGCCGTCTTTTAATCGCTTTCCTTTCGGACTTATGTCGAGTCCACACATAGCTATGCGCATTGTGCGACAGCTGGCCTCCGACAGTCCTCATTCTTTTAATCGCTTTCCCTTCGGACTTATGTCGAGTCCACACATAGCTATGCGCACTGTGCGACAGCTGGCCTCCGACAGTCCTCATTCTTTTAATCGCTTTTCCTTCGGAATTATGTCGAGTCCTTATATAGCTATGCGCACTGTGCGACAGCTGGCCTCCGACAGTCCTCATTCTTTTAATCGCTTTTCCTTCGGAATTATGTCGAGTCCTTATATAGCTATGCGCACTGTGCGACAGCTGACCTCAGACAGTCCGCCTTCTTTTTTTAAACGCTTAACTTCTGGACCTCTGTCGAGACCTTACATAGCTATGCGCACTGTGCGACAGCCGGCCTCTGACAGTCCGCATTATCCCGAAGTTGCTAAAGTAGCAGAGACCAGTCACTTTAAGGACGATCTGGTGTATTCTGATAATAATACAGACACCGCCAAGCAGCTATCGCATGATCTCATAAATATGTTTATATCGGGCGATTTTGACCTTGTAAAATGGTGTGAAAATTCACCCGCGCTTTTAAACAGTCTTCCCGACTCGCATCGTAAGTTCCTCGATGTTCACGCGGAGAATGATGTGTCCAAGGTTATGAGGCTTTCGTGGGAACCTTCTCAGGATAATTTCTTCTTCACTTCCACTCAAGTAGCCGAGAAATATATTAAGAGAAATATACTCTCGATAGTCACATGCCTATTTGATGTTCTCGATTTGGTTGCCCCCGTGATATTGCATGCCAAATTGCTTATCGACAGGTTATGGTTGAATGATATCGGTTGGGATTATCCCGCTCCTGACGATCTCTTTAGGCGTTTCTCCGTTCTCATGCAAGAGTTTCCCTTGCTAGATATCTTAAGGATACCACGCCATGTGGGTGTTACCAATGATTTCTTCGTTCACTTAGTCACGTTTGCCGATGCCTGTATGGGTGGGTACGGGTGTGTTATTTATACACATTCTACTGGGCCGTCCAGTGTCGTAGTTTGCTTATTTCGTGCAAAATCAAAAGTTTCACCTACCAATGCCGCCGTGCTCATATCAAAATTGGTAAAACTGTTCGCGGTACTTACGCTTTACGTGTTCCTATTGCAGGAATTTTCGCTTTTTCTGCTTCCGCCTTATTTTGGAAGCATACTTCTCCGCACCGCTGGTCAGTCTTTGTCAGGGATAATATCGCTCGCGTTGTAATGGTTATGACAGGGTCGGGTAACTTTAAACGTGCTGTCATTAAATTATATCCGATTCCAACGCAATAAAATTAACTTTTAAATGATACGCATAGTTTTAAGGTATATTAATTAATCTTAAATAACTTGTATTTTTCCTCTCTCATTCAGTCATAAACTTGACATTCGTCCGCAATTTTTTCTGGTCATGATTTAGGTCAGTAAATCTTTATAATTTTTACTTTTATTTTTGAAAGCACTTGCGTCCTTCCAAAGCCGGGATCATGGTGAAGCGTCAATGGCTTTTTCAATATTATAAAAATAATTAAATAATGTAATTTCTGAGTTCTAATTTGTTGAATCGTCGCACCGCTATCTATGGAAGCAGCGGCCCGCATCACTGACACTTTCTCGAGTTACTCGCAACATGTCCCATAGATGGAGTTAACGAAAATAAAGGACTCGAGTATAATAGCGTATTATCTGTGTGATTGGGTCCTGATTTCCGGCTCTTCCGCCTCGGTGAATCGAAAAAATATGTTATGTTTCTCTCGCTCCGCTTTTTGAAAAATACTTTTATAGTGAAATCTTAGAGTTTCTCAAGAAATAAATAGGCGTGACTCTGTGCTTCTGCAAGAACATAAAGTGCTGTGTTGGATTTGAAGTTTCGACGAATAAATCAAGGAATATTCAGAGATTTAGTTTGCCGGCCGGCAGCTATTCGAAGAGACACGCGTGCATCGATGGTCATCGAGCTTGTCTTCCTGGGTCTGAGGGAGGTCTCTGGATTGAAAAGGTATGTGGGCTTAAATTGCTGCATATTTCATCCCATGTGATGTCGGTTTAATGTGGTCGATTCAACATTTAGAAATTACTTTTGTTCTTGAGGTCCCGCCATATTTTTTTTTGTTCCGCCATTAATTTTCTTGGTCTTAAAACCACGCTATTGATGAAGCTATTTACACGTTTCACCAAGTACGTTCAGTGGAAATTAATCCTAAGTAATAATACAAATAAATAAAACATAATAACAAATAAAACTCGCCAATTATTTTTTATTTTTTTAACTTGGCGTGTTTAAAAGTCAAAATTCACTATCAGATTTACACTTATTTACACAATTTACTAGTTATTTACACATATCACATCAATTGTTGGACGTGACGTCCTTGTAGACGCACACACTGTCTAGCGCGATCGAGACAATGCCTCCGCACTTCAGTAAGCACTTGCTGTTCACTGGACATCACGTCAAATGCACTCACAATTCGCGCACGTAATTCATCTAATGTACGGTTCGTTCCCATACACTAGGTCTTTGGCCCGACCCCACACGTGGAAGTCCATTGGCGTCAAATCAGGTGAGCGTGGCGGCCAGCGGATAACGCTACCGCGCCCAATCCATCGCCCCCCGAACGCCTCATCCAAGTAGGTGCGTACCCGCACACTGAAGTGAGCCGGTGCGCCGTCGTGCTGGTAGTACATGTACCTGCGGTACAACACAGGTATATCCAGCAGTAGCTCTGGTAGGTCTCGCTGGAGGAACTGGAGATACGTGTCCGCAGTCAGTCGATCCAGAAAAACGGGTCCTAATAATTGGCCGTTCAACAGTCCTGCCCACACATTCACACTGAAACGGTGTTGGAAGTGGTCCGGCCGAATCACTTGTTCGATTGTAATCGCACCAGTAATGCATGCGCATTATGCACATTACATAGTCCCTCGCGCGTAAATGTGCACTCATCCGTCGATAGCACATTATCAGTGAAATGATTTTAGCGAACTAGAAGCCGCTCCCGCGTCGAATGCTGGCTGGCCGCGCAACGGTGTGCGGCAGGTGCGAAGCGGGGGATGCGCGCCACCACGGGGTTTTAGGTAAACAACGCGACGCCTTTGTTATCTGCCATAAAGTACGTTAGCTGGAATTCCCCGTTATACACGGGGTGTTGAATTTTACTTTTTAAACAAAATGGTTTTTGGTGTTTTTCTTGGAAACTAGCGTATAGAAATTTATGATTTTTTCAAGAAATGTTTATCTTAAGTTAACCCCTCAAGTGTCTGAGTTTGGCTAATTTCAGACCCAAAACACCAGCGAGTGGAGAGGGTTGGGGGTTAGTTGCGAACCCCATAGGTTCACAACTACTGATAATGATATTTTTTCCATCGGATGATGTTTTTTTACGTTTATATACAGGGTGAAATTGAATAGATGCGACAAAATTTAAGGGGGTGTTCTACGCATCAATATGAACAACTTTTACTATGGGACCAAACCTGAAATCGCGAAAAAAAAAACAGCTGTACAGTACATTTAATGTTCGCATAATTCGTCAAAATGTACTGAACAGCTGATATTTTTTTCGCGATTTTAGGTTTGGTCCCATAGTAAAAGTTGTTCATATTGATGCGTAGAACACCCCCTTAAATTTTGTCGCATCTATTCAATTTCACCCTGTATATGTGATCTAAGCTTATATACCTATTATGTAAAGTTTTGTCCTTTTGCACACTTTGGGTGCATTTGACACGCGGGGGGAGAGGGGGGTTAGCTACGAACTCCATAGGTTCACAACTAATGATGATGATTGGTTTTCCATCGGATGACGTTTTTTTACATTTATATATATGTGATATAAGCTTATATACCTAACAAAAAAACAGTTTTTCTTATGCACACATGGGGTGCAGTCGACACTTGAGGGGTTAATGAATCTATCCTTAAAATGTTTGTACTTACTAATAGATTACCTTATATAAGTCTTGTAACAAATAATTTGGCCGAGTTAAATGCACATGGAATCAATGCGTTATTTATATTAATCATTACTTATTTCGTTACCATTAAAATTAATTTAAAAAACCTTTAAAACTCTCTCTTGTTTCATTTCGATTCTGAAAACACTGACAAATATCTGAATTCTATAAATCCTTCAAAATTCTAAAATAGGCAAACTTGTTTGTTTTTCTAATAGGTTTTTAAAATATTTAACTTACGTTATTAATACTGAAGATTGTTTTTTTTTTTATTTAAATCATAACAACGTCAAAGAAAGAAGATTGTTTTTTTTACTTTTCGCAGCAACCTGACAGTATTTTGTTTTTTTAATACTTGTTTCTGCAGGTACACAAGAGGTACCAAATCTACTTATAGAGTGTACTTAGCAACATACATTGGTTAGCAGTACACCCGCGGTTCTGACATCAGGATGGCGGGTGTACCTAATCTATACATATAATAAATCTGTAGACGAGGCGTTTCTGTACATTGCAAATATTAAAAAAAAAAATAGTGGGCGTATTAAAGAATCACCAACAGATGCCATTTCTACCATTTTTGTCATTTTTGTCTGTTTGTCTGTTCGTCTGTTTGTCTGTTTGTCTGTGAGAGTTCATAAATTTTTGTGCAAGTATCACGTCAAAAGTACAAAACCAATGTAGTTAAATTTTATACTCAAATATTGTGTGTTTATTGTGTTTTATAACTCAGAGTTTTACTTAGTTTTTGTTTCATCGCAATCGCTTCAGTCTATCAAAAGATATATGAATTTAAAGTGTTCAAGAAGAACTTTTCATTACGGTGCCTTCATACACGTAACGACATCTATTGATACCAAATGGTACTAAAAATAAATATCGCTTTATAGGGGTGGTTAACCTGATGGCTCGATCCAGCAGGTTAAGCTACGCTTGCCGGGGTTGGTTAGTGGATGGGTGAGCATCTTTACATACTGAGACTCATCCGTGCCTCGGAAAGCACTTTAAGCCGTTGGTCCCGGCTGTTATTCGTGGATCTTTGACAGTCGTTACGGGTCGTCAGAAGCCCGAAAGTCTGACAACCAGTCTTACCAAGGGGTATCGTATTACCCAGTAACTGGGTTGTGGAGGTCAGATAGGCAGTCGCTCCATGTAAAATACAGGTATTCAGCTGCATCCGGTTAGACTGGAAGCCGACCCCAACATAGTTGGGAAAAGCCTAGGCAGATTGGTTCTATTGGTGGTTGATTAGTAACGCTAAAAGAATTTCAAATATAAAAAACCGGCCAAGTGCGTGTTGGACCACGCACAATGAAGGGTTCCGTAGTTGGGATGAATTTATACCAAGAACAAACATTGTAGTTGGAAAACATATTCTCCCATACATTCCAACTGTAAATGTAAGTTTGTACTCACAATATTGAGAGATTTATTTACCATGTTATTTTATGACCACAGACTATTCTTATAGATTTTCCTGTAATCTACAAGTAAAGAACTATTTTCTGTATTTTTTTTTCAAAACTTTAGGCTCAGTAGTTTCGGAGATTAGGGGATACATTGGTAAATTTTCATCTATTTTCTTAAATACTTAATAATATTATTTTAAAATTATAAAAAAAATATATACATTTTTGAGACCCTCATATAAATTAAGCCCTTTCATCTGATATGTCACACGGTACAGTTTGCAAAACTTTTTTTTTTTAATTTTCTTATTTGCCCCACCAAAGTGACCCCCATATTCAAAATCCATTTATTTACTTTACCTACCTGTCCGCGTTTGGGTCACAGAAATTCGTAATTATGTGTACCAAATTTTAACATAATGGGTCCAATAGATTCGGTGCAAATTAGCTGTGACAGACGGACAGACAGACACACGAGTGATCCTATAAGGGTGCCGTTTTTAGGGTTCCGTACCAAAATTGTATAAAAGGAACCCTTATGGTGTGACTCAGTCTGTCTTTCTGTCTGTCTGTCTGTCTCTCTGTCTGTCACAGCTGGATATCTCAAGAACTACTAATACTATCAACTTGAAATTTGGAACAGTTTTAGATGACGTTTACCCAACTATTTTGCAAATAAGCAAGAAATAAAAATATTTTAATTTTTATTGCAACTGGGACTGAAAGGGGGTCTTAAAAATTCATAGTGGGGCTACTAGGGCATGTGGGGTATAATATGAAAGAGCGCTGTTTGCACATTCTCAAAAAAAAATATGGTTTTTTATAAGCCGCATAGTTTCCGACTTTTGATGAAAAATGTAAAAAAACTACCGTAAGGGGGGGGGGGCCTTATCTCCGAAGTTTGCAAAGAGAAAAATCTGAAATTATTCTATGTGATAAGTTTATGTAAAGAAAACAGGAAAAATAAAACGATGTCTCTAAATAGCACACTTTTTCAGAAATTGAAACGGAACCCTCGGTGCGCGAGTCCAACTCGCTCTTGACCGGTTTTTTTTCTTTTGAGGTATGGAACCCTAAAAATGGACTAATAATTATTAGTATTAACTATCATCTTACACGTGTAAGATGATAGTTAATACTAATAACTGACGTGGTGTTCTGAGTGAAAAAAAATGCAATGTCAGATAATAATATAATAATCCTATCAACTTTTCATACACAAAGGTGAGGGGGAGGGTTTGAGAGGGTAGGGCAGGGGGACGCGGTGAGAGGGAGGGAGAAGCAGTAAGGAGGTGTGAGGGGGAGGAAGAGGGAAGGGGATGCGGTGAGGGGTATTAGAGGGGAGGGTGACAGGGGGGAGAAGGAGGGGGGTGGTAAGATAAGGTTGAGAGGAGAGTTAGAGGAGGAGGGTTGAGAGGTTGGGTGAGAGGGGGGGTGACGAGCGCCTTAACACCTTAATGTTGCTTTTTGACCGAAAAATAGAAAGTCGGAACGGCACAAAATAAAGGAGTAAACGCCAGTCGTCGTCAGAGCTGACACACACACTTTTTTTTTAAATCAAACTGGGTACCTTTGTAAGTTTATTTATTGTAGGCAGAGCGAGCTTCCAGTTAACCACTGTATCCGATAGATGTTGTATAGACGGAATCGGGGTGTCAAGATTTTCCGCAGAAGAGTGCCACTTTTTCAGTCATAAAATAGATGCTGTCCTGGAATTCCGGTCTCTGGACCGGGATTTCTCTCTAGAGGTTGATATTATTTGAGGCATCTTTATAACCGACTTCAAAAAGAAAGAAGTTTTCAATTCTACTGTTTTTAGGTTTCCGTAGCCAAATAGTACATAGAAAGGGAAGTCTTATCATTACGTCCTGTCCGTCTGTCCGTCCGTATGTCACACACCTTATGTTTGAAAGAGTTTTCTCCAGAGATGGTGAAGAACAGACAATTGAACTCCTCAATAACGTACAGTAGGTATACGTACTGTGATTTGGTACAGAAATCAAAGAAAATTACTGGCTATCCGTGGTCAACTAATTATGGACTTCGATCGTTTTAAAAAGTTTTGCCTCCATAAACATGGATGTTCACGGTATCAACGAAAGACAGTTTGATGCGCAGTCCAAACCGCACATATCAATCCGCGGTTTGGAACGCAGTCCACAGATCCGTGGTCCAAACTGTAGGTACGTGTAAACCTCGCTATTCGTTCTTTCCGAAACGATAGTTTCGAATGGCGCGTTGTGTTTCCAGCAGTCCGAATACGTGTTAAACACCGCTATCATAAACCGCAGTAACTGCAGGGCTGTGGTAGAGAACCCCAGGTAGCGGTTACCACCAGGCAAGATCGCAAGATTCTTCATTTTTATTGGAGGAGTGATACCTACACCATATCTAAGCGACACATTATGTATTGATTTCCGACATGCACGCGAACGAAGTCGCGGGCACAGCTAGTTTTTAAAATATCATTGTACGGGTGTAGGTACACAGATTTTCAAGAGAGGTACGTAAAGGTACACGGAAGGTACCAAATAATTGCAATAAATTTAGGTGCATCTGAAAAGTACACCCGCGGTTCTGACGCATATATTTGTTAGACTAGGTTTGAATTTGAACTTGTGAGTAACAAATGGATTATTTTATACTGAAATAGATATAATTATTCTAAACTCTCTACTAGTTTTACCGCCCACTTAAAATCAAATCAATCTTGAATTTAAAGCTGATTAGATTTTAGGTCCTACGGACAGACATCGTAGTGCGCGCGTGCGCCGGCTTTTTTTGCTAAACAACGGAAGCAGCTACGACATCAAACCTTTCATACATAAAGGGTATGCCATACAGCTGCTATGAGTGAACGGTTAAGATACAGCAAATCAGTCAACCCGGTGAGCGAGTAAAGTGTGGACGAGGCCTACACTCAAAATTGGTTGGACACGGGTTGAAGAAGAGAGATTAATCAAGAGTGCTGTGTGTCTCGAGTAGAGGCGATGCCGATCCGGTGCCGAGTTGATATGTATACTTACTCGTACTTATATTGTGTGTTACACGACCTTGCAACACTATTGAGTGACTAATGGGCATTGCGTTGCTGTCTATGTAGAGATAGGTACAGTTGAAGCTTCATAATGTGGCTATTTCACCAGCAAACAAATCCTTTAAACTGGAGAACAATGCTTCTTTGATTTAGAAATTGGTATGATGGTGGTACTTCCTCAGAACTCCTCCCAGAGGTAGGGGTGGGGGTGGGGTTATATCCATAGGTACGTACACGTAAAGTATTTCCTATTTCACATTCACTACAATATAACTACATTACAATCTCTGCAACAAAAACATTATCAGTGCAATGACTCCGTTTGCATGAACATAAAAATAGCCCGAAACTATGTTTCTCTACAAATTTTCACGTGATTTAGAAATGCGTAGGTTTGGTCACGTAGCACGTATTGAGTTGATGAAACTTTTTCTTTACGTAATTATCTGGGTCTGATATAATTATATGGATATGGATATGGATCTCTGTGTCTGAACTAAATAAATAAATAAAAATAAAATAAAAAATAATTAGGTATAAGTATCTACTAATTATACTACGAACTATCTACGTCTGTAAACTTAGCGTAGGCGGGTGAGGTACAGTCAGCATCAAAAGTCGTTCACTTAACACTTCAGTTTTTTAAATCTTAATTATTACATTTAATTAAAATCGGAACAGAAGTAAAATATAAAAATCTACTAGGTACCTAGACTCTAAGGTATTTTAGGAAAAAAGGAGATGGTAGGTACTTAATCAAATTATTTTGTATCAATTTACCAAGACTTTCGAAAGTGAAGCACCGTACCGATCTCTGTGTGCGTGATTGATGTATGTATTGTACCTGCAAGTACGTCGTCGCTTGTGTCACGTAATGGCGACCGGTCGGCACACTATGATGTAAATGTGTGCGTGAGGCGTGTTTGTACAAACGGTCCCGGCATACTTACTGCCATACTGTGCTTCACTTTCAATATGCGTGGCGCGGAGTCCACCTTTTTTTATAAGTCTATGCAATTTACCTACATGTTGTGTAAAAGTAGCAGTGTACGTACCTACTACATAATGGGGAGCCACACGCAAAGCTGTCTGTAGATGGCGCTCTGAACGACTGTACATTGTTTTACAAACAAATCCATACAATTTGACAATCGTTCGTTATGTCAAATCAATGAAAAAAGGACAGTCGATCATGTGCCACCTAGCGTGATAAAAAGTTAGTTTTCCTCCCCATTAGGTACCTACTCGAAAACAAGAACTGTTTGGAATTATACCTAAGTATAAAGGAAAAGTTTTTAAGCAGTGCGCAAATCACAGGGTATTCTACCCATGAATATGAACAACTTTCACTATAGAACAAACTCTGAAATCACGAAAAAAAATCAGTTATTCCATACAAAAGTTCAATACCTACTCAACCAAAATGTATGGAATAGTATCGTGATTTCCGAGTTGGTCCCCTAATGAAAGTTGTTTATATTCACAGGTAGAACTCCCTGTGAAAAGCGCACTGCTTAAAAACTTTTCCTGTGTAATTTATCCTGGATCATCGGCAAAGAATGAGCTACATTTTCCTGGTGAATGTCACAAATGGCGACTAAATAGTTAAGCAGATTTTTTTTACTCGTACGCACTGCTAAAGATCAAGCTATACATTTCCAGTATAAGCTGATCTCGCATTGTATAGGGTTTCCTTACAATGAGAGATCAGCGTAAACTGGGAATGTATTTTGATGTGTAGCCGTGTAGGTACACACAGCAGCAGGTCAAGTTACTACAACCTGTCAAAATTTCTCATTCGATTTTGAACTTAACCTTGGACATTTTAAGGGTTAAAATCTTTTGGAGAAATTTGACAGTTTGGTATAACCTGATGTGCTGTTGTCTGTACATAATAATAAACTCACATAGTTAACAATGACTTTCCCTGAAAATGTGATTTATAATTGGTAGGTATTATAATAGATCATTTCAGATGACGAGGGATTTCCTTACTTACCCTAGCATCCGCATCCATCCTTGATCTGGTGCATGCAGCAGATTGACGATCCAGTCACTAGGGTTCATTTTGCGTTGGTGAATAATATGAGGCGCAGGCCCAGCGCGTAGAGTTCAGGATTTTTATGACATTGAATTTTCAACCTTATTTTTAGGAGGGCAAAGTGCAAACTAGCTCGCGCGCTCGAAGCCGTTTTGATCTACATCGAAGTTAGAATCACTATAAATAAAATATATTGTTCAGTAACCAGAAAATTCTGTTTAGCGCCTAGTCCTAGGGCAAGATTTACAGACCACACTTAACTTTACTTTGCTAAGCAAGTGTTTTATGCAAATGTGAACCTTATTTTATAAAGAAACTTTCTAGTTGGTATGAAAAGCTTACTTTACTTAGCTAAGTAAGGTCAAAATAAGGTCTCTAAATCTTGCCCTAAGTCTATGGTTTGCAAATTACAATGCCAGTTGACTCAAGAGAAGATTTAATTATCTAAGTGATGTATACACAATGCTACCTTTTTAACCCTTTGTGTGCCGGAACGTGGATCCAAACGAGTCTTTTAACCCTTCGTATGCCGGGAACGTGGATCCGCGCGAGACACAATAGCTTTTTAATTGTGTCTGTAATTACGGCAATCAACTCGTTAAATGTGTCTGTAATTACGGCATTAAACTAGTTAATGGGATCATTATTGCCAACAGAGTTCATTACTTTGGGCAGTACCTATAATAAAGGTGAGTTTAACTAATTGAATCTATCATAATCAATAATTTTAATGTATTTGTGTGCTAATAGTATTAATGGCCACCTTAAACGTACACATGATAATGACTTTGAACGAACTTTAATAGAATAATACTAATAGCTAGTAACCATGAACTTAACCTAATTAATTTATTATAATTATTATGGATTTAATTAATTACTCCTAAATCACCCTCATTACTTTGGATAGGATCATCTCTATGCTCAATAATTTCTTCAGCCTGAACCGTTTGTATTTGTGCTTCAAAATCTACCGATACTGAAGGTTCAGGTTCAGATTCAGGAGCCTGAATGGAATACATCAGTACTCTTTTCACAGCCTCAGCATTATCATACAGTCCGTACTCCGCCTGCCATAAGATAGTTGTTATCAATTGCTGTAAGTTCCCCCGAGTTCTTGGAGTTTTGAACTTTCTCAGTTTGTTCGCAACATACTCTCCAAACACAGAGTATTCATCTTTCTTATGTGAGTCTTCGTAGATGACGGTCTTTTCAGCTTTAGGTGCGACATAGAAGCCAGGTAGGCCGGTTGGTGAGGCAACTTCACGTTTAATCTTCCTGTACTTCATTTTCTTCCGTGTAGGCTCATATGTCTCTATATGTGTAATTTGGTATGGGTCGTCCTCCAGCCACTCCTCGTCAGTGTTTCCTCCTGCATGCATTTGGCGGACTAAGTTTATAGTAGCGTCATTCCCTTCATCTCTTTCTATGTCAGAATCTGTGTTTTCTAACACGTCAACCTGAAAATAAAGTGATTTTGAGACAAATGGAACATTACTTTCATTGTACTTATAATAGTTTAGAAAAAAACATCAATAATTTAATTTAATTATAAATTAGGTATTGTTTATTATTTTGCCAAATAAAACTGAAACTTTAGCAGCAAATAACATCAAAACAAATTATAAGAAATCCAGATCTTGCAGAGTAAACAACATTTATCCAGTAATAGACTCTCAATAAAAACCTGTTTACCTTTTTTGGCGGGACATAACCTACTTATACCTAACAAACAATGCCAAAGTGACTAAATACCAATCATCAGTTTGTTTTACCCAGTATAAACCAATGAAAACTAGTCATAACCGTGTCGTGGTATTTCGTAATTGGCTGAAAGTCGACAACTTTTCAGCTCATTGGTTGCGACAAACAACATTTTGTAAACATGAATAGCGTCTTATCCTTCAGTCTTCAATCAACATTGAATTCGTTTATTTACTCATACATAGGGTTGCCATACGTCCGGAATTTTCCGGACATGTCCGGTAATATAAGTCTATGTCCGGCATGTGGGGGGAATTCTAAGCCGTCCGGAATTTCTATAATTTTATTTGTGTAAAAATAAAATAAAAAATTATATTAATTCAATATTAACTGTCAGTGAGCGTGGGCGGAGAAGGGGCACTTACCTCTCTCCCTCTCGCCCCTGGTGGAGAATATTCGCGAAAACGTGAATTGCTTAGTTCACTCTCACATAAATATAACGAAAACCAGCATGAAACAACTTGACGTTAACTTATTATACCTAAGTACTTATTTACAAAAAAGTCAGGAATTTTCTTGAAATGTCCGGAATTTACTCCGGAATTTTATTTTTTTTATCTGGTAAGCCTACTCATACATAGATAGAATTAAACCGATATTAATCTTACCAATATACTTTTAATGGGTACACTTTACTAAATCTTTCTATAGGAATAAATAAACTAAAATATTTGGAAGCTCATGCAGAATCACGTTTACAACAACACAACAAACTTAAATCGATTATATCAGTTACGTCATTATCGTTATCGATCGAACTTTTCGAATCGATTACTTGAATTTTTATCAACAAAACGTTACTCTCTACCATGACCGCTAATCGATAATTTATCGATAGCGGACTCAGTTTGATAACTGATAAGGAAACTATAACCTAATTATAACAATATAGGTACCCGTTGTATTTCGATTCTAGGCATAGCACCCAATCCGGTTGATTCTTCCTTATTAACTGATACTGAATAACGTACGTTTTTATCTTTGCGAGCCCTCGGCGTATATTTTCTTCGTTTAGGCGTAGATGTAGTTTGATTTGTATCATCGTCTTCAATTCTGAAATGGGTTTCGTCCAATGTTCCATTCTGCGATAGCTCCCACTGAATAGGATGTTTGTTTATCAGGTGAGCCCTAAGATTAGTCGTATTTCCGAAGTATTTGTATTGAGTTTCACATAATTTACACAACACTGCAACACATCTCTTGTTTTCTTCAAGGCGTTCAAAAAACCTCCACACAACTGAAGAACATTTCTTCATTTTGTATCGATACTAGATTGATAGTCAATTTACCGCCGAAAATCAGATGGTTAGTGAATCGACGAAAACGATTATAGGCCTGAATCGAATCAAAAGTATGACGAGTTGAAATTGAAACGCTTACAAAATGGCGATCGAATGAAGCATCGAGCGACGAAGCGAGCGAGCGACCTTCATTCGATATGCAGTGACACTTCAGACTTCAGACCGAACGCGATTTGAATAAACTTACCAATACTTTAAACACTCGTGACTCTCAATATTGAACCTTATACTTAGCTATTTAGAAGATAATGGATAGCTACAAATAATTTTGCAGTTTGTCCACGTGATCGTCGTCTACTATCTGTCTCTTTCACTTCTATTGATGTGTGTATTATACCTTTCGCTGTCACACTTATTCTCATTGGCCACCGCACCCGTACGTCAGTTGGTACAAAATGCTGCCAACCTTGTAAAAATGGGAGCGGGAGCGATCAATGGCTGGCGCGTTCCATTGAAGGAGGTGCGTAGGTATTTCATTCATTTCGTTCTGAGGACCATTCTATTGCCTTTCAAAATTATTTTAGCCCTCTGACTAAGCCTCTGACAGTAGTTTTACTTCACGTTTACTACATACTTACTTAGGCTGGGGAAGCTGGGTGATTTGTTCAGCCTACTTCGATGGAACTTCGTCTTGTTTCGAGTCAAGTTTCGAAATATACTTGTAAGTAACCCTCGATCATAGACTTATAAAAAAAGATGGACTCCGCGCCACGAATATCGAAAGTGAAGCACCGTACCGATCTATGTGTGCATGATTTGAGTACCTGCAAAGACGGCGTCGCTCGTGTCACGTAATGGCGGCCGGTCGGCATACTATGATGTAAATGTGTGCCAGAGGCGTGTTTGTACAAACGGTCCGGCATACTTACTGTGCTTCACTTTCGATATGCGTGGCGCGGAGTCCATCTTTTTTTATAAGTCTATGCCCTCGATCTTATCATTAATTTCAATAAGTTGGTTGTTGGTTGGTAAAAGAGTAAAAGATGGTCAAATAATCAGCAGTTCTACCAGTTATCCATTCAGCATTATGTCTATTGATGCTTTTTTATTCAGGGCAGAGCCCACCAACTTACACAATAAAAAAAAATACGCAGTTAATCCAATTCTTGAGTTTTTTATGAGCTTCAGGGTGATTTTGTAGTAAGTTTTGGTGATTTTATAAAAAAGAGGCAAAAAAAAAATACAAAAAGATTCTCTCCGGCGGGGAATCGAACCCCGGTCTCCCGCGTGACAGGCGGGGATACTTACCACTATACTACCGAAGACTTGGCAATCTGGTTGAAATTGACGTTCAATTATTGAAGACTAAAGATAACCATAATGCTTTTTCCCTTGAAGGTTTTAGCAGAGATCTAGCTAGGCCCTATCACAGAACTTTACAATTCTACAAAATTGTTAAATTGTAGAAAAAAATACCATGAGGCCTATGTATAAATTGTAGACTTTGTGATTATACATTATTTGTAAGATTTTTCGGTTACAATTTATTGTGTGGTATGCGGATTTGTAAAATTTGTGGTACAGGGCCCACATTGAAGTTTTATACAATCTTGTGAGGTAGGTAGGTAGCTATATAATAATTGGACATAGCGTAGTAGTTGGTTTTTTGTAAACTGTGTTCCTAGTACAGGAACAGGTGCAGCATAGGTACCTACTATGTAGTTGTAAAATTCAAGCAATACAAGTACCTAGGTAAGTTTGTATTTTTGGCCTATTTTTAGCCCAAAGAATTAGCATTGCCATCCAACGTGCGTGGCAATGCTGCCAGCCTTTTGGATACCTACTTTTCCCATTGACAGCGATGTGGACGAATTTTTTGATGCCCAGTGAGCTCTTCTCCTTTTTAGGGTTCCGTACAAAAATGGTAAAAAGAAACCCTAATGGGGCGACTCAGTCTGTCTGTCTGTCTGTTTGTCACAGCTGGATATCTCAAGAACTACTAATGCTATCAACTTGAAATTTGGAACAGTTTTAGATGACGACGTTTACCCAACTATTTTGCAAATAAGAAAGAAATAAAAATATATGTATTTTTTTTTGAAACAGGGACTGAAAGGGGTCTTAAAAATTCAAAGTCGGGCTACTATACATACATGGGGGTTAAATCGATAGGTATGGTACTCTGCTATCAGCTCGCACTGGCTTGAAACCTTAAAAGAAACACCCTGTATAATACCATAAACATTTCACAGCATGGTTATAATGTGCCATATTGAAATGTGCAAACAATCGAATGAATCGTGGAATCGCTGTCGTTTAGATTTTCCAGCCGAATGGACAATCGAATCGCTTTTCAGCTGAACAATCAATCGATTATTCGATAGAATGATGTTTGTGATTTTATTCGACTTTTTCTTCCACTTTTCTGTAGGTACCTATTCAGTTTGTGTGCGAGTGCGTGTTTAGAGGGATGCTGTCTCATGTCTGACAATATTTACTTGGATACCTATACCTGAAATCGATACGTATTACTTTGGTCAACATTTATACAAGCAAAGAATCTGAATACCTACCCTACTTCGAATTTGCATGTCGCTAAACCAGACTAAACTCATGAAGACCAGCTCAGACATTAATCTGCATATTACCTGACCAAGATTATGTCTGGACTTTAAAAGAGACTGTGACCTCTGAGTTTGTTTCGGCCTTTCTTCTCAGAGTAGTTGGATAGGAAACACCAGAACTCATCATCATCTGCCTAGCCATTTCCCAACTATGTTGGGGTCGGCTTCCAGTCTAACCGGATGCAGCGGAATACCAGTATGTTATATGAAGCGACTGCCTATCTGACCTCCACAACCCAGTTACTGGGTGTACGCACGGCTACAGATCAAGCTATACATTTACATTATAAGCTGATCTCGCATTGTATGGGATTTCCTTACAGTGAAAGATCAGTGTAAACTGGAAGTGTATAGCTTGATGTGTAGCCGTGTGTACCAGAAAGGTGTGGTCAAATTTATGGGTGTGGTAAAGACCATCAAACTGAACAACTTTCTCCATGGGACCAACATCGTAAACGCGAAAAAATTATCAGCCGCCCCATACATTTGCGTCAAGTAGGTCCTGTATTGAAGTTTTTGGCGTAGTTGAATTTTTTTCGCGATTTTGATGTTGGGCCCACGGAGAAAGTTGTTCGGTTCGATGTTCTGTATCACACCCTGCTTGACAAGGATGCAAAACAACACGTTGTTGGATAGTTAAAACAACGTGCAACAAACAACGTCGAGTAGATATTGAAGTTTTCTATGGGACAGCTGATATTGAAGTTTTCTATGGGACAGCTGATATTTTTTTCGCGATTACGATGTTGGTCTACACCCTTATTAATTTTGATCACACCTTTCTGGTACACCATGTATTTGACTTTTTCAATTCTTAGGCACTCGTATGTATGTACTAAGTATCTGAGTTTATCTTGGACATTACCGAAGGAAAAACATCGTGAGGAAACCTGCCCCATAGACAAAATCGGAAAGATCAAATTGTATGCAGTTGACATTAGCTTCAGAGATGTCACGTGACTGCTGCTGTCAACTACATACAATTTGATCTTTCCGTTGGCGTTAACGGTGTCTAAACACACTATGCCGAAGTTCCGCGACCGAAGTTCGGCATGATTACGCCTGCAATGCTGTTTGAATTACTGACGACACACTATGCCAAAATTACGTTGCGTTCTAGCGTACAGCCGAACTTCGGTCGGGTGTAAGTTCAGCGGCAATTCGGCGGCAACGTATTCTGTAGAGCACACATTATACGCGACCAAAGTTCGGTTCGATTGGCGAAGAAGATCCGGGGCGGGGTGTTCAAGACAATGAAGTTCCGCAACTGAATTTCCGCCGCGTAACTTCGGCACTTATGGTGTGTCATGTCAGCCGAACACGTCGGAACGTAACATCAGCGGCGGAACTACGGTCGCGTAACTTCGGCATAGTGTGTTTAGACACTTACAGAAAAGGGATTTTGTTTATGCCCCCTGGAGGTATAGTTTTAATATGTCTGAAATGTCATGAGCAAGCGTGGTGATCAGTATAGTTTTGATATGTCTGAAATCGCCAACCCGTCTTGAGCAACCGTGGTGATCAGTATAGTTTTAATATGTCTGAAATCGCCAACCCGTCTTGAGCAAGCGTGGTGATCAGTATAGTTTTAATATGTCTGAAATCGACAACCCGTCTTGAGCAAGCGTGGTGATCAGTATAGTTTTAATAAGTCTGAAATCGCCAACCCGTCTTGAGCAAGCGTGGTGATCAGTATAGTTTTAATATGTCTGAAATCGCCAACCCGTCTTGAGCAAGCGTGGAGATCAGTATAGTTTTAATATGTCTGAATTCGCCAACCCGTCTTGAGCAAGCGTGGTGATCAGTATAGTTTTAATATGTCTGAAATCGCCAACCCGTCTTCAGCAAGCGTGGTGATCATGATCGTGCCTTCTGTGTGAGAAGAGGCCTTTGCCCAGCCGTGGGACAGTAATAAGGCTGGTATTATACAAGGTGTAACTTAAATAACGCACAACCTCTTAAGAGGTCATTGTACTCACATTCTGAAAAAAGTTATGCGAATATAAATGTAGTTCTCTACATTTATATTCGCATAACTTTTTTTTTTCGCAATTTCAGGTTTGGTCCCATAGTAAAAGTTGTTCATGATGATGAGTACAATGACCCCTTAAGAGATTGTGCGTTATTTAAGTTCCACCTTGTATACATATGGATGTTTGTTTGTAGGGTAGTCGTAAAGAAAACGCAGAGATTATAGAATCATTTTTATTTATTTGTCGGTATAAGAGGCTGTAAAAAGTTATTGTCTAAAAGTTTCGATCAATCTTTCTTTTGGTAGAACTATGTAGGTAAATAGGTAAATTTTAAATTCTATTTTTAGAAAAAACATCTAAAGATACTTCATTTTTACATTCAAAAACGTTTAAATTATTCAGAATTAATTTTTAATCGTACATGTTTAATGCACTAAGCAAACACGAGCATTGTTTAAAAGTATGTTTAATTATTGTAAAAAGGTATCGAAATTAATTAAGTAAGTAATACTGTTGACTCCTCTTGACATTCTTATATAATTATAATTTTCGAACAGAAACAAGGGGTATTTACACCACGTTATGAAATAAAGATATTTATCATATTTTATCTACAATTTTATATATTTTCCTTTCTTGTCCGTGAAGTGGATACTCCCCTTATTCCTTAACAATATTGACATTATGTACTTGAGTATAGCAACTGCGTGAAAATTAACAGTGTTTGAATCGGTAGGCTAACCCAAAGGGCAGTATATATTATGGCACATGGGCATTAAATTAACATAACACTCATATTTTTACACCATCATCGGCACATTGTTATGCAAACTCACGGATTCTCGCATAATTTAATATAACAGACTGATAAATTATATTTATTTATATTTTACTACTTATAGGCTGAATATGACTCTTAACTGGTATTATTAAAAAAAGAACTGTCTATGGTTTTTTATTTTATTTTTGTACAGCGAGATAGAGTTTGTAAACATGGCACCTGTATGCTTGCCAGTAACATTACGTATAGGAGAGAAAAAAATAAAACCAATAAAATTGTTGACATCTGATGAGGTTTCTTAAAATCTCTATTCAATATAAAAACTACAAAAACTAGATACTGTAACGGAGAACCAAGTTTTACAATACCGAAATACTGCTTCTACACTAACATAAAGATCGATTGGTATTCATTTACAATAACGAGTCAAGTATAACGAATCCGAGAATCGAATAATTTATTGACTTATACGAAAACGACAAGGAATCGGTACGATCGTGATTATTTTATATAAAAATGTTTATAAGATGAGTAAATGCTTCGTTATGTACGTATTCCATGTCGCTTTCATGTGATACCTAAAATATTATACATACATATAAATAAATTCAAAATATCATTCGTATAACATACGTAGGTACATTCATAAAGCTTGCTGCATATATTCACAAAAAAAAAACTCCTGAAAAACTTAGTCAGCGAACATTTATTTTGTACTTGACATATTTCATTTCCGTGGTTACTCTATGGTAGAGTTGTTCCGGTAGGTATTACGAACCTGTTCAATCGATCTTATCAAGTCTTGGAATTCAAGAGAAATTCGAAATAGATAGACGCTAATTATGAACTAAAACTGAAAGTGGGACAACCGTCTTGCATAATTCATGAACAAAATCAACCTTTACTTAACCTTTGCCTGAGTAGGTAACCATTATACGGAAATATAGTGTTGCACGTCTATAAACAAGTTCGCTGACAAAGTTCAAGATATTATACACCTGCTACAAAATCTGCGCACATATTCAGAATGCGAGGGACATCACTAAGAGAATGTAATCGTGTAAAATCCATTCAATCACAATATTTGCAAATGCATCCATTACACACTATACAAAACTGCATACAGAGCACATATTGTTACCGAACGGACTTAAAAAATATAATACAAATAATATTGGCTCACTAAAAGTACAAGCGTATGACATCCTACACATCTACAATCGGTTGGAACTAAAGGGGACGAGAGAATAAAAAACATCAACTAAAACGTTAACAAAATACGACTTTCTCTATGGAAAATAAATAAATTTACAAATTAGATACACGTTTTAGAACTACTTACTAATAGTCACTTCGTCGTCATTAATGTTTATCACTACATTTTTGGACGAGTCGAAGCGAGCGGACCTGTACTAGTGATGCGCATTGCGCAATTATAATGTTTATAGCTTTTTTCATATTTACCAGCTCGAACTGGTTTAGTCCTCACAGCGGGGTGTGTCAGGCACGGTGTCACCAAGCCACCGGCACGCGTGGGAACACTATCTATGTCGATTATAATTTCGAAGACATTAACTACAGGGCCGCTCGCTTCCGACGCTCGAATATAACTTAGGATAGAATACAGAAGCATGCCGTCCGCCGCACTACGTTATCCTATCATAGCCTAGGCCGAAACCAACATAAACTACATTACTCAGTCCAATTTTCAGTCAATTTCTTATGAAATTACACCTCAACACACGTATCTAAGTACAAAAACGTTTCGGAATTTCTTCTCTTCGTGTTATTGAAGCATTCGGATGCAAATAGTGATGGCAGCCGACGATGTTTTAATTTCGATGACATAAAATCCGTAAAAGTCGCGTTTACGATTGATGTTAAAAAGGAATAGAGCGTTAATTTCTTAATTTGAATACCTAAGCTTTTAGAGCACTTTGTGAATGTGGAAAATCACGAGCATTTAAGATATCTGGACACTATAAATGTTGTGTTCGTAACGGAGCCGAACGAACTACGATCAAATCCATTAACGAATAACTTAAGCTTAATTAAGGAACATATTACACGAATGCTACTTAATGGGTTTTTAAAGATAGGTACACCAATTAAAGTAATATTAGAAATGAACATTGATTATGAACGTGAATGAAGCGATGCTCGTTCGAGAGAGTGATTCCGAAACGATAAGTATTTAGGCTAAATTTTAATTGACAGAATCTTTTGCCTTCTCCTAACACAGTTCCACCTTACCAAACGATAATCTCGACGTTAAAAACAATCAATGTTTTAGTCATTATCGAATAAAGTTAATTTATCATCTACGTTAATTTCTTGATAAGTAACAGTAACTAACAATTGGAATCTTGCCGATAAACCTACGTTTTAAAGCGAACTAGGAATATAAATTGAGATAGATAATTTCAGTAGCTTTGGTAGAATAATATCATCTTGTATCGACTTTAACGGCAACACCACCTAACTCAACATTGAGTATTATGTTTCGTACGTACTACTAGTAAAGGAAAACGAAGTTCAAGTTTCGACAAACATTCGTTATGAACGCGTCACGGGTTCAACTTTCTCGATAGTTAAATTGGAGCGCCATTCGTAAGAGAGCAATGCTACTTTGTCGTAATATTTCACGAGCCGTTCCGTGTATCAATCGGAACGGCACTAAATAGGAATGATACAGAGATTCTTGCACGTGTAAGTGTGGAACGGTGCTAGTGTGCGAGCGCGACGGCTGCCCCGACCGCGACCAGCGCCCGACTCACGCGCGTGCGACCGCCTCCTGCGCGGTCGCCGACCGAAAAAACTCGGCGTCCGTCGTAGACATGGTCGACATCGTCGACTCGTCCCACGTCACTTCGGTCGTGGTCGTCGTCCCGTTCTCGTGTTTTCTCCTCGTCTTCGGATGCCGCTGCTTTTTCTTGGGATTGTTAGCCTTCTTGTGCTTCCTCTTATGCCTCAAATTCGCTTTCTGGAGGCGTATTTGGCAGTTTCTGTGTCGCGGCGGAGGCCGCTTCAGCTTGCCGCGATGCCGCCGCGGCGGACAGTGCGTCTGCTTGGGGCCATCCCATCGCCTTGTCAGCGTCAGCGCGTAGGGCGATAGGTTGCCGAGCGGCCGACTCACGGGGATCTGCGTTCGTCTCGCTCTCCCCCTGTTGTCTAGCGCCAAGAAGGTTTTCTTCCCGTTGCGTAACCGCGAGTATGTGTTGTAGTTGTTCTCCTCTATATGTTCCTCGAACACGCAATCGTCCGAGAGATCCTTCTGAAACAATGAAAAAGATGCGATTAGTTGTCAAAGTAGGCGTAAATAAAGGGACTGTTGGTGTGTGTTCCAGAGCAACGTAGTCACAATCGGGGTCAGTATTGTTACCGTGACCACTGCTTGGAATGGAGCCACATTCATTTGTATTGTGTATGGATTTATGAATTGATGGCCATACTCTACAATTATACTATCAGAACACAATTTATCACTCTATAAATCCGCTATAAACTCCCTTTTATGTACGGAGCGGAGCACAAAGCGGCGTACAAGGAATTGGTTTGACAATTTCAACAAATTGGGGCTAGCCTTTTAGGATAACCGTATTGCACACCCGTTCTTGTGCCGTTATTGCTGCAGCAGCCGGGTGCACGAAGCAATACAAATTGGTTGTTTTATTCATAAATATGTATAAGTGAATCGCTGTAGGGTGTACTAATGCCTCTTAAATTGTCCCCAGACACATAATATCGAGGACATTAAATTCAATCTGCGATGGTTTGCGGGTTACTGCGGCCGGTGGGTGAAAATTATTGCCCCATAGATTTATGGTGTTAGCAATTTGTCCTATCGGAAGTTCTTTAGTAAAGTGCCGTTCCCATAGCGTGGCCAGCGTTGACTTGTACTTTATAGAGTAGCTAGCTATCAATGTCTAAGTTGTGAACTAGGTGTTCCGGTATTTTAACAGGCAAATATTTTGTTGTATGTCATATTCCGTGGTAGTAGCCCATATTGCGTATTCAGCCACTTTTCTAACATGTAACTGGTTGAAATGACACTCCCCAAGACAGATATCTAATAGTTTATGAATATGCGTATTCAATTATCCACGGTGTTCTTGCGCAGATATAAATCATTTTTTACGAACTTTCCTTTCATTGGTCGTGTATTAGAAACTGCTGGTTTCCTGGGCGGTACTTGTTTTGCTGCATGGAAGTTGTGGTTTTGTATACATTTAGGATTGGTAGGAGAAAAATCTTTGTGATCTGTACAAAGGTTTATGTGAATATTAACTTTCTCTGCAGTTACCAACCCCAAATCTTTAAGGGCCTTTGTTTACCAGTGTCAATGATAGACTGAATTGTGTTGATAAGCTATTAAGTCTGTTGTTAATTGATCATTCTGCTTTGGCATGGAGCCTTCCGTTTTCGTCATTCGTAAATGTTTCCGATGTTTGATAATTATAAGCTCATTAAGGCGTTTAACGGCAATGACTAAGCTCATGATTGAGAAGTGACTGCGACAGAGTAGTGTTTGAAATGGTTATTAATGGGAAGAGCTATATGACCACTTAACCAGTTAGTAATTACAGAAGCTTCCAACTAATCCTTTCCAATCGAATGCGGAATTCCGGGAAATTATTACGCCAGATAGGAAAAGTTCTATAGGTTGTCTGTGGTGTCGAGACAGCAGCTCATGTGCTTCTAAACTGCCTGGTGGTCGCCGCATACAGGGCAAAGTGCTTCGGTAACCCAGGTACCGTCCGTGAGGTTGTCAGTAACATCAAGGCGCTGCTGGCCTTCTTTGAGGAGCCGGGGTGGATCGAATAATCGATTTTCTCACCAATACGCACAATAAGTGCATTGACGTGGAGTTGCGGATACCATACTAATATTATATTACCTATTAGGTACCTGTTAACACTGCTTGTCAAAGTTTATGGAACAAGGCTCAAATTAGGACTTCCTAGTGCCTATTTCACCGGCAGCTGCTGCCCTATTGTCACACGAACTAGGTTACACATGTAACTAAATGAAAACTCCTGTAACCATGCTCTAAATACTTCATCAAAGACAGTTACGTTTAGTAACTGCTCACACAACACAACACATTTAAATCTCAGCGTGGTTAACTAAACAAATGGTCTACATTCAATTTAACTGGCGTACTCGACAATTACAACCAAACAACCTGTTTGATATAGGAAGTGGGAGCTGCATAACTGATTGGTCGGTGTTCGCGTACTAAATACGCAATGGAATGTAATCAGTTTGAAGGAGTCGCTATTAAATAATGCGTTCGGTGTGCACTGTATACCACCCATGGAGATTGAAGTTCTTAGAGGTGTGCTGCTAAGTTTGTTATAATTAAGTACGTACCTATGTCCTATTGGGATAAAATGTGGTAATGTTGTCTTATGGTTTATTAGTGTAAAGGGAAAATGTTAAAAACAGGTCAAATTCACTGTTTCATATTGATACTGAATAATTTAGCAACTGATTATAATAAAGCACTACTAATAATTTTAATAAAAATAGGCATTTTATCTTGAAAATGTTCAACTCTTGTAGAGATGGGCGATTGTGAATGACATTATTCGAATGATTCGATTGTAGTAGTCATTCAAATTATTCGAATAACCTTACAACTCATTCGAATTTGAAAAAAGCGAGAAGTAAATAAGAATGTATTGCGCCGTCTCATTCCTTTCGATTCAAATTTCATTATTACTAGTTTATATTCGAACATCCGTAACCTCATCTAAAAGTAAACTCTATGTTCTGAGAAAAAATACCCAATTTCGTGTGGCAAATTGAATCATCAAACCATCGAACTACTAGTTTGTATTCGAATATTCGTAGTTTTTATTGCGCCCGAATTGCTATCAACTAAAAGTAATCTTTATAGTACGAGAAAAACGCTCAAATTTGTATGGCAAACTGAATGAATGAAGTAGCGGTTTGCAAATCAGTAACTATTAACTTATTACTACGAATATCAATGAAAAGTAGACTTTATTATACTATGAAACAGACCAATTTTGTATGACAAAGTAAATGAATGAACTAGCGATTTGCTTCGAATTTGCGAACTAGCGATCGATTGTTTTTGTATTCGAATGTTAACATTAGTAGTATCAAACCATTCGATTATTGGAATTAGTAACAATCGCCCATCGCTAAACTCTTGCGACAATAAATTATTATTTTCCACAAAATGGCGTTCAAAAGCCGCGCCAAATATTCCCGCCAATTTACAGCACCATATTGGCGCGCAAACCATAAAGTTGGCAGCTCTGCACATTGTAACCTCATAATGGACCACTAGAGGTCGCCATTTACCCCGAAGCTTTACTGGATGATATTAATATCGTCTCTATGTACCGTATGCGGTTACTGTTTAACTGTTAATCGTATAAGACATATAATTGCGTGTAAAACGGGCCTAAGGCTTTTATTTAAGAGCTTTGAAAATTATTGGTGGCCATTACAGAAAATGAACATAATTTGTATTGGAATTTTACTAGAGATATTGTTTTAGTGACTTAATTAGGTCTGCTTCAGTACTCTTAAGGGTGTAAAGTGTGAAGGCCTGGATTTGTTTCCTTGGTTGGCCAAGTTTTATTTACTTTTTTAGCCAGAGAATTCACATTAGCACCCAGTTTTGAATTGAGTGGGTACGATTGATGAATCGTAATAAGGCTTACCTCCAAATAACATAACGACTGATCACCGTGATGGCACAGCAGTGTAAGGCAGTCAGCACACTAATTGCGTAACGGACTACCAATCGGAATTTCAAATTGGCTTTTATTATCTTTATATAAGTAATTGTGTTAATAAGGTAGGGCAAAAGTAATCATGCGATGTTGTTTTGCTGTAATTTTTTTTAGGAATGAAAAATGTTCGTTCTACGTGGATTATGTTAATTTATTGAATTAGATTTTTTTTAGAATGACATCGGGCAAGTGGCCGCCGTCAAAATGGATGACCATACCGGCTCGTTTGGCATTTTCCATCATTTACTGAACTTCCGTTCTCGCATTCCTGTTGGATATTCTCTTTAAGGTCTTCAAGAGTCTGAGGCTTGTTTAGAGTTTTAGACAGAGACACGACGGTGAAAATGTGGAAATCCACCTACCTATCTTCCTCTTTTTATTACTTATAATATCATTGGATTGTGACTATAATAAACTATACATCTAATTGTCTTTACCTTCAGAACAGTTTAAAACAAATGAGTGTTACACAACATTTAATTAAGAAATCTCTTACACTGGAGTCCTTTAACTAAAAAACGGTTTTTATCCCCTAATCACATCATTATCAACCACAGATAAATATTAACCGTTACTAATAGTTCAATTAAGGCAGGTGGCACACGTTGTTATCAATTAAATCGCACCTACGTGGCCTACGTGGCAACCATCATAATATATGCTATCTTATCGCTAGTGGGACCCATTCCCAATAATAGTAACAGGATTCGTTTAGAGAATTGGATCATAGGGCAAATGGTGTGAGAAGTAGGCATAGATAAGGATACACTAGAGATTGATCGGTAGCAATTCGGATATCGATAAAGTTAATTTTAGAGATAAGCTTAATTATAATGAAAGTTTTCTAAGAGAAAATTACCGTGGTCACTGGTTAGTATGCCATGGCTATACTTAAGTTTTTATTAAATGACACTTGCGAGTTATGATGATATAAAGTCGCATCCGCTAATACAGTCAAGTTTATTGCGTTGTGGACCGTATGAAAAAGACATAAAAATACACTTGTATTAGTAGTAAATATACCGCACTTACTGTACACAATTTGGTCATAAAATAACCAGTCATACGTTTGATAACTTTACTTGCTGTCCGTTTATGAAAAGATTCGTAAGTTATTCAATGTGACTGAATAAAGGTAAGTTCCTACCCGCAAGTTTATGTGAAAGCATGCATAATACATGCATGCACGCATGCAATTTAATATTTCAAACTTAAGTTACGCGCTTTCAAACAAGACTAACAAGATTATTCTAATTCAATGATTCCCTGCAACATGTAAATATCGATACTCATAATATTTACATACATTTTCTTATCGATAAATCGTGCCAACCTCGAGGGTCAAACATTTTACGATCGTGAATTTATCGATACCGATGATCGACTATCGATAGTGAATAGGCGACACGACACTAGGATAGATAGGGTTATCGCGTACGATCTTTATGGACCAGAAACAATCGCCAAAGAAGAAACGTCGATTCGTGTTCCGTGTAAAGGATATAATATGATGAAATTAAACTTTAGTATCCTTATTGACATGTTCCTTCGTATGTCACTTACAAAGTAATAAAATAAAATCTATGGTTTTAACTTTTTTTTATTGTACCTAACAGTGTCCCTTAACACCCACTATGTGGGTTATTAGGGTGTTGGCAACATTGTAAAGGTACTCCTTTTATTTTAGACGGTGCTTTTCAAAAAGGATGACTACCCACTATAGCTCCTTTTATGATCTTGAGAGATCCTTGGTCTTACTTTTATTTTCAAATATATTAAAATTCTCTTCTCAACTTCTAAGTTTACGTACAATCCCGCATCTAAATGACACTAAGCCTCCAAGTTCCACCACCCATGCCTTGTTTCAATATTACAGTAGCATAAGCCACCCACAAACTTACTACCAAAAAAAGAATTAAATCCAACACCGTAGGAAAATCTCTTCTGAAATCGGATAATAGTAGACGGCAATGTAAATGCTAAATTAGAAAGCTCTGAATCCTAATTTACGCGTCTCTAGAGTTATTTATTCTGCAATAAATATGTCAATTACAGTAGTCTAGTCGAGACAGATTTACACAGGGGTGTCACTCGTGTTTTAAAATGAAGACTTTTGCGTTAGAACTTTTTAGTGAAGGGAGAGTTAAAAGGGATTTAAGAAAAGAGCATTAAAGGTTGAAGAAAGAGTGGTTAGTCATCTTTGTGATGCTTTGATTAATGATCTTTGTGTGGATAAATATAATTAAGTAAGTAAGTAATAGTACTATTCATCAAAGGAGTTTTTAAATTCAGATTTTGCCTTGAATGGTGTGGTAAGGCAACCTGCCTAGCCTTTTACCAACTACATATGTTGGGGTCGGCTTCCAGTCTAACCGGATTCAGCTGAATACCAGTATTTTATATGGAGCGACTGCCTATCTGACCTCTACAACCCAAATACTGGGTAATACGATACCCCTTGATAAGACTGGTTGTCAGACTTTCAGGCTTCTGACGACCCGTAACGACTGTCAAAGGTCCACGAATGACAGCCGGGACCAACGGCTTAACGTGCTTTCCAAGGCACGGAGGAGTCTCGGTATGTAAAGATGGTCACCCATCCACGTACCAACCCTGGCAAGCGTAGCTTAACCTGATAGATCGACCCGTTCGGCTGTTATTACTTAGCCACGAGCTCCTCTGTTCAAAAGCAGATGTAGTGACAAAAATTGACGCCCTAGGAAGACATACAGGATAATTTTTTAAACAGTGCGCAAATTTTCACAGGGTGTTCTAACCATGAATATGAACAACTTTCACTATGGGACTAACTCTGAAATCGTGAAAAAAAAAATCAGCTGTTCAGTACATTTCTGTTCGCATAATTCGTCAAAATGTACTGAACAGCTGATTTTTTTTTCGCGATTTCAGGTTTGGTCCCATACTAAAAGTTGTTCATATTCATGGCTAGAACACCCTGTGAAAATTTGCGCACTGCTTAAAAAATTATCCTGTATAGTGACCTTATTGGTGATGTTCTTCGGAAAGGTCAGGTGCGTAGTACTTGCAACCGTCGTGCGTGTATGATCAGATGTATGCACGTAAATGAGGCGAAAGGAGTGTATAAGGATCGGTGCAGGTGGCGTTCTGTAGTTTCTGCCTACCCCCATGGGGAGAAGGCGTGAGTTTATGTAAGTATTATGCCTTGCAAAAAAAAAAAAACCGGGCAAGAGCGAGTCGGACTCGCGCACCGAGGGTTCCGTTCAGATTTCTGAAAAAGTATGCTATTTAGAGACATCGTTTTATTTTTCCTGTAATCTTTACATAAACTTCTATCACATAGAATATTTTCAGATTTTTCTCTTTGCAAACTTCGGAGATAAGGGGGGGAACGGTATTTTTTTTTACATTTTTCATCAAAAGTCGAACACTGTGCGGCCTAAAAAAAAAAAAATATGTTTGAGAATGTGAAAACAGCGCTCTTTCATATGATACCCCACATGACCTAGTAGCTCCACTTTGAATTTTTAAGACCCCCTTTCACCCCATGTTGCAAAAAAAATACACATATTTTTATTTCTTTCTTATTTGAAAAATAGTTGGGTAAACGTCATCTAAAACTATTCCAAATTTCAAGTTGATAGCACTAGTAGTTCTTGAGATATCCAGCTGTGACAGACAGACAGACAGACTGAGTCATACCATAAGGGTTCCTTTTTTACCATTTTGGTACGGAACCCTAAAAACCGAAAAGCTCTGAGTCAACTGAGTCCAGATATTTCTTGTAGTCTATTTAGGTTGCCGAAACTTATAAAATGTCTGGGTTTTTTGGAAGAATCCACAAGACGAGATTGTATCCAAATATATGTTGTCGACTCTCACATGGAGAAGGCTCATATAATCATTGTAAACTAACTGACCCGACAGTCGTCCTGTCTTGGCTATAAATATTCTAATGTAAACGCGTGAAGTTAAAATAGTCGTTATGTCTTCTGAAATTTTCCAATTTTCTGCGAATTTTTCCTAATTTTTCTTTAGTAATAAAGTAAGAAGTATGTAAAGTAATAGTGAACCTTTTATGATATATTTCAAAATGTCACATTTGGCAGCCCTTGTGTTACAAAATAAGTGAAAATAAACGCATGGTTGCCAAACCAAAGTGGAACTCGGTCGGCCATGTTTGCAGCATGCCAGATATATGGGCCAAATAGGTTCACCGTGTAGGGCAAAAAAGAGAATTAAAGCCTCATAACTGCACATACTAAGAACAATGAAGGGTGTAAATATCATAAGTGGCTAGGTATTTTGAATATAAACTTAAGTTAATCTAGTTTAAAAATAAAATAACTGAAAAGAACATTTTTAGTAAGCAACGTTCCAAAGTAATCATTGCCTTAACATTTGATTCGCTTCAAGCCATGTTTTCTCAACTAATATCAGTTTATACTAAACCAGCGAGTTAATTTAAAATAATGATCGTAAAACTAATAATGGTATTTTAACACTCCAATTAATACCAGACTGTTATTGTATCGCTAAAATAATTAAAGCTTATGTTGACGTGTGATTAAGCTCTATTTACTAGGAAATGGCGAGTAACAAAGGAAGAGCAATACAAATGAGCAATATTTGAGTTATATATTTGTAATCACGGTCTCGAAAACGGCTCTAACGATTTCGATGAAAATTGCAGTATAGGGAGCGATCTAGCCAGGTCTATCTATATAGAATCTAGGTAAATTCGTTTTCTATATTTTCACCCGAGTAGAGCTCGGTCACCCAGGTACTATATACAAATACTAGCAACGCAAGCCTTGAACCCGTAAGATATATTGGGATAGAAAGTATTCTATGTGTTAATCCAGGTTATAAACTGTCGGTGTTGCAAATTTCATCAAAATGAGTCCAGTAGTTTTTGCGTGAAAGAGTAACAACCATCCATCTATCCATCCTCACAAACTTTCGCGGTTATAATATTAGTAGGATTGCTCATTTAATAGTTAGGATAGGAAATTAATACACAGACACAGAGAGATACTTTCCACTGATATAGGTTCCCCACTGAGATAGGCAAAGTTATGTATGTTTTGATTACCTTATATAAAGAGTTCTAAATAAATGAAAACTAGCTGAAAAGTTACCCTACATTATGTTGAATTAAATTTCCATCCTGACATTGGAACTTTACAGGGTATCGGTAACATTACAAAATGAGAAATACGAATGCGTAAAAAAATAATTTCATAGACAATGGAATTCGAAATTTGAACCGAACACACTGGCGACCTGCCATAGTTAATGACGTCATCTGACATTTGTTTCAACAATAATAGTATCCTCAATTATTAACAAGTTACGAGCGACAGTTACATTGCAAATACGTTATGGTCGGTGACCTAGATTTGTTGAATTATGGGCTGTTGATGGGACATTGAAGTTTCATAGATTAAAGGTTCAATGAGCATGAATTCATGACCGTCATTTCATCAGATTGTAAATAATTTCAGCTGAAGAAAGACCACCTTCCTTCATGAATAGGTCGTAAGGAAGGAGATGGATGCCTCGAAGGATTTGGATGAAGCCTTTGCTCATCAGTGGGACAGAGCAGGCTAAAAAAAAATAACTGAGAAATGCCAGAGGCCTGGTAATCGCAGCATACCACTATAAAATGATAATGTCAACTTGCTCCTTCAGCATGCTGTTTAACCCAATTTAGGACTTAGTTGCTATGGAACTCATAACTTGCAAGTTGCAACGTAACCGTAGAAATGTATAATTAAATATTCTATCGCTACGAAACGGTTTCTAGTACCTATATCAGACGAATAGTTGTATCTAAGCCTCTGGGCTGAAATAATACCAACATAAAGTATAGTCATGGGGTGGTCTTATCATCGCCAAGACCACCGGGCAAAGGCATAGCATTTATTTCTCCTAAGCGACCTGCTTCCATATTACTTGTCTATAAACTATCTAAAAGGCCAAAGAGGTTGACTACACGTAAACCTAATGTCTCCACATTTGTATTTAAGATAAACATCAACAATTTATATTTCGAATGCAAATTCAATAATCGAATGTCAGTCAAGTGAATGCGCGCCTCTCGATGCATTCGCGGTATGTAGATAGTTTCATGAATGCAATCGCTGAATTTACCGATATTTGTACGGGAAGAGACATGTTTAGGATCTATTGTTAACAAATATTAAACGCTTTTCGTTGCAAGAAGGACGGTTAAAAGCAACAAGGATATTATAGGACAAGTAAACAGGAAAACTATTAACGGTTTTTTTTTGTTTCTGAAAAATTCAAAGGAGGTTGGACTAATAGCCAACTTTACGAGCGAGAAAAAAACAATTCCTAATTGGCGATGGTCAGCCCCGAAAAAACATGAACGTGACACATCGTAGGGTTGCCAGCAGTCGTTAGTCGATTCCCCGAAGTCGATGATCGCGATCAATAACAAGATGAATGCGGTCAGAATACATCACTTCCAGGTATTTTGATGGGATTCCATCAACCCGAAAACTAGGGCTTTTTCATCGTCACCCGAGTATTTGTGGCCAATCTAACCTGTCGTCTGTGAATCTAGTGTTAATTTATGCGATGGCGGCGCCTCTAATAAAATTTAATGACGTGTTTCCGAATAGAACGACTTGAAGTTTTTAAAATTTCATTCATAATTTTTGGAATAGGCTATCGTAGACCACCGGCTCGAGTTCGGTAGAATTAATTGCTTCATTCTTTCTGTTTTATTATTTCCTAATCTTTGGAATTGACTAGCATAAAATGGGGCTGATGAAAATCTGCGAGATTTCGAACTTCGTATTCTTTTTATGAATTAGTTTTTAGACTTATTCCGATTGCTTCTTTAATTGCCTTTATTTATGATACAAAATGAGCTAGTGCGCTCGTTTTAAATTGATTCATTTCATTACATTTGCTTAGTAGGTACCTAGTTCTTAGTAGGTTGAAATAAGTAGACACGCGTTAGGATACAGCTTTGTGTCATCATGTGCCAACTTTAATTAATTCTGTTTTAGCTTAACTCACAATCGCTTTTATTTTAAATAGCTGAAGTACCAAAATTAAATGCATTTTTGCAAAACCTTAACAAAAATTGGCCAGAGGTGTTATAGGAACAGTTTATTCCCACGACCAACGCGGATGATTCCATCCTAGATAAGATATGTACATATCTTATTTAGGATGGAATCATCCGCGTTACGTATCTATAATTAAAATTTAATGAAATGTCAAGAATGAAGCCTAGACCAATACCTACAAAGTCCACCATAGATCGTGAGATACTTTTTTATAATAATTAGTTTCACTGACATTTGCATACAGTTCCTTATTGTTTTTTAAACAAATTAAAAATGTTAATGACGTTTTGTTAACATAATTACTATGGCTAATAATATTTAATGATAGGTTTCGTTTTAAAACAAATGTTTTTGCTCTGAGTCTCGACTGACCTTTGAATTATTCATTGGGTTGAGACTTTTGCTGGCGAAATGTCGTTTCAATATAATCTAATTTTAATCTTTATTTATGTGTGAGATTTGTGAAGACCGGATTGTGTGGACCAATTCTTATTTTTGTGGACTTTTATGTTTGCTGTATTTTAGTAGTTTTATTGTTATTTTTATAAAGCTAGCCACATATTCTGAAAACTTTACAAAAATACACTTTTGAAAGAGTAGGTAAAAAATAATAAGTTCAAACTGAAAATTAGAATTACTTACTAGGATCGTTATATTATTATGTACCTACTCATGCGTGATAAAATTATTATGTAATAGACGAGATCACACGATAAACGTCTTTACCAAAATAAAGTGTTATTATTTAGATCACTACAAAATGTTGCTTTATAGTTTATGTCAGATGAAATGAAATTCATACTTTGAAATAATATTCAGCTGCATCCGATTAGACTGATAGCCGACCCTAACATAGTTGGGAAAAGGCTAGGCAGATGATCACTTTGAAATAATCAACACCAGTTGGAAACAGCTGTCTAATCTAATTACGAGACGTCTTAGTCGACATAAATATAGGGAATTCTCCCTCTATTATTAGAAACTAGCTTTTGCCCGTGGCTTCGCCTGCATGGATGTCAGAGAGTATCCCACGGGAACGTACTACCGGGAATTCCTTCCTTATTCCTTGTCTACATTATAAAGGGAACCTCTGTGCAAAATTTCAGCTTTCTAGGCCCAAGGGTTTGGGCTGGGCGTTGATGAGTCAGTCAATCAGTCAGTCAGTCAGGACTTCTCTTTTTATTTATGTAGATAGATAGATATTTTATAATATACGCGATAAAAAAAATAAAGTGTTCATTAGATCTTTACTAAGAGACTATAAATTCAAAACATCGTATTATTGGATGTTCAACGTATTGATAAATTAGGTTAACTTGCCGTGAGTGATGACCGATTTTATTTTATGAGCTTTTTAACGATCTCTAATATTGGTATTATAAGTTTTCTTGTCTGTTTATATTGTTTCAGAGATATTTCAAGCGATTTTATCTTTGAAAATATTTTTATGGCTGCGTGACGGAGGTGTAGGCTTGGGAAATAAAATTATGAGATATTTTTGTAGAGCTAATTTTAAGTGGGAAATCGCTGTTAGTGGTGATCGTGTAGGTACTAAGTCCCTTCTGTAAATTCTGGCCACAAATTTGCCTTGCTAAAAAAACTTTTTAATTAGCCGGATGATTAAATTAAACATCCTAGCACAGCTACCTAAATTTAAAAAAAGTGAATCGTGCCATTTGTGAAACGAAACAATGAATTTAGTGGATAATATACATCGGAATTAAAAAAATATATAGTACTTACAAAAATATCATTAAATGGCACAAAACAAAACACAAACAGCCTAATCAAACCAACCCTTCCCTTCAAATGACAGAAACGACTAATTCAAAATCGATTTGATTGTTTAAATTTCGAACGCCTTCACTTGAAAGCCATTACGATTGAATGGAACACTTAGCCAAACGGTTAATATTGATTGTGTTCACGTTAAAACAAAGGGTATAAATAAAAAGAAATAAAGTGGAATGAAGAGATAAAAAGTTTACGATCCGTTACCTCATTGTCGTCACTAACGTCTTCGGTTTATAGGGATTTAAGAACTCCCATATTAGGTTGCTATACCAGGGAACAGCGATACGAGGAGCCGCTAAAGGTATAAAGCCCTTCATATTAATTTCTGATTAGGTCATTGATATATTGTAGTACATAAAGTTTGATGCTAAACGCTATCACTTATTTATAGTGTACGGGCGGGGTGCGAGACATTTTCATGAGAGAATTTAGTGGACTAAGCTATTTTAATATACTATAGACATACACATGACATGATATTTTATGACTTGTGTAATAAGTAGTGGATTTTTTTTTTCATTTATTGCATTAATTTGTAAGGTTATATAAGTTAAAGATTTATGTGTTTCAGACAATATACTAAATGGTCACAATGTTCTTTGCATTTAGGACATCCTATTTTATAATATTCTTTTAACTTTTGTAATATTAAATCTTGATTTGTGTGATTTAATAAAGTACTTGGATTTATTGTGAAAGAGCCATAACGATTTCTTGAAACAATTTTATTGGTGCGTAATATCGCTGAAATAGAATACCTATTTCAGCGATATTACGCACCAATAAAATTGTACGCAAAAATAAGTATGCGTAAATTAAAATAACATAATTATTTATGCGCGTTCCAAAATCATTCATCTTTTTATGACTTTGCAGAGTGGTTACTTTTAACCATGTGCAATGTTTTACAGCAAAACAACCACCTAAGTAATTAAGTAATTATCGCACCTACTGAGAAAATAAACTTTGAGAGGTTAATACTCCTACCTCAGAAATAATCTTTGGGTCATTCATTGTAGACCTCGGAAAATCAAATATTTTTATTTCCATGTTTTTCTAGTCTCAATTCTTCTCCATTTTATTCCTGTGCTTTCACCACAGATCAACAATAACCGAACCATTTCAAATAATTTGTAATCAAGCAGCTCCACGGTACTCAAAATCGAAATCTAATTCGATACTCCCAAAAGTCGATATCATTATTAATCATTATTAAATTTATATCGAATTATAATCTCCCAATCTCCTCGGACTCGTAAACCGCCCCTAGTCGTCCTGTCGGAAATTCCATCGATACTAAAAAAGCAGTAAAATATGTGATTGTCGATATGTATACACAGGTTTTTAGTGGTTTTATTTAAAACAAGCTATTTCTTAATTATTTACGAGCGTAGCGAGACACCGTGTGATCTAGTTTAGGCACCGCCATGTTTTTCAACTATGTATTTAAAGTTTTATTCAAATAAGGAACTACATGAACGGCGTGTGAAATGTTTTGAATGTGTTTCCGAACGCCGAAGTAAACATTTTTGTAGCTTTTAAAACAGAATTCGAGCAGTTGTTTTATTTGAAGCTTTTATTTTTAGCGCACGATGTTATGAATAGTTATGTCTATTGTAATAAAAATACTTTACGATTCATATAATTTTATGTCCGCATAAGCCATACGAGCATGTAAACATTTAATAATAATTAATACCAATAAAAATTATACACTAACAATAGAGACATTTATTACGCAGTAGAAATAAATATTGTTTGACATACTGCTGAGAAAAAACTGGCTATCAGAAGGAATCTTCAGCACTTAAGAGTTTTAAAACAACCCAGTCGCATCAAAATGTCGATACAAACTACCCTATAAATTAAAACATCCCCTTAAAAAAATCAAATTCCAACAGACAAAATCAAACAGCCATAAATATTGCGTCATATTAAAACATAAAATAGGGTAAACAATCGTAAATAAAAATTACAACGAAAACACACAATGGGATCGTTAATTCAAATATAAATTATGTCTATTTTGTGGTCCGCATAACACTTTTTTCTGTTGTCCTTGAATTTTTTTGTGATGGCAACACGAGCGGCGCCTGTGGTGCGGCGAAACCCTTTCGTCCGAATTTAAAAGTGGAACTAGTTTTATTTTTCAAAATGTATTTTTATAAAGGCTATTTCGGTGTTGCTATCTTCTAAGCAGGATATTAATACTCTTCTAGTCATTATCTGAGAACGCTTTATTTCGTTAAGCGGTGCCTATTGTCCGTTTTAGTCGATTCGTTTTGTGTCCTGTAATGGAGCCATAAATTCTTGGCTTACTGTCCCGGGTGTCGGTCGCAATTTGCCTTTTGAACAGTTCAAACGACATTTAAGTCTCCAAAAACGTCGAGGCATGAATGAATTGGTAAATTTACTTCAGATTACGTATTAGATAGGATATCTGCATAATCCAATGTTGCTAATTTTGTCAAAGGTTATTTTGAAATATTTATTTAAGATCTAATCTGCAAATAATTAAATATGATATTATCAAAACACACATCAACAGCAAAATTACAAATAAGACTATTTAAACGTGAGCATAAATGGACAATATTTTGCTTAATATTATCTTATAATATGATCTGTAGTTGTATATCTTGTATAATTAGAAGAATATTTCAATAATGCATATTGCATAGAGTGACCGTACAAGGCTGTGTGGAGCGCATTGCATTGCATTATGACAGGTAATAAATTAAAAAGTTACAAAACGGACACCGAGTGATGGGCTTATTATTACTCGTTTCCGGTTGTAAGATGGCGGGAGACGGTTGCAAAGCAGTGCACTTATAATAAAATTATTAGGTAATTATATTGATATGGTGTAGTAATATTAATAAGAATGTCGATTTTGAGGGCAATCTGGTTAGACTGGATGCCAACGGCCAATTCCAACCAATATGCATACCTACATGGGAACAAGCTAAGTTGACAATGTAAGTAAATCTGGTAATATCAAATGCCACCTTGTAGATTCTGATTAAAGCTGGTATATTTAATAAAAGAACTCTCTTTTGAAGATTGGGCAAAGTGTCACCATTTATATAACTGAGACTTAATAGGAAAATATTGTACCTAATGCAAGGGAATGGGACCTAATATTGTCCCTTGGGAACCCCGAAACGCTCTGCCAGAAACTTGAAGTATTTTACTTCAAGTTTCTTATTTTTTTGTTATAGTCACCCGTTCTTTGATATATTCTACGGACGTCTTTATCAATAAATTACCGACATCTATATTTAATTCAGGAAAATCGACTTAAAAAGATATATTAATAACATCAAACGCCTTAACCGTTTACGCAATAGCATTTCAAACTGTCACTATGGCAGTTGTAATATCTATCGTCTATTCATGTCATAATTCATTGAAAACGATTGAAACCAACCAAGAAGGAAATAGTTAGACAGGTTTGATATGCAGCTATAATCCTGACTGGCTAATGATTCTCACGGTCAGTATTTGTAATTGGATTAGATGGTAAGCTGGACTTAACCTAAGTTGTCGGCTGGTGAACTGATTTTAGTATGATTTTGCTTTATTAATATTCATTTAGTATAGAATCACAGGCGAGTTAGCAGTGCAAATTATAATACAATTTCCTGCGGTTATCATTGGCGCCGAAGGACTAGGTACATTTTTTTGTGGTCTTAGGCCTCTGCCTCGAATTTCGCGGGCAGTCTCGTATTGTCCTGCCCCGCTCCCGCGTCGCTGTTTTCGAGAACCGGTCCATTTAAATGTACGCATAAGATCCTACCGCTCCCGCGCCGCCGCCGCCGCCGCCGCACCGGTGCCCGCAAGATTCGAGGCAGAGGCCTTATAGCCAATGCAGGGCAGTGGTGGGCCAGTAAGTCGCAGCCGTTACGGCTCTGCGACTTACGTCGTAGGTTCGAACCCAGATAGGCGCTTTACTTTGTGTAAATTAATTATTTCATCACCACTGATCTCGAAACTGTGAAGGAAAACATCGTGAGGAAACCGGCATGTCCTAGAACTAACAATTCTAAGACATGTGACATCTACATCTACACTCCCTCTCACATAGGGGAGGCCTGAGTCCCTGCAGTGGCAACGTTATAGTGGCAGCTGTACATGTCATGGTTAATGTTAACGGTTTTGTTAGCCAATTTAAATCCCATGCATATAAGCTCATATTTGATTTTTCTAGTGACAATCGTAAAAAGTGCCCTGTCACCAGATCATGTTGCCTATAACAATAAGCACTTTCAAAGATGATGATAGGAAAAGCTGTACTCAACTCACAGCTCGGAGATTAATCCCCACAGATACGTACATTCCTTTTATTAATAAAATCCACCTGATTACAAGGCACTGAATTCCCGCTCCAGTCTTTAAGTCAGTGAGAAAGTTACCTTATTGAAAGCCGCTAGATATGAATGATGGATGCCCTTCTCTTCGTTCATATCGTTTGTTTTAATAGCTATCAAAACATTCTATTGGTCTCCAATTAATTTTGGATTCGGTAGCGTGAAAGTTGGACATACAGTCGATATATTATCGGGTTGCCTGCCTGTCTTCCGTTTTTGGAAATAAACAGTTATATGGTATAGGTTGAGGTCTGCTTCCGTCCGTTTGAAATGGAAATATACAGATAATTGAAATTCCAAAGATCGTGTGTCCTATGATGCTTCTAATAAACTGATTGTTGGATCATACATTAGCATTTGATTTACTTCTTTACTGACTCACGTAGGTAAGTGTTGGTTTGTAGCTAGATACTACTACGTTACTGTAAGTTGTGCGGATTGGTATTCGTAGAAGATATAGTTACTAATATAATACGTATATTATAAGAACTGTATTATGTTTATAAAATTATGTATAATATTATAAAAAAGTCTTACGGAGCGACTTAGTCTTGTTGACAAAGCTCCTTATGGAGCTATGTATAAGGAAATCCACGGCAGATATGTTTTTTTTTTAATCTTTATGTATTAAAACAAAATCCATCTCTACCAGCGATTTAAATCTTAGACCAAAATTCTAACGAAATTGTTAGCAGAATTCTTGTTTCAGGTACTTACTTACTATAAAAACTTTTAAAGAAATTATTCAAAAGAAGTTCGTACCATTTTCTTACGCTCGAAATGAAATTTCAATGGTAATTTATACCATTTAAATAGTCGTACACAATTCCTGCCAGTACTTCAGCAATTTCAACTATGTCCCTATATTCGCTCTCTAGTCTTCGCGTAGACGATTACAAGATTTACAAGTGCTGGATATTACTTTAGAATTGAGATGTGGTTTTTGAAACACCCATCGACAAGGCTGATTTTTCGTAGAACTTTTGCGCAATTCTATCATAATAATTTTGTCCATCAAGACATGACATGTGTTCAAATCTGCGTGTCTTCCAAACCCCTATAGACGCAGAAGCATCATCATCATCTACCTAGCCTTTTCACAACTATGTTGGGGTCGGCTTCCAGTCTAACCGGATGCAGCTGAATACCAGTATTTTACATGGAGCGACTGCCTATCTGACCTCCACAACCCAGTTACTGGGTAACACGATACCCCTTGGTAAGACTGGTTGTCAGACTTTCGGGCTTCTGACGACCTGTAACGAATGACAGTCGGGACCAACGGCTTAACGTGCTTTTGGAGGGACAGAGGGGTTTCGATATATAAAGATGGTCACCCATCTACGGACCGGCTGCGGCAAGCGTAGCTTAACCTGATCAAATTATTATTATTATTCCTAACTTCTAAAGGCGCAGAAGCATATTCCGTATTGTCACTATTGTTACCCTTCCATAATTCTTTTCATAAACTGGCAAAAATTTCAGAGTTTTCTCTATTATTTGCCGAGCTACAATCTTAAGCTTAAAGCTCCACGATTCCGACAAAAGCGGAAAAGCATCCCATATTCTCATTAACTAAAACATAGGGGACACATTTAATTACGGAAGCATCTAATTACCAGCACCCAATAACACTCAACATCTAATTAAACACATTTAAAAGGTTTCTTATCCAATTTTAACATTATCTTTGTTTGTCTTCAGTCGTAAACGCGGCACTTTAAATTCGTGCGCCTTTACGGTGAGAATGTCTCGCGTTCCGAACATAGTCGAGGGTTCAAAGGGGCAACGCTTTCAGAGGTTAAGGGTAATAAAATAACCGAGTTGTAAATTAAAAATTGCTCAAGCTGAAGTTAATTTTGGAAGGAACTCAAAAACTTGAAAATAATTCCATTAGACCCAAAAATTCGAAGACATTTGTGTGACATATATACCAACCCGCACTGGACCCGTGTGGTAGATTACAGCCTACTGCCTCTCGAAGAGAGGAGGCCTGTGTCCTAGCAGTGGAAACAAGGCTGATTATTCTATTCAAAATCAAAATAAAAACCATTTTATTTCACGTAAACCTACATGGGCACTTATGAAACGTCAGAAGGTAGGTGTACGGTTCCATTGGTCGTTTCCTATATGGAGAAGAGCCGGCAAGAAACTCGACGGTTATTCTTTTAAAAATGGCTTTTACATATTTAATAGAATATGGGAGGACAATGTGTTTCAACAAGTACCAGGTGTTTAACAGAATAGAAAATGGTCAACAAATCTACAGTCTACAAGGCCTACTAAGCTTTTAGGCTATTATGGGCAAATTACTCTTCCTATCGATCACCATACTTACCTTGCCACTTTTTAAAGATTCTTGGAGAAAGGAAGAAATAATCTTGGAGATTTAACTTATTTATTTATTTAATACAAAATAGAATTTATTCTTTGTCTTTGACATATCTCGGGACACTGGGGTCCCGGACCTTTGGAAGGGGTACGAGGGGCCGAAGCCAACTCGCAGAGGCCCTTTAGACAATTTTAAATGACAAGTTATTTAATATTTTTTAAATTATTACTATTTTGTTTTTTATTAGAGTTTATAAAGTTTTTATATTCTCACGACGACGTTACAACGAGCCAACATTCTGTCCTTGATGGTTAAGCTTTTCAATGTTCCTTTAAACTAGATTTTCCGGCAAATTCATATGAATTTTAGCACCGTAAACAAACAATCCATCACGAGCTTCTACTAAACAAATCTCAAGCAATATTTTTCCTCGGATATTCCTTGCATCCCTAAGTGCTACAAACAATCTTCCAATCCCTATTCCATCATAGAGAAACAGAGCTATCGCACCAAAACAATTTGCCCCGTATCTAACGCACATCCCTATGACAAATCGATGCTCGCCGCGCGCGTTAATGAATCGAGAACTCGCTGATTAATGGTGTCACTACATCCTTATCGCGCCCTATGTTAGTGTTGCGCCTCCTTAATGGGATCACCCGGGCGTTAGTCGAGTAGAAAAATGAGCTATCGATTAGCTATTCGTATCCTTTATTGTTCAATTTAAATTGGGTGCTAGGTTAGGTAAGGGTGGTATCACTGTGGAGAATAAGCGGATCAGCAGATTTGAATTTCGATCACTAGGAGTAGTCGACATTTCCTTTCATGACATTCAGCAATATCTATCGCGTTATAAGCATATTATAAAGTTAATGATTATTTAAATGATAAATGTAATTAAATTTTAAAATTAAGCAATGATAATAAAATTATATAATTAGTAAATGTCAATGAATACTCTAATATTAATATTTGTAATAGATAATGTTTGCTATTGTTTTTATTGTGGATTACCTAATGTAAGAAATATTTCTCACAGCGGGCGTTTGAGTTGTGGTGTTTAGTTTACGTAATTATGTTTATTTTAATTATATTAAATATTTGCACACCTATTGAGGTAGGATATGGTTAAAAGGCCATTAATGTAACGTGTATCACCTTATACACCCATATTCAGGCAAATAAATTATTTGATTTGATTTGATTTGATTTATTTTTGTTGTTGTTGTCGAACGACGAACTTTTGCTCTACATTGCAACGTGCGCTCAAGGAACTCGAAATTGTAAAAAGCTGGCAAATATATTGAACAGCTGTGTGTAGTGTTCGTTCATATTGATTAAATAAAGCTTAGAGATTTTCCCACACAGGAATATTTATTTTAATGCCTTAATTATTTTGAGTATCTCGGCTTTTAATTTTGGCCTTTTTCTAAGTCGCTACGCTTATGTCAAGGCTGTATCCTAAAATATCCTCGCCTCCACGATTAGCGGGCGTCATGTTCGATTTTTGAATCGCGTTCCATTTTTCAAAGCGACTCCTTTTGAATGATAACGTTCGAGATGCGTTGACGGAACGTTTGAGTGTTCGAGAACTAACTGTAATAAATTCTGTTGATGATTTAAATGCTTTTGATATTAAAATATAGATCGGGACTCGGGAGACATTGCAAGATACATATAAGTAGAATGGATCTCATTTGTGTTTGATTGCCCAGTTGTTAAGGCCACGCCTCTCAAGTACGAGGTTTTAGGTTCAAATCTCGATGGTTGAGCCGAAGTTGATATCTGACGTCTGAGATGCACCTCGGAAAGTAGAAGACAATTGGAAATTTGGCAGTGAAAGTACAGGCCTGTGTTTTCTGAGCATTGAACTTGACCAGATTATCGTCGCCCCACTGGGAAACGAGATGTAGGGTCAAGTTCATTCGCTCCACTATGGCCTCTCTAAGAGAGGCAGTTTCCTCTCTGCTGGCTCTTGCATTGGACAGGTATCTTTCTGAGACTGAACTAGGTAAGTTTGAAATCGCCAACCCGTCTTGAGCAAACGTGGTGATTAATGCTCGTGCCTTCTCTGTATGAGAAGAGGCAGTTGCCCTACAGTGGGATATTATTATTTAGATAACGCATCAAGGCGTTTGATCGATTTTAACCGATCTTAACCTAAATAATCTAATTTGTGTATTGACATGTAATTACTTTGACATTCAATTGACTAATTTTATTATTTATATTAATAAAAAGAGAAGTCCTGACTGACTGATTGACTGACGCCCAGCCCAAACCCTTGGACCTAGAAAGCTGAAATTTTGCACAGAGGTTCCCTTTATAATGTAGACAAGGAATAAGGAAGGAATTCCAGGTAGCGGGTTCCCTTGGGATATTTTCCGACATCCACGCGGGCGAAGCCGCGGGCAAAAGCTAGTATTCTATATGCATTGATCACACAGTTTTGTACATTTTTAAATTGTAATTTGAACTGTTAATTTTTGAATAATGGATTAATAATGAATAATTATTTGATGTATATGTAATAAATAACTTACCTATTTATATTTGTTGCCGATAAGGCAAAACATGACAAATATAATTTTATTTAACATCTTGCATGACATGTGTGTATGTGTACCTTTTTTTTATTTATTTATTTAATCCATAGTGTTACAATTACTAACTTTTATATAACACCTGCCAAACCGCAGAGCAATTTGTCGACAGTAGGTTCTCGTGGATTTTGCACGAATGTTTACTTAACTACATATTAAAATTAATTAATTCTAAGTTAAAAACTAAGACCGTGGCTCTGTAGGCAAAGACTCTGCATGTGAATACAGAGTCGATACCCACACAACCACAGATTCTCAGCCTCGCATTCTCAGTACTTATACTCATGTTTTGTACAAATAAAAAATCTTTCTTCTCTTTAAAATTAATTAGTACCGATAGCTTATAGGTGCTATTTTTAACTTCTACCTAATTTGGTATGACTAAATTTAGCACCCTCTCAAGATCAGCAAAACATTATTTCAACAATACTCTGCCAAGTTACTAACAGCAAGCTGTCGAAAAACAAATCATTTGTCATTAGTCGTCCATATTGAGTTGTCGTCGCTCCCCACGGAAAGGGGCGCGAGTGAAAAATGTGCAAATTGTGACAGATGACGTTTAGCAATACATGCGTCAACATCTAGAGTGAGCGTTTATGTCTGTTTGCCTTTCGATGATAATATATGTCATTTTGTATTGTGTGAAAGTGAATGAGATAATTTATTCATGTGACTGTATGTACCTACCTACTTTGTAATGTTTTAGAGACTTTTCGAGAAATATATCAGAGCATTTAGTTTTCTACTTATCTAATCTTCAGTATTCCATTGACTAACTACTTACATACCTACCCAACAGTAAATACCGTAAAACCAATAAAAATTACAGTTATTACACCACAGTTGACAGTTGTTACCTACTCATAACTAGTCCTGTTAAACACAGGTGGTTATTAATATATGCAAACTCATAGATCACCGACTTACATGCATCTCCCTTGACACATTGGGGTTGCCATTAAAGTAAAAACTTAAATATTGAGACATAAATCCAATTTGGAGGCAACATTTAAGAAAAACACGGGTACGAGTGGTCGTTTACAAAATTTATGATCAGCAACCAACCACTTTTTGAATTTTACGAAGATTTGCTAAAGGAATTATCATATTTTTATGTTAAAATGGACAGCCACAAGACGAGGTCTTTAAAACGAAAAATACATTTTAAGGTAATCTTAGACATTATTTTTAGCGATTTACATAATTTTTAACAGTTGGGCAGATTATTTTCTGGTAAATAGAACACACCGTCATAAAACAAGAAAATAAATAAGATTTTGTAAATATTTTTCCATTATTTCTTGTCGTCTTAATATAATTTTACGCAAGAAAATTAAATATGTCTATGATTCCACTCTTTACAAGATTTAGAAGACGAAAGAAATTGTACGTTTAAAATAGCCATTAAATGTACTATCCGCTCCATATTAGGAGCCTAACACACTCTTCATTTATACGTAAAAGTAAAGTCGAAAATAACGTCGTTTATGGTTGCGTACAAACTAAACATGACGTACAAACCGATAGTGTCACCACAACAATACAAAAACACCTACAACATCCGAAATACCACCCACATACAAAAAACGACTCCCGACTAAATAGATCAAACGTCGAAACGTTTCAATTAACAATAGCCCTTAGTATTGATACAAAAACTGATACAAAAACATACAAAGTCATACAAAAACCAATCACATACAATTTTGAACCTTATGCCTTTGAAATACAGATGTCAATTTTTTTTTCGTTTCCAAATAATGTTTTGTAAGAACTAGATGTAGGCGTCATTCATTATCCATAATATTATGAAGCAAAAGTTTTGTGTGAAGTCAATAAAAATGTTCATGAAAGGGATTTTTATCGATCTATCGATCAATGTATGATTGATCGCTATCCTGGAGCAGGTGAAAGTAACTATATAGTCATGGATCTTTGTTGTTTAACCGCCTTTACATGTGTAGATTGAAATCTTGAATCGATATTAATTTAGAATCGAGATTACAGATGCGACTTTATTATTGAGCGTCAATTGACCTACATACAGAGTTTAACTGTTGATATTTTTTCATAGCAAAGATTTAGAACAATCTGAACTATTGTACCTGTAACCTCTTTAAAAATATTAAGTAACCGCTTCGTCCACAAAAGGCTGTTACCACATAGAGCAGTTTTCGTGTAACGAAATCACCCGAGCAAATAATCTAAAAATAATTTCATTCAATCGTTTAACAATTTTGTGGTACTTACAGTCAGCTTCAAAAAATATCTGGACGAACAGACTGATCTCAAAAACTAAGAAAATTGACAGTTGTCGTGTACTGTCTTCATTCTGAAACATTCCGTGTGATCATTTTGAACAGTCTGTTCGTCCCGATATTATTGACGCTGACTGTGCCCATTTGGACTACTATCAAACAATTGAATGCTTGCTAGATGGACCCAGCTAGACTGAAGTTTTGAGTTCTAAAGGAAGTTCTGAGTTCTAAAGCTCAGCATCTACCGCTCTAACTATCATAGTCAAAACATCTAAGATAGAAACATTTAAACTTTTTCTAACAGCCAGTAACAGTAGATGGCTTGACGTAGGCTTGCATTAAAACCTTCATGACTAAATACAAGGGCCGCGAAAGTCTACTTTTGTAGATCACTAGTTTATGGTCATTCACGTAAAGCCTAAGGTTTTCTGTCGTCGCAATACACTTCCTGCATAATCCGTACGCATTCATAACGCTGAAACTTAATATTCTGAATAATATTGTTTCTGAACATTCATTGGATGCATGCAATAACACGAAGAGCAGGTAGGTATAAGTCACGTAGATACGCGGTTTAGTTATTGTAGATACTGAGATGACATCACAGATTATAAAACAACATGGAGAACGGGTCTTATCGCGAAATAATAATAATAATTAAAAAAAAATAATGTGTACAAATCGCGAAACTTTAAAAGTTTGTCATCACAGAATTAGTCTTCATTTTAAAGTATAAATGTTTTAACATTATTGTATTACTGACAACTTTGCCAATAAATCAAGCCTAGCATTTTCCCAACATTGTTGGGGACTGCTTCCAGTCTACCCGGATGAAGCTTAATAGTATTTTACATGGAGCGACTGCCTATCTGACCTCCAGAACCTAGTTACTGGGTAACACGATACCCCTTGGTAAGACTGGTTGTCAGAATGTTGGGCTTGTGACTACCCATAACGGATGTTGAAGATTTACAAATGACGTCTGGGATAAACGGCTTAATGTGCTCTCTGTGTCTCGATATGTGTAATCGAAGTTCACCCATCCACGAACAGACCGCGGCAAGCGTAGCTTTACCTTCTATTATTGGTTTTGAGCTTTCGCTACGATTTTTTAAAACTTAATAAAAAATACCTAAGTATCAATTTCTTTATTATCTAGCTAGTGTATTGTAACCTAGACTAGAAAATTTTAGGTAGCGAAAAAAAGATAAACAATCTTGATGTGACTTTTTAAACATATTATACAAATAAACTACTGCTACTGGTACTAATGGTTCAATTGATTTAGTAATAATTATTGTTGCATTTACATTGGTTTTTAGTTGCATTTTATTTTTAAACTGAGGTTTTAAAATAAAAAAGAAAAAAAGACACATCAAGATTGTTTACCTTTATTTCACTACCTAAACCTTTCTAGTATAAATTACTATATAAAGTGAAAAACCATTTGCTTTAGCCCACTTATGCTTGTTCCATGTCTGGATCTTTGGGCATGTAATTTGTAATTGTAATTAGGTATACATTCACGATTCTGGCCTAAAAAACGGTTATTTTATTTGTTGTTTTAACTTGCAGTAGGTCAAAGAATTGCTTAATTGTCCTGGCTGGCTATTAAAGTCTATCCTATTACTTAGTTTAATGTTAATCTGTGATTAATTGAAATTAGCTTTAAGGTGAAAGCGCCAGGGTCGCCCGCGAAATTCAAAATTTCTTATGTTTTTTGCAATTTGTTGGTCAGTGTGATGTTGGTTTGTATGTTGATTAAAATATGATTCGCGGCCGTAGCTAATATGGCTTTACAGAATTATAATCATTAGAATCAGCAATACAACTCCATAAGTTAGCATTTACCTCAAACCTCATGATTTCATGAAATCGCTAGATTTGAGATAAATGCTAACTTATGGAGTTGTATTGCTGATTCTAATGATTATAATTCTGTAAAGCCCTATTAGCTACGGCCGCGAATCATATTTTAATCAACATACAAGCTCATACTGACCTACAAATTGCAAAAAACGTAAAAAAAAATTAATTTCGCGGGCTACCCTGGCGCATCAACCTTAAAATCACATTATTTAAATTTTTTGATGTCCTATGATTCTTTCTCCTCTCCCTGTTTTATATACTTGTACATATTTTTACTGTTAGTTTCTAAATTATGTAAATAATAGCTTTTGCCTGCGGCTTCGCCCGCGTGCATGTCGGAAATTATCCCACGGGAACATACTACAGGAATAAAAAGTATCCTAGTATGTCTTGTCATGGTCTACCCGTGTACCAAATTTCATACAAATCCGTTCAGCCGAGTTAGCGTGAAAGCATAACAGACAAATAAACTCACTTTCGCAATTAAAATATTATATTAGACATTATAAAATTGAGTAATATAAAATTAAAAAAAAAACAAATTCAATTCAATGAATGTCGAAAACATATAATATCAAATATTGCCTACAGCCACCACACATTTTTTTATAATCTTATCTGATAATAGAGCCCTAAAAATGTGACCATTATACAAACTTTTAGACCTCGTTCGAAAAGTAACTTTACAGAAATAAATTAACAGATACGCCATGTTATTTTATTTAAATTTATTCCGAGTCCATTTTCTATTCCTTTTAACCTTAAAACCAGTAGTGAAAACTGCAGTAATTGATACCAGTTAAAAAGTTTGTTTCTAAATAATTAGATAAATAAAACACACTTTCGCAAGTTACTTTCGGGGCCGACTCCAATTACAAATAGGTAAACAAATTAATGAGCTTTCTTATTTCAATGTCTATAAGCATTTTCTATAGCCTACAAAAAGGGTGACACGGTTTTCAGAATTTCTTAGGTCAATGGTCAAATACAGGGCTATTTTTAAATGACTAGCTAAATTTTCACAGGGTGTTCTACACATGAATATGAACAACTTTCACTAAGGGACCAACTTTGAAATCACGAAAAAAAACCAGTGGTTTCCTACAAAAGTTCAATACCTACTCGATCAAAATGTATGGAACAGCTGATATTTTTTTTGCGATTTCAAAGTTGATCCCATAGTGAAAGTTGTTCATATTCATGGGTAGAACACCCTGTGAAAATTTAGCTAGTCATTTAAAAATAGCCCTGTATAATCCTCTTTTAAATGTCTTGAAACGCTCTAAAGTACTCTAAAGGATGATTCACTTACAATATTTAAAAAAATTCAATCAATTTATTGTCAACCAGCTTTTGCCCGCGACATCGTGCGCGTGAAATTTTTTGTTCCCCCGAGCCACCCCGTCGGCGTCGCGTCGCATCGCATACCCGCGCTATTACTTCGTTTTCGCTTACTTTTCTTTCCGACTTTTTTTCTTTTTACTCGGCTTCTAAAGGTCATATCGTGATGTTAAGTAGCCTAAGACCTTCCTCAAAAATTGAGCTATCAAATGAAGATGTGTCCTGAACATGAGTCCTTTGCAATAGAGTGATCCCAATTTTGGTTATTAGTTTGTTTGATTTTTTTTTCAATTTACGAATTATTTAATATTATTCTATTTTTTATGATTACTGGCCACTAGCCCTACCTGTGTTTTTAATTAATGCCGTCGTTGCGGCGAATCTTAGTTGTTTTCCGTTTCTTTCGAGCTTGATTTGACTTGACTTGACTTTTGCAAAGGCTACCAATAAATTATGTGTTAAGAGCGTTGTTGCATTTTTCATACGTAAATCGAGAACTTGGGAGATTTTGAAGTGATTTTGGTCACATAATTTATTTTTTTAGCTTCTTTTGACTTCAATCATCGTAATTATCATATATTTTTATTTAAAGTCTATTAAAAAAAACTTGTTCGAATTGAATTATTGACTACGAAAACAGTCGATTTCGAAGGCGCGATTTCCAGATGACGCGCGAAGGCTCAACTTTGAAGTAATCTTACACCAATTATTACTACTAATTAAGAAGGTAAAGTGGTATTCATTCGAAGAGGCATATCCTGAAATTTAAAATGCATTAAGAAAAGTTTGATTTTTAATTCATTAACTTGTATTTTAATCACGTCTAAGATAATCAAAAATCGAGAAATCGACTACAAAAAAACACGTCATTTCTCAGAATCTAAAAGTCATTTGGCAACACAAATCATTTTATACGTAAGAAGAAAGATTGTACTATATATGTGTAAAAAATAAAACATATCTGTCTTCAATCATTTACGAAAATAATTTTTTAAAGTGAGTATAAAATCGGGTGCATCGAACGGCCTAAGTCAGTCGCGCTCTGGCGCTCTTCGACGCAGGACCTATGTCGGTTGACCTCCCGCCGCCGCGCATGCGCCTCGCGTGATATATAGTCAATTGTAGTGCGACTAAATATTTTTAATCCTTTCATTTAAGTAATATTTTAAGAAGCTAACGTGGTAGGCACACTTACTTTAGGAGAATTATGTTACAATTCTTGAATTATGTTGTATTACTTGTAATATTGATATTGTAATTACAATATCAATAATACAATATAATTTGGTCAAAATGTAAATCCAAGATGGTGGCTGCGAAAATTTTTAAATTTTTCGTCATGGGGATCGTTCCCATTGTTCTCGAGGATGCTAAAGCCGATAGTGACGTTAAAATGTAAATCCAAGATGGCGGCTGCGAACATTTTCAAATTTTTCATCATGGGTATCGTTTTCATGGTTCTTGTGGGTGCTAACGTCGATAGTGTAGTCAAAATGTAAATCCAAGATGGCTACAAGAATTTTGGAGGATGAATATGGAGAAAAAATTTATATCAGATTTTTATTTGAAATCTCTACTGCCACAATCTCTATTGTGGATCCGTGACAAAGGAGACGGAAACCATGTCATATAAACTTGGGCCTGGGCCTGGGTTGTAAAAAGATGAAATTGGTGTCAATTTATAGCTACTATATTATCAAACCATCACTGAACATTTTGCGGATTTTCGCGGTCTGAGTTCCGAGTTAAAAGAGATGTAATAAAAGTGAGGTTACATAACGATCTACATATAGGTACTTAACAGCTGATTTTTGAAGTTCTTCAGCTCGACGACCACGTAAACTACAGACTCTAGTCACTTTGCCAAAATTTACACAACGATCCATGGTGCCAATATGAAATCAGTAGGCTGGTCGTAATATACAAAATAACAAGTTCAAGTCCAACGTTTATGCGGGGTTCTCCGTACCGTGTCCGGTGTGGTAGCAAGGTTCGTACAAGAAGCAAGATCAGAAGTCCGCAGAAAGATACGAAACGAGTGAGGCATAGATAAAGGCACTATATAAAGGTGTGTCCAAATATAGAGCGGCATTTGAGCGCGGCTGCCACGCGCGGCTAGCCGCGCTCTGATCGGACAAGGGCCGCGCGCGGCGGTGTTGAGCGTAATATATCTTCTCGTCTCACATCAGTGATGACCTCTGGCACTGAAACGTGCTCGCTCACAACATAATGGGTCTCAATCATAATCAGCCTATAATGTTACCACTGGTGGGACACAGGGCTCCTCTCGGTGAGAGGGAGTGGGCCGTAATACACCACGAGTACCCAGTGCGGGTTGGTAGATGTCACATGTCTTCGAATTTTTGGTTCTAGGCGGTTTGCTCACGATATTTTCCTTCACTGATTTGAGAGTAGTGGTGATGAAATTATTTACACAAAGTGCCTGCCTGAGTTCGAAACCATGACCTACTCGTATGTCGGGATCGTTACCATTGGGCCACCATTGCATTGCTCTCTTGGGCCGCATAGTGCAGTCAATCATCCCTTCTAGGATGATTGACTTCACTATCGGCTTCATCCTCGAGAACTATGAAAACGACATCCATGACGAAAAATTTTAAAATTTTCGCAGCCGCCATCTTGAATTTTAATTTTGACTTCACTATTGGCTATAGTCGAAATCGAAAACTATGAAAACGATACCTATACAAATCCTTATCACTTACTACTGACGTGCGACGTGTGGTCGACTGTATAGTCATTAGGTCGACTGGGCACGTACAATACCTGCCTAGGCTAATAAACATTATAAAACCAACCCCACACAAACGCAGCAGTACTATTATTTATTCTGTGGCAGCGGGGTGACCTACCTATTTGAAATTTGAAAACAGTAAACCAAACATTTGCGCATGAGGCAGCTTTATGTATTTATTTATTATTGTTGGTTCAAATTCAACTGTTTTATGAACTTACTGCGGTTGCTAAACCTATAATGCCGCAAGAAAAATAAATAATTATAGCTAGCGCGTGGCGTCTTTATCTACATTGAAATAGGGCTTAAATTGAACTGTTTTACACAAAAAAAACGATGATTTTGGACAAAAGATGGCTCCGCTGTTAACAAAATTTTATTCTGATTGTGTTCTCCCAGAAATTATAGATCCAAGGAAAAGTCGATCAATCCCCTTAGACAAATAAATAAAATAAATAATAAATAAATATCCTTGGACATTTCACACAACGCCATCTAGTCCCAAGCTAAGCAACCTAATGCTTGTGTTATGGTAACGAGATGGCTGATAAACTTCTTATATACATTTTTTTTTGTAAATACATACATATTATAGATAGAAAAACACCCAGACTCGGAAACAAATACTTGTAGGTCGTACAAATATTTGTTCCGTGCGGGAATCGAACCCACAACATGCTGCGCAGCAGTCAATTGCTCAGCCACTGCGCCAACCGTGTCGTCAAATACAAATACTTTTATAAAACTTCAATTACTTATAAGTATACAAATACTTAAGCAAATAAGTAAAATGAGTTTAGTTTTTATAAGTACCTACATAATATTATTTTCTTCATCCATATTTGTATAAATTTAATTAAAATACACTAATAATGTATTGTGGACAGTCTTTTTATTTTCTCCGTAAACCTCTAGCTTTTACTTCAAAAAAATTTAGGTACGCCATAGCTACAGATCAAGATCGTTTAGTCGTCGCAGCATCGCAACTGTGTGCCGTACATGAGGAAAAACGCACACACGCGCACTCGCTACGCGGCGTCGAGCGTCAGATGTTTAAAATCCGAGCGCGAAAATAGGCGACCACAGTCTTAACTAAGATTATTGAAAGTTTAAATGATGAGTTGCTCTACAACATATTTTTTTTTTCATCAATTTACTGTGATGCCGTACAAAAATATATTGTTAGTCATAGATGTTTATTTCCGAGTTCGTTTTAGTTAGTAATAAATTACGGCCTACATAGATTTAAATAAGAGTAATTAAAGGCACTTACATAAAACATTAAGATACCAAACCAATATATGTATTATATCCACAATGCATACAAATCTTAACACAATTAATCGAATTACTCCAACAAGATAGCTTAATTACTAATTAATCTTCCGTTTCCCGATAATTACCCCAGATTTACAGTTATAATTAATCTTATTACCCCAATCTCAGTAGCTTGATTGGTAACAAATCTCTCTCGATGATCCGAACCATTTTGTCTAATTTCCTGTACCATAAACATAATTAGTCCTACATTAACGGTAGATGGCGCTGATCTGATTATTGAGCGTTAATGGCGTGGTGGTGCCAGATGTCTTGATTTTGAGTAGGGTTGCTAGTGATGTCATGATTTCCCGATTGTCATCAGCCTGCCCTATGTACTAGATAGTGATATTGTTTTATCTTTTTGCATTTTTTTTTACTGTTTACGATTTTCACGATGTTTTTATTGATTCATTCAAAACTTATCAAATATATGTCTTGTTAACAAATTAGCATGAAATGGGAAAGGCTTTTAGCTACACAATTCATTTGCACTTCAAAAATATTGTAAAAGCTAAGCCATTTTTAATTATACGTGCCCAAAATCCCCTCTAAGCCCCGCAATTTGCTAGCAGGCGGCAACACTAACGGACGCGTGTTGCGTAAGCGACGACAAGTGGTGACCATGCCGCGTTGAAAGAAACATAGTTTGTTTCTATGATCTTTCAACAAAATGCTGGATATTTTGATTCGGCGTCTGGTTGGACTGGAAAAGATTCAATTTGTTCGTAGCGTGATGTTATTGTTTTATTAATTTTTACGGCCTTTAGTCTGTCGTCGCCAAAGTTATTAAAATAAGCTCCAAAATTATGTTGTAAGAAGCGGTGTCGAAGATTTCAAAGAGGCGTTGAAATTATTTCACGCGTACGGTTCAGCCATTTCTTTTTAAGGCCAACATATTCTGAATATAGACTTACATTACGATTGAAGAAATCACTATATTGAGAGGACCATTGCTTGTCTTAGAACTGACAGAAAAGCAATGGTGATACAGACGTGAAATATAATTACTAGGTAAGTTGTTGTCAACCAAAACCTCGTACGTAAAATAAAGAAAATCTGGCTCCAATCATTTTGGTACACAGTAGAAGTCACTGTTTTGTACAGATGTGAAATATAATTACATGGTCAGCTGTTGTCAACCAAAACCTCGTACGTAAAATCGACGAAAATGTGGCTCCAATCATTTTGGGACACAGTAGAAGTCATTTTGTTGTACAGATGTGAAATATAATTACAAGGTAAGTTGTTGTCAACCAAAACCTCGTACGTAAAATCGACGAAATGTGGCTCCAATCATTTTGGTACACCTTAGAAGTCACTGTGTTGTACAGATGTGAAATATAATTACTAGGTAAGTTGTTGTCAACCAAAACCTCGTACGTAAAATCGACTAAATGTGGCTCCAATCATTTTGGTACACAGTAGAAGTCACAGTGTAGCACAGATGTGAAATATAATTACTAGGTAAGTTGTTGTCAACCAAAACCTCGTACGTAAAATCGACGAAATGTGGCTCCAATCATTTTGGTACACCTTAGAAGTCACTGTGTTGTACAGATGTGAAATATAATTACTAGGTAAGTTGTTGTCAACCAAAACCTCGTACGTAAAATCGACTAAATGTGGCTCCAATCATTTTAGTACACAGTAGAAGTCACTGTGTTGCCATTGTAGAATATTTACTTAGGTATCATGCATTTTGGTTATAAAAAAATTGTGTTTTTGTGAAACTATTCCAGGGTTCAGGGTATTAATGGAAACGTATACTCACATGAGCGTATTGGAACCCGCAAGCATCCATACAGAGGTAGAGGCAGGTGGAGACCCCCTGGATCGTCAGGAGGCCGACCTTGTACGTCGCACGCTGAAGTATCGCTGTGGACAAAGAAAAAAACTATTAGTTAAGTACAGACTTGTGGTAAACAAAGATGGCGACGTAAGTCTTATGGTCCCGAAGTAAGTCTAAAAGACCAATAAAGTTAAAATTAGATATAATTATGTTTTAAGTACCTAGCTAAAAACAACACAGAAAATTAACTGCTTATAAGTAAAAATAAATGTGATACACAATCATATTTACTATCTACTCAAATCTCAAGTACAGGAAATACGTATATCGATTCATTGCGGTTCGATCATAATCGCGTTTATTGATTCATGCGTTCATCAAATCGATGAAAAGCAACAGATGAAGTATTTAACTACTTTGTTGGTAAAACATTACACTATACAATAATGTATGCTGCTCCAGTGCAAGTATGAATCACACTAATATTATAAAGGCGAAAGTTTGTGAGTGTGTGTGTGTTTGTTACTTCTTCACACTCAAACGGCTGGACCGATTTGGATGAAATTTGGTATGTACATAGGTTATATCCTGAATTAAAACATAGGCTACTTTTTATACCGGTCTACGCGGGTTAAACCGTGGGGCGCAGCTAGCAAATGAATAAATCACTCTGGGTCATCTAGACGATTCAAAGAATTATCTGCTGTGACACAGACAATGAGTAGCGATCACAGATAGCAATAAAAGATATCATAAACATGCACTTCAACGTATACGATTTAGCATTAGCAATGATAGGCTGTTAGAAAACAGTAAACGCGTAATATCATCTCAACCATCTGCACTTACGTTAATACAAGTTCAAATACATTTATTCACAGTCGTTTAAAGATCTCTGATTGTTAAAGACTCGACCGCATCCCGTTTTATTTGTCGAGAAGAAACTCCGCGGCCATCCAATATGATCTAAGGTTCAAAACGTTTCCTTATAATAAATATTAAAAGCACATTTACTACAAGGAAGTGAACTCACCTTGAAAGAGCTCATTATGAAAAACCATAACTGTCATTTCACACAATCGAGTAAAAACAAATCGGAACATCTTTCACAACTCTAAATGCGAGATAATCTTAAGTATAAATAAAGCGCGTTCCACACTCATTGAGTCGACTAAAATGGCGATCTTAATAGTTTGCTATTTGCATGACAACACTATTCATGCGACTAATGTTGCCAGTAACAAATTCAACGCGTTTCAAATGCTCTCCGTAAATATGGTAAGTTTAAATGGGGAAAATGAAAAATATGTTAAGGTCAAGACTTGCTAGGGAACATTTTACATAACAATATGTAATTTATGTCATGTGCCAATGGCCCCATGAGTATCAGTGGTCATAATTATGGAATGTTGTATAGTACAAAATGTACTATACACTGATATATTCGAGGACATCTATCGAATGACGAACTGTGAGCTGTGCCTTCGGCGCTGGTCTTGCAAAACCTAAACCGCGTATTCATAATTTTTACAGGCATATTCTTAGGCTCACAGTAAACTTGCAAAATCGTCATATCAAAAGAAACAAAGAAAATACATTTATTTAGCACAGACTAAAAAAAAAACAATATAAAAATAACCGCATATCACATCACACTCGCATTAATATTATAAAGGCGAAAGTTTGTGAGTGTGTATGTATGTTTGTTACTTCTTCACGCTCAAACAGACCAATTTTGATAAAATTTGGTATGGAGGTAGCTGAAACCCTGGATTAACACAGGTTACTTTTATCCCGCTCTACACGGGTGAAACCGCGGGACGCAGCTAGTTATATATATAATTTAATATTTATTTCGCCGGTAAACGTCGATTGATAAGCATGAGACTCTATGAGTGATGGTCAGTCAGCCGCACTACCAAAAAAAAAAAAGAAGGAAAGAAAATACAATTATTTAGCATGTACAAAAAGGCACATAAAATAAAGATAAGTACAGCATAATATATAAAAAAATTAAATAAAAAGTGCGATGTAAGAAATTAGCAGGAACATACTGCGCCAAAAAGGCCCAGTTGAACAAAAATGCCAGACAAATAGTGCTTGACGCTGGTTTTCAACTGGACCAACTTACTGAATAGCCTTAGCATTTTGGTGAAGAAATTAAATTGTTCATTCTGTAAATTAGGTTATCGAAATCACTTTTACACGTCATAAAAAAAATATAAAAATAAGCTAGATGTAGTCGACATTTCCTATCTGACTACCCTGAGAAGAAATGGCGAAACAAACTCAGGTGTCAAAGTCTCTTTTAAGGTCCAGACATAATCTTGGTCAGATCATGTGAGGACCATGTAGATCCATGTCATGTCTGAAATGGTCTTTTGAGGAAGCTTGTGCCGACACAAGAAAAGAAGACATATCCAATATACATTTAATATAACCACATTTGATTGTTCCTAAATCACCCTAGGCTGATAAATAATTGGTGTTAGGATCGGCTTCCGAATCTATCCCACTGGAAATGCACAAGAACAATAAACTCTAACAGCTTTACAATATCCTGATCACAATAAAACTGGCGATAACACTTGCAGCTCCGTTTCGAGACCAATATTTGCTTTCAAATCTAACTGTGAGTAATATTTGTCAATCTCTTGGGAGTCGTTAGTGTTTGTTTGTATTTCAATGTTAATCCCCGAAACTACTGGACCGGTTTTGGGTGTAAGCGTAGGCGCTTTGACGTTGGTTTAAACCGCGGTGTAAACTGTTGTAACAGAGATGTGTGAAAATGAAAGTTAGTATGATTGTTAATTAGTATAAATATTTATATCATTATCACATTGATCTTAGAATATACAGCAGCGTCTTTCTGTTTGCACAGGTAAAAACAAACTACTATCGAGTCCTGTCAATATTTTCTTTATGTTGGCTAGTCTGATGGGAAGTAGATTCTGCATTATAGATGAACACCTACTACAAAGGAGCTAAAAGAATACATAGAAGTCCAATGTAAAATTGGTGGCAAACCTATAAAGGTATGAGGAACAAGGTCTGTTCACTCATCCTCCAAAGCAAAGGGAGGATCCTCCGACCAGACAGGTGTTGTGTCTGGTGGGCAACTGCTCGACAGTTGATATCGGGATGTTATACAACATCCCGATATCAACTGTCGAACAGTTGCCAGTCGTGCGGTAAACTTTGCTTGTGCGATTCAGGATTTGTGTGACGTCAGGTCTTTGATGCGTAGTTCGCAGGAGACGTTGTAGATGCCACCACAAACCTATTATTTTAAACCGGGCATTCATCTAAAATCAAGATGCACTTAGAAATTCCTGATGTAAAAACTCAAATCTACAGACCGGCCTCGACCAGGGGGCTTACTATGAGCTCTTATAGCAGGGCAGAAGTTGAACGTTTCCAGTGAGAGAAAGTGACGGTGCTATAGGTCGTATCTCCGTCCGTCCGTCTCTCTCTCTCTCTCACTGGAAAAGTTCAACTTCTGCCCTGCTATAAGAGCTCATAGTAAGCCCCCTGAATCGAACCTAGGACCCCACATTCAGTAGTTACCTTGCTACCACTATGATCAATGACGCAGGCAAAATTTAGATATGGAACATGTCCGGTCTTATTACAAAACGAGGTTCTTCTTCTATGATGTTTTAAACAATCGAGCCAGTTTTTGTAATAAGAATAGCTAGCTGTGATAGAAATACAGTTCTTTATACAAAACTGGCAACTTAGTCCGGTACTAAGTTGTCAGTTTTGTAATACTGACAACGTAATGTGTCGGAATAAAGTTCGAAATTCAAAAAAGGGGTTTAAACCGGGGTTTGAAGATGAACCTTGTTAAGTAATAAGACGTTTAATGTTTACATTAATTTTAAAGTTTCACGGTGAGTTGCACAAAACCAACATTAGTAATGGAAACTTTAAATTGATGCTGTCACTTTCTTTTTGATACATATTATAAGGGATGGCATGAATTTAAAGTCACGGTCAACCTTCCCCTTATCCCATACATTGCGCTTTAAACTATGAATGCAACAGTTTTATAGGTTAGGACCCAAGATGGCGTCTCGACAATGCGTTATTAGCACACGTGAAGACGTTACTCTAAACGACCGTCCCCGGCTACCGAGCCATTGTAACTTTGTTTACTCTATTTGAAAACATAAAGGAGTTATAAAACGAAGTATATTTGTAATACAATCTGAGGTAGATGGGTTTCATAAAATTTGATTCTAGAAATCTTGTTATGAAGTAAGAAAGTCTATTTGTACCTGTAGAGAAATAAAACACTATGAACATTGAACATTAATTTTCATTTCGATTTTTCTTTTGTTAAGTCCGTTAGCAACAGCGTTGCGTAGCGTTGACAGTAACTGTTAAGTCTAGTCAATGTGGCTAGTTGGGAAAACCCATCTATACAGGGGTCGGCTTCCAGTCTAACCGAATACAGCTACCAGTATTTTTCATGGAGCGACTGCCTATTTGACCTCCACAACCCAGTAACTGGGTAATAAGGTTCCTCTTGGTAAGACTGGTTGTCAAACTTTCGGGCTTCTGACGACACGTAACGACTGTCAAAGATAGATAGACTAACTGTTTTATAATAAGTATACATAGATAGACTAACTGTTTGTGCCCGGCGTCGCCCGGGTGAATTTCGTGTCTCTTTCTCCAGTGGTTTGGCTGTGTGTGGTCTGTTTTCATACAAAAATACATCCAAATTTTACCTTAGGTCCTTAGGTCTGCTTAGCCTTTTCCCAACTATGTTGAGGTCGGCTTCCAGTATAACCAGATGCAGCTGAATACCAGTATTTTATATGACTCCACAACCCAGTAACTGGGTAATACGATATCCCTTGGTAAGACTGGTTTTCAGACTTTCGGGCTACTGACGACCTGTAACGACTGTCAAAGATCCACGAATGACAGCCGGGACCAACGGCTTAGCGTGCTTCCCGAGGCACGGAGGAGTCTCGGTATGTAAAGACGGTGGACGAACGTCAAGCGTAGCTTAACCTGATGGATCGTCGCATGCGGCTATTACACTCCTAAGTCTTCTAAACTATTAATATAAACTAACTATTTAAACCCAAAATTGTTAACCCAAAATCGCTAATGATCAACACTGTATAAAGGGTGTAAGTGTAAACAGTGCCAATCTTTTAAGCGGTCATTGTACTCATCAATTGTAATCATTATGAACAACTTTTACTATGAGACAAACTTGAAATCGCAAAAAAAAAAATCAGCTGTTCCCTACATTTTGACGAATTAAGGCTCTTACAGACAGAGGCGATATCGCGAGCGATATTGCGATATTATCGCGTCGCAACACCTTTCCCTTTCACCTTTTAACGTCGCAGAGCCTTTAGACGTAAATGTACTGAACAGCTGATTTTTTTTCGCGATTTCAGGTTTGGTCCCATAGTAAAAGTTATTCATAGTGATGAGTACAATGACCCCTTAAAAAATTGCCACTGTTTACACTTACACACTGTATAGTTAAACAACAGAACTAAACGGATACTAATAGCCGCTTTCTATTAGCGCCCCAACATCTGTGAAGAACGATCGACTTCGAGTCAAACAAATCTTCCATAACTCAGTCCTCCACATTCGGTCTAGACATCTGAAAATAGAACAAAGCCCCAACAGGAACTGTAGTAATTAACGCAAAAGGAAAATAAACAAGACTTCATTTTGTAATAAAGATGCACCGACTATCTCTACTTGGCAATCTCAGCAGAGAAACTCGGCAGAATATACAGAAGTTTCATATCCACATGTGATGAAATGAGAGCTTTTATTGCTTTGGCGTCTGTTGCCTAAGGAAACGAAAATAGTGTGCTTTGTAAGCTCAATGGAGGAAACTACACTGTGTCTGAAATCATCTATTGAGTGAAGGATAGCAACAATAGAAACAGTAGCTCAAAACGGTCAAGAGCTAGTCGGACGCGCGCACCGAGGGTTCCGTTCCGATTTCTGAAAAAGTGTGCTATTTAAAGACATCGTTTTATTTTTCCTGTAATCTTTACATTAACTTCTATTGCATAGAATAATGTCGGATTTTTCTCTAAGCAAACTTCGAAGATAAGAAGGGTGGGAGGAACGGTTTCTTTTGCATTGCAATTTTCATCAAAAGTCGAAAACTATGCGGCCTAAAAGAAAAAAAAAAATGTTTGAGAATGTGTAAACAGCGCTCTTTCATATGATACCCCACATGCTCTAGTAGCCTTTCAGTCGCTGTTGCAAAAAAAAAAACTTCTTTCTTATTTGCAAAATATTAATAACGTCATATAAAACTGTTCCTTTCAAGTTGATAGCATTAGTCTAGTAGTTTCTAGTTTTTGAGATGTCCAGCTGTGATAGACGGACAGACAGACAGAAAGAGTCGCACCATAAGGGTTCCTTTTCACCATTCTGGTACGGAACTCTAAAAAACGATTGCCATGTGAGTTTCCTATTTCAACTGGCTATACACATTTGGGGGTCTTAAGCAAGAAGCTAATGAGTAAGCAAGCCAGTTTAGCTTAAGAACCAGTAACCGTTTGGTCAGACGTGTTCTTGAATCGAGACTATGAATCGCTTTTCTCTCAAATGTCGATCGGTCTCCTAGATCTATGGTCTCCTAGTAACAATAGAAATTTAATTGTGGATCATATCTGACAGTTGAAGGTTTAACATAACAGGATTGGAAAAGACGTCATGCAGGTGGAACGACAATGGATGAGATTGGCAAGGATCGAGAAAGTTCAGGGACTTGGAATAGCAGAGTTAAGTTCAGCGGTAAAATGCCATAGTCTGATGGTGATGATTTGCGCCACTTTAGAGCATTTCTATGTTACTGTTTGAAGAGTAATGTAGAGATTGACTTTTGAAAGAAAAAGTAAACTTCACCAGTACACATTATACATTTTAGTCCGGTCAATTTAAACATCCGAGGGTACAATAATTTGCACCCAACTCAAAGTTGGTAGAATTCTTCAAAACACCATCATAAATGAAACCTAAAAAGTCCTCATCGATCTGATACCTGGAAAAATAATTACTCGGGGTCAAAGGTCACAAAAACGGGTTTTTCGCGATTTTCAGCAAAACGGTAAGTTTTATCATAAAATTAGTTCAGACAAAAATTGTCAAACAGATAATTATCTGAAAAATATCTAAATACTTTTTTTGAAGTGGCACTATTTCTGAGATATGACGATTCAAAAAGCGAAGTACGAGTAAGTATTTCGAACGCAAAACAAAATAGAAGTTTTGTATGATCGGTAAGCTAGAAATTGGTCATTGTATAAAGTGGAACTTTTTAAAATATTTACATAGTTAGAGATCAAGAGATAGCTACAGGGGATGTTTAATTTAATTGTTATTAACATGCTGATGTAAGTGACCGAAGTCGTAAATGCTATCGGGATCGGAATCTAGTCAATAATGTATGTTTGAGAGGAAGTGAATTGTATTATTCTTGTGATAATATCTTTGTTAGAGGGATTTAAGACGATTTGTAACTATTAGTGTCCGTTTAATGATAATGACGTTCCAGTATTAATATGTAAATACTTACATAGAAACCGATGTTACATCTTGTTCATGAGAATGAAATAGTCGGTCTTATAAAGTTATCCCGATTCCTGCAGTCGTTTTGTTTTTAAACGTAATTCGTATTTTTCTCATCCTGTGATTATTGGAAATCTTCAGACCCTTGACGAGACCGTCAGAATTAGAAGATATATTGTATAATTACGTTTTGGCATTTAAAACTTAAAATATTCCAACCTAGATTATTTTCAACCATCCTATACACCTGTACAATCGCCATGATGTTTTCAAATCCTAAAAACCTACTAATATCATTAATGCGAAACATTGGATGGATGGATATTTGTTCATCAATCACGTCAGAACGTCTGAATGGATCTGGATGAAATTTAGCACAGAGATAGATTATAGTCTGGAGTAGAACATAGGCTACTCTTTTTTAGGGTTCCGTACCCTAAGGGTCCAAACGGAGCCCTATTGCTGTGACTCACGTGGCCGTCTGTCCGTCGTCTGTCACACAGGTTTTACAGCCAAACGGTTAGAGCAACAGTCTTCAAATTTTTACAGTATAAGCATCTTTTTAAGCCAAAGCCATACAAATTATCAAAACATATTTTTAAACGTTTTTAAGGTGGGCTCCCATACAGGTAGATACATAGGGGGACGAGAAAAGAAAAATTTGACCTACCCCATCGAGCGGGGTATCGTTGTTTAGACCTCAATGAGTAGATAAAAATACTATTTTTTTTGTTTTAAAAAATATTGGAAAACAAATGAATGAAAAGCCACCAAAGTCAACTTTTTTTTTACTAAATTTTGTTCCGAAGAATTTTTTAACTTCCCATTGACCTATGAACTTGAAATTTGGTGATAATGTTTATTATTACGTATATTTTACAAATAAATACCAATAATTGAAAGATCAGATTTCGTACGGAATGCTAAAATGTGCGAAGTCCGACACGTACTTGGCTGGTTGTTATCCCGGTAATACTTTCCCGTGAGATAAATTTCCAACATTCACGCGGGCAAAGCCGCTGGCAAAAGCTATTCATTTATAAATAGCTAATTGATGGCGATATGAACCTGTTATATATTTATCGTGTAATTACTGGGCGTTAACACTGCTTTTAATTAGCGGTTATCGCTGTCACGATGCTTGCTCTGTTAATATCCGCGTATTTAGGCTTAATTATTGTAAAATTAGAACTTAAATTAATACTGACAATAGAAACGATATTCTTTTGCTTGTTACCATAGGTAAATTATGTTGTATCCTGTATATTTACTTTGTTGTATTCCCATAGTTTGACAAACATTTCTTCAATAGTTTTCATGTTCAGCAAAAAGTGTTTGCCTTTCTGTTAAGTAATATCACTTTCTAAAAAATGGCTGCTGTTATTTTGATCAACCGGTCCCAAGAGTTTTAATTTCACATCTGTCATTGGCAGAATGTGAACGACATCGGCACTGGAAGCAATCCCCAAAAAAAATGGAATCACAGAAATTCATATGAGACAGTAGATTTCTAATCAGAGATTTGATCTTACATACAAAACCTGTGGGCTTTAGTAATCTAGCCTTTATCGACTTATGGCCTGCAGTAATCTGTCATCGCAATAAACCAGGGTCAGTCGTGTCAGGTTTCTCAAGACATCTAGTATTTGTTGAATATTCATACAGTAAACTTATGTTAACGAAATGTCTTAATAACAGAACCTTTATAGTAATGTCCACTTATGGTTTCTGATTGATGTTGTTTTATGTACCTATGAGTCTATTCAGTGCTAAATTATTGCTAGTTATTGTTAATGTGATTGCAACACTGTGATACAAATAAGACCTTTCGGGAAGATTTAGACAGTATTGCTATAAAACAACACAAAATTGTACGCTGTTTACGGCACCATTTTTGACATCACAATATGAATGGTGTTAAAGAGACATAAGACTTGCAAAGGGTACGAAAAAGGCTGTGAATGATGATGACGACACCCTTTGTACGATTTACGTTCATTCCCGATGTCCACCACTTCTTTGACCACCACTGGGGGACAGCAAAACAACTTTTAAAAATAATTCCCGCTGTCCACCACTTCAAGGTTAAATAAAATAGGTCGAATCTGAACGATTTGCAAATAAAGCTTTTGTAAATATACAATGGTTATGGCATCAATATTCATATCTAAGACCACACACAAACGATCACAAAGTGGAATCAAATAAAATGACCCTACAAACGCCATTTAAGATACTTGAATACTTACAGACGAGAATATTATTAATATGTATATTTCGAGTCAAAAGTCAACACTCAACTTTGAACTCCGAAATGCGCAAGGTCAGAATTCGGAAGCATAAAAGTGAAGAAACCATCTTTATGAAACACCTGGACGTGGGAGAGACGCAGATGAAACCGTGGAGAATGGCAGGTCTATATACCTAACAGTGGGCGATTCCTAACTGAAATTACCATGATGAAAACGTTCAAGCCTTAACTTTGAACTTCAAAATGCGCAAGGGCAGAACGGAAGCTTAATATTAAGTTCAAGTCGAGTGCTCAACGATCCTACACCAACTGTGTTGATATGATCGACATATTATAAGAGACATCACACACAAGACGAGATGCGATGGGCATAGTTCTTAGCTTAAGTTTTTTTTGTAAAATGTTATAGTAAATAAATAAAAAAAATGCGGCCGTTTGCTGCCTCAGTGTGCTTTTGTTTGGCTTATTTAAAGCATTTTTCGTTACTGTACGTTTTTAATATTGTTTTGTTTCTATTCAGTGCTTTATTAAGGAATAAAGCACTGAATAGAAACAATAATATAATTATGTTTTCTTCATGCCTCTTGCTTGTTTTGGTGGATTTTCCTCCATATGATATTTTTTATTTATGTTATAGTTTTTGGACAATATCCTCTCCCTCTTCTCCAATGTACTTTCGTTCCTTTTCTTTCTTTCTTTACGGGTTCGTAGACAAATCATTCCTCTAGGATACACCAAGCTAGCTTTGTTGGTCTTACTCGGTCACACTGTACATTTTCTAGTACTTTCTACTACATATATTTTTATTTCAGTAATTGAGAATTTGTGTGGTGCCTAGGTCTCATCCATCATAAGAAACGCACCGCGTCCAGTGTGTGCAGCTCCTTATTTTCGTTGTCACGTCTCCAATTCATATGCCAGTGTATGGTTAACGTATCGGCGCCCGCGGCTCTCTTCAGATGCGCAGGCGCCGCGCCGCTGACAATGTGAGGGTGAGGCCGTAGGTGAATTTGATAATGCTTTTGAAAGGAAAGTGCATCTACTTTGTATGAAAAGATACCGTGATATATTTTCGTCTTATTGGTTTGAATTCCACAGAATTCGTAGTGCTTTAATAGATTTGGTCAGAGTTTACAGTAATTAGGTCCTCAGTAGATTGTTTCTGTATGACGTTTGGTATCTTAACTAATATTATAAAGAGAAAAGATTTGATTTTTAGGGTTCCGTACCTCAAAAGGAAAAAGCGGAACCCTTATAGGATCACTTGTTTGTCCGTCTGTCTGTCTGTCTGTCAGTCTGTCAATACCGTTTTTCTCAGGAACGCGTGAAGGTATCAAGCTGAAAATAATATCAAATACGTAACTCTATGGTGCCTTGGAGTTCTAAAAACATCAAACTTCTAAGTCAACTCAATAAAAAAATACGGCCATTTAGGCGACATTTTTTGATACTCGTAAGTAAATCAAAACCTGTAGGGTACTTCCCGTCGTCCTAAAAACATGAAATTTGGCAAGAAGCAAGGTCTCACAACACAAGTAAAGGAAAAAGTCCGAAAAAAGTTAATTTGTAATTCTATCATATAAAAAAATATTTTCAAAGTTGTCAGTCTGTCAAGACCCTTTTTCTCAGGAACGCGTAAAGGTATCAAGTTGAAATTAATATCAAATACGTAGGTCTATGGTCTCTTGAAGTTCTAAAAAACTCAAGCTTCTAAGTCAACGCAATAAAAAAATACGGCCATTTTGCGACATATTTTGATACTCGCAACTGTCGCAAGTAAATCAAAACCTATAGGGTACTTCCCGTTGACCTAGAATAATGAAATTTGGCAAGAAGCAAGGTCTCCCAGCACAAGTAAAGGAAAAAGTCCGGAAATTGTGAATTTGTAATTTTATGACATACAATTTTTTTTTTTGATATCCAATGTTATGTTTGTTTGTGGGATAAATTCTTTTCAACTACGGAAGTACAGAACCCTTCATTGAGCGTGGTCCGACACGCACTTGGCCGGTTTTTTGTTTGTTTGTTACGCTTTCACGGCTAAACTGCTGAACCAATTTAGATGAAATTTGGTATGGGGATACTTTGAATCTTACGGAAGGATATAAAAGAAGCTAGTAACTAATAAGATTGATTGAGGTTTCATGGTGAATGATCCTTAAAAGTGTTAATTTCTGCTTGTTATTTAACTAAGTACGTCTTTATATTCAAAATTAATACATATCAAGAACTTCATGAAAGGGTAGATGGTGAGAAAATTATAACTTCGGAAGTCATATTCCATAATTTCAATACCATAAACGATTCTACCGGGAAAAATATTACATCATTACTTCAGAAGTGACTTAAGTACTCTACTAGCAATATTTAAAAAGAACCTAAAATACTGCCATTTATTTTTATCGTAGCGTTTATCAAGACGGTGACGAAGCAATATCACACAATTTGTCGGACATGTTACTTTTAAGATTATAACTACCTTTAATATAAACGTACACAGAAAGTTATGATCGTTTATAAATTAAACTGATTCGGGTTCTTAAAAAAAGATACTGTTTTATGTTATTTTGGAATGATATTGAGCGTAAGGCCGATTGAATGATAGTCGGATACTTAAGCAAAATATTAGTCAGTCTATTTAAGTCTTTGCGTGTCGTATGAACCCATTGGTTTAGACACAATCAATCTGCCTAGCCTTTTCCCAACTATGTTGGGGTCGGCTTCCAGTCGAACTAGATGCAGCTGAATACCAGTATTTTATATGGAGCGACTGCCTATCTGACCTCCACAACCCAATTGGTAAGACTGGTTGTCAGACTTTCGGCCTTCTGACGTCCCGTAACGACTGTCAAAGATCCACGAATGACAGACATTGGTTCAGAAACAATGGCTTTTTAATTGTTTCTGTAATTACGACATGCGAATGGTTAATTAAATCCAGATGATGATTCGTTTATGAAATATTGTTAACCTGTTCGATTGCTAATAAAATAAATAAATGGGCATTTTCGTCAAAATGTCTACCAACCCACTTATGGGATGTCCCATACATACAAGTTGCAAATAATTAACATTTTTATAACATAGAAGTGTCGAGTAATTATTAAATAGTTTCAAAAGACTAGTTTTCGTTTTTACTTAATTGCCAACTGAAATTAAAAAAAAAAAGTAACAAAATGAAATCCTGAAATGTGGCATCTTACGTCTTGCAGTACTGTCCTTATTATTTGGTAACGGTCATGACCAAAACGTATCTAAGTTACTATTTATTTACATATATTATTTGATGATCTCTATGTTAAAGGTTTCGAAGAAACGAAGATTCAAAATTATTTATTTGAAAGATACCAACTCATTGTAACTGCAAAAAACAGATGAACTAATAACGAAAAGGATACCTCTAATTTACGTCCATTTATATCCTTTTTCAAACAAAAATAGTCAAGTAACTTAGTCGATAAACACAGTATGCTGTCGATAACTAGAGCTAATTCATGTTAAATCGCCGTGAATGGGGTGTCTTATGCAATTTGCCGACACTGAGCGGCAGTGAGTGGCCGCCAAGATAGTAATGAGAGCGATTGACGGCTAGTGAGGGGATGCAGTCGATTATTACGAAGATTATCGATTAATTAATCTTTTACTTGATTTTATGATGCTGAAAAGTAGGTTAAACGGAGAAAGATGTGGTTTAGATAAGCTGATGACATTGTGAATGCAGTTTTGATAACTAGGAAAGAGAAACTTAGATATAATATTAATTTTCATTAAATAGAAACTTCATTGATGAATGATAAGGAATAAATGGAAAATGATTATGCAATTTAGTAATAAATGAGCATGTGAAAGTAATGATCATTTCAATTTATCGATACCAGCACTACTTTAGTATTACATTCAATTTGCCCCCGAGGTGTAAATCGCTAAATTGATACAAAATCACCCTTAAATACATACCATCGACGCTAAACGATGCTAGTCGACTAAATAACAGACTTTAGTCGATGTTAAGTGAAAATAAAATGTAGTTCGGAGTTGATTTAATATTAGGGTCGCTTCTAAAAGCTTACTGTAATGGCTTCGCATTAAAAAAGTAGATTGTGTCTGTTCAAAAAGTGTATTCAAGTTCAAAGAGCATAAATATTTTAATAAACATTGTTCGAATATGATATAGATCTTCAAAATTAATAAAATATCCACAGTAATAATATTTTTAAAACTTATTCTAAATAATACACGAGAAAGAGAAAGTTCTAACACACTTAATTGATTCACCGTGAAACTTACTATAAAAGACAATTTCACAGCTAATAATTGTAAAAAGTTAATCATAGATCACAGCCTCTAGATGGCGCTAGTTACGCAACGCAAGCGCGTAATAGCGGTCAGTCACGCGAGGACCACACACGAGTGCGGACGTGTCAAGAGCGGAGCAATCACTGCTATTTATGTAATTAACGCTCGGATAAAGCGGGCACGAGTGTTTTTCATTATTGTGGTGTTCAAGTAGGTAATTATTGACGAGTTTGGTGCAAATGGGTTGGAAATTATTTTTATTGTATGGTTAGAGTTTTAAAATTATTTGAAGAAGTTTCTTTAAATGGTTTTGTTCAAGTAATAAGTCGTAGTAGGACTCTAATTGTTTAGTTTTATCACTTTGACGATAGTTATATTAATTTATTCTAACTTGTAATTATGTATTATTGATTACAGGGGCATATTACTATTCCTCACAATTAAATATCAGGATAAAAGATGATACAAGAATTCTGATCAAGTACTATCAGCCTGTAACGTGGAAGCAGAGATTGAAACATTTCGCTCTTTGTATCTGATAAGTGTCTCCATCTGGTTATACCGGAAGTCAAGTTGGGGAAATATTAATATAATCACTAAGCCGGACACGCGACCGCAACGTGAGAGCAACGATTCTTCTAAATTCGACGTTCGTTTTGTCACATATGGCTTTAGAGTCGTGTACGTTTAAACAATTCGAAACCAGTATCGGTTGTTTACAAACAATATTTCAATCAGCTAAGACTTTGGAGCTATCAAGTACCCATTAAATCTTATAATTATACCAAGATTAATAGATTCAAATGGCCAAGCCCGATTCGAGTTCTCATTTCCCTCTGTTAATCTGTTGTGGCATCTTAAGTAGCCAGTGTAAATATAACGGTAAGTTTTTATCAGCTAGTCACCTCTTCACCTTCGTTTATCAGTTACTGTGACGTAAGATAGCTGTCTCATTTTTAGTGCATTTATCTTAAGATATCCGTCGGTCTTCGGAATTAGTTGGGAGATTATTGTCGTAAGAATTTAATTAGGAGGTGACGCCTTGACCTGGTGTGATGTAAAGAAAGGGATTTAATAGGTCTCGTTGATATTTTAGATGACAATGTTTGTGTGGTGTTTCGGAAGAGCTACATTGGAACTGCTTGAAACTGAACTGAGGTTATGTCATTGTTGCTAGAAGGATTGAATTTGGCAATGCAGTTGATTTAACAAGGATTTCTGACGTCAAAGTTATATAACATAGCACTGAAAAAATCAACAGCACAACAAGAAAAATAGTTGAAACTGTTCCAAATCCAATCGATCAATGCTCCCGCAAATCTGAGTCATTGAACCATCTACGTCAGAAATTACGACACTAAATTCATTACTCCGAAAAACATTAAGCAACTTAATGCCGGGTTAACAAAGATAGATAATAATGTATCAAGACATGTCAAGTAATGAAATTATAAAGTGTAAGATAAAACCAAAGCTGGTATAAATAATAATTACGGAGAAAGTTGGTAGCATTGAGGTGCACTGAGGCCGGTTTGGGCCCACCGTAGCGACGATTAGATTATGACTGAAAATATTTGGTCAGATGCTTTATTAAGTAGTTTGTCATTGGGATCAGAGATTATGAGTCCCCTATCTATAGATGTTGGGACATTTGAGATGGTAAATGATGTGCCTCTGGGAATGAGAAAAATATGGACTGTAGCAGGTTTATGATCCTTAATTAGTTGTAAGAAAGTGGGAAGCGGTTGGTTTAATAGAAAGCTGGTAACGTACTGCTGTTTAATAGATTCTTTCGTAATTATCACTTCTGTATTACCCTTTGGACTTTGAAGGCGTGACGGTTACTTTTCTTGATTAATGCTGAAGGTGACCATTAAAGTACGTTGCATATCATCATGGTATATTAGATCCACGTTAACTGGTTCCATCAGAGTATTAATTTCAATGATATTTTTACGTTCGCACATAACATTAATAGTGTATCCCATAAAAATATGAATCACTCGCAAAACTAAGAAAGTCTACTCGTAAAAATGTGCCCAATATTCTTTTGACATTGTCGCAACAGTTTTTACGAGATTGTCCTCATCAAGCCGCTAATGGTCGCTATTAATTGATTTATGTTCATTGACCATGACAGATAGACCGCAAATTGTCACTGACTATCAATTTCTTATAGCACCGACTCAATTGTTCACATAAATCAAACAATTCTGGAGAGTTTAAAACTCAATAGGCTAGATTTGGCAATGAAAATGTTTGGCACTTTTATTTAGTGAATCTCAAATAAATCTTTATAGTACAGTGGTAAGTAAAGGGTGCCCCAAAATTTATGCAAGATTTGATTATAGTTTTTTCTTCTTTTATTCTTTATTGAATCTTAAAGTACATAGGCTAGGGTCATGTGGGGAATAGCATATCAGGCATATGGCCTCCACGGCTTAGCTGGCACATACGTAAACTTCTGTCGACATTTTCCATGAATTTTTTGCATAAACGTGGCTGAATTTCGTTGATGCAGAGTTGAATCTCATCCATCAGTGCACGGGTGGTTGTGAGTCTTCCAATAACCCGATAAAAAGAAATCCAGTGGTGTTAAATCACACGATCTTGGGGACCCATTCTGATCACTAGAACGAGAGAGTACACCACCAGGAAATGCCTCACGCAGTAAACGAATTGTGTGACAGCTAAGGCATTGAGGTCATTTGCCCCATGAGCTATTCCATACATAACCTCAAACTCAAACTCAAAGCATTTATTTCAATTAAACCAATTACAGGCACTTTTGAATTGTCAAAGAGTCGGTCAGTAGGTAAGTCAGAAAGTTGAAGCTAGTTGCCCATTCCAAAACGTAGATCTATGGAGAAGAACGGGCAAGAAACTCCACGGACACTCTTTTAAATCAAAATATGGTTACAAAATATTGGTTACATCATTCATGTTGAAATTATACATGTGAGAACGATGAACGTTAAAAGCGTTCGTATTAAAAAAAAAAAAAAAAAAAAAACAATTCAAAATTAAAATTAAAATAAGCCGTGGCAGCTAAGGTATGACCAGCCTCCACCAACAGCGCCCGTTGACGAACCTGACGTATAGATTCGTTAAATGATCCAACACACGCGCCACCATCAGCGAGGCATTAGAGTGAGCATGACACACTCTCAGCCGCCAGGGCACATCCAAGTCAAATAAAGACGTACCCAGTAAATGGTAGCTTTAGAGTAGGTACATAGTACTCACACATAGCCTATGTACTTTATTATTCAATAAAGAAATTATAATGCACCCTACTCAACCCTAGCCTATGTACTTTATTATTTAATAAAGAAATTATAATGCATAAAAAGCAAACTGTGTTTTCTGTGCGTGTAAAATTTTGGGACACACGATATATTATTTTTATCTCTCGAACGTAATTAGTATGCCATTAATTGTTTATGGGTTTAATTATAAGATCTTATCGTAGGATTGTTATGAATATGTAATTGGAAAAATAACTGCATATAACAATAGAAATGATTAAATACTAATAGAAATATTTATTATTAGAATTGCATCAATGATGATTTGATTGGGGTTGAATTAGGTGGCACTTGTTGTAATGTTATCAAATAAATTCTAATAGTATCAAGTGTGTATTTATTAAGTGTGGTTTATACAAGGGGCTTGTGGCTAAGTAATAATAGCCGTACGGGTCGATCGATCGGGTTAAGCTACGCTTACCGCGGTCATTCCGTGGATAGGTGATCATCTTAACATACCGAGACCCCTCCGTGCCTCGGAAAGCATGTTAAGCCGTTTGGTCCCGGCTGTCATTCTTGGATCTTTTACAGCCCGAAAGTCTGACAACCAGTCTTACCAAGGGGTATCGTGTTAACCAGTAACTGGACTGTGGAGATCAGATATGCAGGCGTTTCAAGTAAAACACGGGTATTCAGTTGCATTCGGTTAGACTGGAAGCCGACTCAAACATAGTTGAGGAAAGGCTAGACTGATTGATCGTGTATTTCCGCTTATCTACTGGCAAAAGGTTAGCCGAATGCATCTAATAACATTCCCAGCACGATTAGAAGTACATTATCGGCTACTCATACTCTATGATTCACACAATACGCCCACAAACACATCACAATTCACAAGGAACTGCACGTGACACTCACGATTCTGTCAGTTTGTAGGTTCCGAGGTCGATGTTCGGCCTTGTTCGGCGATTTCGCGCGACTTCGTTCGTGACGTCACTCGCAGCACGACGACGTGCTCCCGCGCACGTATGGCACCCCTCTAGTGACGTACGCGAGCGTAAATATCGATAAAACCGGAACGGTTAATGTTTGTACAAGGTTTTGTCATATGTATGCATAACTGTAAAACAATTGATTTTCTCGTGATTGTTGTAAGTGATGAGATGATTGCAGTGTCAGTTGTCATGATCTATAATTGTATGGTAAGTATGTGGTTTGTTTATCGATTTTAACCGCAGACTAGGAAGTTAATAATTTATGACTTACCTACGCATGGATGTGGTATGGACCACCCTTGTGGTAAACCACAAGGGTGCGGTATTCATGTTCCCACTGCTGGGATACAGGCCTCCTCACGGTGGTAGGGAGTGACTTAAGTACTCTACTTATACAAAAGCAGCAATATTTAAAAAGAACCTAAAATACTGCCATTTATTTTTATCGTACCGTTTAAGACGGTGACGAAGCAATATCACACAATTTGTCGGACATGTAACTTTTAAGATTATATTTTTTAAGATTATTGCCGTATTCCACCACGTGGGCCCAGTGAAGCTTGGTAGATGTCACGTCTTTGAATTTTTGGCTCCGGGACATGGTTTCCTCACGATGTTTTCCTTCACCGTTTTGAGAGCAACGGTGATGAAATAGTTTACAAAAAGTAAAGGGCCTGTCAGGCTTCGAACCTACGATCTACAACTCGTAAGTCAGGGCCTTTACTAACTGGGCCACCTGCCAAATGTTTTTATCTTTTCGGCAACTTGATCAAGTTGATTAATTAATGTGAGCATTATTGTCCACGTGAAATTATTCCTACTACTAAACCAAGAGTTTATTACATGACAGTGCGATTATTAGATGTCTAGGACAGTTATACGGCGTCGGTTTGATAAGAATAGCGCCGTTAGATCTATTTTAACACGAGGCCGAGACAAAATGTCGTTTGTAATCATGAACGCCAGATGACTCACAATTAGTCGTATTTACGCATCATATAATATTTCGCGGGCACGCGTAGGACGAACTTTATCGATGGTCGTGATTCATCTATTGATTGTTGTCCCATCACTAAAGTTGCTCCGATTGGATATTTTTGACTAAATATTATCTAAGGTCATTTGTTAAAATTTTTATTAATGGGTAATTTATTCATTACTGAATATTTTTTGCAGTGCAAATGATTTAATTATGTAAATAAGAAGCGGGTTGTGCTAACAAATTAACGCCGTACTAGTTTTATGTGCGTGGTTTGAATAGAGTGATGCCTAGGTAAAAAAAAAATGAAAATATATTTAGTCCGTCAGTCAGATAATAAAAAAATATTTAACACGTATTTTTTGCTTTATCATTTTAATAAAAAAAATACTTAGATAACACGCATTAAAGTTGAGGTGTGGGGGCTCACTACGTCACTTCTACGTAGGTATAAAATCTATCTAGGAGTGACTTCATGCCTTATTTTAACTTAATGTATCGCCGTAATCGTTTTATTACGTAAAAAAAGAAAAAATACGTATCCAATATTTTTTTAAAACCTAAATGATGGACAAATAAAATTTTTAGTTATCATTTCTATTCTTTAAAACTGTATGGCATCTTGACCCAGACTCGGTAGATATGTAGTATTATATTATCTGTGATATGACTGATAGCGTACCTATATTTTGATGCAGACAGATTGTCCGATAAGAGGCATATTTGAACTCATGAATCTTGATGAAGATGCAGATGGAGTGATGTTTTCTTATTTTAATTTCTCTATTCTTACTTTTTCTTCGAAACTGTTACTGAAGTGCGGTGAACTTCGTTTTGATTTGATTTTATTGTCACAATGGTAGAATGTTCCCCATTCTATTCAGGCAGATAGACTAAATATTTGAGTATTCAAAGCCTAGTAATATATCGATAAAACTGAATGACAACACTAAACAAACGTTCCGCATCATTTTAACTCGTGCTTTGAGACAATTATATTAGTTCCTATGTATAGAAATACGTTATGTAGCTGTGATACGAAGTATCTAAATATTACGAGTATCTAGAAGGTTAGTAGAATAAATGTTTATAGCTGGACATAATAAATGTTTATAGCTGGACATAAGGCTAAGAAAATCAGCTGTCAACAAAAAGTCAACAATTATGTTCGCATAACTCATCAAAATGTAGGAAAGAGCTGATTTTTTTTTCGCGATTTCAGGTTTGGTCATATAGTAAAAGTTGTTCAAATGATGAGTACAATTACCCCTTAAGAATTTGTGCGTTGTTTACCTAGCTATCAACGTCATCGTTCTCCTACTTGATAAAATATACCTACGTGTCTAATTGAGAACCTCCTCCTTTGTTTTCGTCGGTTAAAAAAACAATTTACCTGTGCTACAAATATGTAGCCAGATCTACAATTAATAGATACATTCATCCACCAAAATATTCAAATAACATTTTATAATCAATTTCGTTTTGTTAATCTCTTAGTTGCTGTGTCACTAGTAGATTTATTACCATTTAATTAATGATAAATAAATGTTAAATTATGCCCATTATCGATACTGTTTCTCTAAACACCTGGCATATAATTCTTTTGATCATTGTTAAGCGATTAATGTGAATTTAGTAGAGCTAATTCATCAGAATTCGTTGATAGCTTTGAATTTGTTATTTTTATTATGTGCTACTTAATTTACATTATCTGTTGCTATATCTGCTAATATAAATGTTATATAAGTAGTAGCCATTTTATTTTCTACATTGACACTACAATATTTTCTGTTTGCTAAATTTTCTGTTTATTTGCAGTGACTTGCTTAGCTTGCATGCAGTTGAGATGAGAACAATGATCAAAAGAATTTTAGAGGATAAGTGGTGTTACGCGAGTGAATATAATAAGAAATGAGTGTATAAGAGGAAGTCAGAAAGTGACACAGGTGACTGAAAAATTGTGCGGAAATCGGTTTTCATGGTATCATGTGATGCAGAGGAATGTGGAAAATGTCGTCAGGAAAGTTTTGAGTATGAATGTGCATGACTATACGAGGGGAAGACCAAAGAAACGATGGATGGACTGTGTGAAAGATGATATGGCTAGAAAGGGAGTGACTACCGAGATGACGACTAATAGAGAAGTATTGAAGAAAGGGACATGTTGCGTCGACTCCAAATAAATTGGGATAAAGGCAGGAGAATGATGCCTAGCCGATGTCGTAATTTGTGCTGTCTCTACATATGGGTTTCCCTGTCAAGAATTTGTTGGCTTTTCCTTACTGAGCCTACTTAGTGCTGGACATATAGGCTGCTTCTGGTCGAACCTTATTAACATCTTAATAATGGCACAGATTAATACAGATGGGACACTCCGCAAAATCATTTAAATAAAAAGCGACTCTTGCTACGACACAATAAAGTGCAATTCAGGTCGCATAACACTTATTTATTACCTACAGTTATATTCAACTACAACTTGCCTCTCTTTCTATCGCGTAACTCCTATAACTTCTGACCTACTGAATTGACCCCGTGGACGGGGTCCGCCGCGTACTTGTAGCTTCATACATAAACTGCGGAGTGTCCTATCTGTATTAATCGGTGATAATAGTAAAGTTGATTCTCATAGGAGTGACAAACTATATTTTTACTACCATTTTGTCCAACGCACGAATCATGTGATACAGCCAATACTCAGCCAAGGTTTAAATGGAACAGATTTTTACGACTGTATAAACACATATTGTGTCTGTCACCCTAGTATTCTAAATGTTAAGATATTCAACGGAAAAGTGTTTGTTATCAGACAGATATTTAGTGTCTGCTCCATTATTCGTATAATATCGTAAATAACACCAAAATCTGGTAGATTTGAAATATTTTTATACAACTTTTTTATGTACTTACTTATTGTCATACAACTTAATTATTGTCATACTGACTGACTGACTGAATCATCAACGCCCAGCCCAAATCCTTGGACCTACAAAGCTGAAATTTTGCACAGAGATTCCCTTTATAATGTAGACAAGGAATAAGGAAGGATTTTCCGGTAGTACGTTCCCGTGGGATTCCGACATGCACGCGGGCGAGGCCGCGGCCAAAAGTTTACTATGTAAAAGATTCTTAAACAGTCTGAAAGCTCACCCAGTGGAAAATGTTTACTGCCGTCTATAAACATGAATAAACTAATATAAACTTAATTACCTAAGCAATTGGTGATCATCTACTTAGCTAATAAGTATTATATATCTTGTGTTAGATGACATTCACAAGAATAAATAGCATTAAATGAGTGTCCTTGGTCGTTGACGTAACTATTTATAGCATTTTTACAATTCACATCTTTCTTAATGTCCCTCGGCAAACTTCGTGATTCGTCAGTCGTCGGATTTCTATCAGAGGGGCAATTCTCGTATTTTTAACAACGTTCGCAATCTCATCTCAGTCTCAATCTGTCAAAAATTGTATAGCGTTTACCTACATTTTTGACATTTGATTGACGCTGGCATGAGATTGTGAACGTTTTTAGGTACGAGAATTGGCCACCAGTTGTCCTTTGCACTTGGTACAGATCGGACGCAATCAATCGACTTGGAAGTATACATATAGAGTTGTTATTTTAATGTAATTTATTTAAAAAAATGGGAGGCAAGCTGCTAAAGTTTGCCGAGGGATAATATGAAAATAGTTGTATTATACAAGATGTGAATTGTAAAAATGCTATAAATAGTTACGTCAACGACCAAGGACACTCATTTAATGCTATTTATTCTTGTGAATGTCATCTAACACAAGGTATACTTCCAGTGGCGTAACTACAGGGTGGCAAGTCGGCAAAATGCCACGGGCCCCCAGCCGGAAGGGGCCCCCGGTCATAGGAGAATCCCAACTCCCAACATTTATTATTACACATTTAGTAAAAAAAAATCATCATCCGATGAATTTGCCACGGGCCTCGAACGGTGTAGTTACGCCACTGTATACTTCAATCAGCTAAGTAAATGATCACCATTGCTTAGATAACTACCAATACACTTGTTTATAGGCGGCAGTAAACATTTTTTTTTTCGGTCTGGTAAAGCGTTTACGATCGGAATCATTAATGTTGCTAATCTTCTTATCAGTAATATGAACAACTTGTAGGTAATAAAATACAAGCTTTTAAAAACTTTGCTTTTTGCTAAAGACTGTCGTAAAAACTACATAATTAAGATGTTTTGCTATCTGTACTGTTTCTAGTTTTATGCGTCCCACAATGTTTCCATCGTTTTTGCCATTGCTTTTCTAATCGTTAATTCTTCAGGAAGATACCAACTCCTATTATTTTAAAGAAGATAGGGACCAATTTTCATAAAAAAAAGTTGTTATATGTTGTTGTCCAGCCATTTTGCAGAAGCATTTTCCATTTCTCTAATTCGTTATAGTATAGTTAAAATCTCGCTGCAGACTCGGTCATAAATCAATCGAGTGTTTCGCTCTCTTTCCCACTCACGGGTCTTATGGGCAGGCCACGCCCACACGTAGTCCTGTGCATTACTGCAGTCGATGAGTGATATCGATAGTTTTATATATTTAAAATGGGTGATAGAAATAAATACACATTTTTTTTATTTTATTACCAAATTTACTACAAAGCATATTAAATATATAAACAAAAGAACGTATATATAAAACTAAAAATAGAAAATTAAAATTCTTCGTCTGAGTCATCGTCATCATCTGTTATCGATAATGGCCTTGAGCGCGCGCAACTAGCGCACATCCCTACTCCGATTATGATTTATGACCAAGTCTGCAGCGAGATTTTAACTATACTATAGTCTCCTTAAGCCTTTTCCTGTCCCATAAACCACATTGGGTTCAACTACCAACTAACAATTACAGCTATTGTATATTTTTGTATTGTGTATTGTTGTGTTTGGTTCGACAATTGTAGGTATCTACCTACTTCGCAAACAGTGAAAGTGTTAAAGTGTTGAAAAGACAGTACCATATATTTAGCAGTGGATGTAAATCTCCTGTTACAAGCTAAACATTATGGTACCATGTTGTACTTGTACGTACAACTCCATTTCACAAGTAGGGCTCAGCCCCTTTAAAGGAAATTCGAAGCAAATAAGTTCTGTTTATTTGAAACTTTGTTTAGGGCGAAACATATCTCATAATACGAAAGTGTGAGGTGTTAACGCACTAGGTGATAAAACTGCGGCATTTTTTTCCAGTAACTTCGAAGGCTAAGTAATAACAGCTCGTGGCTAAGCAATAACAGCCGCACAGGCCGATCCATCAGGCTAAGCTAAGCTTGCCGGGGTTGGTCCGTCGATGGGTGACCATCTTTACATAGATACCGAGACTCCTCTGTGCCTTGGAAAGCACGTTAAGCCGTTGGTCCCGGCTGTCATTAGTGGATCTTTGACAGTCGTTACGGATCGTCAGAATCCCGAAAGTCTGTGACAACCAGTTTTACTAAGGGGTGTCGTATTACCCAATTACTGTGTTGTGGAGGTTAGATAGGCATACGCTCCATGTAAAATACTGGTATTCAGCTGCATCCGGTTAGACTGGAAGCCGACCCCAACATAGCTGGAAAGCTAGGCAGATTACTTTACTATCTCTCAATAAAATTATCCCTTCATTTGTTTACAATTCTATCCTATAAGATTCGGTCTCCTCTACTTTATTCAGTTAACTAAGCCAGCCTGGGTAGTAAGGGCAAACTTACTTGCTTTTAAACTTATTTTTTTAAAGTGCGTAGTCAATTCGTATTTGGAATAACATATTTAAATACATTTATTTGTTCTTTTTGCCTATTACCTAAACAGCTCAGAAACCGTTGCGGCTAATCTGCCCAGTGCGTTCTTTACCATATTATCTTTAGTGTCGTCGTAAACTTAGTTCTGTACAGACATACCCGCGGGCACTTGTATATTAGAGCTTAGAATAGAACATAAGTTTAACAAAGTAATGACCTAGTCTGATGCTAAAGTATTTATTATGTGTGTATGTCTGCAGTGTACAGCTTTTAGCCGATAACTTGATTTTTACTGGCGACTAAATAATTTAGAAGGTGTTTTTAGGGTTCCGTACCAAAATGGTAAAAAAGGAACCCTTATGGTGTGACTCAGTCTGTCTGTCTGTCTGTCTGTCTGTCACAGCTGTATATCTCAAGAACTACTAATGCTATCAACTTGGAATTTGGAACAGTTTTAGATGACCAACCCAACCAACCCAACTATTTTGCAAATAAGAAAGAAGTAAAAATATTTATATTTTTTTTTGTAACAGGGACTGAAAGGGGGTCTTAAAAATTCAAAGTGTGGCTACTAGGTCATGTGGGGTATCATATGAAAGAGCGCTGCTTGTACATTCTCAACATTTTTATTTTTAACATTTTTAACTTTTTTTTTTTTTTTTTTTTTTTTTTTTTTGCATTAGTCGCAGAGGCAGTATGAGATAAGATAATAGATAATTTTTTCAATATTTTTTTTTTGTTGAGTAGATAAGTAAAAAGTTGACTTGTAACGATGAGGGTGGCATAATCTGTCTAGATTAAAACCCTCTCTAAACAAATAAAGAATAAAAAAAAAAAAAAACATTTTTTTAGGCCACATAGTTTTCGACTTTTGATGAAAGTACCCCTTATCTCCAAAGTTTGCAAAGATAAAAATCTGAAATTATTCTATGTGATAGAAGTTTATGTAAAGATTACAGGAAAAATAAAACGATGTCTCTAAATAGCACACTTTTTCAGAAATCGGAACGGAACCCTCGGTGCGCGAGTCCGACTCGCTCTTGACCGGTTTTTTTATAGGTGGTAACCTATGAAATTGCCAATTTTTGATATTGGCTAGTGTGAAGATCAATCTTTCATTTTATTTAGAATTCCAAATTCAAATTAATTTTATAATTTAGCATGATATTTAAAAAAAAAATAGCTGTCTATTTGTTTTCCCGCCGTTCGATTTTTCTTTGTACCATGGAACAATCTAAATAGCGCGCTATTTTCGAATACGAGTTCCCAACACAACATATAGGTAGACAGCACGCAATATTAACAACGTTTATGGACAAGGTACCGCAAGTGAACGCACGGTGCGTTTTTTGTTTGATCGCTTCCGTTCTGGAAATTTTGATATCAGCAAAGAGCCACGGTGAAAAATTTAAAATCCAACGAGAAGGTAAAAAATGCCTTTAAAGAATTCATTGATTCCCGTCCCCAGGATTTCTATTGCAGAGGCATCAACAAACTTTCATTAAAATGGCAAAAGTGCACCGAAAATGTTGTTTCTTTAAAAAAAAAACTTTTTTCTATGTAAAACGGCAATTTCATAAGTAAAGACCTGATGTTTATATTAGGTAATACGGGATGGTATCCGCAACTCCAATCTCCAGTCAATGCGCGTATTTTGCGTATGGTATTTATATTACTTTCTTCTTCAGTGTATTCAGAGAAATACACTAATATTCAACCGAAATAACCATCTCAAAACAACCTACAAATTCACTTGTACCATTCAATTTCCCGTGGCCGGCCTGACCTGTCACATTTGGAGCAAATCGAATACTGTATCAACTCTGTATCGATCGAGAGAACCGTGACAGTCGGCACTAATCGCAATTTCCTGGGAAAATCATGAGCTGCGCCAGAGTTCGTTAGACGCGAATATTTTTTGGGAGATGTAGTGTAAATAGATGATTTGTGTATGAAGATTTATATGGGGTTCTATATTGTGTAGATGGTATGATCTTTTGGTAGAATCTACTTAAATTCAAATTCAAAATCTTTATTGCATATCACATGTGTTTACAAAAGGTCTTGATAAGTAATGATAATAAGGTTCACATGGACCCTGTCGGGCACAACAATTTTATAAAAATAAAAATATGAGTAGTAGTTTGAATCTTGATTCGAAATAAGTTTGATCACACATTACATTCATTAAATTCAAAAAGTCAAAATAAAAACTGTAATAATTCAAAATTCAATTAATTCAAAATAAATAATAATAATGTCACAAATCAAAAAAAAAATATATATATTAAAATTAAAAAGAAACACAAAATTGAATTCACTAATAGTTAGTATAAAAAAATTCAAATCTAACATAATACAAAATTCAATTCATTGTCATACAAAAATAAATAAAATAAAATAAATGGGGGAAATTATCCCATATTCATGTCATCATTAAAAAATTCATTCAGTGAATAATAGCTTTTATCCACCAGTAGTTTTCTGAGCCGTTTAATAAATATTTTTTCATTTTGTTCCATTTTTAAATCGTTTGGTATTTTATTATATATTTTAATTTTAATCTTATTTTCATCGGAATATCAGCTTTAAAGCGGATGGTAATATTAATTTCACAAAACTGGTCAATACAGTGCCACTTTGTTTCGTTTTCTTAATTAGTGTCGTGAAATCTACAGTATCACCGAAATCATGGCCCGAAATAATTAGTACTAACATCAAATTAGGCTAGCTTATTTAATCTGTATCTAAGGCACTTAGGCAACTAGCAAAGCTGTAAGTATTCTATCTTAGTTTTGATACAAAAAAAAACAGGTTCATTGTATCATTGGCCGTAGCGGATTGCACTACCTAAAGCAAAAAATGTTTCAAGCTAAATGATCTTAATGGAAATAAAAAAATAAGTGGATTATAGAGTGCCTAGATAAACGTACCGATTACAAAACAATCTAGAATGTTTGAATACGATGTTTTATTGTCCTTTTTATTTTTTTGCAATGATATTATGAGTAAAATAAAAAGACGTAGATAGGTTACCTACCCAACATTCGACGTTCAAAAACTGCACAATGTCGAACTATTAGATGACAAGAGGAAGCAGGACGGCATGTCGTAATTATCGAGAGCGAAAAAGAGAGACGACGACGGAAATGTGGCTTATATACTTACTTACTTTTATTTTTGTATCGCTGAACACAGTCAACGCATAGTATGTGTAACTAGACGTCTAAATGTGGAAGCTTGTCATTAGCAATTTTTCCGACCTACGAAATATTGTAAATTTTAGGTATTAGTCTGTAAGCTTTCTGTAAAATAAATTAAATAAATAATAAATAATAATAAATAAATTAGCCAGATTTTCACGTGCCACTTGCGGAGCGTGTATAACATATGTATGTACCTACCTACCTCTTTTTGTTACTTACTAGCGACCCAGCCCACGGTTTTTACGACTTCATAAAACATGAAGGTTTCTATATTATACATAAGTATAATATTAATGTCTTATACATATAAACCTTCCGGAATAAATTCTCTAAATGATAGTGAAAACCGCATAAAATCGGATACGTAATTTAGAACAACGCGGCCACACAGACAGACATGAAAAGCGACTTTATTTTATAATAATTATAGAAGATAATACTCATATCATTGGTTTTAGGCATTGTTTATAGCAAATAGCGACCCGCCCACGCTTCGCACGGTTTTACGACTTGTCAAAACATAAAATCAAACGCCATCAAACGTAAAAGTTTGGTGAGTTTAGACTTATGGCGAAAGCGCAAATGAGTTCATGAAATCGCTAGATTTGAGGTAAATGCTAACTTATGGAGTTATATTGTTGGTCCTAATGATTATAATTCTGTAAAGCGATATTAGCTACGGCCGCGAATCATATTTTAATCAACATACAAGTTCACACTGACCTACAAATTGCAAAAAACGTAATAAATTTTGAATTTCGCAGGCTACCCTAGCGCATCAACCTTAAGAAACACCGCTGTATTGTAATTTCACTAAATAAATTAAAATAAAAAAAATTGAGTTTTCTTTAATATTAATATAAAAAATATAAGTAAATATATAAATTCTCTAAATGAATGTATGATCCATTATTTACAGGACACTCTGTTTAAACCACCGACTTGTGCGACAGTTGCTTTCGTTTAGGACACGACCTTAACATAGCGATTCAACTAAATAATTTAGTTATGGCCCTTAGTACCTACTAAAAACTAAGCCTGTCTGTTCAAAAATAACATCTTCTTAACTATCAAAACACACTGAATTACATAACATAAAGATATTCATATAAATCGACCCAAGGGTCAAGGCAGAGCCAAATATTATAACATTATGAGAGATAGCAACATTTCCGTAATTAATAATACAATGAACTGTGTATTTAATTAAATAATTAAGATAATATCGAGGTCGGTTGATTGATAACTTTAGCAGAATTTTTGGGTCATCATGTCAATGGTAAGGACAGTTTTTATTTCATTCATTCTTTGTTACTGTTATAGCGTCATGAGAGTTCCGTGTAAACGTTCGATAATTTAGAAGGCCAAGATATTACGCTCCTAAATCGCAACAGGGTATGCAGAAATAGATGCCGCAGCAGCATAGGTACCTACCCTGATGCTAGTCAATCAATCAATCTGCATACAACGTGTAACGTTAAATGCGCAAAACCTCTTAAGGGGTCATAGTACTCATCATTATGAACAACTTTTACTATGGCGCCAAACATGAAATCGCGAAAAAAAAATCAGCTGTCAGTACATTCTGACGAATTATGCGAACATAAATGTACTGAACAGCTGATTTTTTTTTCGCGATTTCAGGTTTGGTCCCATTGTAAAAGTTGTTCATAATGATGAGTACAATGACCCCTTAAGAGGTTTTGCGCATTTAACGTTACACGTTGTATAGGTAGCCTTTTCCCAACTATGTTGGGGTCGGCTTCCAGTCTAACCGGATGCACCTGAATACCAGTATTTTAAATGGAGCGACTGCCTATGGGACCTCCACAGCCCAGTAACTTGGTAAGTAATACGATACCCCTTGGTAAGACTGGTTGTCAGGCTTACGGGCTTCTGTCGTCCAGTAACAACTGTCGAAGATCCACGAATGACCGCCAGGACCAACGGCTTAACGTGCTTTCCGAGGCACGTAGGAGTCTCGATATGTAAAGATGGTCACCCAACCACGGACCAACCCAAGAGGTTGTTATTTATTTATTTATTTATAATAGGTACGCCAACAGCATATACATTGTACATTAAAGACTAAAAATTAACAGGTATGGGTTCTTATGTATATATGCCAATTACAGGTGTACACGACATTGTTATTATTGTGGCTAAATAATAACAGCCACACGGGTCGATCAGTCAGGTTAAGCTACGCTTGCCGCGGTTGGTACGTGGATGGGTGACCAACTTTACATACCCAGATTCATCCGTGCCTTGGAAAGCACGTCCCGGCTGTCATTCGTGTATCTTTGACAGTCGTTACGGGTCGTCAGAAGCCCGAAAGTCTGACAACCAATCTTACCAAGGCTATCGTATTACCCAGTAACTCAGGTAGGCAATCGCTCCATGTAAAATACTGATATTCAGGTGCATCCGGTTAGACTGGAAGCCGACCCCAACATAGTTGGGAAAAGGCTAGGCAGATGATGTCCTTTAAAAGAAATTCAATTTCATAGCCAACTAAGATGAATATGCGTAAAATTCCATTCTTGCACAGTTAAGTAATTCCTTTATATTTTATATGTTACTAGTTGATACTATAAAAGTTTCTCAATCAGTCGTCGAGTCGTCGGTAATCAAATCGTTAAAGTTTAACGATTCCTAGATTGAGGCATAATATTAAGATTTGTATTAAGTACCTACCTATTTATTTATTGCTTTTAAACTTATAGTCAATACTCAATATCTTTACCTTATTGTACCATAACTTAATTGTAGGGATGGGTTTTTTACTTGGAATTTTTGATTATTAAGAATCGTCTTATGTACAAGTTTTTCTTGAGTGTCTTGAGTGTAGGTACTTATGAATGAATGAATGAATGAAATGCACCAATCCCAGCGTGGTTTAACCAGACTCGATTTCTCGAATGAACCCAAAGATTCACACTAGCCCCTGTTGCTTCATGTTACATGGTGCAACAGAGACCATTGTATATCAAGGAGTAGACCGGGGGGCGCGGTAATGGTAGGGAAGACATGCCCTTAGGATATGGATAAGGATTATACAGCCTATCCAGTATGCACCGTAAAATAAGCAATGGAATAGTGGAGAGACGGGTAATATAATTATGGATGGGCTTTTTTTAAGACGACGCCGCCATGTTGCTTCAAGTTCAGCTTCCCCGGTGAATCTTTTGGCGTTTAAATTGCGTTTTCGACTCTTTTTCTGTCGCTGCTATGCTATAATATAGGTAATCTGCCTTCTCGAGTCTTTTCTGCTTCATTCTGATGAGTTGTCAGCAGCAGAATATCCAGGACGCGGTCGGACCGCTCCTCGTTGTTTATTTCCAGCTCCGACTTCAAATAATGTAATTTTTGTTTTTATTTAAAGTTCGACCTACTCCCCGCTGTTCATTTCAGGTAGACGCGATTGCAGATATTAGGTACAGTTGTACAGTTCAAAGTAATGCACACAATTCAGCAAATAGTTAATTAAACTCGACCCCGACAAAAAGCGACAATGCGTCGCAAGCGCAGTACTTGAGTTTACTTCTCGAAACAACACACTTCACCACTGGAGCACTCCGATTTTGGGACACAGGAACACACTTTAAGTTTTTTGCGTTGGTTTGGGTTACGAGTAGGTACCTGAATATGTCTAAGAATGCGCGCTGCACCGAACATAACTTAAAAAAAAAAAACATTTATTTCAGATAACTTGATCCATACATTCCGATTTCAATTAAAAAAAACGGCTCCAGAGCGAATCGGACTCGCGCACCGAGGGTTACTCTGAAAAAGTGTGCTATTTGGAAACATCGTTTTATTTTTCCTGTAATCTTTAGGTTGTACATCAACTTCTATCACATAGCAAAAGTCGAAAACTATGCGGCCTAAAGAAAAAGGACATGTTCTTTTCATTTTTAGGGTTCCGTACCTCAAAAGGAAAAAACGGAACCCTTATAGGATCACTCGTGTGTCTGTCTGTCTGTCTGTCCGTCTGTCACAGTCAATTTGCTCCGAATCTAATAGACCGATTAAGTTGAAATTTGGTACACATATGGATTTCTGTGACCCAAACACGTAAGGCTAAAGTAAATAAATAAATTTTGAATAGGGGGTCACTTTTAGGGGGCAAATAAGAAAATTAAAAAAAAAGTTTTGAAACTATAACGTGTACCATATCAAATGAAAGGGTAAGTAAACAACCAATCCCTAAGCTGTAAGGGTCTCAAATATATATTTTTTATAATTTTAAAATAAACTGTTTTAAAGTTATTTAAGAAAAGAGACGAAAATTGACAATTTTAGGCTCAGTAGTTTCGGAGATAAGGGCCTCCCATTATCTCCGAAACTACTGAGCAAAATTTTGAAAAAAATACAGAAAATAGTTCTTTATCTGTAGATTACAGGAAAACCTATAAGAAGTCTGTGGTCTCAAAATAACATGGTAAATCTCTCAATATTGTGAGTACAAGCTTACATTTACAGTTGGGATGTATGGGAGAACATGTATTTCAACTAGAATGTTAAGTTTGTTCTTGGGATAAATTCATCCCGACTACGGAACCCTTCACAGAGCGTGGTCCGACACGCACTTGGCCGGCTTTTTTGTCACTACGTCTTCTTTTAAACATTTAAACATTTTACTACGTATAATTCGTATGCATTATGATCTGCATCCTTTAAAGAAAGTTTTATATCTACATCTACAGATATAACTTAATAATAACATCCCTGCTTATACCACACAACAAGCAATAACTGCTCCCAGAACTAGTAAATCCTATAAATTAACAAGAATATAAAACATTATTTATGGGACATTTATTGAGTGTTGCCAGTTGCCAATACAAGCCAATAACGGATGACTTGCAAATTCAATTTTGCTAGAAACTTTATGGTAAATGTCTGGTTTAACATTAATCTGACAAAAATGTTGTCCTTAAGACCGGGCTACATTCAATGCAACATTAGTAAAGCAGGTACAAATATGATGAAGGGGTCATGGACTCGATCGGCTGTTAGTAGCTATGCGTTGTTAGTAGCTATTGTGTCTCTCTTTTGCTCCGGCTCTAATGGACCGAGTTGAAATGGTACACATAATATACCTATTTTCAATACACTTCCTCGAAAACTGGTTCATATGGCACTACGATTAGGTTCACAATGCAATGTATTTCACACGCGTGCTATTTTTCATTTTCCAACACGTAATAAAAATTGCCACAGAAAACTTATACCTATACTTAGTCCTTGCTTAGTCCAAATTGATTCAATGCCTCTATTCACAACTCTCTATTCGGAGGTGAATGTTTTTTTTCAATCTCGGCAAAGAGATATGCGTCTTTACGGCGTTAATATATTTTGAATATTTAAATAATTTTTATGAATAGAATATCATCAAAAACCATGATTATTACAATTAAAAAAAAACGTTTATGGACAAATTAACATTTATTTGTGTTCTAAACTCTAAAATATTTGATTTTTATATTTTTCATATTAGACTGTTTATTTTATCGGCTTTACACCTTTGCTTCTCATTTAACCTGCCTGGTAAAGCGCGGAATAAAAAGAAAATTTAAATCATAGTTTCCTAATAATTCATGACAATCGTTATTTTATTTTATTCTTCAAAAGTGTATTGAAAAACGTCGTTTGACACGCGTGGACATTTGTTATTGCAGCTCTCGGCTCGATAACAACCTCGCCTACGGCTCGGGTGTTAATTCCGCCTCGAATGCAATAACAAACGTTCTCCACTTGTATCAAAATGTCATCGTTTTTCAGCCCAATCTTGTTTTTTTTTGGACGACATAATTTTTTTTTTAAATACTTTTAAAAAGATTATGTCGTATGATCGGCTGTTAGGACCTATGCGTTGTCGGAGGATTGAGCTGGCAGCTTCACCCAAGCGGCAACTAATTGGTGAAGACTTTGCCATTTCTGAACGATTCTTGTCATATACATGTTGTTTAGAAAAAGCTTTTGGTATCAAACTGCATAAGTTTTAGGGTAAAACGTCCGAATTAAAAAAGGGAACCCTTATAGGATCACTATTGTGTCTCTCTTTTGCTCCGGCTCTAATGGACCGAGTTGAAATGGTACACATAATATACCTATTTTCAATACACTTTCTCGAAAACTGGTTCATAAAGTATTTATCAATTGACATCTGAGGGGCAATTCTCGTATTTTTAACAACGTTCGCAATCTCATCCCAGTCTCAATCTGTCAAAAATTGTATAGCGTTTACCTACATTTTTGACATTTGATTGACGCTGCCATGAGATTGTGAACGTTTTTAGGTACGAGAATTGGCCATCTGAGTTTTAAGCAGCTAACCCTTATTTATAAAAACTTCACATATAATAGTGGTACATAACTACATATACATAGGCGGACTAATGCCACAAGGCGTTCTTTACCAGTCACGGGTCAATTCGCAACGAAGTGCAGCATACACGTGGAACGTTTCAAGCGCGCTTCATTCAGTGTGTCCGAGCTTTAGGAACTTCGCTATCTACATAGTTGAAGTGAAACTAGTTTGTTATAAACAGATTATTTTGCGATTTGTAATACATTTCCTAGTCGCTCCCGTAATCTGTAATGTAAGACGATGAGATCGACTACTGTCGACTTATGTATTTGTCTGTTGCAGAAGCAGACCACTGCAAGAAATGATCAAAACGATATTGATTTTTAATTCGACGATTTAACTTTCGGAAAAAGTTCCTTTATAAAACTTAAGTAAAGTAGTATCGACAAAACGGACGCTTATCCACCTTAAAGTTTTATTTTAGTATAATACACTAATTCACCAGTCCTTTGTTTGTTCTACAATAAAATTGCAGCTTGCAAGCAAAATTGTCTCGAAATTGGTTAGGCCTGGCGCTTGTTGATAGTACCTACCTACTAAGCTGATACGGGATTAGATTTTTCGATACATAATAAGCATGCGCAAATTAAATGTGTATAGGTACCTGCCTGCCTGCTCTAAATGTATAACATTTGTTACAACTTTTCTTCCAATGTCATACTTGAAATTATTCGTCATATTAAACTACATTTACCATATTTTTTTTAAACTACATTCTTACAAATAAATAAATTCTAATTCTAATTCTTATTCCTACCGAGCTATTCATTAAATGTATAACATATCACAAACGATGTCGATCGCGTTAACCGACGAACACCAATATATCGGCTGTAAACCGTTTACGACTATAGTAACGTAATACGTCGTATCTCCCGCCGTCATTTCTATATTACATCAATATAACTTTATATTTCAACTACCAGCCGTAGCCGGTAGACTAAAACGTTTCGGTATCTTGCTGGTGACACCTTTTATTATGTTCGGTTGGATGGCTTGTTCTAAGCGAGGAACTTATTATTATGCCAATAATGATCTTTTTTATCAACTTGGCAAATATACTAAACGAATATAAATTCTTTGACATAAGCCTCGCCGTTTGATAAGTTCCGTTATAAGAACTCCATTTGAGACCAAAACACGTCGGGCAATCGCGAAATAAATTAACATTTGAGATCAAAACACGTCGGGCAATCGCGAAATAAATTAACATTTGAGAACAAAACACGTCGAGCAATCGCGAAATAAATTAACATTTGAGACCAAAACACGTCGGGCAATTGCGAAATAAATTGACATTTGAGATCAAAACACGTCGGGCAATCGCGAAATAAATTAACATTTGAGACCAAAACACGTCGGGCAATCGCGAAATAAATTAACATTTGAGACCAAAACACGTCGGGCAATCGCGAAATAAATTAATGTTACCTAGCTCTAAAGTCATTCACAAAAAAATTTTTACTTTTTATCAAATTTAGTATATATCCTCCTTTATTCTAAGTATCCTCGTTCAAAAAGAAATCAAGCCCAGAACAACAGAATTAATCAAATCCAACCCCAACAAATAAAGGGACAGAAGTCAGTAGTATCAATCAAGTTAGGGCTGTCACTCATGTCCAATTATTATGAAACAAGTTGACAGTCCCCATCAGGGCTGTCAAATCCGTATTAATACGGCCCCACAGGCAGGGCAAGTGTCCCTTTTCACGGTCGTCGGTTCAACTTCAATTGTTTATATTTGAATGGGAGTTCGTTTTGACGTATGTGTTTTGTTTTTTTTTTTTACATTAAGGGCATTTAATTAGTATGTTTGTTTGCACCGTTTTTTGTTTAAGATGAATAGGTTTCGTAATTGATACCCTTATAGTATGTTTAAAATAGGTTCAAGTTTGATTGAATCTGTTCTCATATAAATTATAGAAATATATTTTATTTAGATATCTATGGGTAGGTTTGTCATAAATTAATTGACATTGACACAGAGATACAGGTATTTAATGGAGTGGATGATAAATTAAAGGCATTTAAGTATTAAATTGTTCTAAATAAATTTCTGGTTTTATTAAAATGACCAATGACATCTTTACGATGTCTTATTTATTTGTGTATGATTTATATAGGTATGTAAATCCCCATTGACGCAAACGTTCTAAATAGCAAAAAAATAAAACCAAAAAGCAATCCACAACGTGATTTAATATTTATTTCAACAAAAATATAACCTCACACCAAGATGCCGACTATAAATAATTTTTATTCTTGTTAAGTGATACATTAAATTATTGCAACCCAATAAAAATGTCTACAAAGAATCGATCGGATAATTTAAAATGACATGTTTGTATTGAACTAGCGACCGCGCCGCGGGTTTGCTTGCATCGATCATCATTCATCTTCTTTTTTAAGCATTCGATTTTAAATGAACTTTAAAATTACGAGTTATTTTGTACAAAACATTTTTGTGAAATCATAATATGGCTTAAAATATTTTTTGGAATAAAATTGTTGGTGTTTTTGCTTTGACTCGTGATTGTTATTATTTTTTCTTATACTCAATCTGTCAAATATTTATGAAGTTGTTGTTAAATCGTGCTTGTCCGATGCAAGTTATCCCCTTAATTTTTCGCATTGTCACGTTATTTTTTATCGATTTTGGATATATTCATATTTTTTTTAACGATGACTGACAGGTTGCACAGTGGATTTTTATTTCCAACTGCCGTGCCGCTACTTAGTAAAAAATGTACCCAATTGAAACTGAGTTAGGCAACAAGAAATAAAAGAAAAAAAAAAGGAATCCCAACTGTTATTTTAAAGTCTTCTTGTAATAATTTGCGAAGTTTTGCCCACAAAATATGTTAGTAAAACAAATAATTGGTCACTGGTACAAGTGACTTTCCTACAATAAATCGCCGTTTAGTTACTCGTTAGTGAGAGATACGGCTACGCGCTCGAGACAAACGCTTTTTAGATAAAACCCTGATAGTTTCCACTTGTCCCCTTTGAAATTATAATATTAGTTGGGACACATTCTTGTGTTGAAAATACGGAACAGAGAAATGCTCTGGTAAAAGTTTCTGGTAGTTTTTTTTTTGTTTTATTGTAAAGTCTTTACAATGGGCGGTTAAACTGTGTCGGTTAGTTGATAAGGTGAGTTTTTTCTATATTTGAATTTATTTTTATCAATAACATGGTCATTAACATCAGTTGAACTTGTATTGAAGAATAAATTTGGTTACAAAAATGAAACAGGTAAGTCATCATGGTGACAGTTTCAGTTTCAGTTTTACTTGAATGTATGTAGGGTAGGTATACCCTACATACATTCAAGTAAAACTGAAATCTATACTTCTTTAATAATTAATTATTAATTAATTAATTAATTAATAATTAATTAATAATAATATAATAATAATATTATAAAGAGGTAAAATTTGTTTGTAAGTTTGTATGTAGGGGGTAATCTCTGCAACTACCAGTCTGATTTGAAAAATTCTTTTTGCATTTGATAGCCCAATTCTTGAGGAAGGTTATAGGCTATTTAACATCACGCTATGACGCTTAGGAGATGAGTAAAAATAAAACCAAGTGGTAAACGAAGTAACAGCACGGGCAGGCGATGCGATTCGACGCGGTGGGTCGGGGGAACAAGAAATTTCACGCAGACGAAGTCGCGGGCAGAAGCTAGTAATAAATAAAATTGAAATAAACCCTGCCACACAGCACTATATTCACAAACCACAACAAAAACCAACAATCACCAATCAAAATAGTTGGTAACCCTGCCCAAAATAGGGTTGTAACACCATCATAATAAGAAAAAAGTTCTATCTCATATCATTATCTTCGTAATGGGCAGAGGTCCCGACTTCATAAATTGCTTGTATCACAGTTAACATCTTAATAAATAAAGATCTTTCACTACAGATGCTTGTATAATATTTTGTGTTATTTATGTTAGTCCGAGCCTCTCTTTGAGGTGCGCCGAACTTATCAGATGTCTTAAGGATATAATTTTAAACTGTGAACTTGTCACCCCTTGTTGTGTCCTTGTAGGAGTTGTAGGGGTGTCACTACCCAAGAATGTAGGTAGGTATATTATATAGATTATACAATAGGGTATTACACCGATTTTGAAAAGTGTCTCAATTCGATTCTAGTGCTACTATGCAACTAGAAAAAATACAAAATCTTGACATCTAGGATTATACTAACTTAAGGAGTTATATTACTGATTGTAATGATTATAATTTTGTAAATACAATATGTCACGGTATCGAATCATTCTTTAATCAACACTCGTACTGACTTGCAAATTGCAAAAACCGTAAGAAAATTTGATTTTCGCGGGCTATCTGGAGCTTCCCCTTAATACGAATACATTGCAAAGCAATAAAGTTTTCAATTCTAGAGCTGTATACCCGCTGCAGTGTGTCAGAAAGTGATTATGAAATAACTAGAAACTTTAAATTTATACACAGCCATAAAGATCACACGCAAATTACAGCGCACAAGCGCTTACTAAACTTAAATTTTCTTACAAATACATAAAGTTCTAACGTGATCATTTTTTTTTTGCATAATGTTTTTTTTTTACTAACGAACAGCATTGCATTGTTATTTATATAGATAAGTCCGGTCTTATCTATATCAGCATTTATTGTTCCTACTGCTAGGACACAGGCCTCTCAGTGAGAGGGAGTGGGCCGTAATCCACCACGCGAGCCCAGTGCGGGTTGGTAGATGTCACATGTCTTTGAATTGTTAGTTCTAGGACATTACGATGTTTTCCTTCACCATTCGAGAGCAGTGGTGATGAAATAATTTACACAAAGTAAAGCGCCTGTCTGCGTTCGAACTTACGACCTACATCTCGTTACCACTGGGTCACCTCTACTGTACATCTAATAATAAAAGTAATCTTAATATATAAAACAAAGTCGGGTTTGTTCGAACACTTATAACTCGAGAACGGCTTAACGGATTTTCATGGTTTTTGATTTTTTGTATTTTTCTTCGTCCCGAATAGCAGAACAACTATTAAAATATAGGAAAAGTCACAAAAAAAATATGAAGAAAATTCATTTTCACAAAACATTTGAACAGGGCTGTAATGAAAGATTCCCGACCTTTCATTCTATTAGAATTCTAAATTCAAATTAATTTTATAATCAGTTGTTTTACCGCCGTTCGATTTATTCAAAACACTACTGTACTAAATATGTGGAGATTTGATACAAATACAAACGCACTATCCCAATTTATTTGGGGTCGGCGCAACATGTCCCTTTCTTCCATACTTCTCTATTAGTCGTCATCTTAGTAGTCACCCCCTTTCTAGCCATATCATCTTTCACGCAGTCCATCCATCGTTTCTTTGGTCTTCCCCCACTCCTAAAGCCATCGACATTCATACTCAAAACAATTTTCTTTTTTCAAATTTGTTAGCTCCTATTAATCTTTTTCATATTTTAGACTTTTTTACTTTAACTTTATTCTGGTATTTTACTTTTCAACAAAAATCGTAGATAAATTCTTAAAATATAAATTAAGTTTTCTTACACAATTCAAAATGTTTTCAGCTTGCGCCTTCGGGAACTTCGCGCGTTTACATTGGAATATTCATAGCTAAGACAGGACAAAGTCTGTCGGGTCAGCTAGTTTGAAAATAAATTATTTAAATAATTTATTTTTAAATTACTGTTACGTGACACCCCTGTACCGAAGCAAGTAAACTAATCCTGCGTCAATGATCCTGTGAATATGTTAAATATTATTTATTCTGGAGCTCTGAATATTTGTAGGGCGACCTCTACAGTTAGTGTCATTGAAATTAACCGCTCCTCGCCTTACAGAGTTACAACTATTTTATTAAATTACTGTACATTCTTATTAGAAGAATGTGTAAGAACATATAATATTTATGTAGTTAGCTACTTGAAACATGGAAGAGAAACTGTGGCAGCATATAATAATTGTAATAATTATGCCATACCTACAGTACGGTCGATTTATCTTGGCGAGTCCGAACTTCGTGCAGAAGGATTCGCAATAACATTTTTTAGGAACTAAATGGTGACATGAGGCGAGTGTGAGTGAGAGAACATGCGCGAAAGCTCGGAGAGCCTATGTTCAGACTCGCCAAGATATCGTCGCTAATCTAAGTTACGTAACTGATTCGAAGCATGTTTTACAGCGCAAGCTATTTTTCTTTTTTTTCTAAACTGTAGATACATCGGTCAAGATTTTTGAATTATTATGGGAACATACAGATATGCCGATTAGACAGATCGATTCGACTTGGAAAAAGTATCAAATTACTATAGGTAGGTCGGCTTAGTCCAAAATGTCAGATACGTCAGTTAGTTATGCTCACATTTTTAGTCAGATGAAGTAGAATTTTTTGACACTAAACCTCCTAGGTTTGAGACCACTATTTACTACTAAGGCTTTTTTCATACAAAAAATTCTACCTCATCTGGCTAAAAATGTGAGCATAGAAAATTTCAAAATGTTATGATTTTTTTCAAAATGGTGGCGCTAGTTAGGTCGCCTTAAGAATTATGACAACAATTTCGTGGCTAATCTAATTATGTGACGTAACTGATTCGGAGAAAATTTTACAGGGGAAACTATTCTTTTTTCTTTTTTTTTTAAACTGTAGATAATATCGGTCTTGATTTTTGCATTATCATAGAGACCGTAAGGCATAGGTACAGATTCGCTGATTAGACAGATCGATTCGACTTGGAAAATGTATCAAATTACTATAGTTAGGTCGGCTATCGGCTTAGTTTAAAATGTCAGATACGTCAGTTAGATAAATTAGCGACGATTTGACCCCAACCTTTTGATCGCAATTCAAGGCTTCAGTCCCGTTTAACTTATAACCAACCAAAGGAAGTAAGAGACACAATCTTCGTAGGTGTTGAAATAGCGATCTACCTTGAATGAATAGGTGTAGCGTTTCATTCACGAATGAAATGTTCGAGGTAATTCACGCCAACGCGAAAACTTGAGATGACAGTTTGTAACCGTTATCGTAATAACTGGCCATTCATGAAATCGTGAGTAAGCTTAGGATTGTCTTATAGTTTATTAGTCGAAAATCACACTATTATTTTAGAGGCGAAAGTTTGTGAGTGTGTGTGTTTGTTACTTCTTCACGCTCAAACGGCTGGACCGATTTGGATGAAATTTGGTATGCAGATAGCTTATACTCTGGATTAACACATAGGCTACTTGTTATTGGATGAAACCGCGGGGCACAGCTAGTATGTGTATAAACTTGAAAAGCAGTCCGCATCAAAAAGCTGATCTTAGGTGAAAGTTTTCTCTTAAGGATGTTCTCATATTTGATGGGTAGTCTTAAGATTCTTTTTTCGTCCACACCACTATATTAAAATGAGTACCTATACCTTTCATTCTAAAGTGAAAAATTCAAGATTGATAATTATTTACATCGGCGGATTTTCCCGGAATAATCATTAATAATTTTGGGAATTTCCACCAATATTTTTAATCGTTAAAATAAACATGTTTGTTAACATTCGCATTAAGAATCGGTTTAAAAATAAAAATAAATACATTATCCAAAACGCATTGCAAATATCGAAACGCTGAAAGAAAACAAACAGTGCTGTGCAAATAAATATCGATAAATCTGTCGATGTCGAACATCACACGATAATCACTGCAGATACGATACGGCTAATTTATTTCTTTAATCTTTTATACTAATGAAAAATGCCAGTGTTTGGCTGTTTGTTTTGTTTCAGTAATGGAAAATCGGCTAAACAGATCAATTCACTCGCACGACACGCGACTATTACAATAAGCTCTGTTACAATAAGCTCTGTTGTCTTTAATAGGTAAGTACTTAATTTCTTATACCTATGAAAATTAAAAGTATTACATTTTAGGTATAAATGTATAACATTATTTTTAACGGACACGCAGCTCGCCTATGCATTTTATTTATTTACATCTTGTAAAACTAAACACTAACCGCATAAGTAAAGCTCCGGGCAAAGCTTAGTATGAGTATAAAATAAATTCATCTTTAAGCAGTCGTGTCATTGCCTTCAAAAATGTGCATTTTATTTCGAATTTGATTGAACATTTCTGTTAAAATGAATCAATTTTATTTTTTATACATTTTAAACTGCATCATAAAAGCTGTTTGTGTATGAGCACTTTCCATTTCAGATGAGTGCAAGTGTAAATCGCTGATATTTCAATATTCTTGACGAATGTGTATTCACGATGTTTTTACGTGCAGACGCATAACATTTTGATAACTTTATCATGCTTTTGGGTGAAGCTAATTTAACGGTAGTCAGCGTAGCGTAAAAAAATAACATAGCCAATGTAAATTATTCAAGAAATGGGCAAGTAAAAGGGAAAACTTTGGGAAAGAGACATTGTTTCTTGACTATTTACATAATTCTATTGAAAAACAGATCTAGCAAGGTTATAAATGCATGAAAAGTAGGTATGTCCTTGTACATTATCGTGTACATTTCCACGATAGCACAATAAAATTACCGCCCCTACACCAAAATTACGCGACAAAACAAAACGATATCGATATAGGTCAAGAGGTACAACACTACGGTTACAGGAAACTTATTTTATTATAGCATCGGGGTACTACACTACTAAGAATGATTGTTATTGTTCCTACAATTGTAAATATCGGCGCCTGCTTCGATATAGTTATATTTCAACGTTATTTATCTAACAATTATCGTTATTGGGTTAACTGTAACGGTTTTATATAACGAGGTGTTGGAAAGTTGATACTGATTGTTGATTATAAGGATTGAGAGCAATTGATGATGCGTCAACTTGCTTACTTGGAGTGTGGGATCGATTGACGGTAGATCGAGATCAATATTGATATTTTCTGCTGTAATACTTGTTGGTTATCTAGTAAGTTGATCTGTTGATGTTGGAAATCTAAGTAGTTCGTCTTTCAGGCTTTAATAATGGGAATATTATGTAGGACCCATCTACATCTTTACTTAACTTTCTTTAGTACTCAATACCTGAAAATTGGCCGTCGCGTCGGCCCAAACTAGCAGGTATGCTTACGTTCAAAGTACATACTAACACTACTCTAAGTAAGGTCTGGCGGTTTTGGGATCTTGTACTATTATAGGTAACTTAATTTTCACATTTATGATAATAATAATAAAAAAAAACGAAAAAAAATCTTGCTAATGTTCAACCCGCTACAGATTTAAATAGCTCCCGATTTCAGAAAGTACAATTTAAATTACCTAATAATTTTTCCTCCACGTTCGCTGTAGTCAGGTAAAACATCTATCAACACTGTAGTTACTACTTAATTAAAAAGGTGTAACTTGTAGGTAATAATATTTGTAATACACGTTAAAGTCTATAATTAATTTATGAATTATTTAATTTGGTCGGTTCCGTAGTTTATATTAGAGGCACGTGCTTGGGTGCGCGGGCGCAGCCCCGACTACTACGGTGGAATGTAGTTGATACTTTTATAAGTGGAACCGAAAGTTTGAAAAATTTTTTCAAAATTATGTTCTTTTTCGTGGTATAAGAGTTGCAAATAAAAAACGTGAATTCCATGAGTAAATTGCTATTTATTTAAGATAATCGTATCTATGGTATCAGCTTTTAAAAGTGCAATGAACTGCATATCAGTTACATTGACATTTATATTCAGTACTTCCGTGTTGTAAATTTTATCTGTATAACACTTCAGACTGAGATATTACCTGATAACTGATAAGATAAAAAAATAATCATGATGTTAAGATTAGGTTTATCGGTGCTGGAAAAATATAAAATTGCATTAGTGCATTAAATACTGTTATTCAAAAGTTTGAAAAATAAAATAGGTACCAGCCACCAAATTATATTACCGTTATATTATTTGTAATATTAACATATTCATAATTTTCAGAGGTTTATAGTCCATTTTAAATTAATTGGGTTCATGGCTCACTTATTCTTTAACCTAGCCTTTTCCCAACTAAGTTGGGGTCTGCTTCCAGTCTTACCAGGTGTAGCTGAATGCCAGTATTTTACGTACGACTATCTGACCTCCAAAACCCACTTACTGGGTAACACGATAGACCTTGGTAAGATTGGTCCCAGCTTGATATAACAAAAAATACAAAAGTATCAAAATTGTTAGTAAGTCTTTTCAATGGGGTGTTGAGTGGTCCCGAGTGGGCGAAACACTCGAAAGATAATTTTAACTTAAACAGCTACTGGCGCTAATAGTATTACAATCTGCCGAACTTTGAGGGGGAAGTACTCCATAAGTACCTAATTAGGAAATTAAGTATTTAATTAGACAAGCCTAGCGGTAAGAAAGCGACCAATCTAAATATATCTATACATCTTATGTAATACCCTACATTGAATATTTTTGAATAAAAGTAATTGCCATGAGGTGTGGGGACGAGTCTGACGCCGAAAATATATTTTTTAGAATTTTTGTCCGTTCGTCTATTTGCCTGGATGTATGTTCCGGATTGGCGCAAAATGGCTGAACAAATTTCACACTAGTGGTAGAATCTTTTGTATCAAAAAATTGTACGAGACAAATTCTACCTCATCTGACTAAAAATGTGAGCATAGGAAATTTCAAAATGTTTCATATCTCCAGACTTATGATTTTTTTTACAATGGTGGCGTTAATTGGCGGCACTACTCGCCTTAAACGTCACTTCACTTTCAACGTCACTTCACTTTCAGCAACTTTAAAAAACATCACAAAATGTTTAAGCAGTCGATAATCATTATTGAATAAACCTTAATAAACTTATAAAGACATCACAGTAATCATCACAGTATTTTGTGTTGCCATTTTACAGAATCTGAACTTTTCTTGTTGCAGATACAACATTAATAAACAACAACAAAAACAAACAACAACTTAAATAACAACAACTAACTACTACTGCACAGTTACTACTGCTACTACCTAACTACTTCTACTACTTAACTTTAATATACAACATTTCAAACAAGAAAGTATCAAAACCACACGTCCTTTCAAGGTGTTGAGTGAAGGCACTTCAGAAGATAATTTTAACTTGTCGGCTACCGGAGGGCGCTAATAGCTACATATGAGATAGGTACGTTATGTCACAACACTGTTGTTTATGAAGTTATAGCGTTTTTACTTATGACAATTCGTCGCTTATTTACCTAAGTGACGTAACTGATTCGAAGCACATTTTACAGGGCAAGCTATTTTTCTTTTTTTTAAAGTGTAGGTACATCGGTATCGATTTTTTTGCATTATCATGGGGACCGTAAGGCATAGGTACAGATACGCCGATTAGACAGATCGATTCGACTTGGAAAATGTATCAAATTACTATAAATAGGTCGGCTATCGGCTTAGTCCAAATGTCAGATACGTCAGTTAGTCAGATTAGCGACGATTTATGTGCATGTGCATTTATGTAATACCTAGTATATAAGGTGTATCTATTCATACACTAAATCTCTTAAGGGTTCATTGTACTCATCATTATGAACCACTTTTATTATGGGATAAAACCTGAAATCGCGAAAATAAATCGGCTGTTCAGTACCATATCAAAGTCGTCAAAATGTATGTATGCATAGCAGAGGGACTAAAACGGCAACTTTGGCAGAATCATAATAGGATAATATTATGAATAATATTTGAAATCGTAAAACGGTCACAAACTGACAATATATTATGAAATTGACAGTTTGTGACCGTTTTACGATTTCAAGTATTATTCATAAATATTATCCTATTATGATTCTGCCAAAGTGGCCGTCAAATCGCGAAAAAAAAATTGATTTTTTTTTCGCGATTTCAGGTTTGGTCCCATAGTAAAAGTTGTTCATACTGATGAGTACAATGACCCCTTAATAGATTTCGTGTATGAATAGATACACCAAATTTTTGAAAAAAAAAAAAACGAAATTCAAATCATATGCAGGGTGCATAAATTATGATTGTATTATTTTGATTTTATTATGATTTGAATTTCGATATTAACGATTTTTTCAAAATTTCTGTTTTTATTGTTAGGTACTTAAGAATATTTTACATCGAATTTGTACTAGTATTTGTTGATACTTAGATCAATTTCTGTCTGAGCTATTAAAAAAAACAAAAAACTAGGTATACCATAGGCTTCTACTCCGTTCACCTATTCATACCCCGTTTTTTTTTAAAACGATAAAAAAAGTCATCCGGTATTATTTTTTGGTATTTACTGTATAAGTAGGCATTTGTTTATGGATACCAAAATATTCTTGAATTTAGCATACTTTCCGCACGTAACATAAACCTTCTAACCGTTCAACGAGGTAAGCAGATCATGTATAGATCGGAATGCATGGTATTCTAAATACGGTTTGCAGCTGTTGGGACCGATATAGAAATACTTAACTAGGTTACAAGTTAACTTGAGCTTTACAAAGTCTAAGAGATGACTTTTCTTTCATTATTTTGTAAGGAAATTGTTTAGGAATACATAACATTACTTCTTTATTAGGTAGCAGTTAAAACACCGCAATAACTAATTATATTTAGGGGTCAGAAAAAAATCAATTCACTATATATTAGGTGTGCATCAAATTTTTTGAAGTGCAAACTTCTTTAAGCGCGTTGAGCGTATTTTGGTACGGGGAAATCTTACGGGTTCGAATCACCGCGTCATCGCGACATATATGCTATGCATAGTTTTACGATTAAGTTTTCACTTCTTATTTCAGTCGCCATGGCTACCTATTTTTTTTTCTTCATTAATACAAAAAAAAATATTTTCAGTACTTATTTATAAGAGCTTCGAAAATAGGATTCTGTTCTGTATAAGATAAAATAACAGTATTATGTATTGATTTCTGAAATTTAAGATTTTTAGCAGCCAGAGCAACTTCAAACTCAAACTCAAAGCATTTATCACACTTCACACTAATCACACTAATATTATAAAGGCGAAAGTTTGTGAGTGTTTGATACTTCCTCACGCTCAAATGGCTGGACCGATTTGTATGGAATTTGGTATGTAGATAGCTTATACCCTGGATTAACACGTAGGCTTTTTATCCCGGTTTACGCGGGTGAAACAGCAGGGCGCAGCTAGTAATATTATAAAGACGTAAGTTTGTGAGTGTGTGTTTGTTTGTATGTTTGTTACTTCTTCACGCTCAAACGGCTGGACCGATTTGGACTTTTTATCCTGATCTACGCGGGTATAACTGCGGGGCGCAGCTAGTGTAAAGTAAACTAGCTACAGGCACTTTTGAATTGTCAAGGGGTCGGTCAGTCAGAAAGATGAAGCTATTTGCCCATTCCAAAGTGTAGTAGGTACCCATGGAAAAGAACGGACATGAAACTTCTACATCTATTCAGTCAGTTGCAGCTCACTAAGTGAAAAATATTGATATCGATATAAGTGGAAGCGCATACCAGCATCACTAGTAAAGATTCACTCTCCATCCCGACTTCCTAAACAAAGGTCACCGAATCTAACACAGCAAAACACAATCAAAACCATATAATGCTATTCAATCTGCCTAGCCTTTTCCCAACTATGTTGGGGTCGGCTTCCAGTCTAACCGGATGCAGCGTATTTTACAAGGAGCGACTGCCTATCTGACGTCCACAACCCAGTTACTGAGTAATACGATACCCCTTGGTAAGACTGGTTGTCAGACTTTCGGGCTTCTGACGACCCGTGACGACTGTCAAAGATCCACGAATGACAGCCGGTACCAACGGCTTAACGAGCTTTCCGTGGCACGGAGGAGTCTCGGTATTTAAAGATGGTCACCCATCCACGGACCAACCCTGGCAAGCGTAGCATAACCTGATGGATCGACCCGTGCGGCTGTTATTACTTAGCCACGAGCTACTTTACACCACAAATGTACACCAATCATGATCGGAGTCCTACCTACCTTAGTCCTTCCGCAGCTAGTAGACACAATACCATCCATCCCTTAGGCTAAGAGTCTACATAACAGATGATCCTCATAACTCAAGCGGTAAGTCGGCTCTTAGAGTATTAGTTACACGATATATGGCTCGCCTCCGGGCTATGTCTGTATTAGCACGGATTTTTCATGTGCAATATCGCATTAATGTCCTTGTGAATTACCGCCTACAGAATGAAGGTATAACTCAATATGTCTTGTTTAGAAAATTATAGTGATTTATTTGGCGGTTGTGCGTGGTCAATAGGTAATATCTAGGCATTGGGTACGTTAATGTGAAGTTTATTTGTTCTTTGTAGGAGCACGAAGCACACACAACTCCTAAAAAGATTTACAGAAAAAATACTTCAATAACCCTTGATATATTAGAGGAAGATATGTTACGCGCTAACATCGCAATCACTAAACCTGGACTCGACGCACGACTACATGCACCGAAACTGACACATCTATGATCATAGTTGCAAACCTACAGTTACTGATAGACGAGAACAGAGATAGGAGCCGGCGCTGTCGTGCAAGCAAAATCGCGTTAGCCGCCGAATGCTTACGATTATGAATGACATTGTATGTCTATCTCGCTCTCACAGACATGGCGAAGCAAACATTAAATATTATTATAATTTTCAACAAATTAACATTTTTGGCTGTAGGTGCTTACGAGTGAAAAGTAATCCCGTGGAACTTGTTTTTGAACTATTTGTGCACATTTTAAAAACACATAAAGGCATTGTTGCTGCTTATTTAGACGATTACGGTAATTTTACTTAACGTGCTAAACAAACGCCGCTTCGATTGTGACTAAGGTCAATTGTGTGCGTTAACACAATTTATGCGGTCCACGTCGAGGAGCGCGAACCTTATCTTCCTAATTTATACATCAATGTCAATAACTCAATAATTCAATGCTAAGGTTAGACAGATTGTCAGGATCAGTCTAAGAAGAGAACAATGAAATTCTCTTAAGGTTATGGAAAGACGTTACATCCTTGGCTCCGGCTTTCATACTATACAGGGTGTAAGTGTAAACAGTAGCAAATTTTTAAGGGGTCATTGTACTCATCATTATGAACGACTTTTACTATGGGACCAAACCAGAAAGCGGGGAAAAAAATCAGCTGTTCAGTACATTTATGTTCGTTTAATTCGTCAAAATGTAGGGAACACCTGATTTTTTTTCGCGATTTCAGGTTTGGTCCCATAGTAAAAGTTTTTCACAATGATGAGTACAATGACCCTTTAAAAGATTGCCACTGTTTACATTTACAAACCTGTATACGTATACTACATCTATGATAGGTATTCAAAACTGGGCTGCCTACATAGTACCTACTTAGTTGCTTTTAAGTTAAGGGGTCCCGAGACGATCAATTGCAACTGATTAATTGGCATCAATTTTTATTGAAATAATATTGTCAATCGCTTCAATTGCAATTGGTAGACGATCAATTTGCAATCACGTAAAAATTGATAGTTGATAATAAATTGCAATTGATCGTTTCGGGTACCCTTAACAGGCTGTTGGATGGCAGTCGATGTTTTTAAGCGATTAGACTGGAAGCCGTCACCAATCAAATTAAAAATAATAAGCTAGGCATATGAATCACAAGAACCGACAAAGTAAATATTTTCAATCTTACTCTCAACCGGATCAAAGTTTAATCTTTTAAGCTTACGTTTTAACGAGCAGTGCACTCCTAGACGTAAATACGTTCAGACTAAATAATATTAATACCTAGTTCATGTTATCTTTTCAATCGGACGCCATCTTACAATGGCGGCTTGTCAAAACGATTTTATGCTCCGCTGAAATTAGTAATTGAAAATTTTAAAGGTTATGTTTACAAAGTAGTGTTTATTTTTCCTGATTGGCGATTTAAATATACCTACGATGGTGTTCATGTTTTTAGGGTTCCGTACCCAAAGGATACCAATGGGACTCTAGGGGTCCGCTGTCCGCCTGTCACAGAGACACTTGAAATTTTCACAGTGTGTATTAATATGACCGACCTCTATAACAAAAAATAAAAAAAAATAATTTAACGGGATCTCCATACAAGAAAAGTGTTTTAAATATATGTAGTGTTAAATATTGTACGGTGGTACGCAACCCTTCGTGCCACCGTACAATATTTAACACTTCACCCGCACCCTTCGTGTGCGAGACCAACTCGCACTTGTCCACTTTTTTAAAATTTAATGAAAATTAAATTAGTTTTATTTTACCTTCTTAATTGAAAGTAAATTCGATTCATTTATAATTTAGTATTTCCGTGATTTTATTGTGTCATAACTCATAACTTACAAACATTTCACAATTATGCCTAATGCATATTTTATGCATAATATTCTACATTCATGAGAATATTGGCTTAGCTCAATAATTACGTATTCTTAACGGAAATCAATGAGCTAATCATATTATAAATAACTCATTTATAATTAAATCAGCGAGCATCTCCACAGGGCGCCATATTACCTTCTTACTTAACTTAAACATTAAGTTAGTTCAAAAACGTGTAAATCGGCTTATAACTATAAATAAGTTATGTTGTAACTTAGCGGCCGGCGGGGCGCTAGCGGAAGTTACTTATAACAGTTTCGTAGCTTAGCTTACATAAACATACATACACGACAAGTAACATCTTTCTCTTGAACGTGTGTTTGCAAATGGAGGCAAATTAAGTATAAGTTATCGATTGGATCTAATACTAAAATAATAATTTAATGACCGCTATCCCATCTTATTTATTAATCTATAAAGATTGCTGAAACAGCGGGCCAATTGCGTAACACACGATCAATTGGAGTTGGTTTCATTTTGACAGTTCAACAACATTCATTGCTTTATTAGTAAGAAAGAAAGAAAGAAAGAAAAATGTTTATTTGGACACAGTTCGTGAAACACAAAAAAACAAAAGAATTACGTTGTCGAGCAGACAAATTTTCCAAACAAATGAAGCAATGGATTAGCAATTTGCTACAAAATGAATCAGATTCCGATTGACAGTGTATTACGCAATTAGGGTACCTACTTATAAAGCTAAATGAACGAACAAAAAAGAGTTGTTAAATTGGCGATAGCCAATAAACTCTGTCAACAGGTCTCTAGCAACGTATGCAACTATATGTCTTAGAATATCTTCTACGCTACAGACAGACGTATTGTATGTTATATATTATATATTATGTAGATATGTATTCGTCTAATCTATTAATTGAGTCCTCTTAATGTTTTCTTCTATACTTATTATAAATTAAAGTCGCTTTTCGTGTCTGTCTGTGGCCGCTGTGTGTTCTTCTAAACTACGCAACAGATTTTAATGCGGTTTTCACCATTATTTAGAGAATTTATTCCAGAAGGTTTATGTCTGTAAAACAATAATATCGAACTTACATTTATTACAGAATGCTCGATGCTTTGTCAAGCCGTAAAAATCATGCGAAGCAAGGGCGGGTCGCTAGTTATTTATAAAAAACTGGCTTTTGCCCGCGGCTTCGCCCGCATTTATTATACATACTGGGTGATTTTTTAATGACCAGCCAAATTTTCACACAGTGTTCTACCCATGAATATGAGCAACTTTCACTATGGGACCAACTTTGAAATCACGAAAAAAAAAACCAGCGGTTTCCTACAAAAGTTCAATACCTACTCGATCAAAATGTATGAAACAGCTGATATTTTTTTTGCGATTTCAAAGTTGGTCCCATAGTGAAAGTTGTTCATATTCATGGGTAGAACACCCTGTGAAAATTTGGCTGGTTATTAAAAAATCACCCTGTATAAACCTTCCTCTTGAATCACTCTATCTATTAAAAAAAACTGCATCAAAATTCGTTGCGTAGTTTTAAAGATCTAAGCATACATAGGGACAGACAGCTGGAAGCGACTTTGTTGTATACTATGTAGTGATAGTGATAGTGAAGAGCCACACCAAATTATGATACTTACGAACGTCCACTAGCCTGGCTCCAACCTTACCGACTAGAGACTGCCAAATTAAAAAGAAAAACAAATAATTATGCATAAACAATTAAGACCTAATCTCCCCGTGTCCCGCCACTTCCTGAGTTCGACATCCACTGCGCTCTAGATAAACAAAGCCGATACAAGAACAAGCAGCAAGCGGTAATGAATGCGGCTATCTCAAGGCGCAATCTTTGATGCGCCCGCGTCGCGATCCACCGCTCTTAACACATTAGTATCGCTTTGAGAGGCCCCTACTAGTTGTTTTTGTGTGAAAATTAATTTGAAAAAAAAGAGAAAATAAAAACTGCACATAAGGGGTTGATTTTTAGTCGTCACGTAACTTTTGATTTGCATACAGTCGATAATAGACAATATTTATTGTCGAAGAACTGATGGCCGGTGGAGCAGACGAGTCCTGGAGTGGAGACCGCGTATCGGTAAGCGTAGTGTGGGATGCCCCTCAGCTAGATGGACCGACGATCTGAAGAAAGTGGCTGGGACAGACTGGATGCGGAAGGCGGAGGACAGGGTGTTGTGGCGCAGACTGGGAGAGGCCTATGTCCAGCAGTGGGCTGCGATGGGCTGAGTTGATTGATTGTTTAATATTTTTACAAAACAAAATCTCTATGAATGAGTTATTTAAAAAAAATCTTATTTAGGTTATGACCGATAAACTTAGGAGCTGCAATACTAAATTAAAAACTTAGTCACTGCCTTTACAACCATTAATCTGTTAACCTAGTTTAAAACTATTTATTTTGCTTTTACCCTAATGATTGATACGAGTGTAAGAAATACTTCTAATCCAGCAAATAGAATTTGATAGATTTATCAATGGTGACAGATCAATTGAAATCATACTAAGAAACAATTTCTAACTCATAATTGTGAGAAAAAATGTTTTCAATCGAAACTACGAACCACTACTTCGATACTACTTCGATTGGAAACATTTTTCTTACTGATTGCTAGAGAAAAATCCACTCCTGCGCAATTAATAAATTTAACGCCATTAAAAATTACGAAAGCATTTCAAAGTTAACAACCAATTACATATCTATCTGATTATCTGTTTCCGCCACAGAGTGTGGAAAAAGATAGATTTGCCTCGGACATAGGTAATTAGGTGTTTATAATAGCTGTTAGCCGACGCGCGACATTCGAACGGACGTAAAAATATCGCGGCGATTTTTTATCGCTCACTGGATTGTCAACGTTTTGCTTAGCACCGAGAGTTGAAAATCCAACAGTGTGTTTTTTCGACGCTCTGGGGTGCACTCTGTTGAATTCTCAATGCTCGGCTCAGGAGAGTTCAAAATCCAGTGCACGATAAAATCCCGCCGCGATATTTTTACGTCCGCGCGAACGTTGCCTTAAAGGCCTTTTGCATTTTTCCTCTCTCATGTCAGTACGAACTAATACGACAAAATAGCTCATGTGATGGTGTAAAGATTTGGCTGTCAGCAAGTTTGATTGCTGTGTGGGACTGGTTCCAGGGTGAATTTAAGTATCAGTTAACCCGTCGCACGCCAATTAGCAGACACAATACATTTTCTATTGTTATCTGAACACATTTTTTTTTTGTGGATGGGAAATCATCAAATAACTTCTCCCGCTCTGGATGGAGCGGAAGGGCTTGTCATACTTTTACTGACTAAAACCCATCCGTGTTCCTTCAGTTGCCTATGCTAGGGCCACGGTATCTTTTTTAAACAACCCGCGACCCCAGCGGCATCGGCCCTATTGGACCCCATCTTTTGCTGACATCTCTTAAAGGCGCGCGTGGAACACAACGCGCCGTCAACCCGGGCCTGGTCCTTACCGGACGGTGAGCTACCCACTACTCACCGTCCGCAAGCCCGCGCCTACGGTGGCCAGAAATCGCCTCTTGATTCCCGCCGCCCACGGCGTCTCCTGCGGCGACTGAGGGCGTGAGGCTGCCTCTCCCTCACGCGTTCCGCCTCCTCCTTCGCGAGCATTACTGCTTCGCAGAAGCAGGTGACGGCCTCCCATGCACTCTCGCTCCGCACCATGGCCTGGACCAGGCTCGGACGCGAGAGTTCGCCGCAGCCGATCGCCTCCGTGAGAACACGGCGGTGCTCTGCCCAAGCCGGGCAGACCTCCACTGTATGCTCCACCGTGTCCTCCGGGCGATCCACACAATGGTGACACCCGGGCGTTTCCTCCCGCCTTATGCGAAACCTTATCTGAACACCTGGGTGTGCAATCGACGTTTAAAGAGTTACGAGCGGTTCTCTAAATAAATCATAACAAAATTATTGATTTTGAGACCTCAAAAAAATATCAACTTTGGAATTCTATATCTTGTATTATGATAAGACGATTTCAAGTTACCTTTCAAGAGTAGTGATAATAGCCAATTAGTCGTGAATGAAGAAAGAATACAGTAATCTCTATATTTTTTCATTGCTCTATGGTTTCCGCCAATAATTTATAAAATAAATCTCGAGCGTATAATTACAATTTCATTAATTACAAGGTATTACAGTAAAAGATAACGCGATTATACTGTAATGGGATCAAAGGATCTAATGACCGTAATTTGTTTTATCATTTAGATATTAGAACTGAACCAAGCAAATTGAATAGAAGTCGTACATTCGTTTAAAATGGAAAGCGATATTTAGGTTTCACATTTCAATGATAACTGTTATAGTTAATTTTAACGATATTCCATTTAAGGTTCTGTTAGAAATAAGATAGATATATGAAAAGCTTAACTTTGAAATAGGTAATTGCATCAGGCGATTCTTGTCGTGAGGTCCAAAGCTAGATTCGAAGGAAAAATGTGGTATTTTTTATGTAGTTACTTTTTCCAGAGCTAAAATTATGCGTTTTATCGCAAGGCCACCCACATTTCACTTTTTTTTTGCTGTTACTTAGATGTTTAAGTATAATGTTGTGTATGTATGTTGTTTAAGTTTGATGTAATGTTGTTGTGTTGTGTTCTGTTAACTTTCTAGTGACACTCCTCTTAAATGCTGTTACATTGGAAATAGAACCCATGGCTGAACGCTGACCCTCAAAATACAGGTCCAGACCAAGTTTGGGGGGTTAGGATCTGATTTGTGGCAATACATTCGTGTGCTATTTTATGATGACTGGCTTGTACCATGTATTTCTTAGTGTCAAATAAATATATATTTATTTTAATGTTATAGAAAGCGACCCTATTGCCAGTACCACGACAAATTCAGACTCCAAGAAACTAAGAAATTCCTTTCTATTTGTTTTTTGGCTGCTATGCTCGGGGGAGGTCTCTCACAAGTCCTTCCAGGAACTTTATCCCCGCAAAATTAAAAATTCCATAACGTAAAAAAATCCAAATTCACAACCCAATCCGGGGATCAAACTCACGTTCTGCAGTGTATTACGTACTTGCGATCGCTAAACTAATAAGGCAATCTCACATCAAAGACCTACGAAGATAGTAGGGGCTCATAAATAAGGAAGAACTATGCATGAGCTCCTCTTGACTTGCACTTAATAGTTTCAGGATGCTGTTAGTGGCACAAGTAAGTAATTAAGTGCTGATCGCCGGGGGTCTATTAGTGTCGGCTTCACGCCTTCTCTACATATGTGTACGATTATGACCCTTGACGGAACGGATTTGAGGAAGTTAGAAGAGTAATTGATATGAAACATGTTTTGTTAGACCTAGCCTGCACTGCGAAATCTCACGCGAATAAACATCGCGCGGTTTATATTCAGTGTACGGAATTGCAACTAACACACATTGCGAAGAAAATTCCTAGCGATTTTTGTCAGTTCTATGCAGATCTCAGCTGAGACGCATGTCTACAATGGACAACAGCACTAATAAAATACGTTTTTTTACCGCCATTCGCGCGCCATTTTTTTTCGCTATGCGAGGGGCGCCATACAACGCCATACGCCCCAAAATATTCGCGCGAATTAAATTCGCACCGCATTGTGTCAAATCTGCATCAAACCAGGGCGTGTAGCTGCATGAGATATCATGTGTTACAGAATTACGATAAAAAAATCGCGCGATTTTTTATCGCAGTGCCGCTAGGCCTTAGTTGCTGTTGAAAAGTGTGCTGAAGATACACTAAAATAAACACTTGTAAATATTTTATTAGCGTCGTCTTTTGGCATAGCTCAAATTGTCGTGTGAGATGGAACCCTTTTGTTGAATTTATTGGGTCATAAGCAACCTATCTAGTATCTACATTATGCGACAAAAGTAAACAAAAATCATACCGTATCTGAGAATGTTTATTAATGTCTTTCAGAGGTATTGTTGAAAGAATATGTGGTTTCTCCATAAAATAAAGACACTAATCTGCAATGAACTGATTGATTGATCTCTTTTCTGATAAGATAAGAGGCCAACGTGCATAATCAGTTAGATACATACTCGTAAAAGAAACAATTCTGTAAGATGGAAATGCATAAAGTCTAGAGATTGTTCTCTCTCATTCATTATTCGCCTAATTAATACAAAATTAACCAGTTCCTAACCTTGTTCTAACCAATATGGATTAACCAAACGATGTTCTCATTAGTCTCAGCCAATTAACAGCAATTTGTTTCAGGGTAAATAACCTTGTAAAGTTGTGGAAAGCGCTGTTTAAACCAGGGTAAGTTACTGCGGCCGAGGTCAGGAATTGGATGCGTTAATGAAGAACATCTTGGGAGCTAATTGTGATGAAAAGGCTCTTGGGGATCTTGTAAGGAGTACTCGTGACTGTGGTGTTAAGTCTGTAGGTCGGTAATAAACTTTGGAAGGATTAGGTTTTCGAATTAGCAGCTTTGTGGTTGTTGAATTAAATTGGCAGGCAGAAAGCTAAAATGGATATGGGTCATGCTTAGGCTGGCGACGGTTTTATGCTACGTTAGGTGAGGGATTTATCTGAGAGGAAAAACGCTGCGAAACTGATACTGCTGACTGTGGCAGCGGCACAGACGGTTTAGCGTAGCAAGCAACGTAGCAAAAGTATAGGGTACTACTTACCGTTGACCTAGAATCATGAAATTTGGCAAGAAGCAAGATCTCACAACACAAGTAAAGGAAAAAGTCCGAAAATCGTTAATTTGTAATTTTATCACATAAATAATTTTTTTTTGGAATTACAAACTTTACAGTTGGACAACTATTTATTTATTATTTCCTAAACACTGACCCGAGGGCTGGCTTTAACTTTGGCCAGAGGCTTAGCATTGCCATACAACGTGGCAATGCGGCCAGTCTCTTGGGTACTTTGCCAGTCGACAGCGATGCGGAGGAATTTTTCGACGCCATATTTTAGTTTTTTAATAGTTTTAGTTTTAATATATAATTTTGTTATTTTTAGGTTATATTACATTTAAATTAACCGTTTACAGAAACTAAACACATAACCTAGTACAATTTTGGTTTTAGCCACACACGAAAACCTCTCAGGGCTTATCTGTGTGCTGGCAAGCCGTTCATTTAACAAGGATCTTACTGACCCTGACGTATATCAATGTATGGGAGAACATGTTTTTCAACAACAATGTTAAGTTTGTTTTTGGGATAAATTCTTTTCAACTACGGAACCCTTCTTTGTGCGTGATCCGACACGCACTTGACCGGTTTTTTTTTATCAGATTGGTCTCCAACCTTAGGCAGTTTACTTAAATTCCAACGGATTTGTTATCTTTAGTATCAGCAAAGCTCGTAGATGAACGACAGACAAACCTATAAGGATTAACTAGACAATTACCAAGTTCGATGCAAAAATATAAGTGACCATTTTGTTTTGACTGCCCGGATATCTGTTGTCATTCCGCAGTCAATAAAGCCTTCTAGGCTTGTATGTAAATATTTGGGAAAGTCCAAATGATTTACTTACCGTATGGGAGTGGAACCGAGTAACAAGTTAGTTGTAGGAAGGAGCGCAAGCGCAAGGAAACTCGTGCGTTCAGTAATAAATTGTAAACTCGCTCCGAGGACAGCTATGGGCTATTTATCAGCTTAAGTAAAACCAATTGGCGCAATGTAAATGTGGACAGTGATCGTGATAAATATGTCAGTGTTTTTGTATGGGTAGTAGTCGTGAACATTAGAGAGTCAATCTGTTTTTAACCGACGATAAAAAAGGAGGAGGGTAACAAACAACTTTTACTATGGGACCAGAAATCGTGAAGAAAAATCAGAAATTCCCTACACTTTGACGAGTTATGCGAACATAAATGTAGGGAACAGCTGATTTTTTTGCGATTTCAGATTTTTCCCATAGTAAAAGTTGTTTGTTATCATGATTACAATCATGTGTTTCAGTATTGGTCACTAATTATTAGTCACCCTATACTTATATATTTTTTTTTATGACCACGCATAACTTTTTACAGAGTCGTCTGATTTGAAAAAAAATTGTTTTGTTCGAAAGGGTATACCTGAAAATTGGTCCCATATAAAATGTATTAACTTTGTTTGGGTAGTTTTTGAGTTAGCTTCAATAATACGTTTTTTTTCCCACTTTTTATGTAGTGATGTTCTAGTTTCTTTTGCAGGTATTCGAATTTGTGTGGTGTAGTTAGCACAACTAAACAGTGAAAAATAAGAACTTTTGACAATAAAATACGACCGCCTTCCAAAAACAACACTACAAAGTGAAAAATAACTTTAATTTCGGAAGTCGGTGGCAAAAAACGAAAATACATTTAACCAGACACCGACTTCCGAAATTAAAGTTATTTTTCACTTTGTAGTGTTATTTTTGGAAGTCGGTTGTATTTTTTTGTAAAAAAGTTTTTATAGTCAGGTAGGTTTTCTGCTAGAATCCACTTGGGGATTTTAGACTAGTTCAATAAACATGGCGAGAATGCTGACAGGATGTTGTCAGGATATTAACAGTATCTGGGGCTGGCACACTATGCTGCGCATAAGACAGCAAAAGTGTTCACTGGAAGTTTTAACAAAATACCATAAAACGCACAAGGATATATAAAGTCCATAAATTTTGCTTGACGAAACTTCACTGGTGGACCATTATTGTTTCTACCCCTAATACTCGTATATGCCATAACAGGCCATTTCCGAACTAAAACTTAGCTCTAAAGTCCACAATTCATACTGTAGGTCACAATTGCTAGTCTAATCTTATGTAAACACCCGATACCATCCAACATGGAAGCAAATCCGACAAAGCTCCAATCTATCTGTTGTCCTCAATACAACACCTTCCAGATAAAGCTCGTTCAATTGAGTAGTTAAATTATGCAATCTTCCCATCTCGTGGGTAGTCCGTAATGATCGAGTTAGTGCTGAGGCTGTTCAGGCCAGTGCAGATCTAAGATATGATGAACTAAAGGATTTGCATAAGGAGTAAAAGCTGAAAGGAACTGGAATGGTCCTTGTAGACAAAACGGTAAGCGGTTATACAGACAATAACTTTCTTAATAGAATTTACAAGTCAAATTCGCGACTTCACAGCGTGAACAGCTCATGATACGTCAGGTTTGAAAACAGTCGGATAATACCGATGAAATACATGATATCAAAGCTGTGAATACTCCTAAAAGTGATGTAGACATTGATGATGTTAATTACATAAGTAATATCATGTCATCTTGAGACATTGATTCCTCTAATAATGACGCTAAGTTCTAGATAGATAGATAGCTAAACATTTATTCAGTGCACACAAAAGATATAGCACAACACACAAAACTACAATTAGATGAATATAAAACAAGGTGCCAATAAAAAAAAGACATACCTATAGAAATAAAAGTGACAATAAGACATACATAAAATCGAATTAATAACGAATATACACAGTGCGGTGTGCATCTCAAGATTGCACCAAATGAGAGTCCAGGTCAGCATGTGTCAGTTCCTGACGCTGATATTCTGCTGGATCCCTGCAGTGACATATGGACGTCGAGCAGACGAGATAAATTGATGTTGTGAAAAAGTGTTATGCGCGGAGTGAAATTCTTTAAGTATACTCGACACTTTAATTATGTATTCTATATCAAAGTTTTCCTTTGGGAAACATTCTTGTTCGATGGTGTGTTGATTTTGTTCTATCTGTCTATTATGTATGACAATACCGTAGATGTGACTAAATGCAAATATCTTCAAAGACAATTGAAAGAATTTCTTTCACCGCTAACTATGCATTTGCTACCGTACTACTTTTTTAAGCGGGTTTTTAACAGCGCTAGTGTTATGTTCACTTTTCCCTGAACATAACACTAGCGCTGTTAAACAGCGCTAGTGTTATGTTCAGGGAAAAGTATGAAAGTAAAGGAAACGGCCCTGGTAATGAGGAACATTGAACCAAATACGTTAAAACCTTCGATAAGCGCATTGTTTTGCAATAACGTATTACGAGTTTTTAACGTTCCTACAATTGTTATATTTGTATGAGCAAACAATGGAGCAAGATCAGGGAAATTATATATCAAAATAATTTTGTCAATTATTGGTCTACCAGTTTATCTTTTTTACGATCCATTCATTATTGCTTTCGAGGATTTGATAATTATTATAACTTTCAGTTCATCATCACTTTCTAATGTTTTATCTAGCTTGCAACCCATATCACCACTTTCATTATTCATCCCTTCATCGTTACAAACATCCACAGCTGTTCATGGATTTCCTACAACCATCACTCATTCAATCATCATTAAAGTGATCTTTAATGAACCGCTGTGAGACATTATTGTCATAACTGCCAGGTGTGATCGTATTGATTTATGATCCCAGTATATTTATGCAGAAAACTACTTCCTGACATTGCATTTTAAGACACCATTCTTTGTCAAAAACCTTTCGAAAAATAGTTTTAGCAACCATTTTGTCGATGACACTTCAAACAGATATTAAGTGTACCAAAAGGTTTCCACATAAACCCATTACAATTAAAATACATTCCATAGTGTGAAGGTACCATATCCCAAGACCTCTAGCCCACGGAACCGTTCCCAGTCATTAACGGTTAGTGCTGGGAACGCGATCCTATCGCGTCGGATCTGAACCCAATATATCTGAACTTGCAACTCTCAAGTGCAAACTCTCAGTTTAAATATATTAGAGACCGTTAATCCAGTTAATGTATGGCTGGGTTTAAGGTTAATTATGTTTTAGGTGTTAAGGATGTGCTTTAAAGCTTCTTCATACAAAATTCTATGAGTTAAATCTCTCTTACCATTTCTGAAAGATGACTGCTGATCTCTAGGTATTATTTTGTTTTACTAAATAATCTGTAATATTAATGAAGTGCAGTTAGTTTGACTTTTTACTAAAGTATAGGATAAGCTCGTGGTACTACTAATGAATGATTAAGTCAAAATCGTTTATACTAAGAAATAATAGCTTGTGGTACAACATATGAGTATTATGTATGAAAAAGTTACTACCTAAGTGCTTAAAGATGCTCGATGGGGTGATGTAAACGAACTGATAGCAACTCTTGAGAAAGGAAATTGAGATCGTACTGAAATTAAAGAGCAGTTTGCACCTTCCGTATTTCAGTTTTTTAAGAAGATTTCATAGATAAAATCAAAATTGTCATGATTGATCACATGACAGCTGTTTGCCCACAACGACAATATCAAACCAATTATTTCAACGGAATCTGTAACTTCCTACTTTTTACTAATAAACAAACAAACAATCAAACAAAAACCAACACCCAATACAATAAATTATTCGGATGAAATCTAATACTCGGTTAGTTGTCGCTTTCTCGGGGAGTCGCTGCCGTGCAAAGGATAGTAAATTAAGCCGCGACGATACTTCGATAGCAAGCTGCCATGTTTATTAAAGTGCCATTGAATTAAACTGTACTTTCAAAGTTATGCTCATAGGCTGAGGATTCCGCCAATTTATTGGGATTTAATTTGTTAAAAACAACAATTTTTGTTTGTTTGTTGTTGTTGTGTTTTATTTGTTTGTTTGTTGTTTTGTTTTGTTTGTTTGTTTGTTGTTTGTTCAATTTGTTTGTGGCAAAAAATTGGTAAATCAGGAGCCAAATTTGAGCAACAGCCTCACGGGCTGATCGAAGGTCGGTTTGTGGGATGGGTGACCATTCATTACATATCAAGACCTCTCCGTGTTGGTCCCGGCTGTCATTCGTGTCTAACAGTCTAAATCTTTGACAGTCATTACGGGAGTCAGAAGCCCAAAAGTTTGACAACCAGCAATCTTACTAAGGGGTATCGTGTTACCCAGTAACTGGGTTGTGGAGGTCAGATAGGCAGTCCCTACATGTAAAATACTGATATTCAGCTGCGTCTGGTTAGACTGGAAGCTGAAAAGGCTAGGCAGATTTTGATCAAGATCAAATTTTCATCGTTTCATCCGTTGCTGGTTGGTCTCTATAATTTCATCTAAGTTAAAATCACGATCATTCACAATGTGTCTGCCTGTGGAAGTCCATTCATCTGCTATTCATGTGTCATGCTAAGTGCCCTGTCCAAACGAATATTTCCGGGCAAACTTCTTCGGAGAATTTATTCAGCTGTGCATAATCTTGTACTTAACTTAATTCGGCACCCTGGCCTAGTTCGATTTTAGGGTTCCGTACCAAAATGATAAAAAGGAACCCTTATGGTGCGACTAAGTGTCTCTTTCCGTCTGTCATAGCTGGATATCCCAAGAACTACTAATGCTATCAACTTGAAATTTGGAACAGTTTTATATGACGTATGCCCAACTATTTAATTAATAAGAAACTTTTTTTTTTTTGCAACAGGGACTGAAAGGGGATCTTAAAAATTCGAAGCTACTGAAAGAGCGCTATTTGTACATTCTCAAACATTTTTTTTCTTTTTTTAGGCCGCACAGTTTTCGACTTTTGATGAAAAATTTAAAAAAAATACCGTTCCTATAACTCCGAAGTTTGCAAAGAGAAAAATCTGAAATTATTCTATGTGATAGATTGGTGATAGAAGTTTATAAATGTAAAGATTACAGAAAAAATAAAACGATGTCTCTAAAGAGCACACTTTTTCAGAAACCAGAACAAACCCTCGGTGCGCGAATCCGACTTGCTTTTGACTGGTTTTTTTAAAGTGCAATACATCACTAGTTAGATTAAAACTTGCCGCCATAATTGGACTTTCACGCATTTTACAGGACATGGTCTTTACTACCGCAACTTCAATATACTACCCGTAACCGTAACAACTTTATCATTAATCATTACTCTTTTAAAAGTGATAATAAGTACCCGTCTTTAGGGCACGTTTACACTTGACCGGCCGGCAACGCGATAAGCTTCCGCGAATGCATGCAAAGCGCCCATTAACCGTTGATGCGGCCCGATCGGCCATTACGTCCGCGAATTAATTAAATTATTTCCACGAAGTAATGCTAAATTAATTTAATTGCGATTTGGCACAGCTTTGTCTTATCATGACTGTGGTTTCTCTAGGGAAAGCAGGATTTGTTGCTTCTACGTTTGTGTTGGAGATATAGGTACAATAGTCGTTTTGTGCTATGTATTAATATAAATAAATAATGATTTTGCCATGAATTATGCTGATTGTGATTTCCATTGTATCAAACGAGTTTTTTTACGCAGTGGTGAAGTAATTATACAAATGGATACAACTTTCTATTCTTCTTATTATTTTTCTTATTTTTTTCTTTCTTTCTTTTTCTTTTTCTTTCTTTCTTTTTTCTTTCTTTCTTTTTTTCTTTCTATAACTTTTTTTCTTTTCTTCCTACATTTTCTAATTCCGTGCAAAAATTATTTATTATTTTACCAATGATCACAATAAATGAGTTAAATAAAACAAGCAGATTTCTTACTAAAGAACCGAATGACTTGTTGACATATTCCAGTAATTTCTAGAGAAATTATGTCAAAAACTCACAAACCTAATTTGTTTGCAGTTAATTTGTGAAAAATGCTTGACAAAATGTTACTTTAATCACGCAGATCCTTTGAGAGTTTTCAATTTGGATCGCGTCCAAATAATGACAAATTATATAATGATGTAGGGCGCCATTTAGTCCGCCAGATGGCGACACGGCTGTTTGTCACTTTTATCGTGAAAATGATTTTAATGTAGGAGGGAGAAGATTATGAAAGATAATGTTAACGATAATGGTAAATAATAATAATCCGTTGATGGTCAAATTAGAATAAAATATGAAAGCAGATTTGTTTACGAATGATAATGAATGAGTGAAATTTGGATGTTTTATTTTTAGTTTACCTAATTTGTAAATAAATTCGTACTCTGATATAGCTAGAGTTATTCTATGTTCCAGAAATACGTCTTTATAACTCAATAGGACGTAAAAGCACGGAACTGTAATAAATATTAATTAACGGTGAGAATACTACTGCGAGATGTGTTGTTAAGTTTTTTGTTGTTGTTGTTGTTATTTGTTAACAAAGAGACTGTTGTTAAAAAAAACATACCTAAGGTCACTCGTGGCTAAGTAATAACAGGGTTGATCCATCTTACTGGGGTTGGTCCGTGGATGGGTGACCATCTTTACATACCGAGACAGCCGAGACTCCTCCGTGCCTCGGCAAGCACGTTAAGCCGTTAGTCCTAGCTGTCATTCGTGGATCTTTGACAGTCGTTACGGGTCGTCAGTAGCCCGAAAGTCTGACATCCAGGCTTACCAAGGGGTATCGTATTAACCAGTAACGGGGATGTGGAGGTCAGATAGGCAGTCGCTCCAACTAAAATATTGGTCTGGTGGTACTGGTAATATTCAGTTGCATCCGGTTAGACTGGAAGCCGACCTCAACATAGTTGGGAAAAGGCTAAGCAGTCCTAAGGACCTAAGGTAAAATTTGGAAAGTATTTGTGTATGAAAACGGACAACACACAGCCTAAACCACTGGAGAAAGAGACATGAAATACACGCGGGCGGCGCCGGACACGAACAGTTAGTCTATCAATCTATACTCATTATAAAATAAAGTTGCTTTTCGTGTCTGTCTATGTGGCCTCGTTGTTCGTCTAAACTGCGCAACGGATGATGCGATTTTCACTATCATTTAGAAGATTGACTCCGAATGATTTATGTGTATAATACTTATATTAATATTAAACTTACATATATATAATAATGAAGTCTGTTTTTTAATTATTTATTTATTTATTATGTTTTGTCAAGTCGTGAAACCGTGCGAAGCAGGGATGAGTCACTAGTTACTAATAAAATGAAACATTTTTTCAACTACCTACGAGTTTTCTATACCTACCAATATGTTAATAGTTTAATAAAAACAACAGCTTGTTTAGCATATTTAATGACCCGCTTACTTCGGCGCCACACACTCACCGCTTGATTGAGTCCGATACCATTTTCGTAGTCGTAAAGGGTTAAAATTGACGCGGTGCCTTTGTATCGAACACTGGTTAAAGCCGGGTCTAGACCTGTGTAAAGTGTAATGTAATGATCGCGTAATGTAATGTAAATAGTGTGGACGGCATACAAACTCAAGGACAGCCGATGGATGGATCAGCCCAACCACCAGCCCGAGCGTTAAGGGTCCCCGAAACGATCAATTGCAATTGACAATTTTACGTGATTGATACACATTGATGCGTAAATTGACCGTCTATCAAGTTCAATTGAAGCGATTGACAATATTAGGTACTACAATATAAGTTTTGCATTAGTACCTATCTAATAACAATAATGATTATGTTAACAACGAATTTTAGGTAACTGTACGCGTATACTACGAAAACGCAACTTGTTTGTCTTGCCTTGGGTTGACCTATTAAGTCAACCCAAGGCAAATGTTAATAGTTATTTATGCAACTGACGTATAATAAGGGGTATTAAAACACGTGTGATAATAGTATCACATGAGTGTTTGAATACCAAATTATGTACAGTTGCATACAAGACTTTATCTACATCCATGTTATCAATCCTCTATAAAAGGTTCTGAAACAGTTTTTTGCAATACTAATACTCGTATCGAACATGGCGGCCGGCGTCATAGTATACGACGTGAATTCGAATAAGTTCTTTTTTAAATTACGGCGCTGTTGTAGTGAAACGCGCGTGCATTTAATGTTCTTTTTTTGAAAACGAGTTGCATTATGAAATTCAGTACAACATTAAAGCACCCGTTTGGATGCTATTATGGTTACCATGGTTACTATGACACTGGCTGTTTTAATGTTGGCAATAAGCTAACTGTTTCAGAAACTTTTATAGAGAATTTATAGCATGGGTGTAGATAAATAAATAAATATATCACCCGTCTCTCACAATTCCATTGCTTATTATACGGTGCATACTGGATAGGTTCTAATCCTTATCCATATCCTAAGGGCACGTCTTCCTTACCATTATCATGCCCCCGGTCTACTCCTTCATATGCAATGGTCTTTGTTGCACCATCTAACATGAGGCAACAGGGGTAGTGTGAATCTTTGGCTTCATTCGAGTAATCAAGTCTAGTTAAACCACGCTGGGGTCGGTGTATTTCATTTATTCATGATGGCAAATGATCAATTGCGATTGATCGTTTCGGAGACCCCTAACATGGTAATGGTCGTAGTGCCGTCCACACGCAGAATTCGCGTTACATTACACGATACATTTACATTATACATTACACACGTGTGAACCCGCTTTTACTGAGAAAAGCATTAAATACACTTGTTTGGGCATAAAGTAAAGACAACGACAGACGATGATGAAGCTGTTAAGTATAAGCACTGATGATGAGAATGTTAAGGTTTTTAACGGGTTTTGTAATATTGGGTCGGTTAATGTGTATCTTAGATTTTTATTACAAAATAGTGGTAAGGTTGAACACCTTCCGCCTCTTATGAACCGATGTGTATTTAAGGGGGCGTACGATTTTTGCAATTTGCAGCTAAGTCTCTGGGTGTATATTGATTAAAGTATAATTCGCGACCGTAACAAATATGTATTTACAGATTATAATAATAAATTATAATCAGTAATACAACTCCTTAAGTTAGTTTATTATTATTATTTTCTATTTAATTTCACTAGGTATATTCATAGGGAAATGTTACGAATGACAGTAGCTAGTAGCTGTGCTAGTAGGTAGGTATAAAAATAAAACCTCGACAAGATAAGTAATTAAATTAATACAAACTTCGAGAAAGTATAATTAAAGTATCTGGTGTCATTACTGATGCCGAAAATGGTCGGTTTAACTTTTGACAATCCCAAAAAGCTTAATTCAAGGAAAAACCTGCTATCAATCAAATTTTAATAATCAGCTTTATTTTATGATTTCGAGACGAACAATATAACTTAATGAGTATAGATAAATAATTAAATAGTTATCTGTCTGTCGATAATAAATTGAAAACTAATGCATTATAGACATTGACGAAAATCATAATACTATGAATAAAATAAGTAAGTAGGTACCATTTTTCCAACCATATTGCTTAATATGGGGCCATAAGGCCGCTTTCACACCAAAGCGTCCCTATATTCGGCCACCGACTGTGAACGTCCAGTACGTAAAATGTATGAAAAACTGCTTCAGCCGCCGACTGACTGTCCTTTGTTTTTCATACATTTTCACAGTCTGCGCCTGACGATACGCTTGGTATGAAGCGCCCTAAGAGTGAAAAACTGGTCAACCGCCAACTTTGTCGAGTGTAAATTGAACATTTTCAACTAGAAAATCCGACGCCAAAAGAAACTTACCGCGCAATGTAACATGTAGCTGTTACATGGCGTGGTAAGTTTCTAATAAGTAAGCTAATATTTGTCATTCCAATGTTGCCATAGATGACCCGCCGACAAATACAGTACTTACTAAGCTCAAAACATGCAGCCTCCAGATTCCATACTTACCTGTAACAAAACAATACACTATTAAATAATTATGAGGATGATTCATCTAAATTTAAACTTATGAGACAAAATTCATACTAATATTAGGCCTATAAAAAAAGAAAAAAAAAATTGAGAATGTGTAAACAGCGTTCTTTTATACAATTTTTAAGACACCCTCAGTTTCAGTCCCTGTTGCAAAAAAAAACAAAATATTTCTTTATTAGTTTGGTACGGAACCCTAAAAAAATACACGTAAAAAATACTATACCATTCAATCATAGCCAATAAATTTTCATACAACACTATTATCTAGCTACTTTATCTATATCAATAAGTAGAGCGTTTATCAACCTATGTCTGTCTGTCCGTCAAGAAACTAGATGTGTCGTGAGTGATCTATAGCCTCACGCATGTACCTAGGATCCTGGTGTAGAAAAACAAGTAGCCGCCCTGGATTTTACATCTATTTGTCTAGGTGAAGATAATAAGTGTGATGAAAGAAATCTAGTGTCAGGTATTTTGTAAAGATACGACTTGTTTTTAAAAGCGAAGTTGTTTGATCTCTCTGAATTTATTGTTAGTGGCCTATCGTATTTGTTGGATTTTTTTCTGAAAATCCACCGGAAACATCGGAAATTTGGATGTATTTTTGTATGAAAACAGACAACACACAGCCTACACCATTGGATATAAAGACATGAAATTCCCCCGGACGGCGCCAGACGTAAAAAACTAGTTCATAATAAAGTAAGATAAGTTAGGTATTACAAAAAACAGTTCCTGCTTCCATAAATTCTAAAATTAATAACTTTATTATTCCAATCTTATGTAACAAATAGTTTAATAATCACAATCTTTCAAAACATCGATTAATCTAATCGATAAAATAAATCGATTGTTCTTAGTATAAACAATGTTGGCTTATTTACAAAGCTATCGGATATCGATTCATTTGCAATGCATATTTAAACAATTTCTAGTTCTTTATGACAATTTATATGCTTTGCCATCGATTTATTGAAGTTTGTGTGAAATATGCGACAAGGGCTGGAGTCCATGAGGCATTGAAGGCAACAAAGTACCTAACTACCTGTACCTATGACGTGGCATATAATGCGTCTACGCATATTACAAATTTCGATAACAGTATTTATCTAGTATTGCAATCTGCACGTACTGTGTATCTGAAATTTTAGTACAAGTGTACTCAAAGAAAAACCTCATACCATTTTTAAATTTTAATTAACGAAAGGCCATCGTTTAGATTTTATGAAAAAAACGTCTTAATTTAAAAACTGTACATTTAGCACCATGTGTTGGTAAGACTAAGATTTACAAGTACTTACTTAAAACCTTTCATTTATAAGTAGGTATCTAAAACCGAACCTGAACCTGAAAATCGAATTATGATAAATCTTAGGTTTTTACAATAACGGTAAGACACGCAATTTCAATCAACACGCGTAGCATGACGATATTTTGTCGACGGAAGAATAGACAAAATTACACGCGTAGAATGCGTAGAAATATTTCTACAATCATCATTTTGTCTATTTTTCCGTCGACAAAACCCATTTCTATGACGGTCATGCTACGCGTTTACTATTTCAAGTAGGTAAGGTTTGCAAGATACTTATTATGATCTGCGATGAATAAGTCTTAAAATATTTGCATCATCATTCAAGATCATGTGCCTCCCTCTTTATGTCTCCAACAAATTAATAAAATCACTTTACATACGGAAGCTTGTATAGCATAACAATTATAGTCACTGACACCAGTCAATATGATCGATGAGGGCAATTAACAAGTAGCCTAGTAATTTGCCTTAACTATAATATCCTTAAACTGTTGTCAGTTGGCGCCGACTATGCAAAGTGTATCGCACGTGGAGGATACACGCCTTGTTGATTCATTAAGCAAATAATATGATGAATATCATCTTGGATATTATTTATATCGGAGATTTACATAATTGGTCTAAAGGCGCCTCGAAAAATAAAGGTGCAGACGGATTGTGATTGGGACGGTTGTTTACTGCGGATTCATCTAAGAATGCAAATTGTTAGCACTTCTCTAATATGTTCTAAGAAGAACTAAACTTACATAGACATGACAGTTTAGTGTTCTATGGTTACATAATGCGCTCTGTGGTTACATTGAAATGTTACAGAATGAGCTTTAAGTTTAAAAATAAAAGGATTTCAACATTTACATTTCTCAAGTCTGTTTTTTAATCTCGGAGACTAAATTGACAAGTGCCAATGTCAAACTGGCTTACCTCCATTATTACTTTTTTTTTTCTTTTCTCTTTGGCAACTGAGCCGATGTCTACATTATTACTTACATTATTATGTAAGTCAGTTTGAACAGTTTGACAAGTGCAAATGTCAAGTGCATAAGTCAGTTTGACATTTGCACTTGTCAATTTGGTCTCCGAGATTAAAAAATGCACTTTAGTTAGTATCATTGGCGAAATGTGGGTGGTACGGTACACCTATGCCTAACCCATCGGAGATTAGGTACAGTTATGTAGTTTGTAGTAGGTAGACTTAAAAAGAATTCTCAAAGGGCGCATTTAATTTTACAAATCTACATTGCTTCCCCATTTGACAGCAGCGAAAGAAGTTAGAAAACATATTCAGACCATAAATAAAAAGTTCCAATTTCAAAAAAACAATTAGTCGATTTTCGGACATCACTATTACCTTTCAATCACGAAATCGTCCAATTAATCGTAATAATCCAAAAAAGCAAGAGTCACATTCAAAAAACGAACAGCTAGCGAGCATAAAACATGTATTGAGAAGCATCTTTAAAAATAAAACAAAGTCCTGTATCGCGTGTACTCCTGTCGCATAAGGAAATGAGTCGGGAATCGAACGGGACAACTCTCTTAATTGCACCGATTGATTGGCACGGAACCATCTTGATAAAGCTGAATATTCCGCCCTTTTTGTGGGACTCTCATTACGACACATCTTCAGTCATTATAGACAAGCAGTTTGTGCTAAACTTAGTTGCGAGGGAATAAGTAATTACATTAGTAATTGCGAGGGATGTAACTGTAGTTTAGTCAATTTTATTAAATCACTGATAAAGTTTATTTAGTGTACAATAAAATTGCACGAACAATAATATTACACCTGCAATAAAATCGCATTCAACTCTACAAGTACGAACGAATGAAACAAGTTAAAAAAAAATCTTGAGAAGACTTTACAATCAAATTTTAATAAAATATTTGGCAGCGCCAATACGGCCAATACTTGAAACAATTGTACAAGGACGTGCAACTCTGTGGAAGAGGCAAACCTTGCATGCAATAATCGCCTACATGCAATATAAAATTGCCTTGGTGTAAGTCGCATGCAATTTATTGAACGGCAAAACTTGCATTCTATTATTGAATGCCATTTTATGGAAATCTCACGCGTGTAAACACTTGTCTGCAATTCTTGAACGGCAATAATTGAACGTGCTGTATGGATTATTGCTCTTGAACGTTCCAGAAACTTGCACCGTCTAAATGGAGCTTTAGTTGTAAAATGGTATAGTAATGTAGTAGCATAGCTCCTTGTGAAAGCTCTTTTGAGAATTGCTACCACTTTTCTCAGGTACATCTGCCACTAAATAGCTCCGGTTTAACTGATATGGGCTCAGGTGAAATAGCACATGATACATTTTAAACTTTGTCTTTAACCGCTCTTATATAGCGAAAATATCAATACAGGGTGTAAGGGACAGCCCTCCGCAAACTAACAGGGTGCATTCAGCTCCACATTTTGAATCATATTCTACCGGAAATTTTTTCAGTTAAATTTTCATTATTTCAATGTAAAATTGCATTGTGTGTTCGCAGCATTCCATTTATGTTAAAAAAACTGCAAAAAAAAAACAGAAAAAAAAACCAGCAATGGATGTTGAAATACTCTAACCAACGACGCGTGTAATCAGCTGTTCACTTTCTGTCTAGCTACAGAGTTCATCGAACTCGCCGCATACCTATTACCTACCCCTCCCAACCAGTTAGACGTTCCGATTATTGCACAAAAAACTAACAAATCAGGTTTATTGGATTCCCTTAACGTTCCTGAAAAAGTTTTATGTACCAGTCATCTTAGTAAGACATACTGAATTCACCCTATCAGTTTGCGGAGGGCTGTCCCTTACACCCTGTATATTTTCGTAGGTACCATTCTAGAAAATAAGCGTTGCAATAGCTATACTCGTACGTAAGTGATCTTCAAATTGTTTTGTAATGAAAGTTATTATTTATTTATCTTCTTACATCTACCATTACAGGATAACCCACTGCGATAAATGCGTCTATCCCAACTTATTCGATACTAAATTCTATGTCTATAAAACAATGTATTCCTTGTGAATTCACTCAGAGAACAATAGATTAAATCGATGTAACATGTCTAAATTTTAAGCTTCTGTGATTTTTTATATTACCAACTTTACTTCATTTAACATTCTTAATAATCACGAAAAAAAATGCGAATTAAATATGATTAGGGTAAACAGCTGTTTGCTATGTTATATTATGTCTTATATTTTTATGCAAATGGATAGGCAACCTACTCTGTGTCCCAGAACACTAGTTTTAACAACCAACCACCGCGTCCAAACGCTTTATTTAAACTTTCACACCAAAACAAAACACAAAACAAGGAAACACAGACCTTATTAATAATAACCAGCCTGTAATTGAACACTGTATAACAAATTAACAAATAACATGTATGAATAAGCATTGGAATTTAAACAAACTGCCATTAAGTGGGCCGTGCTATTGCGCTGGCGGCTATTTCAGTTGCGTTGTGCAATCATCAATATAGTGTCACGTATCAGTGGCGAAGAGTTTGTGGCGAATTTTCGGGGATTGGTGAAGAATTTGAGCGTAGTATAATTATGTGGAGAAGTATACAATAGGCATAACGGACAGTCAGAGCAGAGAATTCGTGGAAGCTGAGGAAACCGTCGCTCGTGTGCTCTTTGAATGCACAGGCGTCAGCCAAATTTTAACTGAAACCCTCGGGTCACTCAGATGTTTTGCAGATGTTCTGAACGGACTGGGAGACGTAATCTGCTTCTGAATAGGTGGGGTGGTTGGAATAAAAAACCGGCCAAGTGCGTGACGGACTACGCACAATGAAGGGTTCCGTAGTTGGGATGAAATTATCCCAAGAACAAACTTAACATTATAGTTGAAAAACATGTTCTCCAATACTAAAGATTGCAACAGTAAATTATGTAAGTTCTTACTCACAATATTGAGAGATTTACCATGTTATTTTAAGACCAGAAATTTCTTATAGGTTTTCCTGTAATCTACAGGTAGGTACAGAACTATTTTCTGTATTAATTGTGAACAAAAAGTCGGATTTGAAAGAAGGAAAATAATCAATCAATTTCAATCAATCAATTTTCTTCTATTTTCCTTCTTTAAAATCCGACTTTTTGTTCACAATTAATTTTTTTTTGCGCGGAACCCTAATTCTTTTTCCAAAATAAAAGTACAAAATAGGCCTTATAACATCAGCTACCTGCTACTGAAAGTCCTGTCAAAATCGGTCCCGCCGTTTCAGAGGTTAGACGGAACAAACAGACAGACAGAAAAAAATAATTAAAAACCGTTTTTTTTATATTTGCCTTTAGTAAAAAGCTGTTATTTTGACATTACAAACAGACACTTCAATTTATTTTTTTTGTATAGATAATTACCTAATCTAACTATTAGCGCCAAACAAATCTTTAGGTACAGGTAACTTAAATCAAGTAAATGGCTAAAATATCTATCAGTTAATATCTAACAAGGCTCGTTTGCAATGAATATATCGCCGTCAATCAGCGAGACGTGTTAATGACGCGATAATTGGAGCGCTTATTATCGGCGCGCGCGCTTATGAGTCTGCCTAAATAAGGTTATGGTGATTATGGCAATATTTAGATAACTACTGCTCTATGGTAACTTTACGGTAATTTTTTTAGGCCGCATAGTTTTCGACTTTTGATGAAATATTTAAAAAAAAATACGTTTCCCCCCTTATCTCCGAAGTTTGCATAGAGAAAAATCTGAAATTTGAAATTCTATGTGATAGAAGTTTATGTAAAGATTACAGGAAAAATAAAACGATGTCTCTAAATAGCACACTTTTTACACGACTGCCCAAAATGGAGTGTAATGTTTTCTGGGTTGATGTATGGTTTTGTTTGTATGTATGTGAGGTTCTTTATTCCGTCATAACTTTTATTTATTTTTTTAAATTATTCAGAAATCGGAACGGAACCCTCGGTTCGCGAGTCCGACTCGCTCTTGACCGGGTTTTTTTCTTTATGAGATAAGCCTAGGTGAAAAGATTGGACGGACAGAGTGCTTGGCTTACGTACCTACTTAAGTATCGCCACTTGCGAGGCTCTTTAAAAGGTTTGTACTGCAAACTAATTTGCAACTTCTTGTTTGTATATGTTACAAAATACTTGTTGGGAAAGGTTTTTCCTTCATGTAAGTAAAGAACCTACTTAGTGAACAAGTGTGTTAGTTAATAATATAAAAAAAGTAATAATGAAATAAAATAGCAATAATAATAATTGTGTTTCCCTTTATAGTCACTAGATGGCACTTATTCAGTTTCAGAGGGCTTAGTGCGAGTTTTCATACTTACTCGATCACGTTAACGTAAACGTCAATTTGTACTGAAACTGAACTAAGCGCCGTCTGGTGACTATAATGGGAATCATAATCATTCCATACAAATTGACATAAGGTAACGTTAACGTAAACGCGATCGAGTAAGTATAAAAACTCGCACTAAGGCCTCAGTACAAATTGAAGTTTACGTTAACGTGATCGAGTAAGTAAGGAGTGAGTACAAATACTCGCACTAAGGTCTGTGTTAACTATGATTTACGGTCAATTTTAAAATGACAAAGAAGCATGATGAATTATAATAGGGATGATGACTAAAAATTTATTTGTTGTCCGTCATAGAGATTATAAGAGCGAGCGTGCACTGCGGTGCGTTTCCGGTAGTTCTGCCGCACTGGTCGGGGCCTACAGTAACAAAACGCATGACCGCAGTGCGCGCACTTCAAAGACATTCCATACTTCACAGATTATGCGGTAGAAAAACGCACCGCAATGCGCGCTCGCCCTTAAAAAATATTGGACACGTATTTTTTCTTTTTTTACGTAATTAAAAAATTACGGCGATACATTGAGTTAAAATGTGGCATGACGTCACGCGTAGCTAGGTTTTATACGTACAAGTGACGTAGCCAGCCCCCACTCCCCAACTTTAATGCGTGATATAGCTAAGTATTTTTTATTAATATGATAAAGCAAAAAATACGTGTCTAATATTTTTTTATTATCTGACTGACGGACTAAATATAATTTCTTTTTTTTTACCCAGGCATCATCCCTATTAAGTAGTGGGATTAAATACGCTCTAATTAACATACAAATTACTCAATTAAGATTACTCTTAATCCCAAGCATTGACATCACAAAATCATCAACTAACTCGTTACAAATCGTTCTTACGCACACACAACTAGTTTTAAAGTTCCTGTTTCACTACTATTACTTTACTCATAATATGTAGTAATGTTTTTTACTTATGGGCGGTAATTAGCGCCTTGAAATGGCGAACCATATTAGCGTATAACCAATAACCAGTCGGGATATTAAAATGCGACTTGAATTGTGAAGGAGTTAAGTTGGAAGCTGATAGCGGGAACAACGCCTTTTGGATAATTCGTCGAAGATAATTATTTTTAGAAATTCATAGGGAAAGTTATATTGTAAAGTCTCAGTAAACAGACAAGATTGTCTAGCCTTTCAGATACAATACTTGAAAATTAGTAGGTATGATTTTAGCACATAATATCACCAAAGTTAAAATGTTCTCAATCTGCCATATTTTTCACTTCATAACTGATAAATTAAAATGAATAATTGATTTATTACTAAGTGACATCTGTGAAGGCGACAGTAAGACAGCTTTATCGCTCACAGAAAAAAAAAACCGGTCAAGAGCGAGTCGGACTCGCGCACCGAGGGTTCCGTTCCGATTTCTGAAAGTGTGCGTGTGTGTGAAAAGTGTGCTATTTAGAGACATCGTTTTATTTTTCCTGTAATCTTTACATAAACTTCTATCACATAGAATAATTTCAGATTTTTATCTTTGCAAACTTCGGAGATAAGGGGGGGGAACGGTATTTTTTTTACATTTTTCATCAAAACACAAAAACTATGGGGCCTAAAAAAAATAAAAAAATGTTTGAGAATGTGCAAACAGCGCTTTTTTAAATGATACCCCACATGCCCTAGTAGCTTCACTTTAAATTTTTAAGACCCCCTTTCAGTCCCTGTTATAAATATTTTTACTTTTTTCTTATTCGTAAAATAGTTGGGTAAACGTCATCTAAAACTATTCTAAATTTCAAGTTGATAGCATTAGTAGTTCTTGAGATATCCAGCTGTGACAGACAGACAGACAGACAGACTGAGTCACACCATCAGGGTTCCTTTTTTACCATTTTGGTACGGAACCCTAAAAATGATGGTGCAAACAGTCACAAGAACACAGACCAAAGCTAACAACAGTACCAACTCAAATCTCTTTTGACTCAATACCAAACTGTTTTCTATGACAGGCTAGACTTACTCCTAAACACTCATACACTTATTCATCATTCTCCTGCCCTTATCCCAATCTATTTGTGGTCGGCGCAACATGTCTCTTTTTCCATACCTCTGTATTAGTCGTCATCTCGGTAGTCACGCCCTTTCTAGCCATGTCATCTTTCATACAGTCCATCCATCGTTTCTTTGGTCTTTCCCAACTCTTATACCCATCGACATTCATACTCAAAACTTTCCTCACGACATTTTACTCATTACTCCGCATCACATGCCCATACCATTACAACCGATTTCTGCACAACTTTTCAGTTACCGGTGCCACTTTAAAACTTCCTCTTACGTACTCATTTCTTATTCTATTCATTCGTGATAACTTAATTAATTTAACAAAAAAATAAAAGATACATTAGGTATATTCTCTAAAACTAGTCAATTTTCAAAAAGCTAGTAGGAGTATAATTTTACAAATGCAACTCCGTATACTCTCATGACTTGTCCACCATTGCAAGGGCGAGCAAAAAACCGCTACCAATCATAACAACTGACAGAGATCTCGCGGCGCGGGCGCAACAATCAAAGCGTTACGCTAACGTTTCAATCTGAGATTAACGACATGTGACAGTTAACCGCAGTAGTTTAACCGAGGATTTAAATACTTATCGTTTAGAGATTAGTGTTGGAGTATGGTCACAATATCGCTACTTGATCGGTTGTTGAGATGTCATTGAAGTGTCAGTTAGAACTACTGTGATTTCTTGCTAAGTGCTTGTATGGTCTTGAGATTATACAGGGTGTAAGTGTAAACAGTGGCAACCTTTTAAGGGGTCATTGTACTCATCACTATGAACAACTTTTACTATGGGACCAAACCTGAAATCGCGAAAAAAAATCAGCTGTTCAGTACATTTATTTTCGCATAATTCCTCAAAGTATACGGAGCAGCAGATTTTTTTTCACGATTTCAGGTTTGCTCCCATAGTAAAAGTAGTTAATAATGATGAGTACAATGACCCCCTAAAAGGTTGACACTGTTCACACTTACACCCTTTATTATACAAGCGATTTCTTTGTATAATTATAAATGTAGAATTATAATTTAATTTTATTAGCATCTGTCCGCAACTTCGTATGCGTGCTGTTCCGCCGACCCAGACCATCGCATCGCATTGCCTGCTTGCGATATTACTTCGTTTTCACTTAACGTTCTTTCTGACTTTTTATCTTTTTCTCGGCACCTAAAGATCCTACCGTGATAGCGGCGTTAAATACCCTATAACCTTCCTTGAGAATTGGGTAGTCAAATGGAAAAAGATTTTTCAAATCCGACTGGTAGTTTCAGAGATTAGCGCGTTCAAACAAACAGCTTTATTAATAGTAATAAGTTTACTTAATATTTGAACCTCGTAAGTCATAGATCCAAGAGCTTACTTCTAGACAACCTAATAAATGTAACCAGTGCCTGACAATTAATATTATTATAATTTTCAAGTAATGATCAATAATCCATCTAGTCATCACGACTCTATTATAATCTTAGCCGTAATATTTTAGCGATTTTAATTCTTGCTAAATACGGCTGAAAATCAAATATAACCATCCCCTATATTTCAAAGACAAATCCCACTAAACCTTCTACCCATCTCCACATATTGTCAAAACGTTTTTGCCGATTCTTCGTCTTCACACACAGATATTAAAGCCCGGATTACTTTGGATTACGTTTGGAAATACACTCCATCTGAATTACTAAGAAACTATATTTTAATTTGGTTTTTTCACGGTGATTAGTGGAAGATGGATTGCTGCTTGTCTGTCGTTTGTTTCGGCCTAATTTCTGTCTGTATTTAGTCGTGATCTAGTTTTGATTTGTTTGTTTATTTGGTCGTGGGAGAGTTTGTGTTTGTTTTTTTGTGCTAACTGCAGTAGTGTTTCAAATTATTTTGACACGAGCAATATATTTGGATTTTTTGTCTAATTCAATTAAGGGTACGGGAGCGGTGCTGGCCGTGGTAAAGGCCCCTATTTACTAGCTTTAGTTGTGGGTTTGAACCCAGGCAGGCGCTTTTTTTTAAGTAATTTTATCACCACTGCTCTCAAAACGGTCAAGGAAAACATCGTGAGGAAACCAGCATGACCTAGAACCAAAAATTCAAAGGCATGTGATATCTACCAACCCGCACTGCTGCACCACTCCCTCTCACAGAGAGGAGACCTGTTTTCCAGCAGTGGGAACATTATAGGCTGGTTATGTTTAATTAAGGGTGTAATTTGTTTCATGTTTCGTTGTGATGGTCCATGTAAATATGTGTGTCACTAATTTCAAATAATCTACAAGAAGGTTTGCAGTTTAATTTATTCAATTCGATTCGACCTTATCAGTACAGTAATTTTTGAAGAAAATCTTCATACGGACTTTCCAAGCTTTCTAAAGATTCATTTAGATATTGAGTGTTACTGAATATAGTATTGAACAATCTACCAGAGCCTTAATTACAAATAAGGGGTAAGCAGACAACTTTATTACAATATAGAGATCTTAATACAAAATTTAGCCTTGTAAGTAGAATCCATTTAATAATTTCATTTTGATCTCCTTTTATAGGCAGATTCATTTGCAGTCAAATATATATAACTACCTATCCATAGGTATTTTATTATTCGATCATAGTATTCATGGTCAAGGGGGATTTTAATTCAGTCTTGTATTCCAAAGATTGGAATTAAAAAGTAATGATGTTGAACGATTCCGTGGGCCTCAAAACTAATGTAGATTATTATCATGATAATTAAGTTACTAGTGATAATTATGGATGATTTATAGAGTTCATGGCCATTTAATGCTGTTAGTATGAGCCTTAAATTAGTAGAATTTTCTGGCTGTATGTGAAACTCTCTCTTCTCTAAACTAGATAGATAATAAAAAACCGTTCAAGAGCGAGTCGGACTCGCGCACCGAGGGTTCCGTTCCGATTTCTGAAAAAGTGTGCTATTTAGATACATCGTTTTATTTTTCCTGTAATCTTTTCATAAACTACTACCACAGAATAATTTCAGATTTTTCTCTATGCAAACTTCGTAGATAAGTGGGGGAGGGGGGTGAGGGAATGTCTATCCCCCATCTTTATCTCTTTTACTTAATTTAATCTTTTTGAAATTTCCATAACTAATATTTCACTAATTTGTAATTTGAATTTTAATCATAATTTTATTTCATTCAATTTTTTAACTAGTAACCAAAACCCCGAAATTGTATTTGTACGCCGGAAATGGCCTAATTTTAAAACCATGTAACAACTCTTTAACAATATTCTGATAAATAAATGGACTATTACTATTACATAATAATTATCTCTGCCGATGAAACTATAGACATTTTTAAAAGCAAGTCCAAATAGACCAATGACTAAAACCAATCTTACAAAATACAAAATTAGCCTTGCTCCATCGATTCACCATCTTTAACACACTGTCAATTCGCATTATCTGTAGTCAGTTATGTTGACAATAAATTGTTGTGGGCGAGGAGATAGCAAAATAAATAGACACATCATTAAGCTATTGTGGGCTGACTATAAATAAATATCGAGTTAGGAAGACGGAGGTGGTGGCTGTAATCATCTGTGACGGGTATACTCCACTGTTGAAGAATTTACTCTTTAGGTACGTAAGAATCTACAACAATTGAGTATACCCGAGATTAAACATGATAGGTAGGTACTCAGCCTTTAAATTCATGCCGTCCCTTATATTATGTATCAAAAAGAAAGTGACAGCATCAATTTAAAGTCCCCATTAAACTAAAGTTCGTTTTTGCAACTCACCATAAGTCTATTTTTAGGGTACCTAAAATGAATGTAAGTTGGAGCAGAAGTGAGAGTATTTTCGGGTGTTATAAGTGAAGACGTGCGCGTATGACCAATGTATGAACGTAAACGAAGCTGTGTGTGGTGTTTTTCTATCTATAATATGTATGTATTTACAAAAAAAAAAATGTATATAAGTAGTTTATCAGCCATCTCGTTACCATAACACAAGCATTAGGTTGCTTAGCTTGGGACTAGATGGCGTTGTGTGAAATGTCCAAGGATATTTATTTTTTTATTTTTATTTATTTTTTAAAAGGAGTATGTATGTTTCTGCCTACTGCAATGGGAAAATGGCGTGAATTTATGTATGTTTGTGCGTCTATGAGAAAGCTTTTACAAGTGTTGATTCTAAAATGTACGTCCGATGTATGAATATACTGGACAGTCTGCCACGTTGCCAACTTCATCATCTTCCTGCCCTTATCCCATGTTACTTGGGGACACAACACGTTTTCTTCTTCCATTCTGTGTCAACCGTCACCATTCTCTTTTCCTTTTTACTTTTTATTTTATTTCTTTTGCAAGTTTACGATTTTTATTTTTAAATACCAAAGTTAGCTAAACTGTTAGTGTTTTGTAGCATTTGTGTGTTATAGATAGCATTTTATAGTTAAGTCTGGGATATTTGTGTTTCTTATGTTTGGACTGTTGATGGCTGCGACACAGTTTTTAACTTTTGCAGCTATCATCGTTGCCATTGTTATTATCTCAATTTGTTTTTATTCCAAATAAAAAACTTTAACTTTAACTTTACTTTTTTTTACAATCCATCTGTCTTTTCTTTGGTCTTCCTCTCCCTCTCAATCCATTACGGTGCCTCCATACTGACTGGTTCCTCGGCACGAGCTATTTTCATATTGGTTCGTCCCGTCATGAGACCGATAAAGTTACCTATAACTCCCAACTACATAGTCATAAACCTTAGACTACAAATCATACAAGTATAGGTACCACATCACATACAATGCAATGTATTAAGCAATTCGCGTCGCCGCCCTCGTCAACGTTACGCATTAGCTTCAGCATGCTGTCCTTGTTTATTGTTTTATTTTTGTGGGGACAGAAGATGCACATGGAGAGAATATTTTTATACATTCTGTTAAGGTCAATTTTGTTGGGAAGCTATTTTTCCGAAGAAAATTGCCATTAAAACTTTCGAAAAATTATATTTTCATAGAAGTTGACTCGTCATGATTACCCGATGTTGACACTGAATAGCTTCCAAGAGAGAATATAAACTATTAAAGTGTGCATTCGTCCGATCGCCCTGAGGGCTACACAAAGTGACATTCTGCCAGTGATAACGATGATGGAAATGTCAAAAATGTATGGAACTGACTTATGCTACCGAAAATCTTATGTCAGTTTCTTAAAAAGTGGAGTAAAATGGGGTTACTTTGATAACTGACTCTTGAAAAACTTAATTTTATTCGGTATGTGAACGAATCCAAAAGGTTTTTATTTTTGGTTGGTACCACTGATAGTTTCTTTTTAATTTGTTGTTGTAGATATGCGGTGTATGTCCGTGTTTTCTATAAAAAGGTTTTGTTTGTGTACCGGTTACTGGGCCTTTTTAAGATAAGAAAAACTTTTTATGCCTCCAGAAATCTATAGTTTTAAAATATACCGAATATCTACAACGCCATATTAAAAAAAAAAACTAACGTGGTGCCACCAAAAAAATAAACCCGTAGTATCAAAGTAAACCCATTTTACTGTAATTTAAAGACACTTATTCAGGCCCTCTAGAAATCAATATATTTTAAAACAACAGTACCTACAATTTTTTCGCTATCTTAAGATCTAATCTCTACTAGTCCTATACTTTTGCTACTATTGATTTATACTTGCGAGTGTCAAAATATGTCGCATAAATGGCCGTATTTTTTTACTGCGTCGACTTAGAAGCTTGATTCTTTTAGCGCTCCAAGGTACCAAAGACTTTGATATGAAAAGTATTTGATATTAATTTCAAGTTGATACCTCCACGCGTTCATGAGAAAAAGGGTCTTGACAGACTGACAGACAGACGGACAACGAGGTGATCCTGTAAGGGTTCCGTTTATTCCTTTGGAGGTACGGAACCCTAAAAACTAAATTTAAAGCGGCCATTGCTGTTTACATCTTTGGCAAAAGAAACGCCAGGGCCTTTATATTATATTGTTTTGTCACCTCACAAGAAAATGTACATAATTTTTCGCCTATTATCACTTACTTGATTTTCACACCGGAAACTATTAATTATACCCAACACGATAAACAAAAGAAAAACAATAACAAACATCTAAACTATATAAATAAATAGCTATAACTATATTAATTAATACCTCTGTGCAAACAATATCCTATTGTCTCCGCATATTATTATAATAATATAACAATTATTATTGTTTTATTAACACCTCGTTTGTGTATCGTACTGTTCCTATTAATAGCATAGATCGTATAAATGCAAGTGTGGCACCCTTATTACTTGGATACTGAAGAATATAATAGAATATAAGCCATTTGCCCAACTATGTTCGGGTCGGCTTCCAGTCTAACCGGATGCAGCTGAATATCAGTATTTGCTCCTGTTAGTGTGTGCTTATGTGCTCGAAGCTACCGTTCGTCGCGTCTTGTGTATCGCCGTTTTGTAACCAAGCTACAGTTTTTCTAATGCTAGACTTTAGTGAATTGGAAGTGTGGGCGAGAGCAGAATGGAGGTAAAGTTACCACGTTTAGCATGTCTACATCACTTCCATAATCTTTACATATTATTGTACACTTATCACACGCAAGGATGACCACAATTAATTATTCAGCCAGTAAGCAAACAGATCGTAAAGCACAGTTGTCATTACCGGGCCGTGTAATTGATATTATTACTCAATTATATTGTACATTTAAATTTTATTTATACATAACCGCATACTTGTAATATTTAAAGCAAGTTCTAGTCATAAGTTAAGAGTTCAAGCGAGTTTGCTAGTTTCTTATTTTGTAAGAATTTTTATTAATGTTTGGTGGCATACAAACAGCTAGTAGGGGCTTGTGGCTAAGTAATAACAGCCGCACGGGTTGATCGATCAGGTTAAGCTGCGCTTGCCGCGGTTGATCCGTGGATGGACCATCTTTACATACCAAGAACCGTGCCTCGGAAAGCACGACAAGCCGTTGGTCCCGGCTGTCATTCGTGGATCATTGACAGTCGTTACGGGTCGTCATAAGCCCAAAAGTCTGACAACCAGTCTTAACAAGGGTATCGTATTACCGTATCAAACAAACAAACTCGGTTTGGCATTTATAATAATTTAGTTAGGATCACCATGCTAGATCAAATACTTTTTTTTTGTAATATTTGGTACAAGAGCTTACATCTTGCACTGCACCAAATAAGCAACCACATTGACCTGCTTCTGGCCTAACTTAAAACCACTGGCATCAAGTTGCATTACTTAGGATACATTGACAGATACAAAATGTTCTTTAATTAATTGATCTATTTACCTATGTCTGTTTAATGTTGATATGCGATCTTGATTCTTTGGTGGGATAAACTTCTGTATATTGGTAACCATTGAAATTGCTGGCTCTTGCGATACAGGAACAAAAGCATGGGCTACACAGATGTTTGTGACTTTGACGTGTAAAAAAGAAATTTTGAAAAAAAAATTGGATAAGTCGTAGTTGATGTGGCTTAGAGAGTGGTGAATGCGAATCTTCAGATTCGCATATGATATAATTATACTTGCTGAAACATCTAAAGAACTAGGGGTAATGATTCACTCATTGGATCGAGAAAGTGCTAGAGTAGGACTAGAGATGAATGCCTCCAAAACAAAGATAATTACGAAAAGTCAAAGAATTCCTATTAGTACTAAAGACAGTTAAATAGAATATGTAGATAAATATATGTCGAATCGTCAGGATTTACTCAGTTAGATTCTTTATTTAGGTATCCGTACTATTGACCGGATCCGATATATACAGGGTGTAAATGACAGCCCTCCGCAAACTAACAGGGTGTATTCAGCTCCTCATTTTGAATCATATTCCACCGGAAATTTTCTCAGGAAAATTTTCTTTTTTTATTTTTTTTTTCAGTTAAATTTTCATTATTTCAATGTAAAAATGCATTGTGCACGCAGCACTCCATTTACGTAAAAAAACTGCAAAAAAAATCAGCAAAAAAAAACCCGCAATGGATGTTGAAATACTCTAACCAACGATGCGTGAAATCAGCTGTTCACTTTCTGTCTAGCTACAGAGTTCATCGAACTCACCGCATACCTATTACCTACCCCTCCCAACCAGTAATAGACGCTCCGATTTGTACACAAAAACACAAACAAATCAGGTTTATTGGATTCCCTTAACGTTCCTGAAAAAATTTCATGTACCGGTCATCTTAGTATGATGTACTGAATTCACCGTATCAGTTTGCGGAGGGCTGTCTCTGACACCCTGTATATACCTAGGGAAACAGTAATTGAAACCACTCTTCTGCCTTGCCTACTGTATGGTTGTCAGACGTGGATTTACACACATAAACCGAAATGGAAAGTAAGAACAACGTATAGGGCAATAGAGAGAAGTGTACACAAAATAAGGTCAGAAATTATCAGAGAAAAAACAAAATTAACAAACGCTTTAACGCAAGCCTTAAAACTAAAATGGCAATATACTGGCCAGGAAGTGCTGATGCAACTGCTCAGGACTACCTCAACGTATGCGCCTTCCACGGCCTACTGCCAGCACACAGCTTTCCTACACATCACAGGGGCTCCTGTTTGGATCATATTATGCTTAAATCGAATTTCCCTTCACTTGCACTTGTTGTTAACTCAACAATAACCGATCACAATGCTGCCCTACTAACCCTTAATTGTAAATTACCTAAACAAGACACTCGTAACATTTCAAAACTGAACATAAATAAACATGAAGAAGATTTACGCGTCATCGATTTTGATCCAGTCTATAATTCCGCTGACCCGCAGTTTTGCATGTTGTATGTAATTGAAAACATACGAAATGCAATTCAGAAAAACACAGTCGTATCGCATTTGAGCAACAAAAACCACAACATAAAACCATGGATCACATCAGGTCTTATTCGCTGTATGAAACATAGAGATAAACTGCATATGAAAGCTAAATCTAATCCAAACAATGCAGTATTGCAACTTTCATACAAAAGATACCGAAATTTCTGCAATAATCTCCTTAAAAAAATTAAAAGCGACTACGACAAAGTGTCATTGGAAATGGCTGGAACAAATAGTAAAAAGATATGGAAATTTATTAAAGACGCAACGTATACAAAGAAACAATATGAGTCATCTTCAGGTTTATTGCAAGCACATTCGTCTCCGCTGGAATCCGCTAACATAGCAAATAATTTCTTTATTAATGTTGGAAAGTGTCTGGCAGAAAAAAATCTGGATCAATCCCAAAACCCAACGAGCACTCCTTTAACATGCAGCACTGCTTTAACATCCTTTGTGCTGCTAGATACTGACGAGACTGAGGTAGAAAGTATAATTATGACCTTGAAAGAAGACTGTGCAGTTGGCTGGGATAATATATCGAATAAAATTATCAAAAAGTTCAAGGACATTTTGGTACGACCACTGACATATATTTTCCGCATTTGTTTATCTTCAGGTCATTTCCCAGAGTGTCTCAAAAAAGCTGTAATTGTCCCTGTCTATAAATCAGGCAGCAAAGAGCAAGTGACAAATTATAGACCTATTTCTTTACTGCCTTCCATGTCAAAAATATTGGAAAAAATTATAAACAGAAGGTTGTTGAAATATTTGGAAGATCAATCAATTCTGTCTGAACGGCAGTTTGGATTTAGGCCTAAAGTTTCTACTGCCGATGCGGTACACCAGCTGACTGACTATCTGGCGCAAGAACTTGACAAGGGCAACCACACAATAGGAATTTTCCTGGACCTCGCCAAAGCTTTTGACACAGTTTCCATCCCAATCCTGTTGCGCAAGCTTGAGATCATGGGTGTAAGAGGCACCCAGCTGAAAATGTTCAAAAAATATTTAAAAGATCGTTCCCAGTGCGTAAAGATTGGCAATGTTCTCAGCGATGTTCAAAAAACCACATCTTTTGGTGTTCCTCAAGGAAGTATTTTAGGACCCACTCTGTTTTTGATCTACATAAATGACCTTTGCGATGTAAAGCTAGAGCATGGCACTATCATAACCTACGCTGACGACACTGCTCTACTTTTTTCGGCTGACTCAGAAAATGAAGTCTACAATCTTGCGCAACGCGGTTTCAATATTGTAGGTAAATGGCTTAAAAATAACTCACTAACCCTGAATGCAGAGAAGACAAATTACATTAAGTTTTCGATGCGCAAGCAAACATCGAACATCCCTTCAGCGTTGCATGCTCATTGTTGCCCAATCCCCGCAGATAGCCAGTGTAATTGTCCCAATATTAAAAAAACGGATAAAATAAAATACCTGGGTATTATAATAGATCAAACCCTTTCCTTCAAACAACATATGGAAGCACTTAATAATAGAATTCGTAAGCTGATATATGTATTCAAAAAGCTACGTTTAATTGCAGATCCAAATATAATTAGACAAGTATACTTTGCACTTTGTCAGTCAATTTTGAGTTACTGTATTACTTCATGGGGTGGGGCGAATAAAACCTTGTTATTGCCCATTGAAAGGGCTCAAAGAGCTATTCTCAAGGTGGCTACTTGCCGCCCTTTTCTTTTCCCCACTAACCTCCTGTATAAAGCTTGTAAAGTACTAACAGTTCGACAGTTGTTTATAATGAGCACTGTACTAAAACAACACGCAGCGCTTCCATACAGCACTGATTTAACAAGAAGGAGACGGAAAGATATAGTTTGCCCTCAAAAAAGTACAAATCATGCTTTCACAGCTAAATTTTACATGTACCTCGGACCACTACTCTACAATAGGCTAAATGAAAAAGGAAACATCTACTCCTTAAATAATAGTAACTGCAAGAAATTCCTTATGGAAGCTCTTCAATCTATGTCCTATGAAGATACAGAGAAGTTATTATTTGTGCTTAAGTAAATATTGTTAAGTAGTATTATATAATTTTATATTTTTTATACACCTTTTTACATTTATGCAACAATAAGATAATTATGATTATTTAATCAATTAATGTTACCTCCAATCGCCTGAAACACAGGATTACCTAGTTCAGGCACAAGTCATGGGTGAACTTGCCATAGATTTAAGGAAAACTGTATTTATCGTTAGTCCTTATATATTTTTGAATAAATTTGATTTGATTTGATTTTGATTTGATTTGATATCTCGAGGTTCACAGACAATAGGTGGGCCATACAAACGACACTTTGGAGAGGACCATTAAGAGTAAGAAATGTCGGCAGACCAGCTAGACGGTGCGCTGATGATATCATTGCAAAAGCAGGGCAAAACTGGGTGACCCTAGGCAAAGATAGAGAGTTATGAAAGAAGAAGAAGGAGGCCTTTACACAAGAGGGATCCACATCCAGGAAAAATTGCTAACTATACTAACACTAGATTTATAAGTTAAATGTACTAACACGACTAACAAACATTTGTAATGTACAATATTTGATGTGGAAATAAAAGGCTTTTTATTTATTTATATAGAGAATGGTGTTGTTCTGATTTTTGCCGTCTTGTTGCTTTTCAATGATGAATAATGGTTTATGCAATAGAGGTCTTAGTTTAATAGAGATATAAGTTCATTTATTGTGATTTATAGTTATTGCTAAACAATAGGTAACTAAGCTATCAAAAAACTGGTCAAGAGCGAGTCGGACTCGCGCACCGAGGGTTCCGTACCATCATTTACATTTAATTTTTGTTGATGATTTCTGAAACAGTGTGTTATTTAGAGACATAGTTTTATTTTCCTGTAATCTTTACATAAACTATACAAGTTTATGTATAGAATAATTTCAGATTTTTCTCTATGCAAACTTCGGAGATAAGGGGCAGGGAACGGTATTTTTTTAAACATTTTTCATCAAAAGTCGAAAACTGTGCAGCCTAAAAAAAGAAAAAACATGTTTGAGAATGGGCAAACAGCGCTCTTTCATATTATGATACCCCACACGCCCTAGTACCCCACTTCGAATTTTTAAGACACCCTTTCAGTCCCTGTTGCAAAAAATTGATAGCATTAGTAGTTCTTGAGATATCCAGCTGTGACAGACAGACAGACTGACACGCACCATATATTCCTTTTTACCATTTTGGTACGGAACTCTAAAAACACTTGAAAATATCCATGTTGTAGATTTTCTTCAACTTTGCATCAAGCAGTGTGGTCCACATAATACAAGCTATTTAACATTCCTACCACGTCTCACCTGAAAAGGCGTGAAATTAACTAAGTACCCTAACTTTATAAGGTTACAACAGCGGTTATTATCCAACTTTTAGCCAAACAGGTCAATTTGTTGTCAATTTGCTTACAAATCGGTACAAATTACTTTGTGGCGTCAAAATGGGTCCTGAGTCATTAATTAAGTGCTTAACAAGGTAGGGTTGGATATTACTTAGACAGGTGATATCTTAATTGTAGGTTGACGAGATGTCAAGGAAATATGAGGTATTGATTTCAATTTGTAGGTTTCAATATAATTTTCTGCGTGATATGTTTGGCATGCACCACTTTTGCATGGGTAAAGCAAATTATCAGTTTATAGAACAATGTATCTTCGTCATAGTAGCGAGATTTATTGTATCGCCACCCGTGAAAGGAGGAAAATTATGAGGAGTTCCCGTGGTCACCTGTGGTCTTCTTCATCAGTTCCACTTCACCAGATAATACTTTCTGAATGCAAATGCTTGATTTGTTGATGAAAATACCTAAATCGCTCTATGTATGCCTATAATATGTGAAGATTTCCCTTAATTCCACATGGATCCCAACATCGGAACTGGATTTTGATAAAAATGGGACCAATCTAGAAATACCTACATCCTTTCAAATAAAAAAAGAATTTTCCAAATCGCGGTTTATAAATGACGGAGTACTGAGGTAAGATAACAAACATTAAAAAAAATACAACCGAATTGAGAACCTCCTCTTTTTTTGAAGTCGGTTAAAATACATGTTGCCCTGACCCTAATGGGAGAAGGGCAGGAGAATGAGGACAAACAGGTGCGACACGCGATATAATCGCGGCTGTTTGTAGGAGCCTTAATTATGATTTTGTATTATTATTAACTAAATTAACTATATTATACACAAATGGATAGGTGCAATACTGAACATCTTGAACTTACTTTATGACATAAAGCAATTATTTGAATTACGTAATCTCATCTAAAAGTGATAAAATATATTAAACAGCCATTTGTTTAGTTTACTTTAAAATTACTAACGGTTATGGTCTAAGATTTCGAGATACATTGCACTGATTGTAATAATTGCGTTTATTAATTAAAACTGACGTGGCTCGGACCTTGGATACAAATTGTATCGTATTCAGTGCATGTGCCTAAATTGATGGAAAACATTTCACAGAAGTTCTATTAAAATAAGAGTAATTAAATTTTCTAAATGCTTGAAAAGTTATTACATGACGTTATTAGTTAGTTTTTTAGGGTTCCGTACCTCAAAAAGAAAAAACGGAACCCTTATAGGATCACTTGTTTGTCCGTCTGTCTGTCTGTATGTCTGTCTGTCTGTCTGTCAGTCTGTCAAGACCGTTTTTCTCAGGAACGCGTGGAGGTATCAAGTTGAAATTAATATCAAATATGTAGGTCTGTGGTCTCTTGAAGTCTCAAACTGAACTCAAAAACTCAAGCTTCTAAGTCAACGCAATAAAAACATACGGCCATTTATGCGACATATTTTGATTTTAGCAAGTAAATCAAAACCTATAGGGTACTTCCCGTTGTTCTAGAATCATGAAATTTGGTAAGAAGCAAGGTCATACAACACAAATAAAGGAAAAAGTCCGAAAATTGTTAATTTGTAATTCTATCACATAAAAAAAATGTTCAAGTCTGTCAGTCTGTCAAGACCTTTTTCCCAAGGACGCGTGGTAATATCAAGTTGAAATTAATATTAAATACGTATGTTTATTGTCCCTTAGAGTTCTAAAAAAATCAAGCGAATAAGTCAACGCAATAAAAAAATACGGCTATTTTGCGACACATTTTGATACTCGCAACTGTCGCAAGTAAATCAAAACCTATAGGGTACTTCCCGTTGACCTAGAATAATGAAATTTGGCAAGAAGCAAGGTCTCCCAGCACAATTAAAGGAAAAAGTCCGAAAATTGTGAATTTGTAATAAATTGACATAAAAAAAAATTTGGGATCCAATGTTAAGTTTGTTTTTGGGATAAATTCTTTCAACTACGGAACCTTTCATTGTGCGTGGTCCGACACGCACTTGGCCGGTTTTTTTTTTATAAGTGAAATTTGAATACATTATAATTATTATCCTAAACTAACTAAAACTATTAAAAAACTAAAATATGGCGTCGAAACATTCCTCGGCATCGCTGTCGACTGGTAGAGTACCCAAGAGACTGACGGCATTGCCACGTTGTATGGCAATGCTAAGCCTCTGGCCAAGGTAAAGCCTTGGGTTACGGAAGTGTCAACGAGCCGTTTGGAGATTTCGTTGGACAAACTATGAGCACTATGACCCCACGGCCCAAGGGTTTGATTGTTTACCTACTTTATCTAAAAATGTAAGAAAACGCTAAGGACCTCCAAAACCTGTTAATAGCGGTGTCTAGCCAATCGCATATCGTTACTAGAGCAATCGGCCGCAAACATGCGGTCGACTAGAATCGTACACCGATCGTTCGCATTCGAGTGAGGGGTGGAGTCGAAATGGGTCTTATTTTTTTGTACCTCTAAATATTTCAAAACGTGACGTATTGTTGACAGTCACTAAACTCGCTAATGAACCCTACTAAATTCAACCCTAAATAAATAAACTTAAGACTCGAAATAGCTAACAATTTTTTCAGGATATACAGGGTGAAATAATTTAAGAAGGGTTTTGTTCTGATGTAGAAGTGTTATAAGGACAACGTGTTTTTCCTGTTTGTTGTACGAAAATATTAGTTTCTTTACTCTCTACAAGCTATCTTTTGCCTTTGGACGTTTCTAATCTGCAACTGAAATATTTTACACATAGGCGACTCCATGTCTTTCAGCGCAAGCGACAAGCAGACAATTAGGTGACACAATTGCACTGCGGTACACAGGCGCCGGGCCCGCGACTTATCATAATCATAATCATAATCATAATCTTTATTTTTCCAAAACAACAACCTTACAACAAATTCTACACTAATATTATGTACTTATTTTCTATAAATCTAAAAGTTTAGATAACTAACCATTTCAAGCTCCAATAACAAAGTCAGGTTGTTACAAAACTGATTCACCCTGTCCCCCGTACTAGTTATAAACTGTATTACGGTGGGACAGTTTTCCTCGTTCTCTGTTTACAATAATATAATAAGCCGATTTGAGAGAGAATAATTAGATTATCTTACTTTTCAAATAGTACAAAGCAAAACTGAGGGTAAATTGTATCAAACATTCAAATTGTCGTTTACTTGAATCTTTACTTTGTAGGTAGTAAGCGTAAGTTCACATAGTATAGGTAAAATATTTAGATGTTAAGTTTGTTTACAATTATTTGTACTGTTTTTGTTGTTAATTTATATAAACCAAAAAAAACTGAAAAAAATATGTGTAAGTTACTAAAAGTATGTAAAAAAGTAAATAATTTAAAATAAACTTTTTTTTTTTTTTTTTTTTTTTTTTTTTTTTTTTTTTTTTTTTTTTTTTTTTTATATATCTATAACATGCCACCAATATTTTGTGTTTTCTTGTACAAAATGTGTGTTGTGCATATGTGTGGGGGTGTGTTTGTGCGTGTGAGGGTGTGTTTGTTCGTGTGAGGGTGTAAGTGTGCGTGTATGGGTGTGTGAAATTATATCATCTCAAAATATTTTCCACTTCATAGTAATCTAGTTCTTTAAGAAATTCATCAACAGACTTTTTACATTCGCGACAGCTTAGATCTCTTATTTTTTGTTTTTTGCTTATTTTATTATATATGCTGGGTCCAAGATACTTTGGAAAGGTCTGGGCAAACCTAGTCTTACATTTGGGAGTATTATAAACTATATCCAACCTTCGCCTAATCCCGAAGTCAGGTTTCAATTTGTGTTGTGCAATAATTAAAAGCCGAATGAATAGTTTACGTACAGAAAGTACATTACTTTCTTTATATATGAGATCAGTAGGATACCTGTATTTTTTAAAACACATTACCTTAAGTAGAGCACGTTGAGCTCTTTCTACCACCAACAAGGTTGTTTTTGATGTACCACCCCAGACAGTGAGACAATAGCCTATAATAGACTGACAAAGTGAGTAATACACAGTAGTGCGTAATTGCATTGAACAAGAATTTCTGAGCATTTTAAAGATGTATATTAGTTTTCGTATTCGGGCACTTAGTTTTTTGGCTTGTTCTTTCCATTTAAGATACTGATCAACCACAACACCAAGATATTTAATGGAGGTCGTATTGATAATACCATAACAATTACATGTTAGTACGTTGTGACATTTATGTACTTTAATATCCATGATGTTTGCTTGAGGCTGAGTTTTAACTGACGTGCTGAAGGAGATGTACATGGTTTTTTGGGCATTCAAGGTTAGCAAATTGTTATCAAGCCATGTTGCCACTGAGCGCATTCCTTGATTTGCTATGTTATTTATTTCCACCCATGTTTTTGCTCTAAATAATAAAACCGTGTCATCAGCAAATGTGACAATTTGACCCTTGTCCAGAAAAAGGTCACATAGATCATTAATGTAGATCAAAAAGAGCGTTGGGCCCAGCACGCTTCCCTGTGGGACTCCGTATACCATATCGACCTCTTGGCTACAGATATCATTAATCTTGACACTCTGTTTGCGGTTACTTAAATAATCCCTAAACAAAGCCAGGGGTATACCTCGAATTCCCATGTATTCCAGCTTAGCGAGGAGAATAGGGACGGACACCGTGTCGAACGCTTTAGCGAGATCCAAAAACATACCCAGGACTCTATCTCCACAATCCAACCCATCAACAATAAAGGAAGTTAACTTACGTAGCGCATCACTGGCAGATCTGCCTTCCCGGAATCCAAATTGGTTGCATGAGAAAAATCCCTTTGCCTCTAGATATGTCTTTAGTCTGCAGTTGATCAGTTTTTCTAAGATTTTCGATAAACTAGGCAGTAAGGAAATTGGTCTATAATTCGACACGATGTCTCTGTCCCCAGACTTAAAAATTGGAACAGTGACAGACTTTTTTAGAGCCAGCGGAAAGGTCCCTTTGGTAAAACAGATGTTACAAATACTAGTAATTGGTTTGACAATAGCGTTCACCGCTTTTTTTAAAAACTTTGTGGTTATCCCGTCCCATCCCGACGACCCTGTATTTTTAAGATTTGAGATAATGCGTTTGACTTCACTCTCATCTGTTGGGAAGAGCATAAACGAATGCAGGGGTGGATTGATATTATTTAGATTCAAATTTCTACTAAGATGCTCTTCATTTGTTTTAGTTCTAGATAATATATTATTGGCCAAATCTGCACCAACTTTAGCAAAATAGTCATTTATGTGATTCAGCGAGCTCTGACTGTCATGTTCTTTACTTAAAAGGTCCGCCGCTGACTTATCTGTTTTGTCCAAGTTGCACATATCTTTTATTATGCCCCACTGATTTTTTATACTATTTTTATTATTATCTAATTCGGTTTTAAAATGATTATTTTTTAAAGTTTTCAATAAATTATTACAGGTGTTGCGATAACGTTTATATGTAATTTTCAACACCTCATTATTTGGATCCAATCTAAGTTTTTGGTGCAGCTTATCACGGTTTCTCATACAACGACACAAACCTGGTGTTATCCAGGGTTTGATATTTGTTTTACGTGTGGATAATTTATAGGTATACGTATGTCGTTTCAGGGTGTCCCTTAAGATATTAAGGAATTGATCAGTCATCTCATTTGGATCCAGCAGATATAGCATATCTTTCCAATCAAGCTGCTCCAAATCCGCAACAGCAGCATCGTAGTCACATTTTGTGTACAATCTTTTAACAGTTTTCTTTGTAACCACTGCCTTGCGAGGTATTGCAGTCATTACACAATTATGGTCCGTCAATGTACTGTTACAAACGATAGTTTTAGTTTTGAATTTTGTTTTTATAAAACAGTGATCAAGACAGTTTGCTTCTCTAGTAGGAAAGGTGTGTGATGCTAAGAGACCATGTGAAGCCAATAAATTACTATATTCCACAGATTGTCCATCCAGGCTATCTTTGATATTTATATTAATATCCCCCATCAACACAATACTTTTATATTTTTTTAGCCCTGTTAGCACTTCATCCAAAGATCCCAGAAATGAATCCAAATTCTTAAAAGAAGGTGGTCTATAAATCGCAACAACGGCTAAATCGCTACCGATAGTGATAATTAAACAGTTTGCTTCCACACAGTAATTTGGTTCTATTATAGAGCAGTTTATACTGTTATTAACATAAATGACGATGCCGCTATTTTTATTTAAATATTTTTTTGTAGAATAAGAGACGTAATTATCAATCGACGGTATGACAGTAGCATCCGAAAGCCAGCACTCCGTCAATATAATTAGATCATAGGCAATATCCAGCTGCTTAAGAAGAACCAGAAGTCCATCACCATTTTTATGCAAGCTTCTAATGTTCTGCGTTAAAATACACGTAGTAATATCTAGATGAGTCATATGAAGAGCTGATTTGCAGTGTTCCGGAAATTCGGCGACCAATGCGTTGCCGACATTGATTTGTTCATCAATGTCCGAGGAAATTACTTGAAAGTCAACCATAGTCTTTACTGCATGTTGTTGGTAATAAGCTATTGACAACGAAATAACTCGCCAAATCTATCGGAACACAGAATTTTATTAGGCGTCGGGAATATTTGAGAATGTATAGTTGGTGTTTATGTATATTATTTTTGTATTTGTGTATTGTGTGTATGGCTGGCAGGATTAAGTAATAGAAAAAAAAAATTGAAAATATAGACAAATTTGAAATCATGCATACACTATGACAAAATAAGACATAAAAAGATATTTTAAAAGTATTGAAAAATAGTCACTTGCTCAAATTGTGGGTAGACATATTAGGATCAGAATCGCCTCTGTAGTCTTGAATTTGTTCCAGAGCTTTAATGTGTATCCTTGGCAATCCATCATCTTTTTTTATAAAGACTTTACCGTAGGAAATCCAACAATACTTGAAACAATTTTTCTTTTGAGCTTGTTTAGCATGATACAAGATATGTCGTGTGGTGGGAGTTAGCGATTCTGAAATGTAAACTGGTTGTTTCTCACCCGGTAACTTGATCAGCTTGGTGTTATATTTGTCATCTTTGTGATTGTTGTTGTAGGTACGGAGAGCCTTTATAACATTGGTCCGGAGTTGCGACATCTTGTATTCAACCACAATCGGTTTATTTTGACTTGATCGTTTTCTATATATATAGCCGATTTGTTCTCGTGAAATTGATACATCAAGCGATTTGTGAATATCGCTAACCATAAGGTTCAGGTCTTCATTTTCACTAAACGGTATATTTGTTATTTCCAACGAAGTTTCAAGTTGTTTCCTCAAGACATCTTCTATTTTATTTTCAAGTCCGATAATTTTATTTTTAGTTTCAATATTTTCGAGCACTATGTTTTCATATTTCCCTTTTAGCTCGTTATACAATAGTGTTGTATTTTCGAGTGCATTTTTCATACTAGAGTTTTGTTTTAGAATTTCTTGATTCTGTTGTTTTAGGTCTTTGATCATGTCAGACAATGAAGATAACTTGTCGTTTTGCGATTTTTGCAAATCGCTTAACATTGCTACGATCTCAGATCGTAAGTTATGAAGATCTTCTGCGTCACCATGTAGCTTTCTTTTTCTTGACGAACTGCAATCACGGTCTTGTTCTGAATAACTTGGTAGATCCGGTTGAGATGAAGACAATGTTATATTATCTGTAGTTGTTCGAGGCATCTTAGTTTTTTGCATATACTATACACGGCGTTCTATCTCCTTCACACGGCAACCGACTGATGTGTGATGCGTGGTAAAAGTAACAGCGGACTTTCTACGTTATTACTTAAAGTTAAGGTAGAATTTACTTTGCTTAGTTTTCTCGGAATATTTAATAATTGTACAACACGGCTAGTCACTATCAGCGCGAACGACGGAATGATCAACCATCATCAACCACTAAACAAGAATATCAGAAGGCCTATAGCCTAGAACTTACAAGAACCATAAACATGACCCCCGTTATCTGCGAGGAGGACAGTTTATACCAACTAAAGCTACATATCAGTCCTTTAAAATCCACTTTTGAATATGCGCTTTTTCTTGACCGGTGCGCAGAAGCGCATTGTAAGATAAAGCTTAGCAATAGTTAGGTATCGTACAATTCATCATCATAGTAATTTGTACAATTTATCATTTGTAATTTGTAATCTTTAAATCGTATAAGGGTGTATTCCTGAATTAAAAATGATTTGATAGCCAGCCGTTTGATTCTGTAAAACGTCATTCTAAACTTCGAATCTGAATCCGCTGTGAGTTTCTTGATTGGCATTCTAAAAACTCGGGTGATAATTCGAATTTACACTAGCGCTACCCTTGCGAACATGTCAGCGAGTTGAACTAAATTGACCGTGAGATTTCTCACAGATAAAGTACCTATTTAGTATGAGATGACGTAAAAGTGGTATTCGGCCCTGTCACTTCGAAGGTCACTTCGCACTCAAACCCGATTCAAAGTGTCAAATAAAAAACAAGTGAGAAGAAGAAGTGATGCGAAGTGAGAGTGAATAGTGATGTGAGATGCGAGTTGTTGTTTGAATTTTACAGAATCGACGTAAAGGAGGCCTGTGTCCAAACAGTGGGAATTCACATTACAGGCTGACTATTGATATTTTTATGGGCTACTGTAGGAGAAAAAAAAATTCGTCCCTGAAAATGTTCTTTAATTGTACATTATTTGTTGACTTTGTTTAGATTATGTTCTTAATTTTTTTATGTCTTCTGGTCACCTTTGTAGAAAATTAATCTTCTGCACCTATAATGTGATGTGACATAATTATAATTGTATAAATTGTTAGGTAATTATTGTCAATTTATACATTCCTTCATTCGTTATCTTTATTGAGAGCTTGCCTATGTTTTGCACAATTACGTCAGTAATGGAAGTTTGATTTGACAACTCGATTTTGTATATTATAATTATTTTGCAATATTTCACAATAAACATAAGGCTTGCTTTTCAAGTGTTGCTTGCTTAAACTTTTACCAACTTTAAAACTAGAGGAAGGTCGCTAACATTCCACTTCTGCGCTCCTGGATGAAAAGTAGCTCAAGTCCTTCTACAGGTCCCAGTAGGCTACCTATCAGTTAAATTTCATTACGATTTATTCAGCCGTTTTTGCATGATTAAGTAACAAACATCCACACATACAAACTTTCACATTTATAACATTAAAACATACAAGGTGTAGCTTATATAACGCAGAATATCTTAAGGTGTCATTGTACTCATCATTATGAACAACTTTTACTATAACCCCAAAATTGAAATCGCAAAATAAAATCTGCTGTTCCTTACATTTTGACGAGTTCTGAGAACATAAATGTCGGGTACAGCTGATGTTTTTGCGCGATTTCAGGTTTGGTGCCTTAGTAAAAATTGTTCATATTGATGAGTACCCAATGACCCCTTGAGAGGTTGTGCGTTATTTAAAATACACCTTGTATAGTCAGGATACCACACTGTGCGTGCACTGTGTGTACAGTCAGCAACAAAAGTCGATTAACAGTTTTCTAAATCTTAATTATTGAGAAAACACTTCATTAAAATCGGAACAGATGTAAATTTTAAACAAAATTAACTCTTATCTAATAAATGAAATGCTAAAAAGCAGGTTATCGTATCATTTTGTGTTAATTTAGATGATGTCAAAAACTAGCAGTGTTAACTGACTTCTGTGGCTGACCGTACAATCCCTGCATGAAAGCTGTCTCACTACTAACACAGTCGGTGCTTTTCTATAAAAAAATACGCTTAAAAAATACGCACACTGGGCTGTCATTCCGCTTGCTGATTGGCCAATATGGCCCACGGTATGATCTATACTCATATAGTTGGTACCGAATTACCGATAGAAGAGAAGAACAAGTCTTCAACACTTCCTAAATTCTTATCGCGTCAATCGTCATGTTCCTCCTAATGGCAGTCAAACCAGACGACGATATCTTACTTTTTTTTTCAACTTTTTATTAGTCTTTCTGTCTTGGCGAAATGCCAAAATTTTCGACAGTCTCTTAAGGCGAAGTATCAAATATGAATGTTTGTTTAAGAAAACAGAAGAAACGTGAGTATGTGTGGATTTTTGTGTGGGAACTGACCAGCTGAGTTGGAGATCTAACAGAAATGCTGAATGTATTAGTTATAAAGCGGAACACAAATATCCCATTTGTATTTCAGTTTTCGTTATCCTAACTAATCACATCATACTAATATTATGTTTGTTACTTCTGCTTGTATGTTTGTTACTTCTTCAGCTCAAACAGCTGGACCGATTTGGATGAAATTTGGTATGTAGATACTCTGGATTAACATATATGCTACTTTATATACCGGTCTACGCGGGTGAAACCGCGGGGCGCAGCTAGTTTTATAAATGTGAAAGTGAGTTAGTTTATTACGTTTTCACGCTAAAACGGCTGAATGAATTTGAATGAAATTTGGCACATGGGTAGACCATGACCTGGATTAGGACATAGGATACTTTTTATACCGGCAGTACGTTTCCGTTGAATAATTTTCGACCTCCACGTCGGCGAAGCCGCGGATGCAAGCTATTTACGTCTAAAGCCAAATAAGCCATGGCTAAATACCTAAACGCTTTTCGGTTTTTCAGTAGTTCGACACACGGCCCTCGTACCCACTGGATTTTCAACTCTCGGTATTGAGCCGAGCATTGACAATCCAACAGACAGCTTCACAGCGCGTCAAACGCGTAAAAAAAAATCCCGTGCGTACAAACAAGTACAAAAACAAAGAAATCCTAAATGCAAATCACGCAATTTACACTGAAAAGCTAAATTCACATGCTTATCGTAGTTTCAATTTGCATAATAATTATCACCTTTTTATCTACATCCGGTTCAAAGATAAACATTGCAACAAAAAAAAAACAACAAAAAAAAAAGCTGCAAAAAAAATCGAGATGACTAAATATAGTGCATTTATCGTCTATACCTTAAGTAAATACATGTGTGGTCTCGCTATTGAAGAATTCAGTTACAATAGGCACGTGACATAATACATTGACGCTAAATACAAGTAGATAATATTTTAAACCACTGACCGTATTTCTCACTTTGTTTTATATGGTAGGTACTAATGAAATGCGTAGTTTGTTCTTATTATTAACCTCGTTTTAGTTTTTTTTTTTCAGTGTTATGTTAAGGTAAGGTTTAACGCCGTTATTCATAAAAAAACTAACACCTCTACAAACCTATTTTAGTTAAAATAGTGTTGTCTAATTCTTTCAAACTCAAATCATAATTCGAATGAAATTGACAAAACACTATTTTAACTAAACTAGGTTTTTAGAGCGTTTTAATTTTTTATGAATAAGTCAATAACCATAGAGTTTTTTTGGCATTTAAAGAATTATTGTGGCTCAGGTATATTTATAATGCTTAAAGGCGCAACGCGATGGCGCGTCGTGATTCTGGTGGAACAATTTCTATGAAAACTTCATGGAAATGGTTCTACCGGAGTCGCGTTACGCCTGTCTGTGAGAGTCTTTAATACACATATTTTTCTAAATGTTTTCCAAAACCTATCTCTACGGTTCCCGGTACCTACAATTTTGTCATGCAAGAATGCAAAGAAAAATGCCTAAATTGTTTCCTGCGCCTAGTCAAACTCAAACAAACATAAGAAAAATTACCTATACAGTTGATAGACATATAACAAATATCCTATGTTTTAGCACAGCGAAATCTAAATAGGTTAGTTGAGCTAAGATTTATTTATACCACAACACATATAAACTCTGGTTCTTTATGGGTTTTAAAATTGATTAATTTATGTTTTCAAGGTAAATAAATGAAACTCAATCTCATAGCTATGTTACGAATAGCTTACGAATAGTATTTATCTAAATACTTCAAAAATATATATGTATAGGTACATCTAATTACCGCTGGTTAAAATATGTAGTACTAAAGCAACTCACGTAGGTTAATAATCAATAGAATAATTTGTGAAAGCTCAAGCTCTCAAGTAACCATAATATTGTAATATTTTCATAAAAAAATAATTCTGAGTTTTAGCAGAACTAAATTTAACGAGCCACAAGAATAAATACGCCCATTTCATTATTTAAATTAATATACTAACTTTCCTAAAGTATAAATTACAAAGGAACATTGTATTCTGTAACTACGCACGTTTGAAATTTTTTTTTGTAATAAAATTAAAATATATGTGACAGAGGAGATCAAATGTTAGAACAAGCATAATCGTATGTGATTATTTTTATTTCAGAATAATCCACTTACTGAAGGGTTTCTCTTATAGATCTGAACTGCTTACGAACTTACCTGAAAAACAAAAATAAAAATTATTAAAAGGTTCTCAATTTTAAAAAGTTTTAAAAAAAGTTGACCTTGATAGTACAAGGTCACAAAGGGATTGATTTAAGAGGACGATCAGCAGTGCCCTTGTCGTGATAGACAGTTGCTCCATGTAATATACTGGTACTCAGCTGCATCCAGTTAGAGTGGAAGCTGACTCCAAGATAGTTGGAAAAAGCTATGCAGATGACGGTCAGCAACACCCTTAAAATACTGAGATCATCAATCCTTCAGCCAAACGTGATGATTATTGCAAATCCTATATGGCAATTGTTCACGAGGCACACGTGAAAGATCGGATATGATTGATTAATTAATGACATGAACTTCAAAACCGATGAAAACATAGATAAATATTAGGAGCCCAATGCTACGAAACAGATAAGAATAACTACTGAATGAAGTAAGACAATCAACGTACAGTTACGAGTTAAGGATGTTAACAGAAATAGAATAGCAAAGATAAAAGATACCGCAAGAGCGGCCATTATCTTAGCACACATTCGCGACTTCAAAGAAAGAGATAAATGGGTTCACTGATAATGATATATTTTCGCGACACACAATTTCTACGAGTATAAATACACAATTTGGCATGGAATCGAAATAACATAACGCAACGGTTACGCACCTGTTGAAGATATGCTATTGAGAATAAATCATGCCGGCGAAATCTTTCAGCAATATATCCGTCTCGCTCTAACACAACAAAGCTCTAATAGTGCCATCTCTTTCTACAGACGGCCTTGCCAAAAAGGTGAATACCCCGCCAACTATGACTTTTAGTATAAAAATAATTCTAACAATAACAAGAGTTATGGAAATTGAGAGAGGTTAAGAAAATGCCGAGTGAAAGAATCCGGAACATAAACATTTTGAAAGTAATGCATAAGACTTTTCATAACCATGAACATGTTATGAATTCCGAAGTGTCTGTGATCATCAACCTGGATCTTAAATACTAGCAAAACAAACTCAAAATCGTAATAGGTTCCATTTTAACATAAAAAACTTAACAGTACTTTATTTTAAACATACGATGCAATAAAACCAAAATTATGACTATTCTTTGACCACAAGAATTGCCTTCTGTAATGGGGGAAGAAGCCCACACAACAATAGACAGTAGAACAAGACCACATCTTCACATGTATTTAAACTGTGACCCAAAAGCACAACCTAAACATATAAAAAAGAAGTCGTATTTTTCATGGAAGATTCTACCTCACAAGGTTTTTACGATCACTTTTCGGAGCTGTCAATCGATTCATCAATCATCCTTATTATGTTTGGCAGCAGATACAAATGGGATGATTAACCTCCTTAAACTTCCATATGGCTGCCTATCAGCAAATTAAGAAATCGCCTGTCAATACATAATTAGTGGTCCGTAAGTGGTTTCATCAGGCGAGGATTTGGGAGGTTTCCGTTTTGCAAACGGTAATATTGTGTGCTTTGCAACATTATCGATGTCTTCATTTGCTGAAGGTTATTTGTCAAGTTTTTACTTGACTACATTTTGGGTATTTGTATTATTTTTTAGTTAGCTAACATTGTGATGCGGCGCTATTTTTACAACCCCTAGACCTAGTCCGGATGTGTTCCCAAATATTTTTCTGATGCATTATAGGTTCAGACCGTTTCTTTTAGGTTAAAAAGACGATTGACTAAAAATAAATTTTCTTGCCTAATCGTCTACAAGAAATAATGATTTGTAATTGTGATTTTGATTTTGTAACTAGCTCAACAGAACCATTGTTATAAATTACTAGCTCCAGACAATATCGGAAAATCGACTAGTACAAAGTATGTCTGCTTCTGACGCGTTGGTTGTCATATACAAAAATAAGTACTTCACGCATGAACTATTAGCAGATGTAGTGTAGGATGTTACTTTTGAAACAAATTGGCATGAGAATCTTGTTGAGAATGTATTACATAAGTATATTGTCAGATTATGAACTATAATTGAAGAAGCTAGAGGAAATAATAATATTTCTGTTAGCTCCACTGATGAATTAAAAAACGGAATTCAAACAAGTCCGTTCTGCTATTCTTTCAAAGCTATGACTTGAGAAATATTAAAATATCAGCAGTTTGAAAAACATTAGCGAAGGAAAAGATAGATAATTACGATGTAACATACATAACTGTTAATAGATAAAAATTCATCGAACTCTATTTTCTCTCTCAAAAGCGACGTCGAAACATTTCAAAGAGAAAAAAAAAGAAATAAGATGTTTACGTAAAGCCATTATTGTTTTAATAGTTGCTCCGATTTCCGAGCTCTATTCGTAGATATGAATAGAGTATATAAAAAATTCCATGCATATGTCGCAGACTCTATGTCGGCGTACGAGGTGCTTGACCGAAACCATTATAAAAAAATATTGGCATTACACCAATTTGTCACAGCGCAGCGTTTTTAACTACAGATGTGGGGTAGTACGCGTTTTAAATTGAGTAAAGAATCACTAATGGTTCCTGGTCTAGTTTGTCAGTCTTTAAGAACTTTTTAGGGGCATTATTAGATATGCATAGCATATAATCAGCCTATAATGTTGCCTCTGCTGGGACACAGGTCTCCTCTCGGTGAGAGAGAGTTGGCCGTAATCCATTACGCGGGTTCTGTGCGGGTTGGTAGTTGGTAGATGTCACATGTCTTCGAATTTTTGGTTCCAGGACATGCCGGTTTCCTCACTATGTTTTCCTTCTATGTAACGAAAAAAGGGTTGGTTAGCAAGATGACAGAAAAACCATGAATCTGTAAACACAAGGTTGCTGGTAGTAGTTTGATAAGAGTAGCCGAGGGTCTAGATACATAGCGTGCGATTTAACAATGTCCATCAATAGACTGCTATTGGCTTTAAGGATAACGCCAAAATCATTTCCAGTATTGAAGCTAAGAAAATTCTTGTCAAAATTAGGTCGCATGTGGGCGTAGTGTAGATGTCACTGTCCATGCACTTGTCAATGAACGCATGCCTGGTTCCTTTAACTCCTTTAACTGAATTAGATCATGGCAGGGAGCCAGAATACCATTGGGATCATGGGTAAGATTAGAGAACGTTTTTAAATTATTAGATTTGTTTAAAGATTCGACGCATTGTATGAAATTATTCAATGCCAAATCAAGTAGATTTCGCACTAAATCCTGTTGGCAAATAAATAGGTTGGTTATAACACATTTACAAGTCACTATATAAATAAAAGCTAGTGCTTCCTTATCGGACCGCTTGTGAAGGAACGCAGACTCTAATTCAAGGTCTTCCTTATTTTCATATTCATCAACAATCAATTCATCACCGAATCGTGGATCATCACCAAATGAGACCTTTGCTCATCTTCTTTCTAACAATAAACTTCCTATTCAAGTGCCACTGAACTTGTCAAAGGGCCAAATAAGTCACCATCTTCAAAAGAATACTTCAACGTGTTGAATTTTAATCCCACAATAAACAATTCTCCTACTATCTCACATCCGGTGAGAAAAAGAGATGTCTTCATAAACACTTACTGTATTTTTTGTCAGAAAACACGGCGCATGTCTTCCTTTGATAACAGTTCGTTGACTCCGCGAATCTGGTCCGATAATACGTAATCACGATTCCAAGATATGTCTATTTGCTACGTACATAGCGATAATGCTATTTGATTTCGCTTTGCGTTCGTCTCTCTCAAGGCCAGTAGGCCTATGTTGGAGAGAATTGCTGGAAATTCTCAAACCAAGTGCGAAATTAGTGGCAAAATTTTGTTTGTTTGTGTCTCTTGGATAACTAGGTGATTAGGTTATCAATATTGACGTTGCATACAAAATAATTAAGGCCCGGAGTGTTTTCGGTATGATCGAGTATAACCAGATCATAAGTGATTTTATTTGAAAATAAGCTATCGTTCAAGTCCACTGCTTTTTACTTTATTCTAACATTTAGTAATTTTCACAAATATTTCTTGAATATGAAATTAACTTTATGCAAATCATTCAATAACTCAAAATGAGAAGTGGCCATAATGAGAAGTAGTGCATTAGCGAGTCGGTTGCCAAAATGAGAATTTGCGCCTAAACCCATATGTTGCGATACGAGACGAATCTAAGCAATAACATTAATTGCAAATGTAGGCCAAGTCACTAAATAATGAAGTCACGCTCATTTTGTACACAAATACATTTGTCATTACCGACACTTGGACATTTTTTATTTTTCTTCTGTAACCCTTTCTCTGTCTGATGAACCACATTGGTTCAGGGTTATTGTTTACGTATTGTGACTGCTTCGCCACTAATATTCTTGCTGACTGGAAAATCTTACCACAACGTAAACTTGTCTCTTTTAGCACCAAACGATACGAGAGTCGACTTTTCTCGGTTCTCAACGGTTTGTTAACTGACCGAAGACATTTGAAAGGCCAGGGACAGGCTAGATGGGAAAGATGGCGAACCGAGACGCCCATGTCCAGTAGTAGATTGTAATAGCCTGGTTTGATTTACATGATACCATTCAGTTAGTAAAGTCGTTTTTATTGTCAAGGTCATCAAACTAAACACAAAACAAATTGCACAGATGTTTTATGATATCGACGATGAAGTGACATTAACCTTTATCTACCAGAACATGATTTTACAGGAAACGAAAAAAACGTTTTATTTATTTTAAACGCAAGGTATGAAAATTACTGTTATTGGATATATATTAAATAAGAAGCGGGTATAGGGGGCTATGTGCGACTAGTGTATATACAATCAACTTTTTGAAAGTCTATCTACGTAAAAAAAGTAAAATCGCAAAAATGTCAGTTAGGAGTTCTTGTCACTTCATCGTCGATATACATTCAAAATTGAAGCTTAGCAGTTGACTTTTACAGAATATATGTCGCTGTTTTAGTTCTAAAGCTCATATTTGCGAGTTCTATGCTGTCGTAAAGTCCAAGTTTGCACGTGCATCGTGTCAAAGATTGCGTGCGTCTACGCACATGAGAGTATTATTTTACAATGATATTTCTAGGATGAGACTTAGTAATAAGATAAGCGGGCTCAATTTGCAAATAATTATCTATGAAGAAACAACGCTGATGGAATCTTATTTTCTTTTCAATTTCATAGGTCCCTGCACTGTCTATCCTTTTTCCATCTTCAACCTTATGAAAAAACCTAGGTGAAATTCTCAAGCCGTACTCTTGAGAATTTAACGTAGGTTATCTTTTAGTCTATCATCATCACTATCTATGTCTTATCACTACAAACTTTATCATAAGCTAGTATCAGTATAATCAGTATCTTGACTATATCCGGTAGCAAATCAAGTCATATTACGGAAATATTTCTGAGTCAAATTGCCTGTAGAAAATCGATGTCACCCAGTAAATGATGACTTTGGGGTTCCCATATCTTACGAACAGTTTTAAATAAAGTGTGAGTGAAATATATAGCAAGTTAGATAGCAATTGACAAGTGTAACTTATAGTACTTACAATTCAATTTATACTCGTAACGGAACGTAAATAGTTACAGGGTTATTGAGTGAAAGGTTATCTCGAGTTATGATTGTATTCCGAGGTGAATTGATGAATAAATATAGTTATATCTAGATATCAATGGAACTACAGAATGAAAATAGGAGGGGTTACTTAGGGTGGAGTTTCTTGCCCATTCTTCTTCATACAAAACTACTTTTTGGAGGAGGCTAGAACTAGAATCAATTATATTTTCTTGTTAATTTTTGACGTTCATAAGTGCCTTTTATGTGCCTATTTGAAATAAGCGATTTGACTTTGACTCTGACTGACTGACCTATTGTATATTATTTCGTGTTTGAAAAGAAGGCGATCCACCTTATAATGTGGACACTGAAGCATATGGACATTTGCAATGCAAGAGATATCACAGGTGTATTGCATCATCCTAGATACAAGGCCATTAATTTCTAATATACCTGTAACCACAGATCACAAAAACACACGCTGTAACCGACTGTACCAATGGTGCTTGTTGGCAGAAAAAAGAAAGGTGTGTGGAGGAAGTTCTTCCCGAAGCGAGCTTCTTCAAAAAGTGTTCTAATATAACTGCTACTTCTCATAATGCTAAGGGATCTAGTCAGACCAACGTATTTGGCTGCAGCCTAATTCTCTGTTACCACAATAATTTAGACTATGTACACTATAATAATCATCTTTCATAAGAAGATAGGCAGAATAGTAATGTATGCATTTGGGTAACTAATATTCATATATTGAATGATATAAATGAAGCTTCGAATATAAAACGAGTGTATTGTGCCAGAGACATTAAATGGACCAAAATAAGAATGCAACACTTATCTACCTAGTTTTATTACTTGACATGGTTATAATTAATTATTATCTATTTCATCAAGGTTTAGGTTGAGTTTGGTTTAGGTTTAAGTCTTGAATAAATAAATATTGTTTTCTTTATCATCGTCATCATTATCCTGCCCTTATCCAAATTTATTTGGGAACGGCGAAACATGTGTTTTTCTTCCATACTTTTCTATTAGTCGTCACCTTGGTAGTCACCCCCTTTCTAGCAATACCATCTGTCACACAGTCTATCCAACGTTTCTTTGGTCTTTCAAAGGGCCCAAATAAGCTTGGAAGCTTATCATTTCCAGATCTATCTCTATATCTATAAGTCGCTACCGCTTTATTCCTGTGCCATAGGACTCATGGGCTATGTAATGTAACCGAACACTAGCTGAAGCTAAGAAGACACATTTTCTAAACCACCCATATTGTTTTACATAGTATGCGTATTTCTTATAAAATTGGTTTTACATTCTTGATACGGTTATTTTTAAAACTTACTATAGTAGGATAAAAATTACATGCAGCCTTAATATTTATAAATCATTTTGAACTTAAATAAAGACTACGAACTATTAAAAGAAACCTTCCATTCTTGAGATGATGACTGACTGACTGAGTCAGTCAGTCATCATCAATCAACGCCCAGCCCAAACCCTTGGACCTAGAAAGCAAAAATTTTGCACAGAGGTCCCCTTCATAATGTAGACAAGGAATAAGGAACGAATTCCCGGTATTATGTTCTCGTGGGATATTTTCCGACATCCACGCGGGTAAGCCGCTGGCAAAAGCTAGTCCTTAATAAATACCAAAGAAAACTAAATCTTCAAGTGGACTTTGTTAACCGCAGGAAGAATGACTTATAAACAGCGCCATCTCTAAGTAAACATCAAGCAACTGAGGTGCATATCAAATCAAAACGCCAGCCATCATCTTTGTTTATTACACTGAGAATTATTACTTGCCCTCTGACATCAATTAACCTAACCTTACCACACTGCACTTGATATTACGATAAATCTTCTAGTAAGTATTACATTGCCAGCTTTGTACGATAAGATAGGTCGGGCATGAACCACCGAAAAGCCTTGTACGTCATTATTTGTGATGTTATCGCTTCATTTGGTGAATTGGTATCGTTTGAGATGGAGTGCTTTCCGTTGGAAGCCAGATTTTGGTGTTTACATAAATATTAAAGTAACCTATTTAATAAAGATTAGATTATTATTCAATTAACAGTACTTTTTGATTTTTATTATCAATTTGTGTAGTGTGTTTTGGCACGTAGAGTAGATTATTAGAAAATCAGCATATATTGGACTTAAAGGTTATTCCATCGAAGGAACTTTTACTCAGGTTGTGTCAGTTTTCTCGTAAGACAGTAAATATCACACTAATAATAAAAGGCAAAAGATTGTGAGTGCGTGTGTGTGTATTTGTATGTTTTTTTATTTCTTCACGCTCAAAAAACTGAACCGATTTGGATGAAATTTGGTATGTAGATAGCTTATACCCTGGATAACACATAGGCTACTTTTTATCCCGGTCTACGCGGGTAAAACCGTGGTGTGCAGCTAGTGAAAATATAAAGGTATAATTAAAATAATAGTAGCACGTGGCCTAAGGCACACACACACACACAGCAGTTCCTTCCCTGAAATTCCATGTGAGTGTATGCTGTCCCTAATTAATAGCTATAATATACAAGGTGATTGGAAGATGGGTGCAAAGCTTTGAGGCGAAGATAGTACAGACAGTTTAGAACAATTTAAGCCATGGTTGTCTTAGACGAAGTCTTACCACTTTTTTTTAACCTAATTTTCAAATATTTTTGAAAACATGCGTGATAATCGCTCTTTCCTTTGAGGTATCATTTACGAGGATATTTTACAAATTATTGAAATTAGGATCTACAAACCATTTTGAGCGAGAAATTTTAAATTTTAGGCAGACTAATTAAAACAAAATTTTTGCTTAAAAAACGCAAGACGGCTGTCCAGCGCATTGGACGTTAAATTTAAGGGAACACTTAAATAATTGCTTCCCTGACAGCTGGATCGGCAGAGATGGACCCATCCCTTGGCCCGCTCGCTCACCAGATCTGACCCCGCTGGACTTTTTCGTGTGGGGCCGGGCCAAAGAACTGGTGTATACGAATGTTGAAATAAACACGAGAGAAGAATTGATGGAGAGAATTAATTCAGCGTTTGAAACGATGAAACTGGCGATGATGTTGAAAATAACAACAACAGAAGTGAGAAGACGTAGCCGTGCTTGTATTAGGAATCATGGCAGACATTTTAAACATGAACAATAAATAATTTAGATTCAAATGTTGTTTTAATTACTCCGCCTAAAATTTTAAAATTTGTCTCTCAAATTGGTTTGTAGTTCTTAATTTCAATAATTAGTAAAATATCCTCGTAAATGATACCTCAAAGGAAAGAGCGATTATCACGCATGTTTTCAAAACAATTTGAACAAAAAAAGCACCCTTCGTTTTTTTTAAAATAAGGTTTTCAAAAATGATTTATGATTTTTTTAAATTTATATGAACTTTAAATGTCTGTAAAAAAAATGTCTAACGACACAGAGGCCTAAAACATGTTTTGCTAGATTGCTTACACATTACTTGAATTAAATAAAATAAAAATGAATTCATTTATCATTCAATTTAGCTAAAAATAACCAGTTTAGTTAAAATTTTGGCAATTTTCCAAAAAAAATCTTAAAAATTAGGTTAAAAAAAAATGGTAAGACTTCGTCTAAGACAACCATGGCTTAAATTGTTCTTAACTGTCTGTACTATCTTTGCCTTAAAGCTTTGCACCCATCTTCCAATCACCTTGTATATTATGTGTTTAAAAGATAACCCTTTTCTTTTCATTGCAATCCATTACGTTGCTAAATGCCGTTGGTGGCAAGCAATATGTCGTAATAATGTCATTCAACCTTCAGAACTTGGCCAGTGAACCACGTAAATCATCCGGAGACATGTGAATTTACTGTTAAATGTATTACTTTGCTTACATTTTTAAACTTGTGTAAAATGGGAAAAATATATTCTCTTCTTTTAGCAAGTTAAATTTATTGAAAGACATGTCTTTTCCGAAAAGTTATTTACTTTCGTTGCATCAAATTATCAGGCATGTATGCAAAAGGGTAGGCAAAGATGTGTGTATAGTATCTACAACCACATTTCCCCAGTTAGGTACATATGTTTATGAATCATGTAATACGGGCTTTTTTGCGTCTGGAAATCCTCATGAGTATCCTCCGTCCTACGGCGGGTGGAGGGGTTGTCAGACTCTTACTGACTAAGACATGTTCTTCAATTACCTTTGGCTAGGGCGAATCCAAGACCCTGACTGCTACTAAGCTATTCCTAAATAAAAAATAAAAAAAAATCATTCAATTAAGTAGCTTACGCAATAAAATTTCTGAACACCTATAAAATTCACATAAACTGACTCGCGCTGACTTCATATAATTAATATCCCAATAAATTGTGCCCAACTAATTAGTGTACCGTAAAACACCGAAAGAATTTACTACAAAAGATTGTCAACCAAAAATATGGAACCGTAATTAATTTAAAATAATAAAACAAACTTTGCGCTTAGATAAAACGTGAAAAGTTCAAAGTTCAAAGACCATATTTCAGATAATATTTTAATGGAGGTAAAAACAATAATAATATTAAAATTCGCTCTGCCTACAACAGCTATAAAATGAAAGAACGCTGTAAAAGCGAAAGTTGAACGGCCAACAGGCAGTTTTAAACCGCAATGAAAATCAGGGATAGTAAGCCGGATACCCCGGAACACCGCTTTTATATTCATGAACTCTTAACGAGCCTGTTATCCTGTCTGATAAAATATTCAATTACCCGCTCAAGTACTTTCACCCCAGAGTTCAGCGACATTTTAATATGAAAATTCAGCGAAAAAAATCAAAGCTCCGACTCAAAACCGCACACGTTCTTATTTGGCAAATTATCATCAAATTACTGACTAACCACTCGTCTGCCTACGTCGGAGGTCAGTCGTCATTTGAGCGTAGCGTTCGAAATTCAAACGCGGGCGGTTTAAACTGACGCACGTGATTGGTGGTCTAATTTTCTCTGCACTATTATTATGTGAGATGAAGTTATCAAATTTTGAAACAGAAAATTGTGGGGTTTTTGACTTTCGCTCTCCCCAGTGTTTGCTTTGCGTGCATCGAGATAATTTTATTAGGCCTTATTAAGTCATCTGTCGGATATGTTGGTTGCATGTTCATGTGTTTAAGAGCATTATGTACGGAATTATTATCATGTTATAAGAGATTTATTAGTTGCTCAGTATGCGTGACGTCATCTTTGATTATTGGGTTTAGATATTATTTTTAACGAAGTCTTTTCTTAGTTCACTCAATCAACTCAGCCCGTCGATGACTACTGGAGATAGGGCTCTCCCAGACTGCGCCTCAAGAACCTGTCTTTCACCTTCCGCATCCAGTCTGTCCCAGCCAATTTTTTACGGTCATCGGTCTCACACTATATTTGCCGATACGCGGTCTCCATTCCAGGACTCGTCTGCTCCACCGGCCATCGGTCCTTCGACAAACATGGCCAGCCCACTGCCATTTCAGCTTGGTTACTCCTCAGGCTGTGTCAGTAACTTCGGTTCTTTTCCGGTTAACTTCATTTCTGATCTTATCCTTCAAAGAAACTCCGAGCATAGCCCGCTCCATAGCGCGCTGATCGACCTTGAATTTGTGGACCAGCCCGACTGTCAGTGTCCACGTTTAGGCACCATTTGTCATAACGGGCAGGACGCACTGGTTGAAGACCTTAATCTTCAAACACTGCGGGATTGGTGACGAGAAGACTTGACGAAGTTTTACAAATGCTGACCAACGCAACGCGCGGATCGTTCTACCGAGCTGGATGACTTACCCTAGGCAGTAGACGTACTCCTTCACAACTTCTTAGTTCACTAATATTGTTAAATCTGGCATCTATTCATATTATATATTATATTTGCTTAGATGAAAATATACGAAGTTAATAAAACCTTATTTAGACACACAACAATAGATTTTCCATACATATTCTCATATAAATTTTCTATTTGAATATGTATGAAGTTTTAAGTACGGTTTATTGCCTGTGTGCCTTGATGTATGTTCTAAGAAGCGTATATTAGTTATAATAATAATTGCCCAAGGTTCTGTAATGAATACTCATAATATTGGCTAGCAAATATAAATGGCTAAAGTACTTTGTAGTTAGATAAAGTACAGAATCTTCGTTCGTAAGATTTACGTTTTTGGGTCACAGACTCGCAGTTTGATTTAGATTTGTAATTATCTAAACCTCTATTATAATAAATCTACGTATCGTTTAAGTCTGTTCGAAACGATTTCTCTAACTATTATTGCCCAGTTACCCAACGTCAGTAATTTAAAAAAAGTTTGCTTTTTGAAAATACCCTGAAAGTAACTTGTACACTTTTCTATACGATACAAATTTTTGTTCGCTTAGTTATGAGGATAATGCATAAATAAAGACAAATTATACTTCACTGTTGTATCCTCGAGATTTAACATACATTTTAGTCCGTCTTTCATTGCACTACATTGCCACACTGTTCAAAGACTATAAAAAAAGAAATACTCATCTCATCATCAACATCATCTTTTGTTTAAATCTCTTCGGATGCAACATTTGGTGTAATTTTGGTTTGAAGTTGACATAAGGTACGAGTAAGTTCAATTAACCATAGAATATAGTTTGGTTACTTTTATAATTTCTAACGTTGACGTCCACGATAACACAGGGAAGTAAAATGTATGGAAGTATATGAAGACGCTTTTAAATCGTCCACGATAACGTTATAACGTGCACGTATTTCTTTATGGACGTGGAAGTTCACGATAATATTGTCATGTTAGAAATTTATAAAAGCGCACGTAGGAATCATGTCATAAGTTCCTGGATCAAATAACCTTTTCCACTTGAGTTAACAAAAGACGGTCAATTTCCCGCCATGGATTTTTTCCACTTCCTGATCATAAAAAAAAAATATCGGAAGACGCAAACACTTCACATGAAAACCTTTGATCTTAAATAAAAACAAAATTAATTCCACCTCAGAGTTACTTCCATATCAAACATTTGAATTATTTCACCTGTGCAGGCATCGAACCTGGGCTCGGAGTTCCAATAACAATAAACTTTACGTACGTTAACTATTTGTTTTACTTACAGGCTGTTTGTTTTCCGGATCATATAAAAGACGTTTGGATTACATACAGTATGATTTAAAAATTCTGTTGATATTTTTTTAACGCATTTATTTCACTTTGTTTTGAGTGTGAATGCAGGCATAGACATTAATGTCTAGGATGTACAGATAAACTCTTGTTTTTTTTTATATAGAATTTGCTAGTACCTTTCGGGGTTTATTTATTTCTTTATTTATAAAGGCTTACCAACTAAACACACAGCATTAACTCAGAATCTTTGCCGTAAAAAAAAATCGGTTTTTGTTTCAATTGACAATTGTAGCACCCTGAGTTAATTAGATAGTACGAGTTGGTGTTATTTAGGGCTACGCATATTATTATTATTATTGTCTAAGGAAATAAATACAGAGTAACTACCTCTTTGTACTTACAAACTAATCATATGCGCAAGCGCAAGTAAGAGTAGTTTTCACTTTCACATCTTTACCGAAAAACGAATCATAAATCTATTGTTTAATATTATGAAAATTAGCCACAAAACTCAAAAGTACCTAACTATAGTAACATTTTGTAGAATACTTTCATATTGCAGCTAAAATGGAGCATTTCTCGCAAGAAAACCAGCATGTAAAAGCAAGCTATAAATACTAGGATCTCAGAACACCCTAAGCATTGCATGCAGGCGTGCCACGCATTGATTCTAATATCGATTAGTAGTTATTTGTGTGCACCCGCCCTAACGGTGCCACGGCTTGTAATAAACAAACTTAAACTGATTTTAATTTTCTACTTATATCAGCTGTAGGTTGGAATAATAGGGATGTGCTTCCGTTTATGGAGAATTAATTTAGGTAAGTACATTTAGGTGTACGTGTAGTGTGGCCTTTATTTGACAAATGTTATACTAAAATAGGTTTTCGTTTTCTCTCTTAAAATTATGATAGTGTCAAGTAAATCACGTATAAAGCATGCTAAGTATTTTTTAAAGTTATTTGGGTTTGACGTTAAGAAGCATTTAGATAAAGTCTAAAAAAATGTTTTGTGTGCTTGGTCAAAAGGAGTAGCCGTCTCAATCATGAAAATGTCTAGCCATCAGACTATAATGATCTACATTCGGGGGTTTAAAAAAGTTGTTTAAACATAAGTAATGATAAGCGACTATTGACATTTAAACATCTCTTAATTTTAAGCAACGTTTTTAAATAAGGAGGTTTTAATTAGCAATGTGGATTAAGAAATCACATTTTCGATAGCATAATTGCTCATTTGATGTTACCGAAACATCGAATGCTAGAAGTATAAGAATGTCATTAAAATTATTGAAAGGTTAAGAAATAAACATAAATATCTACCTAATTAACAACTTACTTTATGAGACTTAGATGAGTTTTAACGACACTTTTTAATAGCATTATAATGTCTTTAAAAAAAAACTTTAAACACAATAAATAAAATGCCTACCCATTTGGCAAAAAGCTCTTAATTGGTCGTAATTTTAATGTGAAAAAATTAATATATTTGCATAATATTACTCGCGTATCGTAATAAAAGTGTTTGTGTGAATTCCGATGTTTAAATAAAAAATATCACCACCCATAAATGTCCAGCCCCGCAATAAAAAATATAAAAAAACCTACCAATAAATACGAATTTTTGTACGTTTTTGACACCTTTTCTTATCAAAACTATACCATCAAGTAATTTAACCCACTTATATTTAAATATACTAATTTAAGTATCATTAATATCTTGTTGGGATTCATTCCAAAAATATTACCTAAATTTTATTAATATCAACAAATAAAAAATAATAAAAAATATATAATCCATATGAAAAGGACCTTTCCAATTTCTGACCCACGCCGTATCCACAACATTCTTTCCTTCAGAAATCACCCTATTAAATCACATAACAAGAAAATATTTGTATTTATTAGTAGCATCACAATCTGGGGTGAGTTATGGTTCCATCGTAAACTCGGGTTAATGTCGTATTACTGTTTAGCAGAGGCCACCCGGTACGTACCTACGTGCATGGTGCCCTTATGACGTAAGGAAGGAAGGTCCTTCAAAAGTCGTGGGTGAAGGATTCAAAGGGCTTTTTAATTGTTGAAGGTATTTCCTGAATGGTATGTTTGAGAAGGTGCTTTTGAAGCCGTGGGTTTGTAGATGAAGGATGGAAGGATGTTTCCTATTGGGACTGTGCTTATTGTGTGATAAAAGATATGACAATATTAAGAGGAAAGGCGGGTGGCCAGAGTTTTGAAAATTAGGTATTTTAAGAAGGTATTGCTGTCGCTCTGCGAGCGCTCCGCCCTCGAATTCGTGCGATAAGGACAACTGCAGATCCGACTAAATAGCCTATGTAAAAAGTCACATTTCGAGGTTTGGCTATCGCCTATTTCCTCCTCCAATATTGGACCAATTTAAAAGATATTTCATAAACTGAATAAGAAGGATATATACTATGCCCCTATGTTTTTTTTCTTTTTTCGTTAATAGTTGTCAAATTGGTACACTAGGCGTCTGTTGACAGCGGTCTGAATAGGCAATTTTGAGCATTTTTGGAGGGTTCTAGTTCCTATAAAAATAATATATCATCAAAAAGGAAAACATAGGGGCATACAATTAACTGATATTTATATTTCTGTAAAAAATCATTGCTTTATGGTCACTAACCAGAAAGAAAACAGGCGAGAGCGTTTGTATCTTTTTGTATGGAGAAAAGAGCACCCACGTTTCCTCTGGAAGTGTATGTGCCTATAAGTAGAGCTCAATAGGCTACTGGTATTGGTTTGAATTTAAGGAACCCGCACGAATGGTGGTCTTGTTGACTGGGTTATAAACAGAAAACGTTTTATTTTTTTTTCCCTTTTAAACATTATTTAAATTGTAACTAACACATTTGGATATTAATGTTCGGGAAGGCCTCTTCTTTACTGTACTTGAAAGTTAAAATAACACAGAACAAAACTTGTTTTGGGATTTACAACTAATAATTTTGACCGGTTCCAATAAATAAGAGTTTAAGTCAAAACCGACAACGGACCGTTTGTGTTTGCTAAACAAACATGCTACAAATTACAATGTATGGCTCAAGTATGCATACCTAATCCATTGAGAAAATATTGCCATGTTTGCTTAAATACATAATCAGCCTATAATGTTCCCACTGCTGGGACAGGCATCTCTTCGAGACGAGTGGGGTGTAATCTTGTAATCTTTGTAATGGTGGGTTGGTTGAGGTTTATGTCACATGTCTTCGAATTTTTGGTTCTAGGACATGCCGGTTTCCTCTCGATGTTTTCCTTCACCGTTTTGAGAGCAGTGGTGATGAAATTATATACACAAAGTAAAACGCCTGCCTGGTTTCGAACCCATGTCCTATATGTCCCATGTCCATGTCCTCCTTGTTTCTCCTCCATGTGTATTTAAGTCTGATGAAAAATAAACTTAGAAATCTTTCTAAGTTAGTACCTACCTTTAATATTATAGCGGTTGCAACAGGTTTATAAATAGATGCGGAACTTTGGGCATCATCATGATTTATACAGGAGCAGGCTATACAATCAAATTAATTTTTAGCACCAAATCCGCAGGATTAACGGCCACTGCAATGACACTAACATTTTTCTCTTTTTGACAGTTGAAAATGAAGAGTACACAGTACCAAATAAAATAGTCATGCATGCCACTTGTAGGAATATATGCGATGGCAGTATATTCCCTACCACGAAAATTCCAATAAACTTCCAGAAATCTGGGGCTATTATATTCCAGGAATATTAACTGCAATCAAATTATTGTAAACCTACCTAAAAATCCCATCTAAAATTAGACAAAGACTATAAAACACCAAAACCGATTGTTATCAATAACAAAGATTTATAATTCAGTGTTTCTACCTGTTACATGTGTACCTAATGAACGCGGTGCGTTTGCGCAGCCTACGGGAAGAGAGGCGTTGAGGGAGGGGGGAAGATAACAGATTTGTTAATGGAGACCCCGGAGAAATGAATGGACATACCAAATATCAAATCTGGAAAATACATAGTAAGTTTGGACATGGAGTTTCATGTGATGAGGAGGAATGAAACGCCTGTGACTAAGAGAGTGATGAATATATGCTGATGGATGGAGAGGGAGAGACCAAAGAAAAAATGTATAGAATGAGTGACAGATGAAAAGTAATGAATGATTTAACGTGATGACTGAGAGGGGAGAATAAATGATATAAACCAACTGGGTACCCAAACATAAGTCATATTGGGTAGGACCAATATGACTTAGGGCAGACAGAAGAAAAATATCCATAAAGTTTATTGCCAGTTCTTCCTCAAACGAATCTACGATCTGGAACGGGTGACTAACCTACAGACTTCTTGACTGTTAAAGTATATAAAAATATTTATTGGTGTAATTAAAATAAATGGTTTGATTTTGCTGTAAAATTTTGTTTCGTTATAAAAACTTAGGTACTATACTTAATTCAAGAGGAAAAAAATTGTTGGTTCATATTAATAGGTTACTTGAATAGTAATTGTGGGTAGGTACTTAAGTACAGTTGCGAACATTAAGTACGCTTAAGTGTTAGTAATTGGTAGCTTAATGTATTTGATTTCTTTTGAAACTTCCGTTTGGAAGTGTGTTTATGTTTTTTTATGTTCGAAATCATTGGTTTTAATTTCCTGTGTATTTATACGTTATTTTTCTATAGTATCTGGGACCTCCTTTGTGGGATAAAAGTTAAAAGTCTCTGTCTTTATACATTTAAATACCTGTCAATGACACCTTAGGGAAACTCCAAGTGGAAATTAAATGTGATTAAATTTCTAGTATGTAATAAAATTACGTGAAAGCTTATAACAGTTATAACATTATACTAATTAGCTTCAAAGTAAACGTTGTTTTTGATTAAAAATAAATAATTAATAACGTCATAGTGTGAAAGCTTTGCGAAGATCCCTAATTTCTGAAACGGTGCTCTCTTTTCTTTCTTCATATCCGCCCTGAACTTTCTATGCGCAAGAATGGATCCCCCCAGTCACATCCACAGCATACCAACATTATATATTGTTACGAAATTTGTTTGCCAAGTGGAGTGTGAGTGGTTTACAGCCTAAAGTTGTACCAGCTGATAACAACGGACCTCCGTCTGCAGCCGTCCTTATTTAATTCACAGGGGTGTCACTTTTGAGTTTTTTTTTGTACCAAGTAGTTATTAGGCGATGCCGCCTTTTGTGGAATTTTGATATTTTTATGGAAGTCTGGAGGTGTAATATTTACCTTTTAAAAAAATGAGTTTTTAAGAACAACTTTGATAAGTTATAATTTGGTGTAGGATAGGACATTTATGTAATGAAAGCAAGATACTGAATTTACTATACACAAATATCAATTTAGTTAGAAAAAAATAATTCTTAAGTCATAATATAAAAGTATTCAGTATTAAGGTTAGTAAGTACATGTCATATTAATTCCACTTTTTATTTGAGGTAGGCATATAATTCACCCAAATTCGTAATATTATGGTGATGACTTGCGCGAATTCAATATCAGCATCAGACATTCTAACGTAAATTCAGGCATGCATTTTTTACTTTAATAAAAGAAGTACAGAGCGTACAATAAATTGATATGAGAATATTATGTTTATTTTACTTTGCACTTCCTGTTTAGGCAATTTTGACAATAGTTTTTTTTTCGCACAACACAACACAAAAAAACACCACTTTTCGCCATTCAAGGTAGGTACTTACTTTTGGTAGCTACATTCTTGAAGGCAATAAGAACCCCCCCACCACCCCCCCTCTATCCCCTTCGTGGATTACAGGCGTTTACTATCGAACTGGGCGAATTTTGGTCGAAGCTTATTTAAACAAGTAAATGAATCATTGACAGACGAAGAAGAAGTTAGTGTGTTTGTTCTTGAGGCCTCAAAATCCTTCAACACTTTTTTACCAGATCAAATATTTTTCCTTTGATAAACAGCGCCAACCCTAACGGAAAGTGTCACGCGAAACCTAAAGTTTTGTCGCTCGTTTTCCAAAGCCACGTAAGCCGCCTCGTGTAATTAAATATTTTGGGACTCACTTTTTTGAGATGGGTTCTTAATCACAAACGAACTTTGATAAGTGAGAAAACGGGTATAGTATTTTTTAAACTTTAATTTAAATTGCTTGTTTAATTCGATTTTTATTACAAACGATTTTGTTTGGATTACCTTTGCATTTTTATGATAATTTGCGAAGATATGGACAGTTTTAGGGTTGGAGATAACCTTTACATGGGAAGAATTTTTCGACTTCTGTTAGCCAGGATTTGCTGTGATATTGGAGAGTGTGATGAAGCTTAGGGTGAACCGATAAGCTTGGTAAGATTAACTTCTTTATAGGTAACCAGGAAGAAAAAACTATTATTCAATAATGACCCTCGGTATGTAAGGAACACAAGGATTAAGAGGAAATGCGGGTGCTATTTTCCCCATACAAACGCTCTCGCCTGTTTTCTTTCTGGTTAATGACCATAAAGCAATGATTTTTTACAGAAATATAAATATTAGCTACTTGTATGCCCCTATGTTTTCCTTTTTGATGATACATTGTTTTTATAAGAACTAGAACCCTCAAAAAATGCTCAAAATTGCCTACTCGGAGCGCTGTCAACAGAGGCCTAGTGTACAAATTTGACAACTATTAACGAAAAAAGAAAAACATAGGGGCATAGTATATATCCTTCCTATTCAGTTTATGAAATATCTTTTAAATTGGTCCAATATTGGAGAAGGAAATAGGCGAGAGCCAAACCTCGAAATGTGACTTTTTACATAGGCTATTTAGTCGGATCTGCAGTTGTCCTTATCGCACGAATTGAGGGCGGAGCGCTCGCAGAGCGACAGCAATAGTTTCTTCAAATACTTAATTTGCAAAAGTCTGGCTGCCCGCATTTCCTCTTAAGGCGCGGTAAGACGCAAATCTTCAAGGTTCAAATACGGTTGAAAATGGCGATGCGTTTGATTTTAGTTGAATCTCGTATCCACCAAAACGAAAGTTATTTTGCAGTTTAATTTTTTTTTTTAAATGCACCAATAAGTTAAAACTTTTTTACATAATTCTCTAGTTGATTACTCGTAAAATTCCTTTTTCATAGTTTCAAAAAAATGAATAGTTGTCGCTCAAAATATTGAGCATTTCGAGACAAAAAAGTTTTTTATCTCCTTTTTTGTGATTTATAAGATATCTTTGTATAAGTGTTTTTTTTTATACACTTCACTATACACTGCATTTTTTTTGGGCTTGTAATATATAGCAATACGGCTAACTATACGACGAAAAAGTAGACGTTTTTCGGTATCCCGCTTAGGGCAGTAAGCTCAGCATCTATTCCTTGAGTTTGAGTTCATTCATCAATAACCTACGCTTTGGAATCGGCAACTAAGTAGCTTCAACTTTCTGAGTGAACGACTTCTTGACAGTTCAAAAGTGCTTGCGATTTGATTGAAACTTTGATCTGAGGGGCAATTCTCGTATTTTTAACAACGTTCGCAATATCATCTCAAGACTCAATCTGTCAAAAATTGTATAGCGTTTACCTAAATTTTTGACATTTGATTGACGCTGGCATGAGATTGTGAACGTTTTTAGGTACGAGAATTGCCCCTCTGATCTTCTCTTGTTTTCGCACGACCAATACAAGGAAATTTCATGCCAAAAAGATAACCCAGTCAACAAGGTTAGTATCAGAGCTAGTGCATTTTAAGTACCACTTATCACTAGTGGATGCACTTTTAATGCACTGATAAATATTTACCTCAAAAGCATTGGAGTAATATACGTATAAGTAGCAGATGACTAACCAGCAGAAAATACATTGACGGTATGAAAATAGACCACAATGATAAGTCGTTAAAATTTAATACCTCTTGTAAACATAAGAAAATATCTACATTAGCCTTTTAGCCACTTTATTGTGAACTTACGTATTTATTAGTCGACGTTAAGTGGATAGTGTTATGATCATCAACTGTTTAATGGTTCACGTGTCTACGTATGGTGCCAAAGTAATTAATGCTACTTGGATTGCTGCCTAGTCTATAAAGTTAAGTAGCCGTGACGATATCAGTACTAAAAGTTTTTAAAGCAGTTCTCTCTCATCTCGGCCAGAAATTTGTAAGAATATCTAAGGCCTAGATTTTAAGATACTGTTTGAACATTGCAAAAGTAAAGATCTTCGTATATAGGTACTCATAATTATTTGCGTCACCTTCCACAAAAATGTCTATACAAACAATTGAAATGTGGTCACAAGTAGTGGAGGGGAGGGCAATAATACTCTAAAGTTACTCTAAACTAAGAAAATATATATATAATTTATAATCTATCTATAATAAAAAATAATGGCTAATTGTGATAAGCGCAAAACTCGAGAACGGCTGGACCATGTCGACAATTTTTTTTTTCAAATAGTCGTTGAAGCCCGAGGAAGGTTCTTATGAAGAGAAAAATTGGAAAAGAGCTCGGAAAATTGTAAAATTCGGGAAAACTAAAAGTGCATTTTCTATGGGAATTTTGTATGAATAATTGTTTGGACAGGACAACGTTTATCGGGTCGAGGTGCTATAATTCATCTCAGCCACAGAATAGATAAAAGTCTATTCCGTGATCACAGCCAAGGATTGTCCAGCTGTAGGATACAACAAACAGCTGGGGAAGGCTGAATGTGGAAAGAAGAGAACCAGACTGATGTTAAAGTGACACTTGGGAAAGGTTCTTTCCCAACATTAGTCTGTAATAAAATATTTTACAAGAATAAGATATAGATAGGTAGGTACTCAGTCAGTATCTCCCAACGTCCTTTTTGCGACCCCATTAAACACTACATTACAGAACATAAAAAACCAATTAATGTACTATTAAAACAATATCAACAAATACAGGATATTAAAAATACCGACAGACAGAGAATGATAAGATTTTACTACTTTATTTATCTCACCCTTCGGCGGGTTTGAGCGATCAAAAGAAGATGCTGTACATAAAATTTTTACTGCAGCCTAATCTAAATTTTCGCCTGGATTCGCTTTGATCACGGTGTGGTATAAAGTTGGCTGTTCATGGTACGATTAAGTGGAAAGTAGAAGTGTCCGAGTAGTAACAGTCGAGACTTATGAGTTGTAGGTCGTAGGTTCAACCCCAGTTAGGCGCTTTACTATAGGTAAATTATTTCATCACCGCTGCTCTCAAAACGGTGAAGGAAAATATCGCGAGGAAACCGGCAGGTCCCAGAACCAACAATTCGAAGACATGTGACATCTACCAACCCGCATTGGGCCCGCGTAGTGGATTACAGCCCACTCCCTCTCTTAGAGAGGAGGCCTGTGTCCCAGCAGTGGGAACATTATAGGCTGATTATGCTAAGTCCGACATTTTGTTTGTAATGATGACGAATGTCTTTTGGCTACAGCGAGATTTTGTTTTCGGAGTTAAAATTAACAAATCGATCGTAAATGTGAATTAAGTCTACTTATACAAACAGGAAATAGCTCAATACCATGACAAAAATGGTTTTATTACAAAAATAGAGCTTGCAAAATAATAGGGCGGTGCGTCGCGTCGGGAGGGCAAGTTCACGCGGACGAAGTCGCGGCAGAAGCTAGTATAATAATAAAAAAAGAAAACCAGTTAGCCTAATCGTAAAATTAGCTGATTTCTGCAAAAAAAGGTTTGACTCGTTTTACGATACCTGCGTAAGTCACGAATCGCAACAAGATAATACCTAATCAAATGTAGCCAAAAGGTGTAATAAAGATATAATTAAGCTCTTGATCGGCTTATAATGCGTAGAGTAACTAGATGTAAAAAATATTCAGTGAAGAAAAAATTCGCTTCTCGTTCTCATTTCAACAAGATTTTGATGGACAGGTGTCTATGCTTCTATAAGGTTTACATTTTTTACGCAACTGGGGAAAACCCCAATCAAAGTATAAAAAATATCAAAATGTTAATTTTTTAATTCATGGGGTCAGCAAAAGGGAAAGTAAAATTCATTTGCTTTTCATTTAATTCATAGCTTTTGGTTATTCTAAGCAAAAACTTATAAAAAGTTTTCTTTTGAGCTTCTTGTGAAAGTTTTTTCAAACGGCGACAAAGTACCGCTATCATTAAGCCCACTTTTTTCAAGTGCCGATAAAGAATCTCATATCACTAAGATTATCTAGAATTAGAATTAGAATCTTTAACATTAAGGCGAAAGCGCCAGGGTAGCGCGAAATTCAAAATTTCTTACGTTTTTTGCAATTTGCAAGTCAGTATTAGGATATATGTTGATCTAAATATGATTCGCGGCCGTACCAAATATTTATTTATAGCATTATATTAATAAAAAACATCAATACAACTCTCTAAGTTCATATTACCCTATTGAATGACTATTATTAATACAAATTAATTAACTAATAAATATGATTCGCGGCCGTACCAAATATTTATTTATAGCATTATATTAATAAAAAACATCAATACAACTCTCTAAGTTCATATTACCCTATTGAATGACTATTTCATGAAATCATGAGATTTGAAGTCAATTCTAATGATTATAATTCTGTAAAGTCATATTAGTTACGGCCGCGAATCATATTTTAATCAACATACAACCTGACACTGACCTGCAAATTGCAAAAAAACGTAAGAAAATTTGAATTTAACGGTAGCCCGCCCTTAGCGCATCCCCCTTAGTATTTTTAATTTTCAATATGAAAACGTACAAGAGTATATTTAAACACGCGTTTAAAAACCGCGTTTTCCACAGCCGGCTTTAAGGGTATTAAAAATGTTTACGAGGGCCGAAATAAAGGATGTTGGTCCACAATTTTAATGTTGTGTTTATCGAATTGTTCTTCATCTCTATTTTATTGCTATGAGAAAAGCGATAAGTGACTATAAACTGTTTGATGAGGGGAAAATTTTGATAAAAGGCCCATCGGTCTATTTTTGCGGCTTGACTACAAGACAACGGAACATTCCTTTAAAACTATAATTCTTTTTAACGAGGCATAAAATGAAACAATAGAAAACAGGCTCTGGAATTATTTTTTATTGCTTGACAACGCAACGAAATTAACAATCGTATTACAGTCCTATAAAGGCATTCAGCATCGTTTAAACAATAAAGCTTTAAACCAATTCAAATAATCAGAACTAATTTGGCAGAAAACAAAAAAGCAATAGCACCAATTGAAACAAACTAAATTGCTACACTAAAACTAAAACTATTACTTAACTCATACGCAAATCACGTAATTATTACCCAACATCTAAATTGGTTCAACTCAAAATAAAGGGTCATTGACTCCAATCAATCTCGATATAGCAAAAATAAACTGAACGTAGTTAGACAAAATATTTACAGCCTGTTGACATACTATAAACATACAATTTCTCTAGGAAACCAAGTGGTTAATCATTCAGTAAAACAGGTGGTAGATGATGCATATAAAATAAATATCGAAAATAAAATGCAAATATTGCAGCGCTGACAAGTATACGTTTCGTTTGCGCAAGGAATTCCGGTACGGTTTGCTTTCGTTTCATTTTTGTCTGAAGTTACAGGATATGGCAGCTTTGTGTGAATGGATATTGGTTACGTGTATGTATTGGCTTCCGTTTACATTGACATACAAACATTCATTCATGGTTCTTTTTTAGGAACTGAAATAGTACATTTTGATACAAGTGGAGAACGTTTGTTATTGCATTCGAGGCGGAATTAAATTAACACCCGAGCTGTAGGCGAGGTTGTTTTTGAGCCGAGAACTGCAATAAAAAATGTCCACGTTTATCAAACGACGTTTTTCAATACACTTTTGAAGAAATAAAAAAAAGAAAAATCCAAATCGGTCCAGCCATTTTCGAGTAATCGGGGAACATACATAAAAAAAAAGAAAAAAAAAAAAGGTTCCGACGAATTGAGAACCTCCTCCTTTTTGAAGTCGGTTAAAAATAAAATAACGGAAAATATTTTTGTCATGTATTATTAGGAACATAAGATTCAAATTTTCTTTTTGTTCCGCGCTTTGCTTTCGCCAGTTTGAAGGAGAAGGAAAGGTAGGTAAGGTAAGGTAGCCTAATATGAAAAATAGAAAATTGAAATATTTTTGAGTTTACAACACAAATAAATGTTAATTTGTCCATAAACGTTTTTTTTTTATTATAATAATCATGGTTTTTGATGATATTCCATTTATAAACATTATTTAAATATTCAAAAAATATTAACGACGTAAGTCTTTACGTATACGATATCTCTTTGCCGAGATAAAAAAAAAAACATTCACCTCCGAATAGAGAGTTGTGAATAGAGGCATTGAACCAATTTGGACTAGTTATCTGTGGCAATTTTTATTCCCGCACACGTGTTGGAAAATGAAAAATCGCACGCGTGTGAAATACATTGCATTGTGAACCTAATCGTAGTGAACCAGTTTACGAGGAACTGTATTGAAAAATCACTTGTTTTTCAAACGTAAAAAAATAATTTTTACAAATGTGAGAATAAGATTTTAGCAAATTGTGATATTTTAGCAGTCAAACTAACTTCGGTTAAGTCTAAGGACAAATGACCAATGGATGAAGATTTACATAATTATAAAGCTTTTAAAAAGTATCGACCCACTAAGTTACAGTGTTTACGATATGTTTGTTTAGCATCAAAGTAAAAACACTTTAGCTAAGTTTATATTAAGCGTGTTTTCAAATTAAATCTAAACATCATTATTTTTCCCATCGTCTTTTTCTGTGGACCACACACACACACTGTTATAGGTCTCGAAAGTCCTTCCAGCTCTTGTCTTTTCTTCATTACAATAGTCTTTGGCTAAAAATGCTGTCAGCACCAATAAGGAATACAGTTGCATCCAGGAAAGCGGTGGGTATACACATAAAAGGCGTCGGTTTCGCGTCGTGGGTGCATTCATCAATCTTCATGCGTGCGCGCAAAACAAAACGGCATTATTAATATATGAGGACTGCATGCGGAACTTGTCGCGGAAGATTTAATGAACTGTTTGTGCTCTACTAGGGTTTAGCAAAAGTGATGGGTTATTGTAAAGTGAGTCTGTAAAATTTTGTGTCTACTTTGATCTAGAAGTTTAAGGGCTAAATCCCTTGTGAAGTTCGCATTTGTAAAACTGCATAAGTACAAATTAAAGTACTTTTTTTTGGAAATAAAGGACATGGTTTTCTATTCGTATCTCGATATTGTTCTCATATTAAAGTACTGTATTGAATCGAATCGAAAGCATAACACATGAAGCCACTCTCTTAGATTTCACTTTCAATAACTTACAAAATGGAGGAGTTATAATGAGAACAATCAACGGGTAGAAGCGGGTTAATGTGATCTTTGTGAAATAAAGATGTTTTGTTTATTAATAATAATAATAATGTTTATTTTTCCAAAAGAATACATAGATATAGGTTGAGCACAGTGGTAGATAAACTAAAAAAAAAAAAATTGTAGCCTTATAATTTTAGTTTATCTACCACTGTGCTCAACCTATATCTATGTATTCTTTTGGAAAAATAAACATTATTATTATTATTAATAAACAAAACATCTTTATTTCACAAAGATCACATTAACCCGCTTCTACCCGTTGATTGTTCTCATTATAACTCCTCCATTTTCATTCATCCACAGACTGATATAGAAATCAATTAAAAATATTTCAATAAACACAGAAATATTGACACTTAAAGTCACAACTTCTGTAGTGATGTACCACGTTTTCTCGATAAATCGTCGATCGAATTACAAATGTCGCCCATTTCTTGTCATCGCGACCATTTATTGAAACTTTATATGCTATATTTTTATACGTAATCACCATAAAAGTAATAACGTTTTGGGAAATAGTATAGCCCATTCAACATGCTCTTATTATCATGGAATACGTGAACGAAATTAACCAATCAGGGTTATTGAATGCTAGGGTCATAGGGAGTTGATATATGAACGCAAGTTAAGTAATTTTGGGGAAGATGTTGACTGTATTTGTAATATTATCTAAATGAAGGGGACTCCGCGGCTATGAAGACCGTTTCGCTGCTTTCAGTAGAAGAAATATTGATGATTTTATGTTTGAAGGAAAGACGATCGGTACTTTCATTTCCCAATGAAGTGAAGGCAGACAAGTGAAGTTAATGAAATAAAAGAAAAAATATTTTTAGTGAATCATCGATGTGCGTAATTTGAACAAAAAATGTTTAATAGCCAGTAGCAAAAACTTATGAAAAGTTTTTGCACAGTAACTTCAGAAAGTGCTAATTTTGCACAAATGCGAATAGACATTGATGAGAGTCATTAATTTTTTATGTTATTTAATTTGTTATTATATGATGGTAATTATTTTCAATACTTTATTAATTAGTTTTTTCGCGTGTTACGATCATCTTAATGTATATGATGATATTTATCTTTGATGTGCTATTTTTAATTAAATTTATCAAAGAGATTATTTTTTTTCTGACCAAAGAAATTTTATGAAGTCAAGTTCACCATATTTTTGTCCTAAATTAAGACACGCTGATATTTTATAAACATAATAATATCAAAGTGCTAACTTAATTTTTGTACGCCCCACTGCGTTAGCAGAGACAGAATAAATTATAAATTAAAACATCATAAGATTTTACTAAGAACACAAAACGGAACAGAAGGCTCAAAGAATTAATAAAAACCGTAAAAAGAATAACAAAACCTACCAATTTAACGAAATTCATTCAATATTGTTCACCCCATCGCGTGATTAAAGGTTATTATACGGAAAACCGATAAATCAATAGGAATTTTGATTAATACGTAGGTTCTTTCCGATGCATTAGGGTAATATATTTGTTTAATCCCTTAGAAAAAGGGCGATGTTCCATTTTTTACGGTTTTTAGATATCTAATGAGCTGAAACGTATGGGTATTAGGATAATTGAAGTTTTTATCATGTAAGTGCACTAAAAATATATTTTGAGTTACGCCAGTTTAGTTTACGTATGTGGGGACACGTGATTGGTCAGTTGTATTTCAGTTTTAAAAGGTATTTAATATTAAAAGTATTTTATATTAATTGAACGTGTAAGGTATATTATGTAATAGTTGCATAAAAAGTAAGTCAAGGGCTGGCTGGAAAAGTAATATTTATATTGATATTTAAGTGCACCGTCTTACACAAGTTATACTGGGTAATAAACATAAACTAGTGGAATTGATTAAAAGGTTGTTATTTCTGCTGAATATATGCGTTAAAATCACACAATCATTTTAGATTTAGTCCTTTGCATCTACAAAGAAATTGGAGGCCTGTTGCATATGCATTGTCTTAATAAATTATTTTAGTGGTGCCCTATTCAAAGCAGGCGACGATGCGTCATAGGCAATCACAGTGATTTATCCCAATCTCTTCTCCAGCCAGATTCTTTAGCATTTCAACAGTTCTATCCAAATCATCTCGTGCATATGGCACCGGCATGACGTATCACCTTGATCGACTTTTGACGAACATTGCTTATGCAACGAGTACATTGAACCCAACGTTTGTTAGTATGTGGAACGTCGCTAATTCTCAAATATTTGCTTTTCATACTTACCTGCAGTTTGCTTTGCGGCCGTAAAGTATTTTAGTCAGTTTTATCGATCGGTTTATCGCTCGATACTGAATTTGAATGAGTTATTTTTGTATTGTTGTTTTTGGTCCAGTTAAAGAAGAGTTGTTTTCGTCAGAAACGTTTGATTATTTTTTTGCGATTACGAGGTTGGTCCCATGGAGAAAGTTGTTCAGTTTGGTGGTCTGTACCATACCCTTAAATATGACCACACCGTCAGGCTTATGGGAAAATTAAGGCCAGCGAAAAAAATCTTGAGTCAATAACTCATTACTAAGAGCAGATTGATCATAAAATAGGTTCATACTGTGGGAGTTTGTGTATCAGATAATTCAATAGTAGGATTTGTAGGATCATTACACGAAACAAAAGCCTTACAATCAGAATAATAACTCTTCATTTCCTCATTTAACATACCTAACAAAAAAAAATCCTTTAAATGTGAGCGAGATAATCGAATAATATTTGTCTGCTAATAACATACGATTAATGATAACATCGGAGCCTGTCTTGTAATCTTAATAAAATATATCCTTTTGTTCCTCCCGCTTCCCGCGTGTGAGGTGCAGCCGCAATCTCGGCGCGAATGAGGTGTGTTCCCGCATAAGACAAAATCTATATGTTCGACTCAGTTGAGGCCAAATTTAATTGGGACTTTTTGGAGGATGAAGACTTTTCCACCATTTATTAAAATTCATTGCTTTAAAGAGAAAAAAAAACTGACTATTAACAGCTCTGGTGAATTTAATTTGGTCTGTTTCAAGTTACAAACAGTACGAAGACTGACATGAATAGTAATAAAAGAATGAATGATTAATATTAAGTCAAGTTGTCATCATACTTTGTAACAGACTGTACCTCTTGTTTTTTATGACATAAATTATTACTTAGTCCTATTAAAAAAAAAAACATGGAGGAAAATAAAGCAGCGTTACCTGATCATATATACGCAGAACCAGCTGCTTGTTAGGTAGATGAAGAAGTGTTTTAACGTTCTTAGGCCATATTATAATCATTTAATAGACCTTCTTAAGCAGCTGTAGTCTTGTTTAACTAAAACATTCTAAAAGTTATGTCATGCGCCTCCCAAAACCCATAGCAACACACTATCAATATCAATCGTATTCCGATCTAACAAAAAATCGTTAAATTTTTTTGGACCCAACAGAATATTTACGAATGAGGAACACACAAGATGAGTTCAGTAGATATCTGAAGATCGCGTTTGCGATAAGACCTGACATCTTATTTATACCATTTATCATCATTCATTAGTCTGAGAGCCCCGCCCTGGCTGCGTTTTTTCAACTAATGGGGGGATATCGTTAGGGATAAGTTCACTGGCTCTTAAACTACACTCTTTAATCTTTTATTATTGACTCCTGATTTAGGTTGAAAAGTCGTTTCATCCGAGGTTGGATTGCTTTGCTAGAAATGTCTTTGCTTGGTTTTAATTAAATTATTATGGCCGCCATTTTGATATACATAATTCAAACATCAAAATGGCAGACATCCTGTTGTCACCATTTTGTTTTTTTCTTAACTTTAGCATTATGTGACTGTTATTTTTGAACTCGATATTGTATTGTACAGTATTTGCCTCGTCAGAGAATCGTGCGCAGATTGGTAACATTATTAACAACAATTACAATGTCTTCCTATCTACAACACACGTAGGCATCTATTTCGCTTCTACAATTATCGTCTAATAACCATAATTAACATACCATTACACCATCTTGAACTTTGACAACAAAAAAATGCTCTAGCGCAGATCAAAATATCGGTCGATTATAATTGTTACACCGTTACAATAAATTACAATAGTAATTAGTGAATTTTAATTGGTTGGGGTTACCTGTAATTACGCGTATGGGTTCAATTTAATTGTAATTTTAATTGTTGTGTTACGTAACTTGCTAAAGTTAGAGGCTTAGCTTAAGTTAGAGGTAAACGGTATTTTAATTGATGGCTTTGTTGGTAGTATTACTACTTAGTGACTTTTATGACTTTGTTTTATATAGCATTATAGCTTTTTAGAATTATAGCGTATGATGTGAGGCAGTCAGGAACCTGGTAATGCAATTTAGATAATTGTAGCAAAACTAATCTGATATTATTATCATCTTACCTATCATACAATTTTGTAATGGGAATATCGATATTTATTCAGACAAGTTTTTATTTATGTTATATTTCATTTTAAATGAAATATAACATAAATAAAAACTTGTACCTACCTAATTATTTAATAAAAATAATTACGTAATATTCTAACTAAAACTATTAGTAAAGTAAAATATGGCGTCGAAGGATTTATCCGCATCGCTGTCGACAGTACCCAAGAGACTGGCGGCATTGCATTTGTTGTATGGCAATGCTCCTTTGGCCAAGGTAAAAACCAGCATTATAACTCGAAAACTACAAAAAATCGTAGAACATACATGGGGTTTAAAATTTAAATCGATAGGTATGGTACTCTGCTATCAGCTCGCACTGGCTTGACACCTTAAAAGGAACACCCTGTATAAACAAAATAATTATGCTGATGTAACTGTGTAATAATTGCCGACTCAAAAAGTATGCAATTTTTATCAACGATGCAATGTTAATAAAGATGTAAGTACATAAAGCAAGATTTTACGAAACCCTGACGCAAGTCTCCATTGACTATTGGACAATACATACAAAATAGACGACTTTATGCATGGTGCAAGTGTTAAAGGAAAAGCGTTTTTAAATTATTAAAATCCGATAACAAATCTGATGTCTGATGTGTGATGTGTGTGATGTGTTCTGTGTACTGTCACAGAATAAATAATAGTACTAACGGACCACTGTCATATATTTTAGGTAGGTAAGTACTAGATCACAGGCAAAACCTGTATGAGGTTGGCACACGAGCGTGGGGATTGGCAGAAGAAAAGAGAGGCCTATGCCCAACAGTGAGTGAAGTCTGGGCTTTTGATATAAACTGTGAGATAGAATTGTAGGTCTGTCAGCCTATAATAATTAGAACATTTTAATACAGATCATATTTCCAATTGAATAGTAAATGGTAAGGCAAAGTACCTACACGGTTTCTGGAACCATAACAGAACCTTTATACAAAAGTTTAAGTATTGTTATTGTAGATATGTTAAGCTGCGTATTAGAGGGTCGCCCTAATTCTAATAGTTTCATAATCAATCTGCCTAGCCTTTTCCCAACTATGTTGGGGTTGGCTTCCAGTCTAACCGGATGCAGCTGAATACCAGTATTGTATATGGAGCGACTGCCTATCTGACCTCCACAACCCAGTTAAAGGTAATGGGTAGTGTAAGTAATTTTTTTTCTAAAATTATTGTCATTTTTTTCAAATATTTACTGTCATTTTTTTTTCAAAAATTTAGTGTCATTTTTTTTCAAAAATTTATTGTAATTTTTTTTCATTTATTGTAATTTTTTTGAAAAATTTATACGTGTTATCCATAACAGAATAGGGAATAACTCGTATTACATTCAATCGCAGATTCCTCGCTAATCTTCCACTCCTTGCACCGTCGCCACAAGTAACACAAACAGTATATTAAACAGAGGACTTACTTAAGACAGCAGTGAGCTGACAACCTCCACCATTACAACCTGTGCGAAAGATCCCGTGTCCATTGTCTTCAGACACCGCGTATCGTGGCGAGAAAATGGTAACGGTAATGATGAAAGATTTTACACGGGTTAAGGAAACAATGTGTTGATTGACGGGAATTTAAAAGAATTGTTTTGAGTTACACGGTGATGAGTTGATGACTAAGTTAAGCATTGTTTTTGATGAGTTTTGAATTTTGACATCTGTTTTATGATTTGTGAGGTATATGTACCGTTTGTGGTGATTGACTTAAATAGGAAGTGGTGTTGTTGACACCGAAATCGAGAAATATTAGCATTTTTAGAACTGTTCAATTGTTAATTACTTCATAATTTTAAACTCTTAAAAGATCTCGTACTAACAGAGCTGCGTACATTGTCATTCTATGACTAATTAAATTTTTCCCAAAAAAAAAGCTGACTTCATAACCCCTATAATGCCCTATATTCATCTCAGGACCCAAAATTGTATCGCGATGACTCACAAGAATGTCATTCAAGGCTTTACCTAACAATAACTAGTATTTACTCAGCTAAGTCGTGACGTATGAGACAATGGAAACAGTCTCATACAAATATTTGTAACTGAGCATAAAACTCCCTTCATTAGGACTTTACAATGCAGACAAGTAAAAAAGCAAACAAAGTCAACAAATAGTAAAGTCGTGTATTTTTAAATCTGTGTTATTGTAAATGTAGAGGTTTAATAATAAAACTATTTAATTTTGATCGATTAAGGCAAGTTTAAAGATATTGAAGAAGGTGAAATATTGAAAATTGTACTTAATAGTAAAATATACTGGCATTGTCTGGATAGAAAGGGGGTGACTTCCGAGATGACGACTAATAGAGAAGTATGGAAGAAAAAGACATGTTGCGCCGGTGCCAAATAAATTGGGCTAAGGGCAGGAGACTGATCGTGCTTGGCAGTAAAAATCTACATTGTTAAACCTTCAACCTTCATTGTCACTGTCGGACTGCATAGAAAAGAAAGAGAAGAGCGTTGACACAACGCTTGCAAAATATGAAGTAATTACCGATTTACAAAAGATTTAGGGATTATACTAAAGAAGTAATCACATGAAATCATTCCTTATTATTTTGTACAGAAACGTATAAATTTATGAACACTTTTAATGAAAACTGTAGGAGTAATATGGTAAAAACTCGAAAAAATAGACAGAAATAGACCTGGGTTTAGCCTTTTTTTCCTTTAGTTCTACAAAACTAAAATAGATTTCAGGACACATGAAATCACTTCTTATTGTATTCTAGATTATTGTGTATTTTTTTCTATCAAAAAGATGCTATAGTTACTGTAGAAAATGGAGACAAAGTTACTTATCTTACTTTCGCCCTATTTTAGGGAGGACAAGCCTTAAACTACATACTTCAGGAATTCCAAGAAGAAATGCAATTAACCAGCTTAGATATTTAATCCAAATTCAGATTCCGTAACGGTGATCCAAAAGAACATTTACTGACTCTACATCCAACATGAAATCTAGACACCCAATCTGATTCGTAGTAGCCACCAATCTTACGGTAAATTAAAACATTAAGTTATCAAGTTACCGACACGGCCACCTACATTGTCATCAGCGGTACCAACATTACCATATCAAAGTCACCCGTTACCATAGATAATTAAACACATGTCACATTTTGTTCGTTGACATAACGTATGTCAGTGAAGGTTTCAAGGAATCTTAAGTTATATGACTCTTAAACTCTTTATTACTTTGTTAGGTTGTATGGCTTTGAGAGCAGCGATTTGAGGCATTTTTCATTTTTGTTCTAAACGTTGTATACGTGGTCCTTGGATGGGTGACCATCTTTACATACCGAGACTCCTCCGTGCCTCGGAAAGCACGTTAAGCTGTTGGTCCCGACTGTCATTCGTGGATCTTTGACAGTCGTTACGGGTCGTCAGAAGCCCGAAAGTCTGACAACCAGTCTTACCAAGGGGTATCGTATTACCCAGTTACTGGGTTGTGGAGGTCAGATAGGCAGTCGCTCCATGTAAAACACTGGTATTCAGCTGCATCCGGTTAGACTGGAAGCTGACCCCAACACAGTTGGGAAAAGGCTAGGCAGATTGACGTTGTTAGGAACTCAAGTCTATACAATTATGTTAACAGTCTGTCTATTTCTACTGATTGGCTACGGTCAGGTCAGAAATCAGAAAATAAGGCCCTTTGTACACATACGTTTTTCTTGCCGTTTAAAACTACGGTTTGTTCTCTGTGTGCAGTTACAGTACACTGTGTCAGTGTTGTATGGATCACTATGTTGACGGACACGCTTTTTCTACGGCGCTGTTTAATTGCTCACCCTATTTATGCGATTATTCGATCAATTCTATCGATTTCTTTCCATCAAGCATTATCATTGTTGACACCTTTAATCGCCATCAGAACATTGCTCGAATCCGCTTTGACTCGTAACTCGCGTATCTCGCAGCCTCATTTTATCGACATCATACCCAGCACTGCCTCAACATTTTCTCCCTTAACTGTCTGTGTGTCAAGGCTATAAATGTGGCCTTGGACACCGTTATTAACAACCATATGAGATAACTGAGGGATGTACGAAGATATGTCTGATGGAGGCTGAGTAGAATTTCAGGTCATCCTACAGTTTCAAGTAGGTATTAAAGGTAAGTTTAACGATTTCAAGGACACTGAACGAGACACAATAGATGTTTTGTTGTTTTGACGTCTATGGCCTTTAGTGTCCTTGAAAGGTTTAAGAAAGATTTTAGGTTATCCAGTATAATTTACTTACATTTTTGCTGGTATCGGGAGTCAATGATAGACGAAACGCATGTGACTAAAAGAGTGATAAATATACATGTTGATGGATGGAGAGGCAGAGGAAGGCCAAAGAAAAGATGGATGGATTGTGTGAGGAATGATATGAAAGAGAAGGGAGTGAATGAGAGCGTGACGGTTGACAGGGGAGAATGGAAAGAAAAACAGGAGAAGCATGTCTTCTTTTAGAGGAATCTGGTTTAGGGCTATTTACATCAAAATTGTACTGCTTATTTACCCAATATCATTGCTAAGTTACCTTTTTCGACATTAGCCAATAGGCTGGTCCACCTAGTCTTGGCCCGGGACCAAAATGGTGAAATAAAAGCTAAGTACCTACATTACAAGCTGTCTTTCTTTATCTTTAAAATATGCTATCTTTATCTATGGAATGCCGCAAAGAAAACCGGTTAACACGAATATCGAATAGCAAAATATTACCAAACCCACATCTATGAACAGGAAACGTGTGGACAAACAACCGTAGTCGTGCGTACGCGCATCACAATACACTGTGTATACTGTGTACACGTACACAGTTGTACACACAATACACAAAAGTGTGTTTGGTAATGTCACCAAGGCGAACAGGTTAAGTGCAAAACTGATGAAATGTTTGAATAAGAAAAAAAAATTGCTAATGATTTCTTTTCTTCATTTGACGTGATTTCAATTCTTGTTTGTTAGGTAGCAACAGAATTTAATAAACTTTGACCGCGAATAGGAAATAAGTATGCGCCAAATACATACAGGGTGTTTCTTTTAAGGTGTCAAGACAGTGCGAGCTGATAGCAGAGTACCATATCTATCGATTTAACCCCCATGTATGTTCTACGATTTTTTGTAAAAAAAAATATCGCGAGCCGTTTTCAGTAGCAAATAATGCCCTTAGTATTCGGACGCGAGAAGTGAAGGACAAAATGACAACGCGTTCGATAGTAGGTAAGTAATTAAAGCATTTAAACAAATGAAATAATTTTAATTCTAAACGATTGCTATTTTAAGTTAGTAGGTACTAAATTAGGTTGATGTTGCAATAATTTTTTAATGTTTTTTTTTTTTTTTTCCTGGGTTCCTTTATCGATACTGAACCAACCCCTAAGCTATGGCATACTTATTTTAACACCCTGTATATTGAAGATATAGCTTTCTAAGTACCTAAGCAAGAGCTGTCATTATCTGGACAACGATCGTATGAGCCGAACTAATTCGTGTCAAAAATTAAATATGCCTAGTTTATCATCATCATTAGCTTAACTTGCGAAAGTGAGTTTGTTTGTTTGTTTGTAACGCTTTCACTCTAAAACGGCTGGACAAATTTGAATTAAATTTGGCACAAAAGTAGACCATGACTTGGAAAAGGACATAGGCTACTTTTTGTCGACATACCACGCGGGCGCAACCGCGGGCGGAAGCTAGTTGGATATAATAATATAATCCTGGCTACAGGCCTTTAAGCTACTAACAGACGTGCTCATTACTAGCACGAAAGCATGCTTTTATTGAGCAAGTGCTCATTAGCAGCATGTGTGACTAGTAATGAGCATGCTTATTTCTAGTATGTTTTTGAATAAGCATGCTTTTATGAGCATGTGTATCAATAGGTACATGTTACCATTACCCATTTTACCCTTTGATGTACCCTACTCTATTCGTACTGGGTATGGTTGGGTACAATCAACTCGGGGTACGACGGGAATTTGCACTGGTGTCGTACATAGTGAAACTGCTCCGAGGCATAGAGCACAACCCAAGAGTGCTGCAGCGGTTGCACTTGTGCGTACCGGACCGTTATGTGTGGAGGCGACGCCCCCCGCCGCTGCTGGTCGTACCACCAGACAGGACCAACTTGCTGGCCAAAACCCCTCTGACTCGAGCAATTCCCACCATCAATCATATTCAGGTCGAAACTGATGTATTTACATGTTACTGGGGTGAATTCGCAAAAGTACTATTATTTAGATTATGTTATATAAACAATGATTTTTTAGATATATTTTGTACGTACTTTCATTTTAATTTTGGGCGTGAGACTTAGCTATCGCATTAGTGTAAGTCCTGTAATAGTAGTTTTAAGGCATTTCAATAAATAAATAAATACATTTACGATGTTACGTAACTATTCGTAATAGCCAGTAGGCACATATTAGCAGTGTACTTTATTCCATCTCTCATTGACAATAACAATGTTCACGAGCTCCCATTACTTTATTTTTCGCCGAAAAAGTGCGAAAGTCTGGTAAATAAACACAGATAAATAAAACAGACTTCGCGGTTATTTCAATGAAGTAATTCTCACAAATAACCCAGTAGTACAATACTTATAATAACAATACAGATACTCCGTGGTTTCTGAGCAAATATTGCAAAATATGTGGGTCGGCTGAAACTAGTATATAGTTGTAAATCATTAGGAACTGACGGTAAACTGTGATTTGGTTGGTTCGCTAGTAGGTATTCGTGTTATCTTCAGTAGCACGCGATCTTAAATTAAAGATAGATAATACAGACATAATACAGAAAACCTTAGAAAAACAAGTGTACAAAGTTGTAAGACTTTTTTCTTTACTAGCCTGGATAAAGGCCTTTCTCGGCCCCCTCCACTCTTTATTATACTTCATATAACGTAGGAAAGCTCAATATCCAGCCAAAATCATCATCTGCCTAGCCTTTTCCCAACTATGTTGGGGTCGGCTTACAGTCTAACCGGATGCAGCTGAATACCAGTATTTTACATAGAGCGACTGCCTATCTGACCTCCACAACCCAGTTACTGGTTAATACGATACTCCTTGGTAACTGGTTGTTCGACGACCCACGAATGACAGCCGGGACCAACGCCTTAACGTGCTTTCCGAGGCACGGAGAGGTCTTGGTATGTAAAGATGGTCACCCATCCTCGGACCAACCGCGGCAAGCGGAGCTTAACCTGATCGATCGACCCGTGCTGGCCCGGCTGTTATTACTTAGCCACAAGCCAAAATATGGAAATAAAAACCGGTCCAGCCAGAGCGAGTCGGACTCGCGCACCGAGGATTCCGTACCGATTTCTGGAAAAAGTGTGTTATTTAGAGACATCGTTTTATTTTCCTGTAATCTTTACATAAACTTCTGTCACATAGAATAATTTCATATTTCTTTCAGAATTCTCTATGCAAACTTTGGAGATAAGAGGAACGGTATTTTTTTTACATTTTTCATCAAAAGTCGAAAACTATGCGGCCTAAAAAAATAAAAAAAAGTGTTTGAGAATGTACAAATAGCGCTCTTTCATATGATACATGCCCTGCATGCCCTTCTGCTACTTCGCATTTTTAAGACATTGTTTTTCAGTCCCTGTTGCAAAAAAAAAAATATTTGCAAAACAGTTGGGCAAACGTCATATAAACCCGTTTCATACTAAGCAAGATTTTACGAACAAAAACAATATTAATCATTGTCTTGTTACAATTACAATCAAGTATCAAATGGAACAGGTATTCAAACGTGGGCAGCCCTTACCGTTCCGTAATATCTTCATAACGAGACTGGAACAATTAAGTACAGGATAGACTGGGGCTGGTGCAAAAATCGCCCACACAAAGAGTTGCTATCTATGACTCAATCAGACATGTCTGGGGCCCTAAAACGGCCACGGCAATTCCTCTAAAAGCGATTCATTTCCTGAATTCACAGCAATTTATTATGATTGTGCTATTTGACATTCAGATTCAGATTCAGATACTTTATTTGCTCAAACATGTGTGTACATACAATTATATAGAAAATAAAATAAAAATGCATGCATGGTGTTATTATATGTATTCGAAAACACAACAATGATGTGATGAAGATCCTTATGATTCTGTGAAAATACGAGAATATCCCCCCTAAATCAGTAGGAATATCGAGAATACCTTCTTGTTTCTGGCACCTGAGGGCGTCTGTGAGTACTTTACCGCCAATTTAGCTGTCACCTGTCAAGCGTCATTGCATTCTTGTGATTCTTTCGAATTAAGTCGAAACTTTTATCTAATAAGAAAAAAAGTGCCTTTTAACCATTGTAACCGAGTTATATGAGTGTTAAAAGTGTTAGTGAGTGTGTTTTTAGTGATTTTAGGAAACACAACATTGTATTTCACCAATAAATGGAGCCGGTAAGTAACGGTAAGGAGAACCACGAGCGGGAGCAAGTCGATAATGTTGCTTCGGATGGAGAACAATTATCGTCAACAAGCTCGGCATCGGAAAGCAGCTCCTCCTCATCCTCGGAGTTTGAGGAGGGCACTGCATCACCATTGCCCAATAAGCGTTCTCGTGCCTCGGGGCGAAACCGTAAGTACAAGTCAAAACCGGTTCGCACCGATCCTCGTATTGATACTTTAATGTCGCAAATGTCTTATATTTCGAATTATCTAAGCCATTATCCCGTTTGTTATGATAGTACAGAAGCACGAAATAGTGGTAATGGGATACCTAGTACTAGTAAAGGTAGTGGCTCGCAACATTTTGTTAATAATAACAATGGAAGTATTTCGGAACCGTTTATTACATTGCCTCCTCAGCCCGAGTCACTGTCTCTCAATTGGGGCTCTTTAAACACAGATATTGATGATAAGAAGATTATCCCAGCTAGTGATAGGGATAGATTTTTAGAACTAAATAAGTTGCAACAGTTTGACTCTCAGGCATGGAAAGGTATTAGGTACAAACAGGTCTTGCAGGGCTGCTTGGCAACCCCAGGATTTACGGGCCTTAATATCAATGATGAATTATGTCACTTTAATAAAAGTAAAGACTATCTGGCTTCGACAGAGTTGATTTTAGCTGGCTTATCCAACAAGGTTTTGGAACAGAGGCAGATGTTAAGAACAGGTTTACAGTCTATTGTTGACTGGGCTAGTGCTAATCCACAGGACTTAAATGCAAATACTTTGTTTGAAAAAATTTCTGTTATTTTTGGACCCGGATCATTATGTCATAAGAACTCTGAAACTACCATGCAAATTATATGCGGAAAGCGTTCCGAGTGCATTGAAGTTAGGCGTGAACGTATTTTAAAGGAAATTTCTAATGAAAATCTTAGAAACACGCTAAGAAATGTCCCACCCAGCTCTGAGTACTTATTTAGTAGAGAAGCTTTGCAGCCTATAATACAGTCCCTCGGAGGGTCTCAGGTCTGGTTGAATACTCCAACCTATTTAAAAGAGAAGAAGGTCTCAGAGCGCGGGGATCATACTTTCCATAATAGAAAAGGCTACAATAAAAATAAGACAAGGAAGTCGGATAAGAAGTTTAAGCATAATAATTTTGTTCGAAAGACTCGGCCCTTTCGTCAACGTCGTTCCAATGCGGAGGGGTCAAACTCCAAGTCCAAAGAAAATTGACTCGCACCGGGATTTCAGAGGGGGATGCCTAAAATTTTTCACAGAAAAATGGGCTCAATTAGGGGCAAACCAGTTTATTTTAAAGTCAATAGCGAGTTACCGCTTGCCTTTCAGGAAAAAACCTCCTCTGAAATACCCAACCAAAAAATTTTTAGAATGCCTAGCCACCAAAGTTACCCCGGAAATGACACAAATGGTCGAGGAGTTGAAAAGCAAAAATATTTTAGAAAGACCAATGACTCTAGACCCAGGCTTCTTTTCAAAAATGTTTCTAATAAAGAAATCGGATGGGGGATTGCGCCCAATTTTCGACCTCAAAGCTCTAAATATGTATGTAGCGACAAAACATTTTCATCTAATATCACAGATAGATGTAGTAGACTTTCTTCAGCCAAACGACTGGTTAGTGAAGATCGATCTTCACCAGGCTTATTTCCATCTGAGTGTCGCGGAGACTCACAGAAGGTTTTTACGGGTTGTTTACGATGGAGAAATCCTTCAGTTAACAGCACTACCATTTGGCCTGTCCTCGGCACCCCTTGCATTTGCAGCAGTTTCGAACTGGGTGGCCGAAATCCTCCGGGATCGAGGTGTACGCCTATTAGTATACCTAGACGACTATATCCTGGCTTGTCAGGACAAATCCAAGCTTATGGCACAGGTTGCGGAAACGCTGGCCATCTTGGAATCTTTGGGTTGGCATGTAAATTACCAGAAGTCCGTAACCAAGCCCACACACAAGTTGGAATATTTAGGGCTGGTCTGGGACACTCAGAACCAGACAGTAGCCTTGCCCACCCGGAAAGTTTTGGGTATAAAAAACTCTCTGACAAACATGTTAAGCAGGGACAGCTGCTCTTTAAGACAGCTGCAAAGTTTGTTGGGCAAGCTAAATTTCGCCAACCAGGCGGTCCCTCGAGGCCGGCTTTACTGTCGCAAGGCACAGCTCTTTCTGAGAAGATTTACTCAGAGAGGCCAGAAGAGAGCACTGTGCCCCAGAGTGCGAGAGGACTTGCGGTGGTGGTTGGATGCGATAGAGGGCAGTCCAACCCCACTACACAAGAGAGAAATAACTCATTTCCTAACTACAGACGCAGCGGATGCGGGCTGGGGAGCGAACTTAAACAGTCAATACCTCTCAGGAAAATGGGCTACAAACCAAAAACCCTGGCACTCCAATATGAAGGAGATGTATGCCGTTTTTGCCGTCATCAGGTCCCAGGGTGCACTGTTACAAAATGCCCACATTCTAATACAGTCGGACAACAGGACTCTGGTAGCGTACATCCGAAATCAGGGTGGAACTCGTTCGCTAAACTTACTAGGACTAACAACCAGGTTATTGGAATTGACTTTCCGATTCAACATAACAATGACAGCATTCCACTTACCAGGGAACCTGAACGGCATCGCAGACTGCCTATCAAGGGGAAGATCAGTACCCGAGTGGCATCTGTTACCACCAGCCACGGAGGCAATATTCAGACAATGGGGCGTTCCCGAAGTCGATCTCTTCGCAACAAGAGAAACCGCTGTCGTCCCAAAGTATGTGACTTTAGACTCAAGAGATGGCTCAGCGCTTTTCTGCGACGCTTTCAGTCAAAGATGGGTGTTTCAAACAGCGTGGGTATTCCCACCTCCGAGCATGATACCCAGGGTCCTGGCACATCTAAACAGGGCAACAGGGACATACTATGTGATAGCGCCACGATGGACCCAGTGCTTCTGGTTCCCGGATCTCCAGGCACGTGCGCTAGCCCTCCCTCTGCCGATAGAGAACCTAAGGGAGGTTCTGTTAGACTGGACCACGAAGTTGAGCCCTCCTCAAGTAGACAAACTAAGGCTTCAGGCTTGGAAAGTTGGGGGTGGGAGGATCAAGTAACTGATTGGAGTCGGGACGAGCAGCAGTTATTGAAAAAGAGCTGGCGTCCCTCTACCTTGAGTACCTATAGTGCCCCATTAAAAAGATGGTTGCACTGGAGTAAGTCACATGGTGTAAACAGTAAGTGTCCAGAGGGCAAGGACGTAGCTAGGTTTTTGGCCAATCTATATTTACAAAATAAGTTTGCATATAGTACAATTCTGTTACACAAATCAGCTATTTCCACATATTGCGCAGCAACAGTAGATAATCTATCAAAGAACTTTTTTATTCAGCAAGTTTTAAAGGCTATCTCTTTTTCTAATCCACACCCAACAAAGCTCCCTATATGGGATGTAAATATTTTGTTTGACTGGCTAAAGTCATCTACTTGTTCATATTCTCTGTTTGACCAAAGCAGACGGACTGCTTTGATTCTTTTACTGGCTTCTGGTCGAAGGTTACATGACCTTACCCTCTTGGAACTCAGTGAGCAGGGGTTTACAGAGTCTGAGGACACCGTGACTTTTTGGCCAAAGTTTGGCTCGAAAACTGACACAGGTTCACACAGGCAATCCGGCTGGCTACTATTACGGCATCAAGACCCTAAGATTTGCCCAGTAACGCACGTTAAGGAGTTGATTAAGAACTCGGAAGCCAGACGCTGTCAGGATAGCCAAACAAAATCTCTTTTCATCTCCATCACAGGAGTGGTCAGGCCTGCATCTAAAACAATGATTGCAGGTTGGGTGAGGTCAGCTTTTAAGCTTGCTAATATTGATGCCTCCCCAGGTAGTATAAGATCAGCTGTAGCTTCTCGGGGATGGCTGGATAACAGACCAGTACAGGAGATATTAGAAAGGGGAAATTGGAAATGTGTAGAAACATTTTCAAGATATTACTGCAAGGAAGTAAATAGATCTGTCAGGGATAATGCTGCAGAAGGTTTACTTTATAATAACTTTAAAACTGTTTAATAAAACATAATGTGATACCTAAGATTTCATGGTGTGATCTCAATTTTAAAACTAAGAGTTACTTTTAAGTTTTCATTGATTTTAAAACAGGCTTGTTTGTTCTGTTATTGTTTGTTAATCACTTTGTTTAACTTAAAAATTTAATACATAATTGTTGATTCATGCATAAGTATTTTAGCAGTGGATATGACTGCATAATTTCTTGAGTTTATTGAAAGGAATAAGTTTTTATTTTTGTTTTGTTTACTTACAAAGTCAGTGGAATTTAGTGACTTTAGATGACTGAATAATTGTTAAATTTGATTTAATTCGTTTTCCCAATATTAGAGCTTAAGAGTTCAATATAAGAAAGTTCAACAAAGAAAAATTGGTTTTATTTTTCTTGGGTTAATTTAACAATTTGCTTTCACATTGCATTCTTGTGTTTTACTTTTTCTGGTCACCAGCAGATATCAAACAGGTCTTCATCACATCATTGTTGTGTTTTCGAATACATATAATATGACTGTTTTGCATTCAGACAAAACAGGTATTATATGTTGGAGAAAACACAACAATGAGTCAAGGAGCTTGCTGATGATGAAGACTGCAATGACGCTTGACAGGTGACAGCTAAATTGGCGGTAAAGTACTCACAGACGCCCTCAGGTGCCAGAAACAAGAAGGTATTCTCGATATTCCTACTGATTTAGGGGGGATATTCTCGTATTTTCACAGAATCATAAGGATCTTCATCACATCATTGTTGTGTTTTCTCCAACATATAATACCTGTTTTGTCTGAATGCAAAACAGTCATATTATGTACATGGAGATGTGCTAACATGTTTACCATATTGTCATGGTGTGCAAATGTTGATATGTTTGGATTTAAAAAAATAAAAAATAATAATAACAATAAAATGCTGACATAAATAAATAACATTAAATTGATTGATTACTTTATCAATTCATATAGAAATAGATGGGGGCAACATTACAAAATTGTCAAAGATTCAATTATTAAAATAAAAACCTAAAAAATATAATGTCAACGTTGGTTAAAAATATTATCAAAGTCATTATTACATTACATACATTAAAGATTAAATTAATTTAAATATAAAAAAGCATGTCAATTCAAAATGATTCGATTAAAAATTCATTTACATCATAATACGCTTTACTAGCTAAAAAAGATTTTATTTTCTTTTTAAATGCTACTACGCTTAGCTCTTTCCAGCTATTGGGAAGTTTATTGTAAATAATGGGAGCCATACAGAAAACACTCTTGCGCATAAGTGCATTAAACTTCAATAAAGCAATTCATAATTTCTGGTCCATTTTACGAATCTCCATACAAAACTGTCAAACAGATGAATTGCGTGCTATGAATTGTACGCAGATAAATTAGGAATTGTTTGTGATCGTTTTACGATTTCAAATATGAATACCTATTATCCTATTACGATTCTGTCAAAGTGGCCGTTTTAGCCCCCGCGGGAACTGTTTTGAGATATCTGTGCTTTTAAAACTGATACAAATAGTGTTTGATAGATGGTCAATGAGTTCGTAAAAGATGATAATAGTGACAAACACGCTTGCCAAATGAATTATTGATCTTGCTATGGTATTATAGTTACGTATATAGTCATTTGTGGTGGCCTGCTGGCCGTAGGTTCGAACCCAGACAGGCTTTGTGTAAATTATTTCATCACCACTGCTCTCAAAACGGTGAAGGAAAACATCGTGAGGAAACCGGCATGTCCTATAACCAAAAATTCGAAGACATGTGACATCTAATAACCCGCACTGGGCCCGCGTGGTAGGTTATGTCCCACTCCCTCTCACGGCTCAGGCGCAAAACGTCTCTTTCGCATAATGTCGCTTTCTCATAATGTCGCTTTCGCAGAATGACTCCTTCTCAAAATGGGGGTGAGCCCCTCTCACCGAGAGGAGGCCTGTGTCCCAGCAGTGGGAACATTATAGGCTGATATTATGTGCATGTGTATAATGTATAGTCAATTGTGACATAACGCCACCACGCTTATAATCCCCGAAGGGTTAGGCAGATGTGTAGGTACCTATAGTACACTCATTTGCCAGTTATGTTTGGGTTTGTTTGTGTGTTGACTACACACAAACAAACCCAAACATTGTCTTGTCAAAATAGTGTGAGTCACGTGTGAGAGAATCGCGGCGATATGCCTTCAAAATTATCGCCGCGATGATATGGTCGCGTGAAGATTGATTCATAAAGTTTCTATTGAATTTAGTGGTACGACGATATTATCGCGCCGATTTTCTCGCCCGTGGAAATAGCGCCTTAGTGCGTTGCGATTCAGGGGTAGTGATCAATATGAGCACCGGCTTACCGTCGAAATTACAATACATGAGGAGTTTCAACTGATATGTACTTGAAAGGGCTTGGCGGCCTTTGCCCAGCGGTAGGTGAATATGGGATATTTACAAAAAACACTATTTTCATCACACATATACAATGTGGGGGATGAAAATAGTGAATAGGACAACTTATAGGTCATCGTCTCGTCGGCGTCTTTGGCGCACGTGATCTGCGAAGTGTCAAAAGGCGTGTGTGTTGCCACCAATGACATTTAACCTCTAGACGTTGCCATGATTAGACTGTGAAGTGTGGAAGTGAGACACATATTTATGAAATTAGTAGGAAAATTGAGACAAAGAAAAATTATGTTCTGTCTCTTACGGCGAGCCGTATTTTTGCTTGGCGAACTTTTAAATGTTAGCCAATCAAAGTGGTTTCACTGTTACAAAATTTGTCTTGCGCCGATTAATTTAACTTTTTTGGACAGTTTTTGCATTTTGCGTATGTATTGACAGGGGTTTCAGTCCAAAATATGGATGATTTCTTACGTTAAACTTCATTTCTCATACCACATAACCTAGAAAAGCATTATAATGCAGACAGCATGACCGGCCACGCGGTGGCACGATCTAGATGTCTATCATCTAAGGTTGCCACTGAACTATGACATATCCGTTACATAAGATCTAAAAATAGTTGCGCCTATCTGTTTTGCCTAAAAAGGCGATTGAAAAGGCAACAACATGTAGGCTGTATTCATAAAAATATGTAATACTATGATTACTAAACCGCCTACAGAATTCTGAGTGCCCAAATATGTAAAAGCTATCGATTTTCATATCTGGACTAAAATTGCTTTATCCATATTTCTAAGTTAAAAAAATATTTGAAGTGTATCGTAAAAGGCGAAATAGATGGTCGGTCGGCTTTTAAGATATCCTTATTTCGTTTCGTAGGCGATATGCAAAAAAACTCTAAGGAAGCCTAATTATGATAATTTCTGTTGTTTTATGTCGCTCATTTAAAATTAAATAAAAAACGTTTCACGTTCGATATCAATTTACTCCACCGTAGCTATTTTCTTTCATATGTTTGTCAATTAAGACAATGCATCTTTTCTACTATTCCTAAATTAAGTTAACATTAGTGTTTTGTCGGCTTCCACCATATATTCAATACTGCTTACTAATACAATAGCAGCATGCCAAAATTCTTACTCCTAAGATTCTTTATTCGATCCATCCCTTACGTATCTGTTTCTATAATTCAAACTATTTCACCTTTATTCTCACACTAGCTTCTGCCCGCGACTTCGTCCGCGTGAAATTTCATGTCCCCCCCACCAACCCCGACGCATCGCATCGCAACGCCTGCCCGCGCTATTACTTCGTTTACTCTTAATAACATCCTTTATGACATTTTTTCTTTTTGCTCGGCTCTTAAGGTCCCTAGCGTGATGTTAAATAGCCTATATTTTTCCGCATCGCCTGCCCGCGCTATTACTTCGCGCTCGACTCCTAAGGGCTCTAGCGTGATGTTAAATAGACTATATCCTTCCACATCGCCTGCCGGCGCTATTACTTCGCGCTCGGTTCCTAAGGGCCCTACCGTGATCATAAATAGCCTATATCCTTCCGCATCGCCTGCCCGCGCTATTACTTCACGTTCGGCTCCTAAGGGCCCTAGCAAAGCAAGATTTTAAATAGCCTATATCCTTCCGTATCGCCTGCCCGCGCTATTACTTCGCGTTCGGCTCCTAAGGGGCCTAGCGTGATGTTAAATAGCCTGTATCCTTCCGAATCGCCTGCCCGCGCTATTACTTCGCCTTCGGCTCCTAAGGGCCCTACCGTGATGATAAATAGCCTATATACTTCCGCATCGCCTGCCCGCGCTATTACTTCGCGTTCGGCTCCTAAGGGCCCTACCGTGATGATAAATAGCCTGTATCCTTCCGCATCGCCTGCCCGCGCTATTACTTCGCGCTCGGCTCCTAAGGGCCCTACCGTGATGATAAATAGCCTATATCCTTCCGCATCGCCTGCCCGCGCTATTACTTCGCGTTCGGCTCCTAAGGGCCCTACCGTGATGATAAATAGCCTGTATCCTTCCGCATCGCCTGCCCGCGCTATTACTTCGCGCTCGGCTCCTAAGGGCCCTAGCGTGATCAAGAAGTGGGTTATAAAATGCAAAATGATTTTTTCAAATCCAACTGGGGTAGGTCCAGAGATAGCGCGTTCAAACAAACACCGACATTATTGAAATAATAAATCGAGGGAGTCGTCAATCCGCGGAAAATCTTGCAATTCAGAAAAATTACTTATTTGCACAACGCCATCTATGGGTAAATTGATCCGCACTAAACATGTTTGCTCAAGAGCGACCGGTATGAATTAAAGTTATTTTGCGATTTAGTAATTTTATATTATCTCCGAAACTGTATGACCAATTGACATACTGTAAAGGCCAAATCTTATCTCCATGATGTTCTTGTGATTATAAAATAACTTATTTTGATAAAAATTAATGTTTTGTTGTTTAAATAATCATCGAAACGTAAGTATGTCTAAAAAATACTTTTTTAAAGCAATAAAAGATGTATAAAAGATAAAATATAAAAGATAGAAATATGGTGTCGCGGACTTTTTTGTAGAATTATTCAAGATGGACCAGACTGCTATACATTGTTCTCAATTTTAAACAACCGTTTAGGCAGCGCATGCAAAAAAGTCTGTTTAAAGAGGTATTTCTTTCCGACTTGTTAGACAAAAATTGTGATAGCTCGGCTAATATGCATGATATAAATATAATTTATAGCCTATAGCACTCAGGAATAATGTAGCTTTCTACCAGTGAAAAAATTTTTAGAATTGGATCATTGGTTCCGGAGATTACCCCCTACATACAAACTTACAAACTTACATGCAAATTTTACCTCTTTATAATATTAGTATTCAACATTACTATCTATCCCTTCTTCCCTATCATCAATTATTCCGTCGATTTATATCATACGCAAAATAACTCCAGTTCATCTTGTTCTAACATCCCTATTATAGCAGTAGGGACCACTGTATTAGCAGCGGCTGCATCGGTGGCGGGTGCCTCAGTGTGCTGTCAACTGTCAGTGCGCAGGAAACTGCGCCCACGCAACATACGAGGAAAGGCGTCATGGTGGAAGAGAATGGCGGTTTGAAAATTTAAATTTTGAATAGATGAGTGTTTATTGAAGACGTCATTAGGTATTTGAGGAGCAATGTTAGAATTTTATGAAGAAATCGTTGTGCTAAAGAAGCTTATCAGGTAGTTTCTTCGCAATATTTACGTTTAGGTATAATTAATTTGGTTCTATTTTGGTTATGCAGGGAAATCTTAACTGACTGATTGTTCAAGCTCTTATAATTCCTAAAAAATGTTAAAATAGAAGTTGAAATGTTCACAGTATCGTCGCACTGAAGCGTCTCCATGCTCTGTGAGTATTATCAAACTCATTAAATTGTAAAAAATGATAAATAAGAATTAAACTTTTTAAGCTTTCGCGATTTGTGTACATTATAAAACAATATCGAGAACGGGTCTTATCGCGATATTCCTTTTTTACGAGGTAAACAGGTACCTACTAGTAATATCGCGTTTGTGTAGGAATATCGTGATAAGACCCGTTCTCGATATTGTTTTATAAATAAGAACTATTAATTTTTGCAATTCTTAAAACCCGCTCACCTCCTACTTTTAACACTGCATCTCTATAATTGAATCAACGTCCGCCAACATTGATATATGTAAGGGAGATACGTGAACAGATTACTAAATTAGCTTCTAAGATTTATCTGCAGTTCACTTCCCATTCAGGGTAACACGCATCCTATGGTCGGCATAGATGAGCACCGCTGAATTTTGCAGCGGAAATATGTGTGTCGTCAGCCTATTAGATGGTACAAGTTGAACAAACTCTCAGTGCTAGTGTTCTGGGGTTCCTTTTGCGACTTTCGATTGATTTAATGGTTTATTGGAAGTCTTGGGTATTAGAAGCGGATTATCATTATTTATTATTATTACATGAGAGGCTACCATTAGACTAGCAACCTGTAGTTGTTCTACAGAGGGTCTACAGCCAATTTCAACACAGAGAAGGAACACTAAAAAATTGATTACTGGGCTAACTTTCTTCACTTTTGACTTCACTTTCAGACTGTTGTGTCCGAACGTTTGTTGTCGTCGTAAGTGGCAAAGACGCAAAAATTGCGTGACGTTAGAAAAGTTGCATTGTTTGAACAGAATTTGAACGGGCAACCTTGCACTTTAAACGCGGGATCGTGAACATTTGGACAACCATGGGAGTAAATCTTTAACGGATGCTCAGTCTACTGTTGCCTTATGTCATTTAAAAGCCAATGTATGGAAATGCATTTTATGGACGTGGACGTCCACCATAATACCGTCACGTTTGAAATCTATATAAAGAAAAAGAGAAGAAAAGAGAAATAATGACTGACTGACAAACTGACTCACCAACGCCCAGCCCAAACCCTTGAACCTAGAAAGCTGAAATTTTGCACAGAGGTTCCCTTTATAATGTAGACAAGGAATAAGGAAGGATTTCTCGATAGTACGTTCCCGTGGGATATTTTCCGATATCCACGCGGGTGAAGCCGCGGGCAAAAGCTAGTCTTCTATCTGTGTAAATAAAGAGAGAAGTCCTGACTGACTCATCAATGCCCAGCCCAAATCCTTGAACCTAGAAAGCTGAAATTTTGCACAGAGGTTCCCTTTATAATGTACCGTGGGATATTTTCCGACATCCACGCGGGCGAAGCCGCTGGCAAAAGCTAGTTAATTATAAAAGCACACAATGACATTCATGAATGACAAGGTTAAACAGGGTTTCTTGAAATTCGACGTGTTCCTTGCAGGACATCATAGTAGGGTTAAAATGCAACAAATTAAACCACCAAATGTTCTACCGAAATTCAGTATTTTTTTTTTTGTAATTTTTGTCTAAGAGAATACATTACGAAAAAAAATATTAATTAGTGATCTTTGTCAAAGTTTTAGGCATTTTTCAACTCTGCTACGGCATCAGCTATGTATTAAATTCACGCCGTAAATCATTTTTGAATTGTATTTGTCATTAAAAAAAAAAAAACTAAAAATCTAACTAACTCGAAACAATAGCTTTCGAGTTTTTGATAGAACATTTGCTGACTTAATTTGTTGCATTTTGACTATGACAAGGAATATGTCGAATTACAAGTAACCCTGTATATTTATTTCACTTTACTCACTGAAATGCGGAAAATATAAACTTACGCAGAATTCCATACAACATCGCAATCAGCAGCTCAACTTTCAATCAGAGGTGTCATGGATGGCGCATAACGGTGAGTCGGTAATGTCACATTGTTGGCTCAACTGTCAGGGCTACAGACAGCCGGCAGACTTGCCGGATCGGATTGCGACATCCGATACTATTGCCGTCTTTACAATTTGAGTACGTCTTGTCAATGTTTGAAGACGAATGGGTACGGTGCGATTTGGTTGGGTTCTTGCAAAAGTAACGCAATAAACTCACAAGTTTTTTTTTTCTTTATTTGTTTGTAACTGGCCATTATAGTAGGTAGCTGATTTATTATTAAAAAAAATATTTAGGTTTGAAAGCCTTGACCTTACTGTGGAAAATTAAAACACATTCGTTTTATTTAGTTCAGTAATGCTAATCATTGAAAAAAAATAATATTTATTCTATTATAAAATAGATAAGAGTTATAAAAATAATTTTTTGCCGAAATAGATTTGCTCCTAATTTTCAAAAACAAACGAGAACGGGTCTTGCTAAGAGAGAAGAGAGATTATAAGATATTTTTCTTTTTCGTCGAAAAAGAAAAATCTCTTTTTTTTTTAATTTATTTTAGTATAAAATTTTACAAACAAAACCTTAAGCTAAGAACTATGCCCCGCAAAACCGTTTTCACGGTTTGTCTGTGGGAACGGTACAAACGGTACTTATTACAAAAAGGAGAGTAAATGGAGAGTGTAATGCTATCCTGGCTTGTCCTTTATCGGAACATGCTAGGATACTGTACACGTACAAACAAGCATTTTTTTTTTTTTTTTAAGTAAGTGTTAACTGTTTTTAGGTTTAGTTAATTGGGTGACGTTTATTAAATCACTTAGTCTTAAGGACTGCAACTAGACTTTCAGGATGCCTAGGTGAAATACTGAAGAAAATCCAGGTAAAAGGAAACACAACTTTATTTCTTTCACAACCTTCTCGTCCTAAGCTCGAGTCAGAATGTTCAACCAACCTTTTTCCACTTCCCAAGTTTCTGATAATTTGCGCGGTAAACTTATTAATTTGCGCGGTAAAATCGAGTTCTGTGATTGGCGGACGATTTAATGTCGTCAACCAATCACAGACGACAATCTGCTGGCCTCTGATTGGTTAGCCAATCAGAAGCATCCAACGACCAACTGAGAGACTAAAGTGTTGCCAGTAAAAAATATTCGGATCAAATTGTTACTGGCATGGAAACTAGTCTTTTGCGATTAAATTTAATATAATAAAAATTTAAATTAGCGAACCCTAACAATCGACCATCCTGATGTCGTGTGCGTCCCTGCACACGGTACCGGGTGGAACCCTAACAATCGGAATTAGGTCGGTTAAACAAACTTTACAATCCGTGTACACAATATTACAAAATCAATTCAAATTATATGCTAATATCATACATAATAATTAACATTGAAACCTAAATAGTGAATATCTATTTATAAATTTATTTAAACTCATTTATTAAGTTATACAAATTATTATAATATTATTTTCAAATTTACTTTACCTCATTGACTATTTAGAAATTTACAAACTAATACAATTACTATTGTTATAACTAAAAGAATATATGAAATCTTTTTACAAAATTGTTTAGCTTATAAGGATGTACGGACTTCTACGGAAGAGCAATTTCAAATTAATCATAGGCATACTAAATCACAAATTCACAACGATCGATTAGTTGTGTTTGCAACTTCAAATTAATCATAAGCAAGGTGTGGATATCACAACGATCGATTAGTTGTGTTTAATTCATTAAAGAACTCAGGACCCAATGATCGATTAATCGGGATACCTGGTGATCGACGATCGATTAGTCGATGTACTTCAAAGATTACCTCGACGATCGATTAATCGAGGTAGCCTCTGCTAACCATTCGCTCAAGCCGATCGATTAAGCTTGTGCAAAAGGAGCAAGACGAACGAGTAGCTCTGGCATATTTGATCAGACGCGAATCGATTCTTGCATCCAATCTGAAACAACACACCATTCTGTAGTTACATGCCTCACAAGGGACACCAAAACTTAAATTAAGTATCATCATCATCATCTGTGTCGGAAGCAGATTCCGTGTTCTCGTTCACATCTAATGCAGCCACGTGGATCCAAGGCATCATGCGATCCGCAGCAACAGTCGTTGGACGCTTGCCTTGTGTATTACCTAAACCAGGTACTGGAGCTACTACATATCGGTCAGTACCCAAGAACTTTGTAACCCGATAGGGACCGATATATGACGGCAGCAGCTTCTTACTCTGCCCTTCATTATTAAAGCAAGTTTTAGTAATCTTAACAAGATCGCCTTCCGCGTATGTGCGCGCAGGTTTCCTACCCTTATCATAATACTGTTTTTGCTTGATCTGCTCACTGTCTAGCCTACTTTTAACTTCTTGGCGTATAGTGGGTAAATCAGTAGACTCGCGAGTTTTATCAGAAATCTCATTAAGGATGGGATTTGCCGAAACATTCATAGAGGTACCAAACATCACCTCGGCTGGTGTCCTGCCGGTTGTTTTTTGGATAGTGTTGTTTAGTCCCCACTGAATCCTTCCTAAATGGCAATCCCATTCTTTCTCGCCATATTTCACGCTTAAAGCCTTCATAGAGCCGAGAATTGTGCGGTTATACCGCTCGACTTGACCGTTTGATCGGGGACTAGAGACAGCATTCAGGATGTGTTTAATACCCTCATCAAGACAAAATCTTTTGAACATATGTGACGTGAAACAGCTACCGCGGTCACTCACAAGGCGATCAGGAGTTCTAAACATCCTGAATATGTCTTCTAGCACCCTTATTACGTTCCGAGTGTGCGTGTTCCGAACCGGTCTGACAAAACAAAACTTTGTAAAAGCGTCAATTACGACTAATAGGTAAGAAAAACCTCGCTTGGATTTCACGAAGGGTCCGAGATGGTCAATATGTAGTGTATGAAAAGGTACCTCCACTTTCGTTATAGGGTGAAGAAGACCTTCCTTACCACTTTGATTATTTTTAGCGTATGCACATTCAATACATGCGCTCACGTACTTTTTAACGAATCGTGTCATTTTTGGGAACCAATAGCCTTTCTTTAATCGTTCCAAAGTCTTTTCGACCCCAAAATGACCGATATCGTCATGATTCATGCGACATAATTGCCATCTCGCACCCTTTGGTACTACCCAGCGCACATCTCCCTTATCTTCACCTACACAACGAAATAACTTGTTATCCTTAACGACATAGTTTTCCTTGATATATTGCAACCCTTTCTCATCTAAATTACTATCCAAAATATCTCTAATCCTCCTAAGTTCTGAATCTCCAAGTTGGAGGGTATGTAACCAGTCTTCGCTTGAAATGACCATAACGGTTGGAAGGTTATCAGATTGATTCTCCTCGGACTCGACTACAGGATTACGGGATAGCGCATCAACATGTCCCATTTTTACACCGGCTCTATATTCGATTGTGCAATTAAATTCTTGCAATTGCAGCCACCAGCGCGCTATCCTAGGAATGAGATCCCGTTTGGTAAAGGTAGACCGAAGAGCGCTGCAATCTGTAACGATTTTAAAGTCTTTCCCTAGCAAATAAACTCGAAACTTTCGTAGGGAACAAACAACTGCTAAAGTTTCCAGTTCATAGGAATGGAAATTCTTCTCCTCCGGCGATGTTTGCCTGCTATAGTATGCAACCGGTTGCAGCGTGTTATCCGCTGAACGCTGAAGGAGTATGCTTCCAATACCTATCCTACTCGCGTCAGTGTGCAGTTCCAGCTCTGCTGATGGATCGAATATTGCGAGAATAGGCCTATTTATTAACCTAGCCTTCAAATCCTGAAAAGCAGATTCCTGATTATCGCTCCATTCCCATGGTACACCTTTCTTTAACAATTTGCTGAGTGGAAAAGCTATCAAGGCAAAATCTTTGACGAATTTCCGGAAGTAACTTGCCAGCCCGAGGAATTGGCGAACATTGTGTACATTTTCAGGACGCGGAAAATTCATTACACTAGAGATCTTTTTCTCCCCAGGCCTTACTCCTGCTGCTCCGATTTCATACCCGAGATAGTCGATTTTGTCGCGCAGAAAATCACATTTCGATAAATTCAAAGTAAGATTCGCCTTTTCTATCAATTGCAATACGTCTTCAAAATTTTTCAGACATTCCGATGAGTCCTTCCCAAAAATCAGAATATCATCCATATATGCGGTTGCCTTACAGAAACGAGCTGACCCTAGAATTGTATTTATCATGCGCTGAAATACAGCAGGCGCATTTGCCAGGCCGAACGGCATGCGATTAAACTCGTATTGACCGTCCGGCGTGACAAAAGAGGTGAATCGCTTACTTTGCTCCACTAGTGGTACCTGGTAGTAACCTGACAGAAGGTCAAGCGAAATAAAACAGGCCTGACCAGAAAGGCGTGCTATTTCATCCTCAATGATTGGCATTGGATATCTCTCCTTAAGAGTTACAGAATTCAGCATGCGGTAATCTATACACATTCTAAGAGACCCATCTTTCTTGCGTACAAGCAGAATAGGACTAGCATAGTCAGAAGATGATTCGCGCACTATACCTGCGTCTAACATCTCATCTACCATTGTACGAACCTGCGAGCGCTCATGATGTGACAGTCGATACGGACGGTATACAACAGGACGTTGACTGTTAAGCTCTATTTTCATTTGGGCAACGTTAGTACAACCTAGATCATTCAAAGATGACGCAAAACAATGCTTGTACTTTCTGAGTAAATCTAATAACTGTTTCCTAGTATCATCAGGTACCTTTTGACAAATGCGAACCTGGCTTTCATCGAATACATTACCGGCAGCATCACTCATCAGTTCAGGTGAATCAACGACAACCTTGTTGACAAAATAGACCTTTTCAGCTCGGCTAAAGACATTGTCCTTTGGAATCAGACAGAAACTAGCGTGGGGAATAACAACTATATTCACAGAACCATTTGTCGAACTATAAAGTCCTCCACAAACTGAAAACTGTTGATTGGGTTTTCCTGCAACACTATTTTTCAGTAAAATACTGCCAATAACGGTAGAATCAACCCTGGCTCTGATTGAAACAGGTCCCCAAAATTTGACAGCTCCTGAGGTGCGAACCTTGAAAGAGTTTTCACTCTCAATGTCAACATCAGAAAAGGGCAATTTATTGCCGTTGTCGAAGAATTTCAATTCAGAAACATTTTTATAAACAATTATTTGGGGAAGTTCCGTGTAAGTCTGGCCAATTAGCAAGGGCTTCTCCAAAAAGTCGTCACTCACAACCTTACAAATAACCCTGGCGTTGACATTGTCTATACTCAAATCAAGTGACAACTCTCCAAATGATTGCACAACACTATTACCGAAACCTTTCATTTGAGAGGGCACGTTATCGTGATTCAAGCCTAGCTCCTTGGTAACCGACTCCTTAATCAAAGTAACCTCGCTCCCAAAATCTATGAACCCCTGTAGGGGCACCCCATTAACAATAACCTCTTTTATAAATTTGGAGTTTGGGGTTTCAGTACCCCTTTTGACAGAATCTATGCGCATTGTCTTTGAAACAGTAGCGCTAGAATTCGTCGGCTTTTCCCCTGGCTTGCTAAAACACGTCTCAGTGGTATGACCGAGTTTATTGCATCGTTGGCACTTCAAGATAGGTTTAGGACAATGTAGGAAACTATGCCCCTTCTCTTTGCAGTTATAGCAACCAGGAGGCTGACCCGATCTAGCTATAGGCTTTGGAGCTTGGTTATTATTCTGATGTGTATTGTCTACAGTTTTATTACGAAAATGGCCACGGTCCACCGAAGACTGATGAGTGTCTTTATTGCTTACTAAGAACTGCAAAAGTTGGTCAGGGTGGTTGCAACGTAATGCCAAAGCACTCGATCTAAGCGTCCTATCACTCAAGCCGTGAATAATGCAGTCTACGGCACGTTTTCCTACTATATCGCATTGATTCACGAGAGCAAGCTTTTCATAATAATAAACTTCAATGGGTTCATTGAACTTGCTCTTCCTTTTCAGCATATCCTCCAAGGTCTGGCCGTAATTTTGTTCACAAGGAAATGCATTTATCAATTTATCTTGCCATTCTGTCCAGCTGAAAAGAATGGAATTCAAGCTTTCGTACCACGTTTTAGCCAGGCCTTGGAGTTTCTGCATAGCAAAATGTGTAGTAGTTCTGTCGTCCCAACCATATACCGACGCACATTCATTGACCTTTTTCAGCCATATATCAATACGTTGATTTTTAGTTGAAGGGTCAAAATTAGGCAATATATTTTGGTGGTCTATCTTTTGAGACGACTGTGCATTTCGGTTATGTGGCTGTGACAACAGATCCTCTTTCAACAGTTTTAAAACACTAACAAGATCGTTTTTAGAAAAAGATGGACTACGTGACCTTATATGTTCTCCCGCATTGCTACGTTGCTCGGCACGTGGCTCTGCCCGACGCTCAGCTTCCCGACGTCCTGAGGGTTCGCGACGCTCGCTGGCACGTCGTGATGATGATCGACGAAGGTCCTCCGTCGCACGAAGTCGTTCACGCTCTCGGCGTAATTCCTGCTCCAGCATCTGTACTCTCTGCCGTCCCAGCAGGAAGTCTCGCCCATCTCGAGATCGATTCGGGCTGCGCATACGCAGACCGCTTCGACTTCGTGAGCGATCCTCTCGACTAGGTGTTTCTAGTCTACGCCGACTGGAGTCTCGATTTGAGCGTTCTCTGCGCCCTGGTGGCTCGTCCATGATCTAAACACTCGCAGAAAAAGAAGGTTTGTTAATAACAATGACTAAAAATATGGTGAATAACATCACATTATTCGGTTCAATTGAAGGATAAAAAATGCATGATATCTCGGAAACGGTGCGTCTTACACCAAAAATAAGCAAATTTTCGTACCCCTTTTGGAAACCCCCATATGATAATATTCTCGATCATTTCAGACACTAATTAAGACACACACGCACACACTAAAATTTTCGCACCAAAATAAATTAAACCGTAACAAAATACTGCAGGTCGCATTACAAAACAATAAAACCACTGTCTAAGTCTTAGACTACGTTCAGAGGTGCCATTTATAACAAGTTTAAACACTGTATAACTCTAAAACACTTGTTCAACGCATGTTCATTCTTTCCGTAATACTAACGATATGCTTTAAACTACCACTGATTTCAGCACCATCACTAGCATTAAGGAAATTTGAATTAAATATAAAATAATAATATTAAAATGCGAAGAAAAAGCACAAAAAGAAATATAATAAAAACCATGGGCGTGTACTTACGTTTTAAGTTTGGTTAGCGTGTCACTTCTGATATATTAAATCACTTAGTCTTAAGGACTGCAACTAGACTTTCAGGATGCCTAGGTGAAATACTGAAGAAAATCCAGGTAAAAGGAAACACAACTTTATTTCTTTCACAACCTTCTCGTCCTAAGCTCGAGTCAGAATGTTCAACCAACCTTTTTCCACTTCCCAAGTTTCTGATAATTTGCGCGGTAAACTTATTAATTTGCGCGGTAAAATCGAGTTCTGTGATTGGCGGACGATTTAATGTCGTCAACCAATCACAGACGACAATCTGCTGGCCTCTGATTGGTTAGCCAATCAGAAGCATCCAACGACCAACTGAGAGACTAAAGTGTTGCCAGTAAAAAATATTCGGATCAAATTGTTACTGGCATGGAAACTAGTCTTTTGCGATTAAATTTAATATAATAAAAATTTAAATTAGCGAACCCTAACACGTTATCGCCCTTAAAATAAAGAAGGAAAAAAAGGGTAAAAATTACGATATTGAATAAATACCAACTAACTTATATTCTACCTACTTACAAAACTCCAAAACACCTTGAATTCCGTACTTACCTGTAACAAAAAACGAACAAATATTAAGTACAAGTTAATTTAATTATAATTAATTACATACACATCACTGCAATTACCAAAAGGTCTCAATTTCACGCCTAATCTAAAAGGAGATTAATCGTGCCATTAGTTTCAACTACCTTACGATTTATCAAGATGTTTGTCAAGTCTCAAAATAACACTTTTTTTCGCGCTACTACTTATGTCAGATCAAAAACGAAATTGAAATGAGTGTTGAATTTTGGTACTCGTATTATCGAACTAATTCTATGATCACCAAAATTAGTCTGAATGATGCTATTGTAATTATTTAATTATTATTATTATATATTTATTTAATTTGACAATTGGGCCACTGGTTAGTACAAGAAAAATAAAACAAACTTATCAACTAAGGGTTAGTAAATTATTAATAAAGTGTAGGCACATTGTATTGCTCACCCCTGCCGCACGAGCAATCGGACAGAGTGTCTGAGTAGCGGTGCATCGTGCTGTTCAGCTAGGGTTTTTAAAATGCTGTTGCTGCTAGCCCTGATTCTGCTTATTAAGGATGCGGTCTTCTTCCTCATAACGGCATAAAAGTAATCAGTCCGTGCTACAGCAAACATGCTAGACGCGCTGCAGAACCGGGGCAACTGCAACAGCACCCTGAATCCATGATTATATTATGATGTTTAGTATGTTTAATTAGGTAAAGATTTTTCATTATTTTTAAAGATTTTTTTTAAAGAATTAATTGAACATTGTACTGCAGTAAAAACTGAAGAAAAAATTTCCATTGCGCTCCCATGTATTTAACTAGAAACCTATCAAACCCACTTCAGTTCTATCAATCTCGTGGGTGTTAATCACCAACCTTCCAACAGTTCGCATATATCTCAGAAACAGTAAAACATTTTATTAGGTATAACAACCATTAACATAATCTTTATATTTATGTGGTCTGAATTTGTCTAACGTGACAATGATGGGACAATTTTATTAATCCCACCGTAGAAGAGCATAATAAAATGTTATGTAAAGAAGATGTCACAGTAATAATGGCCCTTAGATAAAGGTACTCACCCACTTGATTGTCGGCGAAACATAATTAAAGATTAATGGAAAATTGATTAAAGGATCAGATCATGAAACTTTCTTTTTATTTTGTGCCATAATTATGTCCTGTACTCGAATCTTGAGGATCTGATAAATGCGACAGGTTACACAATTTATGTTGCTTTTCTCAAAGGAAAATGACTCTTCTCGTACTAAGAAGATACGTTCTACCAACACGCTAGCTCACAACACTTTCAGAAAATTTCAGAAAACTTAACGACTATTTTAACTTCGCGCGTTTACTTTAGAATATTCATAGTTAAGTTAATATAATTTTGTGATTATTAATGTTTGTCAGTCACTGTTTCTTACCAATTTAAAATAACTTTTCCTACACATTCCACATTAACACAGCATGTTAAACACTAACTAATTTAATTTAAAAAAAAACACATAAATTTGCGAACGACGATAATAGGCCGACACAGAAGAATGCTTCCTCATAAATAACAATCAGTGCGTAAGACTCAAATGGCTGTCACTATCAAAAGTACCCAATAAAAGGTAAAAGACTCAAATTGAATTAGTAAATTAAATTTTATTTGACCGTTGCTGACTAATATAACAATTTATCTGACTTATGAACAAAACCCATTTTTCATCGCGATTCCTATTCTAAAAATATAAATATTAAAATGTCAAATACAATAAAAAAAAACTCGATCTCTTTGTCAGAAAGAATTCGGGCTATCAATATACGACAATAATGGTTTTATTATTAAAAATTAGGTAGTACCTATAATTAATTATTGGTTTAATAAAATTTTACATCGTACAAGTTGTTTTAAAGAAAAATACCTAAGTCTCTGCGGGACTTTTATTATTGTCTGGTTACGAAATTGCGTTCAGCTGTAAAAAGTTCTAAGCTTCTATTATATTGCTTTATACATTAATGTAATAGACGATTTCGATACATTCGGACCATGGATAATATTATACGTCCATGATTCAGACTAATCAATTTGTACGTCCAAGATTCGAACTAATCAATCTGTTCGAAAATCGTAATCACATATCACCGGTCTCGTATAGCTTGTCAACTGTAAATTAACGAACCATGTAAGCGATTGATCTAGTAATAAAATTAAGAAAATAAAGTAGACTAATTGTCTACTTTATTTTCTTAATTTTATTTTCGAATTACCATTTAGATTCAAAATCAAAAGTCATTTATTCAAATTAGGCTGAGAATCAGCACTTTTTGAACGTCGAAATTACAGTAAGACAGTCCCCAGAAAACGCCCGCCCTTCACCACTTCCTAGTGCTTTAGCTGGGAAGAAGAAGTAGCGGAACAAACTCCCCAGCAGCACAGCTGTCTGTTCAGTTAGAAGAACTAGATTCTATACAATAGTACATAGGCAAAATAATTTACGCTACACAATACATTAAATTATATTTTTGTCAAATAAGAAGATTTAGATGGTTATGTTGTGACAGAAAAGAAAAAGATAATTAGTAAAAAAATTACGCGACGCTCTAGTGGCACGGTACCTTTATATTTATTAAAATTACGCGACGCTCTAGTGGCACCTTTATATTTATTAAAAAATAATTTAACGCATATTTATTATGATTTTAAATTATTTATATTTTAAGAAGGTTGTTACAAATATTAATTAGTAACAAGTAATAAACAATTTAAAAACCTTCAAACTAAAATTACACACATCAAATTCCCTTCTAACCTAAATTACTGATAACGTTCACGAGCCTACACTTCCTAGGTTCTAAGCCCTCAATGTCTTTCCCCTACTCGGCCTACAATGTAAGACATCCATCACCTTATCTTCTGTTTGGCGAAAGATAATCCGTCGGCGCGGTCGCGATTTACAACCGACTCAGGGTTCCCACCTGTCAGCTATCGCCGCCGACACAAGTAACTCGATAAATGTAACTCATAAATATATTTTGTAACGCGTTCTGCGATTATATTTAGAACCAGGAAAGTACAAGACCAATTCCGGTGTAAATTCGAAATGTTCAGTTGTCGCCCTAACAGTTTCGGAAATCATATTTGTAGAAAGTTCCCGACTATGTTTAGGTCGGGACATAAATTGCGATGTCTGGGACACTTGTGTCACGATTTGTCTCGCAGTCTGTCTGTGTAATTGAAAGCCTTGCTTATGTGGTGACAAGAAATGAAAGGTGCAAAGATACTTGTAATAAATGTGGGACAGGTTTACACTGCATATAAGATTTAATGTCGTCGGGATTAATACGGTCATTATTTTTACCAACTCACTCACTTTCACCAGTAGAATTTTTTCATTATTTTAAGGCGGAGATTTCTTGAACGGTCAAAAAGGCGGTTTATTGAAGCTGTGTATCTCATAAACCGTAAATAATTTTTACAAATAAAAAAATATGATATTTTCAAGTCATTTTCGCATAAATTAATGAACTCAAAACATAATTAAACATAGTTTAGTGCACCAAAAAAATTTTCAAACATACCTCTTAATAATCTTTAAAAGCAGTTTATCCCTTCAAACCATTCATCATTTTCTAGTTATGTTACCAGCATTTGCTTTCGTATAGGCATAATGCTGACACACCACCACATCAGTAATTTACTCAATGAAACTTTTAATTTTAATGTAATTATTATTCAAATTTTATTTTTTACAGTACTCTTATCTTTTGTTTTCGTGACAGCCCTATTCAGTCGTTTCATTTTGAAGTACTTCACTTATTTGCTTCTTCGGCGCGGCGTTACATCTGCTTACCTCTTGAAGTCATAGCGAGATGATGGAGCGCTTTGAAAGAACGTTGACCTATTTTGAAGATGCTGTGATCAATCTATCAAGAATTTATATGCAATTAATGAAAATGTGTAAGTAGATGTGTAAAAGTTAGGTATTTTGAACTAAATCTAATTATTGATAAATCATTGTCTTCTATTTATTTAAACACAATTAGATACCTACGAACATAAATGGTTTGTTATAAAAAAAAATAATAATAAGAGAGTACAGTAGGTATAACTATTTTCTTAATCCCTCGGCAATCTTCGTGCTTCGTCAGTCGTCGGATTTATTTTGTAATAAAATATTTGTGTAGTCACAGCCCTAAAAGATCTTCACAGGATAATGTTATCAGTGGACAAGGAAGTTCAGGTTTACAGGTGTTCGCGCTATACGACCGTTGTTCAAGGCGAAGAGATGGGCTGTCCTGCTATTCTATAATCTTTGTGCTTTTATCCAATAGGAAGAGGCGATGAAAATGCTTGATATTAATTGCTTGAAGTCAATGCAGCTCTTAACAAATCCTAACTTAGGTATATTCATCCTACATAAATACGGGGCGTAAGTGTAAACAGTGGCAACCTTTTGAGGGGTCATTGTACTCATCATTATGAACAACTTTTACTATGGGACCAAACCTGAAATCTCGAAAAAAAAATCTGCTGTATACATTTTGACGAATTATGCGAACATAAATGTATTGAACAGCTGTTTTTTTCGCGATTTCAGGTTTGGTCCCATATTAAAAGTTGTTCATAATGATGAATACAATGACCCCTCATTAAGGGGTCATCCCTTAAAAGATTGCCACTGTTTACACTTACACCCTGTATAATATTATCAACGCGAAAGTTTGTGAGGATGGATGGATGGATGTTTGTAACTCTTTATGAAACCGAACCGACACCTTCATGTTTTGTGAAGTCGTAAAAACCGTGCAAAGCAGTAGCGCTATTAATGATTATGATTTTTACTGGTGTAAGTGTCACTTTTTACATGATAACTAATATCAATAATAGTTTCTTTGATCCCAAACCTTATCTGTTGATTCAATTGACACTAGCTGACCACGTGGTCTATGCAAAATCAGACCGAAATTAAACGCAAGATACGTCTTATCAATAAGTCGACAGTGTTATAAATTAGGTACTTTGCGGCACCCTGAGAATTGCCTGGGTGGTCAGACTTAACACTCAATTTTGAACTTTAAGTCTAACAAGAAAAGTTTAATCTGTGTAGCAATTCCGTATCAGAATCGCATTTCGCGCGTGAATATCGCACGGTAATTAATATAAATTGTTTTTTATTAATATTACTACTTTAAAAATGCTACATAGGTAATAATATTACCTACTAACATTGTTCACAAGAGACTTGCCTGTTAATTATTAGTCTGCAAATAATTATGTTTATTTATCCATTGACCAAATGAGTAATAAGTAGCTACGCAAATTCAACGAAAAATTAAGTAAAATTGTCATTCTCATAGATTTTAGGTGTTAAGTATTTTTATTGCCTATACATAATTGATAATGCTAAATACGGTTTATAATCATGAGCTATTGTTAGTGTTAAAAGAATTAAGATAATATATCGATTTATTAGGCTATCGCTTCGTTTTAATTATGTTAATTAGACTAGTGGCTTAAAATGCTCAAGTATACTTTTATGAACCGCCAATAATTTTTAGGTAGGTACTTAAGAGCGTTGACTCGGTACGGCATTTCATACAAACTTTCAAGTCCTTTTTTATCGAAATGAATGAACCGATTTTAATGAAACTTCATACGCATAAGTAGGATACATAGGTCTAAAAAGTTAGTAAAGAACATTTTCTAAATGTCTTATTTAAAAAAAGATAAATGGAAATCTCTGCTTCTATGGAATATTTAAAATCCGTCTAATTTTGCTGCAACACTATTTTTCGAAAATGTTCTCTACTAACTTTTTAGACCTATGTATCCTGCTTATGCGTATGAAGTTTCATTAAAATCGGTTCATTCATTTCGATAAAAAAGGACTTGAAAGTTTGTATGAAATGCCGTACCGAGTAAACCCTCTTAAGCTTTTTATATCTATCTCCGGAAATCATGGCATACTTAATAAAACAAAATTAAAATAAGCCCGTTCCGTTGAACTTCCATAATAGTTAAAATAATTATTTGATTAACATCCGTCCATCTTCTAAATTCGAACGCACCCTAAACAGACAGCTTTGCTTTGAACGCATCCAAATATGGCGGTGCCAAATGGTGAGAAATTTTGACGTTTGTTGCGTAAAAGTCACGTCAACGCCCAAACGCTTTAAGGCTCTTACAGACAGAGGCGATATCGCGTCGCGACGTGTCGCGTAGCGGTGTTGCGCCGCGATAATATCGCAATATCGCTCGCGATATCGCCTCTGTCTGTAAGAGCCTTTAAACATCGCGGTAATTGTTCCGTTGTTCAACGCGATGAATTGAGTGGCCACACTTGAACGGTCAACGTCAATGCTCATTGAATTCACACCCAGTGTTGCCAACAGTTAAACTAGCTCTCCACCACCTTCTAAAACCACCAAAAAACCACTAACAAAAAATGGCCCTACTCTAATAACCGCTAAAATCTCAAACCACACGATATTCACGATATTCTACTATCACTTAAATGATTTAACTTCATTTTGTTCCTCTACTTGTTTTTCATTACATTGATACTGCTAAATTCTAATAGTCTCTAAACATCGGCATTAGAATGATGCAGTAATAGACCACTAGAAAAATCCACCAGCCACTAAAAGCAATATTTCGCCACTAAAAGGGGGATTGGTACCACCAGTTTTAGTGGAAAATCCACTTAGTTGGCAACACTGTTCACACCCGTCGTCCATCGGCAATGTGAATGCCGTTGTCAAATTATCGCCGTACTCGCTGTAGTGGTGGCTACACCTACGATTATCGCCCTTCAACGCGATGATCAACGGCGATGTCCGCATAATGTGGCCCCGGCATGGTACAGAGTCATTGACTAAACCAATTTGTCAAGGTTTATTCAATGGTTCCATAAATTCTGTGAAACAAAATAACAATAAAAAAATACAGCGAATTGTTGACGCTACCAAATATCCTCTTTCATACACTATTAAGCGTAAACTATTCCTGTCATAAATAGTCCATGGTTTTCTATAGAGGTCGTTACCCTCCATAATCTCTTCTATGAAAACCTTCTCACGTATTGATTATACATGTTTTAATAAATTATATGTTGCAAAAGCGATTAGGCAAAATCAAAAGAATATTAATCAGATTTTTAAATTAATTTGTCTTGGCGTAGTTACCGTTTATGGGATGGTAATCAAGTTAATATAAAGGTGATATTTTATGCAAGAATTAAACAAGAGCAGACGAAAGACGTTGTAAGGCAACGGTGCGGTTTAAAAGAAGAGTGGTATGCTTAGGTGATTTGGTCATGTTGATAGGATGAGTGAAAGGCGACTAACAAATAGTTATTTATGCAACTGACGTATAATAAGGGGTATTAAAACACGAATAAGCCGAGTGTGATAATAGTATCACATGAGTGTTTTAATACCTAATTATGTACAGTTGCATACAAGACTTTATCTACATCCATGTTAAATCCTCTATAAAAGGTCCTGAAACAGTTTTTTGCAATACTAATACTCGTATCGAACATGGCGGCCGGCGTCATAGTATACGACGTGAATTCGAATAAGTTCTTCGGCGCTGTTGTAGTGAAACGCGCGTGCATTACAATGTTCTTTTTTTGAAAAGGAGTTGGCATTTATGAAATTCAGTACAACATTAAAGCACCCGTTTGGATGCTATTATGGTTACCATGGTTACTATGACACTGGCTGTTTTAATGTTGGCAATAAGCTAACTGTTTCAGATACTTTTATAGAGGATTTATGGCATGGGTGTAGATAAAGGTATTTACAAGGCAGAGGGGACGCCCTACAGGAACATATTACAGGGTGAAATTGAATTCATGTGTAATATTTTAAGGGGACATTGTACTCATCATTATGAACAACTTTTATTATGGGAACAAACCTGAAATTGCGTAAACAAAGTCAGCTGTTCCATACATTATGCTCGCGCAACTCGTCAAAATGTAGCGTACAGCTGTTTTTTTTTCGCGATATCAGGTTCGTTCCCTTCTTAAAAGTTGTTCATAATGATGAGTACAATGACCAAATATTGCCCATGAATTCAATTTCATCCTGTATACCTTATTGGTGATGTTATTCAGAAACCTCAGGTGCATAGTAACTACTCGCATTCGGTGTGTATGGCCAGATATATGAACGTAAATAAAGCAAAAGAAGAAGGTATATAGGGATGGTAGCAGGTGACGTTCTGCAGTTTCTTCCTACCCCATAGGAAGAAGGCGTGGGTTTATGTATATAGGTATGTATGTAATAAAACAAAAATGTTTTTCCTTTATGTTCCGTACTATGTCGTATTTGTTTACTAACGTAAATTTCAAGAACATAGTTTTATTCAAGAAAATGATTACAATAAAATGGACTGTTACACGTAAATATTTTTATAATCGATTTTGATTCATAAATCAATATTGCGCGAGAGTTTGAACCACATTTGTTTTTCAGTAAAAAGATAAAGTAACTATCGAAAACACACTGCGATCCTGCACTTCCTACTTGCATTTTTGTCATCGAGAATGAATGAATTATTCATGTTGGTTCATACCAACATTAATCATGCAAAGAATTCATTTCCATGGTGTTAAAATACCATCAATTTTAGTAGATAATCTATAGTTCCATCAAATTGCAACACTGCAAAAGTCCTTTACAATAGAATTACGTATAATTTTCTATTTCTCTTGCTGCTTACACTATGATCGACGGTTAACACATAAAATATTAGTAGCGTAAGGCACAACGGTTGTTTCGGGAGGTTCCTGTTTCGCATAAGGCGGGAGGAAACGCCCGGGTGTCACCATTGTGCGGATCGCCCGGAGGAAACGGTGGAGCATACAGTGGAGGTCTGCCCGGCTTGGGCAGAGCACCGCCGTGTTCTCACGGAGGCGATCGGCGGCGGCGACCTCTCGCGTCCGAGCCTGGTCCAGGCCATGGTGCGGAGCGAGAGTGCATGGGAGGCCGTCACCTCCTTCTGCGAAGCAGTGATGCTCGCGAAGGAGGAGGCGGAACGCGTGAGGGAGAGGCAGCCTCACGCCCTCAGTCGCCGCAGGAGACGCCCTGGGCGGCGGGAATCGCGGGGCGATTTCCGGCCACCGTAGGCGCGGGCCTGCGGACGGTGAGCAGCGGGTAGCTCGCCGTCCGGTAAGGACCAGGCCCGAGTCGACGGCGCGTTGTGTTCCACGCGCGCCTCAAAGAGATGTCAGCAAGTGACGGGGCCCAATAGGGCCGACGCCGCTGGGGTCGCGGGTTGTCCGAAGGGGTTACCGCGGCCCTGGCATAGGCAACTGAAGGAACACGGGTGGGTTTTAGTCAGTAAAAGTCTGACACGCCCTCCCGCTCCACCCAGAGCGGGAGAAGTTATTTGATGATTTCCCACCCTCAAAAAAAAAAAAAAAAAAAAAAAAAAAAAAAAAAAAAAAAAAAAAAAAAAAAGGCACAACTAAACATCTTTTTTTAATGTAAGGGACATGCTATATTTTAAACCACTGGGGATTCGAAAATGTTTCGTTTATAACATGAAAGAAGATGAAATTCTAACAAACTTTGCCCTAGACAAAATTAAAATTGGAGCAGATAATAAAAAGTTATAGACAGATTTTAAAAAAAATAATAGTTTTTTGGCTTTCCTGAAAAACCGTGGTTTGTCCCTTACATTAATTGATACTTCTGGTATCGATATGTGCACTCACACAAATGCAAAGCTCAGCTTAGGCCTCGTGGACGGATATTTATGACTGTTTTTATTCCAGCTTTTTCTTTTTCTGCAAGTAGCTGCGTAAACAAATAGTGATGCTGACAGACAGTCGACAAAATACTTCTCCTTCAGTACTTCGCTAAATTCGAGACAACATTCATGACATCAGATTCTGTCCGCTCTCAGATTTGGTACCCCACGTTCCAACTGAAACTCAACATTTACAGACACTTCTTATGAATTTTTTTAGGTCAGTGTGAGCTTGTATGTTGATTAAAATATGATTCGCGGCCGTAGCTAATATGGCTTTACAGAATTATAATCATTAGAATCAGCAATACAACTCCATAAGTTAGCATTTACCTCAAACCTCATGATTTCATGAAATCCCTAGATTTGAGGTAAATGCTAACTTATGGAGTTGTATTGCTGATTTTAATTCTGTAAATACTAATTTATTACAGTCGCGAATCATATTTAGATCAACATTCAACCTGACACTGACTTGCAAATTTCAAAAACGTAAAAAAAAAAATTTTGCGGGCTACCTCAGCGCATCCCCCTCAAGGCATATAATTTAAAAGCAAATAGAGATGCCTGGTGGTCTGAAGTATCCGTTTAATTATAACGTCATCATCATCAAGGTGCAACTAATTCTAGAGGGTGGGCAGAACTAGATTGATAAAGCAGTTAAGTACTGTGTTATTAAGCTATCAGTTTATGCAAGCGAGTAATTTCTAGATGATGTCTGCTTTTTAGGGTTCCGTACCTCAAAAGGAAAAAAACGGAACCCTTATAGGATCACTTGTCCGTCTCTCCGATCGTTGTCCGTCTGTCTATCTGTCAGTCTGTCAAGACCCTTTTTCTCAAGAACGCGTGGAGGTATCAAGTTGAAATTAATATCAAATACGTAAGTTTATGGTCTCTTGAAGTTCTAAAAAAATCAAGCTTCTAAGTCAACGCAATAAAAAAATACGGCCATTTACGCTACATATTTTGTATCGTATTACCCAGTTACTGGGTAGTGGAGATCAGATAGGTAGTCACTCCATGTAAAATACTGGTATTCAGCTGCATCCGGTTAGACTGGAAGCCTACCCAACTTAGTTGGGAAAAGCCTAGACAGATTCATTTATCAACATTTAACACTAAACCCACATCCCTTTCTAGAGTTTTTAGTGCTTATCTAATCACTGAAGGCTGAACATTATGTCTAGGTAACATTCTATTTATAACCGTTCATAATATCTGTGTGGAGTTTATGCAGATTAAGTTATAGATAATGTGTCCACTAACCGGCTGATGTCAAGGAAACATGTTAAACACATTACCCACTTATTTTAACTTGGTTAATTTAGGTCACATGTCTGATGGTCATTATGATTGATTGAATCAATCTTGTTAACGAATGTGGGTTTTATGGTATTTTAACTGTGGTAGGTAGCAAATATTTATTAGTTTTTAGGGTTCCGTACCTCAAAAGGAAAAAACGGAACCCTTACAGGATCACTCGTGTGTCTGTCTGTCTGTCTGTCCGTCTGTCACAGCCAATTTGCTCCGAATATAATGGACCGATTAAGTTGAAATTTGGTACACATATGGATTTCTGTGACCCAAACACGTAAAGCTAAAGTAAATAAATTAATTTTGAATATGAGGGTCACTTTTAGGGGGTAAACTAGAAAATTAAAAAAAAAAAATTTGTAAACTGTACCGTGTGATATATCAAATGAAAGGACTTACTGTGAAGGTCTCAAATATATTTTTTTATAATTTAAAAATAAATAGTTTTAAAGTTATTTAAGAAAATAGACGAAAATTGACCATTACCCATTACCCCCCCTTATCTCCGAAACTACTGAGCCTAAAATTTTGAAAAAAATACATAAAATAGGTCTATACCTGTAGATTACAGGAAAACCTATAAGAAGTTTAAGGTCTTAAAATAACATGGTAAATCTCTCAATATTGTGAATACAATTTTACATTTACTGTTGGAATGTATGGGAGAACATGTTTTGTTTGTATGTTAAGTTTGTTTTTGGGATAATTTCATACCAACTACGGAACCCTTCATTGTGCGTAGTCCGACACGCACTTGTCCGGTTTTTTTTACACGACTGCCCTAAAAGGAGTGTAATGTTTTTTCAGTTGTAATCGTACCTCGTCGCCGAAGCATGGTCTACCAAAACAGTACCTAAGTACTTTTTTATCCTGTAGATTCGTAATCAATGACTTACCTAATATTTAAGAAAAAATAATTATAATTAATTTGAATACTAATCACCACAATCAATCTGCCTAGCCTTTTCCCAACTTGTGTTGGGGTCAGGTTCCAGTCTAACCGGATGCAGCTGAATACCAGTATTTTACATGGAGCGACTGCCTATCTGACCTCCACAACCCAGTAACTGGGTAATACGATACCCCTTGGTAAGACTGGTTGTCAGACGTTCGGGCTTCTGACAACCCGTAACGACTGTCAAAGATTCACGAATGACAGCCGGGACCAACGGCTTAACGTGCTTTCCGAGGCACGGAGGAGTCTCGGTATGTAAAGATCCGCCATCCACTGACCAACCCCGGCAAGCATAGCTTAATCTGATGGATCGATCCGTACGGCCGTTATTACTTAGCCACGAGCTCCTCTATCCTCTCGATACTAATCACCTAACATAAAAAAATGTTCAACTCAAAGAAACTGTCAATCATATTATCTGCAATAAATAAAAGACCATTACATTAAAAAAACTAATAAAATATTTAAAAGCTTGTTAACAAGGAAAATATACATTAATTAAAGTACCATTAATTCTTGTAGAATCGATATAAATCAAACAGTTACTCACTATTTAGTAATTTAACATGTCACACCACTATTGACATATTTATAGTCGAATTTATTCGATTCTTAGTCGAATATATCGATTCAGAGCCAAAAAGTCGAGACTCTTCTAAAAACAAAATTCTTTCGCAGTTAAAGTCTCATTTAGTACCTTTTCAAAGCTTATTAAAAAGATTAATTGAATAAAAGCGTTTTTGTCGCCATCATTATCGAATAATAATTTAGTCGGATAGCAAACGTCAATTAGTACGTTTTCAGTAATAATTCATTGTTAATGTCGTGTTTTATGGTGTTTTCGATGTGTTGTTAACGTAATTAATATAAATGAGATGTAATGTCTTATTCATTATAGAGTGGTTGAAAATTAAATATTATTCGATTGGTGAATGAGGTATATTAGTTTTATTAAAAACTAGCTTCTAGTGGTATACAGGGTGTAAGTGTAAACAGTGGTAATATTTTAAGGGCTCATTGTAGTCATCATTAGGAACCACTTTCACAATGGGACCAAACCTGAAATCGCGAAAAAAAATCAGCTGTTCCCTACATTTTGACGAATTATTATGCGAACATAAATGTACTGAACAGCTGATTTTTTTTGCGATTTCAGGTTTGGTCCCATAGTAAAAGTTGTTCATAATGATGAGTAAAATAATCCCTTAAAAGATTGCCACTGTTTACACTTACACCCTGTATAAATAAATGAGTTATGAGCGGCCTGCCTAACTTGCCAAACGTCTTTAAAGCAAAACGTCTACATTGCATAATGACTAAAATTCAGACAGCCAACTTGCAGAACGTCTTTAAAGCAAAACGTCTACATTGTATAATGACTAAAATTCAGACAGCCAACTTGCAGAACGTCTTTAAAGCAAAACGTCTACATTGTATAATGACTAAAATTCAGACAGCCAACTTGCAGAACGTCTTTAAAGCAAAACGTCTACATTGTATAATGACTAAAATTCAGACAGCCAACTTGCAGAACGTCTTTAAAGCAAAACGTCTACATTGTATAATGACTAAAATTCAGACAGCCAACTTGCAGAACGTCTTTAAAGCAAAACGTCTACATTGTATAATGACTAAAATTCAGACATCCTAACTTGCAGTACGTCTTTAAAGCAAAACAACTACATTTCAAATATGGCACTCGGCTATTTCGGAATCGGATCAGTAGTTACGAAGATTACCGCCTACATACAAACTCACAAATTTTACTTCTTTAAAAATTATATAGTAGTAATTAGTAGGTACATAAGTAAGATAGTGAACTTTCCAATCTCTACTCTATTTTGAGTTGATCGAATAACTCAAAACAAAAAAGTATCATATTCGTTAACAAACAATACCAGATATTACAAAACTAATAATATAATTCATTGGCTTTATTCATTGCTCTAAGATCTGTTACACAGTAAATGTAAAGGTGCTCATTCACTGTACCTTATTGATTTTAAAACCTGATCACCTACAGGCTCATGTATAAATATTAATAAATAATTTTGTAACCCGCTTTTGACTTCCTATATGGAACTGATACAGTAGACGATTTTTTTTTAAAATTTGTTTGTGTCATTGATACCTCAATTAATCTACCTAGCCTTTTCCCAACTATGTTGGCGTCGGCTTCCAATCTAACCGGATGCAGCTGACTACCAGTATTTTACATGGAGCGACTGCCTATCTGACCTCCACAACCCAGTTACTCGGTAATACGATACCCCTTGGTAAGACTGGTTGTCAGACTTTCGGGCTTCTGACGACCCGTAACGACTGTCAAAGATCCACGAATGACAGCGCGACCAACGGCTTAACGTGCTTTCCGAGGCACGGAGAAGTCTCGGTGTGTAAAGATGGTCACCCATCCACTGACCAACCCCGGCAAGTGTAGCTTAACCTGATGGATCGACCCGTGCGGCTGTTATTACTTAGCCACGAGCTTCTCATTATCTACTAGGTGTCATTGATACCTATGATATATATTTGCCTACTAGATCAGAGAGAGCCTCCTTGACATCTTCCATATTAGAATCGGAATCAGAATTTATTAATTTGTAAGAATGTGGTTTTACATAGTCAATCAATCAATCGATCTGTCTAGCCTTTTCCCCAACTATGTAGGGGTCGGCTTCCAAGTAGTTTTACATAGCTACGCTTGCCTCGGCCGGTTTGTGGATGGGTGACCATACCGAGACCCCTCCGTGCCCCGGAAAGCACGTTAAGCGGTTGCTCCCGGCTGTCATTCGTGTATCTTTAACAGTCGTCACGGGTCGTCAGAAGCCCGGAAGTTTGACAACCAGTATCGTATTACCCAGTTACTGGGTGGTAAAGGTCAGAAAGGCAGTCGCTCCATGTAAATACTATTATTCAGCGGCATCCGGTTAGACTGGACACCGTCGCCAATATACAGGGTGTAAGTGTAAACAGTGTCAATTTTTGAAGAGGTCATTGTACTCATAATTATGAACAACTTTTAATATGGGACCAAAACTGAAATCGCGAAAAAAAAATCAGCTGTTCCCTACCTTTTGACGAATTATGCGAACATAAATGTACTGAACAACTGATTTTTATTTCGCGATTTCAGGTTTGGTCCCATACTGAAAGTTTTTCATAATGATGAGTACAGTGACCCCTCAAAAGATTTCCACTGTTTACGCTTACACCCGGTAGTTGGGAAAAGGCTAGGCAGATGTCGATGTTAATATTTTATAAGTTCTGTAATCTGTACATTATACCACAACAGTAGTAAGTTTTTCATCTCTTGGTTGGTTCTTAAATAGGGTACATGTTTTATTTGCTATGAAAGCCACCAATATTGTAAATCTAATATAACACCTCTTAAAAAAAGTGAATATTTGAATAAGTATAGTACAAAATCCAATCAGTTTTCTATGTTGTTTGATATAAACAAACTAAACATTTGTTTTGTAATTTAAAGAATTTGTTGCACAACAAAACAATACAACACGAAACAAACAATACTACAAATAAATTATTTCGAACAGTTAATTATGTTACATATTGTGTTCCAGTAACGGGTACAATAAATGTATAAACCTTATTACATAAATATTTATTGGGTGCGTAAATTGGACTATTAAATGGGACTGAAATTGGACTACCATTTTTATTACGATCGCCATCAAAGATGGAATGATAAAAGATAAAAAAAGATTACGTTTGTAGGTTAATTTATTGTATGTTCCAATTATGTGAGGAATCTGAATGTGATAATTAAATTACTGTTAAGGCGGTCACACACGAACTGGAAAGCCGGACTGGTATACCTGTCAACGTCACGGGGGGGCCTAAAACGGCCACATTAAGCAATTTCTCTAAAAGCGATTCATGTCCTGAATTCCCAGCAATTTATTATGATTGACGTATTTGACATTAAACTTCAATAAAGCAATTCATAATTTGTGGACCATTTTACGAATCTCCATACAAAATTGTCAAATATATGAATTGCGTGCTATGAATTGTACGCAGTTAAATTATGAATTGTCAGTTTGTGACCGTTTTACGATTTCAAATATGATTCATAATACCTATTATTCTAATATGATTCTGCCAAAGTGGCCGTTTCAGCCGCCCTGTACATGTACAAAGTCATACACCCAAAGTCATATATCTAACAAACATCGCACGCTCTACACGCACAATATTGCATGTTCTAAATATTTAATTAAAACTGTGCTAGAACTGTAGCAACTGAAAGATAGTTTAAGTTTAGCCTTAGTACTCGTTGACAGGTATACACTATCCTCCCATACATTAGGTATGGGAGAGATCAATCAACTCAGCCTATCGCAGCCCACTGCTGGACATAGGCCTCTCCCAGTCTGCGCCACAACACCCTGTCCTGCGCCTTCCGCATACAGTCTGTCCCAGCCACTTTCTTCAGGTCGTCGGTCCATCTAGCTGGGGGCCGTCCCACACTACGCTTACCGATACGCGGTCTCCACTCCAGGACCCGTCTGCTCCACCGGCCATCGATCCTTCGACAAACATGGGAGAGATGGGTCGCAAAAAAGATAATTATGTTGACGCATTATTTCGGCTGCACGCAAAAATAATTTGTGTCCTCAAAAACTACAAAGCTTTATTCTAGCAACATGCAGCAGATAATTTTTCTGATAAAAAGTCGCTATCGTGAAACAGCCCCTTATACTTTTGTACAATGGGCTGCATCAATTGGGTACCCCAGTTGTATTTACATACATAAAAAGTATCGAGTAACAAACAAAATGAAATAAGATGAAATCATAAAACAGTGGCTAGTTGAATTAATTTTAGAGGTATCATCAAAACTAACACGGGGAGCCCTTAACCAACATACCATTGTTTTGTCTCAAAACAAATAATTGTTCATTGCTACCCGCCATTTACATAAATTAAGACGTTACTATGTAGATTTTAAATAATGTCCCATTTCTACAAGGAAATGAATTATTTCATAGGGCTGTCATCGACATTTTGTTTTCAATTATATTTGTTGGAGTTCTTTAATTCGATTAGGTTAAGCTACGTTTGCCATGGTTTGTCCGTGGATGGGTGACCATCTTTACATACCAAGACCCCTCCGCGCCTCGGAAAGCACGTTAAGCCGTTGGTCCCGGTTGTCATTCGTGGATCTTTGACAGTCATTACGTCGTCAGAACCCAGAAAGTCTGATAACCAGTCTTAGTCCAAGGGGTATCGTAACGTATTACCCAGTTATTGGGTTGTGGAGGTCAGATAGGCAGTCGTTCCATGTAAAATACTATTATTCAGCTGACGCGACGTGGGATATTTTCCGACATCCACGAGGGCGAAGACGCGGGCAAAAGCTAGTTTAAACTAAATAAAGGTATGAATGTAATCATGGCATCGATACGACGAAGAAGGCATTTTTCAGGACATAACTACCTACATTGATTTTCCTGTAAAATGTGCTTCTTACTCATCATCTGCCTAGCCTTTTCCCAGCTATGTTGGGGTCGGCTTCCAGTCTAACCGGATGCAGCTGAATAACAGTATTTTACATCTGACCTCCACAACCCAGTAACTGGGTATTACGATACGCCTTGGTAAGACTGGTTGTCAGACTTTCGGTCTTCAGACGAGTACTGACGACCCGTAACGACAGCCAAAGATCCACGAATGACAGCCGGGACCAACGGTTTAACGTGCTTTCCGAGGCACGGAGGAGTCTCGGTATGTAAAGATGGTCACCCATCCACGGACCAACCCCGGCAAGCGTAGCTTAACCTGATCGATCGACCGGTGCGGCTGTTATTACTTAGCCACGAGCTCCTCTAAAATGTGCTTCTTACTAAAATAATGAAAATAAAAACAGTCTACAAAATCAGCAGTCCGCTGACTGGCTATTAACATAACAATTATTTTCGTCAACGCACAACCCTAAAATTAAGCCCATATAGGCAACTTCGACACGTGTAAGATAATGCATGCATGCATCTGTAATGCAGTGCATTGCATTACATATATTCATTGTACCTGCCGATCCATTGTTCAGGAGAAAGTGCCTCATTGAGTTCGATTTGAGCAGTGGCACACTTCACTTGAATAATTCATTAATATGATAACAGAAAACCGATATAGATTTGAATTGATGTGCATTGTTTAATTTTTTTAGGGATCCGTGTGATTAAAGCTGCAGTCCTACCAAAGTCATTGGGTAGGATGGTGACGTCCAAATATGGATGGTAGGTCAAGGTGACAGATTGCACATGGTACAAAATTGCACTTTACTTTTGTCTAAAATTGACCTTTAATAAGAATGTACGGTAAGCCCCAAGATTTGATCAAACTCGCCTTTTAGAGGTTTGGACAACCTCTGCTCGGGTGAAAATAGAGAAAACGAATTTTCCCAGAAATGAGAGATCTAGATCTAGATCGATTTTTCGTACCCGTAAAATCCTATATTGCAATTTTCGAAATTCGAAATCTTTAGAGCCGTTTTGAGAACGTGATTACAAATATATATATAAGGTCCTATTAAAATAGATGGTCAAATTTTAACCGGGTGTTCTACCCATGAATATGAACAACTTTCACTACGGGACTAACAGTGAAATCGCGAAAAAAAATCAGCTGTTCAGTACATTTATCTACACCAAACTCGTCAAAATTTGAAAATTTGTCCATCTATTTTAATGGGACCTTCTGGCTGGAAGGATCTCTCTAAAAAAATAAAATAAAAATAAATAAATTAATAAAAACTTAATTCAGTTCAGAGAACACGGTACAATAAATTTTAAAAAACCGGCAGTGCGTGTCGGACTACGCACAATGAAGGGTTCCGTAGTTGGGATGAAATTATCCCAAGAACAAACTTAACATTGTAGTTGAAAAACATGTTCTCCCATACATTCCAACAGTAAATGTAAGTTTGTACTCACAATATTGAGAGATTTACCATGTTACTTTAAGACCACAAACTTCTTATAGGTTTTCCTGTAATCTTCAGGTAAATAAATATTTTCTGTATTTTTTTCAAAATTTTAGGCTCAGTACTTTCGGAGAATTTTCGTCTATTTTCTTAAATAATTAAAAAACTATTTATTTTAAAATTATAAAAAAAATATATAAATATATTTTTTTTATAATTTTAAAATAAATCGCTTGATATCAAATTTGATACCCTCATAGTACCTAAGCCCTTTCATTTGATATGTCATACAGTACAGTTTGCAAAACTTTTTCTTTTTTAATTTTCTTATTTGCCCCCTAAAAGTGACCCCCATATCCAAATTCATAGCCGTACGACGTACGTGTTTGGGTCACAGAAATCTATGCCTATGTGTACCAAATTTCAACTTAATCTGTACATTAGATTCGGAGCAAATTGGCTGTGACAGACGGACAGACAGACACACGAGTGATCCTATAAGGGTTCCGTCTTTTCCTTTTGAGGTACGGAACCCTAAAAACTAGTATCAGATTATAATATGTTTTGTACCAGACTTTCGGATTTCTGACGACCGGTAACGACCGTCAAAGGTCTTATTTTCCTACCACTAGTTATACTTTTTGATGATTTTAGAAATCGGTATCGTTTAAAGAAGGTGTCAACTTGACAGGAATTATGGGGGATCCGTAATTTTTTTTTTGCGAAGGCAATACAAACCAATAGGGATGATGCCTGGGTAAAAAAAAAAGAAATTCTATTTAGTCCGTCAGTCAGATAATAAAAAAATATTAGACTCGTATTTTTTGCTTTATCATATTAATAAAAAAATACTTAGCTATCGCGCATTAAAGTTGGGGAGTGGGGGCTCGCTACGTCACTTGTACGTATAAAACCTAGCTACGCGTGACGTCATGCCATATTTTAATCAATGTATCGCCGTAATTTTTTGATTACGTAAAAAAAGAAAAAATACGTGTCCAATATTTTTTAAAAATCTCTCTCTATGACGGACAAAAAATAAATTTTTAGTCGTCATCCATAATATGATAAAATAATTACTAAATTATAATCATTTAAAACAAATATACTTAGCTCTCGAAATTATATTTGCTGATGGCCGACATACTCTAATTTTATATATATTTATAAAAAAAAAATTCAAATTACTCGAAAATGGTAGGGTTCGTAAGGTATGGTAGGGTTATTTGGTTTGAAATGATCTTTCCTACATCCCGTTAATGGATTGCCGACATAGATTACCAATAATCATGTACCTATATCTTTCGAGAAAAAATGACGTTTTGCAGCAATAAAATTATTTCAAGAGCTATATTAAAACAGCGCCACAATTTCGTCACCAAACCTTTCTTTTCCTTTCCAACCATGTTGATTATGGTGATATTCCCTTTAAATTTACCCTCTATAGCAGAAATTACGCCCCTATTCTACGATACGATGCTTTACAATTCTAAATACACGATAAACCAATAAAATCGAAACCCAATTGAATTATCAAGAAATATCGTCCATTTTAATTATCCTTTAGATAACGTAACTTAATTATCTTCTAACTAGTTATCCTGTCAGCAGCGTAATTATGCGTCTTGTCTGTAATATGTAGTTGATTAGAATGACGAGTCTTGACTCCGAATGAGTGACGGGCGTGTGTTGCCACCGTAAAAAGTTGTCAGTGTATTTAAGTTATTTTTAATTGTAGGAAGTGTGTATTGAGTTAGTTATTGCTTGACTAATTGTTTGGTGATTTGTCGCTTTTTTTTTCTTAAGTCTATATGTAGGTACTTTTTTTTTCTTGTTTTCTGTGAACAGAAGTGTGGAGTGGGACACAAACGACCGATAATAATTTTGCGAATTGATAAAAGTGTTTTTGGAAATTCGAATGCTTTAAGTTACGTTGTTATTCAAAAGTATTTTTTTTAAGTATCTATACCTATTAAATAACTGTAAAAAAAATGTTATTCATTTCTGTATACATGAGGTACATATTATGTATACATATCTGTATAATTATATTTATTTATTTATATTTATTATTCCCAACACAACATTTATATGTTTTATGTATTACTTTATTGTATTATTATTTATGTGTATTGTGTTTTATATATTATATGTATGTATTTATATGTATTTTTTAAATTACCTACTTACATATTACTTACTTTTTATATTAAAATTGACAGTTAATTGTTTGAAAACCCATCAATTAATTTTTTACCTATGTTCATGTCCACAAGACCTTAGACCGACTAATTAGTATTAATATCCTCTGACAAATTAAGGACAACGCTATGAAGATTGATTAGCAAGATCTTATCTGTAATGTGTAATTTTATTAAATTATTCTTATAACGATCACTATAAATTAATGTTTACATGATGGTTATTATGATTTTAAATATTTATTATTTAACGCGATAAAAAGAGTGTTTTTCTTGTTTATTGTGTGTTTTAGTAGAATTTAATTAATGTCTTTATAATGTAACGTAGGTATCAGGTTTTCGTTTTTTTTTTCACTTTGTACATTTTAAAACTTGCTTCCTCTAAATATATAAGTAAGTACGGTATTCCTTGCCCTACCTCAATGTATCAATTTTTTAAATTTTCAATGTCCATATCAAGGTTTTATCAATAACTTATTTGTAACCGCATAAATTTCTTTTGAATAAATTAAAAATTAAAAAACCTTCTGTAAATCGTGTCAATTATATTGGTATAATTATAATGTTAGCACCAATGATATATTACCTTTAGATGCGTTACCCGGGCTCAAAAAAGGGAAATTAAATGAAGGGTAATTGCCCGGCATGATATCAGTCACGCACGCGCGCCAGTGAACATGCAGCAGCTAGTGACGTAATTAAATAAGTATATTCATCTCTTTCTTACAACAGGTATCGGCATGCGTCTTTCCTTTTCTTTGCGGCCAGTATATACTGGTAGGTATGTTGGTACATCATGGCTTACGCTGTTCTTGAAAGCACTGATGTTCGTGTATGACGCGTCTATCTATAATACGTCATTGGTTAGCACGGAACATTTTCATACAAATATTATTTTCCAGTTGCTATAGTAACTGACTACTGCAGTGTGCATACTGCCTAAACAACTCTCCCAAGACATAAATCCAAACGAATATTACACTTCAGGCACAGAAAACAAGCCCACAATTACGGATAAAACATAAGTCATCATTGTGCGTACAACTCGTTATGTCAAACACATTATACCCCGGAGCGTGCAAATCGGCTAAATATATTCCTAATACACTTAAACTATACTTTATGGACGCACTGACAGACCGACAAAGAGATGTAGCTAGATAGACTGGTTTAACTTATAGGGTTAGATAAGGCTGGGTGCTGAACAGCGAGATATCACCGATTGGCGCGATCTGATTTACGGCCGACTTCAGTTTTGCGATTGTATCCGATTTTTGTCATGTATAACTAGGATAGAGCGATTGTAAGAGATTTGTTTTGATAATGGTTTGAAAAACATAAATTATATCTAGCCGGATCTATTGAAAAACCGGTTAAGAGCGAGTTGGACTCGCGTACCGAGGGTTCCGTTCCGAGTTCAGAAAAAGTGTGCTATTTAGACACATCGTTTTATTTTTACTGTAATCTTTACATAAACTTCTATCACATATAATAATTTCAGATTTAAAATGTGCAAGCAGCGCTCTTTCATATGATACCCCACATCCCCTAGTAGCCCCACTTTGAATTTTTAAGACCCCCTTTCAGCACCTGTTGCAAAAAAATATAAATATTTTTATTTCTTTCTTATTTGCAAAATAGTTGGCTAAACGTCATCTAAAACTGTTCCAAATTTCAAGTTGATAGCATTAGTAGTTCTTGAGATATCCAGCTTTGACAGACAGACAGACAGACAGACTGAGTCGCACCATAAGGGTTCCTGTTTTGCCATTTTGGTACGGAACCCTAATAAGTTGAATGAGTTTTGGTGTGATTACATAAACAGCTATGTGTGATTATTAAATGTATGTTATCTCTAACGATACTGATAAATTTGTTTTTCGGTAGCATTCGGGAAATCTATCGATCGGTCGATATCTATCGATACGAAAGAGTTTATTTGATCGATATTCGGTATAACGCCGAGTCATAAACTCATGAAGCTCTAATTTCTAAAAATATCTACCTACCAACAAAATTGTATTCGTAAAAATTTAAATACAAATATTTTCTTTCGGCAATTCACGATAATGGTAGTTGTGTAAATTAATTATTTATTTAACATTGTATTCAAATAATGACACAGAAAAAGGTCATATTGTACAAGCGTTAAACAATGAAACTGAAGTATTATGGTGAAAAGGAAATACATTTAAAATATGATTTTTCTGGAAAAATGGTAAAGGTCTTAAAAATTTCTGGCGATTTTTGATCTCTGAAATTAAATAAATTGGTTGGTAGTCAATTTCGTTTCATTTAATTAGAGATACAATGAAAAACAACATTGCCAGGCAATATTGCATGGTTATGCAAAAACAAAATAAAATCACCTCATAAACGAATGACCTTCCTTGTATTGGACTATCTCAACAAATCTATTGAAAATTATAAATTAAACTAGATTTTTGCGTCTGTCTGTGTGACCGCGTTTTTCTTCTAAACTACGCAACGGATTTTGATGCGGTTTTCGCCATCATTTAGAGAATTACACATTGAATAAAGAAAACTCGATATTTTGTCAATTCGTAAAAACCGTGCAAAGCAGGGTTGGGTCGCTAGTATTAACAATAAATAAACACGACTTCAACCAACGCTTTCCCGTTCAAAATCTATAACACTGTATGGCGTGACAACAACAATCAATGGCGATCTAATCGCTGGTATATCTCTGCCTTTACACCACCCACAGTAGAACCACACCCGAGTGTTTCCGAGTGTCTCCGAGACATCCCGATCCCTGACGTTCGTTAGCTTGCTACCGGGCTCCCAGTACTTTATGTACTTTACATAACCGTCGTAATGTAACAAGTTATGTTCTGATAACGGTGTAGGCAGAGGTAGCGGTATGGATAGTAAATAACAATTGGGTTTATGGATTTCAGAGGCTGTTAAATGTTTGTTGATAATATTGGTTGAAGCAACAACGGATAGTATGTGAAAGATTTAAGATTTATAAGTCATATGTGGATGGGTGACCATCTTTACTTATCCGAGACTCCTCCGTGCCTCGGAAAGCACGTTAAACCGTTGATCGGGCTGTTATTCGATGATCTTTGACAGTCGTTTATACGGGTCGGTAGAAAGCCCGAAAGTCTGACAACCAGTCTTACCAAGGGGTATCGTGTTGCCCAGTAACTGTGTTATGGAGGTCAGATAGGCAGGCGCTCCATGTAAAATACTGGTATTCAGCTGCATCCGGTTAGACTGGAAGCCGACCCCAACATAGTTGGGAAAAGGCTAGGCAGATGATGACATCTTAATAGAGACGAGGACACAGCTGGTACCTAATGAAACAATTACAGAATAATAAAAATTATGCAAAGATATATAGGTATCAAATTCGTGTATAATCTGATGAAATTATGATTTCCAAATCAAGCCCACTTATTAAAAACGCTAATTATGCTCATACAACATTGTAAAGCGTTACTTTGATCTCATGAATATTTTATCGATCTCTGTATCGAGAGATTCGAATAATTCGCTTCTCAAGGTCGGGGTGATGACAAAAAAAAATCACATGAACCAACCATTTGCTCTGCAGTATATAATTTATTGGAGATGAGAGCAAAATTGAAGCAGAGTTGAATTAAGAAAAGTCAGACTCGAGTTTTTAGTACGACTGTTTTTTTTTTGGAATCGTCAAAGATGGATACAGATTTGTATGAAGTATACAGGGTTATACAGGGGTATACAGGAGTTTCTGTAGGTATTCATATTATATTATTTTATAAAATTTTTACTTTTATTGGTAAAACACCAACAACCTCTTAAGGAGTCATTATGAACAACTTTTACTTGGGGACCAAACCTGAAATCGCGAAAAAAAATCAGCTGTTCAGTACATTTATCTACATCAAACTCGTCAAAATGTAGGGAGCAGATGATTTTTTTTTCGCGATTTCTGATTTGGTCCTTTATTAAAAGTTGTTCATAGTGATGAGTACAATTTACTCCTTAAGAGGTTGTTGGTGTTTTACCAATAACCCAGTATTAGATGAAGATTTAGCAGTACCTACAGACTATGACTGTACTATCAGTTAGCCTTTTTTTTTTTTTTTTTTTTTTGAGGTTGGGAAATCATCAAATAACTTCTCCCGCTCTGGGTGGAGCGGAAGGGCGTGTCAGACTTTTACTGACTAAAACCCACCCGTGTTCCTTCAGTTGCCTATGCCAGGGCCGCGGTAACCCCTTCGGACAATCCGCGACCCCAGCGGCACTATCAGTTAGCCTACACTGTCAAATTGTAGTCAGTAGTTCTGTAGAAAACTGCAGTCGGGGTTTATGTTGAGTGCAAGTATAAAGGTTCAACTGCAATTTTCGGTTCAAACAAAAAAATATTGCAAAAGTATTGGTCTGAGAGATGAACAACTGCATTCCAAAGTAGGTAAGTTAAAACCCGAGTTTCTTTTACTATTCTGAAGGTCAAACACCAGCACATATAAAGCCATAAATTCGCCGTAACATGGATAAGGAAGTCATTATAGCAACTCAAGTAATAATATATCTTCCTAATAGATCCATGTTTTACAAGTTAATTTCTGATGTAGCTTATAATTTTTCAACTAAGATAAGTATCGCGAATCCTCCTTGTAAACAGCAGGTTACTGATGATATCATTTATATTATTAGGGTTGCTATCTAGATAACCTTAAGGTTTAAAATCGTTCGGCTCGTGGCTAAGTAATAGCAGCCGCACGGGTCGATCGTACCCCTGCGCCTCGGAAAGCACGCTAAGCCGTTGGTCCCGGCTGTCTTTCTTGGATCTTTGACAGTCGTTACGGGTCGTCAGAAGCCCGAAAGTCTGACAACTTAGTCTTCTAGGCAATCGTCTTACACAGCAACTGGGTTTCGGAGGTAATTTAGGCAGTCGCTCCATGTAAAATATTGGTATTCAGCTGCATCCGATTAGACTGGAAGTCGACCCCAACATAGTTGTGAAAAGGCTAGCTAGATGATGATCTAGAAAACCATATGTTATGAAAACCTCGGCCTTTTTTCTCGTGGCCAATTTCACATCTGGCTTGGATAGCAGAGAACCTGGCATACTTATTTTTTAAGGGTCTGAAGTCTGAACGTCCAGACTTTGCCAGGTCTACACAAATCCTTGATGCTTGAACGGCCTCAAAACTAGGCCTGATCCTGGATGTCAGCCCTATCACTATTATTTGTAGTAACGACATAATTTGTTTGAGGATCCATTTTAATTAGCATAGTTACTTAAGAATTCTTCTGTGACTTATACAGATGATGCGGTAACAACCTTGTAATTGGTCTGTTGGTTAGATCATGTTTTTTATTAACTAGAACTCATTTGTATTTCTGTAATTGTGCTGACCGAGAATCTTCGTGTTTGACAGGTATTTGCATTGGTGTCTCATATTTATTTGTCCCGAAGGCTTTAAGAACCCGGTTCAAATTGTATCTACTTAAGTGAATTTTTCAAAATTAAAATTCGTAGACATCTCTGACTATACAACTATTATATTGAAGATTGGCGATGGCGATTATTAATTTAAAATTAATTGCGATTGAATAGCTTTTGTTTTGAAAATGGCAAACTGTCATATTTACTCTTCAGATAAAAATTACCTGACTATAAAAAAATCGACCCTAAATAGCCTAAAACCTTATTGGTTCACTCTCCTTGTGGGCAGAGATTAGGAGATTAGTCATATTAGCCTCTATTTTTAACCAGTAAAAGCAAAATAAACCTTTACAAAACCGAGAGTAGAGGTTGACTTATATTTTTCTCTGCACAATCAATCTGCCTACCTTTTCCCAACTATGTTGGGGTCGGCTTCCAGTATAACCGGATGTAGCTGTATACCAGTATTTTACATGGAGCGACAGCCTATCTGACCTCCACAATCCAGTAACTGGGTAATACGATACCCCTTGGTAAGACTGGTTGTCAGACTTTCGGGCTTCTGACGACCCGTAACAACTGTGACAGATCCACGAATGACAGCCGGGACCAACGGCCTAACGTGCTTTCCGAGACACGGAGGAGTCTCGGTATGTAAATATCGATCAACACCGGCAAGCGTAGCTTAACCTAATGGATCGACCCGTGCAGCTGTTATTACTTAGCCACGAGCTCCTCTATTATAGAATATTTTTCTCTGCACAATTTGGCGTTACATAATTTTTGGTAACTGGAGTACCTGGTACCGGGACCAGTTTGCGCGAGTCCATACACCTGTATCAAGAACTCGCAAAGATACTTAAATGATGATGCAGACGTAACATTGTCTTCTGAAGGTCACTATGTTATTTGATTATATATTGACGACGATTCATATGTGACCTTCATCATCACATGTGACCTTATTTTAATTTTGAATTGAATTTAAATGCTTCTCACTTTCATTATTGTTTCATGAATTAGCTGTAGGTACTAGAATGTTTACATACAGGGTGTTTCTTTTAAGGTGTCAAGCCAGTGCGAGCTGATAACACAGTACCATACCTATCGATTTAATACCCATGTATGTTCTGCGATTTTTTGTAGTTTTCGAGTTATTATAATTTTTTTCGATATTTTTCCTGATTCAACGAGCTTTAAAAAAATATATCTTTTTTTTGGGTCAACTTTAAACAAGAATGTACTAAATAGGGCTTTAAAAAAATATATCTTTTTTTTGGGTCAACTTTGAATAAGAATGTACTAAATAGGGCATTATTTGCTGAAATCGGTCGTTGAAATAGTGGTGTATATGAAATCTAATGATTTTCATATTTTATAATTTATTATTATCTTTGCATATTTTTGTTAATCCTACTACTATCCTTAACCACTACCATTGATATGAAATGAGGGATCCAAAATAACTCGAAAACTACAAAAAAACGTAGAACATACATGGGGGTTAAATCGATAGGTATGGTAGTCTGCTATCAGCTCGCACTGGCTTGACACCTTAAAAGAAACAGCCTGTATAAATCACCTATAAGCGTGTCGTTGACTACATGCAGGTATTGTAGAGGCTTTGAACCTTATGCGTTTTAGCATGCAACCTTCGTGAATGGAACTTTGATTTTGAATTGATGACAGAAGTCACGGCCACGGGCCGAAGTGATTGTTCGAAAAGTTCTGTTATTTAATAATATCCCTGGTTTCCTCTTTACCTGTTTAATTTATAGCGTAGCTGTCCCCATATGAGGTTCGAGTCCTCACAGTATTTAGACATCTTAAGGGTCGGCACTAGGAAATCGTGTTTTGGGTTTATATAGAAAACTTAAAGTAGTAGCCACGAAAAAAAAAAGTCTGCCTAGCTCAAGTTTCATCAGTCAGTGAAAAAATCGGTTTGAAGGTAAAAACAAACCTTGTAGACGATTTTTAAAAAGAAATGAACATCACTAAAAAAGTGCAAAAAGCACTGCCGTATTTCGACAACTTTGGCGTACTTAAAAAGTCGCCTAATTTCCTGTTTTTTCCACCACCTAATTGTACGCATAACATAAGTTATTTTATGGAATAGTGAGTTCCTGAAAAGAACAGTGACTTTCTTTGTTCTCTTTATTTTAGTACTGCTTTTGCCCGCGACTTCGCCCGCGTGGATGTCGGAAGATATCCAACGGGAACGAAAATCCTTCCATAATAGTCTACATTAAAGAGGGAACATTATAAAAGGGAACCTCTGTGCAAAATTTCAGCTTTCTATGTCGAATAGTTTGGGCTGGGTGTTGATGAGTCAGTCAATCAGTCAAGACTTTTCTTTTTATTTAATTCTTTTTCGCTTAAGCTTCACAGACGATCTTATTGGCATCAGCATTCTCTTAGTCGTATAAAATCGAAATGTATGCATGAATCTCACTTTTAATGTCAGATAATTCCGATCCTTATCAACTTCATAGAAACCCACATTCTTGCCTATTCCTTATAAAAGCACATGATTTTGATAAAATATACTGTGAATGCTTCGGAACTATGCACCTATGCTAATAAGTTTCGTTTCATAGATTATTAGGTCTAGACCCGACAGATGCCAAGCTTTCACTTTATGCCTATTATTTATGAGCGCGATCACGCGACTTCCTTATGATATAATAAATGCGCGTGTAGCTAATAATGAAATTGCATAGACAATGTAGTGTTATGAGGGCTGTCGCATATATCACCTATCTCGCTCACACGGTACCAAATTTTTAAGATTGTTAAATGATAAGATGCTTTTTAAAAAAATGTAATCAATTAGGGACCTAGTAAATAATATTAATTTAATACGTACCTAATTATTAAAAACACATCTCTTATTATGTTATCAATAAACTTATCTCAAAAATTATTATCTGTTTTTGAGATGAAATAGATAAATGCTACAATAAAAATGAGTTTTTAATAATTACCTATTAAATTAATATTATTTACTAGTCCGCTAATTAGTTAATTTTTTTCACAAAAGCATCTTTTCTGAAAAATTTGGTCCCGTGTGAGCGAGAGAGGTGACAAATCGTAACAGCCCTCTTATATTAGGATTATTTTAAAACAAAGAAAGGTCAATATTTAGTAGAATAGACGTTACCCTGCTAATTTATATGAAGCCACTAAGTGGGCGGGGCCTGGTGACCTGTAACTCAGGTTTTTTTCTAAAACCTACAACAGGCATCAGCTCTCACAATGTAAATTTATATATAGGTCTGGGTGACTGGTAATTAGCGACCGATACTTAAACACATGATTGTACTAATGGTAACAAACAGCTGATTTTTTTTCACGATTTCGTGATTGGTCACATAGTAAAAGTTGTTCATAATGATGAGTACAATGACCCGTTAAGAGGATAATGACGATTAAAATTACACCGTGTTTAGTGCAAAACTGTTAAGTGCTACACAACCATTGTGAGAGAAAAAAAACTTATTATTATTATTAAACTTGTTATTATTTTCTATGTAATGGTTTCTATTATTTCTTTATTTTTAAATTAAATAATAGCAGCGCACCTTGAGCCAAGCTTCCAAACATCAAAGTTCATACAAAAAATGTTTATTCCCTACATTTAAAAATATAATAAAGAAGGTCCTATCTCCTATACCAAAATCATATTATTCTTTTTTCCAATTGTATTAGCAAAGTCGTCTTTTTTGTTATTTACACAGAGCAAGAACAACGTCACAAGATGCGATAATAGTTCTTGTTTTCTGCCTACGATTAAATATTCAAAGCAGAGACAAATAAAAATTACCTTACTGGTAATACGTAATAAGATTGGCCGCAGTTGCACCTGTGTTAATAACCAGGAGATTGTTCTTAGGTACCTAATAAACGTTTGGAATTTCAAGTCTATCGTATATTGTGTCGCGGTCGAAAAGATATTATTGATTCAGTAGTAGATAACTGTGTACTTATTAATAAAACTCTTTGATCAGTTTTCAGCAAAAAATTAGAGTAATATGGTTATTCTGGATGTTTATGTAGTAGGTAAAACGTTTTATTTCTTACGCTAACTCATCATCATTCTCCTGCCCTTATCCCGATCTATTTGTGGTCGGCGCAAAATGTCCCTTCTTCCATACTTCTCTATTAGTCGTCATCACGGAAGTCACCCCCTTTCTAGCCATGTCATCTATCACACAGTCCATCCATCGTTTCTTTGGTCTTCCCCTACTCTTATAGCCATCGATATTCATATTCAAAACTTTCCTCATTCCTCCGCATCACATGCCCATACAACCGATTTCCGCACAACTTTTCAGTCACCAGTGTCACTTTCAAACTTCGCTAGCTAGATTTACAAAAATAAAACTTGATCATATTTATTTTCAGTCCTTCTGTTCATTGAGATGTCAACGGAGTTTTTTGCTTAATAACCAAATAAAATGGTGAAAATCTCGTTGGAGATAATCCTGTAATTTGTCTGCTATATGCAGAATCTTACAATGTCATATCAGAAGAACTCTTACAAAACATAATCAATATAAATACTAAAATAGACCACAATCTGATTGATGAATATAATTCTAAAATTGTAAACACGTGTGCAGTCGTTAGCAACAATATTGTCACAGTTACGCCATTTAAACAGATTCGTTCAACTCATATATACAATGTATTAGTATAGATAAAAAGATAACCTACCGCAAAAATATACGTAATATTCAATTACAAGCAAATCATATCAATTGTGATATTAATTTATTTGTGTATCTGGAAATTTACTAGCGATAAAGTTAGAATACTCTCACTTTTCTGATACGTGTTTAGTTATTTATAATGTGTTGGTTGTATGTTGAAGAGAAATCTAAACGTGACGAGATGAGTGGAAAAAGTTAAAGTCAGATCAGAGAAAACGGAATCAGAATCAGAATATTTATTTGTAAGGTAAAATCAGATCGAAAAAGCTACGGTCGAAATTTCACATTTTTTCGCTTGGATAGTCTAAACCTTGAAGTGAATTTTGGAAACACATATTAATACATTCATGAACGCTTATAGCACTTATTAGCTCTTCTAAAGTCATTCAAGTTCGGTGGAGCAATAAAATTTCAAACGATTCATAGATAAAGCAGTAAATCTAAACTGCCTAGAGATTTGCAAAAAAAAACTGGTGATGAATTTAACTATAGATCTAAAGAAATAGTGTTCAATAAGCATGCCAAATAAATCATCTATAAAATAATAAAAAAACATTTTATCATAAAGCCATTCTGCGAGAGGCGTTCGAAAAAAATTGACTTACGACATTTCATAATCTAAATGTGTGTTTGGAATTCGATACGTAATCTAAATTATGACTGACAGTAACTACACTGTAGGCAGTATGTTACGCATTTAGACATGCATTTAAAACGGTGTCTAGTCGACTTCTGTGAAAACCATTTAGAAATGGGCTGGCAAAATATCAATAATGTAGCTTGTACGAAATCACTACCAGCTGCGTCTTTCGACGCGTATCGGAAGTTAAGGGGCTGTGTGTCTTTCAGTTCTTAGTGGCAATAGTTTTAGACTACATGGAGCATCTGCTAATTCAGTTCTTGCTTCAAGAAACACACACAACACATACATGCAATACATGGCTAGGCTGCTAATGCTTCTTAGATTTTAGAAACCGGATCAATTAATCAGACCAAAATCTATTCATAACATTTATCAGCTTCAAGACTCAAAATTATTTTTTTTCCGCAAAATCAATGACCCCAAACATATTGTTACACATTACTGACTGACATCAATTTTGTGTAAAATTAACGCAGAACACTATTCTAATTGTGGTACATTTCGAGGACAAGATAAATGTGGCAGAGCTATTAAACATTCGATAGTGCACTTAGACAAATAATTGCGTCGTGACTAAAATCTGTAGATAGCTGATAGAAATTGTCCTACATTGATAATAGCACCATCTACAATGTTTAGAGTCAATGACGTAGTCACATTAGAATTTGCTAAGATTAGTAAATCTCATTATTTTTCGAGTAATGCAGCCTGCGATGATAACACCATCAATATATGAGTAACACCATCGTCATGTGACAGGCCTTGATCATCACAAATTAATTCATACTGACAAATGCGTGCACTGACTGGATCACTGGACAGGTCCACTCAATCTGTGTGGTTCTTTCCTCAAAAGACCATTTCAGAGAGCAATCTATATGGTCTTCACATGATCTGACCAAGATAGAGACTGTGACCTCTGAGTTTGTTTCGGCGTTTCTTCTCAGAGTAGCCAGATAGGAAACGTCGAACTCATCTAGTTTTAAAAAATATGATTGACGTGTAAAAGTGTTTGTACAAACCTACTTACAGAAAATAAATCATTTATCATTTATCATAATACTTTTATAGTGACGTTGTTAACAAAACGCAAGTTTCTGTTGTTCATTCAGTGGCTATAGCACCTAACACACCTTATACAACTGAAACAAGGGTGGCCCACAATTAGCTGTAGACCACACAGAACAAATTACTCAAACCTGTAGACACAATTCTGTTCAAAATTTGTTCAAGTTGACACCATCTATTATACGAGCTCAAATCGTGTTTGCTTTAGAAAGTCATTGTAGTTATCTCACGCAGGGTATATTGTTGGCTCGCCTGGTACAATACTAGCCCAGCCTAGCAATCTGGCTTCCCTATTCTGTTCCTCCACTTTAATATGTCTTAAGTTGGGGCTACAATGGTGCATATTAATATTTGCCGTCTCCTGAACCGTGTCTGTTGTGAAATTCTGTGTGGCGCTAAGTTTACTGAACTTTGTTATCTCAGTTTCATGTTTCCTTGTTGTTTCAACATGTGCGGCATCAGTAGCATATATTAGTTCAAAGATTTTAGGATAAAGTAGTTTTGCTTTTAATTAGTAGTAATTTGTAGTTTGAACAATGCTTATGGCAACATTTCAATCTACTTCAATTTCTACTTCATCAAATCAACAACTTTTATTTGACATCGAACCGTCTGTCCCACTTACTCTATGACCAAATTCGTAGCAATTTGATACTTGACATTATCAATGTCATGGTGGCGGCCAATAACTAATTAAAATAAATAGTTACATGGCCTTCATAAGCACCTAATGAGATTGAAAACGATTGCGTTTTCGTGAAACGTGATACCAGTGTAAAAAATAACGGTGTTTTGTTGAATCTTACCAGTGATATTAAACCATTTGATTTTGTGGGGAAGCACGCGTCACTTAACTATTTGGGTTATGACGGCTATAGTGTAAGATAATTATTAGGCTTTTACGAATAACGATAACATGCTGCTTTGGAAATGTAAATGGCTGCTCACAAATCAGCACAGAGTAGCCTTTCTGGCTCTGCAAGTGAAAACTTACCATCTTTGTGGCTAATATTTGGACCATGTTAAACTCTCTGTATAACAACTAAAGGAATTCTTTCATACCTACGTAACAAATAATTGGAATAAGTGAAAAAGCTTTGATTATCATCCATTTATTGCCTCACAGCACCATGCTACCTAATTCTCTTATCAGATCTCTTAAATAAGCATTTCCAATCTCAAACCAAATCTGTTCACTCTCTAGAAAATCTTCTTTACCCATTATCTCATTACTATTTAACTAAATTTCGTCACTTAAAGTAATGCCAACCATTTAAACGTCAGAATCGATTACTATATCGATCGAACTCGGTACTGAACCGAAATAAAGATGTCCAATGATCGGAGGCGGTTGCCCATTAACCAATCCAATTGAAATGTAACGATTATTCGATTAAATTTCGATTTCAAGTAAAAATTCGAGGAATGCAGTTATATAGACTTGTTCGTTACTTGTCTTTGAATTTCTCATAGATTTGAAGATTTCGGCAATAAATTAACTTTGCATGAGAGGTGGCAAAGTGATAATACCATGGGTTATCCTATTAACTATATAACCATTAAAGAAGATACGGTCACCAATCCACGAAGATACAAGTTCGAAGAAAATAAGAGTTTAATACACAATTATAATGACAGACACTGAATAATTGCTGACCATTATCACCTTTACTTATAGCCACATAAAGTCAACAAGCAATTTTGAAATAAATTAGAATATGAATGCAGGTTTGAACCAAAGATAAATCAAACAACATCAAAGAGCTGTTGGTATTTCAAGCAAATATGCTTATCTTAAAGATTTACAACGAACTTGTACATACATGGAAGAATAATATAACCAGCAAATAATTTACTTGAATTTAAAATTCAAATCACAAATTGGATTTTTTCTCACACCCACGATAATCGTTTGGATGATGAAGATGTTGTATAAGGAAGCTGTAAGAGCATAACAGGTGTAAATTGCTGTATTAAAAGAGCGCGATCAATCTTTCTGTCTTCACCGACGCGGGCGCACGTCGCATGCATATGGATGCGTCGTTTAGTAGCGCGAAAATCTTTGCCGTTTTCGTCCTGAGTACGTAACTTTAATCTTTTAACCACGTTTTATTTTACTTTATTGGTCTAATTGGTTTAAATAATTTGACTTATTTCATTATTTTGTATACTATACAGCGCTACAAGCTAATTCTTGATGACTTTGGAAGATGTAGTTGTCACCACGGAAAAAGTGACAGTTGCCATCATACAAACAACTTGACCGGTTCCATTTGACCGGTTAAATAATAGCCAGAAGTAGGCGTTAAATATTATTAATATTGCTAATAGTTTTTTTACCTCCGTGTGTTTTTAAATAGATATGAGTCATTGGTCAGAGAATGGTAGGCAATATTTCACTGTCATCATTCTTATTATATTTTTTATTAATTGCATTGTTGGTGTAATGCTTTAGCCAATTATATATTGATTATACAGTGTGTTGCTTATGATAAATAGCCTAATTTATTACTTTGACACATGTGCGGTTGTAAAGCTACTGTTAAAATTTTAATGTAAAACAAATAGGCTAACAGAGATAGATAGATAGGTAAAAAGAGAGAGAGCATAAACATCAGATGCTCTACACCACTGTCTTGATCGGTCCTGTTATTTCGGATATTTTTAAGGAGCCACTAACATTCCCTACTATCAACAATATAATTTACATGCGATTTCGAGCCTCACAACATTCGAATTTAAAATATTCGGCCATTTTTTTTTCTCTAAAAAAGTCGCAAGTGGAACAAATCTCCGTACGTACAACCATCCAGTTTGTAACTTTGTACCTTCTGTCACCAACGCGACAAGTTTCAACATTTATAACGAGAATCGCGTTTTCGGACAACCCCTGTTTGTTAGTAACGTAATGATACCGCTGTCAGCTTGTACAAGTCTTGTATGGAAATTTTGAGACTTTTTTTTGGGGCGGATCTCTTTGGCGCGAAAGTGATTTTAGAAAAAAGATGTGACAGTGTGTAGTTTGGGTTAAATTAAGGATCCATATCGAGCTAAATTGTATACTAAGAAATAAAGTTTAGGATGATTTTTGTATATGTACCTAACAACTTTTGCAGGGAGCAAATAAACAGATCATCAGTGCTTGTTTCTTCTCTGTCGAAGAGTTTCCTTGCAGCTCTGCATCATTGCTGCATCGTTGGGTAACCAAGAACGGTAAACTTCAGACATATGACAATTTAGACAGTGACCCTTTAATTAAAAATCGGAAAAAATCGAAAAGTCAGTTAAATTAATACGCGAAATAACTTTCTCATCGAACAAATATACAATAAATCTGAAGCTGCAACTAATAAAGATTTTCTGAACACAGTAAAATCCTTCCGAGTGGAACTAGTTACAACGTAAACGATATTAGTAACAACTATGATTTACTGTAATTCTAAATATAACTCGTTATTAGATACGGTCCTAAACGTTATCCACACACCTTCTCATGAGAGAAACAGGGTAACGATACAAACGATATGTTATTACCTACCATATAAAATCTGCTAGTTACATGATATTGTCATATAACAACGAAGCAGAGAAGTCCTATTCTATAAATATCACTCACTTCGAAATTCGAACGGTTTCAGGGTGTGAATGAGTTCGCTTTCGAATTGTGCTCAGACCCTTGGATGAGATCCACAGTGAATTTTACAGAATAGCACTACAGAAGATATATTTCAAAACTTAATTACTCACTACAGTAGTAACATTGCTACACGAGAAAGATCAGAGAGGCAGAGTTTCTTAAGTTAAAATTGATGTGTACATAGCGCAGCAAGATGGTTAAAGCCGTGACATAGTTCTTTATATCCGTAGGGATATCTAGGGATATAGCTATGCACCGTAATGTAGTTATATGAAAGCGGTTCATAACTGTCTTACTAGGAATATAATTAAAAAACGAGCACGATCTAGTAATATTACCATTAGGGCACTCCGACCAAATAGGTTAGGTTAGGTTAGAACTAGCGAGCGAAGCGAGTGGTGACCCCACAGCGGCCGGTGAGCACTACGTCGAAATTGGTCGCAGTAACAAAATTAAGGCTATATCTATATCCCTTATGGATTTAACTATGTCACGCTTCGACATACAATTTTCAAAGCTAAAACAAGTAAGAATTCTGGTAATATTTTGTGCTTCGTTACTTCAAGAAATTACCGCATTTAAATCACACACATTAAACGAATCACCGCCCTTAATCACGGCTTAATGTGCTAATCTAAACCGAACTATCACCAAAACATTAGACTATTAATAGATTTTTCTTGTTGACCACATTATTAACTTTTCTCGACCCGTGTGGGAACAGAAACGGGTTTAAATAACTTTAAATTAACGGTTTATTTAACCTGACATGACGTAAGTCATTAATTAATAACAATATTAACATGAATAATGGTTCGCTTGCTTGAACTTGTGCAAGAGATGTAGTTGAGACTTTTGATGCTGATTGGATCCAAGGTTGATGCGGAGCAGGATAACCCAAACCGGTTTAGAAAGTCTGTTAGGACTTTTTCAGTAGCTCTGAACTGCTTGGAAGCATATTTATAGTGAGTCGAGAAAAAGAATCATCCTGCACTTATTCTATTTTATTTGTGGTCGGTGCAGTACGTATGTTTCTGCCATACATCTTATTAAAGCTTCCATCTCAGTATTCATTTCTTTTATTTATACAGGATGAAATTTAAAACATGCACCAAATCGAACAACTTTTATTATGGATTTAGTACATTTATCTACATCAATTTCATCTTGTTTACATAAAAAGAGAAGTCCTGACTGACTGACTGACTGATTGATTGACTGACTCATCAACGCCCAGCCCAAACCCTTGGACCTAGAAAACTGAAATTTTGCACAGAGGTTCCCTGTATAATGTAGACAAGGAATAAGGATGGATTTCCCGGTAGTACGTTCCCGCAGGATATTTTCCGACATCCACGCGGGCGAAGCCGCTGGCAAAAGCTAGTATTTCATAATTTATCACACAATTCACCCATATTTTCTTTGGTCTGCCTCTTTCCTTATAGCCATCGAAATTCATACCTCTTTTCTTGTCACACTCTCCTTATTCCTTCACTTTATTTTTTTTTACAAAGACCTGGCATATGTCAGGTCTTTGTAAAAAAATTAAAGTATAATAAAAATATTCAAAAATTCAAAATATATTTACTGTGGGCACAATAAAGATATTTTGAATTTATGAATTTTTTATCTGATCCAGAATAAGCAGATTATATCGAAGCAACAAGAAGTAACAATACTTCAACAAGTCTTGATTGACAAAATGATGTAGAGCACTCATCCAGTTAACATGCTTTGTTCATGAGTTGAACTTGAATAGAAGCCACTTATGCTCTTGTAATATGAACTACTGAACTGAAAATTTAACCTACTGATTCACTTCGGTCAAGGACCCAAGTCCAGCATTAGCTATAACATTTATACGAGTACGACGTGTCATTTTGCATCCACGTCAAATTTCAGGGTGTGATACAGAACAACAAACCGAACACCTTTCTCTATGGGACCAACATCGTAATCGCGATAAAAATTCCAACTGTCCCATGGAAAACTTTAAGATTATTTTTTCGAGATTACGATGTTGGTGCCATGGAAAAAGTTGTTCGGTTTAATGGTCTATACCCTTTAAATTTGACGAGGATGCAAAACAACATGTTGTATATTGTGTTCTGCTGTAGATATTCGGAGAGACCAAAGGTTTTCACTTCACAGGAATATGATGATTTCAGGATTTCCAACAAATTCTATTTATTTCTTACGCACACGCTTTCTAAAATCACACATGGCATCAAAAATTCTTGCATCCAGCTCGTAAAACATTCTTAGCTCCCTAAAACAAAAGAAAATAAGCTAAACAGCGAAACCGAGAAACCGACACCATTGACCATGTATTGTTCTGCCCACACCCAAGATGGCGGATTATACTCATATACCAATCGCAAACGCATCTGATGACTGATTTATACGTTAAAGATGGCTCCCAACGATTCGAATTTTGAGATAGAACTTGCTTCTGTCAGATAGCCCAGTTTAGAGTTGCATATTTAGTTTCTGGGAATTATAGACAATGTGGAGTCGATATTTTTTTGAGACTAGTGTAGGGAGCAGTAGCGAGCAGAGTAAACACATTTGATAAATATAAATGTTGATGGATGGAGAAGGAGAGGAAGGAGGAAAAGATGGATGGATTGGGTGAGGAATGATATGAAAGAGAAGGGAGTGAATGAAAAATGAAAATGAAAAATGGTTTATTATTTTTACAACTACAAGTAATATCTTAACAACTAGTGATTGGAGCTTCCTTTTAAGCAAATAAGCCTGTATCAGGATACTCCGCTCTTCCGAATCAATTAGTTTAATTTACTTGTTTTCTATAGTAATATAAAGAAAATTAAAATTGAATAAAAAAAACTAAAACACAAAAAAAATACGCAGGCCGACTGCAGGCATGCGAGTGTGTGAGTGAGAGTAAGAGTGTGTGAATGTGAATGTGAGTGTGTGAATGTGAATGTGAGTGTGAGTGAATCTATAGTGATGGATGATAGCAGAGAATGGAAAGAGAAAACGTGTTGTGTAGAGCCAAGTAACGTGCGACAAGGGTAGGAAGATGATCAAGTCTAGGGAGCAGTTTACTTTAAATCTTTAAGAGTTTTTTTTAATACCCTACAAGTGACTCTAAGACACCGGGTATTAGGCAAAAGTCAAAAACCTGCCTACGCTAACAAATCATTGTTGATCAACATCATCATCTGCCTAGTCTTTTCCCAACTATTTTGAGGGGGAAGACTTTCGGGCGTCTGCCGACCCGTAACGACTGTCAAAGATCCACGAATAACACCCGGGACCAACGGCTTGAAGTGCTTTCCGAGGCACGGAGGGGTCTTGGGTCTTATGTAGAGACTTATTCCAGAAAATTACTAAATTTCCCTCGTATGTCAAGATGGTCACCAATCCACGGACCAACCGCAGAAAGCGTAGCTTAAGCTGGTCGATCGACCCGTGCAGCTGTTATTACTTAGACACAAGCCCCTCAAAATCATTGTTGACATACGATTGAAAAAAGAGAGAGATGAGTTATTCAATGTATTAGAATTAACAGCTATTTATTCTCATAATGCCTAAGGGAATCTTGTTAGAAAAGAAAAGTATGCAGAGTAAGTCACACTTTTCTATTTTATTATTTTACTAGCTTTTCCCGCGGCTCCACCCACGTGGACGGTTGACAGTATCACAATATTTAGCAAACTATTTTTCTATCACAGCAGGTAGATTATTGTTAGAGGCTGTATGTTGCTTCATCTGGAATTATAGAACATCTTTGGTATTTATAATACGAGCAAATGTTATTGAGCCATTTTGGGCGTTATGTGGTTATCGTGTGAACCTTCAACTCTTTGTAAAATGTAGTAAAGCTGTCATCGCCAAACTTGCCTAGACGAGGCGTAAAAAAAGAATCGAAAACACATGGAAACCAGCTATGTACTATTATGTCTGTATTATTATCAGTAGATACCATAAAGGCCCCATCACACATACCACAACCGCTAATTTGTATGAATTCACACGGACTATATTTGGCCGTCAAAATCAACCGTGTGAGCAATACCGATCACATTCAAGGCCACGTCGCTGCCACAACGGTGCGTTGACTTGACGACACTGTCTGCAAACAGGCAACCACATCGAAATTTTGTGGTTACCCCAACTGCAAGAAGCTGCAGCGACACTATTCACACGTAACCACGGCTTGCCCACATTTTGTTGCTGCCATGTTGTAGTACGTGTAATGGGACCTTAATATACCAGTTTATCCACTATTGTTTTGAGCATTATTCATATTATCAAAATATGTCGTTTTTGCTAAGTATTGCCATGCACATGTTCGAATTTGGACTTCATTGATAGACATATTTATTTAACACATAATTCTTCTGGACGATTGATAATTCATTATTTCTCCTTAAAAAACTTTGAACTTTTGAATTACTGCATTTTTAACTCCGTAAAATATAGGTATTTCGTAAAATATGGTTGATTTATAACTAATGGTTTAATATTTGGTTTTATAGGAATTTAAAGAAGTATATCAATGTATCCCCTTAATAGTTACCATAGAAAAGATTAAGCATCAATCTATTACTAAACCCGGATGGCTAAGCAAGATCGAAAACATAATTAAAAGAATAATCTTTTCCTATTTATTAAAATCTCTTCGAACAAAACCTCATTTTCGGATGTTGCAACCTTGCAGCCAATCGGTGCTTTAGAAGTTCAAGAATTCTTTCTATTTGTTCTGTATCTACAAAATAATAGAATTAAGATCTTCGATACAATGCAATCGCAATCTCTACTACGATCGCTGCCAAATCACCTTCAATAAAGAAGTAATTGATATAATCAGAGCAGTAGATTACACGACAAGGTCTGACCACCACCACTTTACACTTTCACACAACTTTTCACAAATTCAGTTCATCTCCTACTTTGGTGGAAGAAATAGAGTTCATTTTAGATTGACCGGAAGTTTGGTAGCAGTAAACATAAATTGGTTTTGAGGCCATGTATAGCGGGTGTGGACTTAAATGTTGCAATCTGGGGAAATTGCTACCGGGAAGTCGAGAAAGGTAGGTAGATAATTTTTTTTTGTGGTATTTAAAATATTTTAATGTTGTTTTGATCTCTATAAATTTTATTTAACAATCTGTTTACGCTTAGTTTTGAAGATTAAATTGTGAATTATTATTATTTTAATTGTTTTTGTGCGAAAACCAAAAAAATAATTGCAAGAATTTTAAGACAAAAATAAAATTCAATTTAACTGCTCTTTGCCGTTTTCTTTCTACAGCTTTTCAGAAAAAAACTAAACCCAGTTTAATGTTGAAGATTGAATTGTAAATTATTATTATTTTAATTGTTTTTGTGCGAAAAACGAAACTAATTGCAAGAATTAAAACTCAATTTAACTGCTCTTTGCCATTTTTTTTCCAGCTTTTCAGAAAAAAGCTAAAGCCAGTTACTAATAAAGCTAGTCCTGATTATATACCACTGCAAACACTTCCAAGTCCATAAATGGTAGGTAACTAGGTACAATCGCGTTATACTTTTCAACCTTACTGCGTTGGTCATAAGGTCGAAAAGTGTATCACCGGGAAGTAACGCGATTGCATCAATAATTCTTTCTCACACAATATAAACCGAGGCACATACATCATTTCTTTAAAGCGAATATAAGGCATTCATCACACACGCTCCCGGATGAACAGAACGGAAGACGCTATTCATAAAGTAATTATTAAGATTTGAGCTTGACAAAGTCGACTGTTACGGTGAATCATATTTTAGAGATATTTCCGAATTTTTAAATTCATTAAACTCAAACTCAAACGCATAAATTTATTTCAATATAACCAATTACAGGCACTTTTGAACTGTCAAAGAGTCGGTCATCAGAAAGATGAAGCTAGTAGCTAGTTTGTTAGATCTCTATATGGAGAAGAACGGGTATGAAACTCTAAAGAGTGTCTTTTAAATAAAAATTTTACAAAATCCTGGGTACATTATTTTTGTTGCTTCTATGTAAGAATAATGTAAAAACAAATTAAAAACAATTCAAAATGTAAGATTAAAAATAAGCCCTGGCAGTGAAGAGATGACCAGTCTCAAATGACGGCGCCCGTTCACGAACATGACGCGTGGATCAGCACCATCCAGCTCAACCATTTTGTAGGGAACCGTATGATCCAACACATGTTATTTTAAATGCCTACTTGATTACAAAAGTCAAATGTATTTTTACACCGAAGTACATTAAAGAAAAAAAACCGGTCAAGAGCGAGTCGGACTCTTGCACCTTAATCTTTACATAAACTTCTATTACATACATAGAATAATTTCATATTTTTCTGTATGCAAAGTTCGGGACGGATAAGGGGGACGGTTTTTTTTTACATTTGTCATCAAAAGTCGAAAACTATGCGGCATAAAAAAAGAAAACAAATTTTTGAGAATCTGTAAACAGCTCTCTTTCATGTAATACTCCACATGCCCTAGTAGCCCCACTTCGAATTTTTAAGACCCCCTTTCAGTCCAAAAAAGAAAAGAAAAATTTCATTCTTATTTGCAAAATAGTTGGGCGAACATCATCCACCAAATTTCAAGTTACTAAGCATTAGTAAGTCTTGAGATATCCAGCTGTAACAGACGGACAGACAGACAGACAGACTGAGTCGCACCATAACGGTTCCTTTTTACCATTTTGGTACGGAAACCTAAAAAGGCAAAGTTCCGTTCTTAAAACAAGTATAAAATTCTTGTACAATGGTCACTTAATTTTGTTACTGACTGTACATTTATATATTTTTAAATTAATCAGTTTCTATAACAATCAACAGGTTTATTGGCCTTGTGGCCTATGAACAATTAAGCTATTGAATAACTACCCATTTGCTACGGTTTCGAATTTATAACAGAATGCCGTGTTTTAATTTTTTTAATAAGTCGGCGTGAAAATTCATGTTTTAATTAGTAGAATAACGGTGGTTTAGATGAGAGCCTGATTGTCTACTATAACATGGTGTTTTTAAAGACAAAGACTTTGAAAGGTTCATGCTAGCGATAGCGCCGAATCAGCCACATCAGCAACATAAGTCGATTAACACTGCTACTTTTACACGTCATGTAAATTAATACAAAATTATTTGACTATCTCCTTTATTCCTAAAATACCTAAGAGTCTAATACATCTTTGAATTATTTTACTTCTGTTCCGATCTTAATTAAATATCTTGCTCAATAATTAAGATTTAAAAAACTGAACAAAGTGTTAATCGACTTTTGTTGCTGGCTGTACCTACTGTGGTGAATGGCGGGCGTTTTGGGGAACTGTCTGATTTAATTTTGACTTTGAAATGTGCTCTCTCTCAATCTAGTTTAAATAAATGACTTTTGATTATGAGTCAGTAAAACTTACAAGTTCATATTTGGCAAATAAACTGCTAAATTAAATTCTATTTTATCATACTAATTAATGACTCCCAAAAATATTTATGAAGTGGAACGTAATCAACAAAAGCAATATTATTTTTAATGTTTTAGGGTTCCGTACCTCAAAAGGAAAAAACGGAACCCTTATATTATAGGATCACTCGTGTGTCAGTCCGTCAGTCATAGCCAACTTGCTCCGAATTACCGGACCGATTAAGTTTAAATATGGTACAACAACTGAATGTGTAACGTAATTAAATAAATGAATTTTGAATATGGGGGTCACTTTTGGGGGAAAATAAGAAAATTTAAAAAAAGTTTTGCAAACCGTACCGTGTGACATATCAAATGAAAGGGATAACGAGGGTCTCAAATAGTTTATTTTTTAGTTTTTTTTAAGTTAATTAAGAAAATAGACGAAAATTGACCATTGCCCTTATCTCCGAAACTACTGAGCCTAATTTTTTTTTAAATACTAGTTTACAGGAAAACCTATAAGAAGTCTATGGTGGAAGTGGTGGTGGTGTACAAACTTACATTTGCAGTTGCAATGTATTGGAGAACATGTTTTTCAACTACAGTGTTAACTTTGTTCTTCGGATAAATTTATCCCAACTACAGAACCCTTCATTGTGCGTAGTCGACACGCACTTGGCCGGTTTTTTTTTATGTTGTAACTTAATTCGTATGCAGCAAAGCTTAAAACATTTTTATTGTAGTATTTCACGGAGATCAGTTTTTGCATGAAAAAAAATTCGATTGCGTCCGCGCACGGTCGGTATTACGTGTCGCGATGGAGATTATGCGATGAGCTAAATTCCTTTGATGTGTCTTGCTTGGCAGGATCTTTATTTAGTTTCGATTTTGGATCTACTCTAAATGGTCGTGTTGTTATATTTTTGCGTGAGATATTTTAACGTTCAGTTTAAATTTATTAAAAATTGGTTTTCGAACTAAGATTCGAAGATAATCTACGTTAGAATACTCTAAAAAAAAAATTTGTTTAAGTATTCAAATGTATTATTGCAACACACAGATTTAAACTCGTGTAAGTAATAATATTTTACATTCAGCCTTTACAAACTAGCGGCCTAATCTCGAAACCTGGCGAACACGTCAACATCCAATCTTTACATTAAGGCTGGTCCGCCGTAAAAAGCGCGGTCACTGTCGGACTGCATAGAAAAGAAAGAGAAGCGCGATGACACAACGCTTGCAAAATATGAAGTAATTACCGATTTACAAAAAATCTAGGGATTGGACTAAAAAAGTAATCACATGAAATCATTCCTTATTATTTTGTAAAGAACTGTATAAATTGATGAACACTTTTAATGAAAACTGTAGGAGTAATATGGTAAAAACTCCAAAAAAATAGACAGAAATAGACCTGGGTTTAGCCCTTTTTTCTTGAGTTCTACAAACTAAAATAGATTTCAGGACACATGAAATCACTTCTTATGTATTCTAGATTATTGTATATTTTTTTCTATCAAAAAGGTGCTTTAGTTACTGTAAAAAATGGAAACAAAGTTACTTATTTTCGCCGTATTTTAGGTAGGACAAGCCTTAATTTCACAGGTCATTAATTTCGGCTCACTTACCCACGCATTATATTACGAAATCGACACACTTATCGACAAAAACAAACAAAAAAGCATCGCATACCGAACCACTTGATAGAAACTGTCCGCTATCAAAGTACGAAATCTCCATTTGGAGTCTATAAAGTTGTTATTAGACTTTTACGATCTCAATCTTACAGTTGGACCACCACAGCTAATGCTCGGGGCATTACAAATCTTCCTATTGAGCCATTATCACAATTCCGTTTAACTTTGATTGTAAATACCAAATATGTAATTACAATCTAGATTATGACTGATATTAACATCTATGGTATTATTACGGTACTGTTTGAGTGTCTTTGAGGACATGTAATTAAATTGTCTCTATTATTTTCCGTTGTAAAAATAGGGCAGTCTTGATTTATGTAATTCGTTTCAAACTGGTTCGAGTTATATAACTTACGTCTAGGAGTCGTCTGGTTTGCATAAATATAGTGAGTAAAATCGTTAGAGCACAAAAAAAAAAACTGGAAAAAACTTCCTTAGATAGTAATTTAGTGCCTACTCAAGAAAAAACGTAGCTCATTTCTTGCATGTCATTCTACGCAAATTGAGCCTATATTAACTACTGAAAGCAATAGTTTAGGACACGGCCGCATTGGTCAAGCATAAGGAACAAGAACCTAGTAACTTTTCACGTCATATTTATACAAAAATTGTCTTTATTTTACCTTTCCTATTATAAATGATAAATAAAGATATTTTTTTATACGATTACGATGTTGGAGGTATGTACCACACCCTTAGGCGCTACCAAAATAAATTGGAGGAATTTTCGTAACCATTTATTTCACTATTGCAGCATGTATGGATTTAATTTTTGGATATATGTTTATTGACTATTTGATTAATACTTTGACTGAAGGAAAACACGATTGGGTTAAATTTCCTCGATAGAATTTAATTTCGAAAAGACCTCTACTTTTTGTTTTTTTCTATAATTCTAAAATCCTAAGTAAAATTGCAAAATTGCATTTAAAATGTGCGTATTAGGTCATTGAAAATTTTGGCTAAACATAATTTTGATAGATAGCTTAATTTATTTTTAAACAATTTTTATTTCATTTGGCGCTTTTATTTTGGTTCCAGCGCGTTGTTGCGCTCTTTTTTTCGCATGTGGAAGTAATTGACTCTGTCACTTTCTTATTCCCGCCCTGTTCACTTTTTTTGTATCACCTTAAATTTGGCCACACCTTTCTGATACACCCTGTTTTATAGCATGTCATGAGTCGAAAGTGTATTGTATATTTTTGTTGCAGTGTGCCCGAGGCCTTAGAAATGGTAGTCGAACGAAATAAGCTAGCTACTGGCCTATAGTTTAAAATAGTTGTAATCTTACTATTCAATTTCAATCATTCTATGGTACAAGGGACTTTCAATGAAGATTACGATTTTCGTAATTCTTAGAACCTTATATAGGAAAAGTCAGGGGTGAAGATGATAGTATGAACATTTACTGGATACTGTGCAAGTGATTTATTAATTTAGCGTAGATAATAATAATAGAAGGAAATAAATATAATTTATGGCTGTAAATCCTTCACTGTGTTGAGCTTTTGTGGTGGTCTTAAAAATTCGAAGTGGGGCTACTAGGGCAAAGTGGGGTATCATATGAAAGAGCGCTATTTTCACATTCTCAAACAATTTTTTTATTTTATTATAGGCCGTTTTTTTAACATTTTTCAACAAAAGCCGAAAACTCGACTTTTGATGAAAAATGGTAAAAAAATACCGTCAACTTCGGAGATAGTGAGGGGGCGGCCCACTATCTCCGAAATTTGCATAATGAAAAATCTGAAATTATTCTATTGTTAAGTTTATGTAAAGATTACAGGAAAAATAAAACGATGTCTCTAAATAGCACACTTTGTCAGAAATAATCAACAAAAATTTAATATAAATGATGGTACGGAACCCTCGGTGCGCGAGTCCGACTCGCTCTTGACCGGTTTTTAATCTTAAATATGCACGCAACTTGATTTAAAATCAAATATTTAACCCTTTAAAAGTAAAACTCGGCAGTGCAATCAAGTGATTGATTAGATATTTACGGATTACAAAACGCAATGCCTTCACTTACGATGGGAACTTCTTAATTTATTTTCCTTTTATTTTAACGACACAGTGTCATTACGCATAAAGGCTCTTACAGACAGAGGCGATATCGCGTCGCGACGTGTCGCGTAGCGGTGTTGCGACCCGATAATATCGCAATATTGCTCGCGATATCGCCTCTGTCTGTAAGAGCCTTTACATGTCTTGCGACATACTTGTAATACGTCACGTGTTATTAGTATTTATTTTCAAGCAGTAACCGTATAGGGATTAGCATTAAAATAACCTGAAATAACATCAAGCGTTTTAGTACTACTTGATTTATCTAGGAAGTTACGTTTTAAACACATTTAAGGTAAACTAAATTTTGTTGCGGCTGTGTTTTACAACCTATGTCTAATAATTGTCTTCCAAATCTAATAATAATGACAAAATGACTGCCTCTATTCGAGTCATGATTTTGCAAAATCTGCACAGCCGTTCACAACCAATGGATTAATTATCGGATTAAATTGTTACAGTTAATTACTTCGTTTAGGGGGGATACAAGCATCCTTTTCCAGGGCCATCTTGATCTAACCCTTGCGGTACGCGTCTAGGTCGTCTCGCCACCTCTTCCTGGGCCGGCCTCAGCAACGCCGTCCATCCTACTATAAATAGGTACTACTTTTTTCGTTGTTTGTTTATTTTTAGAATTGGGTTCGTACCGTATGCATACTGAATCAAAAGTTTGAAAAAAAACAGGTCAAATGCGTGTCGGACCACGTACAATGAAGGGTTCTGTAGTTGAAAAGAAATTATACCAAAAACAAACAAACATAACAATAAAATTACAAATTTATAATTTTCGGAGATAAAGGGTCTTTACAGACTGAGAGACAGTCTGACAACGAAGTGATCCTATAAGATAAGAGTTCCGTTTTTCATTTTGAGGTACGAAACCATAAAAACATGAAAATGAACATTTCCATTTCCATGTGACGCAGCATGAAAGTAGAATCGTATACAGTATGAGAAAGTGTTTGTTACTCAACAACTTAGCAACTACATGGATAGTAGGTAGTAGATACTTATCTTTGAGCACATCACAGAGTATAGTGAATAAATGGAGTAACACGCAAATTGCGAATATCGGAAATCGAATCAGGTGATACCGTTCGTCCAATGGCAAACGTATTCTCCTCATCTCTACCAACGTAATTACTATTCTTCGTAGTACAAATAAAGAATATTGCTAATTACCACGCAACAATTGATTTTTTTGCGGAAATACCACCAGGCGATAATGTTGTAGGCACGTGCAAATGCGCAGAGCAAATAGACATAAAAGTCTTCAGTGAACCAAAAAGAATAAAAAATTCAATTGATATAATTGGGAGCACTGTCAAAGTACCGCTCTGATCTCGATAGTACGTGCCGATCGGTTGTGGACTTGTGGAACAAAAAACCTTGAGGCACAAGATTTAGGTGTTGTGAAATAGCCTATAATGAAACTTAACTGTAGGAAGCCGAGTCAAGTGTTAAAATGTTCCCTGAAAGCAGACTTCGTTCTCTGGCTTTAGGTTGTGTGGTTTCATTCTAAAATTCAGTTCGTTACAGATGTGAAGACAGGTGAAACAATCTATAAACTGAGGTAAGATATTTTGGCTGACGAGTCCAAAAATCATTTGCGAAAACAAAAAAACATTCGTGATTTGATAGGTGCAACCACAGATAGCTGCTCCATAAAACGCTGATATAGTTCATGCTGGTCAAATAGAAAGATAAGAAAGAGTACTCACTGTAAACGCTGTTGTAATCTGTGGTGCCGTTGACTGTGCCATCCGGCAGCAGCTGCAGATAGCGATTCTTGAGGAACATCTGTATGGTGCGGGAGGTGCCAGTTATGTGGCTTAGGTTGGCGGAGCGCTGCGCGCGCGGCTCGGGCGCGGGGGCCGCGGCGCAGGACGCGAGCGCGAGCGCCGCCAGGAGCAGCCGCAGCGGGCGCGTGCGCGAGCGCATGGCGCGCCGCGCCCATGGCAGCCGCCCGGACGCCGTCACTGCACAACACCGCTTCTCATACCTCGCTCAACCCTCCACTACTTCTGCCACCCAGTTTGAATGATTTTCCTTCTTTATTTATAACTCAGTTCGGTTGACTCTCACACGCATCATACCCAACACCCTCATATTACTTTTATTGCACCATATTATTGACAGCTTCTCGGTTTACAAGCGCCGCAAGCCGGGTTGTTCACACGATCTGAAACAAAATAATTTTGTGTTTAATAATAGAGTGTGGTGGACAAATTGGTAACTGATACACCACGTCGTCACGTGAACAATTGTTTAATACAGACTTAGCAAATAGACTTGAGTTAACAATGTCTAGACGTTTCGTGGTAAAGACTTTTATAATTAATAGTTTCGATGTCAGTGAAACTTTACCGCGAGAATTAATCGCTCTTCACCTGGTACATATCTTTTAGGAATAAAAGCAGAATATACGCATTGCTGAGACATGTAGAACATAAATGACGACTGTCATTATGTCTGTTGGCGAGACAGCGGACGAAAAGATGTCTCTTGCAACGAGGTGCGAAATCCAAACAGCTAATGTATAAATACAATCTGTTCAAACAAAAGACTAATATGAAATTGAGAGAAAACAATGAATCAGTTGGTTATTGTAAATATTAATTAGTCCTAGTTAAAGACAAATCACCTTTATGATGATGATGATGATGATGATGATGATGATGATGATGATGATGATGATGATGATGAAAAAAAGTCTATTTGAAGGCTAAAATGTCTCTAAAATATAAGAACAAATCAGCGTCCAATAGCTGATAGACATTTGACTGATCCCGTCGATACTGATGTGCTCAGTGGTACCTGCTTCTTTTATTAGAAATCGCAGTCAGGGTACAATAATAGTATCATTTAAGAAAATACTCTTGTGTAATAAATTAATGAAGTGAAATCAAAACATTTGAACAAAACCACTGCAGAAACCAACGTAGTTTATTAGATATTTTATAACAAGCCGGTGACAACATTTAAAAACAAACATTTTGAGGTTGGACCAAAATAAAAAATAAATACTTTTAAACACAATTTATTTGGTGATGGTTGCCAAGGAAAGTCGATAACGTATAGCTACCGATGGGTAAAATTGTAGGTCGACAATCTGTCCGACTTTCAACATTTACATGCGATCGCATCGCCGTTGAGGCAGTCGACCACTCAAAGATAAGGAGCCCGTAACTGTCTTTATTTGTAGATCAACTCTGGTTCTAACTCCTAACGAAGCTATCTTAGTTTTAGTATTGGACTCAGTCACTTTCGAACACTTGCTATTACTTCGGTTGGGAAAAAAACATCTGCAACGGTACAGCTGTACCTAATTTCTTTTATTACATCTTGCTTTCAAGATTCAATCATAATACTTGCCCAATTTACTAATCAAATATGTTTTTCTAGAATGTTTTCAAAAATTCTTCATACAATTCGTCGCCCTTTTTCAAAGAAAGCGACCAACCACAGCTCTCACTGGCTAACCTTTCAGATTCTGTTGACTTTTACATGCATGCGAGCAGGTGTTTTATTATCTGAATATGGTGTACCCTTAGCATTTAAAATCACTTATCATTTTGACCTTGCTATTAAAACTTTTCCGTCCAAGTCCGTTACAATATTGTCACTCTAAACTTTATGATGTTTCTGTTCCACATACTCAATTATTTGATAATTTTCGATTCATACCACTTTAGATTTTGACGTGATCGAATCGTGTAGAGTATTGATTGAATCTGATTGTTAATGTCCATGATTCCAATGTATCTAAGTAGACCGGGTGATGACCCGGGCACAAAATGTTGGTTTTGTCTGCTACATTTCATATACAGTAGAAGTAGGAGACAAAACCATCATTTTTATTTTATCAATAGATAAAATGGAAATATCCTTTAGCAAATCAATTGATTTAGAATATTCATCATATTTTTTAGAGACTATTACTTCTTAATAGGTAAAAAGCTATCTTACTCGTATGTCAAAATAAAAATTATACCAAAATGTAGCCTGTGTATTCAATTTCTTTCTGATCTACCTTAGTATTCCTGATTCCATTTCCCTGCTATCTTCAAATACTTAAATAAAGTCTTCTTAGCTATTATTAGCTTTCTCCTCTGGTAATAGTATCAGGCAATCGAGTAACACAATCTGGTCTCAATTTGTCAACCTGTTCCATGTAATTGAATGGAACGAGAAACTCGCCGACAATGGATTAAGATTGCAAATGGTGCAAATTCTATTCCTTACTTTATCAACTTACTCTAATTGGTTGCATAGAACTCTTAGCTAAACAATTTTAGATTATGTTCTGATAAGTGTAATGTTGTTCTAGATTTGTGTACTTTTAGGCATTGTATTTTAATAGAACGGTTAAGTTTTTAACAGTGTGAAAATTATCATCAATATAACAACGCTCATTAACCACTGACCTCCCTTTGTCAATAGATGAATTAGATATAGAACGTATGAAGATTATTAGGATCAAAATACTATGTTCAACGCTTGACAACAGATCATTACTGAAATATCAAACAAAAGCGAATCCCATCAAAAGATTAACGACCGTATCTTCAAACCATTGCAATGGCTTTAATGTCTTTTCAAACGAACTTACACCATATCAATATACGATCAGTTGGTTTAAGTAGTTAATCATCATAGTTTTTGTCATATATTACTGTATTATCTATGAATATCTGATTATGATCATCATTTTCTACTTCTGTTGCTGTCAATCATATTTTATCATCGTATCATGCTTCAGTTGTGATGACGTTAATACGGGTACGTGATAATGATAGATTGATATTGTTTGAAGCCTTTTCATTTCCAACCTTTGGTTAATTATAATGGTTAAAAAATTGCAAGAATGGTACGACCGCCTGTCTTCTTTGTTAGTTTCAATTTGGTACGTTGCGTCGTTTCGACGATTATTATTAAATCTCATTCTTTTGGCATTTTCCTGTTCTCAGCTACAGCAGAAACACCTAGATTATCTTTACAGTTACAGGTCAAATGTCAATGAAATGCATTATTTCTGGATCACGGTTTTTAACAGTAGATCTTTTTAAATTACTAACCGAAATTGTGGAAAAACGTGACTGTTTGTTACTTAGTGCTTTCACCGAAAATCAATTACTTAGTATCACTAACGTATATTTTATGCTCTTTATGATTGAAAAAAATACTCGAAGCCTCTCAGTACTAACTTTGCATCAAATTAACCGTGGACAATGTTTGATCCACGACTTTATCTATTTCAAAACTTATTTTTTCAAACAAATTATTCTGAGGCACTGTTTAAGCTGGAGTAAGCAAAGATCTAAGTATTTTGACTATAAATACACTCTTTACTTCGTTGACACGTTCGTCTACGTTTAATATGTACTCGTTTCATGAAATCACTTTCCTATTATCTCAACTTATTCAAGCCGCTATTGCGTCAACAAACGCGTTAAGATTACAAAAGATTCATGCGATACATACGATTACAATAAGCTTTCTATACATCTGAATTGTAAATTTTAGAGTTCCATAGACTTTTATGTTTAACACACATTTACGGTACTGCTGAAAACACAAAAACGCATACTGAGGAGGATGTTGCAACAGAAAACATATCTTAAGGACTCTCTCTATATCTCTTTGAAAGAAAAATTATGATTACTGAATGATATTATCTCTGAGATTCTGTAGCCAATTTATCTGACAGCTTTTCAGTGACCTATTACACTCCCAGGTCAAGATGCAGTAGCTAGCTTTTCCAAATTATGTCGGGGCGGGGTTCCAATCTCACAAGATGTAGCAGAATACCAGTATTTTACACGTATCGACTCCCGTCTGACCTCTGCGACCTAACTACTTGCACCGGTAAATTCCATCGGCATAAATCGATGTACGGAACCATTAAAGCTTTTCTACACACCTTCACCCGTATTCCCGTTCTTATCTCGAGATAGAGTGTGGTCCATGAGCAATCTATCTTTATTGCTGTGTAATCTATTGATCGGTATTATAATTGTTTGATTTTAACTCCGTAGTCAATATTACAACACATTTCTTTGAGTTTCCGCTGCAGTCTTAGCCATTTGCTACTAATTAGTAAATGATGTAAAGAGTCGATTGTGTTTTGTTTTTTTGAATAGTTCGATGTCTATTGAAATCTTAATTTCATTTTTATGTTGTGGAGAATCAAATTCGTATCTTCTTGTACATCTCTCTTGTGTCTTTACTGGCTCATTGCCAGAGTCTACACTGCTTGGACACATATCGGTCATTAGTAAGAAATGATAGCTTCATTTATGAGGTTGGTGATGTCTCGGTGTGAAACGTCACCGGAACAATTCTACTTGCTTAAAAATGGCAATTGTTGGATCAACTAGCTTCAAATGTGCCTATTTTTCATCATCATCTACCAATCATTTTCGATTATTTCCAATGTGGAGGTCGGCGTCCAATTTAAAAAGATGCGGCTATAATATATCAGCAGCAACTGACTTCTTGAAGTGTCGGCCGTCTGGCGGCGGCGGTGAGATGGGCGGACGTGTCGTCCGATCTCACCATCCACCATACCATCGCGGTTAGAGCCTGGTTGAGGCTGGCACAGAAGCGTGGGGATTGGCACAAGAATAGAGAGGCTTATGCTCAGCAGTAGGTGACGACTTCACCTGTGATGTCTGTGCTGTGGATGATGATGACGATGATGATTATGATGAACTGACTTCTGACCTTCGAAACAACATTCATTTAAATATGAAAGCTATATAGTAAGTAAGGTTAAAGTTTATTTTCGCGAAACCCATAGTAGATTTGTTGGTATACAGTTAGTCAGGACGCATAGAAATATATATTACTTATGTCTAAAGATTATGTTATAGGCTAAAAGTAAGATGTCTCTAAATCTTTTTCACAAGCCAAAGTTCAATGAACTTGTAACATAAGTTCTTATTCGATGAATTAATCTTACATTTCAATCGAATACTCATTCGAATAATCTAAGAAAGAGCATTAGCATACGATTATTAATGTCAAAAGCCCCGACTGGTTCCATATGGCTAATTTAATATTATTTGAATGACCTTGACATGCATACAAATGAAATATTTAAGGTCATAACGATTCATAATCGAGAATTAAATCGATATAATGCTGAATTATGTAATGTTTCTTTATTTGTAAGAATCAGGGAAGTGTCAAAATCAATTTGCTGGTAAATCTGGGTGGTCGCAGTTAGGTGCGAATGCATTTTTGAATACCGTTAATCGATAGCAATGATTGGATATGCACATATAAAAGCTATGAAGTGTATTGAGGTAGGATATTAAATCCGTCTAAGTTTAAAGAGTTAAAAGACAACATCTTGCCAGCATTTTGACGATTATCTAATTCCAGTTACAAAACAAATGACAGTTAACAGAATATTTAGCATCACAATTTCGTAATCAATCAGATATAACAATAGAAAAGAAAGAGAACGAACACACACACACACACACACGAACTAATAAGATGTTTATATCATGCTACGTTGACATTGATAAAAAAGGGGAGTGTGAATGAAAGTAAAAATAACAATATAGCACAGACTTAAACGATAAACAAATAAGAATGAATTCAATAAGCGCGGTATTATCTCCGGAGAGGTGTCAGTTGACAATGACAGGCGACAGATAAACTATGACATTATTGAATAATTGCCACGCGCCCTTCTTGGCTGCGAATACAGGGAGATTTCAAATTAACTCTTATTTGATGCAACTGCTATTGTGGGTGAAAGATGATATAAAATGGCTAGGGAGGTAGGTAATGCAACTCTATAGGTACCAATAAATCTAATACCATGGGTATCGCGAAAATTAATTTGAACCTGAACAAATTTGAACCTTACTATGAGCCTTCGTGTTTCAATGTTCCTGTTATTTATTATACATAATATTTATTAGATGTGAAAGATAAGCAAATTTTTGGATTCATTGATTATAAATGATCTTGGAAACAGGACCTGGTTTTTGGAATTGTCACAGTGAGAAAAGCAATTTGAAAATTAAAACGACCCACCATTAAACGCATCATATTAACGAGTTTAATAGGTATTAATTTAGATAAAATTGAAAGTTAGCACATATAATTTGGTATACCTGGAAACGTTTACTTCAAAATCTCAAACATGCAGGAAAAAAGGTATTTTAATACCTACGTAAACATATTTGTTTAATTTTATTACAATTTTATAGAGGATTACTGCTACAGTTTATTGTTATTGGCTTTTAGGCCTTTCAGTTTATGTTTGTGAATGAGCAGTGTGTCAAAGCTTCTTTATTTGAAGAAAATTGTTTGTTAATCTATATAAATAAAAAGAGTAGTCCTGACTGACTGGCTGATTGATTGACTGACTCGTCAACGCCCAGCCACGCCGGCCGTGTTCGAAACTAGTCGGAATTCCCGAAAAAATGCACGAGCGAAAACCCGAAAACTCTCTTTTCCGAGTTTCATCCATAGAAATCATTATTTTGGTAATACCGCAAGGCTACCGTGACTTTACCCACAAGAAGAAGCAGATCATCGCGCATACACAAAACACTAATCTTATTTGTTGAAAAGTCAACAATGAGTCGAGCCAGTATTACTTTCTTGTTAACATGTGTTACTGTACTGCTCACGAGTTAAACTGGGTCATTGGAGTTTCACGGCACAAAAGGTGCATTATATGAACTATTAGAATATTTTACTGTCAAATATGGAGAAAAATATACCGCATCTTTTACGCGCTAAGCACATACTTTAAGGGTGTGTAGATCTCATGAAAATGAAGAATGAATTTCACTTATCCTTATCTCACATATCCTTGATAAGATAGTCTAGTTCATCTTGCTAGTGTCTCATCTTAGCCTGTTTAAATCCCTGTCCGTAGTTGCTGTTAAGAGCGTTGGTTCGGTACGGCATTTCATACAAACTTTCAAGTCCTTTTTTATCGAAATGAATGAACCGATTTTAATGAAACTTCTTACGCATAAGCAGAATACATAGGTTTAAAAAGTTAGTTAAGAACATTTTCGAAAAATAGTGTTGCAGCTAAATTGGACCGATTTTAAATATTCCATAGAAACAGAGATTTCCATTTATCTTTTTTTAAATAAGACATTTCGAAAATATTCTTAACTAACTTTTTAGACCTATGCCTTATATTGCTTATGCGTATGAAGTTTCATTAAAATCGGTTCATTCATTTCGATAAAAAAGGACTTGAAAGTTTGTATGAAATGCCGGTACCGAGTCAACGCTCTTAAGGGAAAATGAAGAATGAATTTCACTTCATATCCTTGATAAGATAGTCTAGTTCATCTTGCTAGTGTCTCATCTTAGCCTGTTTAAATCCCTGTCCGTAGTTGCTGTTAAGGTGACAAAGACAAAGAATCAACATCGTTCCTTCTCTAATCATAACGTTCCATCATGTATATATATCACATAATTAATTCATATATCTGTCATTGCTCCATTTTTAATTATTTTTACCTATTGTGGTATTGTAATTTTATTGTAGGTCCATCGTCTTCACATGAAATTATTTAATTAATGCTTGCAAACTACTGTCAAGCATTTTAAAAGCGAGTAACGTGGCAGTTTCTTGCCTTTCTTCTCGATACGAAACTACCTTTTGAAAGGGGCGACTATATAGAATCAATGCTATTTTTAGGGTTCCGTACCTCAAAAGGAAAAAACGGAACCCTTATAGAATCACTTGTTTGTCCGTCTGTCTGTCTGTGTGTCTGTCTGTGTGTCTGTCAAGACCCTTTTTCTCAGAAACGCGTGGAGGTATCAAGTTGAAATTAATATCACATACGTAGGTCTATGGCCCTCGGAGTGCTAAAAAACTCGAGCTTCTAAGTTAATGCAATAAAAACATACGGCCATTTATGCGACATATTTTGATACTCGCAAGTAAATCAAAACCTATAGGGGACTTCCCGTTGTTCTAGAATCATGAAATTTGGCATGAAGTAAGGTCGTACAACACAAATAAAGGAAAAAGTCCGAAAATTGTGAATTTGTAATTTTATGACATAATTTTTTTTTTTTTGGGATCCAATGTTAAGTTTGTTTTTGGGATAAATTATTATTTATATGAAATAACTACGGAACCCTTCATTGTGCGTGGTCAAACACGCACTTGGCCGGTTTTTAATTAAGTTCTGCGCTCCGAAGTTTTACGTAACTTAGTTAGGATAGAAGGTGACTTGGGTCGATATAGTTATCTTAGTACTTTTAGGGAAATGTTAATTTTGGAAGGACACACCTTGATAATTATAGTGGTCCTTTAAGGCTACCAAGATAGAGGACGAATTTTCTTATGTGCTAGTGTACTCTAGCGTAAAGGTATCATAGGTATGTCTTATCACACATAACTTCACGACTTCATTCCTCGATGGGAATTACAGAGGTGTACAGTAACACCCACAAATAACTGGGGAAATTTGGATGAATTAGTTATTTTTGTAAATTCCAAGACAAAAATATGAAATGCACAACTAACAAACAACGAATTGACGTTATCAATTGACTCGTCAGCTTATCGATGATGATGATGATGACATGAATTGATGTTATCAATCGCGTCGTCGGCATATCGATGCTCTCGGCCTTTGTTTGACGTCAATTCATACAGTAACATCTCACATAAGTGAGACGATATTCCATGAATTGACATTATCAATTGACTCGTCAGCTTATCGATGCAAACGGCCTTTTTACTGTGGTTTGACGTCAACTCATACAATAACATATCACATAAGTGAGATGTTATTGTATGAAGTGATGTGGTCAAACAACAGGAATAAAAAGGCCGAGGGCATCGACACTGTGGTTTGACGTCAACTCATACAATAACATCTCACATAAGTGAGATGTTATTGTATGAATTGATGTCGTCAAACAACAGTATTAAAAAGGCCGAGGGCATCGACACTGTGGTTTGACGTCAACTCATACAATAACATATCACATAAGTGAGATGTTGTTGTATGAAGTGATGTCGTCAAACAACAGGAATAAAAAGGCCAAGGGCATCGACACTGTGGTTAGACGTCAACTCATACAATTACATCTCACATTAGTGAGATGTTATTGTATGAAGTGATGTCGTCAAACAACAGTAATAAAAAGGCCGAGGGCATCGATACTGTGGTTTGACGTCAACTCATACAATTACATCTCACATTAGTGAGATGTTATTGTATGAAGTGATGTCGTCAAACAACAGTAATAAAAAGGCCGAGGACAGCGATACTGTGGTTTGACGTCAACTCATACAATTACATCTCACATTAGTGAGATGTTATTGTATGAAGTGATGTCGTCAAACAACAGTAATAAAAAGGCCGAGGGCATCGATACTGTGGTTTGACGTCAACTCATACAATTACATCTCACATTAGTGAGATGTTATTGTATGAAGTGATGTCGTCAAACAACAGTAATAAAAAGGCCGAGGGCATCGATAAGCCGACGATTATCGGAAACAAAGTTGATTAAGAATTAATATTTCAGTTACACTAGGTGTACATACGCCATTTGTAGTTATCGATTAATGTGAACATGATTTTTAGGGTTCCGTACCAAAATGGTAAAAAAGGAAACCTTATGGTGTGACTCAGTCTGTCTGTCTGTCTGTCACAGCTGGATATCTCAAGAACTACTAATGCTATCAACTTGAAATTCGGAACAGTTTTTGATGACGTTTACCCGACTATTTTGCAAATGAGAAAGAAGTAAAAATATTTATATTTTTTTGTAACAGGGACTGAAAAAGGCTCTTAAAAATTTAAATTGGGGCTACTAGGGATGTGGGTTATCATATAAAAGAACGCTGTTTACACATTCTCAAACATTTTTTTGTTTTTTTTACCTCCCCCCCCCCCCCTTATCACCGAAGATTGCAGAGATAAAAATCTGAAATTATTTTACGTGATTGAAGTTTATGAAAAGTTTACAGGAAAAATAGAACGATGTCTCTAAATAGCACACTTTTTCAGAAATCGTAACGGAACCCTCGGTGCGCGTGTCCTACTCGCTCTTGACCGGTTTTTTTTTTTGTAAATTTTAACGTCCGAAAGTGCATTATAAGTGACTATTTGAAATAAATTATTTGACTTTGACTTTGATTTTCAAAAGCTTTCCTTATGATCTACATACAGGCAAAAAATATAGTCAGGACACATAAATGCATGCTGAATTACAAAATAAATAACTGCACCTATGTAACTCAAAGGCAAATTGCTAAATCAATGAAAATCTCTCAGAAATCTGAACCTAAATTCATGATTCGGTCGGAATCCCTTAAGAAACTCTTAATGTGCGCGGACAGATTATTAATAAACTAATTTGCCTCCGTTGAATCATGCGTCTCGCTTGGTATGATTGGCAGGTAGCCCTGATGTCTTTTTCGGTTTGTCTATTTGCTATTAGGCCATTAAATTGACAGAGCAGTTTGACTGAGGAGTTACGGCTGAATGAAGATCGCCATACGTCCAAACTATTTAATCCCTTACAATAACGAAAGCCAATAGAAATAAGAGTATCTCCTATTTCAAAACATACATAGTTTCCAATGAAGAAGAAAATGCAAAAAACTACAAAGCCACTCTTTAATAAACTCATAACCGAATTGACCATTATAAGAAAAGCAAAAACAGTAAGGCTTTGGCATAGATCAAAAATGGGACAAAAAACTGATAAGAAATACCTTGGAAAAGACAAAGGAAAAACTGAACCAGAACAAGATCAGGAGCGCCAACTATTTTGAGTAACACAAGTAGCTATATGTATGTCACAAAATAAAATTATTCAACCAAAACGTGAAAGCAGGTCGTAAAATTTATCGCGAATGCCGATTTGTGGCCATTTGTGGTGGTGACGTTTAAGAGGTACGCGTATGGTTTTACTGCCTTACTCTTCGGAGACGGTGTTAACGTATTCGACTATTCGTTTGTCGTAACTGTTAAAGATGTTATATTTAGGTCGAACGTAATCTGACGGAATGATATTGGCAAAATGAACATTTGATCATCTAACCGAAATCTCAAGTGTCCTAACATGACTAAACATAACATTTCCTCAAATTGAAACAGTATCGCGGAACAACAGAAATGTCGGGCCATGTCAATAGATCAAAGCTAGTCGACCATCTATAACGGGCACTGTGCAGCTGCCAAAACTTTTGCTAAAAATGAGGGACACAAATAGTACACACTTCTAATTACCGATGTTTAGCTTCCCTTCGCTTATTTCTGGCTAACACGTCACGGGGTCAGTGAACTTGTATTATCTTAAGTATGTGCGGATATTAGTAAAGGCTGTCATGTTTCTTGGAAAACGAGAAAATGTGCTTTCCGATAAGTACAAACGGAAAGTCTTGAAGTTGTGACTCTGAGTAAAATTATATCGCATATATATTTTATATAATGTTGAATCGTTATGTGTATTTGGGCAAACATGCTAAATCATGACTGCACAGTTACTAATCAGTGGTCGAAAGCAAAGATATAGAATTTTAGGAAGATTTGTACGAAACATAATGATAGATATACACAGATTGATATAATGATATATACAGGCTTAAATTATTAACTGTAGAGATGAGTGAAGAGTTTAAAATTGAGCTCATACTATATTGACCGTGGCATTGGCATGACCTAGTACAGTAATTGAAATTAGTTTGTATAGTTATTTGGTGATGTCTGCACACATAGGGGCAATGTCATATTTACATACTGCACATAATAATAGCATAACAAGTATCCGTATGATTTCTTTTATGACTTAAGAAGAATTAAGGGTTTGGATATAAACGATTGGTTCAGCAGTAAACCATTGAGATTTGTTAACAATTAAGGGTGCAAAAATACATTGGATCTTACCATTGTTTTTCAAAGAGCTTCAATCATATAAATCAGGAAAAAGTAAAAAAAGTAATCATTTCAATAGCATACTTGACCCGTATCCAAGTCAAAAGACCCAATTCCAAATCCTACAAATAAAACTAAAATACAATAACACTCAAAGATGCTTAAAAACAGGTTACGAATCAAAATAGCCGGCGAACGTTAGACCGAAAACCAGAAGTGGTAGCGACAACGGACAATGCATAACTTCGGTCTGTGTACAGAATTAGCTTCGATATTTTGCAAGCGCGCAGCATCGGAACCACAAACACATGAAGAACAGAAGACTCATTCTTCAGAACATAATATAACGAACTCGAAAACACGCAATCATGGCATAGCATAGAAAAATAAAAGCACTCACGCCGCAAATTGTGCGATTTTACACACCGCCACCGTTCGCAATTTTTCGTGCTTGGACGTGCGTTGTTAGTCATTTGGGACTACTGATATTTCTTATTCTGTGATCAGAACTATTCTAGAGTAGATCATGAGTTCACCCTCTCCCGGTTCGGTTCATTGAGTAAAACATTTTGTTACGTAAGGTTTAGCGCCTGTATAGTACCGTACAGAAACACTTGCGGAATGTTTAGTATCGGTCAGGTTTTTTGATTACCCAAACGTTTTGAGGATGAATTCAACTTTTTTGACTAGGTTTTTATTAGCTATCTGTTTGCACGTTTGCTTTTAGTCCGCTATTAAGTTTTTTTTTTCTATTGCATCTAGTTTGATAGTTTATCATGTTATATTCTGTGATAGTTTTCAAGTACGATGGTGGGAATGGCTATAATGTTTATATTCAATGAGTGGGTTGTTCTATTCAGCTTTTCTGTATCTATGTTAATATCTGTGACTTTAACTATAGTGAAAGCGCCTTTTTTATAATTTATAAATCCTAGCTATCACTTCTGGGTGATATCAACAAGTAATGATTTTTTATGTATATCAGTAATAATTTGCGCTCATAATTATTTATATCAGTTGAAAGCTTTTAGTGCTAGTAACAACAGTAATGCTGGTGTCTTCGTGGGCGGTGATCTAGTCTTTACATATAATATGCTTTAGATAACTATAGATAAACTATGCCAAAAGTAAATGCAAAATTCAGATAGGCTTAAAATAATTATTGGTTTCTAGATTTGTGGTAGAGCATCGAACTGAATCTGTTAAAAATGGTTTTGCGTGCTGTTGGAAGTTTTTTAATTTTTTTATTGAATCACCTTCTCTAAAGCTTTCTTGTAGAAGCAATTCTTCATTAATTGTATGGTCGGTCAGATAAGGCAAGGGGGTTTATGGCTAAGTAATAACAGCCGCACGGGTCGATCGGCCAGGTTAAGCTACGCTTGCTGCGGTTGATCCGTGAATGGATGACCAACTTTACATACCAAGACCCCTCCGTGCCTCGGAAAGCACGTTTTAAGCCATTAGTCCCGGCTGTCATTCGTGGATCTTTGACAGTCGTTACGGATCGTCAGTCGCTCCATGTAAAATACTGGTATTCAGCTGCATCCGGTAAGACTGGAAGCCAACCCCAAAATAATTGGGAAAAGGCTAGGCAGATGATAATGATGGTTGGTTAGACAAGGCTTCCTTTAAGCTTATAATGTGATAGCATATGATAGCATTTTGATTCTGTGAACAGCCTATTATGGTATAGTGTCTGTATATCTTTACCTACCTTCCTATCTACCTACATACCTTACCTACCTTACCACCTACCTTAGGCTAGTTCAATCTTAATAATTACACGAGAGTTCTTTACTATAAAAGAGTTCGTTTCTGTTTTTCATTTTCCTTATACGTATATCGTCACTACCTTTCCTTATGTACATAAATGTTTATAATATGTTAAGGAAAATAGAATTTCTATAATAGCACTACTCATCATCATCATTCTTCTATTTGCGGTCGGCGCAACATGTCCTTTTTTCCATACTTCTCTATTAGTCGTCATCTCGGTAGTCACCCTCTTTCTAGCCATGTATAATGGCACTACTATTGTAGAAATTATGTTCTCCTTTTTTCCTAAAATTCTAAGACAAAGCTTTAAGGTTTGTTATCACACCTCGTCCAACTGTACCACATTCGATGCAGATTGCAACTGCAAACAACCCTGACAGGTGCATCTATCATCTTCACCAGATAACCCGTTTCCCACACTCTATGAGATAAGGAAATAATTTATACATGTTATCAAAAATGTTTACACTTACTTTAATTTAATGTTTCCACTTATTATGTTGTTATTTTGGCAAGATAATTAAAGTTAATCATGGTGAATTACGTATTTGACTTCTTTTTAATACAATATTTATGCCATTATTTTGATCTTCCATAGCAATCAGTAGAATAGTCTAGTAGTATTAAAATCTCCGTGATAATGTTTCGTAGAATTTAATTTTAATGCACTTAATTATGCCCTTTTTCACCAACTCTAAGTGACATTTAAATTAATCCTTAAATGTTATTGCACTGTTGGATTTTCAACTCTTGGCGCTGTTAAGTCTAGCGTTGAAAATGGAACAGAGCACTTTTATTTAGGGATTCATTTAAGTGACACTTAGGGCTGGTGAAAACGGTCATTATATTAGTATTTTTTAGAGATAGTACAGAAATAACAACGTTTAAAACTATTCGGACGATTTTTTTATAAAAATAGAAAGTAAATATGTAATACTTTTACAATCATTTAAACATGTAAGTGTCTCGTAATAATATTGCGCTAAAAATAAAAGAAGCTTGAATGATATTTAATACACATCTAGAATGCTAAACAATACACTCAGCCTAGCCGGCTAGAACGGACCTAGATTTTTTGTCTAGATTTTTACGAGGTTATAGACCCTGTTGCAATACCTACTAAGTTTATTTTGCTTGATCATTGAAGATATAGTAAGTAGTAAATACTACGAGCCAAATTACTGTTGGAACAAATGAGTAATGCAGTTGTGCTTTTGAATAGTAAAACCGGTTTTAACGTTGTTAGCAGGAAAAACGTGGTTTGCGTCAAACATAATTGAATTTAAAATAAAAATTGGGATGAAAAAAGTATGGTTTTTACTATCCGTTTATACACTGCAGTGTTTCTTATAATCAGATTATAACAACACATTGATTACAGTAAGTTTGGCACTCCCACAAGGTGAACCGAAGACCTTGTAAAGGCCGCAGGAATCCGCTGGATGCGGGAAGCACAAATAGGTAATACGGGCTGGTATCCGCAACTCGACGACGATGCGCGTATTTTGCGTATGGAGAGTACGAAACCGAGAGGGAAACACAAAACCGGTCGAAGTGGCGGTGCTTGGTCCAACAGTTGACGTCTTTCAGCTGGAAAAATAATGATGATGACAAAGTTTGGCACTTACTCGTAACATGTTATGAATGAAAAATAACAACAGCCGACATGATATTTAAGGCTGGTGCTAGGATAAACCTAAGAAAGTATTCAAAGGCGAAGAAGGTAAGTGGAAACATGCGATATTTGTGACGCAAACTTTCGTACTCACGATTATATATTGTTTATAGTAAGAGGTAAACCTAACCGTCGAAAAATTTCGTACTTGGACGGCCATGATCCAAGCAGGTGTAATCTAAAACAAACCGTACAGAAACACTAAACAAACAGTATCGGCAGTAAAAATAAACTTAACACTATAAACATTATTTTACCAGACGGTTCTCTACGCAATCGTCTTCAAATAATAACATTTACAAGAGAAGCGTTTAATATTGGATATATAAGTTCAATAAAAGGCAATTGGTCTCATATTAGACAAATCTGTATCACTAAGAATAATATAATTTTCATGGCAATATATTCTGAAGAACCGAATATTTACCAAAATTTCGTATTCAGAGTCATCTGCCAAATCTTTAAACTAGACAACACACATTTCCTAGAGTTTAGTTCTTCTTAAAGCAATTTTTAGCATTTTGCATTATTACGCAAATTCTCAAAAATAGCTACGTTAGAAATTCTATTAATATAGTTTGTATATAGATGTCTGCTTACTGTGTTATTGCTAGACGGATTAACGCATAATATTAAATTGGAGCACGCGGTTTTAATACGGGGAAAATCTGTAGTCTCATCTTCATCACTTCTTAAATTGTTTCAATAAACTTCTATAGAACTTGTCACTTTTTAAATAAATCTAATTGTAGTTTATAAGTGCGTTGTACTAGACCAAAATGATAACTAATTGTTCTCATTTTCAACAATTTGTTGCGTGGTCAAGTGTTTCAAATGCTTTAGTAAAAACTTTTTACGATCGTCACTTAAGTTTAGTATCGTTGTATGTCCTAAATGTTGTAGAGATGTTCCTAGTTGGTTGTAAATAGTAGTTGCTCCAATGAAACTTGAACTTTCTGAATCCCACGGGAATTAGCTTCCTCTTGATACATTGGTGTCACCTTTCAGTCTCTATTAAGTCTTCTTGAAATGTAGTTCAGTGTCAAGTCTGAAGGAAGTTGTAACTCATCATTTGAATAGTTTTTCATGGATATTAACTTCATCATTAATTTCTAACTTTCTATATAGTCCAATTCTTTTTCATAAGACGTGTCTTCTGTCTTCATTAAATGAAATTTAAAATTATGGTTTTGTTTCTTAAAATAGTGTTTTTGTAGGATCCATTATAGCGGATTTAGACAGAAACTTTGATATTTCGAAAGTCTTCCGGATTCGTAAGATTCCCACAAAAAATAGCTGACCGAAGATTTATATTTTTTGTTTTCTTACATTTCACGATCTGTAGAATTAAATACTACGGGCGTTAAAATGTACAAAAATAACTAACAGTTGTAAAGGTCAATGGAATCACACTTTTGGCGTTCATTATAGAGACTGAAAGACGAGTCGTGAATATTAAATAGCAGTATTTAATTTGCATTCATTCAACCATTTCTGAATGATGTTTTACTTTGACCTTTTTCAGTTATTGAATGAACCATTAATCTATTAATCTATCTGGTAGACTTTACAATTATTAGAGTGATAAATGTTATCTTTTCAAACATTATTACTACAGATTAGTGATTGCAGTGTGTCATTATTATTACCCATGTTATCAATGATTACTTCAATGTACATATAACCTGTTTTAATTAGCATCCTGAACTTTACCGGCTTCTAAATCCGTCTTAAACAGCTCTCAAATTAAAATTATTATTAACTACGTTTGAAATGTCACTGTCAGAAACTGTCGGCTACAGGCAGTTTATAGCATTCTTTATTTGGTCGCCTGGGAAAAGATAAATTGGATTATAAACTTCTTTAGAAAAGCTTGCATTATTTAGATGTAATAATAAATCTTTCGGAAGAAAAGTAACGACGTCAAACTTCGCTATGCACTCAAACGTCCAATGAAATACGTTCATCTATAAATTGTTATTCATCTTAGTGAAAGAAAATCGCTGTCGATTTAAGTGTTATTCAAATAAGCTGATATATAACGAGTTTTTATTGAAATGCTTTTAGTATTTTATTTGTTTTGAGCGTTTGAGTGTTTTATTGTTAGACAAATTTTGTATCACACTTTATTATAATTGGATAGTTAGCGCCGAATAGTTTCTTTGATGAACCGCTATAGAAATGGCAGTTTTTCATTGTTCATGTAATTATCAGCAGCTTTTCTTAGCTCAAAACATAGTCCAAAGCATTGCCTAGGTAGGTATTTAATTATAAAAAAATCGGTCCACAAATGTTCTTTTATTTAATTTTTTTAACTTGCAGAGCACATACTCTGTAAAATCAAACCCTATTTATTACGAAATTCTTGTACAAAATGAAATATACCAAGGAATTCCTTCGCTTGTATCAGTGAACAGTATCATAAAACTATACAAATAAAGTCAGCTCGTGTTTACCAGTTTGTATTTATCCAGCCATCCCTAATGCAAGCTATACGAGGGCAGTTCATTCTGCTAATAGATTCTTGGGAGTTTTCAGATGCCGGCCGAATATAGGGCTTTCACTACTCATATTTAGATAGGTAGTTACTGTTTATTAAAAAAAAAACTGAAATTATTGTGAAATATATGTTAGATCGAAAACGTACGTACGTCTTATCTTTTTACGCATACATTGTTTGCTATCGTAGATCATGCGGATTTTGGGACAGACAATAAACCTACATTAAATATTACAGACTGATAAGAACAATTTGTATCTTTGTTGTTCAAAGAAATTATCTTTCTTTATCCTAGGAATCAGCTTTATAAACAAACGTTTAATATGTATTAGGCGTTTGACTGATACTGACTACAAAATTAACACATTTTGTATTCAGTAATACAAAACGCATTAAAACCAAAATTATACTATTTTTTCTCTTGAAATACCTAATCTAGAATCTATAATCTATAATAATAAATATAGAATCTATAATCTATAATAGTCTTATTATATGTTAACTTTAGTGGTGTAAGAGTAGTGATTAGGTACAATAGGGTTGGCGTATCCATGTGGATAAAAACCCTCTATTAATTTTTAAGAAATAAAAAAAAAAAAAAAAGATCCAAGAGTGATAAAGGTAAAAATAGCAAATATGCAATAAAGTATGATATCATCGAACATATATTTTCACAAAATACAAAAAAAATTGACGCTGGACGACCTACAGAAGATTGCGGGGAAGATTTGACCAGGGAAAGCATGGCATAAAAGGGGAGTAAGCCTATTAGTGGGCAACAAGGCCATCAACGTATTTTATGAAAATTTGTATTTCCTTTCCTATTCAAATTACATTTAATCACCATTTAACAAAACAACAAAACTACCTACTCATTAATCAATTGTTTCACAGGAAATCAAATCCCGTTACCTTTCACTACTTCCCACATTAAACTGCTAATAAAATGCTCAATTTTTATTGCTGGACCAGCCCTAGTCAAGCGATGAAACGCATCTTCACTTAGCTAAGCGTAACCATTAACATCAGTTTCAGTTTTACGAGTAACGAGTGACATCGTAACTATAAACGAATAGTTTACTGTGTGAGACAGTGAAAACAATAAAAACGGTGACAAACGCCTTTTGAATTAATTTTGTGTTGATTATTAAACTAAGCAGCGTTTATTGTAATGATAGTTACTTTAAAATTTTTACGTGATATTTAGTGTTGCGTAGTTCACATACAAAGTGTACTAATTAGTTCAAGGGACTTAAAAAGTGAACTAAAAAAATGTTTTTTGCTAGTCGCGATCTTAGTTGGTCATATAAAGCAGAATTATTTGTTTCTGTAACAGTTTTATGATAGTAGAAAGATCCTGGGGGCCTACTCCCTAAGCACGAAGCCCGTAGTTTCGGCCTTCGTTACGGGCGTTTCTTACTCCGTATCACCTACGGATGGATGATTGGTTCGCGGCCCGAACGAAGTATGAATGACAACATGATTTGCCAGTTGTCCCTACTCCCGATGTGTTTTTGCCCGTCCGAAAAATTTAACTTTTACACTTGTTTTGATGGGTCGTAATGTCAGACGAACGGATAAACGGACGGACGGGAAGACGGACGGACTAAGGGAGTAGGCCCCCTGATAGGTTTGGATACATCGAAATGGTTTACCTTGAGGTACAACACAAAAACATCGTACCTACTGCGGTTTAGAAATCAGTTGGCAATTCCGCGTTAAATTAAACACATTCAAAGAAAAAGTTCAAGCTACTAAATGAACCACTGTAGTACTATGTAAAATGTGATTATTTAGAACGGTACGAGGGACCTTGGAACTTAAAAATCCTAAGAAAGGATGAACTTAAAATTAACCATGGTGAACTAATAAAATATAACTCAGATTTATATCTGCGGCTCCCATAGCGATTATAAAAGTGATAGAAGCATGTTTCATTTCGTATTAAAGACGGATTACGGCAGATTGGTTAAAGATTCCGTTTTACAACTATACAGTTAGAAATGTCATAATGTTTAGTAATTGTAAGTAATAAAATAACTTCGCTGGATGTTGTAAAACAAAATTCCGGCACGTATATATGTTTGAACTTATCTTACGTGCAGGTTCATATTTTAGTTTTAATTGGTTGTGAACGACTTTATATTGAAAACGTACAGTAAGTATTGCTAAGCTTCCAAAGCGGCTAAGCGTAGACAACCAATAGATTATTGCGAAGCTTATCCTCGAGAAGAAAAAATAAAACACAATTTTCCTCCAAAACTGAGTTTACGAAAAACAAATGAACAGCTCTATAATCAATGTGTTTAAAATCAAACAGTTTCCACCAAAGGGGCATCCCTGATCAAAACAAATGAAAAGCAATAAATATCTTGTTACAAGGGTACTTTGTATGCACAGTAGTATACCACACGAGGTGTCAAGTACATCAATCAATAACAAAATTAGCTGATAGTATGATGCAGTAATAAAACAATTATGTTAGGGTCTAAGACACGTCGGGCATTCCAATTAGCTGCCAGACACGTTATATTGATGATAACGCGCTTGACATGTGGGAAAGGGCTCCTATTGCACTCTTGAACATTGTGTACATTACATACATATTGATTAAACATCTCGGCAGTAATGACACTGAAACTTAGCTAATTTTAAGGGGGCATTGTACTCATCATTATGAACAACTTTTACTATGAGACCAAACCTGAAATCGCGAAAAAAATCTGCTGTTCCCTACGTTTTGACGAATTATGCGAACATAAATGTACTGAACAGCTGGTTTTTTTCGCTAGTTCAGGTTTGATCTCATAGTAAAAGTTGTTCATAATGATGAGTACAATGACCCCTTAATAGATTGCCACTGTTTACACTTACACCCTCTATAATTACTAATTTACACACAATTGCAAACGTTGCAGTTCGGATATTTATTTAAATAAAATAATCATTTAACATTCGGATTTAATTGACATCCAGTAGATTTATTGTGCTAAGATTTTATCAATATAATATACAAGGTGTATACAAACGAGTTTTAGAACACCATATTATATTATTGTTAAAACAACAGAGATTTAATTACATATCTCGAAGCAATATCTAAACGACCGATTTCTGTAACAGTGTCAACAGATTTTAATAAACCAGGAAATCTTGTGATTTATTCATACAGATAGATACTGTGACATGAAGCATATACCAGTTTAGGTTCAAAATGAAAAAAAAAACAGTACGCTGGAAGACAGCATGGTTGACTAAGTAACACCTGCAAGTGAAATCTCTAATAGTCTGAACATCAAAAACACCAAGTTTGTGCTGTGGGAAAGGGCAGGGTAGACTAAAATATATTGTACGAGTATTAACAGTAAGTATTACGTACAAATCATTTGACATCTATCTTCCATCATCAATAGATGCAGTACTGATCTAACGTGACTGTCATGAATTTCAAAACGTATATAAAGATATCGACAGTGGACAAATCACTGGCATTCTTATTATCGATGACAAAGTTTTACATAATATACTATTAAATTTTTTATTAATTACTTTATCTCCAACCAAGACCATAAAGGAATTAACTATCAAGTAATTAAGAAAACAAACATCAATTAGCGACAGGGGGCCTCGAGAAATTTCATAATACTAATCCTGAACTTACCTATCTTAGAAATCTGTGGCTGTGAGACGTACATAGATTGTGATCAATAGTTGTAGACAAGTCTTAAATTATGGTCGATTAAACCAACATTATTAACCTGCCCGTTGTTATAACTGATGAAATAGGAAAAAGATTAAATGGCCATACAACTACTACTACTATACTATGCGACTACTTCAATAGCAAAGTAAACTACACGATAATAACGAAAGTATCAGAATGCTGAATAGTTAGACGAAGAAACTGATTCTATACTATTGCACTCAAGTTTAATTCCCTAAATAGAAAATGAAATCATTGAGCATATTCAGCCTATAATTTTCCTACTGCTGGGACACAGGCCTCCTCTCCGTGAGGTTGTAATCCACCATGTGGGCCCAGTGCGGCTTGGTAGATGTCACATATCTTTGAATTTTTGGTTCTAGGACATGCCGGTTTGCTCGTGATGTTTTCCTTCACCGTTTTGAGAGCAGTGGTGATGAAATAATTTACACAAAGTAAAGTGCCTGTCTAGGTTCGGACCTACGACCTACAACTCGTAAGTCGAGGCAGTTTCCATTGGGCCAAAATGTCATTGTAGTTTTGTATAAGTAAATTATTTATGCAAAATATAACCACTTATAGTATTGCCATAAGCAATAGAGCAGTCATATTATTAAAATTTAGAAGGCAGAAAAACATTAAGACTACTATAACCGTTTTGTGTGTTAGCGAAGAATGTGTGTGTGTTTTCCGGTCCATATATTGATAATTAAATAATAACAGCATTTGTAATTGGTATACCAACGCTTACTAATAAATAAGTTGTAACTAGAGAAATGACTAGGAACCAGGCAAATAGGTCAAGAGATTAACGAGCTTTTATTGAATTCAGTCTAGTTTTGAACAACTGATTCTAGGCAGAACTGATAACGAACTAGAAACACCTTGAAATTGCGCTCTTCAACATTCTAGACATTCCATGGAATATTAATTTGAAATTGAATAAATTTATGATCAAGAAATATTTAAACGAACCATGGATGAAGACGAACATTAAATTTTACATCATATAATAACTCAGAGAAGAGAAAATTAAGAAGCTGTTATAAATTATCGTTTCCATAATGAATGATAATTGAAAACTCTTTCACGAGGTGGTTTGATAAAAAACGTCAAGCAATAAAAGTCATGTTGCTGAAAAAATGATGCTGAAATTAAAGTCACATAATTTGCTAATGTGAAGTCTTTTGTGTTCAGAAAACTCCAGTACTCCAATATTGCCTTTCAATTATGTATACAGGTTGTATCAGAAATATGTGGTCAATTTTAAGGGTGTGGTACAGACCATCAAACTTAACAACTTTCTCCATGGGACCAACATCGTGATCGCGAGAAAATGTACAACTGTGCCATATAAAACTTCAATAGGTATTGAAGTTTTATATGGCATTTATTTTATACTCGATGCTGATTATTTTTTGGTGATTACGATGTTGGCCCCATGGAGAAAGTTGTTCAGTTTGATGGTCTGTATTTGACCACACCAGCTTTCTGGTAGTATACCCTGTATACAGATAACAAATAAACGATTATCTAGTTTTAAAACAGTGATTAGAGCCCTTTCTCCAATATCTGGAGACATGTATTCATGAGCACTATATTTGACACGGATAAAGTTTAATATCCCAAATTATTTTGTTAGTAAGAAATATTATATGATAACCAGAAATTCAAACAACGCATTGCTATCTTGCGAAGCTCTCTCAAACAACTATTAAGTTTGACTAGAGATTCGTTATATCAAAAACCAGTTCTAACGTTCCTATAGGCTTTCGATAAACCTGGTACTATTTGGGCCAATATCACTTGACCTAAAAAATTAAGCTTTTGATGAAAACAAAACGATAATCCTACTATGTTATGATGATAACATTTACGATTATACTCAGCTTCGTCCTCGAGATTAGAATAAACACTATGTAGTAACACGTACGGTGTTGCCTTTGCGCACTGAAAGTAAAAAGCCCTATACCTAAAACTAAAAAAATAAGTTTTTTTTTTTTTTTTTTTTACATTTTTTAGGTGAGGGTAGACACATTTCCTTTGCTCGATTCCGTGTTCTATTGCTCATTCACAGTTCAGTGCTCTGCCGGAGCGCACGTATTTTCTTAAATAATTTTTATCAGTGTTGTTAAAGTTTAAAAAGTGTCATGGGGAAACGAAAAAGTAAACAGGATTACGGATATATCACCATAACAGTTAAAGAAATGAGAGAAGAAACTTCAGCATGAGACAAGATCGACGTCGCATTCCAAAGGTTAGTCAAGTGTCACATATTATTGCGTAAATTCTTATAATAATAACGTTGCTTAATCAACATTTTAACGTAGTCATGAGTCATTGCGGTTAACACTTTGGACTCATAAACGTTATAAGTAACTTCGTTTGTTTTATAACACGTGCAAGGCTAATATTGCGATCAGTTATAAGGACTGTTACCTTGTTAGTATACGTGAATCTATACGGGTGATGCGGGCAGTCTTTGGGATTGTCACTTCACCGTGGATACTACGTCGCACGCGGTACATATCTATATCCATAGATACAAAGGCCCACCTGCGTGCGCTTATCTTATTGTACGGGTGATGCGGGCAGTTTTTGGGATTGTCACTTCACCGTGGATAATTGCGGTTAATCTGTGGGGTTAACACTTTGGACTCATAAACATTATAAGTAACTACTTTTGTTTAATATCACGTGCAAGGCTAATATTGCGATCAGTTATAAGGACTGTTACCTTGTTAGTATACGTGAATCTATACGGGTGATGCGGGCAGTCTTTGGGATTGTCACTTCACCGTGGATACTACGTCGCACCCGGTACATATCTATATCCATAGATACAACGGCCCACCTGCGTGCGCTTATCTTATTATACGGGTGATGCGGGCAGTTTTTGGGATTGTCACTTCACCGTGGATAATTGCGGTTAACTTGTGGGGTTAACACTTTGGACTCATAAACATTATAAGTAACTTCTTTTGCTTAATATCACGTGCAAGGCTAATATTGCGATCAGTTATAAGGACTGTTACCTTGTTAGTATACGTGAATCTATACGGGTGATGCGGGCAGTCTTTGGGATTGTCACTTCACCGTGGATACTACGTCGCACGCGGTACATATCTATATCCATAGATACAAAGGCCCACCTGCGTGCGCTTATCTTGTTGTGGTAAATTAATTATCCATTAGTCCGTTTCACGTCAATAACATTGAGGATTGATTAACTTCTTAAATAATAAAAGACATCTACACATCACAGAGGGCACACCCTCACCTCAATATCGATACTACGACGAATAACCTTTTGAAGAAGTAGTGGATTGGAACCAGACTATCATGATGAGCCATCCATGAGCGCTGGGGATCCAATTCCTTGGACCCATTTCTCTCAAATAGCGCTGCAGACCCAATTCCATCCACAAGAACTTCACAGCCACAGGTCCCTTCCTTGAAGTCCTATTGCAACTGACACATCTCCAAGCAACGAGCTGGACTCGAAAACTTTTGAAATATTAATAAAAAAAAATAAAATAAAATATTTTAAATAAAAATTGTGACATTTGGAGAGGATCCGTCTGTGGAACAGATGTACAGAAAAAAAAAAAAAAAAAAAAAAAATCAGACCGACCTGGCTGTTGGCTACAGCATCTACTATGTTGGCTACTAAGGGCTTGTCCAGCGAACTTCATAAGGAGTTGATAAAAATATACTTACCTACCTCCTAGTAATTGTAAGCTAATTGGCTCACCGGAACCACAGTGTAATAAATGACACAGTGGTTTATCTTCTTATAAAATGGCCGAAACGACGCATTTCGAAACCTTAGTCAGTACCAGTAACTACGAAAACAGTTCGAGCACGCGGCAGTTACGCACGGACGGACATGTATGTATTTATCTACCGAGTCGTCGTAGGTAATTAATTCAAGGTCACTGCCCAGATAAAATAAATAAAAACGGAATTAATACAAATGATGATAGATACTGTATGCCTTTTTTCTCCAACGGAACTTTATTTTACATAATTTAAAAAAAAAAATAAAAAAATGAAGGACGTGAAAGAACAAAAAACAAACAAAAAATTCCAAAAACAGGGCCAGAAATAAAGTCAACCATATATCGGCCACCCATCAACAGAATGCAGACAGCGCTGACCTCTGCCTCAATTGACGTTCCAACAACGTAACAATCAAAACTGGTGGGCTCCTCCCCCGAGTCACAGGCAAACGAGGACTCAGAGGATGAAGGTCCCTGTACAAAGTGTAGCCCACGAGCAGCTCGCACGAGTCATTTTGAAGTCGGCAGCAGACAACGTTCGCGACAAGGGCGAGCTACCGCAGTCGTAGCTAGATCTTACCGGGGTAAGCAATATTATGCTGTCACTTTTTATGACACCTGGTCAGAACTAACTTGAACTTTAACTTTGGGGTTTTTTGATTTATAAACCTGTTTCAGCTCGTGGGATAGGATATCACTTTCCCAAATAAAATAATCCACTCAACATCAGTTTAAAAACATTAATTGAAGAATTGATATGCACTGGTGCTATCTCTCATTGCAACCCTTATGAAGGGCAGTTTCTATCAAGCTTATTCTTGGCACTTAAGCCTACGGTGAACAAAGATTCACACTTAACTTTAATAAAAATCATAATCGATTTATAGAAACTCAATATTTTCATCTCGAAGATTTACGCATAACAATGAAACTTGTGTCAGAATTTTTTTTTTTAAAAGTCGAATATAAAAAAAAAAAAAAAAAAAGTTGAGAAATGCAACATATATGCCTAAGACATCATGAATATTGGTTACATATTGTTATTAAAGAAATTCAAATCATTTTACCTACATAAAAATCGAATAAAATTAAAAATAAATTACAAACCTTTCGAAACATGTCACGATGTAAAATTGGAGATTTTGCAAGTTTAGTTGGTCTATTGTGTTCTGCTTGCCCTGCCGTCGAATACGGATGGTTATACACAAAAGAATTTAAAAGATGCAAACTTTTTATTTAATTGAACTATACCGTAGTATTTATCGTCCGGTATTGATTGGTGGTCTAATGCTTTAGATTATTGGTACTTAATCTTAGTAGTAAAATTAAATATGATGAATATTGCCTGAAATTTTTAGTGATGGTTCGACTACGGGGTGGGGCGCAGCGTGTAGGAAAGAGACGAGAGTTGAAGAACGATGAAATCAAAAAATCTTTGATGCCTTTTTTGGTTTAAAAGTTTTCATTACTGTAACAATGAAAAGTTGTCAAACAAATACTACTTCGCATTGGACTACATTATAACTATATCCTATGTAAATTGGATGGAGACATGCAATATCCATATCTAACATGCATAATAAAAGAATTATGGAAATGGTGTTAATTGAGGAATATTATTGTGTTATGCATGATACATTCGTTCAGGAGATAAAACAATAGCTGACGTGGAAACCCGTAGAATTCATCCAAATGTTGAGTGGGAATTGAGCGACTCAGTTTTTTTTACAAAATAGCAAACGTGTTTGGTTTTCCTAATGTAAACAGTTTTGTTAACAAACAATTTCGTAACTAATAATAATAAAACAGTAATCTTGGTTCAGATATGCTGACGCTATGGCCATAAATGCATTTACCTTATCATGGTCACAAATTTACAAAATTGTGTATTCTCAATAGTCTATTTTCAATAGTCCTAAAAACGCTACAAAAAATATTGTTAATGACAAAACTAGTGGTATTGTAGTGATCCCCTTATGGCCTAACCAACCTTGGTACCCTCTATTCAGGAAACTTCCTGAATTATCTGTTTTGTATTTTGATGCAAAAATAAACAAACAATTTTATGACCTACTTACTAGCAACAACAATATACTTACCCCCGGTTTACCCTGTCTCTCGTGTCTCTTGTCCGAGACTCGTTGCTGAGAAGAAATATTTCATCACCAGCAATTGACATAATGTTGGCATCCGGAAACAATACGACACCTGTCTTAAGAAATGATAACTTTTTCGGGGCATGAATCAACGATGCGATTCTGTTTCTAATAACATTGTTTAATTCAAGTGGCCAATATGGCACTTTAAACAGTTACCAATCGGCTTTAGCCTTAATTCTGACTGAAAAGGTCAGCGATAGTGAAGTTATAAAATGCTTTTTTAAGGGTGTCTTTAGACTTCGACCACCGCCTTACCCAAGTATAATACAACTTGGGATACAAAGTCTAAAGTCCTAAACATTTTTGTGCTCTTGCGGTATAATACAACTTGGGATACAAAGTCCTAAACATTTTGTGCTCTTGCGGTATCCTAACGTAACCTAATTAGTCATTTTATTATTCTTGTTTCCTACTGCACACCGAATGCAAACTTCAGCAGAAATTTACATAAATAATATACAAATTCATGCTTATAAGATCACTATTAAAATACCATCAGGTGTTATAAAAACTTCAAAGATAGGAACCGAGCAAACAAATCTTATTTTACTTACCATTTTTTCGCTAAAAACCGGAAATCTGTCCAGTCCTGACCCTTTTAGCCCTTCTAGATTTGACTAGTTCACTTCGTGGTAATTTAAATAGCCTATCTATCGGCGAGAAGTAACCACATAAATTAGTTTCGGCACAAACATTGAGTCAGTGGATTAAGACTACGGTAGGACAGTGCGGTATAGATCAACATTAAACAATAAAAATGTTTAAGTAATAATTATAAATCAATTAAGTAATAATTATAAAGTTTCATGATTAATGGTAGTATTTATGTATCTCTGCATTTCAGAAATGTTACTCTTTAATTAAATTAATAATTTAATTACTGTCTTAAACAAATGTGTATTACTTTTTACCTTGTTACACAAAAGTGTTTCATTGATATTTCAGTAGCTCTCAAATTCTACATAGTGTTTATTCTAATCTCGAGGACGAAGCTGAGTATAATTTATGATTAAACGAACTTACCTGTACGTGAAGTTCGATCATAATTATACGATGGCTTCGTCCGAAGAGATTAGCAACCCACCCTCCCATGTTTATTTTTTCTCCAAAAAAGAAATATCCCCTAGCATTCCCTGAAATATCAAAACCCGGAATTGAGGATCTAGGCTCTGAACTAAATGAGCAATAGAACACGGAATCGAGCAAAGGAAATGTGTCTACCCTCACCTAAAAAATGTAAAAAAAAAAAAAAAAAAAACTTATTTTTTTAGTTTTAGGTATAGGGCTTTTTACTTTCAGTGCGCAAAGGCAACACCGTACGTGTTACTACATAGTGTTTATTCTAATCTCTTCGGACGAAGCCATCGTATAATTATGATCGAACTTCACGTACAGGTAAGTTCGTTTAATCATAAATTATTTAGTACGATATATTGGTAACCTAGGTCAAGGTCAAAACAGTCATTATGCTATTTGTAGTGCGGGTGACATTAGACGAACCGTTCCTTTTTTCACTCTTGAACGTTACAGCTATTTACAATCATAACTGAATATTAGCTGCAATTTTCAATTTTGTCATAGTTGTAAATTATGGAATCAGTAATCTTTCTGTCACCTGTCGCCCGCACCATGCTACACCTCAAATAGTAAGACTGCTTCGAAGCCTCAAATAGTCATGGACTTGTACTATTGCCATGTTGTCACTATGCTGGATTTCTTCTTTTATAACTGCTATCATTGTAACGGCCAGTGGTATTCCCGTATTTAGTTGCGCTTTATTTTATGTCAATGTCAATAGATTTAAACTTTGCCTTGTTATCAGATAAGATAACTTCGCACAGTCCTATGCTTAGCAACAGATTTCTCTAATTCAACTTCGCTATGCCAAATTAAGAAACCTGTTATAACAATAAATCATAGTCTTCGACCGTTACTCTCACCTTGTCTACCGTATGTCTACCGAACGTGAAAATTTACATATGTCATATACATTGCTGTTTTTAATCAAGATGACATTTGTGTGCTGCAAAAAAAACGTGACGTGTATTGTAAACCTGTTTGGAAAATCAACAAGTAGCGTGATCGGGTTTGTAGGCACAGCTTTGCTGTTTCGATAATGATTTTTGACTATTGTGAACTTTGTTTTATTGACTATGTCAATTTGCGTATTTTTTAAACTTTATACGTCATTGTTGTCCTTGAACTGTTTGTTAACCATAAATGTCTTGAACAGTAACGTAAGCCTTTGGCAATTATTTCTTAATTTGTCCATTTTAACCTTTTCTCTGCCTAATGTGAATGTCAGTTTTGCTAATGGTACTTTTTTTATTTTGCTTGCTGACATGAAATTGATTTGAATGTAGTAAACAAAAGAGTTCTATCATCTATATGCTACATTTCGGTTACAATAAAATTTTGTGCAAATATTTTATGGAACTGACCCACGGACGTGACCTCAGGGTCACGTTCTAATCACGGAGTCATAAATTCCTTCTGATCGCTTATTAAATATTAATCTGATATCGTTCAGCATTTGTTGTAGAAAGTGACATTGTCTAGGTTAGAATGGAATCACTTAGTGTCTCGGCTATGTCCACAGTGTTACGTCAGGTTCGTTACTCAGCCGTTGGCAATTAGCCGTGGCACAAACGTCTGATTACTATTTTTGTTTGCTGTAAACATGCATACGCATAGACAGCTACGTGGAGTCTGGCTGGTTGTGAGAGAATCCGAAAGAAATGTCGTGGGAAAAGACTCATTTAGACTTGTGTTGGAATTTGTGGTTTAAATCTAACTGTCAAGGCTGTTACAGCTTTTAATGAAAATAAAAGAAAATTCTGATAGTTTCCCAGACATTGATCAACGTAATTTTCTTAGAAGTTCTGCTTGATAAGTCTAAGTTTTTATACTGCTACTCTTCTCAACCATTCAAATATTACTGTATTACATAATTATTTCGTTTCCTCCCATTTTTAGGGTTCCGTACCCGAAGGGTTCAAACAGAGCCCGATTGCTGTCAATCACGTGTCCGTCTCTCCGTCGTCTGTTACACAGGTTTTACAGCCAAACGGTTGGAGCTACAGTCTTCAAATTATCACAGTTAGTAGTATCTTGTTCACCCAAAGCCATACAAACTATCAAAAAATATTTTTAATGTTTTTAAGGGGGGCTGCCACACAGCTAAAAGGAGGTCGCGAAAAAAACTTAAAATTTGGTGATAATTCGCCTGTAATGTAACAATCCTAGATTCCACTGTAACGACTAGGGCTTTGCAAATAGACTGCGCAGGCCTTCAACTGCTAGGTATTGTGAAGAGATAATTGAAACCAGCAAGATATGTTAATATGAATATAGGGCAGACGAAACGAACAATCGCCGAAAGGATCAAAGAACATATTGCAGCTGTAAAAAACCGTCAAACCAACAAGTCCGCGATAGCTGAGCATTTGCTGGAGGCTGGTCCAAACCACTGGATTCAACTACACAAGCCACAGGTTCTTTCCACTGATCGTTTGACGACACGGTTGGCGCAGTGGTTGAGCGATTGACTGCTGCGCAGCATGTCGCGGGTTCGATTCCCGCACGGAACAAATATTTGTACGACCTACAAGTATTTGTTCCGAGTCTGGGTGTTTTTCTATCTATAATATGTATGTATTTACAAAAAAAAAAAAAATGTATATAAGTAGTTTATCAGCCATCTCGTTACCATAACACAAGCATTAGGTTGCTTAGCTTGGGACTAGATGGCGTTGTGTGAAATGTCCAAGGATATTTATTTATATTTATTTATTTATTTATTATCGTTACTATTACTCCAGAATAGTACGTGAAGCGGTTGAAATCAGGAAATATAAAATTTCAACAGAGAGGATGGATACCGACTGCCTACAACTTGGAATCCAGTCATTAGCAGGTGCAAACAACGCCGGTCGTCCGACGAGGTCCGCCAGTGTGTAGACGTCCTTAGTGTTGTGTGTAGAAGTACCGACAGTGACATTTATAAAAATTGTGAAGACCAAGTGAGGGTAGATGCACATACCCGCACTTTACGAAGACGTCGCTTAGCTGTCATCAGTCCTCCCGTGACCACGATCGCTGCAAGGCGGTCGAAACGTCGGGAAACAAGTAGGTACCTGTTTACCTCGTTAAAAAGAATATCGCGATATGACCCGTTTTCGATAATGTTTTATAATATGTTAATATGTACTTATAATTAAATAGAATAGAAGTAACACGGCTAGGTTGCGGGTAAACGTTATACATTACAGGCAAATGCTCCCGGTGAGTAGCTTATTGCACAACATAATCATCCTATAATGTTCCCACTCCTAGGACACAGGCATCCTCTCTGTGAGATGGAATGGCCCGTAATCCACCACCACGCGGGCCCAGTGCGGGTTCGTAGATGTCACATGTCTTCGAATTTTTGGTTCTAGGACGTGCCGGTTTCCTGAGGATGGTTTGCTTCACCGATTTGAGAGCAGAGGTGATGAAATAATTTACAACAAGTAAAGTGCCTATCTGGGTTCGAACCTACGACCAATCAACTCGTATGTGGCAGCCGTTACCACTGGGCCACCACTGTTCGCATCTTATTGCGGCAGTTATAAATTATAAGTAGGTAATTCTAATTACAACAATGCGTCACTAAAAAAGACGCAAACAAAATTTGTAGGCAGTTCTAAGACAGCATTTATTATACATAGATTAATTTAATGAGATAGCATTCAGTCGCCGGCTCAGCGACAATTAAAATAGAGTAGTATCTTGATTAGAGAAACTCGACGAATGATTTGCAACTAGCCTCTACATTCTCTATGACTTTTTTTTATGGCTGACGGAAGCTTAATTTTTAATGTGTTAAAAAAACAGCTTAATTTAACAGTCATATTTACTTTTTAATTAGTCAGTTAGAAACGGTATGTTAACTTGCCATAAAAAAAGAACTTTTAAGATAATATTTGCAGAATCAATAGTAGTCTTTTTCGCTTGTCACCTCTAATTAAAATTTATCTAACATTTTCTATTAGAGGCCGACTGACGAAGATAACATAAGACAAAACATCACGCTGTATTCCACGAAAGGATTGGCAGAGGTGGACCTATAGCGCACCAACATTTTGCCAGTTATGTTAAAATCTCATCAATCAATCTGCCTAGCCTTTTCCCAACTCTGTTGGGGTCGGCTTCCAGTCTAACCGGATGCAGCTGAATACCAGTATTTTACATGGAGCGACCGCCTATCTGGCCTCCACAACCCAGTTACTGGGTAATACAATACCCCTTGGTAAGACTGGTTGTCAGACATTCAGCCTTCTGACGACCCGTAACGACTGTCAAAGATCCACGAATAACAGCCGGGACCAACGGCTTAGCGTGCTTTCCGAGGCACGGAGGAATCCCGGTATGTTAAGATGGTCACCCATCCACGGACCAACCCCGGCAAACGTAGCTTAACCTGACGGATCGACCCATGCGGCTGTTATTACTTAGCCATGAGCCCCTCCTATGTTAAAGTATCATGTGGGATGAGCCTATTGGCATCATATCATAAGCATAATCAGCCTATAGTGTTCCCACTGCTGGGACACAGGCCTCCTCTTCGTGAGAGGGAGAGGGCCCAGTGCGGGTTGGTATATGTCACATGTCTTCGAATTTTTTGGTTCTAGGACATGCCGGTTTCCTCACGATGTTTTCCTTCACCGTCTTGAGGTTAAAGCTCGTGGCGGGGTTCGAACCTACGACTACAACAGACTCAACTCGCTCTCATTGACGTCAACCGAACACAAATTCTGTCTCCGCGACTACTCTGAAGATGTCTGGAGAGACAGAAAAAAAAATTAAAATTCATTTGTAATTCAAATGATTTTTTTTTTCTACTGTTTGGTTTACGAGTGCAATGTGCAATGTAGCATTCAGCCTTGTCTTCACACAGACAGCAGATTCTTTTTTTGAATTTGGCATTAGGTTATGTCTGTCTGGAGTTCCTATTGGCTATTGTCTAGTCAGGAAATGAGGTTCATTATTTCATGTAGAATGTTTGGCATTGGCTGAAAAATTGTGTTGAAAAGTAAGTTTTTTTTTAAACTGATAATTCTATTTTCTTTTACACTGCTGCATAAAAACAAGAAATGAGTTTTCTTGCATTCTACAATTTTGTCATTAATCAATGCTCGTGCGTTGACAGCCAGACATTCAGTTGACTTGTAAAAATGAAATAATGTTAAATTGTAAGACTACCTACCTACATGTCTTCAATCCAATGTTGGCTTAGGTACAGTCAGCAACAAAAGTCGATTAACACTTTAGTTTTCTAAATTTGAATTATTGCGAAAAATACTTCATTAAAATCGGAAAAGATGTAAATTTTAAAGAAAATTAACTCTTATCTAAGAAATGAAATGCTAAAAAGCAGGTTAGTGTATCATTTTGTGTTAATTTATATGATGTCAAAAAGTAGCAGTGTTAACCGACTTCTGTTGCTGACCGTACCTAGAAAAAAGATTTTAAAATGTTTAAAATTTCTCTCAAGTTATCCTAATCAACGAAGAGAATAAATTGAATGAATAAAAAAATAAGCTATTAAAATATTAATGAATTGGATTCGGCGTGTTAAATGATTCAAACAATTAATTATCCATAAATTAATTTAAATATTTTTCATTCATAATTAACATTTTTTTTGCGTAGTAAAAATAGACGAAAAATCTCTAACATTTTTCGTAGATAGTTTGGATCTACCTTGAACTCATCTATAATATCAAACATTAGCTTAAAACCACTCCACATCTGTATGTGGAGTGGTTTTAAGCTAATGTTTGATATTGGTCTGTGTCTGTACACAGACCTGTGATTTGACCGATTTCTGACAAAGCGCGACAAAATCCCAAAACAATATTATGTTTTCCATCATTTTCCAGATTTGCAGTAGATACAGTCGACTGCACATCAGGGATAGCAATTTGAAAGTGACAGCGCATTTATATCGTAACAGTAAGGGCGGTTTTCGTAATGCAAATATTACTATTGATGTGCGGTTAACTGTACCTACCGTCAAACACGTTTCGGTGGCTACACATCATCTTATTGAGATCTTAATTGTTATCATACAACTGGGTTTTCTACTTATATGGGCACTCTAATTAGATTATTATTTGGCTCATTTAGAATTATTCCGCTGTAAATAATGGACAACGTGGTCATACTTGTTAGGGTTGCCGACCCCGTAGCGATGTTTCTTGATAAGATTGGTTCACTAAGGCCCTTTCTACACACACGTTTTTCTTGGCGTGAAAACTATGGTTGATTCACCGTGGGCAGGCAAGGTCGACAGTGTTGTATGGATCACTATGGAAGCTTATTGGTAGACACGGCGCCGCCGAAAGCGCATAAACAGGTCCAAATAGTGACGTCAAAAAGAAAATACCCCATGTGTGTTCCGCGATTTTTTGTAGTCATTTTTGTTTTTGTATTTTTTTTTGTGACATGAAAGTAATATTCAAGACAACAATGTCACAAAAAAGATCTGAAAAATAGCGACTACAAAAAAAGATATGAATTTTTGAAGCTGCACCGGCAGAAAACAAAGGCAAGAACATCTCGAAAACTACAAAAAATCGCGGAACATAGGTACATGGAGTATTTCCGAATACCCCTGGATATGAGGAATTCAGATTTTTCTTTTTAACGTCAATTTTGACCACTCACAAGCTCACACCATTTTTCTACGGCGCGGTCAGCGCCGTAGAAAAACGACGTATAACACGCTGTACAACGGTCCTTACATTTACGGTCATAGACGTACGTCATAACAGGACCTTCAAACGCCCACTGCTGAACTTCAACCCACTAAATTAGCTAATCGTGAAGGAATTTAGCCAAAGTTTACACACCTACAATGTTTTCCTAGCCCGTAACTGGGTATAGACCTTTCTTCCCTAATATGTTTCTTAAACTGCTGGTAAGGTTAAGATTTGAAGAATTTTTACATAACGATTTATGTATTTTTAATCGTTATAGCTAAATTTTAGCTGAAGCGCTTACGAACAAATTACTAAAAGGGCCTATTTCCCGATGTCCGAATAGCCACAGTACTTAACGAATAAATTAAAAGATGGAACAGAATTTTGTTAATAGGAACTTAATAATCATAAGTGGTGAAACAGGCCCAAATTGTTATTAAAAGCCATTGAATTTGCCATATAACTCTTGTACCTTCGATACTTAATACTTTCACCACACCAGCAGAAGCTGATCCCACCTTGGTAAAGGTCTCAAGAATGATAGGTCTGCTTAGCCTCAACAAGAAACAATACTCCAACAAGTGCCTCAAAGTTCAAAGTTTCTCAAAAAACATGGCCGAATCGACCCCTAAGTGCACAGACTATAAAATAGAAATGAAATCCGTGTCGACATGTGTAGTGTCGGTCTCTTAGACCATTAGATAGTTGTTGCCGTCTCGATATTGTCTGGGTGTGGTCCAATGTACCCGCTAACTTATCGGTATGTGATCGAAACTGGTAGCAGTATTCTGCTGATAAATAGTTGAAAATGTTGTGTGTGTTTTTGATATTCAGTCGTATCTGACTGTTTACTGTTACTGTATCAATGGAATATCTGGGATATTGTTGTGGAGTTACAACTTTTATCGATTTTCAAATCATATTTTCGCCAACATATTTTGAGATTGAGAAGCGTGTTATTAGCTAAGATTTATCATCATCCATCATTCAACTGCCCTTATCCCAAGTTTTGGGTCAATTATTAGGTAATTATTGTAGGTACTATTACCACCCTACCCTTCCCTTCCCTACCCTTTCCCTACCCTTTGTCATTATTTTACTGTTGGACTCTCAATGACATTAAAGGAGCTCGTGGCTAAGTAATAACAGCTGCACAGGTCGATCGATCAGGTTAAGCTACACTTGCTGTCCATGGATGGATCTTTACTACCAAGACCCCGCCGTGCCTCGAAAAGCACGTTAAGCCGTTGGTCCCGGCTGTCATTCGTGAAAGTTTGACAGTCGTTACGGGTCGTCGGAAGCCCGAAAGTCTGACAACCAGTCTTACGAAGGGGTATCGTATTACCCAGTTACTGAGTTGTGGAGGTCAGATAGGCGATCGCTCCATGTAAACTACTGGTACACAGCTGCATTCGGTTAGACTCGAAGCCGACCCCAACATAGTTGGGAAAAGGCTAGGCAGATGATTCTCAAGGACATTAAATCTGGCTAGACTGAGTACATACCTAGCTGAAATGAAGAAAGAAGCGAATTACTTACAAAATTGAGCAGGAACTAAATTGGGAAAAAAAGGGTGCCAAAAACGCAGGACGTATCTTAAATTGACACAATTTGCAAGGGGACTCTCTAAATTGCAATTTAGAAATTAGTTTCAAGGCATTTAGAATCTAACTAAGTATATTTCACTGACACTGAACTGAATACAACGTGTCATTTTGCATTCTCGTCTGAGGGTGTGATACAGAACATCAAACCGAACAACTTTCTCCATGGGACCAACATCGTAATCGAAAAAAATTTCAACTGTCCCACAGAAAACTTCAATGCTGATTGAGGCTGATTATAAAATCTAGCCGTCGTGACGTCTGACGAAATCGTGACGTCATGCCATATTTTAACTCAAAGTATCGCCGTAATCTTTTAATTACTTAAAAAAAGAAAAAATACGTGTTCAATATTTTTTTATTATCTGCATGACAGACAAAAAGAAAGAATACGTTTTTATCATCATCTATTATCGTCTCTCACTAACACTTGCTTGTCTTTATTTCCAGTGTCTCAGACTACTCCACTAGCTTAAACTGACTAATTGCACTCGCCTGTCTCACTCGCTTATTTCTAACTTGCGCTTAACCGATTAAACAATAATTGATGTTAGATCAAACAGAACCGGGCCAACGCCTGTCTCGATACAGACTCTTTGTTAAGATATATAGTTTCCAAGCTAGAATATAAATATGTGGGACAAAAATAAATTGTGCTGGCTACTAGTGAGTAGAATGTGGCTGGAATTATATTTGTACGTAGCGAAATGACGCGGAACCAAGTGGGTTTCTGATTGTGTCTTTAACAATTGATGATTTTTAGGGTTCCGTACCTCAAAAGGAAAAAACGGAAACCTTATACTTATAGGATCACTCGTGTGTCTGTCCGTCCGTCTGTCACAGCCAATTTGCTCTCAATTTAACGGACCGATTTAATTGAAATTTTGTACACATATGAATTTCTGTGACCCAAACACGGACGTGTAAATAAATACATTTTGAGTATGGGGGGGCCAATAAAAAAAAGTTTTGCAAATTGTACCGTGTGATACAAATGAAAGCTAGGGCTTACTGTGAGCGTCTCAAATATTTTTTTTTATAATTTTAAAACAAATCGTTTTAAAATTATTTAAGAAGATAGACGAAAATTTACTATTCCCTCCCCCTTATCTCCGACTAAAATTTTGAAAAAAAAAATACAGAAAATAGTTCTATTGTATATTACACGAAAATTGATAAGTCTGTGGTCTTAAAATAAATTATTATTATTATTAAAAATTATTGTATAATAATTGCCAATAGCCAAAGAGCTATAAGTACAGTTGTTCAAATATTGTCTAAATACTGTCGTTTGTCTTGTTTATAACAAGAATCCAGATGACACGATATTTATTCGTATTCAAAACTGAAACTTTTCGATGAATAATTTATGAAACATTTTGTATGTATCTGAATTGTGATTTACATTGTATTATTATGGTTCACGCTTGACATTGCCTTAAATTTTCAATGTTCAATTCTTCTAATCTAGACGGTTGGATCTTTTGGAAACATACGGCGGTGTTTTATATTTGTGCCTGACGCGGTTCAAACTATTGTTTTCGAATGGTATAATGTGTAAAGTCAAAAATGCTGTTTCTACACCAAAATTACATAATCTGTCGTAACGGGAATAATTTTGTTCAGAGTTGAAAAATAATATAAAAAGGTACTTACTTGAGTTATATTAATAAAGCCACCATAAAATTTTAACAAACATGTGTAAACTGAGATATTTGACTACATACACATACATAAACACACGCCTTCTTCCCATTGGGGTAGGCTACAGAACACCACCTGCTACGCCGCCTGCTGCTAGTTGACTCCTAATATTAAAAACCGGTCAAGAGCGAGTCAGACTCGCGCACCGAGGGTTCTGTTCCGATTTCTGAAAAAGTGTGCTATTTAGAGACAACGTTTTATTTTCCTGTAATGTTTATTCTATTACATAGAATAATTTCAGATTTTTCTCTATGCAAACTTCGGAGACAAGGGGAGGCGGAACGGTATTTTTTTTTCATTTTTCATCAACAGTCGAAAACTATGCGGCCTAAAAAAAATACAACAATGTTTGAGAATGTGCAAATAATGATACCCCATATGCCCTAGTAGCCCCTTTGAATCATTAAGACACCTTTCAGTCCCTGTTCCAAATAAAAAAATATTTCTTTCTTATTTTTAAAATAGTTGGGTAAACGTCATCTAAAACTGTTCCAAATTTCAAGTTGATGGCATTAGTAGTTCTTGAGTTATCCAGCTGTGACAGACAGACAGACTGAGTCGCACAAAAAGGGTTCCTTTTTACCCTTTGGGTACGGAACCCAAAAAAGCCCCGTCATTTGTTGAATAAAGCGCAAAAGAAACAAGCAAAAACAATATCCAAAACAAACAAAAGCTATTTCATAATCAGCTACCGATTCAAATCTAAACTGCCCACAAAAACAATCGTTAAACAAAGAGATAAACGTCTCGAGGCACCTCTTCATAATAAACAGTGCGTCAAACAGTGTCCGTTATTCTATTAGCTAAGGTAATGCAACATACAGTTATATGTTATGCGTTTTTTGACTGGGCGACGCGGCGGCGCTCGAGTTTGGCTGCCGTATGCCAAACAGGCCAGTGACTGTGGCCGACGGGCGGTTAGGGTTGGTATTAATAACAGTATTTTATCTACTAAGTACTTTTCTTTTTTTTTATTGATGTCAGATTTTAATGCTATTTGAATCTGAGTTTGTTTAGAATTTCATGGGATTTTTTTTGCGTGTAACCCTAATTCAAATCTGCCTAACCTTTTCCCAACTGTGTTGGGGTCAGCTTCCAGTCTAACCGGATGCAGCTAAATACCAGTATTTTACATGGAGCGACTTCCTATCTGACCTCCACAACCAAGTAACTGGGTAATACGATACCCCTTGGTAAGGCTGGTTGTCAGACTTTCGGGCTTCTGACGACCCTAATGACTGTCAAAGATCCACGAAAGACAGCCGGGACCAACGGCTTAACGTGCTTTCCGAGGCACGGAACCGGAAGGCGTGTAACCCTAATTATTTTTCTAAAATAAAAATAGCCTAAGTTACTCCTTACAACATCAGCCATATTCCAGTGAAAGTCCCGTCAAAATCGGTGTAGCCGTTTTGGAGATTAAAACAACAGAGTTTCAGTTTTGGACATCAGACAGACAAATAATTTAAAAATTACTTTTTTTTAAAAGCTGTTAGGTATTTTGACAAAACAGACATTTCAATTTTATTTATTTGTAGGTACAGATTTTTCTTTGTTTTGGAAAAGATGTCCAATCATTTAGAACTTTAGCTAAGTACCTAAATAGATTTTTTCTGTTGACCATTAAAATAACAGTAAGAAGTTAAAACGAAATGGTTTTTGACATCTTTTTTACGTTAATTGTAAAAGTGGTATTTTCGTTGCTTGGTGTCCAAAAAATCACTCAAACAGTGAGTTTTTTTTTTTTGTGATATTAAGTATTTAGGTCAATTGTGTCTAATCCACAGCCACTAAAAACAACCTGTTCACGTTAAACGGTTATTTGAGAAAAAAAATTAATACCGAAACAAGTTGATCCGAAATAATTCCGTTTCTTCGCTCGTTAGAACATCGCGCTTGTTAAAATTATTACCAACGCGAATAAAACTGAAAAAAAAAATGTGTTTGTGATAAAGAAAGAAGTTTCTTTGTATAGGTATGTCTTGCGATTTGTAGTAGGTATCTAGTTATTATTATAGATAAGCTTTTGCCCGCAGCTTCGCCCGCGTAGATGTCGGAAAATGTCCCACGGGAACGTACTACTGGAATTAAAAGTACCCCCATGTGGTAATCCAGGTTAACAATGTATTAATTCCGTAATACATTGTTTCTATTGGTTTACGCAGCCGACGCCAGTAAAGCTCCCAGTCGGCATGATTTTTTCCGACATCTTCAACAATCATCGTCATAATTCAGCCTAATTACACAAAACCTTAATGAATTATAAACCTAAAACTTCCTCATAAATCACTCCGTTCATTGGTGAAAATCGTATGAAAATCCGTTCGGTAGTTTTTGAGTTTATCGCGTTCAGACAGACGGCTGGGGGACTTTGTTTTATAATTATGTAGTGATTAGTACGTAGAGTCTAAACATTAAAACAAAAAACTAAGGCTACATTTTTTTAATGCTTTGTGATTTTAATGTTTAACAATTTACAACAAAAAATAAATAAAATCAATAAACTAGATTCGAAAAAAAAAAACAAAAATCTGTTTAATATTTTTCACACCACCTGCTCGAAAATGTCAAATTATATGTCAAGCAACCTTAACCTAAAGTGAGTCATTAGTGGCCGGGGGCACAGCCGGTCAATAATGTTGTACTGGATTTCATTATGACAATAATGTGGTCAATAATGTGATTTGAATTTGGAATCTCACATGCTCAGCTAAATTGGCAGTATAGTACTAACAAACACCCTTTGGTGCCAGAAAGAGGAAAGCTATTCTCGAAACCCTTACTACGCGTGGATGATATTCTCGATTTCCTACAAAATCATAACGACTGCTTCTTCATATTGTTGCCATGTTTTCGAAGACATAATATTGTAAGAATAATTAGATAACTACGAACCATTTTTTTTTCTTTAATTCCACATCAACATCTATAAACGTACCAAAAAACTTAACTTTATCTTTGCACAACTGGACTAATGTCTCAAATGTTACCATTAACTTCAATTAATATGTACCTAAGTGCATATAACTAACTAGTTCTAAATATGTTATTCTTACTGTTTATTTATTTAATAAATACTTTGGTTTTCGTACTATGGCTATTATTTTCTCACAGTAGGTGTAAAAAGTAAAGTATCCTCCCCTGGGCTAAAGGTGTCTTTGCCTTGGGCTAGCTTGAATCTCTCGCTGCATTCAGGATTCTTGTATTAACTCCCTCGCTTCGCTCGTGAGTTAAACTCTTAACTGCCTCGCTGCGCTCGGGAGTTAAATCCCGAATCCTTCATTGCGCTCCAGATTCAATATGACGCCCGTGACATAAGACACAACTTTAGCCCCTCGGTGCATAATCTACTATTTTCACCCGAGGTAGGTAACCCTTTAAAAACCTAATTGGCGATTTATTTCGATCTAATACCAACAAAGTAATACCACTGGTATTTGTTTATTTAAACTTGTATTTATTTTCTTTTCCGAACGGATATCACTTTTTAAATAATTAAATTAACAACTTTGGTATCCGTTCGGAATAGAAAATAAATATGAGTTCAAACAAATAAGTGGTATTACTTTGTTGGTATTAGATCGGAATAAATGTAATTGGTAGCCCTACTGACAAGTTTAGAATGTCCTACCGTTCTCTAAACACATGTGAATATGGTCTAGTCTAACAACGAAATATCTAGATACCGTGACGTAAGACACTTTACAAAGATAAGCGAAAGGTTTTTAGGCCAAACGTTTAGGTTCATAAAATTAAATGTTCCACGATTTGGAAGCGATGCTCAATGTCCTTGTGTGAACAAATCGATAAAGATAGCTAATTTTAATAACTTCCATTGGACGAGATATTGGTGATCAGCTGATTTGAGAGCAGTGGAGAGACAGTGGTGACAGCACCGACTTTAGGTGTCATAGGTCGCGCATACGAACTAAAGCAGACACTTAACTTTAGGTGTCATAGGTCGCGCATACGAACTAAAGCAGACACTTAACTTTAGGTGTCATAGGTCGCGCATACGAACTAAAGCAGACACTTAACTTTAGGTGTCATAGGTCGCGCATACGAACTAAAGCAGACACTTAACTTTAGGTGTCATAGGTCGCGCATACGAACTAAAGCAGACACTTAACTTTAGGTGTCATAGGTCGCGCATACGAACTAAAGCAGACACTTAACTTTAGGTGTCATAGGTCGCGCATACGAACTAAAGCAGACACTTAACTTTAGGTGTCATAGGTCGCGCATACGAACTAAAGCAGACACTTAACTTTAGGTGTCATAGGTCGCGCATACGAACTAAAGCAGACACTTAACTTTAGGTGTCATAGGTCGCGCATACGAACTAAAGCAGACACTTAACTTTAGGTGTCATAGGTCGCGCATACGAACTAAAGCAGACACTTAACTTTAGGTGTCATAGGTCGCGCATACGAACTAAAGCAGACACTTAACTTTAGGTGTCATAGGTCGCGCATACGAACTAAAGCAGACACTTAACTTTAGGTGTCATAGGTCGCGCATACGAACTAAAGCAGACACTTAACTTTAGGTGTCATAGGTCGCGCATACGAACTAAAGCAGACACTTAACTTTAGGTGTCATAGGTCGCGCATACGAACTAAAGCAGACACTTAACTTTAGGTGTCATAGGTCGCGCATACGAACTAAAGCAGACACTTAACTTTAGGTGTCATAGGTCGCGCATACGAACTAAAGCAGACACTTAACTTTAGGTGTCATAGGTCGCGCATACGAACTAAAGCAGACACTTAACTTTAGGTGTCATAGGTCGCGCATACGAACTAAAGCAGACACTTAACTTTAGGTGTCATAGGTCGCGCATACGAACTAAAGCAGACACTTAACTTTAGGTGTCATAGGTCGCGCATACGAACTAAAGCAGACACTTAACTTTAGGTGTCATAGGTCGCGCATACGAACTAAAGCAGACACTTAACTTTAGGTGTCATAGGTCGCGCATACGAACTAAAGCAGACACTTAACTTCGTACGAAATTTATTTCATCATCACTGCTATCAAAACTGCGAACGAAAACATCGTGAGGAAAAATTAAATCATCCACCAAGAAGTGTTTATTTTTAATTTTTAGGGTTTCGTACCTCAAAAGAAAAAAACGGAACCCTTATAGGATCACTTGTTTGTCCGTCTGTCTGTCTGTCTGTCCGTCTGTCTGTCTGTCTGTCAAGACCCTTTTTCTCACGAACGCGTGGAGGTATCAAGTTGAAATTAATACCAAATACGTAAGTCTATAATCCCTTAGGAGTTCTAAAAAATCAAGCTTCTAGGTCAACGCAATAAAAAAATACGGCCATTTATGCGACATTTTTTGATACTCGCAAGTAAATCAAAACATATAGAGTACTTCCCGTTGACCTACAATAATGAAATTTGGCAAGAAGCAAGATCTCATAGCACAAGTAAAAGAAAAAAGTCCGTAAATTGTTAATTTATTATTCCATCACAGCATTTTTTTTTTTGGCATTACAATGTTAAGTTTGTTTTTAGGATAAATTCTTTTCAACTACGGAACCCTTCATTGTGCGTGGTGCGACACGCACTTGACCAGTTTTTCAGAGTTAGTGCAAAAGTAAAGGTTGTTAGTTTTTATGAGTACCTACCTACTAATGTATTATCGTCATACGAAGGAACAAGAGACGTTGAAATCTGACGAAGATTACATCAAGAAAAGGGGGAACATCCTCCTGTGTGCTAAAAACAACACACGATCACCAATCCATCATCCGCGGTGATTCAATAATGGCAATAAATATATCCTCTAACCTTTGATTGCAGCGGTCATTGAGAGACAACGAGAACAACTCATGCTTACCTACTTAATAAAGTACCTAACAAATAAAGTACCTAACGAATGAATACTAGGTAACAACTAGGCACTAAATGGTTTGTGAAATTCGCCTTCACCTACCGGCCAATGCATTTTTAGGGTTCCGTACCAAAATGGTAAAAAAGGAACCCTTATGGTGTGACTAAGTCTGTCTGTCTGTCTGTCTGTCTGTCACAGCTGGATATCTCGAGAACTACTAATGCTATCAACTTGAAATTTGGAACAGTTTTAGGTGACGTTTATCCAACTATTTTGAAAATAACAAAGAAATAAAAATATTCGTATTTTTTTTGCAACAGGGACTGAAAGGGGGTCTTAACAATTCAAAGTGGAGCTACTAGGGCATGGGGGGTACCAAATAAAAGAGCGCTATTTGTACATTCTCAAACATTTTTTTTAAGCCCTGCAGTTTTCGACTTTTGATGAAAAATGTAAAAAAAAATACCGTCCGCCCCCTTATCTCCGAAGTTTGCAAAGAGAAAAATCTGAAATTCTATGTGATAGAAGTTTATGTAAAGATTACGGGAAAAATAAAACGATGTCTCTAAATAGCATACTTTTCAGAAATCGGAACGGAACCCTCGGTGCGCGAGTCCGAATCGCTCTTGACCGGTTTTTTTTTATCTCAAAACATATGCCTAAGTAAACGTACTAGTACGTACGTGTAAGTTTTATCATGTAGGTATGGCTCTAGCTTTGCATTTTTTCCCGTTTTAATTTGTAGGGTTCCGTACCTCAAAAGGAAAAAACGGAACACTTATAGGACCACTTCATTGCCCGTCTGTCGTTGAAATTAATATCAAATACCCAAAGTCCCTTGAAGTTCTAAAAAAAAAATCAAGCTTCTAAGTCAACGCAATAAAAAAATACGGCCATATATGCGACATATTTCGATACTCGCAAGTAAATCAAAACCTATAAGGTAGTTCCCGTTGACCTAGAATCAGGAAATTTTGCAAGAAGCAAGATCACACAGCACAAGTAAAGGCAAAAGTCCGAAAATTGTACATTTGTAATTTCATCACATAATTTATTTTTTTTTGGAATTGCAATTAAGTTTGTTTTTGGGATAAATTCTTTTCAACTATACAGAACCCTTAAATATGCGTGGTCCAACATGCACTTGCCCGGTTTTTTAAATTCTTTACGAATGTAATTTTTACCCGCCTGCGGCGAAACCCAAAAGGATTTTTGAGCAAATTTTTACCTAAAATAATATTGTGATCGTTTCAGCTGGGTATGTATGTACAATAGTTCGTCCTTGAAATATCACATTGTTTTAGAGCAAAGACACACTGAAGGCTTATCTAGGAGTAGTAGTTAGCGGATCTAGTTGTCAAGTCGAGACTGAAAGCGATTTTTGTCTTTTATTTTATTAATAAAATAATACCCGGCTGTTATGTATTGTTTCTTTCGTTGCTTTGCTTTGTATTTGGGTTCGTTTATTTTTCTAAGAGGGATAAAATGTTTTTACTATTGTTGTTTTATTTTTTTAAAGTAAACCTTCCTATAGAGCACTGAAAATGCTGCTGCCAAAGCCTATCAATCTATCAATCTGCCTAGCCTTTTCCCAACTATGTTGGGGTCGGCTTCCAGTCTAACCGGATGCAGCTGAATACCAGTATTTATTCATCTTTAATGACACTCGCTGGTAGATAGAGCACAGCACACTTACAATCTCTAGCGAGAGAAGGAGGTAGTAGGTTGAGGGACCTCCCTACCTCATTCTTATGAACTTATCCTCATATTAACACTCATTTTCACACGCTTTTATTAGCTTCACCTGTATGTTTGTATGTAACGGAATCTGTGAACTCGATTTTTGCACACTTTAAATGTCCCGATTAATTCGAAATTTTGCTCACTTATCGGGGCCCGGTGACAATACAATAATTTAAAATAAAAATATACTTTAAAAAATTATAATAATTATAAAATAAATTTTATTTGAGAAATTCTACTCCAAAAAAAATAAAAATAAATTATAGTTAAAAAGAGCTAAAAAGTAAAAAATTAAAAAAAACGTGGGGTGCTTTGTACGACATTCTTACACTAACTCTGTACCTAATTCGAAAGCACCCCAGGCTTCTTTTTTTAAATTTTTAGTTCAGTTTAATTGTATTAAAGCGTGTTTTTTAGTTTTTTTTTTTAATATAATTTATTCCCTGGCGCATCTCTCCGCTCCCCGCTCGCACTGCGCCACCGGCGGCCCCACGGCACTTGCAGTCCGATTCGATTTTAGGTCGTCGCCTTACATAACAATTGAATAATGGCGCACACGCATACCGTCCGGCCGCTAACACAAACTACACACAGCTGCACTTGTGATACAAGTTTATGTATTTACTCATTATCTCGGGTAAACAGAGTAAAACTACTTTACTACGGGAAGCGTTTTGTTAGATAAGTGTCATATTTAAAAGGCCTATCACAAAATTGCGTTTTGACAGATTAGTTATATTAAAGCACGGTGACGCATTCGCAACGATTGTTTAAAGTATGGAATTTTAATTTCTTATGAACAAAATGTTTATTCTGGTATACATTTTACGTAATAATATTAAATTAGTAAGGAGTTTACATACTAATAACTATTCTAAACCACTCATTTTAAGTCAAAGTTGTTAAATTATTTCGGTTTCTCAGAATAATAACGCAATTTAACGTAAAAATCACGATCGAAATGTAATAGGGCCCTTAAAATCCCGGAAGATGTGAATGGGACTTTATTGGACGTTTGCTCGGGAAAGGCCTCTTTTGAATCTATATTTATAGACTCAAAAGATAGTGCTTCTGTAATATTGACTTTTCAAGTCCAATTCTAAGGCTCAAAAGGCTTTTTCTTAAAATTAAGAGACCACCTCACAAGTCTAAATTACCACCCCTAACAGAAATGGAATGTAAGGGAAAATGTCAATATGGCCAGCGGAGCCGATATATTGGCACAAAACACTATCACCAATCTGTCTTCTAAGCATGGTGATTAGGACCAAAACCGTCTTACCATAATTGGGACACCCATGTCTAACAAGCATAAAAGATCCGAAGTCTCTTATGATGGATGCGCAAAGGTAGCCCGTGAAATTCAAATTTCATGTCATTGATTTCGTGACAATTTAGAACAAATCTAACTTAGAGAGACGTATTGATGATTCCAATGGTGATTATGTAAATACATATTTGTTACAGTCACGAATCATATTTTGATCAAGATACAGTTTGACACTGACCTGCAAATTCCAACAAGGATAAGGAAAATTTGAATTTCGCGGCTTTGCGCATTAACCTTAAGGAAAATGCACAATATACCTATCTGAGAACGGGACCGGAAATTAGCAACATCCTAATGTTATCCATTGTATTGGCCTTGCGAACTAGGTCTTATAGTGCATTAATCTTTGTAAGCAAGAAGATTTAATGCTGCTGTGTATGAGACATTGCCAAGCGTGGAGGTTATATCAACACCCCGGACAATCGTTTGATAGGTATTCGGAAGCTCATAATTATCAAGATCTCGTGGGAAAGGTAGGATTATACATTGAGTTAATACGAAGTTTTCGGGATTCCCATCTTAACCTGCAAGCAATACACTCGATCAATGGTCAGGAAGGTTCTAAAGAACAGTATCATGTCGGATATCATCCAAGATCAAACACTTACAGCTCATGAATGTCATCATTGCAAGAGTGTTGCAGTCTTCAGTATTGCGGAATAGAGAATGGTAATACTGGGAGCAAACATATTGTCAACAAGACAAGATGGTGAAAATCCTGGGTGTCCCTTACAAGAAAGTTAAGCGCCATGTAAAAGTTAAGTTTATTTTAGAGATTTTAGAGATTTACAAGGACAATAATGCGCGTAGCAAAGATGAAGGCTTTATATGAAGACAAGGAAGTTGTGCCAGTGCTACCAATTAATAATACTAGACATGAAAGAGAAGGGAGTGAATGATAGCGTGACGGTTGACAGGGGAGAATGGAAGAAGAAAACGTGTTGCGCCAGCCCCACGTACCATGGGATAAGGGCAGAAAGATGATGATGAGACTGCACTGAAATGTTGCCAATGCTAATGAATTTAAATGTTGTAAACACGCCGTATTTCACGTTAAAATTAAGTTAAAAAAACTCATGCACTTCCCCAGCTGTCTTGAAAAAAAGTGTAGATGAGACAAAACTGTCCACTTAGCACAAAATCTGCATCAGCATGGCGCTTCCCGCAATAATCTCCTACCGTGCAGGGTCAAGACATGCAAACCCATAAATTTCCCATTCAATACCCATGTCCACAAAGCTGTCCCCGCTTGGCTACACTTGTTCCCATAACCTATGGCTTGTACCATAGAAAGTCCATTCAATTCAATGTACCAATGGACAGATGCATGTGTTTAGTGGTGCCGTTACTTGGATATTGTCGGACAAATCGTGGACTAAAGATCATGGGAAACATGTCCAGTCTTGGCGACAACTTCACTTGCCGTGTTTAGCTTTGTAGTCAGTAAATAATGTTCGAGAGCTTGTAAGAGAATGAGGTGTTTGTCGCTGTAAGATTGAGATAGGAACTTTCGATAGCAGTTTGTCTTGTTGCGAATGTTTCAACTGATGTATGAGAGAAATCTAGTGGGAGATTTAACCTGGTCCTGTTGATAAGCAATCTGCGGGATTTTATGGGTTCTTTTTGTTGTTAAACTAGAAAGGGCCCAGTTGCAGAAGTACCTTAGTTCAAATATCGAGTTTTGCAAGAGAAGGAGAAAAGCTTGTAAATATGCGTTGGAAATTTTTCATCTTAGAAAAAGGTTAATAATGATACGTCAGAACTAGCACTTTCCACGCGGTTTCGCCAGCGTGGGTGTCGGAAAATATCCCACAGGAACGTGCTACCGGGAAATCCTTCCTTATTCCTTGTATATAATAGGTCTTTACCTATGAAATTGCTGTTTTGTATGAAAAAATTGAAACGAATTTTTTTCATGTATTTTTTATTTGTATTAATCGAAGTAATCACCCATGCAATCAATGCATCTTTGCCAACGCAGTGGCAGTTTATTGATGCCCTTCTTAAAGAAATCAGCTGGTCGGGAGGCAACAAATTCTTCAAAGGCATTTTGTACTGCCTCTCGGGTATTGAATTTTTTTCCCGCCAAGAAGTTATCCCAATTCTGGAAAAAGTAGTAGTCTGTAGGCGCAAGGTCTGGTGAGTAGGGCGGATGACGGAGAGCTTCCAACACCAGTTCTTGCAACTTGGAGACCGTCTGCTGTGCAGTATGAGGTCGCGCGTTGTCGTGCAGGAGCAGCGGAGACGAGCGATTGATCAATGCTGGTTGGAGATGTGCCAGCTTCTCCATCATTGTGTTCAGTTCTTCACAGTACACATCTGCAGTAATGCTCACCCCGTTTGGTAAGAAGCTGTGATGAATCACACCGGCGCTAGACGACCAAACAGTGACCATCACTTTTCTAGGGGTAAGTTTCCGTTTAGGGCATTGTTTAGGTGCTGAACCAGGATCCAACCAACTTGCTGAGCGCTTGCGGTTATCAAACAGAATCCATTTTTCATCGCAGGTAACAATGCGGTTCAAAATTCCTTCATTTGTGTGTCTGTTGAGCAGTGCAAGGCACGTCTCGACGCGTACTTCGCGCTGGCGATCATTGGGTTCGTGGGGCACCCATTTGTCAAGCTTTTTTACCTTGCCAATTTGACGCAAATGGACCAACATTGTTTTGACGCTAACGTCGAAAGCTGCTGCTAATTCAGCCGTAGATTGTGTATCATCAGCTTCCACAACCGTCTTTAATTCGTAATTGTCGACCAAAGTCTTCGGACGACCGCGAGGTTCATTTTTCAGGTCGAAATTTCCAGAACGGAAGCGAGCAAACCAATAACAGGTGGTGCGTTGGTTTGTAGTGTTAGCTCCGTAAACGTCGTTGATGTTGCGTGCCGCTTGTGCCGCGTTGCTGCCACGACGGTACTCATATTCCATAATTACTCGAATTTTTAACGTATCCATGATGACGAAAAAGATTGAAATGCGATGAAAATGTAACACTAATCAATAAACAAATGACTACTTTTGGAAAAAAAAATCCATGTTTTTAAAATAAAATTAATTTGAAATTAGAATTCTTAGCCAAACAAAAATTATTTTGATTTGAAATGGCCAGTACTGCAGAACGGCAATTTCATAGGTAAAGACCTAATATTATAAAAGGAACCTCTGTGCAAAATTTCAGCTTTCTAGGTTCAAAGGTTTGGGCTGAGCGTTGATGAGTCAGTCAGTCAGGACTTCTCTTTTTATTTATATAATAATAAATAAATCAACTTATACTTGAGATCAAGAAACGACTTACTTATTTTCAAATAAATCAACTTTTCATAACATGATGAACTTAAGTCTAACTTAAGACTTAACTTCTCACTTATTTCCAAATCACACTACTCATTATCATCATCTTAGTTACTCATAGCCAATACAAGGAAAACCTGGAGATAACACAACAGTGGATACCTTATCAATTAATTTCAGCTAGGTAAGTATATTGTCATCACCTGTTAGGAAATATTGATTTTTGTTTGGACTTAGTGACTTTATGAGCTAAAATGGTAGCACTTAGTGACCAAGAGACTTCTTGCATTCAAAATCCGAAAATTAAAAAAGAATATTTTTGGATATTTGGGACTTAATTACTTAAAAAGAAGAGAAACAGAGTATTTTAATTTTGACATGTTCTACGCGTTGGTGGTATCAGATTAAGTGGACTTCGGGACTTCTGCAACTGCGCCCTTCGTCGTACTTTTCATTTATCTAGTTGAAGTTCTACCAAGTTGTAACTTCTCCATCCAAACCAAAAGCAAAGTGAAAGCAGTCCGCTTTTCGGGAATTTTCCGGACTCCGATATCGACTTTCGTCAATATTGAATCATCTAAAATGCAGTTAACCCCTCAAGTGTCGAATGCACCCCATGTGTGCATAAGAAAAACCTTTTTTTTATTAGGTATATAAGCTTATATATATATAAACGTTTATATATATAAACACCCTTTCCCACACTTAGTTGATCCAGCAGTGAGCCAATGCATTGTTGACTCCACCTTTCGTGTGGAATAACTTGACTCCGGTTTAGTATTTTTCGAGCGGAGCGGCAACGTCGCCTTCCACTTGGCGATGTTGCCAAATATATTTGCAGAAATATATTTATACTCGACATTTTTTTTACTCTAGCATCTAAACAAAAGTTGATCCGTAACGGTCAATTTTTTTATACTCAACAATACTTTTTGGCTCCGAATTTTATCTGAAGACCAATACTTATTGGCTCCATATACAGTGAATTTCAGATACTTCTAACATTATTGTTTTTTTAATTACACACTCCTTGCATAAAAATGATAATAATTTTCTACCTACATAAGTTGATCCACTCGATATTCTATACGCAATGTTTCATACATTGTTAGATCCACCTCTACTAAGAGGTGCGGCACCACGCACAGCATACTATGTGGTTCCGTTTTATACTCTCCTTGCGGAAATGCATACATACGTTGATCCAGTCGATTTAATATTCTCATTGCTTCATACGTTATTACATCCACCTCGAATATGAGGTTATAAGTACTAGGTGGTTCCGTTTTATACTATCCTTGCAGAAATGCATACAAACGTTGATCCACTCGATTTTATATTCTCATTGCTTCATACATTGTTAGATCCACCTCGAACATGAGGTTATAAGTACTATGTGGTTCCGTTTTAAACTCTCCTCGCAGAAATGCATACATACGTTGATCCACTCGATTAATTATATTCGCATTGCTTCATACATTGTCAGATCCACCTCGATTGGTTATAAGTACTATGTGGTTCCGTATTATACTCTCCTTGAAGAAATGCATACGTACGTTGATCTAGTACATTTTATATTCGTAATGCTTCGTACATTGTAAGATCCACCTCGAGTATGGTGGCGGATCCAACAATGTATGAAGTAATGCGAATATAAAATCGAGCGGATCAACATAAGTATGCATTACTGCAAGGGGTTTTTTCAGTTCTCTACGTTTAGCGGTCTAGGCGGCCGAAGTGTCTGTACGAAAACGCCACTACGTCAGTCCGACTCCAGGACCGTACCTCCAAACCTATCCTTCTGCAGCGAGGGGGACAGGGAGACGTTATCTCTCCGAAACTATTCGCCACTGCACTGGAGGATGCCTTCAAGGTTCTGGACTGGAAAGGGCTAGACATCAACATCAATGGCGAGTACGTCAGTCAACTTCGGTTTACCGACGATATAGTAGGCATGGCTGAGACTACGGAAGACTTTAGTACAATGCTCGATAACCTCAGTAGAGCTTTCGAAAGAGTGTGTCTTAAAATGAACATGGATAAGACATGGATGGATGGTCACGTCAAATGCCCATGTAGCACCCACTCTCATGAAGATCGGAGACACTACTCGAAGTTGTGGACGAGTATGTTGCTTAGGACAAACTGTCCAGTTAGGTAGGTCCAATTTCGAGAAAGCGGTCAATCGTCGAATACGACTCGGCTGGGCCGCGTTCGGGAAGACATAGTCCAAAGAATTGCCGAACTTAAGTGGCAGTGGGCAGGGCATATTGCTTGCAGAACAGATGGCCAATGGGGGAAAGGTTCTGGAGAGGCGTCCGCGTACCGGAAGACGCAACGTTGGAAGGCCTCCCACAAGGTGGACCGATGACCTTGTAAAGATCGCAAGAAGGAATCCGCTGGATGCGGGAACCACAGTACCGGTCGAAGTGGCGGTGCTTGGGAGAGGCCTATGTCCAGCAGTTGATGTCTTTCAACTGAAATGATGATGATGAGGTATAGAAGATAATAGAGAAGCTTTTGTGCGCTTTTGTGACCTGATGTTACATGTGACAACACCATTAACAGTGAAGCATTCTGACAGTGACAGGCCACAATGGCGTATTTGGTTAAAATACCATCTATCATGCCGCAGGTCGTGGGTTCGATTCCATACCATCACATCCCATCCAGGACAAGCATTTGTGTGCAAGCACATGTCTGTATGTCCTCAGTCTGGGTGTAGTTATCTATAAAAGTATGCATTTACAAAAAAAAGTGTGTGTGTTAGCTTCGACGCACGACTGGAGTTAACTTCTGTTTTTTGTGCCGTTTCGACTTTCTATTTTTCATCATGTCACTTCTGTCATGCAGGGTTTCTTCAATGAATCAGTGCTATACAAAAATCAACTTTAACGTGTAAAGGCGCTCGTCCCTCTCACCCCACCTCTAACCCCTTCCCTATGTCCCCTCTCTGCCCACCTCTCACCAACCCCCTCCCCTCCCTATCTCACCCCTCCCTCTACCCTCTCACACCCCCCACATCTCCCTCTCACTCTCACCCCCTCACGCATCCCCTTTCCCCGAACCTCCCCCTACGCCTTTCACCACTGCCTCCCCTCCCTTTCCTCCTCACTCTTCCCCCTGCATCTGCCCCCCACTACTGCCTCCCGTCCCTTTTCCTTCAAAACATCCTCCACATCCTCCCCTTCATTACTCTATCCCTCCTACCACTCCTCACCCCTACCCTCTCACAATACCCTCTCCTCCTCACCCCACCTTGCTCACCAGCATCTCCCGTTCCCCCGTCCTCTTCCCTCTCACCAGTACTCACCACACCCTCCCCTTCTCCCCCTCCCTGTATCCTCCTCCCCTCTCGCCCCCTTCCCTTCCTTATCTCTCCTTTAATACCCCTTCCCCTGACGCATCCCCTTTCCCCAACCTCCCCCTCTGCCTTTCACAGTGGTGCCTCCTATCCCTCTCCCCCTCAACATGCCCCTCGATCTCTCCTTTTACTACTGCCTTCCCTCCCTCTCCCCCTCAACATCCTCCCCCTCATTACTTTATCCCTCTTACAACTCCTCCCCCTATCCCCTTACCACCCTCTCCACTCCTCACCCCCCCCCCCCCTTCCTCACCACCCTCTCCCGTTCCCCACTCACCAGTACTTACCAAACCCCCCGAAAACGATAACGCGGAACCATGTTCGCGTCTGAAGTTAATGTCGCGATAGCGGCGGCACGCTGTATAATGCAAGAATTAATTTGTTTGAATACCATCCATGTTCTATCTATCTGTAGTAGCCAATGACAAAGCCCGTGAAAAATGGTGTGCTCTGATTGGCCCATTTGAATCGGATCAACTAGTGCTCAAATGCAAAAAAGGTGGATTTGTATAAAAATGTCTTAATTATTATTATTACTCGCGTTAACACTTGTGGCTCCAATCAGAGCCACTTACGTATGGTTTGACTGGCAATGGATCAACAAATACCACCCGGATCAACAAGTGAAAACGGATCAACAAATTACTACTTATATGGCACGATGGAGCCACAAAGTGCCCATGGGTATATCTATATATATATAAACGTAAAAAAACATCATCCGATGGAAAACCAATAATCATCATTAGTTGTGAACCTATGGAGTTCGCAGCTAACCGCCACTCCCCCCTGCGTGTCAAATGCACCCCAATTGTGCAAAAGGACAAAACTTTACATAATAGGTATATAAGCTTAGATCACATATACATAAACGTAAAAAAACATGATCCGATGGAAAACATATCATCATCAGTAGTTGTTTGTGAACTTATGGAGTTCGCAACTAACCCCCAACCCTCCCCACTAGCTGGTGTTTTAGGTCTAAAATTAGCCAAACTCAGACACTTGAGGGGTGTGTGGTGTCCGGTAATCAGTAGTATATTTTACGAACTGAGATGAAATTATGTTAGGTATTGGTTGACAGTATTTCAATGAATAATTTTATCACGGCGAGATCATTTGATTTTGATAACAGAAATTTCAATTTCCACGATAACGTAGTCTGAAGTTTGCATACCGGGTCTAAGAAAACATATTTGTTTTACGTTATGTCATATTACGTATGTGGGTTTTAATAGTTGTTATCTAAATTATTTTATCATATCGTAGTTGTTTTTTGTTTTCATTCCCGGTAATTTCCGACTGAAAATAAGTTGGTAATAGACATATTAATTTACTTAATTATCATTATTCCGATTAAAATCTTGGGACAACTAGATCGAATGTTTTTTGAATGCAATCGCGAATAAGAATAAATTTAGTTTTTTAATCGAATAAGACTAGGTAAGTATTTACACAGGCAGCGCCTTTAGTAGCTAGCGATTTTTTAATTTTTTTTATTAGCGCTAGCGACAAATCAGCACTCAAAACCGGAGTGTGGACGTGAAATTTTAAAATCGCCGAGAGATGTTATCCGTGAAATCGTCAATCCTACCTAATATTTTATATGTGAAAACGAGTTTGTTTGTTTGTTTGTTACCCTTTGACTCTAAAACTGCTGAATGGATGTGGATGAAATTTGCCACGTGGGTAGTCTATGAGCTGGAGAAGACTTAGGCTACTTTTCATCCTGGATCATAGACGGAGTCGTGGGCATCAGCTAGTTATTATATAAAATTGAACCTATCGAGGCAGTAAAACATAGGTTACTCTTCAAGATGAACATGACATGATATTTTTATTAATCTTATAAAAGCTTATTTATGAGCTCTTATTACACGAACTACCGTTACCACCGAATCATGACGACAACAGCTTAACGTGACGTAATCTACATACACTAATACTAAAGTTGTTATAAAATACGGTTTCCTTAGTTAAAGTTTAATCGTCAAATTAACCAAAGTTTTTGATAATTTGAAGTTGTAAGCTTGGCTGTAAATTAGTTATTGAAATGGTTTTACTTTGACTGTGGTGCGTTTGAAGGCGATTTCGTATAAATTTGTCGTAGCTGACATTTTAAAATCCAGGACATTATTTCTATTGCATTCGTTTAATTTTAGCTGAAGGCTTTGGCAAATAGTCGACCCTTTGACAACCATAAAATCTGTGGATAACAAACAAAGCTAATAAAAAGGATTTTATAAAAAAAATAGCTGTCATGGGGACTGCCGACAGAAGTCAACCCGTAAGATTGCCCCCTACCAGAAATCACTCAACGCACATAAATTTTCACTTCAAAAATAAGATAAAACAAAAATCGAACAATATCGTAACTAGTTGTATTACCAAATGTGCAAACCGAAGCCACTGTTAATACTTGCATTCAAATTATTCACATTACAACAACCAGTTAAGTGAAAGGGGTGGTCAATGCCTATTCGAAACAACACATAGGCACGATAAACCACGATATATAAATCTCTACTATGATATATTGAAAGTGATAGTGATTAGTGGAGCAATCAGACGCACTATTTACAGCCAGTTATAAATACACGCCACTGTGATCTGTTGTCACTAGTTAAACACGATGGCCGATTGAGAACGGTGTTGTAAATAACCTTGTGTACTAAAATGACTTTGCTTGCAAAATAAACACAGAAAAAATCGACTAAATTTGTTGTTGGTCTAAAAATAGAGATGAGAATTTAACGATAACGTTCCTTTTTCGAATCGGTTTTTTTTTCACAAATTTTTAGGCTGACAATTTAACGAAAATCAAATTGAATATCGAATCCAGTTCAAACTCTGAACCACCGATAATTTTGCCGGACAAATTACCATTTTCGACGACACTTACGCAATATTGAAATCAAAAAATGTCAGACGTCGGTAACGAGATCTCATTTTAGGGGTCAACTTGTGACGAGAATTACGCGAAATACAAACCGGAACATTTGCAGGAGCCGGTCCGGCAGGTTGGTGCTCGACTTTTTAAAATATTTGGACTGTGACTTTTTTCATTCATTTAATGACACGCATGTATTTAGTGTGCAAAGGAGATTTGTTGCAACATCTCAATAAAAAGCAGAGGACAAAGGACATGCTCTTATTTTAGGCGAGTATTTGAAAAAGTTATGGTTACTCTTACTGGGCCATAAGAAGACATAATTATAGTGACCTTATTGGTGATGTTCTTCAGAAAGGTCTGGTGCGTAGTACCCGCAACCGTCGCGCGTTTATGACCAGTTATATGAACGCAAACGAAGCAAAAAGAGTGTGTAAGTATTATAGCAAGTTTCGTTCTGTAGTTTCTGCCAACCCCCATGGTAAGAAGGCGTGAGTTTATGTATGTATGTATGTTAGGGTTTCTTACTCGCAATTTGTAGAATCTCAATAAGACACTGATCCTAACCACTGATGGGTCAAAAATTTAGCACTCTCCTTGCCAATCATCGCCATAGTCCTTTTTATTTTAACATGAATTTTACTTTTATTTTACCACAACGAAAGCTCAGTAGCCTTCCATTAAATTGTAAAACAATAAAGTTCACAATAATTTATTCGCCTGAAGGCAAAATGCAAGAAAACCGAAGCCGAATTCACGAAATTTTTCGGCTTATCGGCAAAATGTATCGTGAGCACACCGCACCGCACTTGATATTGCGAAACTTTTAGGGTTCCGTACCTCAAAAGAAAAAAACGGAACCCTTGTACGATCACTCGTGTGTCTATCAGTCTGTGATTAAGTTGAAATTTGATACACATGAATTTCTGTGACCCAAACACGGAAGTGTAACATAAATAAATGAATTTTGAATATGGGGTCACTTTTGGTGGAAAAATAAGAAAATTAAATTAAAAAAAAAAGTTTTGCCAACTGTACCGTATGACATATTAAACGACCAAATGACATTAACCCCCGACGGAAACAGAAGGTGTTATATAAGTTTAACGTGTGTATCTGTGTTCTGTCTGAGGCATCGTATCTGCAAACGACTTAACCGATTTAGATTTTTTTTGTTTTGTTTGAAAGGCGACTTGATCGAGAGTGTTCTTTAGCTATGATTCAAGAAAATCTTTTCAGCCGTTTGAAGATTATTAGCTCTTTTTTAGTTGAAAATGGATGTGAGCATCTTCCACAGGTCTGATCGAGTCGAAATTTCGGATATTAGAATACATAGTAACCTTGAACTGATACTGGAGTATTACCTGGGCTTTGCAGTATACCCAACTTCCTCAACAACTTACAGCAGACGTATGTATAATTGTATACTGTTTGGGCTCATGAAATGGTATCAATGAATAGGTTATAGATAGATGGCAATCAAGATCAGACGATGGAGCAGCAAAAAAAATGAGGGTTAGGCGGTTTTTTAAATTTTACTATTAACCTCTCAAGTGTAATTTATAAACCGAAAACCCCAGCGGGGGGTGAGGGGGGTTAGTTGCGAATCCCATAGGTTCACAACTACTGATGATGTTTTTTTTCCATCGGATGATGTTTTTTTACTTTTTTACATTTATAAACATACGACATAAGCTTATATACCTATTATATAAAGGGTTTTTCCTTATGCACACATGGGGTGCAGTCGACACTCTAGGGGTTAGCTGGTTTTGCAAACTGTACCGTGTGACATATCAAATGAGAAGGCTTACTGTGAGGGTCACAAATAGTTAAATTTTTAGTAAATTATTTTAAAATTATTTAAGAAAATAGACGAAAATTGATCAACCCTCCTCCCTCCCCATATCACCGGAACTACAGAGCCTAATATTTTGAAAAAATATAGAAAATAGTTTTATACCTATAAATTACAGGAAACCCTATAGAATGTCTATTGTCTTAAAATAACATGGTAACTTGTAGTTGTTGGTTGTTGGGATAAATTCATCCCAACTACGGAACCCTTCATTGTGCGTGGTCCGCCACGCACTTGGCTGGTTTTTTTTAATTTTATGAATTCAATGGACACATTATTTTGTATCGACATTTTAGGCTGACTTATTTTAATACGTAATAAGTTTAATATTTATTGTTTTTATTTTACTCTTTCACGCGTTTATATTATTTTGGGTGCTGCGTTAATATTTACAGATTTTATTTCAGACTTTTATTTTTAATGGATTTACTTTCTCTTTATGTTGAAAGAATATTTTATTTTAATCTATCACTTTCATTACAGTATTTTTCCTTCTTACTTCGGGATCTTCCTGTAGGTTCCACTCTTATATCCACTCTTATCTAGGTACATTTGCAAGTTCCTTATTTTTCTCTTTTTCATTACGTGGTCGTTGCAAATTAAAAATTTTACACTCAGTAGGTATACAGGGTTATTTGTAAAACACTAACAACCTCTTACACACAAAAAGTTGTTCATAATGATGAGTATAATGACACCTGTCTTATACTCATCATTATGAACAACTTTTATTACGGGACCAAACCTGAAATCGCGAAAAAAAATCAGCTGCTCCCTACATTTTGACGAGTTTGATGTAGGTAGATAAAATGTACTGAACTGATTTTTTTTTCGCGATTTCAGGTTTGGTCCCATAGTAAAAGTTGTTTATAATAATGAGTACAATGACCCCTTAAGAGGTTGTTGGTGTGTTACAAACAACCCTGTATGTTCCTATTATGGGTAGGTACCTACTTATATAGATTAGTGTAAGTTCTTAAACTGCCAAAAATCGAGAAGATGCAATTATTTTCTGGTAGATATCTAAGGTCCGTATTACAGAAGGAAACTCAAGCACTGATCTTTGTTTAAATCTAGTTTAAAACTAGTTTCAACCAATCAAATGGCTTGAATCTAGTTTTAAGTCATGCTTGAGTATTTAGTGACGTTCTGTAATACGGACCTAAGTACCAAGTATCATCAGTCTTAAATCTTATATGATAGCAGTATTCAATCGTACTAAGTATCTACAAGATAAATTACAACTGATTAACTAAAATTATTCAAGAATTTATTCGTTGAACTACATTTTTACGAGAAAACGAAATAAAAACAAGTTCTTTCCAATAAATTGAAGTCGTGACCACGTCATAATTTGTTGAAAAGGTGCCATTAATTAACTTCTCATACTATGAACTTGTTGTTTTTGTAAATCAATAAAAATTCTATGGAGAATACCTATTCAATCATAAATATGTAAATCACAAAAAAAAACTATTGGTAAGCAGAATCGTTTATGGAAATAAGAACCGAGCATTACTCATGTGATCATGTCTCTGAAAGAACTAGTAAGACACATGACTTAACAATGTACCTTAGATAATATACATCTAGATCGAGCCACCGCGTGGCCGGTCATGAGACAACAATATAATATTTTTCTAGGTTATGTGGTATTACAAATGAGGTTTAACGTAAGAAATCTTCAATATTTTGGACTGAAACCCATGTCAATACATTAGCACAATGCAAAAACTGTTCAAAAAAATTATTTAATCGACGCAAGATAAATTTTGTAACAGTGAAAGCACTTTTACTTGGCTAACATTCAAAAGTTCGCCAAGCAAAAATACGGCACGCCGTAAGAGACAGAAGATACGATGCTTTTTCTCAATGTTCCTACTAATTTCGTATAATTATGTATATGTGTCTCACTTCCACACTTCACACTCTAATCATGGCAACGTCTAGATGTTTAATGTCATTGATTGCAAGTTACAATTGAAGACTCATCCTATGACTACTTATGTCACAAAACCACAAACAAATAGACTTTTAAATGACATCGTAATTAAATACTTATAGGACTATGTAGGTAACACAAACGTTTGATAGCAGAATTATTTAAAAAAGCAAACACAAATAGAATTAAATATATTTGAATGCATAATAAATTGATTTGTTCCACTTTGTACCATGAAGCACGTGTCACTTCGGAAAAATTCCGAAAAATCACTAAATTATACAGTGTATTCTGAGCCCTTCATCGGGTCCGGTTATTTAGTTTATATTATACGAGCAACAGTAATTTGTGTAACTTTCCTACGTTTTATCTCGACTTTCGGAGTTTTGGATGCACGAGCGCATTCTACAGTTTTTTGGCGGCTAAAATGTTGCTGCGTGAATTATTGGTACTTTGTAGAACTAATGAGAAAAAAATGGAAATTAAATTATTTTTAAACATTAATATTTATTTAGAACGTCTTATATTATTATCATTTCGTAAAGAATTAGCTACAAGTACTTTTTAATGATAATATGTACAAATGCCGGTTTAATGAAGTAATTACACACGCGTATGTAATAAAATTTAAAACGTATCTACAACTTGGTCACTCGAAGAGAATTAGGCTTAGCAAATATCAATAAAATAGAGCTAACAATGGACTTAAAAGATATTGAAGAAAGTTGCCAACCTTGATACATTTTCATGGCCAATTGTTACCGCACATGCATTTAATTATGTTACTTACTAAAGTGTTTCATAATAATTTGGAAGAATGACTGTTTTCAAACACTATCAAGTATTTCTTTTAACTTAAGCATTGTGACTAGAAAATAATAAAATCGTTTTTAGTTAACCGTAAGTAAATCATGAAAAAATGCTCGATATTTTAATTCGTCAAAATTATAAGTGTTTGTAAGCAAGTCAGTAATTGCTTAATTTTTACTAAGCAATTATAAAATAAACTGTCCACAAAAATGTACCAGCAGCGCTAAGCCGATTCTCATAGATATTTCAGTCTCCCTTAAAAGGGAATTAATGTGTGAGAAAACATACTTCATATGAATGTCCTAGTATATGTCAATAAAAATAAAATACCTGTCTATATCGGTACACACGACTACACATCAAGCTATACATTTCCAGTTTACACTGACCTCTCGTTATAAGGAAATCCTTTATAATGCGAGATCAGCTTATACTGGAAATGTATAGCTTGATCTGTAGCCGTGCGTACGTGAATAAAGCCGTAAACGCTTTTACGATAATCTTATATTTTTCTTAACGCCTGGTGCAAGAAAAACATACAAGAATCAGTTGCTAATCCCACGCAAGCCATTTTAAACTTAGGAAAATGTTTACTGTTGTTGTAACTATAAAGATAAAGACGAGAAGTGTTTTCTACCATGTTACATTTCATCTATTTTAACTATCATCGACATGCCATGTTTGAAGCAAAAGTAACTCCTTTATAACCCATTTATTTTTCATTTAAATACGTTGCAGGCTTGAATCGTACAGACTATCACCGAAAATTCATCATTATAATGATGTTGATCATTGCGTACGAAAATAGAGCCCTTAAAAGCTGTTAAATAGCTTACAAAATCACGTGCTCTGAAAAAAAAACTTACGCAAATGAGTACTTTTAGTGACGTGCTAGTGCTAATGACATCCATGAACTCAGAAGCCATTTACTATTCTTAGTGAGCTTTGAGCCATTTGACACTTTTGCAATGGTAACCAGTTTTTCAAAACTATGCGCAATGAAATGGTCTTGGTGGATCGTTCATTTCATCAACGCCGTATACTGGTGGCCCCTGGTGGTCTGCTATACCCACAGGTATCCCTAGTGCAAACACCAGCCTCTTACAAACTTGTGTCATGTAGTTTTTAAGCTAATTTTAAACAATATTATGATGTCATTGTTTGTGAAGAGAAAATATAAAAAAAGAATTTGGAAAAAAATACATTTTCTTATTTTAAACTCGCTTACAAGCTTTCCTCAGCCGCACGTCATCAACGTCCAGCGTCATTTTAGCTGCCTTCTCAAAATTAAGGTTAATTGACTTTTCGTATAACGTTATTGATTTTAGAACTGTCTATTTGTTTGTTAAAATAGCCGAATAGCGTATTAATAACGTTTGGGCCATGCTTCTCACACATTAACCATACATACAACTTCGAGTAGATACCGTGTCGTGTGTATCAATCACATTATAACGACTGAATCTAATTTTCGAGTACTACGCTGCGGTTCTTTGGGCCACTAAAATTCCGCATAGTGTCGTTAAGCGTATGCAAATGTACATTTTTGACATGAAAAAGAAATATGTATATGTTATTTGTTTTAGTAGCTGCATGTTTGTTTTTTCTTGGATTTATGTTTATTTTATGAATTTAGGGCCCATTCTTTAGATGCAAGTAGCATTGGCTACTTCATGCCACGAAATTTTGAGATGTTTCTAGGTAGTACCTAATAGAGTTATGTTTAAACCTAACTATGTACTTAGAATTAGAATTTTAGGAATGATTATAATCATTACGAGGGAGAAAGCTTACATGTATTTTATGAACAAGATAATTAGTATCATAAGACCAATATCATTGACCCATATTTCTTGTATTGACTTACTATTGACTGATAAGTAGCTCTTAGATAGTTTTCTATTCATTACTATCTGTTTTGTAATATATTGGAGTCTAGCGTTCCTGTGTCTCGCTAAGAATGAAATAGGTTACCTTTTCCTCTTCCTCCCCTTTTATACCAATCAATCAATCTGCCTAGCCTTTTCCCAACTATGTTGGGGTCGGCTTCCAGTCTAACCGGATGCAGCTGAATACCAGTATTTTACATGGAGAGACTGCCTATCTGACCTCCACAACCCAGTAACTGGGTAATGCGATACCCCTTGGTAAGACTGGTTGTCAGACTTTCGGGCTTCTGACGACCCGTAACGACTGTCAAAGATCCACGAATGACAGCCGGGACCAACGGCTTAACGTGCTTTCCGAGGCACGGAGAAGTCTCGGTATGTAAAGATAGGTCACCCATCCACGGACCAACCCCGGCAAGCGTAGCTTAACCTGATGGATCGACCCGTGCGGCTGTTATTACTTAGCCACGAGCTCCTCCCCTTTTATACCATAAGTCGTAAATGCAAAATTTAATAAACTTAGTTAATAATAAAAACTACAAGGTGTAACTTAAATAACGCACCTCTTAAAGGGTCATTGTGCTCAGCATTATGAACAACTTTTACTATGGGATCAAACCTGAATTAGACGAGTTAATTATGCGAACTTAAATGTAGGGAACAGTTGTTTTTTTTTTTTAACTTAAATTACACCTATGCTCGTATGTCACGGTAAGTTTGTGAGAACGGTTAGTTTATAATCTACTAGTACACCCCGTGCACCTTCGCCCGCGTGGATGTCGGAAAATATACGACGGGAACAAAAATCCTTCCTTATTCCTTGTCTTCATTATAAAGAGAACCTCTGTGCAATTTTTTTTTCTTTCTTATCTTTTTTTTTTTCTTTCTTTATTTCTTTCTTTTTTTTTTGTAGGTTCTCTTTTTATATATATATTGGTATTACTTCCGTTAGATTATAGGTAAACTGTCTGTAACTGTGTGAAAAAAAAATTGTGAACAGGGTGAAATGGGTTAGGTTAGAACTGTGACTAATCGAGCGTTACTTCCAAAGCTTTGCATTTTTGAATAAATAAATACGAACACAAAAAAATTGAGAGTTTTACTTGTAACTCTACCTAGAGTAAAACCTAAAAATAGATGCTGTAGGTACACTAAACATATTGTATATTATGTGAAATTAATAGATAAGTACCTACGGACGAAAATTTTAACTCTGTAGTTCTTTAGACCTCACTGTTTGAACTCCTGACTTTATTGTCATTTCAAAACTAACATCGCATTGTCAAGGTTTATTGAATTTTCTGGGAAAGTGTTTCTATGTCATTTCTATATACCAGCACTGCATAGTTTAGGCTTAAGTACTTTACGTCACTTGAGACAAAATATTTGCGAGCATGCGTGTCGCTTCGTTGGCGCGTTCCCTGCTAACCCTGAACTATACCAAGCTTTATATAAATAAAATTATTATACAATTTGTCCTAACATCAAACGACAAAGTGGTCAAGGGCGAACCGCGTCACAATAGAGTTCCACAACCGCCAGAGATTCAACAAGTCGCCCAGTGAGTAAACTCACAAAAAATGTAGAAAAAAATCCATCTTAATTTTTTCATCCCGGTATTTCGGCGAGACGTTTTAAAAGTAATCAATCAAACCTAACAGCGACTACCGCCACATTTTCGGTAGAGATAACACGAAACGGGGCAATAGATAAGTAATTTATATCGCAGCCACTATCGTGCATTGTATACTTTCTTCGGTTTATCGTCGTAATCAAATCAGTGCCAGATACCGGTAGGCCTAAATCGAGATAGTGAAACGAAAAATTCCGTGCGATTCTAAACTTTGTGACAAAAACTCGTCATGGCCGATTATTTTTAGTTCTGAAGAAAATTTTCATGACGAGGTCATTGTTTTACGGACGGTCGCAGACGCTGTTTTGTCTCGCACGCAAATGAATATAATGCATATGTGGCGTTTACATAATTTATCATTTTTATTACTGAAGTATTATATAAATTGCCTCGTAACACTCTGTGTATACTCTGATATTGTATTAGTCTTTCAACATTTTGTAAGTTTAACGCGAAAGCGCCAGGGTAGCCCGCGAAATTCAAAATTTCTTTAGTTTTTTGCAATTTGTAGGTCAGTGTGAGGTTGTATGTTGATCAAAATATGATTCGCGGCCATTGACTTATATATTACTGCGGCGGCCGTAGCTAATATGGCTTTACAGAATTATAATCATTAGAATCAGCAATACAACTCCATAAGTTAGCATTTACCTCAAACCTCATGATTTCATGAAATCGCTAGATTTGAGGTAAATGCTAACTTATGGAGTTGTATTGCTGATTCTAATGATTATAATTCTGTAAAGCCATATTAGCTACGACCGCGAATCATATTTTGATCAACATACAACCTCACACTGACCTACAAATTGCAAAAAACGAAAGAAATTTTGAATTTCGCGGGCTACCCTGGCGCATCATCCTTAATAATAAATATTCGCGTGTACAATGCATACGTGTTATCTCATTAAGCAGATTCTAAGAAGAATGTTGAAATTGTGTGCTTAAGCCTGAATTAGTTAGTGTTTAGCTAAAATAACACAAATAGTGAATTCTCCTACAACATACCTATAATTATAATGAGTACTCTTGTTTTAACACACGTAAATGAATGAGGTAACCGCTTCGCCCGCGTGAGATCGAAAGTTATCACAGGGGAACGTACTACCGGGATAATAAGTATCCTATATTATCCTAATCCAGGTCATGGTCTACACATATGCCAAATTCCATCCAAACCCTCAACCGTTTTAGCTTGAAAGCATAACAAACTCAGAAGCATTTATAATATTAGTTAGGATTTATTTACACGCAGTAAAATACATAGAAATACGACTTAATTATAAGTACAAAGGTACTGCTTACTTCTCTCTTTTTATTCGTTTTTCTTTCAAAGAAGCTTAGTTAAAAACTAGTCTCTAAAGTCACCGATACCGCTTGTAACACCTTTTTCTTTATTTCTACCCGGAAACAGGAAGATACGATAAAAACCCGCACTTCTTCGATATCTTATCGATATCCACCCACCTTAGTTCGCACATCGTTAGTTTAATAATCTTGATCTGCAACATTATTTAGTAGCAGCGTATCAAATTTAGCCAAAAAACATAAATTCTATAAATATTAGCATGCAATCAATACAATGGCTCTTTAGTCAAAAGGATTATGCATATTTATGTAAGTGGTTGCAAATTAGCTATTAAAATAAGATTATGTTTTTCTTGTAGATAATAAAAGAAACCGGAGCTATTGTGGCTGCTTTTAGATTGAAAAAAAAAACTGTCAACGATTCCATCTTTGGCTCGTACCTAATAAAGTTTTTTTACCTGACTGAGGCAAAGGTGAAGTTTAGCAGCCAAATCTTTATGGAGAAAAGTACGTTATAGATATGTAGCTAAGTTCCCGAGTTTTAGATCATTTGAGCATTATGAGCGTTACTGGGTATTTTGCAGCTGGCATTCTAGATTTGAGCAGTGGGAGCCCAGTGGTACCGGTCAGTCGACTTAGAGGTCGTAGGCTCGAACCGAGGCGTTTTACTTTTGTAAATTGTTTCATCACCGCTGCTCTCAAAACGGTGAAGGAAAACATCGTGAGGAAACCGGCATGTCATAGAACCAACAATTCTAAGACGTGTGACATCTACCAACCCGCACTGGGCCCGCGTGGTGGATTACGGCCTGCTCCCTCTCACAGAGAGGAGACCTGTGTTTCAGCAGTGGGAACATTATATTCTGATTATGTATTCTAGACTATAGCACTTCCCGCGCGGCTTCGTGCGCGTGGATGTCGGGAAATATCTCACAGGAATCCTACATTATAAAGGGAACCTCTGTGCAAAATTTCAGCTTTCTAGGTCCAAGGGTTTGGGCTAGGCGTTGATGAGTCAGTCAGTCAGGACTTCTCTTTTTAGTGATGTAGATAGATTTGCTAAGTCAAGAGGTTCACACAGGTTAGGTTTTGAAATAAAATAGGATTTGTAATTGGCGAAATTGGGGAACACAAGAGTGGCGTTACGTAACACAAGGATGAAAATCTTTGAATGAGAAACTAATGAACCAAAATAAACTCTAAAGCGATAACGTATGAATTGATGGGTTTCAATGGCGCTTGCTCTGCAATCATTGAACTCAGGCGACATCTGCCATGACAGGCTGTTGGCCCAACGCCTGCTACAATCATTATATAATCGGGTTCCCTTCAGAAACTAAACGACTAATGGGTGCTAAGTTCCTTTTTCCTCGCATCTCTTAAGCTCGAAGTTGTGGGTACCAATGTGACTTTTTCAATGCATATATATTCTATCTATTCTCTTTTTAGGGTTCCGTACCAAGATGGTAAAAGGGAACCCTTATGGTGCGACTCAGTCTGTCTGTCTGTCTGTCACAGCTGGATATCTCAAGAACTACTAATGCTATCAACTTGAAATTTGGAACAGTGTTAGATTATGTTTGCCCAACTATTTTGCAAATAAGAAAAAAACAAATTTTTTTTTTTGCAACAGTGCCTGAAAGTGGTCTTAAAAATTCGAAGTGGTGCTACTCAGACATGTGGGGTATCATATGAAAGAACGCTATTTGCACATTCTCAAACATTTTTTTTCTATTTTATAGGTCGCATAGTTTTCGACTTTTGATGAAAAATGTAACAAAAACACCGCTTCCCCGCCACCCCCCCCCCCCATTATCTTCGAAGTTTGCATAGAGAAAAATCTGAAATTGTTCTATGTGGTAGAAGTTTATGTAAAGATTACAGGGCAAATAAAACGATGTCTCTAAGTAGCACACTTTTTCAGAAATTGGATCGGAACCCTCGGTGCGTGAGTCCGACTCGCTCTTGACCGGTTTTTCTCTATGGCAATGGTGCCGATGTCGATAATTCTGCCAATGTCAGATGTATTGTGAGAAAACAATGCTTAGGTACTTTACGAGTCTATCTTATTTTCTCCCGCTGGATCGTAGGCGACTCATTAATGATATATGTTTTTTGATGAACATAGCCAATGGCTCGATTGACTGCTCGGAACTATTAGCAAAGTTATCATTTCGCACTAACACTGTTGGATTGCGTAAAAGGCCGCTTCTAGGTGTGCCTTCTGCCAGTACGAATTATAGGCGTAATGCTATTCTTATAAGAAGCGCTCGAAGCTTCAATGAGGTATCTTCTGAACATGATGTTGACTTATTTTGTACTAAGATAAGCACGGCAAGGACGCTCTTAGCCAAGTAATTTTTTGTGGATGATGCACCGGCTAGTGGATCTTAAACTTATATTAGCAACATGAATAAATAAAACTAACCTACTAATAAATAAAACTAACCTGCTAATTGATAAAACTAACCTACTAATCAATAAAACTAACCTACTTAACTTTAACTACTGTTCAGCTTAAATTAATCGATATGTTATACATTTGTGGAGGCTTGTTATTAGCAAATTGATAATACGTTGTGGTTAAATATTGTTTGTAATTAGCCTGTAAGCCTTCCTAAGAGTAATAAAAAAAAATAAAAAATAAATTACTGATATCGGTGAAACCGGCATGTCCTAGAACCAAATATTCTAGGACATGCGACATCCACCAATTAGGACTGGGCCCGCGTGGTGGATTAAGGCCCACTCCCTCTCACAGAAAGAGGAGACCTGTGTCCCAGCAGTGGGAACATTATAGGCTGATTATCGGTACTTACATATAGTTAAATAAGGAAGATAAATTATTTTGTCGAAACTTTTTGTCCTACTGCTCATCACCTTTTTACCTCGAAAAAAAAATACCTTTTTTTTTTTTTTTTTTTTTTTTTTTTTTTTTTTTTTTTGAGGGTGGGAAATCATCAAATAACTTCTCCCGCTCTGCGTGGAGCGGAAGGGCGTGTCAGACTTTTACTGACTAAAACCCACCCGTGTTCCTTCAGTTGCCTATGCCAGGGCCGCGGTAACCCCTTCGGACAATCCGCGACTCCAGCGGCGTCGGCCCTATTGGGCCCCGTCACTTGCTGACATCTCTTTGAGGCGCGCGTGGAACACAACGCGCCGTCGACTCGGGCCTGGTCCTTACCGGACGGCGAGCTACCCGCTGCTCACCGTCCGCAGGCCCGCGCCTACGGTGGCCGGAAATCGCCCCGTGATTCCCGCCGCCCAGGGCGTCTCCTGCGGCGACTGAGGGCGTGAGGCTGCCTCTCCCTCACGCGTTCCGCCTCCTCTTTCGCGAGCATCACTGCTTCACAGAAGGAGGTGACGGCCTCCCATGCACTCTCGCTCCGCACCATGGCCTGGACCAGGCTCGGACGCGAGACATCGCCGCCGCCGATCGCCTCCGTGAGAACACGGCGGTGCTCTGCCCAAGCCGGGCAGACCTCCACTGTATGCTCCACCGTGTCCTCCGGGCGATCCGCACAATGGTAACACCCGGGCGTTTCCTCCCGCCTTATGCGAAACAGGAACCTAAATACCTACTTACAAATTTACTGAAAAATGGCCTGTTTAACTAATAATGCGGTTATACCTTGTATAAAAAGTACCTACTGCAACCCTACAATATCGTCGACAAGATAGATAGATAGATAGAATACTCTTTATTATGCACACCATAAAAATTACAGATATAAATGTTGAAATTTTACATAGGGTTTTTATCAAGTAAGATTTTCATTGCAAGCAGTTTAAAACGAAAGTAAAATTTCTTCTCCGGTAACAGGAAAAGTGTTTATTCATTTTTATGTGTATACTTAGTTATTTTTGTAGCTCTATGTAGTAAAAGTGAGATATGGTTTTATAGCAGTTTCAAAACCAAATGACTTAATTGGTAGGTTACTGTACTATTGTTATTGTTATTAGTTAAATCAATAAAATTATTGACGAAAAATATTTTTACTATGTACCTATTTGATTCAAACTCAAAGCATTTATTTCAAATAAACCAATTACAGGCACTTTTGAATTGTCAAAGGGTCGGTCTTGGGTCGGTCAGTCAGAAAAATTAAGCTAGATTGATTTTACTACATAAATCATAGAAGCACCAATATGCCAGAAAAATGTTTATTCAATTATTTTGCTCATATCTCGGTTTCAACCCACGACTGTTATAGCGCAAAACCCCTTAAGTTTTAGAAAAATCTCTTTATAATTTTTAAACAGGCCATTTTTCAGTAAATTAGTAAGTATATTTATTTTTTTCTAACTTAAAAGGTGATGAGCCCACTATGCAAAAAGTAGGACAAAAAGTTTCGACAAAATAATTTATCTTCCTTCTTTAAATATTTTTTATGTACTGTAGATTTATTTACAAAAAAATAATAATAATAATAATAAATTGATTATTTCATTTCACATTGAATAAATAATATATATTTATATTTTCATCATCTTCAATCTCTACCTACCACTTATAGCTCTGCCGTGAAGATTCGAACTAGAATGTGTATTCGTATGAACGCGTGCCATTAGCTTTGCTCTGAAATTTATGTCTAGTAGTGCCAGTAGTGGACTATTTCTAAAATAACGCCTACCTTTAGTGCTAGTTGATGAAATAATGATACAACGTCGTTTATAAGCTATGCATCAACTATAAATACAAACAGATTAATATTACTAAGTGCGACGACTGATGCACTCACAAACTCACTTTCTCAAACTCTTCACTCACACTTTTTTTCTCAAAATAACCATTTTACGACTTACGTCAATTTTCCGGAGCCTACAACACTTTTAATCATTTACGAACCGCTAAAAACTTTAATACGAAATTATTTTTATTTTTATTGCTCTCTATATAAGCGAGCTCCAAAATGGAAAACAGTACAAGTCATAAAATAAAAATTTCACTACACAGACAATAAATTATGAAATTGGTAATAAGACGAAACTCACCTGTTCAAATGTCTATACACTGCCGAGGACAGATGTTGCACATTCAAAATTTTGGAACCAATAAACTGTTACACTTTGAATTTTTCTCCTGAAACCGAAGTCACACTTTCGAAATACGTTAGTTCACACAAATGGATGTTTTTCAAAACCGCGTGAGTTTCCCAACAGCGTGTCACTTTCGTACAGTTTCCGAACAGATCGTGTTCACTTGTGGTTATTGTAACTCTAACTCGAATAACTCAACACTCGTATTATTGGTGCAAATAGACATCACACAGGGAAGGTAATTGATACTAGTAATATTTCCCACCGACGTTTCTCTGCGAACTGAAAATCACGCACATTATTAGCTAACACATGAACCACTTAAAAATACACTTTTGTAATTTCGGCACTAAAATATCATAGAGTAATAAAAACGCCAGTAGCGTCACACGGGAGAAAAATAAACAAATTAAAAATAACCCCACACTGTCAATAAGAAAATTAAAAGAATCGATAAAGAACGCGATAAAACGTATAAGTCTGCAAATGTTTACTCAAATAATTGGTGCGCTGACGCGGTGTACAATGTATGTTGAGGCGCAAACTTACAGTGCGCCTCCGTGCCAAAAGAGATTTTGTCAAGCAATTAGCAGATAACTGTCGTCAGATGAAACGAAAAAAAGTTATTTTTTCGGTAAGAAACTTCGCCCCGAGCGTTTCGTAACAGGCGAGCCAGCGCACAAGTCGTTACACTGAAATCGTCCCAAATCGGCAATCACGTACGCACGCCGCGTGGAAACAGACCACCTAGGCACTAAACACTAATTTTCACCTGTGCGAAATGATAAAATCAACTTTTCCACGCGGTCCGGCCTTCGCTGCATTGTTATGCAATTGCAAAACGCCGGACCGGCTGCCAAATCGCGAAACTAATATTTTCGAACGCGCGAAGTTGTTCGGAAAAACGTTAACCGGAAAAATCCTAACCTCAAATAGTGAAAGCGGTGGAAAGTTTTTGGTGATACTTTGAGGTTATTACTCTATGGTATTTTGTGTTTGCCGATCACATGTTGGTCAATTACCGGCTGCGATTTTTCGTGAGCGTGTTCGGGAGCGCTCGGCCGACTTCGTCGAGCGGCATAACGTGACCGGCGCGGGCGGTAACTCGCGCGATACTGAGGCGTCGAGCTCGACTGCTATCTGGACTCCGCGGCCCGATACACTTTACGTCTTCAAAAAAGCTCGACCTAACGTGCTAGCGGTACCGTCAGCCACGAAAACTGGTATACGAATGTACGGTCATAAAAAAACGTGGACCTCGTGTTTTGGCCATGTAGTATTATGGAACATGACGACACGTATAGTTCGGGGAACCGATGCATCATCAATGACAAAGTTGTAAAGAGATTTTTTTCCTGAATTCTACATTTAAATTAAGAGATCCTACAAAGATTAATTAAGTAAACGAGTTATCTTTAATCTAAGTATGCACTTAACAAAACTTATCAGACCCCAAGAAAATAAATAGGTATATATTTACATACAATTGTTATTTTATGACTTGCCTACTTTGTGCATGGGTCAATGGATAAAATGGTACTTTCATACTATTTTTATCAATAAGCGTGTTAAGTTTACTGGCCACGTTATCAGTAATTATTCGATATAGTTCGTTGATCAGTATTGTGTTAATGTGAAAAATTACTGACATCTTGACCTATAGATATAGACAAATTATGAAGATTGCTTTTGCCCGCGCGGATGTCGGAAAATATCCCACGGGAACGTACTACCGGTATTAAAAGTACCCTGTGTGATAATCCAGGTAAACAATGGATTAATTCCGTAACACATTATTTCATACTAGCTTTTGCACGCGGCTTCGCCCGCGTGGATGTCGGAAAATATCCCACGGGAACATACTACCGAGAATTCCTTCCTTATTCCTTGTCTACATTATAAAGGGAACCTCTGTGCAAAATTTCAGCTTTCTAGCTTCAAGGGCTTGGTCTGGGCGTAGGTGAGTCAGTCAATCAGTCAGTCAGGACTTCTCTTTTTATTTATATAGATAGATAACTCTACTAGCTGCGCCCCGCGGTTTCACCCGCGTAGACCGGTATGAAAAGTAGCCTATTGTGTTAACTCAGAGTTTAATTTTCATCCAAATCGGTCCAGCCGTTAGAGCGTGAAGAAGTAACAATCATACAAACACACACACACAATCTTTCGCCTATAATATTAGTGTGATTGTACAGCGAGCTTTAGGTACAGGTACCTAAAGCTCCTAGTCGCTCGGCATGGTTTTTCCAATATAGTCAACAATCATCGTCATATTTCAGGCAATTTACACAAAACCTTAATGGATTACCTATGTATAATTCATTAAGGTTCTGTTTAGATTGTTTCGCCAAAGTAGAGATTTATGATTTATATGATTCATGAGGAAAGATTAGGTGTACCTAATCCTTCCTCATGAATCACTCCATCCGCTGCGCGCTGGTGAAAACCGTAGGTATGAAAATCCGTTCGGTAGTTTTTGATGTGATCGCGTTCAGACAGACAGACAGATGTTTTATAGTGATGTAATGATAGTCATTTCAAAACAGGATATCCGTATCCCTCATTTTACAAGAACAAAAATTACGGTAGAGACTGTCAAATCCCTTAGTTAGTGCCAATGTTTGTATTAATAGGTACTTAAGGACTTCATAACGAAAACCGGAAAAGCTTTTCCAGACACATTTAATTAAAAAATCCCAGTTCTTTTTGACCGGCTTCAAAAGCGAGGTTCTGTATTCGACCCGTATATTCGGTGTGTTCAATTCTTCAATGCACCTTAGCTTGGCACCGACTTCAGAAGCTGTCAAGTTTTTTTTATATAAAAGTTAATTAAATAAAAAAAATAAAAAATAAAAACAAATAAACGTATTTTCTGTCTTTCTTTTTCTTTCTATTTTATTCGTGCTAGGTTTTTGAAGTCGGTTTTTCCTTTTATGTAAATTCTTTGAGAACAAGGGAATTACCGATATAAAGATTGAAATAATGTCAAAGACTGCTCAAAATTACAGATTTTCATGGCGGCCGTTAAAATAGGAACCGCTTTCCTAAGAAACCAAAGCTTATTCTATTCGAAAAAAAAAACATTTAAAAGATGTCTGCCTAATTTTTGTATTAGTAGAAAGGAATAGAAGGCAATCCATAAAGATGCAGATGACTAAGTCAACAGCCTGTACTTATAAGAACATTTTCTTCAACACAGAATACATCATGCATGCCTGAAAATGGAAATTTTACGTGCACAGCTATTGTAGTTGTAATAAGTAGCTGTGCACGTAAAATTTCCATTTCCATTCGGTGTAAGGGACATGGTAAGTACCTGATAAAAACTTTATACTTAACTTGCACTTCCCGCGCGGCTTCGTCCGCGTGGATGTCGGAAAATATCCCACGGGAACGTGTTACCGGGAAATCCTTCCTTATTCCATGTCTACATTATAAAGGGAACCGCTGTGCAAAATTTCAGCTTTCTAGGTTCAAGGGTTTGGGCTGGGCGTTGATGAGTCAGTCAATCAATCAGTCAGGACTTCGTAAAAAAGGAACCCTTATGGTGTGACTCAGTCTGTCTGTCTGTCACAGCTGGACATCTCAAGAACTACTAATGCTATCAACTTGAAATTTGGAACAGTTTTAGATGACGTTTACCCAACTATTTTTCAAATAAGAAAGAAGTAAAAATATTTATATTTTTTTTTGTAACAGGGACTGAAAGGGCGTCTTAAAAATTCAAAGTGGGGCTACTAGGGCAAGTGGGGTATCATATGAAAGAACGCTGTTGTTGCACATTCTCAAACGTTTTTTTTTTTTTTTTAGACCGCATAGTTTTCGACTTTTGAGTTCGTGGAGCTCGTGGCTAAGTAATAACAGCCGCACGGGTCGATCCGTCAGGTTAAGCTACGCTTGCTGGGGTTGGTCAGTGGATGGGTGACCATCTTTACATAGCGAGATTCCTCCGTGCCTCGGAAAGCATTTTAAGCCGTTGGTCCGGGTGTCATTCGTGGATCTTTGGCAGTCGTTACGGGTCGTCAGAAGCCCGAAAGTCTGACAACCAGTCTTACCAAGGGGTATCGTATTACCCAGTAACTGGGTTGTGGAGGTCAGATAGGCAGTCGCTCCACGTAACATACTGGTATTCAGCTGCATCCGGTTAGACTGGAAGCCGACCCCAACAATGTTGGGAAAAGGCTAGGCAGATAGATAGTTTTTGACTTTTGATGAAAAATGTAAAAAAAATACCAAAAAATACCGACCGTTATCTCCGAAGTTCGCAAAGATAAAAATCTGAAATTATTCTATGTGATAGAAGTTTATGTAAAGATTACAGGAAAAATGTACTTGGAACAGTAAAAATTTCGTACAAATTCCATTAAAAATTACATAAGTAACGCTGTTAGTTGTGTAAAACAAGTAGTAAGTAAATATAAGTTTACTAGCTTCTGCCCGCGACTTCGTCCGCGTAAAGTTTATTTTTTGCTCGACCCACCCCGTTGCATCGCATTGCCTACCCGCGCTATTACTTCGTTTTCACTTAGCGTTCTTTCAGACTTTTTTTCTTTTTGCTCGGCACCTAAGGGTCCTAGAGTGATGTTAAATATGCCTTCTATAAGATTTGGGCTATTAATGATAGCCCAAATCTTATAGATGCAAAAAGATTTTTTAAAGTCCGACTGGTAGGGTAGTTCCAGAGTTTAGCTCGTTCCTTCACCACATCCCCTTCCGCTACCTCTCCCTCCCCCTCTCACTCACTCTCACACCCCCCTCATCACTTCCCCTTCGCTCTCTCTCTCTCACCACCCCGTCCCCTCCCTCTCCCCCTCTCCTCCTCCGGCTCACCAAATCCTCCCCACCCCTCAGCCTTCACCATGTCTTCCTCCTCTCCTCACCAATTCCTGCCCTTTCTCCCTGCGTCCATCATCCTCCCCTTCACACTCCTCACCACCCCTCCCTTGCCCCTCCCCCTCTAACCCTCCCTCCGGAGTAGTTTAAAAAAACTAATAATGACAAACTTAGGCAAATATTTGTGCCAAGTTTCAAGTCAATTAAAACCAAATGAATAACATTTTTCATGTAAATTGCATTCCCTGTTTTCACCCACACAGGGGTGCAATAAAAAAAAATGGTTTGAGATATTTCCACTCAAAGATTATTTACACCAATTTTCGAGTTAATCAAGCCACGCAGTAAAATCCTCCCCTGTGAAATTGACTACCCCTTTTCACCCCGTTACAGGTAGATTTTCGAAAAACCCTGACACACATTATTCTTTATTTTTGCTTTTAAGTATAAATACTGAGTTTTGAGTTAATCGGATTGCGCGTTAAAATTTGTCCATACAAATTTTGAGACCCTCCAATTCCCCTTTAGGGGGTAGTTTAGAAAAACAAAAAATCACAAAAATCATACAAACAATATCCCCCCTTTTTACCCCCTTAAAGGTCGAATTTCCAAAAACCCTTTCTTAGCGGATGCCTAGGTCATAATAGCTACCTGTGTTCCAAATTTCAGCCCAATCCGTTCAGTGGTTTCAGCTCTATGTTGATAGATCAGTCAGTCAGTCAGTCAGTAACGCTTTCCTTTTATAGATATAGATGAACCATGTAAAAATATACAAAAATAATATCATAACATTCTTATTAATAATGATTTCTAAATTAATAATTGCTCGAAAAACGACGGGCGGCGGCGTGCACTACGGAACCCAATTACTGCGCGTGGCATACGTTATGTCATTGGTTTGTTAGTCTGTAAGGCTTCTTTATCACACTAATCATCACACTTGATACTTATCACACAAATATTACAAAGGCGAAAGTTTGAGAGTGTGTGCCACACGCACACACTCTCAAACTTTCGCCTTGTTTGTTACTTCTTCACGCTCAAACGGCAGGACCGATTTGGATGAAATTTGGTATGTAGACAGCTTATACCCTGGATTAACACATATCGGCTACTTTTTATCCCGAAAAATGTAGTGCTCCCGTGGGAAGAGCAAGGAATTCAAATATATTTGCTACTCTTTCAAACTCAAACGGCTCTACCGATTTTGATGAAATTTGGTAAAGAAGCAGCTGACATCTTGAAATAACACATATGCCACTTTATATCCCGAAAAAATATAGAGTTCCCGTGGGATGAGCAAGGAATTCAAATGTATTTGCTACTCTTTCAAACTCAAACTGCGGTACCGATTTTGATGAAATTTGGTAAAGAAGTAGCTGATACCTTAGATTAACACATAGGCTACTTTATATCCCGGAAAATATTATAGTGTTCCCATGGGATGAGCACGAAATTCTAATATGTTTGCTACTCTTTCAAACTCAAACGGCTCAACCAATTTTGATGAAAATTGGTAAGGGAGTAGCTGACATCCTGGATTATTACATAGGCCACTTTATATCCCAAAAAAATATAGTGTTCCCGTGGGATGAGAAAGGAATTCAAATATATTTGCTACTCTTTCAAACTCAAATGGCTGGACCGATTTTGATGAAATTTGTTGAGGGAGTACCTAGCTGACACCCTGGATTAATACATGGCTTATTTTATATCCTCAAAAATGTAGTGTTCCCGTGGGATGAGCAAGGAATTCAAATATATTTGCTACTCTTTCAAACTCAAACGGCGGGACCGATTTTGACGAAATTTGGTGTGGAAGTAGCTGATAGTCTGGATTAATACATGGGCTACTTTATATCTCGAAAAAATATAGTGTTCCTGTGGGATGAGCAAGGAATTCAAATATATTTGCTACTCTTTCAAACTCAAACGGTTCGATCGATTTTGATGAAATTTGGTAAAGAAGTAGCTGACACCTTAGATTAACACAGGCCACTTTATATCCCGAAAAATATTATAGTGTTCCCATGGGATGAGCACGGAATTCAAATATATTTACTACTCTTTCGAACTCAAACGGCTCAACCAATTTTGATGAAATTTGGTAAGGGAGTAGCTGACACCCTGGATTATTACATAGGCCACTTTATATCCCGAAAAAATATAGTGTTCCCGTGGGATGAGAAAGGAATTCAAATATATTTGCTACTCTTTCAAACTCAAAGGGCTGGACCGATTTTGATGAAATTTGGTGAGGGAGTACCTAGCTGACACCCTGGATTAATACATGGCTTACTTTATATCCCCAAAAATATAGTGTTCCCGTGGGATGAGCAAGGAATTCAAATGTATTTGCTACTCTTTCAAACTCAAACGGTTCGATCGATTTTGATGAAATTTGGTAAAGAAGTAGCTGACACCTTAGATTAACACATAGGCCACTTTATATTCCGAAAAATATTATAGTGTTCCCATGGGATGAGCACGGAATTCAAATATATTTACTACTCTTTCGAACTCAAACGGCTTAACCGATTTTGATGAAATTTGGTAAGGGAGTAGCTGACACCCTGGATTAATACATAGGCCACTTTATATCCCGAAAAAATATAGTGTTCCCGTGGGATGAGAAAGGAATTCAAATATATTTGCTACTCTGTCAAACTCAAACGGCTACACCGATTTTGATGAAATTTGGTGAGGGAGTAGCTGACACCCTGGATTAATACATGGCTTACTTTACATCCCCAAAAATATAGTGTTCCCGTGGGATGAGCAAGGAATTCAAATACATTTGCTACTCTTTGAAACTCAAACGGCAGGACCGATTTTTATAAAATTTGGTGTGGAAGTAGCTGACAGTCTGGATTAATACATGGGCTACTTTATATGCCGAAAAAATATAGTGTTCCTGTGGGATGAGCAAGGAATTCAAATATATTTGCTACTCTTTCAAACTCAAACGGTTGGACCGATTTTGATTAAATTTGGTGTGGAAGTAGCTGATAACCTGGATTAAAACATAGGATACTTTATATCCCGAAAAAGTGTAGTGTACCCGTGAGATTGACGTGAGACGTGAGCAATTATTTTGTGAATACTTTTTTCACCGATTAAATAATACACGTTTTAGTGTATCTCATAACACCGCGGCGCGCAGCTAGTAAATAAATAAAACAAAATAAATTAAATATCAACACCTCTTAGTTGGGAATTGGGATCCCGATCGGCTTGGAACAAGCGAAAATAAGTTTTTATTAGTTGTTGTTGTTATTAGTTTTTAATCATTTTGATATGGCAGGAAAGAAGAAAAGAAAAAGAAAAAAACCGGCCAAGTGTGTGTCGGACCACGCACAATGAAGGGTTCCGTAAGTAGTTAAAAAGAATTTATCTCAAAAACAAACTTAACATTGGATCCCAAAAAAAAAGTTTTAAATCATAAAATTACACATTCACAATTTTCGGACTTTTTCCTTTACTTGTGCCGAAAGACCTTGCTTCTTGCCAAATTTCATTATTCTAAGTCAACGGGAAATACCCTATAGGTTTTGATTTACTTGCGACAGTTGTGAGTATCAAAATATGTTCAAATCAAATCAAATCAAATCAAATCATTTATTGGTTTGCAAACATGGGTAATTAACATGTATGTATGTACTTAGATGTTTTATAATAAAAGTCCTCCTAGTTATACCGTCACATGGGCATGCAAATCTTATTATTATTATATGTAATTGACACAAATTTAAAGATATTAAAATTTTAAATAACAATTTGAAAAATAAAATAATACAAATTAATGTCAAATCATTTGAATTAAGTAAGTACAGTAAAAATGTCATAATAATACAAAAATTTCAACAAGGTTACAGTGTAAAATAAAAAAAAAATAAAAAAATGTCATCAAGGTTATTTGACATTTTTTTATTACCCTTGTAGGGTAATAAAAAAATGTCAAATAGTAATCAATCAATGAATGTCAATCAGTCAATGTTTCATCATTAAGGAAGTCGTCAATTGTGTAATAACATTTTTCAATTAATATTTCGTTTAGTGCCCTTTTATGTTGCAAAATGGCCGCATTTTTTATTGCGTTGACATAGAAGCTTGATTTTTTTAGGACTCTAAGGGACCGTAGACTTACATATTTGATATTAATTTCAACTTGATATCTCTATGCGTTCCTGAGAAAAAGGGTCTTGACCGACTGACAGACTTAAACATTTTCTTTATGTGACAGAATTACAAATTAACTATTTTCGGACTTTTTTCTTTATTTGTAATGTTAAGACCTTGCTTCTTTCAAAATTTCATGATTCTAGAACAAAGGAAAGTACCCTATAGGTTTTGATTTACTTGCGAGTATCAAATTAAGTCGCATAAATGGCCGTATGTTTTTATTGCAATGACTTAGAAGCTTGACTTTTTTAGGAATTCAAGAGGCCATAGACCTACGTATTTGATATTAATTTCAACTTGATACCTCCACGCGTTCCTGAGAAAAAGGGTCTTGACAGACTGACAGACTGACAGACAGACAGACGGACAACGAAGTGATCCTATAAGGTTCCGTTTTTTCCTTTTCAGGTACGGAACCCTAAAAAAGACTTTTTCATTTACTTGTGCTGTTAGGCCTTGCTTCTTGCCAAATTTCATTATTCTAGGTCAACGGGAAGTGGAGGGAAGGACCTTAAAGGTTTTGATTTACTTGCGAGTATCAAAATATGTCGCAAAAATAGCCATATTTTTATATGGATGGATATGGATTTCTGTGACCCAAACACGCTAAAGTAAATTAATGAATTTTGAATAATTTTTAGAAGAATATTGAATAATTAAAAAGTGACCCCCCCCCCTTTTTTTTTTTTGTTGAGGGTGGGAAATCATCAAATAAAAACCCACCCGTATTCCTTCAGTTGCAGGGCCGCGGTATCTTAAACTACCCGCGACCCCAGTGGCATCAGCCCTATTGGACGCCATCATTTGCTGACATATAAAAAAGACCCCCCTAAAAAAAGGCTAAAAGTGACCCCCCTAGGGTCACTTTTAGGGGTCAAATAAGAAAATTTAAAAAAAGTTTTGCAAACTGTACCGTGTGATATATCAAATGAAAGGGCTCACTATGAGGGTCTCAAATATATTTTTTTTTTATAATTTTAAAATAAATCGTTTTAAAGTTATTTAAGAAAATAGACGAAAATTTACCATTCCCCCCTAAAATTGCCTAAAATTTTGAAAAAAAATACACAAAATAGTTCTATACCTGTAGATTACAGGAAAACCTATAAGAAGTTTGTGATCTTAAAAATCTTAAAATAGCATAGTAAATCTCTCAATATTGTGAGTACAGACTTACATTTACCGTTGGAATGTATGGGAGAACATATTTTTCGACTATAATGTTAAATTTTTTTTCGGGATAATTTCATTCCAACTGGTGAAACTTGCACTGTTCCCTAAGTTGAAGTAAATGTAAGCCAATAAAAAAAATGTCACAATCCGATTAACAGTTTCGGCGAAATGGGTGGACAAACATACATCCATAACAATTTTGAATACGTATTTGTTTGGAAGCCCTAAATAGATTATCATACTAAGTGAATATAATTGCAGTTCCAACAATATTACATACATCCTTTTTTTTTTGAAGTCGGGTAAAAAGGTATGAAAAAACTAAAGATTATGTAAATTTATATTATACACGGTGAAATTGAATTCATGGGGATCCTTTTAAGGGGTCATTTTACTCATCATTGTGAACAACTTTTACTATGGGACCAAACCTGAAATCGCGAAAAAAAATCAGCTGTTCAGTACATTTAAAAATCGTCAAAATGTACTAAACAGCTGATTTTTTTTGTCAGATGTAAATATGTAGTCAGGTGTAGACCTCCCCCTCGCGCACGTGTGGGAGTGGCGCGAGGAGGCGAAACGCCGGGGCGTAACTCCGCTGCCGCGAGAAATCACGGTACAGCGGACAGAGCTCCGGCGGGATCTCATGGCGGCATGGAGAGCGCGACTGTCGCAACCCAGCGCTGGGCACGCCACAATTGCGGCGATAAGTCCCCTCTTTGAGGAGTGGTTAGAGAGGCGCCACGGCGTCCTCACCTTCCGCCTGACGCAGGTCCTCACCGGACACGGTTGTTTCGGGAGGTTCCTGTTTTGCATAAGGCGGGAGGAAACGCCCGGGTGTTTCCATTGTGTGGATCGCCCGGAGGACACGGTGGAGTATACAGTGGAGGTCTGCCCGGCTTGGGCAGAGCACCGCCGTGTTCTCACGGAGGCGATCGGCGGCGGCGATCTCTCGCGTCCGAGCCTGGTCCAGGCCATGGTGCGGAGCGAGAGTGCATGGGAGGCCGTCACCTCCTTCTGCGAAGCAGTGATGCTCGCGAAGGAGGAGGCGGAACGCGAGAGGGAGAGGCAGCCTCACGCCCTCAGTCGCCGCAGGAGACGCCCTGGGCGGCGGGAATCGCGGGGCGATTTCCGGCCACCGTAGGCGCGGGCCTGCGGACGGTGAGCAGCGGGTAGCTCGCCGTCCGGTAAGGACCAGGCCCGAGTCAACGGCGCGTTGTGTTCCACGCGCGCCTCAAAGAGATGTCAGCAAGTGACGGGGCCCAATAGGGCCGACGCCGCTGGGGTCGCGGGTTGTCTGAAGGGGTTACCGCGGCCCTGGCATAGGCAAATGAAGGAACACGGGTGGGTTTTAGTCAGTAAAAGTCTGACACGCCCTCCCGCTCCACCCAGAGCGGGAGAAGTTATTTGATGATTTCCCACCCTCAAAAAAAAAAAAAAAAAAGGTGTAGACCTCCCAGGTTCCGAAGTTATATAGTTATATAACGGCTGTTTTTGGCGTTAACTGTTAACGGCTTGATAATTTTTAACCGACTTCAAAAAAAGGAGTTTATCAACAAGTGAGTTCTAGAAACGTCTTGACAACGTAGCTAAGTGATCAAAATCAAAAGTCATTTATTCAAACTAGGCTGAGAATCAGCACTTTTTGAACGTCGAAATTACAGTAAGACAGTCCCCACAAAACGCCCGCCCTTCACCATTTCCTAGTGCTTTAGCTGGGAAGAAGAAGTAGCGGAACAAACTCCCCAGCAGCACAGCTGTCTGTTCAGTTAGAAGAACTAGATTCTAAACAAAAGTACTTATGCAAAATAATTAAAGCAACACAATACATTAAATTATATTATTTGTCAAATAAAATAATCAATTTTAGTAACTCATAGAAGCCTGGAGAAAGAACGTGACATAAACATTGTCTTGAGTTAATCACAGCGACCAACTATTCTTATCGTTTAAGTAATCGTTGATAGAATAGTATGCCTTTGAACAAAGATTGGATTTTACTTTAATCCTGGATCCTGGCCTGGCCTGAAAACCTTTACAGGGTGTATCAGAAAATCAAATTAAGGCGAAAGCGCCAGGGTAGCCCGCGAAATTCAAAATTTCTTACGTTTTTTGCAATTTGTAGGTCAGTGTGAGCTTGTATGTTGATTAAAATATGATTCGCGGCCGTAGCTAATATGGCTTTACAGAATTATAATCATTAGAATCAGCAATACAACTCCATAAGTTAGCATTTACCTCAAACCTCATGATTTCCTGAAGTCGCTACATTTGATATAAATGCTAACTTATGGAGTTGTATTGCTGATTCTAATGATTATAATTCTGTAAAACCATATTAGCTACGGCCGCGAATCATTTTGTAATCAACATACAAGCTCACACTGACCTACAAATAGCAAAAAACCTAAGAAATTTTGAATTTCGCGGGCTACCCTGGCGCTTCAACCTTAAGGGTGTGGTACAGACCCTCAACTGAACAACTTTCTCACTGGGACCAACATCGTAATCGAAAAAAAAATCAGCTGTCCATTAAGTATTAAAGCTTCGTACAGGACAGCTGATATTTTTTTCTCGATTACGATGTCGGTCCCTCCCATGGAGAAAGTGGACGTGTAAGGGTGATGGCCTTTTTTTTGTGGATGGGAAATCATAAAATTCTTCACTTCTCCCACGACCCCGGCGGCATCGGCCCTATTGGACCACATCTTTGGTGACATCTCTTTGAGGCGCGCGTGGTCGCGCGCCGTCGACACGAGCCTGGGGGCCTACTCCCTAAGTCCGTCCGTCCGTTCATCCGTCCGTCTGACATAAAGATCTATCAAAACAAGTGTAAAAGTTTAATTTTTCGGTCGGTCAAAAACACATTGGTAGTAGGGACAACTGTCAAATTGTGTTGTCATTCATACTTCGTTCGGGCGCCGAACCAATCATCCATCCGTAGGTGATACGGAGTAGGAAACGCCCGTAACGAAGGGCGAAACTACGTGCTTCGTGCTTAGGGAGACCCCCTGGTCCTTTCCTTACCGGACGGCGAGCTAGTCGAGCTACCCACTACTCGCCGTCCGCAAGCCCGCGCCTACGGTGGCCGGGAATCGGCTCTCGACTCCCGCCGCAAAGGCCGTCTCCTGCGGCATTTATGCGACATTTTATTTTGATACAAAACCTATAGGGTACTTCCCGTTGACCTAGAATAATGAAATTTTGCAAGAAGCAAGGTCTCACAGCACAAGTAAAGGAAAAAGTCCGAAAATTGTTAATTTATAATTTTACTAGCTTTTGCCCGCGGCTTCGCCCGCGTGGATGTTGGAAAATACCCCACTTATAAGCTGATCTCGTATTGTGTAGGATTTCCTTACAATCAGAACAATTACAATAAACTGGAAATGTATAGCTTGATGTGTAGCCGTGTGTACTACCGGGATTAAAAGTACCCTAAGTCGGCGTTCCCACGAGCGTAATAAAATCGCGGCGGGATTTTATCGCGCACTGGATTTTCAACTCTCGTTGTTGAGTCGAGCGTTGAGAATCCAACCTAACAAAAACAGAGTGCATCCCAGCGCGACGAAAAACACACTGTTGGATTTTCAACTCCCGGCGCTAAGCAGAGAGTTGATAATCCAGTGCGTGATAAAATCCCGCCGCGATATTTTTACGCCCGTGCGAACGTCGGCTAGACAATATCTTCTCGCACTGCTTATACTGGATAATTTTTTAAGCAGTGCGCAAATTTACACCATGAATATGAACAACTTTCACTATGGGACTAACTCTGAAATCGCGCAAAAAAAATCAGCTGTTCAGTACATGTATCTACACCAAACTCGTCAGAATGTAGGGAGCAGCTGATTTTTTTTTGCGATTTCAGGTTGGGTCCTATAGTAAAAGTTGTTCATATTCATGAGTAGAACATCCTGCGAAAATACGCGCACTACTTAAAAAAATATCCTGTATAGTACTCGAGGAGCGGCGCGCAGAATGATATACCTATGATTGCTGGAGGATAATAAATCTTAAAACCAAACAATACTAAACGGAAAATTACCAACTTGCCTTTAAAAGTAACTTTAAAGCGAAAATATAAATCCTCTTTATTCCTATTTATTATGGGAATTAAAAAAATATTAAGACTAAGTAACTGTTACTTCAAGATACAAACTACCCAATCCCTCTTACACAAAAATTTTAATGGTGTTTGTGAATTTTAAAATCAACCGCTATTTTACCCCCCTAGGGGATGATTTTTTCATAAATCAAAACCATAAATTTGAATTTTCATATCCCTAACTTAAGAAATGCTGGGATTCTCATAAAACTTTCACCACCAGTAGGATTATTTTTTAAGACAAAAAATAGGTTATGTCCTTCCCCAGGATGCCATCTATAGTCTTGCCAAATTTTAGCGATATCCGTGCAGTTTTGTGAATTTTAAAATCATCCCCTTCTTTACCCTTTAGGGGATGATTTTTCAAAATCGCTGGACCACACATTTCTTTATTTTCTACCAAAACCATAAAGTATTTTCATAGCCCTTACTTAAGTAATGCTGGGTTTCCCTTACAAACTTTCATCCCCCATATCACCCCCTGTAGGATAATTGTTTAAGATAAAAAAATAGGCTGTGTCCTTCCCCAGAATGCCATCTGTAGCCTTGCCAAATTGTATCGATATCCGTGCAGTTTTGTAGATTTTAAAATAACCCCTATTTTACACCCTTTGGGTATGATTTTCCAAAAACGCTGAACCCTAACTTAAGAAATGCTGGGTTTCCCATACAAACTTTCATGGCCTATATCACCCCCCGTAGCGTTATTTTTGATACAAAAAGTAGCCTAAGTCCTTCCCTAGGATTACCGCCTTCCCAAATTTTATCAAAATCTGATCGGTGGTTTAGGCGGGAAAAGGTTACAGACGGACATAATTATTTTCGTATTTGTAATATTAGTATGGATAATTGTTATTTTCCTCGCTAGAGAGCTCCGATAAACGCGTGCGATCTCTGCTAATCATGAAGCGCGGCGTTCGACGCGCTATTTATACCGCCGCCCTGCATTTTAAATCTGTAATATCTTCGAAAATGTTCATTTAAATTACATACTGTAAAGGGCCTTATTGATCTATAGTAAATGCACAATTTATTTAAGGTACTTAATTGGATAAGGATTAATGCTGTATTGCTTAAAATCGCTTCGTAAATAAGCCATTATTTCTCGTAAAAAGAAAAGGATAAAAAATGGTTATTGTGGGTTATCCCTAAGAGATAGACATATGCCATCGCGGACTTTTTTGCAGAACTTTTTAAGGTGTACAATACTGTAGTACATTATTTTGATCTATCTCATTGGGTTCAGCCAGCGTTTGCAATGTAAGCGCAAAAAAATGTGTTTATTTACGACATCACATTAGAAACCTCTAAAATTATTAATGTTCCTCTACTACATTATGCATGTATTATACATATAAACCTTCCTCTTGAATCACTCTATCTATTAAAAAAAACTGCATCATAATCCGTTATGTAGTTTTAAAGATTTAAGCATACATAGGGACAGACAGACAGCGGAGCGACTTTGTTTTATAATATGTAGTGATAGTGATAGTGATGACACACAAAAACTTTTTTTGGGATTACAATTTTAAGTTTGTTTTTGGGATAAATTCTTTCAACTACAGAGCCCTTCACTGTGCGTGGTCCGACACGCACTTGGCCGGTTTTCCTTATTGAAATAAAAAAAAAATACTTTGAGGCAAGTTAGTGATTCAAATCGTGTTTGTAGTGTAGTGTAGCCTGTTTTATTGTGCGCTTTATAATTATTACAGTTAATGAAGTAGTACATAATAATATATTGTAAATTAAATTTTAGTAAAGATTAAATTAATGTTATTAAAACGTATTTACTTTCTTAGTAGATGCGATATCACGGTGCGAAGATAAGGTGGCTTTTGCCCGCGGCTTCGCCCGCCCATGTATTATACATCTAAACCTTTCTCATGAATCACTCTATCTATTAAAAAAAAACCGCATCAAAATCCGTTTCAAAGATCTAAGCATACATAGGGACAGACAGACAGCGGGAAGCACCTTTGTTTTATAACTACTATGTAGTGATTCACACATTATTGTTTATCTTTTATGTACACAAGAACAAAGTTAACATTGTAGTTGAAAAACATGTTCCCCCATACATGCCAACTGCAAATGTAAGTTTGTACGTACAATATTGAGTGATTAACCATGTTATTTTAGGACCATAGACTTCTTACAGTTTTCCTGTAATCTAAAAGTACACCACTATTCTCTGTTTTTAACCGACTTCTAAAAAAGGAGGAGGTTCTCAATTCGGATGTTTATATATATTTTTTTTTTTTATATGTTTGTTCGCGCATGTTCGCCGTCGCTTGCCAACCGATTTGAAAAATTATTTTTTTGTTGGAAAGGGTATACTTTTCAAATGGTCCCATTTTTGTCAAAATCCAGTTCTGATAATGGGATCCTGGAGAAATCGAAGGAACTCTTCAAATATTATAGGCACACCTATAGCGATTTGGGTATTTTTTATAGTAGCTCGTGCATTTGCTCTCGGAAAGCACCACTTGGTGAAGTGGAACTGATGATGAAGACCACAGATGGCTACCGGAACTACTCAATGATAAATATTTCACGTGTTGCGATTCGATTACTTTAATATGGTTGCTAAGCAATTTCCGCTCGTCACACAATGCGTGTGGTGAGTGGTTGTTGAGGAGTTCTCCTGGTTCTTACCAGCAGAACTCCTCAACAATTAACGTCCCAGCATCGGGAAAAGCAATATTTTGTAACATGTGATGAGCACTTGACATTAGACTATTGTAACTTATACAAATTATAAACAGACCCACTAAAAAGCGAGAAATAAAAACTTTTTAACAAAAAAAGAACTGACTTCCATAAATCACTACAAAGTGAAAAATAACTTTGATTTCGGAAGTCGGTGGCAAAAAAAAAGAAAGTTAATTAAAAACGAAAGACACCGACTTCCGAAATCAAAGTTATTTTTCACTTTGTAGTGATTTATGGAAGTCGGTTTTTTTTTTGTTAAAAAGTGTTTATTTTTTCAAAACTTTAGCCTCAGCAGTTTCGGAGATAAGGGAGGGAATGGTCAATTTTCATAAATTTTCTATAGTACCTAACTTTAAAACGATTTAAGTATTTAAAAAATAAAAAAAAATATATGTTTCAAACCCTTAAGACAAGCCCTTTCATTTTGATCTAAAAACTTTTTTTAAAGTTTTCTAATTTTTCCCTAAAGTGAACCCCGTATTCAAAATTCATTTAGTGTACCTTTCAACTTAATCGGTCCAGTAGATTCGGAGCAAATCGGTTGTGACAGACGGATAGACAAACAGACAAACACTGCAAACACACGAGTGATCTTATACTACTTACGGTCTGAATCAAAAACCGGAACCCTTACCGTTTTTAGGGTTCCGTACCTCAAAAGGAAAAAACGGAACCCTTATAGGATCACTCGTGTGTCGTCTGTCTGTCTGTCTGTCCGTCTGTCACAGCCAATTTGCTCCGAATCTAATGGACCGATTAAGTTAAAAAAAAGTTTTTCAAACTGTACCGTGTGACATATCAAATGAAAGGGCTTACTATGAGGGTCTCAAATATATTTTTTTATAATTTTATAATAAATAGTTTTGAAGTTATTTAAGAAAATAGACGAAAATTGACCATTCCCCCCCCGTATCTCCGAAACTACTAAGCCTAAAATTTTGAAAAAAATACAGATAATAGTTCTATACCTGTAAATTACAGGAAATTCTATAAGAAGTTTGTGGTTTTAAAATAACATGGTAAATCTCTCAATATTGTGAGTGCCAACTTACATTTACTGTTGGAATGTATGGGAGAGCATGTTTTTCAACTATAATGTTAAGTAACAAACAAGTTGGGATAATTTCATCTCATCTACGGAACCCTTCATTGGGCGTAGTCCGACACGCACTTGACCGGTTTTTTGATTCAGATCGTACGGAACCCTAAAAAGTGATCTAGGATACCTATAATTAATAATAGGGGTTAAAGTATGAAATTGCCGTTTTATTAGGGTTCCGTACCTCAAAAGGAAAAAATGGAACCCTTATAGGATCACTTGTTTGTCCGTCTGTCTGTCTGTCAGTCTGTCAAGATCGTTTTTCTCAGAAACGCGTGAAGGTATCAAACTGAAATTAATATCAAATACGTAGGTCTATGGTCTCTTGGAGTTCTAAAAAGATCAAACTTCTAAGTCAACGGAATAAAAAAATACGGCCATTTATGCGACATTTTTTGATACTCGCAAGTAAATCAAAACCTATAGGGTACTTCCCGTCGTCCTAGAATCATGAAATTTGGCTAGAAGCAAGGTCTCACAACACAAATAAAGGAAAAAGTCCGAAAATTGTTAATTTATAATTCTCAATCAATCTGCCTAGCCTTTTCCCAACTATGTTGGGGTCGGCTTCCAGTCTAACCGGACGCAGCTGAATACCAGTATTTTACAATTTTAGTTAATTTATAATTCTATCACATAAAAAAATATTTTCAAAGTTGTCAGTCGTCAAGACCCTTTTTTTCAGGAACGCCTAAAGGTATCAAGTTAAAATTAATAACAAATACGTAGGTCTATGATTTATTAAAGTCCTAAAAAACTCAAGCTTCTAAGTCAACGCAATAAAAAAATACGGCCATTTTGCGACACATTTTGATATTTGCAACTGTTGCAAGTAAATCAAAACCTATAGGGTACTTCCCGTTGACCTAGAATAATGAAATTTGGCAAGAAGCAAGGTCTTCCAGCACAAGTAAAGGAAAAAGTCTGAAAATTGTGATTTTGTTATTTTATGATATAAACAATTTTTTTTTAATACCCAATGTTTTGTTTGTTTGTGTCTGGGATAAATTCTTTTCAACTACGGAACCCTTAATTGTGCGTGGTCCGACACGCACTTGGCCGGTTTTTGTATTAGGTACTTCGAATTGACATAGAACCTTCATGGTTTGAGATTTTTGAGTGAAACTTTTTTCACATGGTACCTATGTAGTTCTTCTTTTAAAAAATGTGCAACATTCGATTATCGACTTTCAGTTGTTTTTTTTATTTAGCTTAGACAAAGATGTAGGTACTTACTTCGAAAATTCGAGTTATTTTTGAATACGAGTTCCGACGCGGAACTAACGCAGCAGAAACAGCTCGCAATACTTATTCTATGTTGCGTTTGGAGAGGGGACTGCTTATGAACGCACCGTGCGATTTTGGTTTAAACGCTTTCGTGATGGAAACTTTGATATGAAGAACGAACCACGTGGAAGACCGCCCACACAGGTGTATAACAATGAATTGAAAGAGATGGTGGAAACTCTACAGGAACTGCAATTAGAAACCATTCGTCACCCTCTGTATTCGCCAGACCTTGCTCCAACGGACTGCCATTTTTTTCGTGATTTGGACAATTTTCTACGTGATAAAAAGTTTTCTTCTCAGGAGGCAGTAGGTCCCTACAAAATGCTTTCACACAGTTTGTCGAATCTAGATCACGAGAGTTCTATCGCAAAGGCTTAGATGACCTTCCTATTAGATGGCAGCAATGTATAGATAATAATGGTAATTATTTTGATTAAATAAAGTTAAATTAAAAAAAAAAAAAACGAATTTCAATTTTTCTGTACAAATCGGCAATTTCATACTTTAACCCCTAATACCATAATGGCATCACAGGAAATCCAGTTTAGTTTAATTTCTCGGATTGAATGAATAATTTCTTAGATACCTACTACTAGCGCCATCTCTTTTTTTTAAGATGATTTAAACTTTTTAGTGTTTCAAATTCAATGATAATTAATTTTGTTTGTAGTATTGTAGTAATAAGTACAATAATTAGTAGTACTTACCTATTATATACCAAATAAAATTTCGCTTGTCTATTTTTTCCATGCAATACGAGGTGAGTCCAAATCCAGACTCCGGGTTAACCGCCGTTTCCACGAGCGTAATAAAATCGCGGCGGGATTTTATCGCGCACTGGATTTTCAACTCTCTGCTTAGTGCCGGGAGTTGAAAATCCAACAGTGTGTTTTTCGTCGCGCTGGGATGCACTCTGTTTTTGATGGATTGTTTTGGATTGATTTGTTGGATTCTCAACGCTCGGCTCAACAACGACAGTTGAAAATCCAGTACGCGATAAAATCCCGCCGCCGCCGCCGCCGTGGAAGCGGGGGTTTAGACTGAGAAGTTCCTGATGGTAAATAGCAGAACAGTTTGCGCTTGCCATCTCTAGGTATACTACACCATGGAAGCAGATCAACGCCGCCGATGGGCAGGTAGTAGGTAGGTACAGTAGGTACAGTCGACCGCACGTCGAGCGTCAGTGGTAATACTTAGACCTTGAGCTGGCCCAGAGTAATACAGAATACAGAGTTCCAATAGTATAAGAGGCCAGCTTATACTGGTTTTGTTACCACCGACGACTGACGTGCGGCCAACTGTACGCGGCCCAATCAATCAAAGTATCAAATAAATTGTGGTAATGTGCTAATTAACACAACGGCCGTGAAGCCGGGTACACTCTATAAAAGCCTATAAAATGATGATGCCTATCAGCTTATATCGGCAGTTGGTCGCTCACTGACGGCCTAACCTGCTGGCTGCTAAAAACAATGCTTCGAACAATGCTTTGTAAGTCACTGCTGGAATATTTCATTTAAAATTTAAATTAACACTATTCAGCAGAATAACCAAAACATTTCTCAATTTATTACAAGTTTTATTGCAACGCAAAAAGTTCTTACTAGTAACGCCATCTATGAGGTACAAATAATAACTATTATTACTGAACGAGCTGGAGCGGCCGTTTGTAGCGCCATCTGTATTTTTAAAAGATGAATAGCTCATGTTATGTTACTGAAAACCGTAAATTAGAGGTGTCCTGTACCAAGTTGACTGCAAAATTACGGAGACTCATGGATTTCCCAAAGCTCTTATAAGACAAAAACTGTAAAGGAAACCTCTCCAAAGAAAAAATGGAAATCCAATAATTCGTGTTATCCAGTGCTATCCATTTTACGGATTGTAAACAAGTGATGCTTCTTTTCATAAAACAGAGAACCATTTGTGGTTTTATTACAGACTCTTGTGGTGTAAGTTCTACTTACTTATCGGTGTGTATTTGTGTTTGACTTATCATATTAAATCAGTGCTAGAATGTTAACTGAAGTTTTCAAGTATAGGAATGTTAGATAGGAAGATCATTCTTCAACTCCCATCACGCCGGAAGCAAACTTGTAACACCCGATGCCACGCCACGCGTGTTCATTGGCCAAATGACGACAAAAAAAACATGACATTATGTAAGTTTAATAAAAAAATTCTTAATAAATTATTTGACAAATGTTAATAAACTGTAGACGAAGTTTTGAATGACCAATTATTATAAGTAATAATGATTTTTACATTTTGATAATAATGACTATGACTATTTATTGATTTTATTGTATTTTCTTTTTATGTATGTATTTAATTAATTTAAAATATTGTTTTTTGTAAGTTACATAATTTTATGACACATAATGTGTCACTTAATGTGTATGTCGTAGTTATGACAAAATATAGCGCACTCCCTATTTATGTAAACACCTATGCATGTAAATACCTATGTTTCACAAATAAACTGATTGATTGATTGACGAAGCTGTGCTTCACGAGATGAAATGTGGCCAATGAGCACGTAATATTGCTGTCGCGTGGCGTGGCGTGTTATAAGTCTGTTTCTGCCCAGGTTATTTCTGTCACAAGCATCAATTAATACCAAAAAAATTGCTTTACGATACAAAATAAAAGTTCATAATTGATTTACCTTTCCACTGAAGCTGCTGTTTTACTAGTGGTAGACGCTTCCCTTTTCCTTAGCTTCCTTTTTAATTTGTGCTACACTCCAAGTTCTATTTTTATTAGTTTTTGTTTGTTTGATTTGTGATCGACACAACAATAACGACATACATATCAATGGCAGTTTCAGGACTAACAACAGTGCTGCCATACCATCTAATAACGAGCTTTCAGTTTTTAAACGCATTCGATTGTGTGGTGTTAATGGTGTTAAATTAAGTCGATTAATAAAACCGTAACTGTCATAATCAATGCTACTCAATAGCCCACTAGCCTAGCCAACTAATAACTAACCAACTTGATCGAAAAAAAATGTCGGTCTCGGACGGGACCTGCTGGACGCTTGAAAGCAAGCGTCGTCAAGGCCGAACCATAGAGTTTAGTAATCGATTGGGCCGAACGAATAAAATGCTTGGTGGGTGGAAAAACGCAGTTAATTTCATACTACAACGCTAAATTGTGCAATCTGTAAGTACACGCCGCTTGGTTTTACGAATAGATGTTTAGAAAAGTTGTATGTACAATAATTAGTAGTTTAGTTTATATTAATTCATCGCACAGCAACTTTGTTACTCGGCGTTTCTTCTCTCAGTCAAGAAACATGAAGGTGGGATTTTATTTTGTCTTGTGAATTGTGATTTAATAGACTTAACCTATTTTTACCGTTTTTCGTTCAGTTAATGATATTTTGTGTTAAGTAGATAATCAACATCGTTTTTTTTTAATTTTCGCCATTTTGGCAACGTCAAGTAGATCATGTCCTTTGTATTCTGTTGTTGAGCAAAATTAGCACAGGTTGACATTATTATGCCTGATTACAAACCTTTTTTATTTTAGATCGGTACTCACGATGGTGTTTTCCACTGTGACGAAGTCCTTGCGTGCTACATGCTCAAGCTTCTACCTCTATACCAAGATGCTACAATTGTCAGAACCCGGGATACGGCCAAGCTCAACGAATGTGACATAGTAGTTGACGTGGGAGCAGTCTTTGACCATGAGAAGAAGCGATATGATCATCATCAGAGGGAGTTCAATGAAACCCTGAGCTCATTGAGGCCAGAAGTTGGGGACAAATTTAAAATTAAGTAAGTCTGTTTTAGATTTTAATCAACTTAACATGGTGTAATTGGGTTGTGGAGGTCAGCTAAGCAGTTGCTCCATGTAAAATACTAGTATTTAGCTTCATCCAGTTTGATCAGACTGGAAGTCGACCCCAACATACCTAGTTGGGAAAAGACTAGGTAGATGTTGACAATGATAACATGTATTGTAAGCATGCATTTTCTAGCAGCAATGGAATTAGCATTGCCATCTCTAAAAATTAAAAAGCCGGACTTACCAGTAAAAAAGCTAGACTTTTGGGTTCCAAGGCCAGACGTTAAAGGAAAAAAAAAAGATTTTTGACAAAAATATTGACTACAACACATATTTAAAAGCCGGGCTATTGAGTCCGAAGACCAGACACTAATAAAAAGGGTTTTTTGACAAAAAATCAAATAAAACACAAAAATTTATTTGTATTGGTGAGTCAGCGAGTCATGTCTCACTTGCTCGTGTCTCGACTGAAGTGACTGAACAATAGAATTAAAAAACTGGATGGGCCGGACGCAGTCAAATTTGGCCAGACTAAGGTTAATAAGCCTAACACTGTCTGGCTTTATCCGGATAGATGCCAACGCTAACTGGAATAATTACATTAGAACCCCATGGGCTACTTGTTGTAGGTTAATTATAAACTGAAATGTATAAAACCAAAATGATTTTTATTGTCTGTCTAATACATACATACATAAACTCGCACCTTCTTTATTGTCTGGGTAACTGAGTGAAATTTTCTTATTATAAACAGTTTTTACAATAGGTAACTTATAATAACTTCCTTTTCTCAGATTAAGTTCTGCAGGCCTAGTCTACACTTATTATGGTGAAGAAGTCATCCAGCAGCTCGTCCCAAACCATGTTTCTCTCAGCTCAACTGATCAGGCTGTAATTTACAAGAAAGTCTACCAAAACTTCATTGAAGAAATTGATGCTATAGATAATGGTGTTCCAATAGCTTCAGAAGAACCGAGGTATAAAATACGAACAAATCTGAGCAGCAGAGTTGGTCGATTGAACCCAGAATGGAACACAAAACAAAATGTTAATTTAGACGAAGTATTCGAGAAAGCTATGGCACTTGTGAGTGAAGAGTTTCTATATACTGTCAATTATTTCATATCTGTGTGGCTTCCTGCAAGAGATTATGTTAGGTCTGCATTGGATAACAGATTCGAAATTCACAAATCTGGGCAGATTGTTGAATTTACTGAGCGGTTTCCTTGGAAAGAACACTTGTTTGATTTAGAAGAAGAAATGAACATTGGGCATGAAATTAAATTTGTACTATTTAATGATAAACCAAACTCATGGAGAGTTCAGGCGGTTCCCGTTAATCCTACCAGCTTTATAACTAGGTGAGTTACCATAATTTATTACATCCTTACGGATCATTCATGACATCTTCACGTAAAAAAATATTAAAGTTTGTTGGTTGCTCATGAATTCATGACACTAGTGGTTTCAGATAGGTACTGTTATTTTTATGCAACATTCATAGCTTATAATTCAGTTATATCTTCATTCATAACTGTATAAATAAAAAGAGAAGTCCTGGCTGACTGACTGACTGACTCATCAACGCCCAGTCCAAAGCCTTGAACCTAAAAAGCTGAAATTTTACACAGAGATTCCCTTTATAATGTAGACCAGGAAAATGGAAGGAATTCCCGGTAGTACGTTCACGTGTGATATTGTGCGACATCCACGCGGGCGAAGCCGCTGGCAAAAGCTAGTTCATAGTAAAGCTGAAGAGTCTGTTTGATAGCACTGATCTCTGGAACTACCAGTCATATTTGAAAAATTATTTAAGGAACGTTATAGGCTATTTAACTTCACGCTACGACGCTTAGGAGCCGAGCAAAAATAAAAAAGTCAGAAAACGAAGTAATAGCGCGCGATCGGATGCGACGCGGTAGATCGGGAGACGAAATTTCACACGGACGATGACGCAGGCAGATGCTAGTGATGATCATTATTTTCTGATGACCTCAGATATCTATTGTGTGTCATGAAGGACCTTGAACTTAATAGACTATTTTATTAACTGTACCATCTCTTTCAGGACACCTTTACACAAAAATTGGTGGGGAGTAAGAGACGAAGTCTTGAGTGAAGTAGCAGGAATAGAGGGCTGCATATTCTGCCACAGTACTGGATTCATCGGCGGCAATACTACGAGGGAGGGTGCTTTTAAAATGGCTGTAGCTAGTTTAGAAGCCCAGCCATAGTTATGTAACTTTATAGAATAAATTTACTGACAGAATCATACCGATTTGTTCAATTCTACATGATTATATTCTCAATATCCCTTGGCCCTTGGATATTGGTAAGTGATTAAGGGTGAGCTAATGATTTTATCTGTTTATAAGCATCCACTGTTAATCTAAGCTTTTCGAAAGTGCTAGGCCAAGATTGATTAACATTAGCACATAATTTGGCTAAGCATTATTCCTGTCACTATTACACAACTGCCTAACTACAAGTGCAAGATAGGATGGGAATATATCTAAGCAAAGCAAGTGCTAAGTAATGTAGAATAGAATAACCAAATTGCTAGGGCTAACTTGGCAAATATATAAATTATCACAGCAAATTAGTCCAAGCTCTGAAGGAGGATTAACCAATGCCATTTTGGCCCGTTGGACACAAAGATTTCTACATACAGAGTGAAAGGTGGTTTTCTTTTATTGATATATTTTTCATTAATTAATTAGTAGAGGCTTTTACAGAAACGAAGGAAATACAAAAACAGACCATGCTCATTATATTGGATTATTGATTTTCGAAAACTGGTGAAATGTGAAGGCTACAAATCAAGCTATATATACATTTCCAGTTTATGCTGACCTCTCATTGTACGGAAATCCTATACAATGCGAGATCAGCTTATACTGGAAATGTATAGCTTGATTTGTAGACATGTGTACCTTGCCCAGACTTTCGAGAAATGCAAGCGTAATGTTATGCTAGTTTTCGACTTTATTTCAACGCCAAATTGATTGTTTTTTCGCAGCGGAGTAACAACTCACGGCTTTTTTTCATGAAGGGTTGGGTAGATGTGTACCTTCGTAGTACACCCACATTTCGCGAGCGAGCCTATATTGCCATCAACCGGTAATAAATCCAGACTCAGGGTTGCTACTGAGAAATTTCAGATGGATAAATCCAATAACACTGCCCGACCTGGGAAACAAATCCTGAACCAACGAGGTGATCAGGATATATCAGCAATGAAGAATAAATGGTTTGGTAGAACTGATGTGATGCTGGTGTCCGTAACTTCACGTAAAGCGTTTATTTTGTGAATGGAAGTCTTATAGGTACCTACTGCATTTATTATAGTGTAAGTATATGAGTTATATCTGGACTTTAAAAGGTCCTGGTTGCGATAACGTTGACCTGTTGTTGACAAAGGATTGTCGTTCGATTTTGGTTGTTTGTTGACGGGCTGTTGTTTTGTGGAACCTTCTAAATAATTTGAAGTTAATAAAAACATGCAAATAGTGGTCTACCGAAATATTAAAATAAATAAAAAAAGAAGAAATTCCTGGTTGCGATAACGTTCAGCTGTTGTTGAAAAAGGATTGTCGTTCGTTTTTTGTTGTTTGTGTCCCAAAATATTGTTTGTGGGCTGGCTGTGTTGGTTTGTCGTACCTTCTAAATAATTTGAAGTTAATAAAAACATGAAAATAGTGGTCTACAGAAATATTACAACAATTCAATAAAAAAAGAAGAAATTCCTGGTTACGATAACGTTCAGCTGTTGTTGACAAAGTATTGTCGTTCGTTTTTTGTTGTTTGTGTCTCAAAATATTGTTTGTTGGCTGGCTGTGTTGGTTGGTTTGTTGTACGCACGGCTACAGATCAAGCTATACATTTCCAGTATAAGCTGATCTCGCATTATATAGGATTTCCTTACAATCACAGGTCAGTGTAAACTGGAACTGGCTTGATGTGTAGCCGTGTGTACCACCTAAATAATTTGAAGTTAATAAAAACATGCAAATAGTGGTTTGCAGAAATATTAAAACAATGCAATAAAAAAGAAGAAATTCCTGGTTGCGATAATGTTCTGCTGTTGTTGACAAAGGATTGTCGTTCGTTTTTTGTTGTTTGTGTCCCAAAATATTGTTTGTGGGCTGGCTGTGTTGGTTTGTCGTACCTCCTAAATAATTTGAAGTTAATAAAAACATGCAAATAGTGGTCTACAGAAATATTACAACAATTCAATAAAAAAAGAAGAATTTCCTGGTTGCGATAACGTTCAGCTGTTGTTGACAAAGGACTGTCGTTCGTTTTTGGTTGTTTGTGTCTCAAAATATTGTTTGTTGGCTGGCTGTGTTGGTTTGCCCTCTAAATAATTCGAAGTAAATAAAAACATGCAATTAGTGGTCTATAGAAATATTAAAATAAATAAAAAAGAAGAAATTCCTGTTTGCGATAACATTCAGCTGTTGTCGAAAAAGGATTGTCGTTCGTTTCTGGTTGTTTGTATCTCAAAATATTGTTTGTTGGCTGGCTGTTGTTTTGTCGTACCTTCTAAATAATTTGAAGTTAATAAAAACATGCACAGTGGTCTACAGAAATATTAAAATAAATAAAAAAAGAAGAAATTCGTGGTTGTGGTAACATTCAGCTGTTGTTGAAAAAGGATTGTCGTTCGTTTTTGGTTGTTTGTGTCTCAAAATGTTGTTTGCTGGCTGCATAGACGTATAAAAAAAAGCGTAGATATTCTCGCTAACTAAAAAACTGTTTCTATCGGAGTCAGCCAGCTCGCTGTACCTAAAGGCCGGCCCGCACGCACACATTCACACATCAGTCAACCATTCCGCGCGCAAACGTCAACACAGTCGACACGTCTAAGCGGCGAAAAAAACAAAAAATACAGCAGTTCTTGTGAAATGTATGCGTGCCGGCCTGTAGGTAGGTACAGCGAGCTGGCTGACTCCGATAGACACAGTTTTTTGTGAATTTGTCCGCCTTTTTTATGCGTCAATGGTTGGCGGGCTGTTGTTTTGTTCGTACCTTCTAAATAATTTGAAGTAAAAATATGCAAATAGTGGTCTACAGAAATATTAAAATAAATAAATAAAGAAGAAAAAGGTGAAAAACTCAATATGGTGAGCCGTCGAACTTTGCACTTCGTGGTAGTCGGGTGTTATCTATAATACTAATATTATGAAGAGGAAATATTTTTTTGTTTGTTTCCACAAACAATTTGTGCCGAATAAGCTCCGAAACTCCTAGACCGATTTTAACAATTTTTTCATCAACAGAAAGCTAAATTATCACTTCCTGATAATTTAGCTTTCTGTTGATGAAAAAACCCAAATAAAAGAAATTATAAGCTTAAGTTACTTCTAAAAAAAATAGAGATCCTTAAGAAAATTGCAATAATGTAACCCAAAGTTTTGCCTATAAAATTCATTATTTGGCGTGCGCTGAGAAAACTTGATGATACATAAAAGGTACACGATTAAAGTACTTACTCATTATTACTTGCGCATAGACTTATAAAAAAAGATGGACTCCGCGCCACGCATATCGAAAGTGAAGCACAGTAAGTATGCCGGACCGTTTGTACAAACACGCCTCGCGCACACATTTACATCATAGTATGCTGACCGGCCGCCATTACATGACACGAGCGACGGCGTCTTTGCAGGTACTCAAATCATGCACACATAGATCGGTACGGTGCTTCACTTTCAATATGCGCGGCGTGGAGTCCATCTTTTTTTATAAGTCTATGTACTTACGACATAATTTCCCTCGCGAACTTTTTGTCATAGTTAAAACCCCACTCCCACCCTTCACCACTTCCTAGTGCTAGCTGGGAAGAAGAAGTAGCGCAACAAACTCCCCAGCAGCACAGCTGTCTGTTCAGTTAGTAGAACTTGATTCTATACAATAGCTATGCAAAATAATTTACGCAACACAATACATTAAATTATATTATTTGTCAAATAAAATAATCAATTTTTAACCGACTTCCAAAAGGAGGAGGTTCTCAATTCGTCGGAATATTTTTTTATTTTTTTTTTATTTTTTTTTTTTATGTATGTTCCCCGATTACTCGAAAATGGCTAGACCGATTTGGATTTTTCTTTTTTTGTTCGAAAGGGTATACTTCCCAAGTGGTCCCATGATCATCAAATCAGGATCTGATGATGGGATCCCATGGAAATCGAGGGAAACCCTCAAATTTTATGGGCACACCTATATCGATTTCGGTATTTTTTATAGTAACTCGTGCATTTACTCTCGGAAAGTACCATTCGGTGAACTGGAACTGATGATGAAGACCACAGAGGGCCATCGGAAATACTCAATTATATCTAAGTATATAACAGGTTGCGATTCGATTACTTTAATATGGTTTATGCTCGTCAAAATAATGGTAATGGTGACTTCACCATGAGCTCCATTTCTCCTGGTTCTTACTAGGAGAACTCCTCAACAATTAACGTCCCTGCATCGGGAAAAGCAACATTTTGTAAAACGTGATGAGCAGTTGACATTGGGTTATTGTAACTTAGATAAATTACAAACTGAACCACTAAAAAGTGAAAAATAAAAACTTTTTTACAAAAACAAAAACCGACTTCCAAAAAAAACACTACAAAGTGAAAAATAACTTTAATTTCGGAAGTCGGTGGCAAAAAACTAAAATACAGATCCAAAGACACCGACTTCCGAAATTAAAGTTATTTTTCACTTTGTAGTGTTTTTTTTGGAAGTCGGTTTTTGTTTTTGTAAAAAAGTTTTTATAGTAACTCATATAATCTGTCATTATACATGTGAGAATGATGAACGTTAAAAGCGTCCGTAATAAAAAAATAAAAAAAACAATTCAAAATTAAAATTAAAATAAGCCGTGGCAGCTAAGGTATGACCAGCCTCCACCAACAGCGCCGGTTCACGAACCTGCCGTATGGATTCGTTAAATGATCCAACACACGCGCCACCATCAGCGACGCATTAGAGTGAGCATGACACACTCTCAGCCGCCAGTTCACATCCAAGTCAAATAAAGACGTACGTAAATGGTAGCTTTAGAGTAGGTACATATCATCAAGTGTTTTAATTTATTCGAATGGGACATTTAATTTCGAAGTTATCATGAGTATAAAAATGCAATACGCGAACCATTCGACGCCGCAGACCGGTAAAACGACCAAAAACATGCCCAAGTTTTTTTTTTCTTTATCAGATAGGTGGCTCATGACGAGAAATGATATTTTTCATAAAAAAAATATAAATTTTGAAGATATTTGGTGAAGGAAAAAAAAAAATTAAGTATGTGGGGAAAACACGTATTGTGGTAACAAAGAATCGTTGAAATACAGTAAAACTATGACTTCTTCTTTACTAGATTAACAAAAATAAAGGTTTACATAAAAAAAAACCTGTTTCATCTTCAGGTATAAATAAAGTGCTGCTTCTAAAGCCTGTTTATTTTTAGCCCTCCATTTCTCACTTTGTCGGCTTGTTATGTAAGGGTCCGCTTCAGCACATCTTCATTGCAGGGTTTACTAGAAAACTTCCTAGAGAAGCTTTCCCTATATAGTCGAAAGTGCTTGTTGCGGGCAGCCTCTTCTGACAATTGACCAATAGGCAGAAGCGCGTGAGATATCACACTTGAAGAGTGTACCAATATTTTAAGGGCTCATTAGTTGCCAGATGTACAAGTTAATGTAGTAATGCGCTACATCTATAGTGAAGGCAGAATTTTTTTCTAAATCTATTTTAAATCCTGACGATATGACTTCCAAAATTATTATTTTTTTTTAATAAGACCTTCGTCAATACCCGTGCTTGATGCTGCTTTTTCTGGATCGGAATAGTATATTTCATTACAAGTTCGGAAAGGCTGTCATTACAAAGAGTTCTGACAAAAGTCTACCCGAGCCGAGGCGCAGCCGAAGGCGAGGGTTGACAGTCGGAACAAGTTGCAATGACGGTTCCGTACGTGTACTGAACGACTATTTTTAATACAGTTGCGAAAAAATTAAGCAATTTAATCAAATAATAAAAACACAATAAACTCAACTAACTAATCATTTAATTCTTATAAAAGTTATAATTCACATATACATTGACCAATAAACTCAACTAACTAATCATTTAATTCTTATAAAAGTTATAATTCACATATACATTGACATTGGTACAGTTTTTATACTAACTGGGGAAGTTTTAGGTTGCATATTTACTGTTTGAGACAAACTATTATTAATTTCGTATGATTGTTCATGTATATTTGTCATACAATGGCGTTTGCTAGTTGATGGAATTGGATCTGATGAATTATCATTGTCAACGAAGGTAGATGGACGAACGTTCTCTTCAACATGTGAGAAAGACGGACTGGACCTTAACCCACTTTTTACTGAATAGACTTTTTGTATCCGATTGCAATGAAATTCAGATATATGTATCCTTGTATAATCAGATGAGTAGGAAAAATGCAAAAAAAAATTAAAACCTGTTGGGAAACCGGGAAATTGGTGTCCTTTTAAAAGGACATTAGTAATATGTACTACTTGTTCAAGTAAATCAAAAGAAAATACGAAGTGTCTTTATTGTCGTTAATTTATTACATAAAATCATGAAAAAAGTAAAGATAATGAAAAAAAAATAATAAAAATTTAGACTTGAAAATTTTTGTGGCAAATCACGCACCTCAACTGCGTTTCGTTGTATTTTACAAGGTGCTTATTATTATCATACCGAGAATTTTGCTGATAGTTTTGTGAAGTGCGACCTGATTTTCTGTTATCCTTTCTACGATATGTTTCTAGAAGGGAAGTTGCAATATTTCTACGAAATTGCAAATGATCACAATCTCCGCTATCGATGTGGTATAGTTGCCAAGCATTTTGAACTGCCATGTCTAGTGCGTGACATATCAGTGGGAAATACCATTTTTTTCCTCGTATCGATGTTCGGTATAAACCAATATTTTGGTCTGACCTGTCTACACCTCCCATGTTTTCATTATACACCTTTATCAAGGCTGGCTGGTCGACTTGTACATATCTTTTCTCATGTTGTGAAAAGCGTTTTACTTTGCTCAGTGGTAAAACTTTAGCAGCATTTGAAGCCACTGTTACAACACTATTATCATTCCACTTACACACAATAATTTCTTCAGCTCTTGTTGCTTTGTATTTCAGAGAACCACGATCAGTTTTCTTGAATTCTTTGTTTGTTGGAAGCGGACATTTCGATACGCGATTTTCTCTGATTGTTCCGGTGGCCTTCAACCCCCTTTCACGTAGTTCATCTAGTAATGGAATCGATGTGAAGAAATTATCAAAAAATAGGTGGAAAGGTGCCTTTGCATCGATTGTACGAAGAACATCTGCGAAACGTAAAATAACACTTGCTCCAAGTCCCAATTTTTTATAATCATTGAAGTCGTCTCCCGTTTGCCCTTGATACGGATCAAACCATAATATGTACCCAAGACGTGTCGATCCTACCCAAAATTTGTAACCCCATCTGATAGGTTTACCTCTTATAAATTGTTTACAAGGGTGACCACCATAATACGGAATCATCGCTTCATCAATGCTGTAGTTTTCTTCGAATGGGGCATAGTTTAGGAAGTTCTCATTCAACGCGTCAAAGAGCCGCTCAACTTCGCATATTTGTCATTAGATGGCAAATCTGTATTATCACAGCAGTGAATATGAGACATTATAAAAGTAAATCTATCTCTCGACAATGCATTATAAACTATTGGGTTCCCACAGTCTGCAGCATTTTCCCAATACATATATCTTCTGGGTACTACCACATACCCACTGAAGAGAAGTATTCCGATAAAGCATTTCATCTCTTCACACGTTATATTTCCAATTTTATTTTTTTGATTTATATAATTATTGGTGTAATTTGTCAGCAAAACTGTAATTCTGTCGCTAAAAAGTTGCTCAAAATAATAAAAGGCATTTTGCTGCCTTGCAACTTGCTGCTTTCCGGCCCATGGTCTAAATATTGGACGTATATCTCTTGAAATCCAGTTATACTGTTTAGTTTTTGGAATTGTCATGCTTGTGGAAGTTGAGGGTGTTGGTTCGTCGTCAGGTAACAACTGATTTTCAATCGGAGGATTGGAAATTCTGATGCGCATTCTTTTCGATACTTGAGCTAGACTTATTTCGTCTTCACTGTCACTATCGTCTGTCAAATTCATATAATGAACTTGCGCTGGAGTCCTTAGTTGAGTGCCAGGTAAATTTTGAATGCGGACTTGATTTTCGTCACCAGAATCTTCGTCGGTGACATCAGCATTACAATTTTCTGGTGGAAAAAATGTGATGCTGTCAGGAATAGGAGCCTCCTCATCAAATTCATGAATCATTCTTTCATGATTTCATGAAGTCGCGACTCCCATCCTCTTCCAAAAACTCTCCTGACAAAACAAAACATTTTTTTGTATCAAGTAGTAGTAGATATTACTATTGGGCTTTATAAAGAACACCAAATGTTGCACCAAAAAAAAGTATAAAAAATGACAGTTGGTACTTTTATTTAATTTAATTCACTTAGAAGAGATATGAAAGTTTTATTATTCATTGTCAAAAAAAACGATTTTTTAATAATAATAAAATAACTCACCTCGTATCAGTCATGATAAATTTACCGTAAAACAAAAGCTCCAAAACTGATTAATAATAATGCGTTATACCACTCACAATACTTATATTGTACTGCCACACAATTCAACTTTCAAATGTCACCAACAATATTTGTTTACTTTACCCTCATTAATCACAAGATTTTTGTTTATGCGCCGTCCTTTTAAGAGGACGATAGTAATAAGTGGGTTAAATTAATGGATTGTGTGATTTTTTTCCCAGTTTCTAGTTTGTTGTTTAATGAATCACCAATATAGCTTTCTGCAACTTTGTCTGATTTCCAACCTCCTAGTCGCTTTAAGGACGTTAAAATGGGCTCCTGAATCTGCCAATAATGTAGCAGAGGTCCTCCTGAAGCTGTGCCCAGTATAATACTCAGCATCCGGCAGACCGAGAAACGTAGCTATTTCTTTTGGCATATTACCAAATTTGTTTATCCCGATTGTTTGAGCTGTACACTTCCCTTTTTGGTAATTTTGAAAAAAACGGTCGGTTTTTCCTTTTTGGGACCGCTGATTCATATATTTTTTGCACTATTCTAAGAAAATCTCCTTCAACAACAAAGCTTCTCGGTATCTTATTTTTTGTGTTCGGAATCTTGATTAGTAGCATTTTTCCATGGGCTTCAATATCTTTTAAAGTAATATTGGCTAACTTCTCTCTGCGGGAAGCTCCAACAACGCCAAAAATCAGAGCAACCTACAAAAAAAGGGATTTGATTAATATTTGTTTTAAATAATGTATTGACTTTTTTTTGCGATTTCGTAAACTGAATACTAAAGAAAAATATAAGTACTTATTAATAAATTACCTTTGTGGCTAAATAACGATCATCGGGAGCTTCGTTCAAAAACCTTTCCACTTCATTCGATGTTAATATTTTTGACTTTTACTTGTAAAACCGTCTGATTGTCGTTTTAAGAAAGCATTTCAATTTGGGTATTCACTTATATCCACGTTGTTCCTTATTTTCAGCATACTTTTTATCATCAAAAACCTCGAACATAACGTAGAAGGTTTTAATTTTGCTGAGAATTCGGAGAAGTATGCCAACATGCCAACATAACATTTTCTGAAAAACTATTTGCTTTTTTCTTTTCTCTCCACGCAATAAATTCGTCATATGTAGATGTGTTCTCCGAAGCATTTTGTGCAATTATACCGAGTTCCGGTGGTGTTAATTCAAAAAAATTAAGGTCGAAATTACTCATTTTGTGCAACAAACAACTAAACTCGCAAAGAAAATTTCTAGAAAATGGCGCCAACCGTAGAATATAAGAAGAGATTTTTCTTTTCTTCACCTATTCGGGTAGGCAAAGGGAACTATGCCCATACAGCCAAGTCTTCAATAGAATTTTTTTATTGATATGAAATGAAAATGAAACCTAACCTAACTCATTCAATCAAATCATTAAATCTGATATAGGGGAAAGCAGGTAGGATTCGTACAATTTTTATTCTTAGCCGTATAAACGAAATACTATTAACTATTTTAAAATACTTTTAATGTCTCTAGGTACCCTATACAAGGAGTAAAATAAATAACCCACAACCTCTTAAGGGGTCATTGTACTCATCATTATGAACAACTTTTACTATGGGACCAAACCTGGAATCGCGAAAAAAAATCAGCTGCTCCCTACATTTTGACGAGTTTGATGTAGATAAATGTACTGGTCAGCTGATTTTTTTTCGCGATTTCAGGTTTGGTCCCATAGTAAAAGTTGTTCATAATGATGAGTACAATGACCCCTTAAGAGGTTTTGGGTTATTTATTTTACACCTTGTGAGTCAATTGCATAAAAAATGTACGTCATACAAAAGAAATACAAAGGAATAATTTTTTTTTTGTCATACAAAGGAATTTAAGTCAAACAAAGGAATTCATAAAGATGTGTTCATAATGAATTTCCATCTTGTAACATAATTATATTTAAAAAAAAATATTTTGTATTTTAAAATTTATTAAAAATTAAACAAATTTGAAGTTTATAAAATGTATTAAAAATTAAACAAAGTTTAAACATTGCCTTCAAAAAACAGATTTTTTTTAACACAAATCCAAGAAATGGAGTTTGGTCTCCAAACTACGTTATAAAAAAATTGCCTGTACCCCGAGTGTAAGTTTGCAAGTGTGTAAACTTAACTATCGCGTTTGCGTTAAGATTTTTATTCTTACCCTTATATTCTTAGCATTATGATCTATCAGTCAAATTTTAACGCAAACGAAATAGTTACCGTTTACTCTCTTGCAAGCTTATACTCGGGGTACTGTATAATTTGCGCGCGATCATAATGGGATGGAACCATGTCAAAGTACATACAACATAATTATTTCTGTAAGCATACATACATTCAAACATAAGTTACCTATGCCTACATACATACAATCTGCTAAAATCAGTTCTGCATTCACTTATTTGCTAAAGCTACTTCGCTTGAGAACTGTGATTATCTCGATTTACAAGGTTCCATCCCATTCTGTTCACGTGCGGATTATAGAAATCAATTCGAAGGGAGTTTTTAACTAAAATAATATTTTTTATCTGTAAACACTAGACTCATCAAAAATTTATAACTTTTTAGAAATCAAATGAAAGAAATTAGAAAAAAATATAACAGAAAGAACAAAAAAACATTTTAAAAGGCCATTCTTGGTAATTTGTTCCCTACAGACTTTGAACTAAAACATCTTTATAATAATTAATAATTAGATATTATTTAGTGAAAATACAATTTTTCGGAAAAAAACATTTACTATCTGCAAACGTGTATTATGGTTCAACTCAATCGGTCCTAACGTTTTAAAGATATTTTATATCAAAGTTTGTATGGGAACGACTTATCGGTATCCAACTTAACAATTTAAAAATAAATCTGGTCATGATCATCTGCAAGTTTAAACTCATTTGATACAAATTTTAAATGTAAAATTTTTACAATACATGCAGCGGGAACTACATCTTTATCGACTTTTTTTGAAGTAATGAATTTCAATTGAGGCTTTTTTACCGTTTTTAAAAAGCGAACTTTATAATAAATTTCAGCTATCTTAAATACGACATCTTCAATAAATCCAACATAATATACCCACTTATTTTTTTCATAATATCTTACTAAAACGCTATCTTTAATATTATATGTCATGTCTCTCGTTTCTGTTTCTGTCAGTTTTTCACTTTTAGTTTCTATTTTAAAATTATTTTCACAGACTCCATCATTTTCTATTTCAGTTCTAATACTCTGTTTAAAATAACATCTATTATTATATCACCATCATTGCCTCTACAGTATCAACTTCATTTACATCACATTCTCTTAGTTTCAGGTCTAGTTCTGGGATTCTCACCGTTTTTTCTTTTTTGATATTTTTATTATTAACGCCTGATGTAGAAGGGGTAGGATTTTTGTAGATATCATTATTTATTTGAAAATTTGTGTCTATCCGTTTGAGTTTAAATGGACTATACTTATTAAGATCAATATATCCCTTGCTTTCTGGCTTATATCTTATATCTGACAAAATTGTTACTTTTCCGGCAATGTGTTTACCTGCTGTTTCAGTTTTTGTACTGACCGCAACATTATTTTCTTTCGATTTGATTTCTATTATACCATCGTTAGTATTTCTATTATCTTCGTGTTCACTTTCTGAGTTATCACCCTTCCAGCTACTTTCATCCGACTCGGCATAATTGATCTCGCATTCAGACTCGCTAGTATCGCTTGATCTTTCAATTCGTCGTTTTTTGATATTCTTTGGTGACTTTCCTTTTATTTGTCTTTTTTTGTCATTATTTGTTTTGTGCTGTTTTAAATTATGTTCCTTTACATCAAAACAGTCACAATAACCAGCAGTCATCCCACAAAAACAACTTAATTTTCTAAATTTAATGATATCGGGATTTTGCGTCGAAATCACTTGATGAATAGCTATGGTGTTGGGAACGGGGATGAGGTCTTTTGTCGTTGAATCTAAATCCTGTACGAGGGTATCTACATTTTCATCAGATATTAAGAAATATTTGATCTTTGAATTGCTATTGACAAGTGCTTTGTATGCTGCCTCCGCATCGGGAATATCTTGACCGTGAGCAACATAACTGTCCAAATTTCTTTTTGTGGCTCCTCCTATCCCATCTGCGGCGCCTTTGCCATGACTTGCCTCGAAAAAGGACCAAGTGGCCTTTTCGAGTCTGAACAGTGATATCATTTTATTTAACATGTAAAAGTTTTTTTTCTGCCTATATTGTGTTGTTGGACCATCTGAATAGAAGTGCAGTATAGTTACTTTGGGATATTTCTCTTTAATAAGTTTTAATATAGGAGTCAAATGGGCCCATATTGCTCCGGGGCTATGATTGGTGTTTGAAGATATTGTACAGAAAGATGTTGTCTGCGGCTTATCATCATATTTAGCATAAAAAACGCCAGTGTGCAAGGAAATTTGTCGTTTTGATGCACCAAAGTGTAAAGCTTGAACTTCTTCTGCTAGTTTGCAGCCATAGTTTTCGGAAAAGTCGCAATGCAACAGAACTTCCTGTTCAGTTAAGTTCTCCTTACAATTTTTATACATTGTGTATTGGTGAGTGATGTTGAAATAATGTTTCTTGAATAAAAGCATCTGATCACGAAAGGTTTGTAGTAGTATTTCTAGTGTCTCTGTCACTTCCTCTTTCACTGTTCTCTTAGTAATCTTATTATCATATTCGTGATTCTTTGTAACCCATCTTTTCCATGTCACTACGTCCTTCAGGTTTCGTTGCAATAAATTACAGATAACGCTTTTGTTTGAGCAATTATTACAGTCACCGTACATACATTTGACATCGTTGACATTGCACGCGATGGCAGCTTTTTCAGGCTTTCCACCATGAAATTTAGATTGGCGTGCTTAACACATGCACAAGTGTTTCTGTCGCTCAATTTTGGACTAAGGATATAAAATGGTTTGTATCGAGTAAACATTTCGTAAGATAATTTCCCACCTTCACCTTTATATTTAGTATGTAATTTTTTCATGGTATCTAATAAATATCGTACCTGTTCTCTCTTTTTATGTAACGTTCTATATTCTTTTTTACCGGCCGTAGCGCGGCTATTATCGTCTCTGCTTAAAAAATCACCAACTTCTTTCAAGCGAATTATTTTTCTCTTTTTCAATTGCTCTCTGATCCTTATTCTTCCTTTTAATCCTATAACAGTACTCAATTTTGTTTTCATTTTATATTTTTTTATAGTGTCGTTAGTTATAAATTTTTTTAATGTGTTTCTTTCTTGATTGTTGGTTGTTTGGGAGTACTGCTCACTCAATGAATCTTTAATCAACATGTTTTCAAATAGTACTTTTTTTACAATATTTTTCTCTGAACTGCTAATTTGTGGCAAACGTTCCTGAATAAAAGTGTCGGTTTTAGAAATAGGAGTTTGTTTGTTGTCTTGGATTATATTAATATTAACATTTACAGTGTCTTTTTCTGAAGGTGGGTTTCTTAAATTCGTTACTATTTCTTTTAAGTGATTTACTTGTTTTTTGTACCTGTAGATGCTCTTTTTCTGACATTTTATTTTTCTTAGTAACAGATCTATCGTAGACTTTAACTTTGAATTTTCTTTGGCTAATAGGTAACGAAATCTACGTTTTTCTTTTTCTTCTGTATTTTTTTGTGACTCTTTAGAAACTTCTTTAACATTTCTTTCTCTTTTCTGCTTCCTCCATTTTTGTCGCTGCAGGGCCTGTTCACTTTCATTAAGATCTTTTGCTTTTCTGTATTTCCTTTTAGTCTGTTCTAAATTCTTTTTCTTTATTTCCTCTAACTTTTCAGGATTGCTACTTCTTAACTTTTGAAGATATCTTCTTTGTCGTTCTGCCCCGGACAAAGGCATAGTCTAAAAAAAATGAAACCTATCAACACATGTTATTTTCAAACATAATCTCAACTCACGGTCTGTAAAATATCATATAGAGTCAGTCAAGCGAGTCGTGTCCCATGAAAAAGGCGGTAAATTCAAAAATCTTACAGGGGTCAACACTTATATAGTACGATGAAAACTGGTTTGATACTTGAATTTTTGTAGAAAAAAAAATTCTTTGAGATAAATTAAAAACTTTTTTACAAAAAAAGTAACAACCGACTTTCAACAAAACACTACAAAGTAAAAAATAATTTAAATTTCGGAAGTCGGTGTCTTTGGTTTTGTATTTTGGTTATTTGCCACCGACTTCCGAAATATACTTTGCAGTTTTTTTTTTTTTTTTTGTAAAAATGTTTATTAATTTATATCAAACAATTTTTTTTCTACAAAAATTCAAGTATCAAACCAGTTTTCATTCTTGTGACAATCCGTTTGACAGATAATAGTGTATCATTATAAGAAATCAGCTAAATGGTCGTGGACACGATTCGCTTCACAGAATTTAGGTGTGATTTTTTTTAAAAAAGAATTTAGTTTAATGAATTTAATTTTCGAGATAACTCCGAAAACAGATTTATTAGACATCCACAAAATTATCGATTCGTTATCATCACCACTATCCACAAAAAGTTAGCTTTTTACATCATACAGTACGGCCAAATTATCTTGGCGTCTCCGAACTTCGCGCAGAAGGCTGCGCAATAACATTATTTAGGAACCAAATGGTGACATGAACCGAGTTTGAGTGAGCGAACATGCGCGAAAGATCGTAGTGCCTATTTTCGGACTAGCCAAGATATTTCAGCCGTACTGTAATAATATTTCCATGTAAAAAGATTGACAGACATTTCAGTTGTATTTTCATGGATTAAGCTGTTATGCCTCGATTAATTATTTATTTAATAAAAAAAATAATTAAATTTACAAACGCAAATACATTCGAAAAACATTACCCTCCTTCCTTGGGCAGTCGGGTAAAAAACTTAGTGGTGTATAGACCTTTATGTCGTTTCTTCTGTATGACGTTCTACAATGTCATCCAATGGAACCAAATTTTGTTGTGACAAAACCATTACAAACAATTAGGTTATAATTTTGAAAGATTTTCACAGGTCCGATGTACTCAATGGGTTACACATACATTAATGTATTATGTAAAAAATAATATTATGTAAAAACCATAAAACTTACCTGGTACTAGCGTCACACAATTAGACCTTTTTCAAATGCCAAATTCACTTCAAAGTAGAAATGGATCCACTACTAGAAAACTAAGATGGCTGACATTTGGTTTTGCTAAGTTGGTTGTAGTAATGATGTTGCCGCACGTGAAAAAAGTAATGGATGCGTTCGTTATTGTTTACAAACTTCTAAATCTCAGTCATACAAAGGATGTTATACAAGGGAAGAAAAATTGAGACAAGTTTTTTTCAGGGATTTTAGTAAAGAAATTATTATTCAAATCTAAAAAAAAGCATATTAGCGAAAAGAAAATTTATTAGCACAGATAATTAATGCAAAAATGTTGTGATTTTTAGGCTGGTTCCAAAGATACTGGATTTGGATTATACTGCTCCAGGGGTAGGACAAGGTGATTTTGTATGACAAACTAAAAATATTTTTTTTTATTTTTATTTTTTCTTCTATTAATTAATTCCAAATAAAATTATGAATAGGGTCAGATGTCCAACAATGAAACAGTGGTACACAGTAAAACTTAGTGATATTTCTAAAATGCTACATTGCCAGATCGTGCATTATATCGCTTAAGGACACTCTCGAGGACACCCCGCCCTACACCAGTTTGCAGCGGCGCCGAGTAGGGGAAGACTGTCTGCGGAGCATTTTAAATTTTTTCGACAAAAATGCAACTATTTTCAGCAATCTTTATAGATTTTTCATTAAATAATGGTAGAAAATTTCATATTTTTCATGATTACCTAGCATTAAACATATTTCGTAGATTAACGTGGAATATCGCTCACCTACGAGGGTGCGTTTTTAAGTTCGCGGAATGGGGGGGAGGGGATAACAATAGGTCATTATCGGGATGGCCACAACTTCAGCCACTCAATATTAGTATAAATACCAGGTTTTATCTTAATTGGTTCATTAGTCTTTGAACTATCGTCAAGCAAACAACTCAATTGGGAAGAAAGTGTGAATTATGGAAAAAATCGAGTACCGTGCCGTAATAAAGTTCCTTACCAAGCAAGGAAAGTCAGTTCAAAATATACTGGAAGAGATGGAATCCGTTTACGGGGACTCTTGCCCGGGTAAAACCATGGTTTACAAGTGGCACAGTCTCTTTAAACAAGGCAGGACCTCACTTGAAGACGACCCACGGCCCGGACGGTCGATCGAGGTGACTACTCCGGAAATCATTAAAAATGTCGAAAAAATAATATTGGAAGATGCCATACTAAAGAAGAAACAGCTTGCAGAAATGGTTGGAGTATCGGATACGGCAATTTTCAAAATTCTACACGATCATCTTGGCATGACAAAGGTCAGTGCAAGATGGGTGCCAAGAATGCTCACAAAAACAACAACGCGTGGAGTGTTCTCGCACGTTTTTGGACCTCTGTAACGAAGATAAGGATGGACTATTAAGTCGAATTGTTACTGGAGATGAAACTAGGGTTCATAATTATGAACCTGAGTCGAAACAAGACTATGCAGTGGCACAAAAAAGGCACACCACCACCCAAGAAGTTTAAAGTGTGTATTTTTCGGACAAAGACAAAGCATTTTTTTATGAAGGTATACAAAAGCTAATTGAAAGATCTGAAAAATGTATAAATGTAGCAGGTGAATATACTGAAAAAGAAAAATAATTTAGTATTTTTATTTTCACTTCTCACCCTCCATTCCGCGAACTTAAAAACGCCCCCTCGTAGCAGTATAATGACACATCTACTTTTTTCTTATTTTACAGAAATGAGGGTCAAAGATTTTACAAATGTTTGAAACGAAGTTATGACTTCATTTTACATTTTATCATGGATTTTATGGTTTTAGCAACTAGTATAGACCTTAATAGATACTTAGGGATAAAAATTCCACTTCAGGTTTCCAGGAGTTGCTTCATAACAGTCAAAGAAGAAGAAGAGCCATGCAATTGTGCCGTTATACTTTTAACAACTTCCAAAAATGTCATATATGCCCCCAAAGCCATAATTATACAGGATGTGAAAACCAAGAAACAAAGACAATTGGTTAATAGAAAACAAAAGTTTTTATTTGAAATCAACCTACATAAAAAGTTTAACTAAAATATTAAATAACCTCTGTTTGGCTCGTGAATCGTAGTCATCATAAAACTATAATAAATAAAATAAAGTATAATCACGTATCTTCTCTTAATGGGGAGGAAAACTAACTTTTTATCACGCTAGGTGGCACATGATCGACTGTACTTTTTTCATTGATTTGACGCGAAGAAAATTCTCTGTCTACGATTTGACGTAACGAACGATTGTCAAATTGTATGGATTTGTTTGTAAAACAATGTACAGTCGTTCAGAGCGCCATCTACAAACAGCTTTGCGTGTGGCTCCCCATTGTAAAGGTAGGTAATCATCAAACATTTTTAAAATTATGGTGAGATTGAGACTCTCAGTTCTAAAAACAAATGCACTCAAAAGCTTGGCAGTTTAAGTTTAGATAAAGGTACGATAATGAAATCCAGATTCAAATCAAGTTTTACCTTATCACTCCGAAATTATAAGGAAGTTTACTAATTACCTTAAAGTGTCTTATTTAATTGACTAAGCAGTAAACAAAACTATAAGCATTTAGGCAATATTATTAGGTACTTGCACAGGAGGTTCATGATTTTGACCTTTACTATTCGACACGGACCTTTTTCTCTGTGAAGTTAACAGCTGGATGAATTTGTGCATGAAAAACTCACGCTTGTGATGCATAACTTCGCCTTTTTGAACTCTGTTTAAATACCTACGTAAAGCTTTTAAACGCGAGTATTCCATGCGCAAATCTAACTCACAGCTAACTACAGAGAGACAAAGATCCTTGGCGAATAGTTACGCAGGTATACTTACGTTACGAAGATTTAAACCAGGTATCTTCTTTCATTACCTACATAATAAGAATGAATATAATAAGAGTATGAATATAATTAATAAGAAAAGGTAGGTATTTCTTATACTTAATTAAAGATTATTATAAAATCCTTCATAATAGCTGGGCACTATGTTAGAACGAAGTAATTGTAACAAATCGTTTTTCTTTGAATCAGAAATATTCATTTTTGAATCATAAGCTGCTTTTAAATTTATTTGTGATGGTTGCTTTCTTTTTCGTCGAACCAATTTAAGCTTAGCCTGGATCCATTCTCCTTCAAAAGATGTTTTAAATTCATAGAAGTCACTATTTTTAGTAAATTTAATCATTGTTAACTCAGTCAGTTTTATTATATCTCCATTAGTGTCTTTCTGGTAATTAATGGCTTGCTCTTCAGTCAGTGCTTTCAAGTCATAAAAGTTACTGAAATGCATCTCATGAACAATGAAAGGGTTTCCTCTTTTTTTAGCATCTCGTATCAAATTAACATATTGATCTGGTACGTAGATGGGTCCAGACTTTTTTGCCCTTTTTATTGATTTTTCAATCAGAGAATGGGCATTATCGCCTTCATTTTGACTATGGCCGCTGACTAAAAACTTATGGCACACAGAATTTATAGCTAAATTTTCGACAGCATAATAATACATGCTGAACACATATCTAAAAATAAAAACATATCCATTAGAAATTATATAACATATCCATTAAAAATAAAAACATATCCATAAAAATTTAATACGTACCGATTTTTTTGTTGGCCACAACAATTATCACTGTAGAAAACAATATCAGAATTTGGATACTCTTCAGCAACTTTCTCTAGAAACTTGTAGACGCAAGTTCCTATTTCTGTAGAACCTTTAGAACCCAAGCCCTCATGCCAAAAGTAACAAGTAGTTGAATCCGTTTTAATATTTGTTATCTGAAATAAAGTTAATATTATTTATAGTAGGTAATATTAAACATTCAAGAGTTAAATACGTTACTAATAGTCGTCTTACAGTAAAATTGTAGCAATTTAATTTGGATTTGTAGTAAAACGCTGATGAGTTGCCGATTGGCACAGGTAACTGTGCTTGTAAGTCATATATGGCCACTATGACTTTGCTTTGTGGTTCTCGAGAAAGTGCAATGTCTGCTGCTTTTTCTGTACGACTTAACACCTTTTCTCTTTGGTGGTTTATATACTGGTGTTCTAGTTCTGTTTTTTTATCACCTTCTGCATTTTTGTAAGATTCACAAAAATTGCACTGGTCTTTTTTAGGTATAAAAAACGATATATTGAATTCCCTGTTAAAAATCTGACTGTAAATAAACAATGTAGCTGCTTCTTTACCGGCACTTCTGCGTTGGCATTCATAGTCGCGATGTAAGGCAGCCAAGGTAAGTCCACCATCAATAAACTCACGACTGGTATTAGCACGTAAATAATGGCTTTCAACTCGTGGGACTGAATTGATATGCTGACGAACTGATTCTAGTACTTCTGGATCCGATTTCGGTTGTTTACCGTGTTTACCCCTTTGATCGGTCGGCGCGATTCCACAATCAGAAGATTTTGCTTCAATAACTGTACGGAGCGTCCGTTGTGCTATTCCAAGGGTATTTAGTAAAAATGTCTTACATATTCTTCGGGTCTGACCATTTTTCACAAAAGAAAACCAACTATTGGGCGTTCTTGGTTGTGCTAAATTTTTTACACGACGGCATACTATGTTTTGAATGTTAATGCAAGAGCTAAGAAAGTCTCTTTGACGTTGCAAAGATCCTAAGGACCAATAGGTATTAAATATTTGTTGACGTTCATCTCTTGTAAATTTATCGCAACATAAAAACTTACAATTATGGCACGGAGGTCTCATTTTTTTGGCTTCTATTTTGTTGCCTTTCTTAGATACATAATCTTTTCCTGAATTTTTTAACGTTTTCCTGACATTTTCTTTCCACTTGTTTTGGTTTCTCACTCTATTCTTTCCTCTTTTATTCTTAGAAGTTGCACTGGTTAAAGAAATAATAGATGAACTCGTAGACGACGATCTGTCACGCCTTGGATGTGATGTCGGTGGATGATATTCACTGCCACTATCTGCAGAAAAGTCTGAACCTTCGTTCAAGCAAACAAAAGGAGAACTTGGCTTCTGATTTTCTTTACCTAGAATTAAGATTAAATAATATTGAGAGCTGTTGCTTACTATTGATTGGAACTAAAGAAAAATTTGAAAATTATGCTTACCAAACTCAGCAGAATCATGGTTTTTGGTATTTCTATCTGTCGCATCAGAACCTTCTTGGAAATATGAAGATATTTGCATATCCATTTGTTGATAAAGCACATTTTCATTGTTATTTGTTTGAAGTATCGTGGGAGATAGTATTGTTCGTTCAGCATTGCCTGTTCAACATAATTTTATTGTATCTAACAGTCCAAGAATTTTAATAATCAATATAAATAATAAATTAATTACCCTCATCAATTATTTCTTCAAACTGCACTATATTTTCATCAGTAGTTTGTTTATCAGTCATGTTAGTATCAGGAATATGAATCAATTTTTCAGGTACAGTCATACCAAGCGCTTCATAATCTAAATTATTTGCTCTTCTTAACTGTTCTATATGGGTATCATCCGGCAAAGAATCTGCAAAGTAAAATTTCCTCAAATTGAACCGCAATTAGAGATTGTACATTCAACACTTGCGCAAAAAAAACATTGCTATAAAATCTAAAAAAAAAACATTTTCAGATATTTTTTTGTTGTCTTTTGAACCGAAAATAATTATGGTATTAATTAATATACATACCTCCTTTCCGGGATTTACTAGAAGTTGAAGAACTACTAGATGAATTACTCGATGAAGACGTTGAGCTGCTACTAGAACTACTACTACTCGATGATGAGTCACTGCTCGATGAGGATATAGAACGTTTCCGCTTTTGTGGCACCACTGATTGATCATCTTCTTTGGTACCTTAAGTATAATCATTTTAATTCAATAACAATCATCTGCTAACTTCTACATACGTAGAAATTATTATTAGACTAAATACATAAATACAATTTATAAAACATAAATATCATAAGTTAAAATGTTACAATTTAGTGGATTTTTCTTTGAAGTTATTAAAATAAACCTTAGGTAGTCAACAGTGAAACAGTTACACAATGAAACACTTTCGTTGTGTACTATATTCATGATTCATGTATTTTCCCTAAAAATTGATAACTTTTGTGACAAGAAGTTTTTTTTAGGATGGCGCGTACGGAAAATATGCTTTGAGCTATTCAAATGCACTGACAAGGGAAGATCTTGAGGAGAGAAGCTGCACAAGAGTGCAATGTCCTACATTTATACTACGCTTATTAAGATTTAGAATAAAATCTTTTTGAATGAACTTAGCATTTTTGTCATATACCTACTTCCTAAATATTACACAAAATATGAAACAGACACTATTAATAATTATTATGTTTCATTGTTGAATTAGTGGAGTTTCATTGTGTACACCACTGTGGACACAGTGAAACATTTCTCATTTTTAGTTTTTAATTTTTTGCTGATTAATTTCACATAAATTTAAAAAACTATAAATGCTATCCAATACCCAATAAAATTACCTATTTGCCTGCAAAAAATTAGACTTCTATCTGTAAAAACAAAAGGTGTATGAGACTTTGAATTTTTAGTGTTTCATTGTTGAACACATGACCCTATTGTACTTAAAAATATAACCAATAGAGTAAATAAATGCAAAATTATTATGATGTTAAACCATCCATACTTCTTTTTAGACCTAATTTATTATAGTGGACAGACAATTTTTTCCAAATGGACAATAAATATGCAATTCACTCGTATATCTAGCTCTAAAGGTAGTGTAGTGTTGTCTTGATACTATTCAGCATGGCGAAGCTACGGTTACTTTTCTAAAACATGGAAAACGTACGAAACTACCTCACACGTGTGGTAGATTCGTACACAGCATTGAGAGCACTCGTACATAGTGGGGAACCTCCGTACAGTCAATGAAAATGCCATTTTACAAATGTAATATAAACGTTTATTGAGATCAAAGTAAGCAGTAATCAGTCTTATGTAATACTAATTAACAATTTTTGTTTTTTTTTTTTCAAAACTTATAAACTTCTAAACCATACAAATTTAAACACATTAAAAATAATAAAGGAATTCAAAAATCAACAAAATTCCCTACGTCCACTAGGCTGATAAGATTTACCATGTATAAATGGTAAGAGCTCTTACCATTAGATACCTACTAGCCAATATTATACATACTGAGATCCTTTTTAAAAGTAAATATTTGGGCTGTTCTAACAGTAGAAGCAGATTTTGATGGTGATAATATACATACCACATCTGCTAAATAAACAGTCCCTTCATCCTTGGTAACGGGAAAGACAAATTTCCAAGTTTGAGGTTTCTTCCTTAAAAATGAGACTTTATACTCGATAGGACTATATTTGTAAAGCACTTGCCCAACATAATATAAAATGGTTTTCTTTTTTTCAAACTTAACCAGTATGAAGCTCTGTTCTTTGATGTTCTCTGTCAGAACTGGTGTTTCATTTTCAATATCTGATTCTTCGATTAAAGGTCTAAATTCAATCAGCAATACAATACAATATTGTATTATTTTTGAATAGCGAGCCGCAAATTGCATTTGGTTGTGTTTTACACATGTAAGTAAAGGATTTTTTTTTGATGTGAATGACCTAATGAAGTTGCGTGGCGAAAACACAGCATGTGTTATAATTGTTACAGTAAAAAAAAAATCCTGCGGCTGTACCGTTGATTATAATTTGATTATTTTTGGTATACGTACTACTAACGCGATACCCAATAAGTGGTTTCAATTAAAGTCGTATTGTCCTCACCACTCTGTATACTTAATACCTACACTTACAAAGAATGTAATAAATATTTTTTAAGTTTACGTGCGAATTTTACTTTATTATCTTCTTGTCTGATATCAGCAGGCAAAGTGTTCAATAAATAGGGAACGGGTTTATTAAGGTTCTGTCGCCATAGTAATTACTAACTCTGGGTACATCATATTATTTACCTGCTGTCATCGACCTAGTAGTATAACTGTTAGAAACTAATGAGTACCTAACTATCCCGACTGCCATGGTTATTAACTAATACTTAATAGGTATTTATGTTTCGAATTATGGTAGCCATTTCATAGTCACAGGTGAAAGTAGCCATGTATATGTTTCACCAAAATTCAAGAATCTAATTTTTCGAACAAACTAAATACGAAAATAATCTAAGTTAAACACAACAGCCTGTATAATATTGTCTACTGACCTCATGTGACCATCTGGAACTGCACGTAAGAATGGCAACATCGCTCCAGTAAGGTCCCGTTCATCCCCGGCCCCGGGGTCTATCCCCCCGCCCCGCTCGCCCCTTCCGCCCGCCAGCCCGCGAGACTTTTCTTAAATTTCTATCATTCTATCACTAATAGGTTCACGTTTCATCAGGATCTTCAGTCATTTTACGCTGGAACCAACGGCAATATTCTTCTCGGATTGGCCTATCTCTCGGTAACCGTGCAGTAACAGTCGGGTTGTGCGTAAAATAATCTAAAACTCTTTGTTCTAATTGCACTGCTATTTCTTGCGGAGGAACACCCTCGCGAAGTGGGACCAGAGGCCGATTTTCCCGTAATCTTTGAACAGCCTGTAGCCTGCGGGAGTTTACCGGGTATCTTCGGGAGTCACCATATCTTTGAAGATGTTCTTAAAGCTAGGGCCGCGTTTCGTTGACACTCACCATAAATCAAGATCATATCGGTATACGCCATAGCAGTGTAATTGAAACGAGGTGGTATCTCTTCTAACGAGGGATCTTACAGTAATCAAATAACACGAAGTAACTATCACACTATTGTTTACACATTAGTTAGGTAGCGTGACCTACCACACTCTACTACACTTAATAACACTTATACACAATCGAATTATCAATAACACAACAGTATAACTATTAAAGCTCCGTACTGTATGAAATTGCAACAAAACAATGTTCAATATTACACAAAAACAATTATTTATTAATGCGCGCCCGACAAACCACTCTTACGCATCGAAATTTTAAAAAAAACATGCTCTCACAAGGGTAGCACATCACGGACTGGACGTCTGGACAGTAGGTCAGGAGCAAACTCTAGCACAACCCCTAGATGTATTTCTTTCCTTTTCTTGCACAATAAATCTTGTGAATGCGGAAGTGATTACGAACTATTTTTGCCTACACTTACTTTGTTTAAAGAGTTTTAGACAAAAATGTCGAATTGGCAACGTCGCTTCTCAGTTTACGAAACATAATCGTGATCCTCGCCAATCGTTGTTTGCTTTGATAATAGGAATTTTATCGTCATGGTTATTAGGTCTAAATTCAATCAGCAATACAATACAATATTGTATTATTTTTGAATAGCGAGCCGCACATTGCATTTGGTTGTGTTTTACACATGTAAGTAAAGGATTTTTTTTGATGTGAATGACCTAATGAAGTTAAGTTGCGTGGCGAAAACACAGCATGTGTTATAATTGTTACAGTAAAAAAAAAACCCTGCGGCTGTACCGTTGATTATAATTTGATTATTTTTGGTATACGTACTACTAACGCGATACCCAATAAGTGGTTTCAATTAAAGTCTTATTGTCCTCACCACTCTGTATAATATAAGTTGTCTACTAGCCACAGGTCTAATTCTAAAATTTCGGCAATTTTTTTTCGATTTTTATCATTTAATGCCATTCTGGCCGTATTCCCATCGTTAGTGGTACCCGCAGTTGGTTTTACAACGTCAACTAATAAACCCAGTTGGTCTTTTAAATGTTTTTGAACTTGAGCTTTTCTCTTCTCAATTATCTTTCCTTGTGGTGTATTACGACGAACTCTCCACATTTTCACAGCTGGATCGTTTTTATAGGAAAGGTGTAATAAAAATTCCAGTACTCTTATCCACGCATGTAGAGGTGAAATTCCATACTTTAGCGACGTTTCTTCAGGTGGGACAGCATAAGCTAGATCTAAATTGTTAAAGTCTGATGCAGATAACTTGCATATTGGACATGTCAATGGTGATTTAGTATTAGTAATAACGTTCAAAGCTTTGCTGTCTATCATGCACAGTGTTGAGAGAGGTTTAGCAGTAACAAATTGATTTTTGGAGGTGTATGCAAATGATAGACCCAACTGTGAAGTATATATTCTAGAAAGTAAAACTATTGGTTACAAAATATGAAACAAATTGTTAATTCCCATAAAAAAATGATTCACCCTCCTCCACTATAAAATTACACTTCAGCCATTCCCCTTTTTCGTTCTTCACCTCCCACTTGTTTGTTCCTGAATTATTCAACTTGTCTTTTTCGGTCAGCAACTCATCCTTTAGCTTTTTGAGAGCATACTGTAACTGTGTTGGCTCACTGGTAAAGTTTAAAGCGCTTTTCCCTGTGGTTATGTATGTGAGAAACTCTTGAGTGAAATGCCTTTTCCGGAACCCAGTGAATGAGGGCCTCCCTATAGACATGGGGTCGATGTTTCCCAATGATTTCGTAAGGAGCGCCTGAGCCATCTTTGATACATACTTGAATGTTATGGGGGCAAATGTTACCTGTGTTTGCTCACTCCTCTTTAAAAATACCGAGTTGACTTCTTTCCTATTGTGCCACTTGGCTCTATTAGTAATTTTCTCCAAAACATTTAAATTGTCTAAGTATGTGCCAAACATTGAGTGGAACACAACTTCAGACGTTTTTATTGGGTCTGCTCCACTCCTCATTCTAAATTTAAGTCCTACCTTTTGAACAAAATCAGTATAGTATTTGAGGACAGGAGCACCTGAAAAACTCCACTGAACATTACCCTTTTGTTCCCACAACATACAGAAAAATAGTAAGGGAAAATATACTTTCTGAGTGGATCTAGCAGTAGTTAATAAGAGGATGTCACCTAATTCCTTCATTACTCCAGAAACGTTTCCTGGGTGATTAGCCTCCTTAACACGTTGACTGCCAGCCCGGTCACCGGTGACCGGACCCCGTCTTGTATCCACGCGCCGTGTTGGTCACCGGTGACCTCAACACAGACCTGTTTTTGGGCAGAATTATTACGCCGGTGGCCACGTTTATCGTACATTTAGTGTATGCAAGTGACCGGAGCGGCGCTGTAGACTGTTACTACAGCGTGGTTTCGGCGTGTTTATGAAATTGTGTGAAATGTGGGACAAAAATGAAGAAAGTGAGTGAAAAAACATAACCGTCATAAAAATCAAGGATTTATTTTTCTCAATGTTTGAAATATAAGTAAAACACAAGTAATTAGGCATTCTAAAATACAAATTAAACGAAGCGATGGAACTTATTGAAACAAGTTAAACAAAAATATGGTTCATTTGGACATTCTTTACAAAACGTTGCTACTTTCTTTGTTTTATTTTTGGCTGATTTTGAACCGTACATTGCCACACAGTTTTTGTAACATTCTGAACAAAATCGTCTAGTGTTTCTTACGTTACCCTCCTTTTTCAATAATTGATGTTTCAGTCTTTTTGGTCTATCTATTCTTTCAGGTTCTGCGTCCTTTCCTGCATCAACTAAATACTCCACTAACTCTCTTCTAAACTGTACTATACTTTCACTTTTTTTTTTATTTTCGTTATACATAATCCATGCATTAACAATAGCTGTATTCAATATAAGTTCTATTCCTAATTTTTTATACCATTTAACCGTTTTACGTAGTGGCGAGGAATATGCGGCCATTTGATCGCTCATATCAACTGCGCTTTTTGTTTTGTTGTAGGCTAAAACCATTCTTGGTTTGCGAATTACTTTACCCTTTTTAGTTATTTTAGAAAATCCTTAATGTTTCGTGGATAACATCAGCACATCTCTTTTGTCCTTCCACTTTAATACGCATATTCCTCGTTCATTCTCCCTAGCTATTACTTCGCCAGGTTTTAATTTGGAGTCTACTACCGCTTTTGGCAAACCTCTTCTATTTTTCCTCAGAGTACCCACCAAATGGGTGTCCTTATCAAGTAGTTCATTGGCCAGCTCCAAGCTTGTATACCAATTGTCTGTTGCAAGTGTGTGACCACAGCCCAGTATGTGCTCACAAAGAGACATTACCACTCTTGTGGGTGTGGTATTCACTACTTCATTATTTTTGCCAGCGTATAGTTCCAATTTGCATGTATATCCTGGTAATGTACAGAGTTTGAATAACTTCATACCATATTTGTGCCTCTTGCTTTTGTTATACTGTCTAAAAATTATGCGACCTCTGAAAGGCACTTGGCTTTCATCAATACAGATATCTTCCTTAGGTGCATATATATTTTTAAAAGTTTTGTTTAAACTATCTAAAAGAGGTCGTATTTTGTAAATTCTGTCAGACACATCAGCCGTATCATTATTCGTAAAGTGCAGTTTCTGCAATAGTAATTCAAATCTGTTTCGGCTCATAACAGATGCAGCAAAGGTTTGCCCAAAAACCCTGTCGGTGCTCCAATAAAGGTTTATTTTAGGTAGTTTAACTAGTCCCATATACAAGATTAATCCGAAGAACCGTTTTATCTCAACTTTTGTGGTTGGTTTCCAGTTATTTGAGCGAGACGAAGGCTTTGCACTAGGTCCTTGTTGCTCTGCAAACAAATTGGTTTGAATAGCAATTTCTTCGAAAATTTCATCCGGTACCATCAAGCTAAAATATTCTCCTGGAGCAGCATTTCGAAGTTGCGAAGCAAATGGTTGTCTCATACCTGAAAATGAAACAAAGATACACCTTATCATACGATTTAACATACAAATATTAATATAGAAACTTTACCGACCGACCGAACAACCCGACCGATTTATATGTATAAAATATACAAATACAAAAAATAACCTAGGAATCAAACCCGGTAGCGCTCATAGATCTGTATAGCGTCTATTACTATTTTAAAATCGTAAAAGGCAAAACTTTGTTACTAACATCTTAAAAATGGTTGAACGGATTTTGATGTTTGACACAGCAATATGTTACCTATAGTCTAAAGTAGAACAAACAAAAAACAAAACAAAACAAACAATAAAATAATATAATATTATACCTGTTAGTTCTGTAAACGCTATAACAGATGGTTGATGTCCTTTTGGTTGAAGCCATTTTTGTGACGTACTCGCTGATAATCTATCAATATTTTCATTAACAAATTTTTCCACGTCATCAATTTCACTCTCAGATTCACTAGGAATAACCATACGTTTGCGTTTTCGGTTTTTTGGAGGATAGATATTATAATCTTCAATCTCTGATTCTTCATTTTCACTCAACACATTTTTTCTAGCAATTTCATCAAAAATACTAGCTTCCAGTAAGTCAATGTCGCGCAAATCATCTAATGAAATATCTATAAAATTCACATCGAAATCTTTACTATTCTCCATGTTGTAATCACCCAATTTTACAAATTAAAAAGCACGAGCGTCCGTCACGGGTGAACCGTCCAAGCGCTAACAGACGACTGCGGGGTGCGGGTGACCGGAGAAGTGCCCGCCCCGGCGCCCCGTAACGGAAATTCACATTTTTACTATCAAGGCGCCACGTAGGTCACCGGTGGCCTCATGCGGTTTTTTCGAAATAATTATGAAACGCAGCTTCTGATCGAATCCAAAATTAGATATATTTTAAAATATTGATATTGCCCACCTATTTTCATCAAAAAGTTTTTTACTGATTTTTCTCATTTACACTACGGCAGTCAACGTGTTAAGTGAATTTATAATTTCTGCCGCCATTGGTAACATCTGGAGACTATGGGACATTGCTGACCTAAGCTTATCGAAAAACTTATCTTCCATGACCATAAGAATTGCCTGCGTAAGTGGTCCTAGACTTCTAATAACACCTGTACGTCTTTCGGGGGCTAAGGTGACTCCTTGCAATAGTGAAATATGCTGGTTTGTCAGGCCATATTGTGAAATGTTTTGCGTGTGGTCCTGAATTTTTGTATGAGGAACAAATTTACTCTCTCTCGTTCTTTTAACACCACGTTTTGCTACTGACTCCCTTACCCGAAATCTAGTAACGCCTGTACGAACTTCATCGTAGAAAGATCTAAAAAGAGTGATGATTTCAACTATAGGAGTACAGATGAGAAAGTTTAGTCAAATTTTCTCCAACCTTATTCTCTCTATGACAGTCTTCACAGCAATATCAACCCCATCAATCTTAGCGCTATACTCTAAAAATCTCAAATGCCCAGGCTTATCATTTTCTTCTTTCCTCAGGCATGTGAACACGGTCATCAGGAATCCTGAGACTTCATCTGAGAGGTCTAAATCAATTATGTGATTTTTGGAGTCATCAGCGATTTTATTGACTTTCGCTTCCCCCAACTCATTTAAGATGATAGTTGTTATTTTTAGCAACTTATCAATCTCCTGATCCCGTTCTTTAACCACGTTTTCTTCTACATCCATAGAGCTACTTGGCCCCGCCATACTTGTATTTTAGATTATAAATTGATTGTATTGTTTTATAATCTCTGTTCTTGCAAAAATACATTTTTGAAATTTGAGCTTCAACGCTCTTTTTTTCAGATAGTATTAGTTCTGGTGTTTCTTTTCGGTACTGGACATGAAGTGGCCGGCAAGATCGATAGGATTGTGGACATGGATTTATCCAAATGTTATTTTTTTCATGAGAAATCCGGAGAGGTACAAGAGTAGTAGTAAAAAGACAACTTTCGTCAAAGTGTTCCTGAGAACACTGTTTTTCTGAACCTGTTTTTGTTTGTATAAGGATTGGCCACTGCTACTAAATGTATCTAAGTATCTAAATATAGTTTCTGTTTGTCAACTTGTCTAGACTAAAATACAGAAATATTATCATTTTTCTGCCCTTATCCCAATTTCATTGGGGTCAGCGCAGCATGTCCTCTTCCAAAACTCGGTATCAGCCATCATCTTAGTATTTACTCCCTTTCTATTCTAGTCATATAATCATTTGCACAATCCTTCCATCGGTTATTTGACCTTTTCTTACTTACTCATATAGCCATCCGCATTTATACTCATGCCTACTTAGAACTTTGGCCGTAAAATGTTTCTCAGTCCTCTGCATCAATAGCTCATAATCATGATAACCAATTTCTAATTAATTAGGTAGGTAGGTAGGTAGATAGAAATTTAACTAATTTAAACTATAATGGGTGCCAACCCTAACACTGTTTTTGCAGTGGGCAATGTTGTCACTCGTATGTTCACGTAAGTTCGGGAATCATTGCCCACTTCATTATCTTGAAGATTTGATGTTCTAATGATCTCAAAATAGCATAGAAATGAAACATGATACTTATTATTACTCTAATATTGAAATAACTTACCTGAGTGATGTGGTACGCTGACAATGTGTAAAAACGTAAAACAAGATTTTCTGTATTTTCAAAACGACTATGGGTCAAGTCTAACAAAGCTCGAACAAAATCATATGTTATCGGCAGATAGTGATAACCTGAATACTCCGAGGTTAAAATATCGCTGCGAACTCTCTTTAAGGCTCTTACAGACAGAGGCGATATCGCGTCGCGATAACACTAACACTCTACGGATATAATATCGCAATATCGCGTCGCGACGCGATATCGCCTCTGTCTGTAAGAGCCTTTATTCCTTTTATGATTATTAATAGTTGACTGGCCGTCAAATACCACCACTCAGATAATTTGATGCTTCTTCAAAACATTGAAGGGCTTTACAAGTTTCGTTGCAAAGTAACCAGTCAGCCGGTGTTAAAATTGGTAAGCTTGTAGCACCCAAAACGGCAATGGATGACTTGACGACATCTTGAATTTCTACGATCCTTTCAAGCATGTAGAATTTGGAATTCCACCTAGTGGCGACTTCTTGAAGCAGTCGTTTGGGCTCCATTCTGCTTTTGAAACTCATCAAGTTTTTGAGTGGCTTTAGTGCTTCGCTTGAAATAAGCGACGATGAGCTTCACACGTTCAATCACGACTTGATGGGTACAGATTTTTCCGTCGCTTCTTGCACTATTAAATTTATTGTGTGTGCTGCACATCCGAAATGTTTCCACCCTAGCTCCTGTGATATAGCTTTCTTGATGTAAGCTGCGTTATCAGAAACAGCTAAATTGATTTTAGCTGAAATACCTCAAGAATGGGTAATATTTTCAACTGAAATGCTGTATTTTCGCTATTGGAAGGTCCCGTAATTACTTCGCAGTCCAAAACAATCGATTCAAAATCAAAATTTATATTTATAAAATGCCCCGTAATAACAGTCACGAAACTATCATTTCTCGCCGAAGTCCAATTGTCTGTCGTAATGCAAATTATTTCGAGTTCTTTGTTTAGACTTCTTGCACTTCTGTTCTGCACTGTTCGTACATTGTTGGTAAAAGTGTATTTGAAAGATATTTTCGAGATGGAAGCGTATAAGAGGGATTTAAAGTATGTGAGTACTGAGTAAAACCAACGTCTTGTACAATAGAAAATGGTTGAAAATCAAGTATGAAAAGCTGAATTAAATAATAATTGAGTCGTTGTTTCTCTTCTAGAGTAATTTTTTTTACAGCATATGATACACTCGGTTGAATTTTTCTCTGCTTTGGCGGTGGTGGCAAAAACTCATCATTAGTACACGAAGAACTTGAAGTACTGGGGGCATTTTCAGAAATAGGAACAGGCTGTTGAGAACTAACGGAACACTCAGTTATTACAGACAAAATGGCGAGATAAAACGAAACACATGCGCCGCTAAGGCTGTATTTTTCAAGTCAATATCTTTAGTTTATAAGTATTTCGTTAATTGATTTGGAGGTAAATTTAGGTCGCGTCGGCGAGGGAAGCTGTGCTTTAGTATAATATAGATATGTAGGTATATAGGTATGTAATGGAACAGTCCATGAAGGCTGCGGCGCATGAGCGCGAGCGGTAACTTCAAGAACAGGACGCGGCCGTGCGTCGCCGCACCCCGCACCGCCGCCGCGCGCCGGCGCGGCGCGCTTCCGCCACCACCGCTGCCCCCCGTCTTCCGCTCACTTCCAGGACGCAGCCAAATGTGCGCGAAACAATATCTCATCCATAAGCCACGCCTTATGTGAACACACAGCGAGTGTGTAGTGAGTGAAGTTTCGCTGTTTTAGAATCGTTACTGTAGTCTGTACGGGGTGGAAGGGATACCGACGCGAAAACGGAAACCACATTCACAGTTTATCGTTCTGAACTCTCACATAGAAATTTTTCGTCGGTTAAAATAAAAATCAGCTGTTTCCTACAAAAGTGCAATACCTACAATGTCAAAATGTATGGAAAAGCAGATTTTTTTTTAATAACCGACGAATAATTTCTGTATAGGGGGTCTCAGAATGATGCACTAAGTATGTGGTTTCTGTTCGGTACGGTGTCCCTTCTACCCCGTATAGATGTAGCAAGAAATAGCAAGATGGTTATAGGGAAATAAATAGATAGGTAGATAGTGCTGAAAATATGCAAACTTTAACAGTGTACTTACCAAATTTTGCACGATATCTTCAAAGTTGTTTATCACTGTCGCTGACCGGTTACTAGTTGTTGTTTCTGGAGTTTCATTGGCAGTATCCGTTTGATTTTCCATAGTATTTCCGCTGACAGCTGCGCGCACAGATAACGCATTCTGCGGCGTGGGAGTCGGTGCTGTCGCGGAACGGAATGCGGGAATGTTGTCATTTTCTGTATATTTTATCTATACCTTAGATCTATACTTTTAGAATTAACTTTATATTTTTATTTATTTTTAATTTCCTATTATTTGGTACATGCTGCACCCGTCGACGTCATCGCGTCAACGCCGGCTATCGCTGAAAACCAGCGCTGGGGCTCCGTTTCGCATGGTGTCGCGGCATAAGGGTGCGTTTCCACTGACGCGGAGCTGTGCGGAGCGGAGTGGAGACGTGCAGGAATCCACCAATCATAATTGTGGAAATCCTCATCGCGTCTAGAGGTGGGCGTTGAATCAATAAACTGTTTTTTTTAACGACTTTTCATTGGTCAACGCGTTAACTGTTAATCATTAATGAAATAACAGGTTGAAAATATTAGCTGTCAGTTTACGTCAACGCACTCAACGCATTATTTCAATATTATTTTATTCATTTCTGTGAATTTAGTCTCCTGCGGAAATATTCGTTACTTTAAAAATTAATTATGTATATACCTACAATCAGATGATCTTTTAAGTAAGCCTGGATACTATTTTTACCCAGCCAGTCCTAAGCCTGGAATAAGTACGAAGAAAAGGTCATTGCATTACAGTCCAGTTCAATAAAAAAAAAAACTTATTTCTTATCAAATCTCAACTTAAACTGCAACAAAGTTGTTATTTTATGCGTATTCGTTCGTATCGTAAACGTTGACACAATAAATTGACGATTATCGGTAACGATTGAATCACTGAAATTTTAACCTGTTATTTATTAACAGTTTTTTTAACCCGTTGACCATTAATGTTTAACAGTTAAATTACATTAACTCAAAAACCGTCAATGACCCATCTCTAATCGCGTCTCTTGTCTCGTCTGTGTTTGGATGATTCCTGCACGTGTCCTCTCCGCTCCGCCCAGCTCCGTGTCAGTGGAGACGCACCCTTATGCTGAGCGGTAGTCGTTTTGCGTAGATGTGACGCATATTTTCCCCAAACTTGTTTTACAAATTGTTATTTTATTTTGTTGTGCTTTGCGTCATGTTTACCGCAAATAAACGTATTTCTTTCTTTCTTTTCTTTCTAATCTGTATATCATATTCTGCTGCCATGTAGGTCTGATAATTATTTCGTTTGACTACACAGTCTAGAATTTCCCAGTCAGGACTTGGAAATGATGACTCGTCTCTTACTAGACGCGCTCGGTTTTTAATTTTTTCCGATGGCCAAAATAGGTTCCCATTTTCTTCCCAAATAGAAGGTACAATACTTAGTCTACGTCGCCCTTTTTCAATTGTTTGTACAATCTTGAACGGCATGGTCTAAAAAATAATTAAATTAGTTATCGTACTACATTCCACATACCTACAGTCTAAACAGCAACAAATGAATTCGTTCATCCATCATTCTTCATTTTCATTCATCCAAAAGTTCACAAGTAAACTGCTCAGACATGCCTACACACCTTGCCAAAGGAAATTGGAAATTAAGGTGATTTAAACAACCATTTTGATTGTAAACCAAACTGGTTATTCCTGGTTACTGGTTACTGGTTATTTCTTATCATAATCTTATCATAATCAGTCTCATAATCAACAAAAATAAACTTATTAAAAATTAAAAAAAATCACGAGTGGCCATCTCTCCAGTAATGGCCATAGGGCTCCGGGGGAGATGGCCCTTAGTTTTTTTGCCCTTTCCCTTGCCTTTACAGTCTTTCAGCTCCTTATTTTTCTTTCCGCCGCAGTTCGAACACATGTCTTCGTACTCTGTGCAATTTTCATGAACCCACAGCACACATATTTTACATTGTACCCAGTCTTATGAGTTGTGTCTTATAATAGTTTTCACCGCAGCCCCTGCAGTTGTCTTCTTCCTTTTCTTCATTTCCACTTTCTGAAGAATCGCAGAGAACCATTGGAATTTCTTCGCAACTACTGTCGGAGATCCTGCGAATGGCTTTACGTTTCGTAAGTCTTTTCTTTGGATTTTTCAGTCTTTTTTTCTTGTTGTTTTATCATTGGTCTTTTTGGTTTATTTTCCTTGTCTGCCTTTACTTTTTCTTTCATTTTTCGTTTTTCGATATGATCTTCGGACGTTAACACTTTCACGGACACTCAGATGAAGTTGGCATTCTGAAAATGACACTAAAATTTTTCATATAAAATAATACCACGCGTATAGCCGGACTGCCGTAATAAAAAAGCCTGGGTACCTTTAGTATGACGGTACGTCGATAACCGGTACCGTCTACAGGCGGACTGTCGTATCAAAGGAGTTAGTTTACTTGGTATATGGCGATCCGCCCGTAGCCGGTACCGTCTACAGGCGGACTGTCGTATCAAAGGAGTTAGTTTACTTGGTATATGGCGATCCGCCCGTAGCCGGTACCGTCTACAGGCGGACTGTCGTATCAAAGGAGTTAGTTTACTTGGTATATGGCGATCCGCCCGTAGCCGGTACCGTCTACAGGCGGACTGTCGTATCAAAGGAGTTAGTTTACTTGGTATATGGCGATCCGCCCGTAGCCGGTACCGTCTACAGGCGGATTGTCGTATCAAAGGAGTTAGTCTAGTTGGTATATGGGGATCCGCCCGTAGCCGGTACCGTCTACAGGCGGATTGTCGTCTCAAAGGAGTAAGTTTACTTGGTATATGGCGATCCGCCCGTAGCCGGTACCGACTACAGGTGGATTGTCGTGTTATAGGAGTTAGTTTAGTCTCCGGTATGACCTTTCGTCCATAGGCGGATCATCTGTAGCCGGATTGTATAAATAATCAAATATATCTAGGAACTTGCAATGCGTGCGACGATCCGTCTCCAGGCGATACTAATCGTATAATCATCTAAATCAAAGAACAATTGTTTGTAAGGGTTAAATAAAAACAGCTATTTTTACTATAGGAACTTTAATTACCGCTATCCATTCAGGATGCATAAACTGTATATAAGCATCAAAATCAAAATAATAAGAAAAAAACAATCAAAAGCAGATAGGTACACCTTTTATGTGTACGCTAAATTTCACAAATAGAAGCATAAAAACTTCAATTTCAAAACTTGAATAGACAAAACAATAGGTATCATAACAGTTCTAAGTATCTAGATACTATCAGTCTTTAATCAGTCATAATATTTGGATGGAATTAGAAACTAGGTAACTATCTATAAAATAAAAAAACATTAGAAAAATAATCAGTCAGAAGTATTAAGATGCCATTCTTCGAAACATTCTGGGCAAAGTGGTGGTGACCTATGACATCCTTTGCACCTATAGCTAGTCTCACGGCGTATTTTTTTTTGGTGGCAAACTCTGCAATTTAAAAAGGAATATTTTTTTTTTGAATTTTCTTTCGCTGGTATACGCGTTGGCCAATGGATTTGTGGTTGTGAGGAAGTACTTGGTTGTGGCTCAGCTGGATTTGCTTGAGCCGTTCTTTTGTGCCAATGTAGCCCCCCTTCTTGAACTAAATCTTTTCCGATCACACCTGTTTGAAGTTGCAATAGATTTTTTATCAACTGATCTCTATAATCAACGTATTCGTATTTTGGATCTTTTTTTACATACTTTTTGAATAAATAAAAAGCATTCCAAACACCGATGTCTAGCATGTGGAACAAAACCTTTTTATACCATCGTATTGATTTGCGTGGTGACGAATAATAACTTATCATTTGATCTGCGCGATCAATACCTGCCATGTGGTTATTATAATGCAGAACTTCTACAGGCTTGAGCTTCTTTTGCCCTCGCCTGTTAGTTATTTCAGCCATACCTGGTTGTTTTAGCGTATTTATCATTAAAACTTGACGTTTGTCCTTCCAGTTGCTCACATATACCTTATTTTTCCTGAGCCAAAAGTATTCCCCCTTTTTCATTTTTTTTTTAATTACAGCTTCAGGGTTTCCCTTTCTGTTGGAACGAAGGGTCCCAATTGTGTGGGTTTTAAGGTCTAAAAGTTTCTCTGAGAGCGGCACAGAATTATAAAAGTTGTCCTTATATAATTCGTGTCCTTTTAGAAGGTAAGGTCTCATTAATCTCAATACCAACTTCTGTAACTTTGATCCAGTTTCACCAGAATCATCCTCAAGATCCTCTGTTCCAGTGTACATCTTAATATTCAATACGTATCCGTCAGAGGTGGTAAGAACATAAAACTTTATTCCATATTTAGTTTTTTTGTTTTTCATAAATGTACGGAATATCAATCGCCCTCTAAAAAGCATTAAAGACTCATCCAGTGATAGCTCTTTTGTTGGATAAAAAACAGTTCTAAAATTTTCTGTAAGCATATTTATAAAGTCACTTATCTTGGCAGATCCAACAGAGTTCAATTGGGAAGCATATAAACACCGTAAAATTTGCTCGTAACGTCGACCTGACATTTTATAGCTAAAAATTGGGTGATAATACTGATTACGTTGTTTCAAGGGGGCCACTCCACTTAATGAAACGTCTTGGTTGAAGTGAAATGCAGTTTTAATTTTGTAAGTATTACAATGGATATTATGCAGTTTAATTTGATAATTCCAACTCAATGGTGCAGTGGCTGTCAACGCAATGACAGCTGACAGCGCACCCCCCGCGCGCCCGCGCTCCGCTGACAGGATTAATTCCGTTTGGAAATGGCTTCAACATCTTCCCCCCCCTCGAATGCTTCAGGGTTTCGAGGTTCTGCGGTTGAAGTCGGCTCGGGTAGAGAGCAGAGGTTATGAACAGCTCGACGGAAGGTGCCCTTTGACGTGTAGACGTCCGCCACTCGTGCTGTTCCATCAGTCCCACGATACAGCTTGCTGATCCGCGCCATACGCCATTTCAATGGCGGAATGTTTGGTTCCTTGATAATAACTAAGTCGCCTTCCTGGAGTCCTCTTTGCGAGATCCGCCATTTTTGTTTTTGCTGCAACTCGCTTAGGTATTCGTTTCTCCACCTTTCCCAGAAATGTTGCCGCATTTGATCTAGACTTCGGTATCGGTCAAGTCTGTTGGTTTTTTCATTGATTAAGGCTTCCGATGGGAATGAAGTTAATGGCCTACCGATCAGGAAGTGCGCGGGTGTCAAAGGATTCAAGTCATTAGGATCAGATGAGAGGGGGCTCAAAGGACGTGAATTGAGGATTGCCTCAATCTGCACAAACAACGTTGACAACTCCTCAAACGTAAGATGTTTATCACCTAAAATCCTAGTCGTATGGTGTTTAGCGGACTTAACGCCTGCCTCCCAAAGCCCACCAAAGTGGGGAGAGTAAGCTGGCGAAAACTTAAACGTGATGCCTTCATCGGCAGCAACACCCGTAACGCATTCATTGCTTGACTTTAAAAACCTTGCTAATTCATTGTTTGCGCCGACAAAATTTGTCCCGTTATCGCAATACAATTCGAAGGGCTTTCCTCTGCGGGATATAAAACGCCTCAAGCACAAAATGAAAACATCGGAAGTGAGGTCACTTGCTACTTCTAAATGCACAGCCTTTGTGCTGAAGCAGACGAATAGGCACATATAACATTTTGTGATTTTACACCCACGACCCTTGCGATCGGTGATGTAGAACGGCCCGGCAAAATCAACACCGCTTACCTGGAACGGAAGACTAGGAGTAACTCTTGAAGCAGGTAAGTTTCCCATTAGAGGATTAACGCTTTTAGCTTTTATGATTCTGCACAACTTACAATTGTTCACAGTTTTTCTGGCTAGTATTCTACCTTTTAAGGGCCAATATTTATGTCTTAAGTCATTGAGCAATAATTGAGGCCCGCAATGCAAAAGTTTTTTATGATAATGAATGAATAGTAACTTCGTAAAATTATGGTTAGTGTCTAATAATATGGGATGTTTTTTGTTGCAGGTTTCATTTGAATTTTGGATGCGGCCGCCTACGCAGAGAATGCCATCATCATTTAGGAATGGACTGAGAGATAACAAGTTGCATTTCGACGGTAAGTCACGCTTATTTTTAATCAATTTAATTTCATTAGAAAAACATTCATCTTGATGTTGTTTTATTAAAACATTTAATGCAGCATCCAATTCACCCGGTGTGAATGGACCAGTAGTAACCTTGGCCTGTTTGTATCGCTTGTAATTTATGTAACGTAGAACATAGGCTATAGATCTTTGCAGAGTAGTGAAACTGGAACTTCTTTCAAAATCTACCAGCCTAGGACGAGATGCTGTAGACTGCAAAGTAATTGTTGCTGTCTTTTTATTAGTTTTTATTTCAGGCAACTCGGAAATACCTTTGCTATTAATAGTATGAGGCCACTTACTTGAGTCCTCAGATAAAAACGATGGTCCTTCCCACCAAATTTTAGCTAAATGAATTGACTTAGGATTTAATCCTCTAGATGCTAGATCTGCAGGATTTGTATTGCCAGGGACATGTCTCCACGTGTCTGACTTAGTCAATTCTTGTATCTCACTAACACGGTTCGAAACAAAGGGTTTCATATTGCAAGCCTGAGCGGACAACCAACCCAGGACCACTGTTGAATCTGTCCAGTGAATAACTGAGTCAATTTTACAACGTAGCGCCCTTAGAACCTTATTACTCAGGCGTGCGGAAAGCAAGGCACCACACAGCTCGAGCCTAGGTATGGTTGCCGACTTTACTGGTGCAACCTTAGTTTTGCGCAAAGTAATCTAACGAGAGTGTGCCCGGTACTGTCAACCGAGCGGAGATAAATTGCAGAAGCATAGGCCACTTGGGAAGCATCTGAGAATGAGTGAAGCTCAATTATAATTGGTTCGCTAATGAGAACCCATCTAGGAATTTCAATTTTAGAGAGAGTTTCTAAATTGCTTAAAAAACTTGTCCATTCCTTTTGTATTTCATTACCTACGGGTTCATCCCAATCTAAATTTGATAGCCACAACTTTTGCAGTATTATTTTTGGAACAATAGTACATAAACCTAATAAACCCAATGGGTCGAATAACTTAGCTGAATTGGATAAAATGGAGCGTTTAGTTGCGACTTGTTCACGTTGTATGTCAACTGAAAAACGGAAGACATCTTGGACCGGGTCCCACTTCAACCCTAACACACTTGAAGTTTGAGAACTTAAATCTAAGTTTTTTATTGATGAAGGGTTTGAATCGTCATGGATTGCGGATGGTGAATTGGTACGCCATTTGCGTAGAGGAAGACAAGCTGAATCGAGAATTGAAGTTACTGACTCTATAATACTCTGTAATTCCCTTTCAGTTTCAGCTCCTGAAAGGAAATCATCGACATAGAAGTCATTTTTAATGATATTTGATATTTTATCATCCTTGCATTCCTTGGCGAGCTGAACCAAACACCTCGTGCTTAGAAATGGAGCCGAAGCCGTTCCGTATGTAACAGTATTTAATTGAAAAATCTTAATCGGTTCTGACGGATCGTCGCGCCATAGAATCTGTTGTAACATTCGCTGATTTGGATCAACCAATATTTGGCGGTACATTTTTTCCACATCTGCAGAGACCACATACTGATGTTGTCTGTACCTCAGCAAAATTGAGAAAAGGTCATTCTGCACTACTGGTCCGACATGTTGTATGTCGTTAAACGATACTCCAGTAGATGTTTTTGCTGAGGCGTCGAAAACAACACGCAGTTTAGTAGTCTCACTAGTTTCTCGTATTACAGCATGATGCGGGAAATAACAACCGAAGACAGGTTTCCTGCTTAATTGAGTCATGTGACCTAAACTTTCATACTCGCGAACAAAATCACAATACTGTTGTTTCAAAGTTGGTTTGTTTTTAAATTTCCTCTCAAGTTGAAACAACCTTTTTTCAGCCATGCTGTACGAATCACCTAACATGTCTAAAGAATCCTTAAGCGGAATTTTAACACAAAATCTGCCGTCACTAAGGCGAAGTGTAGTGTCGTTAAACAACTTCTCGCAATCTTTATTGTCGTGGTCAATGTTCGAAGGAATCTCTTCGAGTTCCCAGAACTTAGCTAATTGATCTTTGACTTCTTGCGAAAAATGACAATGTAATTTTTGATTATTACTAGTGTAGTGGCTTCCCCCCGTGGGACCAGCCACTATCCACCCTAAGTGAGTTTTTTGTAGTGTTGGCCTTTGTGAACCCAAACTAACTGCAGCCGTTTGAATCAGCTCCCAAAATATATCGGCGCCTAGCAATAAATCTATTTCGGCTGGTAAATAAAACTTAGGGTCAGCTAGTTGGATGTTACTAGGAATGTTTAATTCTTGTACACTAACTGCGGTATGGGGCAAACTGTCAGTAATTTGAGGTAAAACAAAACATTTGACAGGCCTGCTGAACGATTTGTGTATAGAATTTATTTCTATGTTGCAATGCTCTGTAACATTTAATACTGTATTGCCCAAACCGGAAACACAATGATAATAGTTTTTTTTCTTACAGGTACCTATCATTTTTTGAGCTTTTTCACTGATGAAAGATGTTTGGCTGCCACAGTCCAGTAAAGCCCTCAGAATAAATAATTTGCCATCGACTATCACCTTGACCAACGCAGTGGACAGAAGAACTTGATTGGTGGAGATAGCAGACATTGAAATGGATGTGGAGGGACCAGATGCTGCAGCGGAGCCAACTACAGGTAAGTTAGTTTCAATTTTTTTGGAATTATTATCACCAGTAGGTATAGTACTAGATGTAGAAATAGATGACGGCTGTTCATTCTGTTGTGTGTTCTGTAAAGAAGACTGTTTATGTAGGAGAGTGTTATGCCTTCTTCGGCATATTCTACAGCCACTTAACCCACACTGGAATGCCTTATGACCTCCCTGTAAACAGTTACTACATACCTTTAACAATGTAATTTGTGAGATTCTTTCCTCAACGGGAAGAGATTTAAGTTTAGTGCACTCATATAACTTATGATCTTGTTTACAGATACCACACTGTTTTTTACTAGAAGAAGAATCCACAGCAGATGAAATAAATGATTTTGTTTTGGGCAAACTGTGACGTTTTTCATTTTTAACAATCCTACCAACATTAACTGTTTCCATAACTGTAGCCCGCTTACGAAGAAAATAATAAAATTGTTCTAAAGTTGGCGAGTCCTTATCACTCCTAAATTCCTCCCATTTTCTGGCAGTTAAGCAGTCTAATTTTGTTGAGGCCAGGTAAATGATAAGTGTATCCCACTTGTCAGTAGGTTCCCCTAGTGAATTCAATGCACTTAGGTTTGTAGATAAAGAATCAATTAAATTGTGTATGCCAACATCCGATTCCTTATGTAAGGATTCAATTGAGAACAAACACTTAATGTGTTCATTTATTAAAAGACGTTTGTTGTCATATCGCTGGCAAAGTAAATCCCAAGCGATAGAATAGTTGTTTGATGATATAGACACAGAGCTTATGACTGAAGAAGCAGCGCCCTCTAGGTAGGATTTAAGATAGTGAAACTTGTTTACATCATCAATGTTTTCATTGTTATGAATTAGCGATAAGTATATTTCCCTAAAGGAAAGCCACTTCGTTGATTCACCATTAAATGTAGCAATTTTAATCGGTGGTAGTTTTAAGCCATGTGATATTTTAGATATTGAGTTGGATGAGGACTCAAACTTGCCATGATCTTTTTCAAAATTGTCTAACATGGCCTGTGCTTTAGCAATCAAGTGGAAGAATATATTTTCTGTAATTTCACGCTCATTAATTTGCTTATCTGACTCTTCATCCAACATTTCAATTTGTGATTGAATATCATCAAAGGTGCAAGACAGGTCTCGTACCTTATTTAGTCTTAGAGGTAATTCATTCATATCTAACTTGCTTGATTCTACATATTTTTCAAATAATGTTAAACGAGCTCTGATATTGCCTCTCTGTTTAATTAAATCCTTTAAATCCAACATGATGCCGGCGCTAACACGTAAACACAACTATTAAGTATAAAGTTTCCAGAAACAAACAATGAATAGGTAGGTAGGTACGTCACGATACCTATTTCAAATTGCGGTAATGTACTTTTGCTATAGTTATCGGAGTTACCAACGATGTCTACACAAATTAAAGCACAGAATAGGATAAAAGTATAGATAAAGGAAAAATTGCACTTCCCTCGGAAACGATGGCTGCAGCTGCTGGCTGGCGATTTTCTCGAGGTTTGTTCCTTACTTCCTTTGTAGGTAATTCGAAGTTTCAATGACCGACCGTTGCGACGAACTTTCGTACTTTTCTTCGGTCGGATCACGTCGGGGTCACCAAATGATTACGTTGTTTCAAGGGGGCCACTCCACTTATTGAAACGTCTTGGTTGAAGTGAAATGCAGTTTTAATTTTGTAAGTATTACAATGGATATTATGCAGTTTAATTTGATAATTCCAACTCAATGGTGCAGTGGCTGTCAACGCAATGACAGCTGACAGCGCACCCCCCGCGCGCCCGCGCTCCGCTGACAGGATTAATTCCGTTTGGAAATGGCTTCAACAAATACAGTGGGTCACTGTGCGTAAAAAGCTTTTGCCTTTGTGGAATTTTCACGTGCCCTTGAAGCAATGAAAGTGCAAAAAACTTCTTCATTTCATCTGCATTCGTTTCACGAAAAGCCTTCATTCTGCAGTTCCTAGTATGTGGGCGAGATTGGTTCACTAACGCGTTGCCGTAAGCGTTAGTACATGTTACTAAATAATCGATTATTTGCGATGTAAAAATAATATCAAACATTTCTTGAACAGTGGTATTTTCGTTGATATCAACGCGGGGGCCAGTTGTTGTATCATCAAAATTAAAATTGGGAATATCAGATACAGAATTTTCCCAACACTCACTTTCTGCAGGTGGTGTACTCGAACGAACAGGTTGTCGCGCCTGCCCTCGTGTTGACTGCTGTAAAACTAAATCTTGATGTGCTTGACTAGCACTGTAAGATTGGCGGCGCTCGATAGTAGCTAGGCGTGCACCTACAGGTTCACTAGAGGAAATAGAGAGGTGACGACGCTCCTCAGAAACACAACGTCGATGTGGCTGATTGTGAGGGCGTCGGCGTTCTTCAGAGGCAGATCTTGTTTGTGGCAGCTTAACAGACTCACCGTGAGGGCGTCGGCGTTCTTCAGAGGCAGATCTTGTTTGTGGCAGCTCAACAGACTCACTGTGAGGGCGTCGGCATTCTTCAGAAGCAGATCTTGTTCGCGGCAGTTCAAGAGACCCACTAAGAGGGCGTTGGTATTCCTCGGAGGAGCATTGGTTCTGTGTGAGTGTGTGAGGCCTACAAAAAGAGCGGCGGCTCTCCTCGAAAGAAGCGCGGTGCTCTAAAGGGCTAACAGGAAGACAATCTTCGGTTGAAGTATCAGAACAAAGACTTTCTGACACGCGGCAATGTTTTGAAATTCGATTAGTTTTTGGCTTACTAAAAATTTCCAGGCTTGAATCACTGCTGATACCGTCTCCGTTCTCTGGTTCGTAATTACCATCTGAGCCGTACTCCCCGTCTACATCACTATATGGGTCGCGGACGGAATATATTATGTCACTACGATCTTCTTCTTCGAATAAGTTTGGGCATTTTTGAGAACAAGTTCTTACCCGTTTGGCTTCGATAGTACTCTTGGGTAGTGTCTTTGAGCATTCGCCATCGCCGTCAGATGTTTTTGGACGTTTTTTGGTCAATTTCTTTTGTTCTGGAGCCATCTATGAACAAAAATATTCGTCAGAGAAATAATCATAGAAAAAAGAATACGTACACATATTTATTTCGTGTTTTATTCATATAAATTGATAATGAAATAGATAAAAATAATATAATTTAACAGTATAAATAAAAAAGTAGTCCGTACTATAAAAATAAGCAAGTTTCTTACCTCTTCAGCCCGCTGATAACGACGAACGCTCCGAGCAAACAGCGAACACGGGCTCCGCTAACCGTGACACTACAGGACTGTTTGCATAGAAAACTAACGTCCAGAGGCGCGTCGTCACACAGACATGTGCGTCGATGTGTGAGTGTGGAGCGGCGGGGGGATCTCGAAATATATTTATATTTCTTTTTGCCTTGACACTAGACAAATTTAATTGAGTGCAATATGACACTGGAATGCGTGGCTTCATAGTAATGTTCGCAAATTTACACGGGTATAGGCGGTCTGTCTGTTTTGACTTGGTAAAATTAACCGCCTGTGGGCGTAGTGTCATATCAAACACGAAAAAAAATACGCCTCTGGCCGTGTCGTCAACGAAAGTGTTAAGAGAATGCTTACCTGTTTTGCACGTTTTCGAACTTCATAAAGTTTTCTAGGCAGTGGCGATATTTGGTTCAGTATTCTTGTTGGCGTAGGTTTGTCAACTGATGGCTCCTGGGTACCGGAAGTACTTGGCTCTGGATCTAAAATTTCCGAAACTGTTGTTGATTGAGTGGTTCCGGTCTCTATTTGGTGATTCTGATGCCTTTCAGCGGATGCCTCTATGTTGTCACTAAACGCGTACTCTGGTATGGCTCCTGGATTCAGTGGGAAAACTCCTGTGGCTTTAAACCCTGATGTGGCATTAGCACTGGTAGCAGATTTACCCCAACCATGATTTAACAAGGCACCAAATTGGTATCTTGTAATTCGGCGTCCCGGATTTTGCTTCATCCATAGCCTGCAGGATTCATAGAAGTAAGTCTTGAGAGACTTAAAAACAGCAACATCTAGCGGCTGCAGATAATGTGATGTGTGTGCTGGGCATCGACAGAAAGATGATATCATTTTCATTCGCAAACTCCAGCATCTTTACCGAATTGCAGTGTGTAGAGTGACCGTTGAGAAAAAGAAGCACTTAGCCAGCTGGTTTTCGAGGCAAAAAATTAATTTCCATCCATTCCAGAAATATTTCCGAGGTTGTGTAGGCCGATTTTTGCGACATAAAAACCCGCGAACCTGGAGGTAACCCATCTTCAAACTCTGGCTTTTTCCTTTGACCTTTCATAATACAATCTGGTGGTAAGAAATTTCCCTCGGCATTGCAACAAGCAATGACTGTTATCGTTTCTCCCTTCTCTGTCGACGTCGACATAGCTACAGCTTTGGATCCTTTTTCAGCCAAAACATGTCCTGGGCGGTTGTTCAGTTGCAATCCAGTCTCATCCATATTAAACACGTTGCCAGGTTTGTCGAGCAAATCATTTTCACAGAGGGTTTTCTCGAGCATTTCAAAATAAACATTCACCTATGATCTGTTCATACCTTGACTTCTAGCGTAAGATACCCCTTCTGACTTCCTCAACGAAATATCAGGGTTTCTTTTCAAAAACAGTTGCAGCCAATCATAGCCAGCCTTTTCAGAATTCTGAATGAATCTGTGTTTTATATGTAATTGCTCCGCAAAACTGAATGCTATTTTTCTCGTATCATCAATAGTTAAAGGAAACCCTTTAGACTGCATTTCTTTTATATGTTTACTGAGTCTCTTTTCATTGTCAGCACCAAAAGTAGAAGCAGGACCCATAGGCCCTTTGTGTCATAATTCAGCTTGACTCTTCTTTCTAACGTTTTTCTGGGTATGCCATATATTAAAGACGCTCTATATACTGACATTCTTTGTTTTTTCACTTCATCCATGGCATTTTTCGGGTTGTCTTCATCCCAGTTACCTCGAGAACCCACCGCCTTCCGCATGGAGTAATTAGGCATCTGTAGAAAATATATTAGTTATAAGATATTCTTGAAATAACACGTAAGATTTTATGGCCATCTCTCCCGAAAAAAATACGGCTATCTATCCCGATTGTACGGGTGAGATGGCCATATCAATTTAAAAAACATTGCGTCACCTACCGTAGCACGTTTTTAGGTTAGAATACGAGAAAAGTTAATTACTTTGCCATAAAATAACAAAAGAAAGAAAATTATCTAAAACCTTTTTGGGACTACATTATACAAGGTGATTGGAAGATTAAGCAAAGCTTTAAGGCGAAGATAGTACAGACAGTTTAGAACAATTTAAGCCATGGTTGTCTTAGACGAAGTCTTACCATTTTTTAACCTAATTTTTAAGATTTTTTTTCGAAAATTGCCAAAATTTTAAGTAAACTGGTTATTTATAACTAAATTGAATGATAAATGAATTCATTTTTATTTTATTTAATTAAAGTAATGTGTAAGCAATCTAGCAAAACATGTTTTAGGCCTCTGTGTCGTTAGACATTTTTTTTTACAGACATTTAAAGTTCATATAAATTAAAAAAAATCATAAATCATTTTTGAAAACCTTATTTAAAAAAAAAACGAAGGGTGCTTTTTTTGTTCAAATATTTTTGAAAACATGCGTGATAATCGCTCTTTCCTTTGAGGTATCATTTACGAGGATATTTTACTAATTATTGAAATTAAGAACTACAAACCAATCTGAGCGACAAATTTTAAAATTTTAGGCGGAGTAATTAAAACAACATTTGAATCTAAATTATTTATTGTTCATGTTCAAAATGTCTGCCATGATTCCTAATACAAGCACGGCTACGTCTTCTCACTTCTGTTGTTGTTATTTTCAACATCATCTCCAGTTTCATCGTTTCAAACGCTGAATTAATTCTCTCCATCAATTCTTCTCTCGTGTTTATTTCAACATTCGTATACACCAGTTCTTTGGCCCGGCCCCACACGAAAAAGTCCAGCGGGGTCAGATCTGGTGAGCGAGTGGGCCAAGGGATGGGTCCATCTCTGCCGATCCAGCTGTCAGGGAAGCAATTATTTAAGTGTTCCCTTACATTTAACGTCCAATGCGCTGGACAGCCGTCTTGCTGAAAGACAACTGTTCGGTCTCTTTCGAATATCGGGACACCGGTTTCCTCTATCAGAACTGGTAAATCGAATTGTAGAAAGTACAAATAATTTTCACCATTTAAATTATCCGGTAAGAAGTGGGGCCCAATCAATGTCCTGCCAATTACTCCAGCCCATACATTGACAGAGAATTTTCCCTGAAACGACACTCGCTTCTTAAAATGTCGATTATTGTCTCTGTCGGCCCATTCATGGAGGTTATGAAAGTTTGTAATGCCCTCCCTAGAAAATTTGCTTTCATCCGTCCACAAGATTGATTTCAGAAACCACGCATCTTCGATGTCTCTGTTGAGGAGGAAACGGCAGAATGTATTCTTCTTTGGGGATCTTGCTCTTCCAGACCTTGCACACCCCTACCATGGAACGGATATTTGTTTTTTAAGCAAAAATTTTGTTTTAATTAGTCTGCCTAAAATTTTAAATTTCTCGCTCAAAATGGTTTGTAGATACTAATTTCAATAATTTGTAAAATATCCTCGTAAATGATACCTCAAAGGAAAGAGCTATTATCACGCATGTTTTCAAAAATATTTGAACAAAAAAAGCACCCTTCGTTTTTTTTTTAAATAAGGTTTTCAAAAATGATTTATGATTTTCTTAAATTTATATGAACTTTAAATGTCTGTAAAAAAAATGTCTAACGACACAGAGGCCTGAAACATGTTTTGCTAGATTGCTTACACATTACTTTAATTAAATAAAATAAAAATGAATTCATTTATCATTCAATTTAGTTATATAAATAAACAGTTTAGTTAAAATTTTGGCAATTTTCGAAAAAAATCTTAAAAATTAGGTTAAAAAAAATGGTAAGACTTCGTCTAAGACAACCATGGCTTAAATTGTTCTAAACTGTCTGTACTATCTTCGCCTTAAAGCTTTGCACCCATCTTCTAATCACCTTGTATGTCAACCCAATAACTATTAAGTTATTAATGTCTGAATTATCAGACATTGTGTTATAAAACAAAGTGGATTTTACTTACTTTTTGATTTTTTTTTCTCAAACAAATCACGCACAGTTTTGTTGCTGGCCGCGAGGCGAACCGAACTACATTGAAATGAACGCCATCTGTTAAACAGTCGCATTTTTATCGATTGGCCATCACTCCCGTACGGCCATCTCCCCCGGACTTACCTACTGGAAGAGATGGAATACGTTTACGGGGACTCTTGCCCGGGTAAAACCATGGTTTACAAGTGGCACAGTCTCTTTAAACAAGGCAGGACCTCACAAGAAGACGACCCACGGCCCGGACGGTCGATCGAGGTGACTACTCCGGAAATCATTAAAAAAGTCAAAAAAATAATATTGGAAGATGCCAGACTAAAGAAGAAACAGCTTGCAGAAATGGTTGGAGTATCGGATACGACAGTTTTCAAAATTCTACACGATCATCTTGGCATGACAAAGGTCAGTGCAAGATGGGTGCCAAGAATGCTCACGCCGCCTCAAAAACAACACCGCGTGGAGTGTTCTCGCACGTTTTTGGACCTCTGTAACGAAGATAAGGATGGACTATTAAGTCGAATTGTTCCTGGAGATGAAACTTGGTTTCATCATTATGAACCTGAGTCGAAACAAGACTGCAGTGGCACAAAAAAGGCACACCACCACCCAAGCAGTTTAAAGTGTCACAATCGGCTGGAAAAATCATGGCAACAGTGTTTTGGGATTCAGAAGGGATCCTGCTGACCGATTATAAAGATAAAGGCGTTTCTATAACCGGAGAATACTATGCTTCTATCCTCGAGAGGTTGAAAGAAAGCAACAAAGCAAAAAGGAGGGGTAAATTGACCAAAGGTGTCCTTCTTCTTCACTACAACGCGTCTTGATTTCTAGAAGTTTGGGGGAGTATCTGGATCCATACTGATAGAGGCTTTATTCAATTTACTTATAGAATTTAGACTGGAGGTCGTGGGTGTCGTCCCCGCTACTTATCGTAACTCACGTGACCTGATTGAATTTTACTCACGAATGATTCACTGTAGTGAATAATTCAACGTAGTAGCCGCCTTAGGTGATAATTGTGCACTGAGGTTACAAATTTAAATCTAACAACACTTTTTACAAACCAAAAGACAGATATCACAAATTATGCTACACTGCTTCTATTTAACCTAATACAGATTATCTTAAAGAGAATCGTCTGACGTCTCAGATAGTCGCCATCGAAGTGCTCCGTGATTTGAGGCGTCTTCACCAAAGGTCGCACAGGCGCCTCCCTCTGTAATTAAAAAAAAAACCCGTGAGGGAAAAAATATTGCAAGCTCATTATTGGTCGATCCCTGCGACGTGGGTGCGGCTTGTCCAAAATTCTTCGTGAAGCTTGCTTCGTCATCCACTTTGACGGATTTATATCGTGCAGTCAGCGCCCCGCAGCATTTTTCTTAGCAACATCTATTCAAAACTATTTGGTAACACGAGACATAGCAATTCAAACATTATTTCAAGTATCTAACCCGCGTCAAAAGCTCAATAAATATCGAGTTATCTGACAGTCTCAATTGTTTGATCCTATACTTTCATATGAATTATTTCGTTCTGCATGGTTGATAATTCCAGCGAACAAAAGGGCCTTTGTCTTATTTTAGACATTTACGCCTTACAGATGTGGTGTTTCTATTCCGTCAATAGATTCACTGTCCAATGAAACGTGGAAAAGATTTTGGTCCACGTGGACTCGGGACTACATAGCCATCTCAACGCCATTCTTCGTCCAATACCCTCTTAAGTGTAAAGATGTGATCATCTGTTGAACGATTGCTTAAAAAGGCCGCTTGGTAGTTGCCCAATTCTTTTATTATTTCGTCTATTTTTTTTTAGTAAGTAGGAAGCGTAAACTCTGTATCCTGTATTGCAAATCGATATGCGGCGATGGTCGTTCGTGTCTTTAGGGGTACCTATTATTTTTGGGAATTGGTACCTGCACTGTCTCTAACAATGTTTCGGGTGTATCGTTCTGATTCCAGGCTTTGTTCATATGTTTGGTGACAGCTTCCTGTAATATTTGGGGCATCGCTTTGTAAAGCTCAATTATCACTTGGTCTGTTCCTGGAGCTGTCCCGTTTCTCATGTTGTTAATGATTCCCATTACGTCATCCACAGTGTGCCCTACGTTTTGAGCGTCGATTATTGGTCTTGGGGTTCGCCCTCAGAGTTTTGTAGGATTTTCTCCCATTTGGACATCGGAATATATGCGTTTCTCTTACGGCGTTTTGTTTGTTGTTGGTGTGTCCTGTAGAATAAGTACAGTACCTGCATGCATTTTGAAGACTGTTTTTTCCCCAAGTCCATTGAAGAAGGCCCTGCATGCTTTTTGCTCTTCTTGGTATTTAACTTTGTAATGACCAGGGTTCAAGTAACTGATTATTAAAAGAAGAACATAGGTGGTTTTACAATTTTAGTGAACAAAGTCTACCATTTGTAAACTAGATACTAACACCTTATAAACTATAACCCACTTTGATTGACTACAACAACCGTAGCGGAAAATTAAATAAAAGTAAACAACATGCAAATAAAAAAAAAAAACAAAAAGTATCTTGAACAAAACAAAAGGGAAATCTTCTAGCTGAATCCTTGTAGATTTCTTAACCCGGCGCTATGTCCAGAGACCATTCGGCCTCTTAAATACCGTGGCGAATATGTCGGACTGTACTTCGCAATAAATCAATATTATGCTGCCTTATCAACCGAAGTCGGACCTTAATCGACAATTATTATGTCTGGACGATAAGGGCGTTTCCGTAAGCTGAGGACAAAACGAGAACAATCAGCCTTGCAAAAATCTCCAATCATCCAACCTACACTTCGTTAAATAGACGCAAACACTTACCCCGTTTCACTTCCACTACTCACACAAATTCAAAATATTGCACCAACGACAATACGTATTAAGTATCGGTAGAAATTTCCAAACAATGATAACTTTAATTTCCAGAAATAATGCAAATTAATTACGGAGCAACCGTTAGTTTTCTGTCTTCACCAATTGACATTTCCCCGGTAGGTATAATTATTTTACTACCACCGTCACTTCTCAATCGTCCAACAATTATGTTAATAAAACTTCTGTGGCGAGCCTATTAACGCCACCTAGCATTGGACTCGAGAAGTAAATGATCGATCACCTTTTCTGCTTTCGTTCCGGCGCATTAGGGAGCAAGAACCGTGATATTTGGCCATGCTCCCTAATTGCCTCCAACTCTGCCTTTTTGGCCGCGGACATCTCTCGCTCGTTTTTCCTGTCCGCCACCCGCGCGTTCCGCACCAACCTCAGTTCTTCGCTCCAACTAGAGGAAAAGAGTAGTACTTAATAACAACCCTATCATACAGATACAAATTTTGAATTTTATCATACACACAAAGGTTGGCCGTCTCCATTATCCCGGGCTTGCACCGGAAGAACCCTAAAAAAGTAGCAAGTCTACTTATAAACTTATACTTACTTCGTGGCATGTCCTTTGGTCTTGCCCTGCCCCTTCCCCTTTCCCCTTTTCACAGTCGCCACTTTTGCGACTGCTGCGAAACAAATAGTAAATTAGAATCTAGATAAATAAATGTGGTCATCATTGTGGAAAGAGGTAATTTAAAAAAAAAACGCACCTCCCGATGAGATGCTGCTGCCCGTGGGCAGCGCCTCCTCCCCGCAGGCCACCCCTACATCAGCTGTTGAAAACAAATAATTAATTAGAAGCTAGATAAATGAATGTGGTCATCATTAAGAGGTAATTTTAAAACAAACCACCTTCCGATGTGATGCTGTTGCCCGCGGACGGAGTCTCCGCCACGTAGCAGGGCACCACATCAGCTGTTGAAAACAAATAATAAATTAGAAGCTAGATAAATGAATGTGGTCATCATTAAGAGGTAATTTTAAAAAAAACGCACCTCCCGATGTGATGCTGCTGCACGTGGGCGGAGTCTCCTCCACGTAGCAGAGCACCACCACATCAGCTGTTGAAAACAAATAATGCTTCTTCTTCGAAGAAGTCTATGGCATATCGAAATAAGTCTTCATCGCCAGCATTCCGTGCCTCTTTAAGTTCATCAATTCTTTCTAAGAACGCGTTCACACTTACGGTACCCTTACCACTAAATTTGACACCCCAATCTTTAATGGGAATTAACTTCCGTTTGTGGAAACCATCGTCAAACGTGGAAGACCTTTGTAAGCCTGGATGACGTGAGGAAAGTCTCCAATGTGACTCGTGGTATGTTAGTGTTGGCAACAGTAGATTGCGAGGCACGATTCTGGTGAAATTCTGTGTCACAATTCTTTGGTACGTAAGTTTTACCAGAGTTTCGGCACTTTTCCAATTGTTCCATTATCTGTATAGCCTCTTCGCCTAGAGTCTTCTGTAAAATATCTTTATCATGTTCAGAAATTACATCCTCTTCCTCGCCTTCTTCTTGCTCAAGCTGCCTTAGTGATGACATGGTATCCTGGATGTTTTTTAGCAATGCCAAATGTTTCTCTTTCTCAATGTCACAGGTCTCAGAAGGTATAATGAGTTTAGCACGGTTCGACAAGTGTGTCAAACGAGAGTGAATACGTCTAAAAAACGAATGTTCAGGACTGTGCGATACTTCAGTTATAAGTGAAATTATTGCCGATAATTTATTTTCACAAAATGATATTTCATTACATGGGTTATCAATGCTCGATTTAGGAACCTTAAAGGAAATAGTTGACTCGCCTGACTGCTCTCGAACTAAAATTTCCCTCAAAAATTTCCGCATAGTCGCCACGGTCTTACAATCCGAAATCCCTCGACAAGCCAATTCAAACTCAAGTTCATCTTTATGAAGTGCATTGACATCCATGATCAGACACAACAATACAATTTCAATAAAAAGTAGCAAACTTAAAATAACACGTTAGTATGGTTTCTGTTCCGAATTACACTGATATAAACAACAAAACTTATCAAACTTACGAAATTACTTTTACTTTTACAAGGCGAGTTGTATACTAACGTTTGCCCAGGATAAATACCTAAATACACAGAATAATAATAACGGTTGTACACCTTGTTTATCTATCATTCAGTTAACCCGTGGGCGCCAATGTAATGACCAGGGTTCAAGTAACTGATTATTAAAAGAAGAACATAGGTGGTTTTACAATTTTAATGAACAAAGTCTACCATTTGTAAACTAGATACTAACACCTTATAAACTATAACCCACTTTGATTGACTACAACAACCGTAGCGGAAAATTAAATAAAAGTAAACAACATGCAAATAAAAAAAAAACAAAAAGTATCTTGAACAAAACAAAAGGGAAATCTTCAAGCTGAATCCTTGTAGATTTCTTAACCCGGCGCTATGTCCAGAGACCATTCGGCCTCTTAAATACCGTGGCGAATATGTCGGACTGTACTTCGCAATAAATCAATATTATGCTGCCTTATCAACCGAAGTCGGACCTTAATCGACAATTATTATGTCTGGACGATAAGGGCGTTTCCGTAAGCTGAGGACAAAACGAGAACAATCAGCCTTGCAAAAATCTCCAATCATCCAACCTACACTTCGTTAAATAGACGCAAACACTTACCCCGTTTCACTTCCACTACTCACACAAATTCAAAATATTGCACCAACGACAATACGTATTAAGTATCGGTAGAAATTTCCAAACAATGATAACTTTAATTTCCAGAAATAATGCAAATTAATTACGGAGCAACCGTTAGTTTTCTGTCTTCACCAATTGACATTTCCCCGGTAGGTATAATTATTTTACTACCACCGTCACTTCTCAATCGTCCAACAATTATGTTAATAAAACTTCTGTGGCGAGCCTAGTAACGCCACCTAGCATTGGACTCGAGAAGTAAATGATCGATCACCTTTTCTGCTTTCGTTCCGGCGCATTAGGGAGCAAGAACCGTGATATTTGGCCATGCTCCCTAATTGCCTCCAACTCTGCCTTTTTGGCCGCGGACATCTCTCGCTCGTTTTTCCTGTCCGCCACCCGCGCGTTCCGCACCAACCTCAGTTCTTCGCTCCAACTAGAGGAAAAGAGTAGTACTTAATAACAACCCTATCACACAGATACAAATTTTGAATTTTATCATACACACAAAGGTTGGCCGTCTCCATTATCCGGGGCTTGCACCGGAAGAACCCTAAAAAAGTAGCAAGTCTACTTATAAACTTATACTTACTTCGTGGCATGTCCTTTGGTCTTGCCCTGCCCCTTCCCCTTTCCCCTTTTCACAGTCGCCACTTTTGCGACTGCTGCGAAACAAATAGTAAATTAGAATCTAGATAAATAAATGTGGTCATCATTGTGGAAAGAGGTAATTTAAAAAAAAAACGCACCTCCCGATGAGATGCTGCTGCCCGTGGGCAGCGCCTCCTCCCCGCAGGCCACCCCTACATCAGCTGTTGAAAACAAATAATTAATTAGAAGCTAGATAAATGAATGTGGTCATCATTAAGAGGTAATTTTAAAACAAACCACCTTCCGATGTGATGCTGTTGCCCGCGGACGGAGTCTCCGCCACGTAGCAGGGCACCACATCAGCTGTTGAAAACAAATAATAAATTAGAAGCTAGATAAATGAATGTGGTCATCATTAAGAGGTAATTTTAAAAAAAACGCACCTCCCGATGTGATGCTGCTGCACGTGGGCGGAGTCTCCTCCACGTAGCTGGGCACCACCACATCAGCTGTTGAAAACAAATAATAAATTAGAAGCTAGATAAATGAATGTGGTCATCATTAACAGCTAATTTTAAAACAAACCACCTTCTGATGTAGGGCTGCCAGCGCGCCACAGGCCCGGCGGCACCACATCAGCTGTCAAAAACAAATAATAAATTAGAAGCTACATAAATGGAATGGGGTGATTTGGTGGCCACAATAAATCTGAGTAAAAACAACAAACCTGCGCTCGTTGACGGCAAAGAAGAGGATGCGTTGGGGTCCACCTCCCAACGCATCCTTTTCCTTGCTGGTGGCTCAGCAAATGTCTCCGCTGCCAATATGCAGGGAATGCGGGGTGGCGACAGTTTTCTGTAAAAATTTAAAAGTAAGTGAAACAAGTCAATTTGTCACAAGTTACTTTAAAATAAAAAAAAAAAACCTTTTCTGCTTTCGTTCCGGCGCATTAGGGAGCAAGAACCGTGATATTTGGCCATGCTCCCTAATTGCCTCCAACTCTGCCTTTTTGGCCGCGGACATCTCTCGCTCGTTTTTCCTGTCCGCCACCCGCGCGTTCCGCACCAACCTCAGTTCTTCGCTCCAACTAGAGGAAAAGAGTAGTACTTAATAACAACCCTATCATACAGATACAAATTTTGAATTTTATCATACACACAAAGGTTGGCCGTCTCCATTATCCGGGGCTTGCACCGGAAGAACCCTAAAAAAGTAGCAAGTCTACTTATAAACTTATACTTACTTCGTGGCATGTCCTTTGGTCTTGCCCTGCCCCTTCCCCTTTCCCCTTTTCACAGTCGCCACTTTTGCGACTGCTGCGAAACAAATAGTAAATTAGAATCTAGATAAATAAATGTGGTCATCATTGTGGAAAGAGGTAATTTAAAAAAAAAAACGCACCTCCCGATGAGATGCTGCTGCCCGTGGGCAGCGCCTCCTCCCCGCAGGCCACCCCTACATCAGCTGTTGAAAACAAATAATAAATTAGAACCTAGATAAATGAATGTGGTCATCATTAAGAGGTAATTTTAAAACAAACCACCTTCCGATGTGATGCTGTTGCCCGCGGACGGAGTCTCCGCCACGTAGCAGGGCACCACATCAGCTGTTGAAAACAAATAATAAATTAGAAGCTAGATAAATGAATGTGGTCATCATTAAGAGGTAATTTAAAAAAAAAACGCACCTCCCGATGTGATGCTGCTGCACGTGGGCGGAGTCTCCTCCACGTAGCAGAGCACCACCACATCAGCTGTTGAAAACAAATAATGCTTCTTCTTCGAAGAAGTCTATGGCATATCGAAATAAGTCTTCATCGCCAGCATTCCGTGCCTCTTTAAGTTCATCAATTCTTTCTAAGAACGCGTTCACACTTACGGTACCCTTACCACTAAATTTGACACCCCAATCTTTAATGGGAATTAACTTCCGTTTGTGGAAACCATCGTCAAACGTGGAAGACCTTTGTAAGCCTGGATGACGTGAGGAAAGTCTCTCTAATGTGACTCGTGGTATGTTAGTGTTGGCAACAGTAGATTGCGAGGCACGATTCTGGTGAAATTCTGTGTCACAATTCTTTGGTACGTAAGTTTTACCAGAGTTTCGGCACTTTTCCAATTGTTCCATTATCTGTATAGCCTCTTCGCCTAGAGTCTTCTGTAAAATATCTTTATCATGTTCAGAAATTACATCCTCTTCCTCGCCTTCTTCTTGCTCAAGCTGCCTTAGTGATGACATGGTATCCTGGATGTTTTTTAGCAATGCCAAATGTTTCTCTTTCTCAATGTCACAGGTCTCAGAAGGTATAATGAGTTTAGCACGGTTCGACAAGTGTGTCAAACGAGAGTGAATACGTCTAAAAAACGAATGTTCAGGACTGTGCGATACTTCAGTTATAAGTGAAATTATTGCCGATAATTTATTTTCACAAAATGATATTTCATTACTTGGGTTATCAATGCTGGATTTAGGAACCTTAAAGGAAATAGTTGACTCGCCTGACTGCTCTCGAACTAAAATTTCCCTCAAAAATTTCCGCATAGTCGCCACGGTCTTACAATCCGAAATCCCTCGACAAGCCAATTCAAACTCAAGTTCATCTTTATGAAGTGCATTGACATCCATGATCAGACACAACAATACAATTTCAATAAAAAGTAGCAAACTTAAAATAACACGTTAGTATGGTTTCTGTTCCGAATTACACTGATATAAACAACAAAACTTATCAAACTTACGAAATTACTTTTACTTTTACAAGGCGAGTTGTATAGGTACTAACGTTTGCCCAGGATAAATACCTAAATACACAGAATAATAATAACGGTTGTACACCTTGTTTATCTATCATTCAGTTAACCCGTGGGCGCCAATGTAATGACCAGGGTTCAAGTAACTGATTATTAAAAGAAGAACATAGGTGGTTTTACAATTTTAATGAACAAAGTCTACCATTTGTAAACTAGATACTAACACCTTATAAACTATAACCCACTTTGATTGACTACAACAACCGTAGCGGAAAATTAAATAAAAGTAAACAACATGCAAATAAAAAAAAAACAAAAAGTATCTTGAACAAAACAAAAGGGAAATCTTCAAGCTGAATCCTTGTAGATTTCTTAACCCGGCGCTATGTCCAGAGACCATTCGGCCTCTTAAATACCGTGGCGAATATGTCGGACTGTACTTCGCAATAAATCAATATTATGCTGCCTTATCAACCGAAGTCGGACCTTAATCGACAATTATTATGTCTGGACGATAAGGGCGTTTCCGTAAGCTGAGGACAAAACGAGAACAATCAGCCTTGCAAAAATCTCCAATCATCCAACCTACACTTCGTTAAATAGACGCAAACACTTACCCCGTTTCACTTCCACTACTCACACAAATTCAAAATATTGCACCAACGACAATACGTATTAAGTATCGGTAGAAATTTCCAAACAATGATAACTTTAATTTCCAGAAATAATGCAAATTAATTACGGAGCAACCGTTAGTTTTCTGTCTTCACCAATTGACATTTCCCCGGTAGGTATAATTATTTTACTACCACCGTCACTTCTCAATCGTCCAACAATTATGTTAATAAAACTTCTGTGGCGAGCCTAGTAACGCCACCTAGCATTGGACTCGAGAAGTAAATGATCGATCACTACAACTTTTTGAAGTGTTGGCTGACATTCTTTTACGCAATTACGACTATTTGGGTTAACTGCTTACCTTCTTTGTAAGAATTAAGCCTTTTGGAGGTTATAGAGCAAGAGCCCGTGAACCCCAGACCTTCTTTATTTTATAAAAGCTGAAAGTTTGTCAGCGCATGCTCCCAACACAGGTAAGAACGATGGACCGTTATAATATGATGTTTGGGTTGGCTTTGGCAGGTAAACGGTACGAAAGGTATGTAACCGATCTAAATTCATCAAATAATAAAGTCTGATTTTTTAGTATTACCTTAAGAATATTATTAAAAATCACGTAATTAATTGCCAGACACTTAACGTCGTGGCAACCCCTTGCCAGACACCCTTAATGCTCATGAAATTATAATTCTACTTACGTTATAGTATAAAAGCTGATATATGATTTTTATATACCTAGTCTTGCCATAAATATTGTCACGAAGAAAAAAAATTTTTTTTATTGCAAATAATATTTATTACTTTTACAGTGTGTTAGTTTAATACATACGAGGGGTGTTCAATAAATAGTGAGAATGAGTAAGACGCAATTATCTTTTATTATATGTTATTTTATTTTTCGACGTAGTCACCTTTCAGGTTTATACACTTTGTATTTCTTTTCTCTAATCCTAAAATTCCCTTTGTAAAAAAATCTTCTTCCTGATCCCTTAAAAAATCATTTACGGCGGCGACTACTCCGTCATCATCTTCGAATTTCTGGCCCCTGAGATGTTCCTTTAAGCGCGGAAATAGGTAGAAATCACTAGGAGCAAGGTCCGATGAATATGGAGGATGTTCCATCAATTCGAAGCCAACTTCTTGAATGGCAGCCATCGCAACTCTGGACTTTTGCGCAGGGACGTTATCTTGGTGAAACAAAACAACTTTAGCGAGTTTGCCACGCCGTTTCTTGCGTATTTCCTCACGCAACTTTGTTTCTTGTCCTGCGTACATAGTCCCCGTAATAGTGGCTCCATGATTAAGATATTCGATCATTACCACCCCTTGGCTGTCCCAGAAAAGAGAGCCTATGATCTTTCCGGCGGATGGAATCGCCTTAAATTTCTTTGGAGTTGGAGATGACGGTCGCTTCCAAGTCATGGACTGTTGTTTCGTTTCCGGGTCATAATGGTGAAGCCATGTTTCGTCCATAGTTATGAATCGAGCCAAAAATCGGTCAGGATCTTGTTGTAACAAATCCAAACAGCTTTGTGAAATTCTCAGTCGAGTTTGTTTCTGCGCGTCAGAAAGCATTCTGGGCACCCAGCGCGCTGACACTTTTTTCATACCCAAATGGTCGTTTATAATATTATGGACACTTCCTATCGAAATCTTTACTTCTTCAGCTATAAAACGAACAGTAACACGACGATCCACCAAGACAATATTTTCAACTTTTTTAATCATTTGTTCAGTCACTGCCGATATGGGGCGTCCCGTTCGTGGGTCGTCGTTAGTGGAAGTTCTTCCTCGCTTGAACTCAGCACACCAACGCGCAACCGTAGAATATGGAGGAGCATGAACCCCTAATGTTGCTCTCAAGTCTTGATTTACCTGCTCCGGAGTAAAATTTTTCAAGCAGATATATTTTATTACCGCGCGAACTTCAATTTTATCCATTTTTAAGAACACGTTCCGAAACGACGCAAACAATAGACTTCTACTTTTAAAAAACAAAAGAGAATTAATTGCTTTTTTATTATCATCTTAACTAATGTCTGGGCTATGCCTGCCAGTATGTATTTTTTTTCTTTCCAAGGAGAATGTATCGCATTCTCACTATTTATTGAACACCCCTCGTAAATATAAAACAATTTAAAATATAAAAAGCTTATTCGAAGTGGTCTCCATTGTCTGCAATACAGTCCTTTAAACGTTGAGGCCAGTTATCAATAGAAGCACGCACTCCACGCACTCTTTCCATGGGAAAATTCTTCACTGCCAATCGTATGGATTGTTTTAGGGACTCCAAATTATCATGGCGTTTAGAGCAAGCCGTACTCTCTAAAACTGACAGTAAATCATAATCCACCGGATTAAAATCGGGACTAGACGACGACGGCCAGTCTTCAGCTCTAATGAAGTCCGAAACGTTCACTTCCAACCAAGATTGCGTGGACCGAGCTTTATGACCCGGCGCCGAGTCTTGTTGGAAGGACCATACTTGGTTATTGAACATGGTTTTGTTAAGGGGCTTAACTACCTTCTCAAGAATGGTATCTTGATACACTTCTGCCGATGTTTTGATACCTTTTTCACAAAAATATGGCTCAGTCACTCCTTCATAGCTAACACCCCACCAAACCATCACTGAAGTCGGATAATGCCCACGTTGCACTCTGTCGACTAATTGGGAAGCTTCCTTAGAGCTTTGAGCATAAATACGGTCATTTTGTTTGTTAAAATGTTGCTTAATTGTAAAGGTTTTCTCATCCGTAAACAAAATTTTTCTGTTACCTCCCTTTGCGTACCGCTTCAGTAGTTGTTTCGATTTTACCACCCTATTCTTTTTTTATTAAAAAATTACCAGTGCGTCTCTTATAGGCGGCAAGTCCTAAGTCATCTTTTAAAATACGCGACATGGTTCTGGGTGCTATCTTCATCTCCCGAGATAAAATCTTTTCCTTTCGGACAGGATTTCTTCGAATTCTTTCCCTTACTGCTTTGACCACCTTTTTCGTACGAACACTACGTGGACGGCCAGATCTTTTTCTGTCACGAACAGAGGAGGTCTCATTGTACCTATTAATAGCCCGGTACACAAACATTTGACTAATACCAAGTGTATGGAGAGTTTTAAAAATTGCTTTTGGCTCCATACCAACTTTGTGTAATGCAATCACAGGGATTCGGTTCTCTTTATCACCCCACTCCATTTTAATATCGCAAAATATTGTACAATGTATTGGCGCCAAAATTAGAAAACTCAATGAACAATCGTATAAAAATGACAGATTCCAAATTCAAATGTAATATCTTTCTTATTTTTAATTGTAACAGTATTTATGGTCAGACTGTGTATAATACTTGGGTAACTTGTCTGGCAAGGGGTAGGAACTATCAAAAATGTCTGGCTAGTGAGGAAACATCATCTAATTAATACCCAAGTATAATAGCATTGTTTATTGTTGAAATCTTTAGCCTCGATTGTTGTCCCCTTCGCACCTTGCGTTTGACTTTGTGCCTTATGTTTGGCAATTTCATTTTTGTTTACAATTTGATTTGTTCTTATCTGCCCCCAGATTATTTTGTGGTCGGAGGTGCTCCTAACGGCCCATTCACCTACCTTTTGACCGCTTGGCTAAATATCAATTGCCGTGGCCCTAGGGCGCGGGCTGCAAATCGATAACATAATTCCTGCAATAAATTACAGTTAATAGAAGGAAAAGTCATGCATGTTCTCTGTCGCAGAAATACGACACGAGTGGTTGGGGCACGAAAATATGTGTCGCAGCGGTCAAAATGTTAATGAAGGTAAAGAGTTTTTCTGTTGCGTGCGGCGTAATAATGTGACCCAATTGGGATTCCTGATTGCCCTTTGGTCAAGTTATCCTGCATGATGGATGACCTCGGTTTTCTCGTTTCTATTTGCAGTTTTTCCCTATGGGCTATATCCATTACCATTTCCCCGTTGTTGTTTGAATAGTCACTATGGAGATTTTGGTGAATAAGCCCTATGCGTTGGAATCTTTGCTTGTCATGTCGACCAATATGGGCGTTAAGGTCACTTAGTAGTACTAGCGTACAATTCCTTGGCTTTTGTCTGATCAAGTTTAATAACCCCGTGAAAGATCTGGTTGCTTTATATGTAGAACTGTTTGATATGTAATGCCTGGAGTTGTACGTTCCTTCATTCATACCTGTCTTATAGGCAGGATACATGGATATCCGTATGTGAAAGTTCAGCGACTATTTTATACTTTTTGGCTGGTTTTGAGGCCCCGCGGGCATTCCATGTTGCAATACGCAAGTCAGGTAAAGTATAGTTAATTGCGGTAGTGGGCGGGTTTCTAAGTATAGTGTATCCAGTGGCATCTGCGACTACATTGTTATTGGTATTCATAGTGTTAATGCTAATTTTCATAAGGTGTTAATAGGCTAGGTAATTGAGGGCTGGTGATTTGCAACCGCAGTTTTCTGTCCACACTGCGGTGGATCTTTGGTGGTTCTCGCTAGTGAGGATGATTTGTATTGATGATTTGAAAGAAAAGTAGTTGTGTTTTTTTAATAAAAATGTATATTGATCCTAAAAAAACATAGTATTATGCGTACAATAGCATACAAAATCATGAGAAATATTACAATAGTATGAGATTTTTATAGAGTTGATTGCATTAGTATAGAGTTGTATAAAAAGTTGATTACAATAGTATAGAGTTGCATAAAAGTTGATTGCATTAGTATGAAATTGGTTATAACATAGTAAAGAGTCAAAGAATTAAACCACATTTAAAGTATTCGAATGCACTACATCCATTTATGAAGGGTTAAGATACATATTTAACCCACATTTTAAGTATTCGAACGCACTGTAATTGGGGCCCCGCGTGGCCTGCACCCCAACCGGCGCGCCCTCTGCCCAGCATTGCTGGTTCAGAGGGTTCGCTAGAAGAGGCCGACAGTGCGGGGTTAACCCAGCCCATAGGTTGACAGCCAGGGCGGGCCCAAACCCTACCAGCTCCCATAAGCCAGGGGCCTTCCAGAGACGTCAAGGGCGCCCACAGAAGGGTCCCAGGCCGCGGCCTTCAGGTATCCCCGGCGATATTCGTGTAAGCTTCGTTCCGTTTTGAATAGCCAAGGTCAAGGTTTTCGGAGGTGCGCGGGTCTTACGGCGGGGATGATGCTACTTCTCTACAAAGAGAGTCTCCCCCACCTGCTCCAGGATGACAGCGCATTTGGCGAGCACCAACTCGGAGGCCACCAATTCGGCCAGGTCGGCGTCCGCGCGCACCCCGAGTCGTTCGGAGATCAATGCTACCGCTTCATCAAAGGGGACCCTGCCTACTACGCCCCTCAGAAGCTCGTCCTTCTTGCGCTTGCTAAGGTCGGCATAAAGCCGCCTTGCGCCTTCACTGAGCCCGCCCGCCACCAGTTGGGCACGAACGTCCTTAAACTTATTCATGTCTACAGACTTGTAGTCCATGATTAATTGAACGGCGTGCGCATAAGACGAACTGGGGAGGCGTAAAACGCATGTGGTGTGTGCCACGGTCTCAATGCCGCGCTGTGGAGTCGACGGAGTGCTCGGCGTGGTCCAAGTTGGCAGCGGGGGGATCTCCACATAGTGACTACTAATGAACGTAAACACGCTCCGTTCAGGCCGAACGTAGTACTCCCCCTCACTGTCCTCCTGCTTCACGTAGCCGCATGGTTTTAAAACGGCCCGGCACGGCTTGCGTATCTTGTACACTCTTGTATTTTCCTCATTTCCGAATAGATGTTTTGAGATCCTGAGTTTTCTAATAAAGATGTCGTTTCTTGTTTAAATGTTGAAATCCCAAATGATGTTCTACATAATCGTTGCTGAGACACTCAAGCGATGGCCAACATGCGTTCCAGTTTTCTTCGCGACATAATAGAAAACAAATCTCTCGTCGGGTTCGCCTGTTCGTAGTTTAGTGAGAAGAATACCCAAAGCCGTTCTGGGATCTGCACAACTTTGACTTAATGATGGCGACTGTGATAGAATAGTACTGAACTGCTCATGGGTACGTCCAGTTCAAAAATGCATTTCTTCCTCGTTCGTATCTTGCAATTCATCAAATCTCAATCGACGTCAATTTTTTAAAGCATTCCTAAGTATATCACAAACATCACCGAAATGCGCGGCTGTAAAGTCATGAGGTGTTACAAAAATCAGGTAAATCGTCCCAATTATTCCCGTGCAGGTGTTCGAGACACACTCTAGGGCTCTCGGGAATATGGCATACGACGACGGCTTTACGTTGACCATTTGTGTACAGACGCCAGCACATCAAGCTACTACAATATGTCAAACTTTATGTTCAAAGTTAATTGGGAAAATTTGACAGTTTCGGGTGTCTTGCCCTGCTGGTGACCTGTCTTGATTTCTGTCTGAAATATTTTTGGTTTTGTACTTTTTAAATCACGTATTTCTCCGTAATCGGGTTACAGTTATTTAAAATGATTATTTTATTTGGATAAAAAGGATATACGAACATTATTGTGTACTTTTCCATAATCACATTAGCTAATTCTGAATAAAGTATGGTTAATTAACCCATTATCATACGCATGATGTGCAAGGAAAAAGTTCTTTCCCCACAAAATGTTTCAGATAAATTGAGTGGTTGTTTTTGAACTTCAAATTCTTACGAACCTGTTTTTCGCATATTCGGCACAAATCGATTACCGGTCGTGAAGCATAAAGCAGATACCCTCGGCTTTTTTGGTATATGAGGTTTTTTTTATTGGCAGGTCCTAACAGCCCTCTTATGCAAGTGGCACATTTCAAAGTTTTGAATGCAGTAAATACCGATACTGCAATATATTCGATTACTTTGTCTCTAAAGGGTGAAATAAATATTTGACTTTCAATATCCCCTAACATGTCTTCATTACTTAGGGTTATGTTTATCTGTGGTTGCATTTTATCTTCGTCGCCGCGTATTATGACAGTCATGTTAATTTTTTCAATAGCTGAGGTACAGTTCAAAATTGTAAGTGCCTGTAGATGTTATTTGGAGTTCTGTATGTAATAATATTTTTTTTATGTGGCTTCGAATTGACGTGCAATGGGATTGTTATTGTAACCACCGTGGCTGCGACTGACGGAAAAGAATATTTTTTTAAACTTATCGCACTAAGAGCATTACAAAGGCGGACTTAATGCCTTAGGCATTCTCTACCAGTCAACTAAGGGTGGTGATTTATGGCAGGTGCTTAGTATGAGAGGAATAAAGGAGGAGGTGGGGTTTCGATGGGGTCCTGCCTAATTTTATGCATTGAGACATTCATTTCAATTTATCATTTAGTACCAGGTCCTGAAATAAAACCTGAGCACTTTATAAACATATCAATATGCTTAAAAGGCCAGTATATAGTAGTCGAAATCTGTCACTATCGTAAGCCGAATTGTAATTTGAAGACAATATCGATAAAAAATTCCAAAACATTACTAAATCAGAGTTCTGTATTATCTATACAGGGTATTAAAGTAGCCTTAAATATTCCCTGCCGCAGTGTAATATATTCTCTTCTCTAAGTTTAGTACAGCATTCAAAGTTTTCAAAGTTGGTATTTTTAGGGTTCCGTACCTCAAAAGGAAAAAACGGAACCCTTAAAGGATCACTTTGCTGTCCGTCTGTCTGTCTGTCAGTCTGTCAAGACCCTTTTTCTCAGGAACGCGTGAAGATATCAAGTTGAAATTAATATCAAATACGTAAGTTTATGGTCCTTTGGAGTTCTAAAAATTTCATACTTCTAAGTCAACGTAATAAAAAGATACGGCTATTTATGCGACATATTTTGATACTCTCAAGTAAATCAAAACCTATAGGGTACTTCCCGTTGAGCTAGAATCATGAAATTTGGCAAGAAGCAAGGTCTTACAGCACAAGTATGGAAAAAGTCCGAAAATTGATAATTTGTAATTTTATCATATAAAAAAACATGTTCAAGTATGTCAGTCTGTCAAGACCCTTTTTTTCAGGATCGCGTGGAGGTATCAAGTTGAAATTAATATCAAATACGTAAGGCTATAGACCCTTACTGTTCTAAAAAAATCAAGCTTCTAAGTCAAGGCAGTAAAACTGTTTATGGCAACACAAAGTTTAAGTATTTTTAGTCTATGTTAGATGACATGTAAGAACGTCGGTCACTGTGGCTTCCGCTAGGTACCTAACGTGTGTTGTGTGTGGAATATAAAGAGTATTAACAGCAAATAGTTTTGTTTCAATCAGCAACCAAACTACAGTCCACACTTCCACAGAGAGAACACGAAGGAAACATTAGTTCAAAGGGGACTTGGACAAAAAATACGGCCATTTATGCGACATATTTTGATACTCGCAAGTAAATCAAAACCTATACGGTACTTTCCGTTGACCTAGCCATGAAATTTGGCAAGAAGCAAGGTCTCACAGCACAAGTAAAGGAAAAAGTCCAAAAATAAATGGTATTTGATCTCAGACCAAAGACAACAATTTAAAACAGTAATTCTACAATACTACTTAGACTATGAACTCTATATTGCCTCTGCTCTGTGTTGTGACACTAGGAAATGTCATGCAGCAAACACACAATAACAAATCCGAATTGCAGAGTGTAAAAATAATACTTTTATAACAAAAATAACTAGAACAAATTAATCCGTGCGTCGTATCTGTGCAATAAAGGTCGTTGCTCAGCAAAATGCCGTGACGTCGGACGAGCCTATCATCAGCGGCGCTGATTTTCAGCAACTACCTATCGAATGACGTAATGACGTCCCCCTGTGTAACATAATATCATAATATGTCTACTTCTACTCTTTTTCTGCGAATCTGTATTGGTTTTCTCGGTGAGTTAAATTTTCGTTGCCTTTCAATACTTTTCCTTGTTGTACAATTCTTGATACAGACTTTTCCGATAGTCCGGTAACTTCTACTACGGTTTTGTTTAAAGGTATATCTTGTTGATATTCCGCAGAATTTGGGTCCAGTTTTTTTTTTCTAAAATATTCGTATACGTTAAAAGCCATTTGCTTGCACTGACTATTAATTTTATGTCCGAAGATTTTTCGACTCATTTTGAGAATGTAATCTCATGTATAACTTTCACAAAGCGTCCGCAACTGTCAACACCTGCGATCGCTAACCGCGTAGCGAGCGGAATGACTTATGACAAGACAGTGTTGCCACCTTGCAGAAAACTTTTTCACTAGTTTTGGTCTGAAATTTCACCAGATTTAGCGATATTTTTTACTAAAAAAATCCCCAGAATTCACTAAATAATTTAAAATTAAATCACAAGGTAATTCAAAAAATAATATTTTAATTGTGGATACAAAGAATAAAAATAAACATGTCAAAACTAAAAATCAACTTCAAATACTTTTCTGTTGGTAATTCTTCTTCATCTTGATCGATTATTATTGTAGATGTATGATGGATCATCAGTTTTGTCCGATTTTTTTGATTTAAAAGAGTATTTAGAATTGCTTCCAATAGCAGTAATTACATCAGCCGGGAGCTCGTAACTGTAACAGTTCTTCTTCATTATCTTTAACTGATTTCTTATAAAAAGAATGCTATTTAGAGTGTTTACAGCCATTTTGTTTCTTAATTTATTTTTCACGATATTCATAGCACTAAATGCCCTTTCCACTTCAGCATTTGAGTGAGGAAGTGACAATGCGGATACAGCGAGATCAGATAGCTCTTGGAAGGTATTTGTTCCAGCAGCATTCGTATATTTTCGCACTTCAGCCCAGAAATCAATGATATTATGTATGGCATTCCATTTAACGTAATTTATACCATGCCACTGCTGTAACAGTTTGTCTATTGCTTCGTCATCAAATCCGAGTTCCGCAGCAAGGTCTGCTATTTTGTTGTCTTTGCCCTGGCGAAGAGTATTTTCCACACTCAGTTGACACATTTTCTCCAAAATAATGTAGTTAGAAGGAAGTCTTTGCTGAATCTGTTTTCCTAATTTGACTGTAAACTCAATACAACGTTTCCTGACTGCATTAATGACATCATTGGGTAAAGTGGTCTTTTGTACTTGTGATTCAAAAAGATATCCTAAATACGGTACCGGATTCAAGTGGGCTTTTATTTGAATGGACAAATAATCTTTGTCAGTCGTTGCAGCCGTCGGCATCAGTACTCTATTGCAAATTGAGCAAAGCAATGTCATTAACGTGTTCAGTAGGGCAACTGGATTTGAGTCTTCACTTTCAAAACTCTTAACTCCAATTTGGACATCATTCAAGATGCTCCTTAAAAAGCACATACAGGGTGTCCCGTAAATAATGGATCAAACGTAACGGGTAGGTAGCTTACCTAATTTCCAACAACTAATTTGAATATTTAAAAAAAAACCGTTACAGTAACCAAGATATTAATTTTTTTTCGAATTTTACCATTTTGTCTTCCAGAATTAAGTTTTTTTAATGCTGTCGCTGCAAACGATGACATTTTTAGGTATGGTTTTTATTTAACATTTCTGAATAGCTTACTAATGTTATAAGATACCATTTTTTTGAATACCGTTTTATTTGCCTTAGAAAAAAAATCTTGAGTTGAAAAGTTTTTTCTTTACGATGTTAGGACCAAAATTGAAAAATTCTCCTGTAAAAAAAATGTATGACACCGAAAACCACCATTATTTTAAAAACTTGTACATTTAATAAGGTTTGCAAATTGGTATAAAACTTACGTCTAGTCCTTATCGTTACAAAGATATTGCTATGAATGTGATGAAGACAGAAAATAAATTAAATTGGTACTATTCCATTTTTTCCTTTTCGTAATGGCTTATGCTTGAATGCTTGTAATCGAAGCAGGTAGTTAAGCGGCTAGCATAATTCCGACCCGCTGACGTCATCTGTCCGGAATTTGGGACCGCTACCTGTGGCGGAGTTGCACCTCAGTGAGTGTGAAGGGGATAGATAGCGCCGCTTTTGTATTTTTGGTAAATTGGTATGAAGTTGTACATTCTAGTCCTTGTCGTTACAAAGATAATTGCTATGAATCTGAGAGGTGCTCCAAATCAACGTTAATAAAAAAAAATAAAAAAGTGTGTACATTTAAACTTTTTTCTTTAAAATGTGTAACTGTAGTATTTCAGAGGCAATGTTCATTGAATTATTGAGGCGTATGAAAAGAATTAGGAGGCCGTACTTACTAAAAAAAACAGTTCAAATAAATCGTTTTATTTGGTTTTTACAATAAATGTTCGAATTGCCTTCCCCCTACAAGAATGCAAAGTCTGCATCTCCTAATAAAGGAAGCTCTTATCCGACGGACAAAACGGCTTTGGTTTATTTCTGATGCAGCAGATTGGATGCGCTGTCGTAATTCTTCTTCCGACGTTATTGGTTTCTTGTAGACCCTGTCTTTTAAACATCCCTAGTAAAAAAAAATCTAGGGGATTTAAATCCGGAGATCGCGGGGCCACAAAATTGGTCCTAATCGGCCGATCCATCTGTCCGGATAACTTTCATCAAGGTGCGCCCTTACTGCCGTCGCATAGTGAGCGGGGCACCCATCATTTTGCAACCACATTGCTTGCCGTACGTCTTCTGGAACGTTTTCTAATAACCTTGGCAACTCATTCCTTAAAAAAATGGAGATAATATTCGGCGTTTAGAGTAGCTGGTAGTTCAAAGGGCCCTATTATTTGCCCATTGATTATTCCCGCCCATAAATTTATTTTAAATTGATGTTGGCTCCTGTCCTCTCGCATCAAATGTGGGTTTATCAGCTGCCAACTGTGCAAATTATGCAAATTTAAATATCCATCTCGGCGGCATGAAGACTCGTCACTCCATAAAATCTTGTTAAAAAACTGCGGGTCCGCCCGAATCATTCTAAGCATCCTTTGGCAAAATTCTATTCTTGGCTGGTAATCACGCGACGTCAGCGTTTGAACACGTTGCACGTGATATGGGTGCAATAGGCACCGTTGTAGCACTCGATGCACCGTCGATCTAGAAATTCCTACGCGTCGCGCTATGACGCGAACGGAGACTGACGGATCTTCCTCGATTTCTCGAAGAATGACTTCGTCATTAACTTGTCGCGGTCGTCCTTCACTGGTACCACCAACTCCGGTGCCAAGAATTCTTCCCTCAAGAAGTGCGTTATGCACTCTAATAAAGACGCGATAATCGGGATAACGAACCAGGTTCGGGTATCTTTCACGGTACAATCTTGCAGCCGCCCTGGCATTACCTCTTGCTTCTCCGTAGATAAAATGCATTTCGGCGTACTGCCGTAGCGTGTACTCATAACGAGGCATTGGGCTGAATAAGGTTTCAGCGCTACTGCACACACGTACAAGCACACACAAACGAATGTTTTCGGAGTCCGTAGGATCGCCAAGTCGTTTGTCCAATACGCAAAGAGTTCCAAATCGATAGGCAAAGCAAAGTCCATAAACACAGCACAAGTCAAATTTTACAGAAGAAAACACCGAGCCACTGAGCGGGAGCGAAAGTTGTCTGACGTAGCAACTCGAAGAGAGACTAGTTACAACTAAACTAATAAAATCAAGCAACAATGAAGCCTGTACGAGTGAAGGGCGCAGGAAAGAACAAAAGAACCTGCGCAACTTCATACCGATTTACCAAAAAGCGGCGCTATCTATCCCTTTCACACTGACTGAGGTGCAACTCCGCCACAGGTAGCGGTCCCAAATTCCGGACATATGACGTCATCGGGTCGGAATTATGCTAGCCGCTTAACTACCTGCTTCGATTACAAGCATTCAAGCATAAGCCATTACGAAAAGGAAAAAATGGAATAGTACCAATTTAATTTATTTTCTGTCTTCTTCATCACATTCATAGCAATATCTTTGTAACGATAAGGACTAGACGTAAGTTTTATACCAATTTGCAAACCTTATTAAATGTACAAGTTTTTAAAATAATGGTGGTCTTCGGTGTCATACATTTTTATTACAGGAGATTTTTTCAATTTTTGTCCTAACATCGTAAAGAAAAACCTTTTCAACTCAAGATTTTTTTTCTAAGGCAAATAAAACGGTATTCAAAATCTTATAACATTAGTGAGCTATTCAGAAATGTTCAATAAAAATCATACCTAAAAATGTCATCATTTGCAGCGACAGCATTAAAAAAACTTAATTCTGGAAGACAAAATGGTAAAATTCGAAAAAAAATTAATATCCTGGTTACTGTAACGGTTTTTTTTTTAAATATTCTAATTAGTTGTTGGAAATTAGGTAAGCTACCTACCCGTTACGTTTGATCCATTATTTACGGGACACCCTGTATAAAGGCGATTCATCTCATCGGCATACATCGAATGAAGCAATTCTGCTGTGTAGCAATTATCTTTGTTCAAAGAGAAATGCAATTTGAGTTCTTCCCATTGAGACAATATTCTGGTCACAGTTTCTTCAATGGACAGCCAACGAGTATCACAAGACCGCAATATTTTTAAAGGCTGATCGCCACAATTTATTGTCTCATATATATCTTTGTACTCATCACAGCGTTTGGGTGAATGTGAGAACCAATTATAGGTTTCTCTAATGAGAAACTCTATATTTCGCGGTAACGTTTGTTCTGACGCATGTGACACCGTCAATTGCAATGAGTGGCAAACGCATCTGACTAGAATTAAATTAGGTACGCCATATTCCGTTTTTAAAATATTATGTACGCTATTATTAATTTAGTTTTTTTTTTTTTTTTACAATTTGATATTATATAACTACAGGACCCCCTATTTCAATATTTTTGTTTAAGTGTTTGTGTCTTTTTGTATGTTTATCTTTGGTTACTAACATAGTTTTCTAAGTATACCCACTAACATAATATGGATCTCTGTGTCTGAATTAAATAAAATAAATTATTGACTCCAGTCATGACAGAGGCATTATCCACTCCAATTCCAATTAAGTTTTTTATTAGAATACCATGTGTCTGTAAACAGTTTACCAAGGCAGTAACAATTCCACGAGCATCCGCGCTCCTCAGTGGTTCTAATGCTAGAAATGCAGATACAACTTTATGTTGTGTGCAACTAAAATATCTAATTACTATGCCCAATAATTTTGATACACTGAGGTCAGTGGATTCATCTAACAGTACACTATACTTTTGTGATCCAATATCATCCAATAGCATCTGTTTGAAGCGAGGGGCTAACACATTCTTTATTACGGCACTGCATTTCGTTCTGTGCATTTTCATGTCCATAACACTCTTTGAATCAGTAATACATTTTTTTAAAGCTTCAGTTAAGTGGTCAATTTGCTGTATGGGTGTGTGTTCTACAATGAACAGGGACAATGTTCCTTCAACTTTCAACGTATTTGTATTATTTTTAGAAGCGGGCAGATATTCAATTTGTCGGTTTTTAGACACTAAGTCAGATTTATGTATATGTTTCTTAATGTCGCCAATTCTTGCAAACATATCACAATGACAAAAAGTACAAAAGGCTTTTGTAGAATCGTCTGCTACAGGCCGCAACCAAGCCTTGAACTCTTCTTGGGTTTCCCATTCTTTCCGATATTTTTGAGAATAAAAAGTCTTTTTTTTCAGTGGCACGTCCATGATAATGCGAAATAAATACTACACAAAAACACACAAAAACTTTAGATCTTGACTTGAAAGATTTCGATAAGTATTGTCTCCTACTTTCGCAAACGAAAACTAGCAACTAACTAAATACAAGCAATAGTATGCAGCACTCACTCATACAAACTTTACATACGTGTTAGGTTTGATTTATTAGTTGGGGAATCCCCAAGCATAACCAAACAAAGACGTCTAAAGCTACGTTCCGAAACAGGAAATTTTTGCTCGGCAAAGTGTATCCTGGATCCAAACCACAACATTCGATAAATATCACTAAAAGTCATCAAATAATTTTTCAGTTATTTTTTTTTCAGATTATCACTGTCAAAGGCCTAAAATTCACTAAATCTAGTGACAAAATCACTAAAGTGGCAACACTACAAGAATGCGCCTGCCGCCCTCGCCTCCCTCGGTGCCCTTTGTCGTCTTAACCCCGCACCCCTGTACCCCGCGGGCGAAGACTCATTAAAGCGGTCGGTCTATACTCACCGTCCGCAAGCCCGCGCCTACGGTGGCCGGAAATCGCCTCTTGATTCAAGAGGATAGACTAAAGAATTTTTGAGGGAGTTGGAAGATCTCGGTCACTTATGGTTTTTTTTTTATAGCCATGTAAATAGCTGGACAGCTTTAATTCAAGTCCAAAACTTAGCGAGTAAATTTAAAAAGTACTCTAATACAATATACATCTAAATAAAATTAAAATTCAGTCTACGACTTACACTTTTTTTTATTTGTATTTGAATGTAAAATTTAAGTATTTTTTAAATTTTTAATAAAACAATAAAAAGTCGATGAAAAAAAATCCACAGGGCGTGAGGACTGTTTAGGGGTCTGAAAAGATAGCACATGAACCCCCTAGTCGACCATTTCAATTTGGCACACGATGCACCAAACACCCTGTATATTTTAATTTGTTATAGAAAATACACAAGTTTCAATACTATTTCTTTAGTACATAAGCCGACCCCAACATAGTTGGGAATAAGCTAGGCAGATGGATTCCACGTAATTGCTTTGTTATACGAGCTTGCATACTTATTTTCATGTTAATTTTTAAAAACATTTATTTTCATTTGAGTATTATAGAAAATACTGAGGTTTTAATACCGCTTCTATAGGTAGGTACTACACACTAACAGCTTTGTTGTACCTAGCATGTACCTATTTTACATAAACATTTTATTTTAATTTTTATTGTAAGTAATAGAAAATACAGGCCTTTCAATACTTACTAATAATGCATTTATAAGTTGATTTTTTAAACATTCAATTATTTATCATCGAAAATACAGAGGTTTAACACTGCTTCTATCTATCTGCCTAGCCTTTTCCCAACTATGTTGGGGTCGGCTTCCAGTCTAACCGGATGCAGCTGAATACTAGTATTTTACGTGGAGCGTCTGCCTATCTGACCTCCACAACCCAGATACTGGGTAATACGATACCCCTTGGTAAGACTGGTTGTCAGACTTTCGGGCTTCTGACGACCCGTAACGACTGTCAAAGATCCACGAATAACAGCCGGGACCAACGGCTTAACGTGCTTTCCGAGGCACGGAGGAATCTCGGTATGTAAAGATGGTCACCCATCCACTGACCAACCCCGGCAAGCGTAGCTTAACCTGACGGATCGACCCGTGCGGCTGTTGTTACTTAGCCACGAGCTCCTCCTTAACACTGCTTCTATACTACACTCTAAAAGCTTTGTTAGACTAACACGTAATATATTTCTTTTTAAGTAAATTTAAACATTCACATATTTATTATACAGGGCTATTTTTAAATGACTAGCTAAATTTTCACAGGGTGTTCTACCCATGAATATGAACAACTTTCACTAAGGGACCAATTTTGAAATCACGAAAAAAAAACCAGCGGTTTCCTACAAAACTTCAATACCTACTCGATCAAAATGTATGAAACAGCTGATTTTTTTTTGCGATTTCAAACTTGGTCCCATAGTGAAAGTTGTTCATATTCATGGGTAGAACACCCTGTGAAAATTTAGCTAGTCATTTAAAAATAGCCCTGTATAACCGCACAAAATTAGTTCTGTTTAGTTTGGAACCCATCAATTTGGTACTGGAATGAATACAGAGTACAGCTTTGTTGTACGATAGACCGCTCATCAGTGGTAACAAATGCGTGAGGGTAAGGTGTATGGAACCTTACGCCTCACGCATAGAACTCAAATTAGCACAAAAGTGTTACCACTGATGTGCGGTCTCCACCCACCGGTCAACCACCTCAAGAGAGTTATTGGAAGTTATACGAAGGACGGAGAGACTTACTTGCTACATGCAACTATCGTCATCCTCATCATCGCTAGACTCCGGAGCGGAATTCTTGAACCACTTATTGTTAATAATTACGTTGTCCAGTTTTGGTCTATTATTGATGGAACGTTGCAATTCCATCGGCATCGCTGAGTAGCTCAGTAACTCCATCTCCATGTCTAGAGACATAATGCCGGTCCATGTGATTTGAAAACCAGCTATCGACATCACAGCCAATCCGTGAAAGTACTTTGGTTCCAATTCAACAGACTTGTTATGTTTATTGTGGACTTTGTTTAATATGGTCTGTTTAGGTATGGAAAACTGTCGTGCAGATAATTTATCATTTTCCACTAACTCAACTGCTAGTTCAAGCATTTCTTGGCTATAGTTTTTATATTCTCGAGCCCCGAGACGCCGACGACTTTTTCTTTCTTTCTGTCTGGATTTTTATTTTATTTTGCTTTTTTGTTCCTGAAATAAATAACTAAAAAATAAAATAAATAAATAAGTACGTACTCGTAACTATCTAAAATTAATTTAAATTGTAATTTAAAAGTACAGACGTCAACACACCAAGCTACTACAATCTATCAAATTTCTTTAATAGATTTTCATCTTTAACGCTTAAGCATTAGGTTCAAAGTTGATTGGGAAAATTTGACAGTTTCTTATGGCTTGACCTGCTGGCGTGTGTACATAATGGTGGTTCGGTAGTATGATGGACTGCATTTAGAAGATTTTTGTTGATTTCACCTTTCCACTTCATTTTGTCAACGTGGAACTTGTATTTGCGCAAAATAATTTTCTAATAGACTTCAATTCAAATATATGATACTCGTATAAATTATAATGCATATCAAAACGTTCTCCTGACATCATTTTATAACAGAAACTACTTACCCAGGCTTCATTTTAACAGGCACTCGATCACAAATTCAAAAGTGGAAATTGGTCCACACTTCAGTAGTGTCACTTTGACCACGGCTGACAGACAACTGAATGACGTAAGCAAACAAACTTTCGATTAGTGTTGCCAGAAATATAATTTATTTTCTATCACTGTTATAAAAATGTGCCTATCTTACATAATTTCAGTTTTATTTTTTTTGTTTCGTCTTATGTTATTACTCCTAGAGTCCAAAAGTTGGAGTATTTCACGGTATTATAGATAGTGCAATCCACGAAGACGCGCCCCACTACTCCTAACCGTTTATAGTATACTAGCTTTTTGCCCGCGGCTTCGCCCGCATGGATATCGGAAAATATCCCAAGGAAACCTGCTACCGGGAATTCCTTCCTTATTCCTTGTCTACATTATAAAGGGAACCTCTGTGCAAAATTTCAGCTTTCTAGGTCCAAGGGTTTGGGCTGGGCGTTGATGAGTCAGTCAATCAGTCAGTCAGGACTTCTCTTTTTATTTATATATAATATATTTATGTATAGATGTGTGTAACGGTTAGGAGGAGTAGTGAGGCGCGTCTTCGTGGATTGCACTATCTATAATTCTATTTTCTGACTCGTCATCATAATTACGTAGACTAAATCTCTACACTAAGCGATCGATTGTCGATCATAGACTGAATCAGTTAAAAACCTTCAAATAAACATAAGGCGAACAATTTAGTTGCGCAATAAAATCGTAAATAAGTAGGTAGGAGTTGTAAATTAGACCAGTGGCTCTAAAGTTACAAGCACACAAACGGACAGAGAGACGTTGTTTTTTGAAATATGTAGGAAAGGAAGGATTTTTTGGTGATGTAACAGTATGTAGCGTTTGTTGCCCGTGGTACTACCAGTATTACTACCAGTAGTACCACGGGTAAAAAATACTTCCGTAGAACTACCAAGCGATCCAGTAGTACCACGGGAAGTTTTTTTTTACCCGTGTTACACTCATATTCGACATTTCATAGTTTGACACCTGTCACTTTGACACCTGTCCCTTTGACATTTCTCACTTTGACTTTTGCTATTTAGAAATTTGCCTACCTTAACACTGGTGTGAAGGCTCAGAGTGAAGGTGGGTCAACCGCGAACATTTCTCATAATAAATTTAGGTCTTTTATGTGTGTTTTTTTTTGTGTGGTTTAGGTGTTTTATATAAAATATAAAATAATAATCATAGAAGTCGCAGTAAAACAAATAAATTAATTCAATAAGTTTAATAGGACTCTAAATATTTCCAATATAAAGAAATATACATTTCCTGGCCTTTTTTGACCATCGATAAATACAAATTAATGCTGCTATTACAAATATTATTTCTTTCCTTGTTTTACACAAAAAATACTAGTCCTAGGAATGAGAGAAAGTACACGTTAATGTATGTGTGTATTCTAACGCAATTTTTCAAGTGCGTGTCCAACTGTTATTTCTCCCGATATAAGTTCCAATAAAATGTGCCTTATATTGTCATCATTTATGATATCATTTTTTTGTCTTTTGTTTTTTTTTGCTCGAATTAGGCTTTTGTTAGATACGTTTTTCAACACATTTAGCAGACGCATTAACGTAACGTTGTTTTTATTAATGTACTTATTTAACTTTGAGTGATAGCCTTCTAACACGTTGTTAGTGCGGTGCCTCATACCATAAACACTCAACAGGCTTAGGTATTTGTCTCTAATCCACATTCGCTTGATGTAATTTAGAAATTTTACTAAGTTAAGGTGTTCACTTTCTTCTTTAATGTAATAAAAACCATCTAAAATCATATCCTTCGGTAGAAGCGGTAAAGCGGCACAAAGCGCAACTATACGTCTCTCTGCTTTGCACTTATCATTTTCAAATTCTTTGGCTTTCTTCCATAAACACCGATGCCAATGGTAATAGCACCCTATTATATGAATCTCAGGGAACGCCACTGATACGGCGTTGACTGCCGCAATTTCAAAATCACAATGTATTTTTTTTGGTTTGAACTCAGGAATTTGAGATTTTATTAGATCAAACATGAGGCTACATGTCGATTGTTTTTTATCACTCAAAAGTGCAAATATTAAAGGCACTACTTTTGTGCTGTCTGCGGAGCTACCGACGTCACCAATTAAAGTATACAATTCCACAAAAGGTTTTGGACATGCTTTAAAGGTAGCGTCTCCAAAACATTCCGATATTTGAGGTATTTGTTTTTTAGCATCCAGGGAACAGAAGAGCATGATTCTGACTCCTTCGCTATAATAATCCGCCAGGATAAAATCATAATACTTTTTAGGCACCTGTACCTCAGCAATATTAACAAATACCGTTTTGTTCACATTTTCAGACTTATTTCGCATATCGTATAAAGAATGCTGAACACTGGACAGTGGTGGCATAGATATGGCGACGTTTTTACCGTGCTCTTTTTCCATTTGTATAATAGCTTTGTCATACATTCGTGGAATAGGTTTGTCAGATTTTGTGACCTTCGTTTGTAAATCCGATAAGCAAATCGCAATTTTATTTTTCGCAAAGTCTGGTTTGCATACGTGTGGTTGTTTTTTAAGTACTACTGTCTCCTAAAAGAAAAAATGTAGGTATTTAACGTACTCAAGATTAATCATATAGAAAAAACGAAAAAAAAAACACATTTTGTCCTATAAATGCCGTGCTCCATAGAACCAATGGGAACTACCTTTTAATAAGAATCAAACTGATGGAATATAGGATAATGTAGGTACTAGGTACTACTACTTATTATTTTACAGTTTACACTTACTTTAATTGTCATACTGCCCGAGCATTTTGATTTGGTGAACAAGCTGCACCTCCATATTTCACTACCATTTTTGTAATATTTTAGCTTATAATATTGGTGTCCATCATTACCAATGAGAATAGTGCCACCTTTTCTTTGGATAAATACGAGTTCGGGTTCGCTTACTTCACTCATAATGGTAGTGTGGTAAATTGCTAAAGGGTACGTAAACAGGAAAATTGAGTTTGCTTGACCACTACGTTAACTATCTATGTAATAAAATGAATTATCAATTACCTACTCAAACCTTTTGAAAAATTATGTTACAGAAATGTCAAAAAAATCATTTGTTTCGTTTGAAAAATGTAACAGAAAAGATTTTAATCTTTATTCAGTGCAGGTGCAAAGTAAAAAGGAGATTGTATACGTATGATTATACCGAGAAGTATACACGTGAATAATTAATTTGTTATCTACACATATAGTCTATAACGACTTATTTAATTGTTTACTTCGGCTTCAACTTCAATAATCTTTATGGTGGATTATGGACTTCCATGATATTATTATAAATAAAACATATGTGTACATAAAAGACCTAAATTTATTATGAGAAATGTTCGCGGTTGACCCACCTTCACTCTGAGCCTTCACACCAGTGAAGGTAGGCAAATTTCTAAATAGCAAAATGTCAAAGGGACAGGTGTCAAAGTGACAGGTGTCAAACTATGAAATGTCGAATATGAGTGTAACACGGGTAAAAAAAAACTTCCCGTGGTACTACTGGATCGCTTGGTAGTTCTACGGAAGTATTTTTTACCCGTGGTACTACTGGTAGTAATACTGGTAGTACCACGGGCAACAAACGGTATGTAGCTGTACTACCTGTAGTGAACACACGGTTGAGCAAACGAAGTAGGTATGTACAACGTTACAAACGTCCAAACGCCGATTTCGTTCCTAAAAGATCTATTGCGCAGCCAAACAGCTAACTTCAGGACCCCAAGATCGTCGGACGTACTGTAATTCTAACGGTATATTTACTTCGCATGATAATAAAACTTATTTTTACAAATAAATGATATATTCACAAAACTTTAGGGAGGTACCTAGATTACAGGAAAAAAATAAAAAGTTTGTTTTGCTAAGTTTCTGTAATACTTTCTTCGTCGCTCTCTGATGAATTTTCAATTGTATTTAGTTCCGCAGATACGAGCATGGCCAAGGTTTCAGGCATGTGTTTGCTTTCCTTTATTTTACTGCTCGTTTACTACTTAGCAAAGGATCTGAACTAAGAAGAAGGCGCTGCTGACGAGGTAGAAGCTGCAGGCGCGGCGAGATTGGGTGCGGCAGCTCCGGTGGGAGCCGGGAATAGTGCAATCAATGCTTCAAGCTCACCCAAGGACGCTATCTTCCGGCGTGACTTGTCAGGCGTCAAGACAACAACCTTTCCCTCCGCTGACCAGCAGCTATTAAAGTTAAAGTGCTTATGAGCAGCAATAAATACCTGGTGCCGTATCTTAGTCAGAAACTCCGAAATAGTGATACCCCAAGTAGCACAAAACTGCATTATAAGATGTCACAAGAGGTAACATCGGTAACTTTAGCACTTACGAAGAGTTATTATAGGACACTCGACTTGCAATAGGTGAAAAGTGAGCTTTTACCTGAATAAGAACGTTATTATGCGTCACGGAGACCACACTGTAACGCTTGCAGCGTTAATATAGGTAACAAGTTCAGTATTATACAGCTTTAAGCAATTTAAAGGATTTTTGTGGACTTTAACTAAGCTATATTCTGAATTGAAGACCACAAGTGTAACCTTAGACAACTTGCATTTTAAGAAAGAACACGTGAGCTACTATAATGTAATCAGTTATTCTGTGGCTTCAAATAACAAAGATATAATGCCTTTTGCTGCACACAGTGGAACTTGTGTAATGTTAATCAGCTTGTTACACGCAATCGTATAATAGCTCTTGTAAAGCCCACATGGTCACTATGGGTGAACATTATACGATGCTAAGTTAAAGCAAACTGCTCTATATTAGCTCACATGTTACCCATAATCTCAGTGAGAGCTGAATACTTGTACTATCGTTGACAATTAATCTACTAGTGCCGTTAAATAAGAGCTTGAAGACTTCTTTATTCAGCGCTTCGTAGGTAAGTAGATAATCGCGTCGTTTAAGATATTGTGATATGTGGAAATATAAAAAAAGGACTGGCGGAATTCGCCGAAAAATTAATGCAGAATATTTGAGGATTCTGAACAGAAATACAGATGATACAGTGAACATTGAACAGGCTACACGTTTTGTGAATAATGGTCCAAGTGTGAATGAAATTTTAGAACCGGAGGGTTCCGTATCCGAAAATGTTGGTGTAAAAGCACCTGCAGATTTAGATGGACTAAACTCTTCAAGTATACAGCGAATGTTAAAAGATAGTGGTAACGTATTGTGCAGTAATGACAATGAATATAGACGGGCAGATAGATCTAACTATTCTGCAAGTTCAGACAGTGACAGTGTATGTAATAATTATGATAAAAAAGAAAAATTTCGAGAAAATATAAGAAAGTGGGCCATTGAAAAAAATATTGCACACACAGCTTTAAGAGATCTGTCAAAAATTATCAATGAATTTATTCCAAATACATTACCTAATGACCCCAGGACTATTTTAGCTACACCCAGACAAATCACCTTAAAAATAATCGATGGAGGTGAATATTGGCACAATGGAATAATAATACCTTTGCAAAAAATATTGCTTTGTTGGGAAGAAGCTCCAGAAACAATTTCGTTGAATATAAACATGGATGGTTTACCAATCTTCAAAAGTTCCAAAAAAGAGTTTTGGCCTATACTTTGCAACGTTTTCGAGAATCCTTGCTTCAGACCATTTGTTATTGGCATTTATTTTGGAATAGGGAAACCGAAAAATTTGAATACTTATTTAGAAGATTTTATTAACGAAATGGAAGTATTGCTTCGGGATGGTATTTACATGCAGAATTCTGGAAGAAAGTTCACAATAAAGATACGGTGTTTCATTTGTGACTCACCTGCCAGAGCTTATATAAAAGGTACCTACTGCTCACATCAGTTAGTCGAATTTTAACATATTTGTCAACATGTTATAAGTACCTACTTTTCTATCTGTTACAGGTGTTTGTAATTTCAACGGGAAGAATGGTTGTCTGAAATGTGTTACAGTTGGAGAGTATTCACACACTTCGCATACCGTAGTCTTTGCCGACTCCAGATGTGCCGATAGAACTGATGATGGCTTCCGGAACAAAGCTTATGGTGCGCACCATAAAACTGACTCACCATTGCTAAGACTTCCCATTGATATGGTAAAGAATATTCCAGTCAGCGACTCACTACACCTTATCGATTTAGGGATCATGAAAAGAATGCTTATAGGTTGGCGTGATGGTAATTTTGGAAAATACATCACAAAATGGCGTGCCACTGACATTGAAACAGTAAGGAATTTTTTAAACCAATGTAAATTACCATTTGAAATTCACCGTTCAGTGCGGAACCTCGATTTTTTAGCGTATTGGAAAGCGTCGGAATTTAGATCTTTCTTTTACTATCTCAGCTTAGTTATTCTGCGTGATGTTTTGCCATCTAATGCGTATTCACACTTTTTGATGCTCTACTGCGGAATAACCATTTGTTCCAGTGAAGCTCACCATTATTTGTTACCTGTGTCTGAAGAACTTTTGAGACACTATGTTAAACATTATAAAGATTTCTACGGAGCGGCATATGTAACAAGTAATGTCCACAATTTACTGCACGTTACTGCTGAAGTTAAAATGTACGGAGCACTAAATACTTTTAACGCGTATCCATTTGAGAACAAATTATATATGATCAAGCAAATGCTCAGGGTTGGCAAAAATCCACTGTCACAAGTGGCCAAAAGGTTAATTGAAGATGATGGGAATTGTGTCAAAAATACTGATCTAGAGAAAAAGAAGTACGCTACGTATCCATTTATCTCGAGGAGTAAAAAAAACATCCCCATTTTAAATTATCAAGATTTTAGATTATCTTCAAAAACAGAAGACAGATATTTATTCACAGTACATAATGATATTTTCGAAATAAGTTCGATTGCTGAAGAACTTAATGTTGTGTCCATAAAAGGTTACCGGTTAAATAGCAAAGAGGATGTTTTTGAATATCCTATCAAATCTTCTCGTCTTGGTATATACAAATGCTTACGAATTGGCGATACTACTATGGTTGTTTTAGATCCCAAAGAAGTAAAATACAAATTAGTTTGTATTCCTCATGGAGAATACAACTATTTTATTCCATTAATACATACAATGTAAGAAAATAAAATACTTGAGGTACTGATTATTTTGTACTTTTATTTATTATTTACATCCTTTCCACATAAGAAAATATCACATCCAAATAAAATCACAAAAATAACAATTTTAGGTACCTAGTCGTTCCTGACGTTTATTAATGTTTAAAAGGCAAATTAAAGCTAATCAGTGGACTACTATTTTTATTTAACTAGGAGGTAGTATACACGGTAACATTTTCTTATTTTAAAAAATATTGTGAGATAGGGTAGTTGGTTGGAGATACCCGTTAAGCCTCCTCTACCCGTCTACAGACGCGTCCGCGGACGTTGGCAGATGCATCAGCAGACGGATCACCACGATCCGTCCACACGTCTGTAGGTCGATCAGTCTATGCTTATACTCGACAGACGCAACTCATACGTAAGATTCCAAAAATGGATAATGAGACCGTAGCTGCCGCAGCTATTAATTTATTTAGTACTTTTATAAATATTATGTATTTTACATTATTTATATAAAATTTAAAAATAAATACCACAAAAATAAAAATGTTGTATGTGTACTATTATAACATACATAGTATTTATAAAAGTACTAAATAAATAAATAGCTGCGGCAGCTACGGTCTTAACTCAACATCCATTTTTGGGATGTTATGTGCGAGTTGCCTCTGTCGAGTATGAGCATAGACTGATCGACCTACAGACGTGCAGACGGCTCGTGGTGATCCGTCTGCTGATGCATCTGTCAGCGTCCGCAGACGCATCTGTAGACGTGTAGAGGCTTTCTCATAGTAGGAACATAAACCCTTTTCATTCGCCCGTTATTCATATCTATCTAATAGGAAGTTTTTCTTATATTTAACCCTTTAACCGCTTGGCTAAATATCAATTGTCGTGCCCCTAGCGCGAGGCTACAAATCGACAAAATAATACCTACAATAAATAAGGAGGGGCAATCGTTGTATCGATAAAAAAAAGTCAAAGAATTTTTTATGTTTTTATTTTAAATCAGCCTTATGGCTTCTACAAACAGGCGCGACACAAAGAAACCGCTCATGTTTTTGTGTCGCGTGTCGCGCCTGTTTGTAGGACCTTTAAATTAACCACCCTAATCACTTTCTTCGTATCACAATCGTTCATCTTTAAGCTAATAAGTAAATGTTTTTAACAGTTACTAATTGTTTAACCTTACTAAATTCGAATTGTTTACATCACAATAATCTCTTATTAATCGACTAGGTACTTTTTTTCTTTTCTTATAAATCTACCTACAACAGCAATGGCTAAATCTTTGTATCACAATTGTTTAATCTTACTATCTAAATTTTAATTACTTACATCAAAATAATCTCTTATTATTCGACTTTTTCCTTTTCAAATCAAACTAAGTATAATAAATCTTTGAATCACAATTGTTTTTTTTTGTTTTTGCTTACCAGTTACTATACTCCATTTGTTTAGGTAATTAAATAAAGGTAAACAAAAAAACCACGTGACTTAGTTAGCCGACTAAACGTAATATCACTCACTTCACTTGTCATGCTATGTCACAGTTGTACTCTTCAATTTAGCAACATTATTAACGAATTATAACGTTGCTAAATTGAAGAGTACAACTGTGACGTAGCATGACAACTGAATAGACTGGTATTACGTTTAGTTGGATAACCACGGCACGTGGTTTTTTTGTTTACCTTTATTTAATTACCTAAACAAATGGAGTATAATACTTTACATCACATTCATTTACACATATTCCTCAGTATACTATAAAATACCTAATAAGTTTTGATTACCTATTAGATCAAATGCAATGATTTACGCATTTATAATAAGTAGGTTATAGTTGTTACAATTCACGAGCGCACTTTTCATTTAGATGTGTGTTGAACTGTTACCTATTTGTAACTACCTATGAATGACGTCCGCGCGCAACTGTTCGCTTCGTCGGGCACACACACAAGTGCAATGTGTACCTACGTGACGTGTACGTACACGAAACCTACACGCAAAGGCTTGAGTGCGCTCGTGAATTGCAACAACTATAATTAGAATTACGCAGTCATAAGCTAAAAACAAAAAAAAGGACAATTAATCAGTCAAACAGTAGGTAACAAGTAGTAGGTACATGATTCATAAAATTATTCGTTGTCTGTTTTTATCAGACGTATTATAGATGTCACAAAATGTGTGTACGTTTCTATAAATTTATTCGTGCGAGTCACATTAGTACCGAAATGTTTTTCGGCTAATATTTTTGCCGTTTTTGAAATTAGGTCAGTGCTGATCGCTTCGTATTGTGTGCCTACACTTGATATTTTTGTTAGAGTTTGTGTTCCTCTTGATACAAATAAATCAGGCGTACTATCTGTACTTCGTAAGTCACCGTCATGTGGTACATAGTAACATAACTGGGATTGTGCTACCGACGAAGGCAAACATACATCTTCTACATCTTCAAGATTCATTTCGTCTTGACTATCGCTAGTTGGATCCAAAATTGATTGACTACATTCCTGAGACTCGTCATACTTTCCTTAAAAGCAATTAAATATAAATAAGTACCTATAAAAATGGCTACAGGATGTGTATAATCAAAGGCTACAAGTATCAATTTGGCACAATTTACTTACTTTTCGATGTCATTTCGTTTTCTATCAAATTTAAATTTAATGCTCAACAAAACTGTGACGTTCAAGGTGTATAATATAACTAGGGTTCAATTCGCATAACACTTGCACTGAACCGTAAAAAAAGACGTGGGCTCGGTGTGTTTGACATGGACAAAGTGAAGTTGAACACAGACTAAATAGAGCAACGCAAGAAAAGAAATTAGTGACAGGATGATCTACCTACTTACTTAAACTATCGATATTTAGTCGATAGCTTCTATCTATGGTATTCCGCAGCACATGTGTCAACGCAAAGATAAACATTACACGTTTTACACATATACCGTGTGTGTGATCTTTTATTCTTAGTCGCGCATACTTTACAACGCTGACTTTTGCCACTGGGAATTCGTACAGGAAAATGTGCCAAAGCATCGATATGTAGACTGCGAGGAGGATTGGACTGAGTACCAGAAGTGAACGCTGGGCTAGTATTTGCAATTAATCTTTTATTTTTTTCTAAAAGTTGCCGTATCACATTTAATTGAAAATCTGCAAAACTATGTTTTTTGTTATTTTTTAAGACTCTGAACAAATAAAAAGCATTAAGCATAAACAAATCGATGATGTGGAAGCCTAATTTTTTATACCACTTCCTAGTTTTCCTTATTTATTTATTTATTTATTTATGTAACAATTGCTTGCTGCACTTACAGTGTACACCAAAGCGTGCAGCAAGCCAACAATATGTTGTTGCATGAAGTTTTCTAGTTGTATGCTATGGCATTCAACTAAAAAACCTCATGCAAACATTATACATAGATTTGCTGCTGTAATTAAATATGTCAACATCCGGCTCCTGAGCAATCAGGGCGTTCAGCAGATTGATCGCCTGTGTTGTGGGGGCATATCGAGCAGTATGGGTACGGGCTGGCGGAGCCGCGAACAGGCCCCGCGAGGCACAGGCGCGCGACTGCCGCAGCCGGTCCGGAGCAAACAATGAACAGCGAGCTAGAGTAGTCGCGTCATCGATCTTATTATTTAGCAATAAGTAGTAGTGCATCAAAAGCGCACATTTGCGTCGTAGCTCCAACGTGTTGATGCCTACCATTCCCGCAACAAACAGAGACGGATACAAATAGGGATAATACCCATATATTTTTTTATATAGGTAGCGAGCAAATTTTCGTTGGACCCTTTCTATCATGAGCTTATACTTTTGCTCATGTGGATCCCATACCAGCGCATTGTATTCAAGTTTGCTACGTACAAACGCATAATAAAGAGTGAGTATAGCATTCCTGTCTTTAAACCTACTTGCCTGTCTCATAACAAACCCAAGAGATTGGAAAGCCTTGCTACAGATATTATTAATGTGCTGATTAAAGGTCATATTCACATCTAAGGTCAGTCCAAGATCTTTTATTTCGTACAACGTCTTATACAACCTATGCTACTCATCATCATGTCGGTGATGTCCACCGAACCCATATTTTTATTGTAATCTATTACACATTGCGGCTTTAATTTAGGCAGACCAGAAAAATGATCCAAATTGTCTGACGGAACAATTTTGTCATCATGTATGGTAGACAGCATGGTAACAGCTTTTTTGTCTTGCCATTTTAACGCTAAAAGAGGAGGAGATGAAAATGCTTCTATTTCTCCACGCTTAAGTTTTTTGAATTTTGGCATATGTTTCCTATTACTTTTGACCGTACCGCATGCATAAATGCCTCTTTGTTTTAAATAAAGAAAAAGTCGCGGACTAGAATACCAATTGTCGACATATAGCTCTCGATTACTATGATAATAACCTTGTACCAGTTCAGTGACTACTGATCCTGTAATACCTAAATTTGGTACATGCTCTATTTGTGTTTGTGAACCACAGTAAACAATGAAATCAATTATAAACCCTGATTCGACATCACACAAAACAAAAAGTTTTATTCCAAATCTGTTTCGCTTTTTTGGCAAATATTGTTTGATTACCAGACGACCTTTGAAAGGCACAATGCTTTCATCAATGCATAGTTTGCCTCCGGGGACCAATGTGTGTCGAAATTTTTGTCGTGCGTGGTCAATCATCATTTCAATTTTATATAATCTTGATAAATTACTTACATCGTGTACTTCAGAAAATGAAAGCATTGCCAGTATTGCGCAATATCTATCTCTACACATAATACTATGAAATATGGGACTATTTAAAAGGGGGTCTACAGACCAATGTTCTTCAATAGTGAGCCTTTTATTCCTTGTAAAGAGCATCGTAAGGGCTAAAAAGATATAAATGTCATGAACAGTCACATCTTGCCACCTTTTTAAACGAGCGTACACCCTTAGATCCGTATGCCTGACATAGAATTGGTGATATTTGTTAGTAAAATAACATATTTTTTCTACTAAATCATTGCCACAAAAATGTTCAAAAATATCCAGTTCCGAGGAGTCGCTGCTCAAAGGTACTGAAGGTGATACCCCCGAAATAAATTCGTCAAAGTTTTCTTTATCAGGTACAGTTATGTCTAACGTCCAATTAATGCCTTCATTGTCGTCATGATCCTGAAATGACAAATTAAAATTTATTACGTAAGTATATTATTTTTTATATTCATTAGGTAGGTAAACTTTAACAAAAAGGAACCTAGTTAGCGTTCCTGCACACGATGCCGTCACCGCGCCGTCGCCGCGCCGACGCCCGCCGCACAGTTACACTGTAGAATACGAGTCGCGCGAAGCCCGCCACCGCGCCGCCACCGCGCGCGTTCCCGTCCCTGTCTCGTTTGATTCATTTCATAAAAGATCACACACACGGTATATGTGTAAAACGTGTAATGTTTATCTTTGCGTTGACACATGTGCTGCGGAATACCATAGATAGAAGCTATCGACTAAATATCGATAGTTTAAGTAAGTAGGTAGATCATCCTGTCACTAATTTCTTTTCTTGCGTTGCTCTATTTAGTCTGTGTTCAACTTCACTTTGTCCATGTCAAACACACCGAGCCCACGTCTTTTTTTACGGTTCAGTGCAAGTGTTATGAATGGAATGAATCAAACAGACAGGGACGGGAACGCGCGCGGTGGCGGCGCGGTGGCGGGCTTCGCGCGACTCGTATTCTACAGTGTAACTGTGCGGCGGGCGTCGGCGCGGCGACGGCGCGGTGACGGCATCGTGTGCAGAACGCTTATTAAAGTTATCTTTTTTTTAAAGATAACTCATGCACTAGGAATAATTCCTGTGTAGCTTGGGACTTCACAAACACACAAGTCACGGACACAAAACAGCTACACCCAAACTCGAATAATGATTTATGAAAGAGAGAGAGAGAGAGAGAAAAAGAGACAAACGCGAGTGCGAGTGCCTGTCCGGCTTGGTAGGTACTGTCACAGTACCTTAATAATGGTAAGGACAACATACAACACGGTTCCAAAGAAGGACGGTCAAATCGTACCTGACTACGAGGCGGTGGTGTACAGATATGCCATATATATGTAAAAATCTAGTATTTTTTAAGGTCTTAAAAAACATAAGAAATAGATATTTAAGTCGCCAGAAAAAAAAGCACAAACACATTTTTTTTTAATAGCATAATTTGCAAATTATTTAGAATAACATGTTCAGAACGCACCTTTGACGATTCATTTTGCTTAAGAAATGATTTAGTACTCAAAGATTATAATTATTCACGTTATTAGATGTAATTCAATTCTATATACTTGTGTATCAAACCAACTAGTGCGAATTTTTATTATGCATTGGATTCTTGTCATAAAAATAATTATGTGGGTTCATAGTAAGTATCGGCATTTTGTTCAATTGTGTACAACGGAACGTCATAATATGTCATCGACGCGCGCCATGGATTGACAGTGTCAATACTGTCAATTACAACGGGTGTCAATTTGACACTAATATACTGTAGTGTGTAGTCTTTGCACCCGGCGATCTCGCATTGTTGTTGTGTTGTTGTTGTTAGTGTGAATATTGTGATAAGTACTGTACTGTTTTGGATTTCCTTCTGTTATTTGACCTTGGCATTGTTTTACAGACTGATAACTAGGTACCGCTTGTGACGATTATTCTGTGCTTTTGATTTCCGGACACCGATAACCTCAAAAGTATCTTTTGCATTATTGAAATATCTTGGCTATTTAGATATTATTTTCGAAAGGGATGGTGTTTACTACATAAAACAATCAAATCTCACTATAATTTGCTTCTGTACACTGAAAATAAAACTCAGGTCCAGCTTCTATAGAAATATGACCGATGTTCTTTGAACAATCAATAGGATATGTAGGTAGTTAAGTAGGTAATATAGGTAATAACAGAATTACATCACAATATTTAAAATACTATTTCGATTCATCAAGGAGTTACCTAAACCCAACGAAAGTCTTATTTATACCTATACCTACTGAATAATGTGCAAATAACCTAAGAAGAAATTGAAATAGGTACTTACCTCTCCATCACTTCTAAATTCTATCGAATCGGATAATTCCAATTCGTCGTCACACTCGTCGTCGTCACCTTCTAATATTCTTAATAATTCCTCAGTAGTCGTCATTATTGAAAATTGAAATGTGACTATTTTATCGACAATGCACAAATACCAACGAACAACATTAATGGAACTTTCCATTCGTTTGATCCGCTTGTGACGTAGGCAGTGGTCGTATTAATGTGACAGCCGCGCTAGACTAACTAGAGAAATATGTTGCAAGCATAGGAGTCAAGGGATGGGAACTAACGTCAAATGTTGGCATTATACAAAGATCGTGAGGGATATTTTTCTTATGAATAATAAGGAAAAGAATTAATAACACAAGGCAATATGTTAAATTTAACTTTATTTGGTATGACACCGTTTATTTTATGCTGAATGATGCATTACACCTGATTATTTAACTGTTTGTTATTTCGTTTTTAAAATGCGCATTGCATTGTATCCCATCCCTATGGTCATATTTATGCGACGCGCGCGATAGACGCCGAAGAAAATTTCAAGCTGCCAATTACTTATTTTTGTTTAAGTTTTTTGAATGCTTAGAGTTATGACACATAATTTTAAGTAATTGTTGTAAATAATAGCTCTATTTAATAATAGTTTTAGTTGTACCACGCAATTAATAGGACGAAAATAGAACGAAAAAATCATGCATGTTCTCTGTCGCAGAAATACGACACGCGCGGTAGGGACACGGAAATATTTGTCGCATATATGCGACACGCGCGGTTAAAGGGTTAACAAATAGGTATGTAGGTACCTACATAAAAATTGTTCAAAAATCACACTTAGGAATCTAGTTTAGAGCAATTATTATTAATCAGTCGTTACTTATATCTATTTAGTAGAAATAATTAACATCAGTCATCTTCTCTTGAGTCTAGCATTTAAAACAAAATAAATAACAAGATTTCCCTTTTACGAAACGTTTCCTAACAATTTCTGTAAATGATTTCACAACTGTTCAAAAATCAACGTAATAAACAAAAACAATAAAAAATAACAAAAACAATAATTTTGTTAAAATGACAATTTTAGTCCAATTTTAGTTGGTGAAGTGATCAATTTCTATGATCTAGCCACGACATATATGTAAAACATGTGTGAGCATGCATTTGTGTGCGTGTGTGCATGTTGTGTCTGCGGTGTACGAGTATGCTTAAGTGTTGGCATAAAAATTAGCATAGGTCCATACTTTCGTCGCTTCTCGTCTGTTCGTTGTTGTCACCATTTGAAGCTGTTTCAAGTTGTTCTCTTTTTTTGCCTGCTTGAGGTTCTTCTCCATTATTACCATTATCTTCATCACCAACTTGAAGTTCTTCGCTGTTATTACTGGCATTATAATGTAATTCCTCTCCGCGGTTTCTACTTTTGCGGGTTCGTTTTGAAGACTGTCGTAACCCTTTCATTAATTTACGTTTAGAAGCATTCCTTATGGCTAGTTTCAAAAACTTTTCGGCGTCATCATCCGTAAAGTTTGAGTCCCAAGAATTGACAATTACAAAGAAAAAATTCCTAATGTTCTTGTAATTTTTAAAGGGAATTTTAGAAATTTCTCCCTTGCTACCACCGGACCATGAACACTGACAAAGAAAATTCTTGGAGAAAAGTATGTCCAGTAGTTTGTATGCGCACGTCGTGCCGCTACCCACTTTAGATGAGCACAACAATGATAATGTTTTGGAAAGCTTCTTTTTTTTGGCCTTATCAGCTAGATCCGTTTCCAACATTTCAAATTGCTGCTGGTTTTCAATGGGCTTTATAGAAAAACTTTCATTCTCTTCTTCCGTTCTTAATTGGTCTTGCAGCAATGTAACATTTACTGGTCTTTCCTTCTCCTGAGATATTGATGCTTTTGTTTCCTCCAATTGTATTGTTAAGGAAGCCAGCTTAAGTGCTATTTTTTTTTGATTTTCCACGACTACATTAAGCTTTTCTAACATCGCGGCTTGATTAGCAATCACAGTTTGTATATCTTCTGAGTTGAATACCTGAATCGTGTCTTGCTGCTGACAAAATACATTTGTTGTCAAAGTGTGATTGTCGCTGGCTGACGGTTGTGGATTATCCTGTAACATGAAGTGATTAATCTAAATGATTAAATAAGCACATAAATTTAATTTGTGATGCAAGCACATATTGAGTATTAGTTAGATACCTACTACGTAACAGATACATCACTTCCTTTCAACTAACACGGAACATGTACGCATTGAAACATTACTCTTTATAATATTAGTTTAGACTTTGGAAATCCACGGGAATGAAGTCGCAAAGTGCTAATAATTTACGTATACCTGTTCTGGTTAATATAAACTTTAATTATTGTGAAGTATCTTTTAATAGCTGGATCTTAAAGTCATAACTTACTACAGACACTACAACATCAAACAAAAATCTTACCAATTGTGTCAAATCTTGCGCCAATGCGTCGAAATTTATTTCGCCATCAGCGGCATATGGATTCGATGTTCCCGGCACGCTGCAGTGGGCATTGTCGTCGGTATCCGTATTTTGTTCCATTCGACGCAATTCCTTATCTGCCTCTTCGTATGTAGGTATAAAATTTCTCTTTAAAACACATTTGTACGAGTTCCATTCTGGTCCTGGACTAGAATGACCGTCTTTTATTAATTTAGATGCAAATTTGATATTTTTTGGTGGCCAGCGGACAATCCCTTTCGATTCCCACAGCGTGGGAACGATGGTCAGTTTAGGTACAGACGCCAGCAGGTCAAGCCACCCGAAACTGTCAAATTTTCCGAATCAACCTTGAACCTTATGCTTTAGCGATAAAGATGAAAATCTATTAAAGAAATTTGACAGATTGTAGTAGCTTGATGTGCTGGCGTCTGTACATCGTACTCGATCGTCTGTACTATTTTAAAAGCCATAATATTTCTCTGAAAAAAAACAATTGATAATTAAATAGGTATAATGTACGTAATTTCTTTTTTACCTATCTACTGTGTATGGACTGTTCCATCCCAACGCTCCATGCATAAAACTAAATAAGACGTACCAACTGGAATTAGTTCACGATTGAAATAATACGTCTGTGCACGAATGAAAGTAACGGTAAGTCCAATCCGCGATACACACCCGACTGCGGTCCGTCGCACGTCGGCCGATAGGATAGCGAGACGAGGTGTGTCAAAGGCAAGGAGGGGGGTGCTCCCGCGCCTCACCTCATAGGCGTACATTACACGGTCATGCAAGCGTCAATCATTCCCATCAATCATGAATGATGGTTGAATGACGGAATTTTATCGCTTACAATTTTCGTCATGCAAACGTCAATCTTCGCATTAGACGGTAGGTTTTTCGTCAATCAAAATTTTGAGTGTGGCAAAACTGACAGCAAAACCTATCGTGTAATGTTCGCCATAGACTCATACCCTGACTGCACTTAGATCGCGCGCATACTGTAGGTACTTAGGTACCTTACCTAAGTTTTTCATTTCACAATGACCACAATGTTTAAAAGCCTGAGCTTTTACCTTTTGAACGCCAGAGCGTAAACACATCGGCGCCCCTTCTACGCCAAGCCACAAATTCAGTACAAAAACCTACAAAAAAAAATAGTGATTCCAACATCTTAACGAAAAGTTATCGATAACCAATGAATCCGTGCTTTTCGTTCTATATTTTTTAAATAAATATTATTCGTTGCATTGGTCTTTTATTTAACTTGACCCTATTTGGTATCATACTATCATTAAACAGCAGTTACTAAGTTCTAAGCAACCTAAAAGCAAACATTAGAACTACAAACGAATAAATCAATAATAAGGTACATCACTAATCTGGTTCGTGACGTCATCCGCCGACGTGAAGACACGTCTCTGGCGTGGCTGGCACGACTTTTGACAACTTTCTCGCATGCGAGTAGGGATGTGATCATGTGATATTGTGGTACATAAAAAATAATAATATTTTATTATTTAAAACAATTTAATCATTTTACATATAATTATTAGTCGGATTCTTCGAAACTTGGCAAACTTATGTCATCCAAGTCCTTTTGCTGTCTTACTTTTCTTATTACGTTCAGTATATTGACATATGTGACTGACCGTTTTTCTTCTGGCACTCGATCCAATTCAAAAGCGACCAGTCTTGCGAACGCCGCATTTCGTGGGTCGCTAGGTCCTGGTTGGGCAAAATCCAACGGAGGTAAATTAGAAACGTCACACCTTAATTCATTTGCGTCCCATACGCTCCGTTGATAAGTGTTTGCAGTCGTTATATCTTCTGCAGAAACTTGTATTTTTATAGTTTTCTTTGTCGTTTCTTCATTTGAAGATGCCTTCCTTTTGCGACTTAGGTCACTTATTATGCTTGGTGAGGAAGGTCCAGCTATATCCTCAGGAGAAGACATAATTATCACTTTTATAAACTTAACAAACTTTTTAACTTGTCGTAACTTGTAATTACGGCAACTACCTACTTTATGATTACTCTATGATCAAAACTTTTCTAGTATTCTATCTTTTTTAGTGTTGCCAACCAAAATGAAAAAAATATAATGAACGAATGAAATCACTACATAATATAATTTATGGAAAGGATCTGCTGCAGATGTAAGCTAGTATGCAATAAGTTTCATTCAATTAAGATTTTCCTGAATCTGAAATTAAACTAGTTAGTAAACGAAAAAAAAAATACAAGTAAATAATCAGTCTTTTAATTGTGTTATTCTCGGAATTACTAATAATATTATTTAAAAAAATAAAGCATCAGTAGTGAGTGCTAATCTCTATGGATACTGTTTTGTGCCAGCACGACCTCAGCGTCGAAACTAGTCACAGGTAATCAAAACACTTAAGGTGATAACGTCAGGGTAGCCCGCGAAATTCAAATTTTCTTTGTTTTTTTGTAATTTGCCGGTCAGTGTTAGGATATATATTAACCAAAATATGATTCGCGATCGTAACACGTATGCCTTTATATGATTATAACATTAGAATCTTCAAAACAACCTTCTTAACCCAATGATGGTCCGATTCATAATATTTTCATGAATCGGACTATCATTGGGCTTAAGAACTAGGAGGGTTGTATTTATGATTTTAATTCTTTAAATGCGTACGTGTTACGCTCGCGAATCATATTTTGGTTAATAAATAGACTGACATTGTCCGGCAAATTACAAAAAACGTAGAAAATTTGAATTTCGCGGGCTACAACTGAGTCTTCACCTTAATATTATACTGTAATATTGTAAATTATACAGGGTGTAACACCAACGCGAAAACGCTTACCACATACTCAGTCCATAATAATTCTGAACCCCACATAATAAATAAAAAAAAAAAACAGCTTTTCCCTACAAAACTGCAAAACAACATTTATGGTCAAAATTTATGGGACAGCTGTTTTTTTTTAAATTGCTGACGACAATTTTCTGTTGTTCGGGTTGATGGACTGAGTATGTGGTAAGCGTTTTCGCATCGGTGTCCCTTACATCCTATATGACGACAGTTTTTATAATTGAGTAGATAAGTATACAAACATCATTAGTCTTAAAATATCACAATAAAGTCAACAACTCTTCAAAATTATAATACTTAAAACGGTTTTAATAATAATTATAATATGCACCTACGTAATTGTTAATTAGTCTTAAAATATCACAGCAAAATCAAAAACTCTTCAAAATTATAATAATTAAAACAAAGGTTTTTATAATATAATATTTACTTACGTAATTGGTCTTTAAATATCACAGCAAATCAACAAAACATTGGTAAATATAAAATGTAACATTGATATAAACATACAATTTTGTAATATACCTACAAACTTAAAATAAAAATATAAAAAAGTATTGAAAAAATTGTCATTTATAAATAAAAAAATCATATGAAAAAAAATCAACACCATTATTTAAATTAACAGTGATATTTTACAAATGTACTTTTTACTACAAAAAGTACATTGGTCAATTATCACTCGAGTGATATTTTTCAAAACATGGCGCAGCACACAAATAGACCTTGCATATTTTACAAGCGTACTTTGTTTCTTTTCTTTTTTTTATAACTGCGCATTGTCTACAACGTCGGTATTTGCCCATAAGGGTCGGCATGTGATCATTGTTATTTTTCGACAGTATACGAAGTGGGTTATGACTACTGCTTATGGACTGAGGTAGTGTATTGTGACTATGAAAATTTTCTATAATTTGGCGAATAAGAGACAGATGAAATTTTGCAAAATGTAAATTTGGCATGTTATTTATTTCCTTATAACAGAAAAAAGAATTTAATACGTGCATATCAATTATGTGGAGAAACAACTTTTTATACCATTTTATGGTTTTTCTTATGCACTGTATTGAAGACAGTAACATGTCAGCCGTATCAACGCTTCCCATATTTTTGGAATAGTCCAAAACTGCTTGTGGCTTCATAACTGGTAGCCCCGTCGCTCTATCCTCTTTCAACGATGGCGCCATGATATCACTATGAATTGTTGACAAAATAAATATATCTTTTTTGTCTCGCCATTTTAGAGCTGTCATTGGAGGACAATATTTAGCTTGGATTTCACCACGCTTAATAGTATTATTAAAGCGTGGCATACCGACTCTGTTTTTTTTTACAGTACCACACGCGTATATATTATTCCTGTGCAGGTAATCCAACAATACCGGGCTAGTGTACCAGTTGTCAACATATAAATGACGGTTTGAACCGAAAAAATCCCAAATTAAAGTTGAAACAACAGCGCCTCCGACACCTAAATTACAAGGATCTATTATTTCAGTAGCTGCGCCACAGTAAACAATAAAATCTATGATAATGCCGGTTTGTAAGTACATCACACATTACAAATAACTTTATTCCAAAACGATTCCTTTTCTTTGGCAAATATTGCCTTATTGATAATCGCCCCTTGAAGGGAACGATGCTCTCGTCTATGCACAGATTTTTATAGGGTGTCATAAGCTTTTTATACTTTTCCCTAGCGTGATTAATGCAAGTGTCGACTTTTGATAATACGTTAGTCTCTTCACTATGCCGAGAAAAATGTAGCATGCTTAGAATTGTGCAAAAGCGATTTCTAGGCATTAGTTTGGAAAAAATCGGCGATGATAACAACACATCCGTACTCCAGTGCTCTTCTAAAGTCAAATGTCGATTTCGAGTCATTAACATTAATAAAGCAAAAAATATGTACAATTCTGGAATGGATACATCGTGCCACCGTTGTAGGCGAGAATGCATACGAAGGTCTACGTTTAGTACAAAGCGTGAGTGAAATAAATTTGTCATATCTACAATGAACGACATAAAGTCTAAATCTAAAAATTTTTGAAATATATCGAATTCAGTAATATTTTCTGTTACTTCTAAATGGAGACCTGACGTAAACTCATCAAAGCTAGTTAATGCAGGCACGTGTGGTACTGAAGTCCACTGGTAGGACGGCTCCGTTTGTCTTCGACGGGGGTCACGGCGGGATGTTGATGCTGATGCAGATGTCGAGGCCCAATTGTTGTCAGGTGTTTCTTGAGTAGTGTGAGATGTTGAGGGCAAAACAGGTGAGTCATTGACTTGTTCTTGACGATCTGTGATAGACTGTAAACAAAAGCGAAGTGCTTATTACTATTTACGACGACAGAGGCACATAATATAATATTTTGGCTAAATTTATTTACAAATAGGTACTTATACTTGTTATAGTTATCGCTCATTACAAGCTCTCTAGTCCAACTCAATAAATAACTATTATAACATGATTAAAATAAAAATAATAAAACGTGTCAGCTGCCTCCCCACGGCTTAGGTAGCGGTTTCTGTGTTACAATAAACATATACCTACTAAAATGTACATACCTACCATATCAGATGTGTTTGAAACAAGCAATAGTTAAACTTAGTTTTTGTAATTTTTTTGAGTTGACAGTATTCATTGTTCTAAATGAAAAAAAAAATACATGCATATTCCCCTTTTTACTGTGCCTTAGGTGCCGGTTTCATATTTATTAGTGTACCTACCTACCTATAATACTTACTTTGTATAAGTATACCTACTTTTTTTAGCTAAATTCGAAATGGAATTAAAAGAGAAAATATACAAAATAAATGTAAGTAGGTATAATAATTTGTATCGTTAAAAGTAATAGACGGAACCATTTACCTTTTTAATATTTTATATTCGCTTTTGTTTTCCTAACGCATCATTTAATATTAAACAAAAACTACGTACCTATCTATATATGAAAAGTTTGATCATAAATAAAACTTACCTCTAAATCGTCCTCGTATAGAGATATTGCTTCGGAAAATTCGTCATCCTCTTCTACATTTCCTAACACACGAAGGAGTTCTTCAGTAGTCATTTGACTGTCAGCCATTTTTAATATAGCCTCGCACAATAATAATGCTTCAAATTTTAATATTACCACCGATCATAATAATAAATGTAGTAAAGCACTAGCAGACTCCCGTAGCGCTAATGACGTCACCGCTTGACGTCCATTCCCGTCTGTGGCGTACAGGTAACTGTCTATGAGCTCTTACATAGGGATGCGCGAGAGTGGACAGTAAACTATCGATTTAAGGATATCAATTATAAGTTCTTTTCCACATTTTTTTAAATATTATACATTAGGAATATTCAGATACGAATATTTGTCAGTAAAAAGTAATTGTCAAAGTAATAGTAAGCTACTTTCAATAAAATATTTCATAAATTTGGAATATAAGTTACCTTACCTACCCATCACTAGCTGACGTGTCTTGACGTCTGTGGCGTGGGGAAATACACAATTTTACGGATTTCGATTAGCAATATTTGACGATTGTTTTTTCTTGTGAATTCAAATAATGAATATATCTTTGTGTCAATTTACAATATTTCACTCTAAAGTAGTTTGAAATAATAGGAAAAAGAAACACAGAAAACTTAATTTAGTATATTTATTTTGTATTTAAAAAATGTCGTTTTCTTGACGTCTATAGACGTCGGTGGCGTGTTTGGCACGATTTCGTTAGACGTCTATAAACGTCCGTGGCGTTCAAAAGGTAAAGTTTTACCTAATTATGTCTACTTTGGCCTAGAAAACTTTGATACTTACTAGGTACATGATTAACATACGGTAATCCAAAAAATATAGGATGATGTGATGATGATTAGGCTTTATCCACGGATCCCTAAAATTCCTGCAGAGTTTATCGGTTCACTGATGATTACCTACAGTTATTTGCGTACATGTTACCCACTATCAAGCTTTACTTGAATCTGTAGCTGACTTGTGTAACACAAGAACCACTCGTAACAGCTCGTTACTGATTTATGTACCACGAGTGGACACTTAAACAGCTTATGCCGTTTGATTGTGGTTAATACGGTACACATTGCTTGTCTGCCATTTTTTAGATTCTAACCTATGTATACAATATAATAACAATTTGTTTTTGTTCAGTCAACGAAAATAACAACAGAATTTGAATAGAAAATGTAATGATTTTATACGTAAACAGCTTATTGTCAAATTACAAAGGACAAATAAAAAGACTTAATTTTTTATAATAATATCATCAACCTATTTTATATTATAATTTTCAAGTAAACAGTGATATTTTGAGAGCGCATGAAAATTTTCGTCTATAATTATATAATATTTGACAATAAACTCTCTTTCCCATTCGAATTTCAAGCACATGGAGGAAAAACAAAGTTTTACTTACCGATAACATATATTGCCTATTTCTCACAAACACTTCACAAAATGGTTCACACAAAACATATCAAAATAATAAAGTAGTAGGGTGAAAATTATTCACAATTTTGCCACTTGTGAATTGTCAGCTCCATAAAAGAGTTACTAATATCCTGGAGTGTATTTTGTGCTGAAAAATAGGTAACAAGTACTCTATTATTCAGCCATTGTGGTGTATAAAAGGTAACACATACCCTGATAATCAGTCATTATTCAGCTCTTGGGGCGACTGTTACCTTTAATAATGCTCAAATAACGCTGATATAGTGCAACCAGCTACATTATTCAGCTAACAGCTGATTAATTTGTGCCCAAATCAGAGTTATATCAGCGGAGTAGGCGCCTCTAATGCTCTTATTCAGCAGGTTTATTCAGCAGAAGATTCCATTGTGAACAGTGATTCAGCTACTATTCAGCGCTTCTGTGCTACTTGGGACCGCTGCCCTTGAGTGTAGTTTTACTGTCCCAAACCAACCGACGATGCTCCATGTCATTGAAACGCACCAGTCTGTGGCATACATCTAGATGTTCCATTTTAATGCTGTCAATCATCAGTTGTTTGGAAATGATAAGGAGAATTGAGTCGCACAGCTTTTCATTTGGCTTCTCAGGAATACCGTGAAACAGCAAGATCTTTCTTCTCATTGCAGTCTCATGTCTTTCTAGACTCAAAGACAGGAGTTCAATCTGAGTTTTGAAGTGAGATAACGTTTTGCAGACAAAATATTTAAACTCGGAGAAGTCCAGGGACAGCGCAGCGAGATCTATGAGTGCAGGGTCAGTTCCAGCTGTAGCTCTCTGTAGCTTATCTTCGTACTCACGCATTCGGGAGCCAAACAGCTTCTCCAGTTCCTCCATACTGTGCAGAAGTTTGCTGTCCATGATTTGTTGTAGTATTATGTGTTGTGGTTGATGAAAAGTGAAGGTGAAAGGAAAGTTCCAAGCGAAGGTGGGTTTATTAGTTAATTAGGACATAAATATAATGAAAAAGAAGAATTAACTATGGGTATCATTTAAGCTATCACCAATTTAATTAGTTTTGTGTTTCTTAAATAATAGGGTTTGTCCTCAAAATAGTAGATCTGTCACCAAAATGTAGTCACCAAACAATGCAAAATCAGTTCCACAATAAATCACCTAAAATCCTGAGATATAAGGTCTAGTACCAAATAAATGTTTTTGTATGTATTATAATAGGTGTGTCCTAATAAGTATTTAAGCAAACTAATTTAAAGAGATCACCAATAAATCATATTATGTTACTAGAAAATTGCATTAAGTTCAAATAAAAAATTAGGGTTGTCATCATCGTTTCAACCAAAAGATTCTGCTACTTAACTAGACTCCCAAGGTTTTAAATTTCCACTGGTAGTATAAATTATATTTAAATAAAATTTTTAGCAGAGTAGTAAATAAAACAATTAAAGTCAAAATAATCAATATTTATTGTTTAAAATAATTACCACTGAACAATCAGCGCTGGTTTAAAATAGCTGGCTTATGGCTAGCAGAATAATAGATAAAACACTTAAAGTTAAAATAATCAATATTTATTCTTAAAAAACAATAATCACTGAATAATCAGCGCTGGTTTGGATTTCGAAGGGCGCCCCCTTTTTCTTTTCTGGCCGATAAGCACATTTTTTGCTTCTGGTGGGGGGTTGGCCAGCTTTAAGCGTATGGCTAATCCGATAATATGTTTGCACATATATTTCTTGTAAAACGCAGGGCAGTTGCATTTCCCATGCATCCAATCAATATTGTGCGGTAGATCCACTCTCCATTTGCTGAACCATTGGACTTTGTATTCATCAAAATCAGTCCATGTATTTTCAAAGTTTTGTATTGTGTTTGCCTTACCAGCCGGTACTTCGTAGTGTTTAAAAGCATCGTCACTATACGTCAATATTACTTCTTTAGGCAACTTAGCCCATTGGTAGGCTTCTGTCCAGTCTTTCAGAGTCATAGTTGGTAATGTCGCAAATACTTCATCGACAGCTAACGACCATCCATTTACAAACTCTGAAGCAACTGTCAAAAAACGAGACAGTGGCAAACGTTCACGGAGCGTGTATTCATCTTTGATTACTCGGTTATGTGATTCTACTGCATTATTAGTCGCTGGTGAACCCATGTGAGCCCCCAAATATCAGTTACGGTTTTGTATGAGCCATTGCTCCTTAAAATACTGGATGAAAGTTGTCTCATCCTCCCATTTCTTCAAGAATGCTTGTGAAGCTAACTCGAACGTTTCTGAATCAGTCACTGCTTGGAGAGAATCCACATCTGTCAACAAATCTTTGTGAACATTTTTTCGCGTATCTTTCTCTACATGAGCCTGAATTTTTTTTTAGCATGTGCCCAACACATTCGAATTGTGACATCTTCACCAAATACCTCTATAAATGCATTTTGTATTGCTTTCGCTGCGTCACATACTAGAACTTCTGGTTTGAAGGTTTGTGAGTACAAGTTAAAGATATTAGTCTTGATGGCATCGAACAACAACTTAAAGTCTTCTTTTGCCTCATTAGTGGCAACCCCAAGCCCGAATGGATGAAATCGTTTATTTTTGTCTGTACTTCCAACGACAAGAACGGGGAATCCTTGCCACACCAACTTGTATGTAGCATCAGCATGAATAACTTTTACGTCACGTGCTTTTTGCAGCAAATATTTTGTTGATAGTACAAATCTAAAGCGTGGTGAACTAGTTTCTTCAATCACTTCATACCCAATAACATAAACTTCATGTTCGTTGTCAGGAATTGGTGAATGAGACCTTAGCCAAGCTTCCAATTCGCCTAGGCTGATCGTGGGCTGTCCGTATTTACAACGGCGTCTGTCAATTAAATACGTCCTTACTTGGGACAATTTTGGCACTTTAATACCATCAATTTTAGTCAAATTTGCAAGTATGGCTTTTGGTTTGAGATGTAAGTCGTATAATTTGTTTATTTCTTCCTTTACTCTGTCACTAAGCCCATAACAAGCGAGCGTTTTTGAATCGTGGTCATGATCAGAATCTGTCCGAAACAACAATACTTCATCCGAGAATGAGTACATGAGTAAATACAACTGAGCTGAACACTGTGGTCCCTTCCGCACCACTTTATTACATCTAAAGTACTTTTTTCTCCCTTCCTCTACATCATGCGTTCGCAGAAAAGACCAAATTTTTTCAGCCTTTATATACTCCTCAGCACTGTGTTTGTCTTCAAATTTTTTAACGAAAATCCAATCCTTGCTTTGCGACCGTTTCTTCTTTGGTATGGTGCCTTCATCAGTGTCAGTACCTTCCTCATTTTCCTCATCAGACTCCAATATCGGCACTTTCTCCACGAATGATTGCTCGACAAACGACGATAAACTTTTTGAATGACTTGCATTACCTTCACCACTACTTGATGCCATAATCAAAAATAAACATTTAAGAAATTAACTAAAACAACAAATTATCCACAACGATAATAAAATGCACCTACAACAATGAACGTGAAATCGCGAATGAAGTAAACTTGCATCTCTCTCGCACGCCGCCCGCGTCGCGCATCGTGTGATCGAACCTAGTTACCTACAACCCATCGTTGAGGCCGGATTGGTCAATTTTTAAAGCGCGCCAATTTGTCTCCGCCCCTTTGATCATTTTTTCATTAAAATTATAAATTGATGTATTAAATTGGTAACGAATACTATTAATTTAATATCTGAACGAAATAAAATGTTACTACTGTGTTGGTGACAAAATATCAAATAAAAAGGAGTCGCAGTCAGGGATCGAATAGAATAATCGATTTATTTGGTGACAGATCTACCATTCTGAGCACAGAGCTATTATTTAAGTAACAAAACTGTTATTATAAGAACGAAGTTTATATTCATGTAATGCAATATAATTTTATTGGTTATCGATCTCTTATTTTACACATATATTAACATTAATTTGATAATTCATACCTGGGAACAATTTTTGTTTATCTGAGAACGAAAATATTTCGTGGCGATAGATCTATTTATTAGGTGATACAACTTGATGGCAAATATAAATTTTGGTGATAGAAAATATAGTTCCCATTAACTATTTTAAAATAAATATTAAATAAAGAAGCAACAAATTTAGGTTTATAGTATGTCAAGCCTACCCACATAGGAAAAAAATGTTTGTTGCGAGCCTCAGCTGCTTCCTCAGAAAGTTGCCCGATTGGTAACAATGCCTTTTCTATGATAACTGCGCCATGGACTAAAACCTTGTGCATTGTTGGCGTCATAGGATGCCATTCATCACTTGAAATTGCTTCCAATATGACTTTTAGCCTGTAAATTAGATCATAACTGATGCCTGTTATTTCTGAAGCTAATATCGGCTTCTCAAAAAACCGTCTGCTGTATTTCCATCATTTGTATTTACGAAATTGGATTTTGACATATCTACTATTAGACCTGTTTCAGTGCGAAACCTTTCTTGTATGTCTTTTTTTCGTTCTTCTGTCTTTTTCCTCTTGTCATTTTTTCCCTGTATTTCTTTACTTGTAGTTTGTAAGCTAAATGTAGGATACTTTCAAATATACGAATTGTGGCGTGTAATACCGATATGCCGAATTCAAGGGCTTCAAAATTTACTTCTCTTATAAATTCCAATTTGTACAAATCCTTGGATGTTGCTCCACAAAAATGTTGCACCTACTTGTAGATTTTGTGCCTGTGGCTGCATTACAGACCTTTCCGTCTACCATTGTCATTATAAACATGTGCTTAACAAAGAACTTTTTCCCTGCTCGCTCTGTTGGGACTAAAGAGTTAATAGCACTTTTAACAAGTCTTATTTCTTCTTCAGTGACATCATTATTTTCCTTGATGAAACGGAATCTTATTGGTCGCCAAAATCGCGGCGTTATCTCCACAAACTAATTTAAGAGGCACGAAGCAGCTTTGAAAAAGGTTTGCATCGAGAATCTGTATGATTTTCAAGTTTTTGCTTATACTGTGATTGTTGGGATCCATCGCAGCCCCATTTACTAATTATAGTTAAGGATTCACGCTCTTGATCCTTTAAAGTTATCATTACCTCTTCTAGGTACTCCGATAAACGTCTAACGGTAACATCCATTACATGCTGTAACTAAGCTTCAGCGCTGGTACTCGTTACCGTACACGATTCTTGAGGTGGGTAACATTTCTTCTTGGCCTTTTGTAATGCACTGTAGCACGGAAAAAACTTCTTATTGGTCTTTCTTATAATTTCGTATTGTTTTTGCGCAAATGTGCTTAAACAAACATTTGCAACGCTTGCATTGGTGTCAAGTAGGGTTGCTCTTTACTTGATTTCACCTTCGCACCTTCGTAGCACCTTTGCAGAAATAATAAGCTATTGCTTGCTGCCATTTGTATATAGCTCCTTTAATCATGAAACATAATACATGAGTAGGGTAGAATTGGGGGTTCTGTATCACATGGAGAAAGTTGTTCGGTTTGATGTTCTGTATCACAACCTGAAATTTGACGAGGATGCAAAACGAGACGTTGTATAAGCAAAAATGAATAAAGTAAAATGTAAGTATTGAAATATTATAATACAAAAAATAAATCATTTGTAATCAAATAAATGAGTTTAAATGTGATAGTCTATACCTATTTCCTATTTAAACTAAGTACCTAGTAAAAAAATTTAACTCCAGAATAGTTGATAGTCGTAATATTTATTTAACTTTCACAGAAATGTAATCTTTTGTTAGTTTACATCATAATTATTTTTAGAACATTTTTACAGTCATGTATATTACACATGTATAAAGTAATCAAATCTTGATACTCATAAAAATAATCCTACTATCCTACTAATATTATAAATGTGAAAGTTTGGATGTTTGTTACTCAATCACGCAAAAACGGCTGAACGGATTTGGATGAAATTTGGTATACAGATAGTTTATAACCTGGATTAAGACATAGGATACTTTTCATCCCGGTAGAAGGTTCCCGTGGGATAATTTCCGACATTCACGCGGGCGAAGCCGCGGGCAACTGCTATAAGTAACTAAATATAATAATTATTATTGACTTATTTACAACACGCAACATAAGGTAGATGCACATAACTAGGAGGTATACATCATTGAAGTACAAACTGCAACTATTTATTTATTTATTAGATAAACAAAAATTACCTAAAACTGCTCCGGGTCACTCAACTTTTTCCCAATTTTTGAATAAGGGTCTACTGCTTCCATCACTTCGTCATAAATTTCACGCACCACATATTGGACACTTGCACATGCATTGTCACTATCAATATAATCATTTTCATTCTTAGAGTCTTTAATTTTGTGCACTTCTAATTTAATTAGACAACCTCAATTACCGCTTTCCCCTCGATGAGCAATGTATGATGATGATGATGGTGATGATCCTAATGGATATTTCCTCTTTTTAGAGGTTTGAGTTTGACCATTTCCAGAGAGCAGCTTTTCAATTTTAGCGCTCTGACTTAAAACTTCAACATAAGGTATATTACACATAACTAGAAGTATACATCATTGAAGTACAAACTGCAACTATTTATTATTAACTAGATAAACAAAAATTACCTTAAACTGCTCCGGGTCACTCAACTTTTTCCCAATTTTTGAGTAAGGGTCTCTATTGCTTCCATCACTTCGTCATAAGTTTCACGAACCACATATTGGACACTTACACATGCATTGTCACTATCAATATAATCTTTTTCATTCTTCGAGTCTTTAATTCTGTGCACTTCTAATTTAATTAGATAACCTCAATTACCGCTTTCCCCTCGATGAGCAATGTATGATGATGATGATGATCCTAATGGACATTTCCTATTTTTAGAGGTTTGAGTTAGACCATTTCCAGAGAGCAGCTTTTCAATTTTAGCGCTCTGATTTAAACCTTCAACATAAGGTAGATATACATAACTAGAAGTACAAACTGCAACTATTTTTTATTAACTAGATAAACAAAAATTACCTAAAACTGCTCCGGGTCACTCAACTGTTTCGCAATTTTTGGATAAGGGTCTCTACTGCTTCTATCACTTAGTCATAAGTTTCACGCACCACATATTGGACACTTACACATGCATTGTCACTATCAATATAATCTCTTTCATTCTTAGTCTTTAATTTTGTGCTCTTCTAATTTAATTAGATAACCTCTTACCTCTTTCCCCTCGATGAGCAATGTATGATGATGATGATCCTAATGGGCATTTCCTCTTTTTAGAGGTTTGAGTTTGACCATTTCCAGTGAGCAGCTTTTCAATTTTAGCACTCTGATTTAAACCTTTGAAATATGGTTCATAGTTGCCATGGGAGTAAAAAATGGGCTCTTTCTACAGCAGCATTTGATTTAGGAGCTGATAAAAAGACAGCTAATTTTGAAATATTTCTGAATCTTTTCTGTCCACCAGCATCCAAGTTTCAATGGCCTTCTGCCCAAAAAGCAACTGTAGAAGTCATATTTTGCCATTTAATTATTTGCAAATTATTCCACTCCGCTTCGATCTCTTTTTTATTCCTGTACACCTCAGTTCTGTGAACTTTGTGTAGTATTTTAATAAGTGTGGTTTTCAATTGTGAAGTAGCTGTCTCCGGGCATAAAATAGACATATCCTTGAGAAAATCTATCTGTTTCGTAATATGGTCTCAATGTTGACGTCCTTCTTAGTACGAATCTTTTTCTGTTTTGCACTAGGTTCACCATTTAAGACCTTGGTCCAGTGTGTAAGTGAAATGGCGTTATGGCTGTCTAGTTTGACGCACGAGATAGATTCTCACGCGCACCGGAATTATATCGTAAAAGTGCAAATAAAATCGTATAAAATTAGAAATTAACTATTTAATAAAAAGTAATCCATCACTGGATGCAGTTTGGAATTTGACATTTCATGGTATATTTTTAATTATAATTATAATTGCTAATGAAGGGATAAACAGCTTTTAAAGATTATTAGGAGGTATGTTTAAAGATTTTTTTGGTGCATTAAAGTATGTTTAATTATGTTTTGGATTCCATCACTGTATGCGAAAAGGACTTGAAAATATCATATTTTTTTTACATGTCAAAATTATTTACGGTTTATGAGATACACAGCTTTAAAAAACCACATTTTTTATTGTTTTCAGGAAAACTGCGCCTTAAAATACACTGTATTTTTCCTTCACCTATATTCATTTCGGCAAGCAATATAGTTGACAGTTCATAAAATCTGGGGCTTCTTTTATCGACTATACTATTTAACCTGTGGTGCCACGCTTCCACATTATTTTGTGTGCGTGGCAATTTTAAATCGTTTTAAATCATGACAACTCCATAAGCTAGGTGGAAACTGGGGGGGTGGGTTGCCATTCTTTCCTACGACATAATTTTCTGCAAACCATTTGGCAATTAATGCACTTTTTTCTGAGCAATTTTCTTCCCAAACTTTGAAGTACTGTGGTATTGTCGAACTTGGTAGGAAAGACAAAGCCATGAGACACTTAATTTCCAAGCTGAAGCTGTAATCCGTTCCGTACAGTTTTGCAAGGCCACTTGATTGAATCTTCCTATAAATAATTTGTCCAAAATGGAATGAACAGCATTTAACCATAATATTATCAAAATTTTGTCGTACACATTGAATTGCAGTAATTTTGAAGTCCATCATACAATATTCAATTACCTTTATAACAATATCGTTTTCATTAAAATACTCATTTATTAGGTCGAATATTTTGTTGTATGTTGTTTTATCCTTATTAGTGCACAACACAAATACTAACGGCACGGTGGACCTATGTTCGTTCAAAATCCTACAATGAATTGTATACAATTGTAAAAATAATTCTGGTACAGACTTAAAGGTTAAAGGAAACGAATTATTGATGAACTGAATATTCGATACGATCTTTCGATTAAATCATTAATAGTCTAGTGAAACATTAGTTTAAATAAAATTAGTGCATTTGAAAATTTGGTCAAATGACATTATTTCACAGAAATAAATATGCTACATAAAAATCTACCAATGAATTATTCGGTCAAATGAATAATTATACGAAATGACTTTATTGTAACTAAAATTAGCCGGAGCGATTTTCGACAAAACGTTATTATACCAAACAAGGGTGAACCATCTAAAATACATTGTACAAAATAATAGTAATGCATTACATAAATATAATTACATTACCCCAGGCTAAAGTAGATACATTATCAAACGATAGCAACCGTTTATCGTCGTTGCTTGAAACTGCAATTTTATTTACGTCCTGAGTGAATCATGTTTTATTGACCTAAACAATACATTTTTTTTGCGAATAACTTTGCGATTACTGTACAAAACATGTTTATTATCATTATATTAAAATTTTTGGTTATACATATTTTTGTACCTTTTGCCTTTTTAATAGTTTTGTTTAACGTAAAAATACAATAAAGCTTAGAGCGCAGTCCTACGAATTCTTTGATAATGTTACCACCCATTTCATCCTTAAACAGTCCTGGAACTTTCTTATTAATAATTGGTAAGTTAAAGTCATTGTTACAGTCATAATTACTGGAATCAAAATATTTTAGAAAATGGAGCTTAAAGTCTTTATAAACGTCATTGCTCTGTACATCATATACTAGACTATCTGTGTCAGTATAGCACAATTCAATTCGGTTACCATAAAAAGGTTTTATGATAGAGTAGTGAAAGTCATACATGTGAGTCTTAGATAATTCCAATACTGCAAACCCTAGGTATATTGGTTTATTAAGTATAATACGCACAGGTTTCATTTGGATTGCCACTAGATCATCAGAAAATACAGAGTCGCTATGAAAATATGGGCTGGTTATCAATTTTTCAGCACAAGTAGTTTGTTTTGTTTTATTGTTCGAGTCACACCACTTGTTTACTAACTTAACGTCTATTCGATGTTCATTATTTTCCAGCGTCTTTCCAAAAATACTATTGTTCAATCATTTGAAAAAGTCTTGTTCAAACGTTGACTCTGCTTTTTGACGTAACTGAGTGTTAATATCAATATATTGCTTTAAAAAACCACTTTGCTTAAATATAATAGCGCGATGGATCCTTCTCAATACTAAACCGTGCTGTAAACATTTTATTTTAAATGTATGTAATGAATAACATAGTGATATTTATCGTACAATTTTTTTTATTGCCACCAGGTGGCAAGCATTTTTCTGGACAAAAGGGAAAGTCATTGTGTTCCATGTGTAAATTCTCCGGATATATTAAATCAACTTCAAGAATGTATCCGTTTTCTGCAGTATCACTGATATCAGCTAAGTTCAATTGTAAAAAATCAATTTCTTGTCTATTCATAAATCTAAAATCGGAATAGGGTAGGGATTGACACATGCTATAACCATATAAATTGTTACAATCTAAATAAATGATAAATGAATTTGGACGAGTTGGATCGTAAGTATCTAAATATGATTGGCTTTGACATGTCTTTTGGAACACATACAAACACTTCCTCGAATACCTGTTTGTATCATTCTAAAAATTTTAACATCACTAATCAATTCTAATTGAACTCCTGTTTTTAAAAGCATTGCATCAAAAGATAGAAAAGTTTTTATGATTAGTACTACGTAGGTGACCTGTCCAGTGACTGCGCTCAACAGATGTGTTACAAACAGTACAGAAAGGCATTTTAGACTAAAATAGTTCTAGACTTACTATTAAATGTTACAATATAATATTATTACGACAATACCTAATAGAATATCTAATATGTACTTGGTACCCCAACAACTTAAATATTTATTTTATGTTTATATTATCACTATAAAAGACGGGCTCAGAATTATCAAATAATTAATGACTCCGTCTCATAAAAACTTGTAACCCGTCCCACTGCGGGGTGTTGCGGTTTAGCTGCTTTTTTAGGGCCACCGAGGTTTTCTTCCACCGATCCTCTCTAGGGGTGGAGGCAACTTCGGCCTTGTTGTAGACCTTTACCTCTACATAGAAGTCTCCGGTTACGTCCACCGTTCCCCGCACTTTAGCCGCCGTTTGCGACACGGCTGGTGAGGCTTGACCCGAAGTCTCCAATTGAGGTTGACGACGGAATGTAGTCCTCCAAACCAAAGAGGTCCGAGGCCGAGCAGCGTTTTTTACTGTAAACAATTTAACATTTTATTTATTACATTACATTTATTATATAATTTGCGAATTGAGGGTGTATTCTCCTCTGTCTAACCCTATAGGGATAGAAGGCATGATGTTATGTATAATATTTTAAAAACAATACTGTAAACATTCCTAAAAGGAATATAATCGAAATTGATTTCAGAGCTCTCTTCGTTACAGTTCTAAATCCACTAACCAACGTATATCTGCGTATAACATTTGATATTACCTTGATTTCGATCCTGATGGCGAGGGCGTGGTGCTCTCGGAAGCTTTGCGCTTCGACACCTTCTTCTTTGGTTGTCCCTTCACAACCTCGGCTACAGCTGCGGACCGTGTCTGGAATTCTGAGTCGGAGTCAGACCTGAAATGGAACACATAAAGATTAATTTTTTAACTAACAACTGTGACTTAATTAAGACTACCAATACACCAGCCGGCAGGCAGAAACCAGGCCCGTAGCTGGGTAGTGATAAATTCAGTAAAGTTTGTGGTACTTACTTACATTTTATAAAGTTGAAGGTTGTATAACGTAATTATATGACGAAGGTAACCGGTGTTTATCAGGTGATCAAAATTGTTTGAAATTATTCATAAAAAATATCATTTGAGCAATATTTATAACATTACAAAATTAAACCTCAACTACATATCCTCGTCTAATTAAATTGCAGTGATTGAAAATCGCTTCTGTCAAATTGCAATTTTATCGTGAGAAATCAAAAAATATATAAACCAGCTTTTTACCCTCGCTTGTCGGCGAGGGTAAAAAGCTGGTTTATATTTTTTTGAAGCCAAGGTGAAGCCGATACATGTCACTTATGATTAATACATTATGTAATATAATAAAGTATGTATGTTTGTTTAATAAACCTTTTCATAAAACTCCGCATGACATCACACATGTAAAATAAAAAAAAAAACATTTTTTCAAAGACGCAAGTTAGAACGAGCTGAAAGAAAAATATCCTGGAAACATTTTTTTGTGCAGAATAATCCATGTAAACGAACTCGCGTCAAAAAGTTAGTTCACTGATATTTTCAGTAAAACTTGAAATTAGTATATAAGTAATAATTCATCTAACAACTAAAACGAACTTTTTATAATCATTTCATGCAAAGGTTCAGTAGGTACTAGTGTTGCGTAACTCATCAATTTTATATGAGGATGATTGAGTACCTCATTTTACCTCGCGAGGTGCCCCTCATTTGAGGTGAGGAATTGTACGACGGCGTATCACGAGGTGAACCGAGTGAGCGACGAGAGCGAGGAGCGACGCGCAGACCGACAAAAAGAATTGGGGGGTTCTGCATCTCGCAGTTCGAGCGAAAGCGAGAACAAGTGATACAGAACCCCCAATTCTACCCTACTTACATGCAAAGTCATTGGTACGTTATGTGAGGTCAATAGATAGATATGTAATGGCTGTATCTAGTCCCATTTTGTCAAATAAAATGGAATAATACTTTTTTTCTTCTTTCAAATTGGATAAGGTACCTCTTCTTTTATTGATGAAAATATCTGTGAATTTATACCAGGTTCAATGACTAATTTAGCTATTTTTTTAATGTGGTTTCAGATAAGCAATAGAAACTTTTATAAAAAAATATAGGCTTTAGGGCTTTGTTTCTGAATTGCCAGTGACACTATTTTTTCATCCTGAGTAAATCTTCTACCTTTTTTGTTTTTTGTACACTGTTTTATTTGCATCCACATTATAGCTTTTGTTGCAGGATTCATTTTGGCGTCAGTTTCTGAAATATTTGTTCCTTCGAAAATTTTAGAGCTTTTTTGGCTCTTCAATGAAAACTAAGTAGTTTTCTTGATTTTCTGTACTCCATATAGAGCTTCTTGCAAGTTGGAGTAAGGTACTTGGTTTCCAATCTTCTCTTTTTCTTTGGAGTTTGCTGCCCCTACTCAGTTATTGAAACGGTAGCTAACTTAGGTTCCAATGAAACTTCCTTTGAAAACATTTCTTGAGTGTTGCAGAACTCACTGGGAGTTCTGCAACACTCAAGACTTTTTTTTGTAATAAACGGAAATGCGTATTAAACGAAATCACAATCACGAAAAACAATGTGTTCACCGTGAATGATGCCGACATACAATCAAACAATCAACAAGATAGCGGAGGCGGACCGGCCGGCATCGGCAGCCGCAGGCGACCAGGCGATACAGGAGCATGCTGGAGTTGAAGAGGGGGTACAAACGTCATGTATCATTTTCCCGCTATCATTCGTGTGTCTTTGTTTTTTGTCTAGAACATTCCGGACCAGGGGTCCACTCCGTAACTCCGTCCGTCCATCCGTCCGTCTGACAATTATTATTATTATTATTCAAGCCTTTCATTTCCCAAAAAAATACATTAAAAGTTCATTAGATAATATCAAAAAAATATTAATTTATATAACAATAATTCATTCATATTAATTTAAACATGCATTATAACAACAATTAGATAAATAAAAATAGATTTTTAAATAGATTAATTATTTAGATTGAATAAAATAAAATAAATAATCGCTTCTTCAATTAATATTAAGTATTGGGTACCCATTTAAGGGCGAAGGCCTCCTCCATCTTTCGCCACACCTCTCTGTCTTGGGCTATTCTAGTCCAGGTGGGGCCGGTTACGGCCACAATATGGTCGCACCACCGGCGCCTGGGTCTACCTCGAGAGCGTGGTGCATCGCGAGGGTACCAATGGAGAACCCTTTCACTGTAGCGTCCATCTGTGGCTCTAGCTACGTGTCCAGCCCATCGCCATTTCAACTTGCAAGCTAATTCCACAGCATCTATTATTTTAGTACATCCGTCTGACAATACGATCCATCAAAACAAGTGTAAAAGTTAAATTTTTCAGACGGGAAAAAACACAACGTGATTAGGGACAACTGTCAAATCATGTTGTCATTCATACTTCGTTCGGGTCCCGAACCAATCATCCATCCGTAAGTGATACGGAGTAGGAAACACCCGTAACGAAGGCCGAAACTACGTGCTTTATGCTTAGGGAGTAGACCCCCAGATGTACAGTAACAGCCAGAAGTCGACTAGCAATCTCACAAAACCATGGCATAGCAATATTAGTTTACTTATGACCTTCTTCGGCGCTGCAGCCCGCATAGGTATAAGCGCCGCAGCCCGTATAGCGCAGGCGATAATGGTCATTGCGGTGTAAGTGGACTGGCCGTTGACTGTACATCTTCGTTTTTCGTTCCGGGTGAATTTGCGGCATTCATCACGTGAGGTGCCCAGTTCCGAATGCGTGCACATTTTGTAGCTTCTTCTGAAAGTATTTTAGCAATTGCAAAGTTATTAGTGTTTTTCACTATTTCATTTAAAACATCATCCGTTACCAAAAACTCATAACATTCTGCTGGGGATTTGTTAGTCATAACTCATAAGCCTGCGTATATGCAATGGCGCACCAGGAATTTTGGTAAAAGCAATCAATGTGTATAGGTATTGTGTGTAGTTATCAATTTGGGATCGGTCCATGTTGAGGGTGGCGAACTCTCCGCTAAATCTTGAGGCACGAATAATTGCAGTTTCATTTGACTCACTATATGATAAGATGATTCGACTGTCACCCGGCCCTTTATATGGTTTTAAATTGTTGATGAAACATAAAGTTTCCGACCGTGTGAAAGTAAATTTATAAAGGTATATACATATGACGGCGGGAACGTGGGCACAGAGATATCGCTCCGACCCTGTGGTAAGGGTTCCATTGCGTGGGTTACTCAGGCAAACCAATATGATGCTGTGGCAGGACTATTACTGAAGAGTATACAGAAGTAATGACTAGGTACAGGTACTGTGAACTTGATGGGTTCGATGGTAGCGTGTGCCTCTTTCGAGCTCTCGATCCAGTCTCTCCACAGAGAATGCTCGCACACCCCCCAAAGGCCCCGTCCACGTGCGGCGACCAAACGATACTCGCGCCACACGGCGTTCACCGTACGTACTAAACGAACAACCAATCAGAGCTAAGCTTGACTTGTACTAAGAAATCAACTGAGTGACGTACTATCGCTAAACTTCCGTTCGCGACGACACGGCCAGAACTGACAGTCACAAGTCCTCGTGTGTACTTGTAACAAAATAAGGCTACTGTATACTACAAGCTCGGCCTCTCCTGACTAAAGCCAGGTTAATTAAAGACAGGATTTGAACAGATGCCTCAAAGTCAAGATAACCAGACCATAGTATAGTAAACACAATTAACTTCACACACACGCACAACATGGCCCAGCTGCTCGGCAGCGTATTCAACATTAATTGCAGCATTGCAAAGTAGTCTCCACGAGACCCAGGCCTCAACCCTACACCTTCAGCCGCGCATCGCGCCCTGAACGACCCACCAGTGAATCGCAGTTACGACTACGACTGAAGCGTGCAGTGCGGCCGAATACGTAGCCATGGCGTGAGTGTCTAGCGTGCCTTCACCAGCGCTTTCTACATCAGACTCGGTCACAAATAAGGTCAGATGGTACTTTGCTCTGAGACATCCCCCCAATTCGATCATGAGCGTATTTATAGTACGCTTCTTAACTAGAGATTTCAAAACATAAGGATCGCCATCTAACACATCAAAAATTTGAAATGGCCTTACAGACAACACTAATATGACCCGGCTGCTCGGCAGCGTAGTCTCATTGAGACCCAAACAGTAGTCTTATTCAGACCCAAACAATAGACTTACAGACCCGAACAGTAGTCTCACAGAGAACCATTGGTAGTCTAATTCAGACCCGAACAATAGTCTTACAGACCCAAACAGTAGTCTCACAGAGACCCATTAGTAGTCTTATTCAGACCCAAATAATAGTCTTACAGACCCAAACAGTAGTCTCACAGAGACCCAGCCACCATACATCTAGCCGCGCATTGCACCCTGAACGACTCATAGAATCGCAGTTACAACTACGACCAGACTGTACAGTTTGATTAAAAAAAAACTTGATCATCATCATCATCATCATCATCATCATCATCATCATCATCATCATCATCATCATGACACCACACTGTTCAATGCGAAATAGAAATGAAAATATCTGGCTTGCTTTCTATAAGAGAGAGAGAGAGACAGACAGAGAAACATGCGCACGCCGCACGGCTTACAATAGCTTACTATAGCAAAAAGTGTCGAGACACCTTTCGTGAGAATTTTTTTTTTTTTTTTTTTTCGTCTAGCCCCCTTTCACAACGCGCGATAAGGAACTTCGTTCCAAAAGGTGTCGTGAAAAGATGGTGTGTGTCATGTCGTCATTGTTGATAAATGAAGTGGATGTGCTACCTTACCTAACAACAGTTCTAATGGACTCAGCGGTAACGGATAACGATCTGGCACTGTATTATTATTATTAAGCTTTCTATAATCTATGCACATACGATCTGATCCATCATACCTAAAAGGGCCGGACTAGGAAAAGGCGAACTACAGGGTTTAATTATCTTAGCTTGCAACAATTCGTTAACCGTATCGCGCATGATTCGACGTTCGTACGGACACAGTTTGTAAGGATGTCTTTGCACTATATGATTAGGGTCGATCAATCTTATCTCCAACTCACCAGTGTTAACACACGTTATAGGAAAACCGTTAATCAAAAAGTCAAGACTATAATTATTCTAAGATGTTTACAAGGTCACGTCTTGTATCAAGTGGTAAAATTGAGAATAATCGAAAATACAACAATCACTACAGTGGGCTATGTACCATAGTCGTTCGAATCTACCTTTAAAACTCTACTGCAACCAAAACTGCCAAGCTTACAGAAACCTCGAGTAAAACCTCTAACGCCACGGCTCTCCAGCCGACTAGCAATCGCATTGCTCTCACACATCCAGCGCATGGATAAAAACTTCTGTGTGCATATCCATCAAGTGGATCGCCCGTGTGCATCACCCACTGACTACACACTATGGTCTCTCCAGACCTCGACCTCCGTCAGAACTACTGGTACGGTCGCACACACAACGGCCGAAAGAAACCCGTACTCGATTTTCTACCACAACTTAAGCTTGCTACATCACCACTGTAATCACTAGGTATCTACTTGAACTGGTACATGACCTACTGGCACTATCATTACACTAAATAAGATTTGTTCTGTACTGAATACACGTGTTTGACCAATAGCAGAGTGACCCGTACGCAGAGGCCATAACCATCTCAGCTGCGTAAGTACTACCCCTCGCAAAGGGCATGCTGCACATAAAAAGCAGCCCACATGTACATCTTACATGCTCCGGCGCAACTACATATGGACACAATAAAAATGTGAAGAAAAATGAACCCCACAATCTATTGACTATCAATACCACCGAAGACCATTTTAATCTTAAAATAAAAACATCTTTCAGAAACAACAGAATCCCAATGAACTGAGTCTCGTTTAATCTAACTGTAGTAGAAATTCAATAGTCAGGGATGACACGCAGTAATAACTTGCAACGGAGACCCTTGCATCAGAGAGCTGTAGACAGAATTTAAAAATTGCATTGTAAACGAGGTTAGGCTATACCTAACATTGTAACCGTTTTTGCTGTTATTTACCAGGTAACCTACTAGCTATACTTCCCATGATCAGAAGGCACTCAGTACCTGAGTCGAAACAAATTGAAAACGACTCACCAGATTCGCCACAGAAGAAACAGGTCACCGGCGTCGATGCTTTCTCCAACATACTGTCCTTGGCTGGTTGCGATACACTATTTCCTTAATGAGGGTAGCCGCAAAAGTTTCGACGCACACGAATCTGACCATCATGATCGCGCATCGGAATCGGGTTTATTGTAACTACTTAGTTTGTAAAAAACAAAGTAACCGCCACTGATTTTATTGTCACTATCACCGCGTGTGATCTCATTAGCACGATATGATAACAGTTCATCGTCATCGGTTAAATCCGGATTGTATTCAGGCAACGTAATTGCAGCACTTATTTTTGACGGTACTTGCATAGCCTGAATCAGTCGTTCCATGTTCTGGTTCTGCTGTTCCAGTAGCTTACGCCAGTATGCATCAGACGTAGATGGTGCCTGAGCTGATCCCAGTTCTGATGACGGCGGGAACGTGGGCACAGAGATATCGCTCCGACCCTGTGGTAAGGGTTCCATTGCGTGGGTTACTCAGGCAAACCAATATGATGCTGTGGCAGGACTATTACTGAAGAGTATACAGAAGTAATGACTAGGTACAGGTACTGTGAACTTGATGGGTTCGATGGTAGCGTGTGCCTCTTTCGAGCTCTCGATCCAGTCTCTCCACAGAGAATGCTCGCACACCCCCCAAAGGCCCCGTCCACGTGCGGCGACCAAACGATACTCGCGCCACACGGCGTTCACCGTACGTACTAAACGAACAACCAATCAGAGCTAAGCTTGACTTGTACTAAGAAATCAACTGAGTGACGTACTATCGCTAAACTTCCGTTCGCGACGACACATATATATAAGTATCTGGAAAAAATGAAATTAAAGACACATACCTCAATACACATACAAAGTTTATTCACTATAAAAAGAAGTATCACCTTGCATAGAAATACAGTGAATGAGGCAATTAATCATAAATCATTCCTCCTAGTCTTACACACTAAAATGTGTACCCCTGTTAGACCCTGTCTCCGTTCCAAGGTATAACAGAAGTACCCTTCGAACTCCAGCGCCATCTGTAGTTTAAAACTGTGGCCTCTGTCAAATGTGCTTCTATGAGTCCACAGAAGATGTCGCTACGAGTTACGTAAGTTTTGTTTTTGCAACGTCACACGACACCGTCTTGGTCGCGAAAGTTGAATGTTGTCGTCTTCATCAGAGCTTATTTTAAAGCTTTGGTTAAGCAGAGTAGTTTCTATATCATCTATTTGAGACAGGTCTTCTTGGCTAATCTCAAAGTCATCAAAATCCATCGTTACGGCGTAAAGTTACAGACCCGATCTACGTTATAATATAACTGTAAACACGTGATTACTGCGCTACGAAGTAACAGCGACTAACCGGGCCGCAAGTACGTGTGATGTGCGTGAGCGGCGCGGGCGGGCGGGCGTCATCGCGCCGCGTTGTAAACCAGAATTAAAACATTCAGTGAGAAAATAAATTACCGGAATTGACGCCTCATGTATTTCAATATTCTGAATTTTACAAAATCTTACTCAGTGTCGAATTGTAATATCATATTGTTTTATTGAATTTTCAGACAAGGAAGCTATCATAATATCTAAATCTGACGGTGATACTCTTCTATTCCGTAGTGCCGTCCGCGCGTCCTGATAATTTCCCTGCAATCAACGTTAGCTTCGGGAGACTGTTGAAAATAAACAATGACACGAGTTTTTAAAACAGTGGAAACCAGGGTTGCTTGGGCCAAAATAGGACAACAACAATACCCTCGGCCAGATCGGTTAAGTGCGGCGGGGCTATTCCGACGAAAAAAAACAGTGCTTGTACTTTGAATCAGTACAACGTCGTTCCGGAAAACAATTCTAACAAATATAAGAATACATTTAAGAAATAGTCGATTTCAGAATTGTATTTATATATTTCTGTTGTAAATAATGGACAAATAGAGTATTTAAAAAGCGATTTTATTCGAGATTCTGATAATCGGCGGTTTACCCCGCCACGGGGTATTTACGACGTTTGCTAATATTTTCTTTATTGAAAAAGATACAAATATGAGACAGTGCAAGATACAGTTTGAAACACTATGTATGCTATTTTGAACTCTGTTTCTTGCTTCTTCTAAATTTTGAGTAAAAACGTTTTTTTACTGAAGGTGGGGCAATTCCGCCGAGCTCCCATACATGCTAGTGATGTGCCGCATTTGATCGATAGTTTTACTTTTACGTCAATAACGGGAAACTTTGTGACGTAGTAAATTTTTTTTTAAGTTAAATTTAATAAAAGAAATAGTTTTCATGGCTCACATTAGCATTTATTTTGTAGGAAGTAAGTAATACCTATCAAAAGTCAGTCTTCTAAGTGTTTCTATATCAGCAACATATGACTTCATATGTTCTCATATGTTCCGGTTCAACAATTATAAGTTTACATAGGATTTAAGTTTTTTAGTTATATAATATTGAGATCTAAGAGTACCTGTTTAGGTAACAAATGGAATAAAAGGCTCACTATACTTATATTATTAAACTTTAAAAAGAATTATCAGAAAACCTTAAGTAACTTATGAAAACATACTTAAACCTTTTACAAATCAAAAATTATATCACAAACAAATATAATGAGTAGACAAATCAAAAAGTGAGTAAAACATTATAGCATGTTTTCAAATTAACTTACAATTCTAAAACTTCAATCGTACACGGAAACTGATAGTCTTTGTTAGTCATTTGTTTTGGTCTCGGAAGATACTCAATAATATCTTGATTTTTTATAATAGAATAGTCATTCACAAAAATGTGGAAAATAGTTTTTGTTTCGCCTTTCGACTTCAATCCTAACACAACTATCTTTTCGTCAGACACATCTTCAACGATTTATATGTTCTTTTCCCCTTGGAAGAACTGAATTTAGCCACAATAAAGTTTCCTTTTGTCGGACAACGGATTGGTTTTTGTCATAGACTTAGGCCGGACCGTTTGTACAAACACGCCTCGCGCACACTTTTACATCATAGTATGCCGACCGGCCGCCATTACATGACACGAGCGACGGCGTCTTTGCAGGTACTCAAATCATGCACACATAGATCGGTACGGTGCTTCACTTTCGATATGCGTGGCGCGGAGTCCATCTTTTTTTATAAGTCTATGGTTTTTGTATTGTTTGATCCTTAGATGAGCTTGCGACAGGTTCCTTCTTGTCATGAGGTTTGACTGCTTTTGCGGTTTCTTCAGAATCGGGTCTTTGATTACCACTGATTACACTTTTTATTTCTTGACGTTCAGAAGATTTTGTTTCTGCCGGGTTTCTGTCGGGTTTTTTATGCGACTTGATTTTGCACATTTAACTTTTTTAATCATCTCAGTATAGCTTTCGTTGGTGAAAAACTGAGTATTTTGTCCTTTAAGTGACATTAATTCACTCACTTTCGTCAAATTGACGATTCACTAATTCACTCATCTTTTTCAAATGACGATTGATTTCGTTTAATTTCGAAATATTCATGATTAATTATTAAAATACACACAAACAGCTGCTTCACTATAGTTTGCTAACACAGTCGCGTTAACACTGAGTTACGAAAGTAAAATCCATCCGCGTCCGTCCGTATTCGCTTACAATGCAAAACTAAACAAAAACAATAGCGCTTGAAGTCCGCCGCATGAGCCGCACGCTGAATGGTGGTCTTTGATTGGTCGAAGCGTGTCACGCCATGTGTGCTTCCCTCCTCGCCCTCGCACCGCGTCAAATTTAGCTTTATTATCAAATTGCAAAATTGTCATCTAGAAATATAATAATGGCCGTGCAATGTGGTAAATAATGAAGTTAATATAGTAATTAATCACTTAGTCCGATAGAGCTAGACATTATTCATAATGCTCTTACATTATCATAATGCCCGCATTAATCACCTGGTCCATAACATTATATGTTAAAATAGGTAATAAAAGACTTATTACCGTTAGAAAACAATATTTATTCGTCACTACTACGTACATTTTCATTGGTCAGATCAATCTCACTAAGCAAATTGAATACGTCTCCATACAACGTCTTTCTTTTTTTCTTAAAATATATATTTGTTCTCATGCTTGTTAACCAAAGCCTATTTAAAACGTCCATATTGCACTCTCTGCGCGAAAACTTTCTGGAAGAGTTAAGTCTATATTGCCTTATGTTTTTGTTGCGAGCTTCCGCAGCTCCTTCCCGCAAAAAGCCACATACATCTCAGCAGTTTCATCGCAGTGTTTCTGGAAAGCTTCAACATTTATTTTATACCCGCAGCACATTGTGTCTAATATAACCTTAAGTCAGTAGATAACTCGAGCTCGATCGAGCTGCTAACCATTTTTGCTTTTTTTTTTCTTCTCTTTCTGTACAGATATGTCAACCCTATCGTGACTTTTATCTTATAACATTAAAACCAAACACACAAACTACACTTAACAGTTAAATAATTTATAAAACAATTTGTTTATACAGGGTTATTGGTAAAACACCAGCAACCTCTTAAGGGGCCATTGTACTCATCATTATGAACAACTTTTACTATGGGACCAAACCTGAAATCGCGAAAATAAATCAGCTGCTCCCTACATTTTGACGAGTTTGTTGTAGATAAATGTACTGAGCAGCTGATTTTTTTTTCGCGATTTCAGGTTTGGTCCCATAGTAAAAGTTGTTCATAATGATGTGTGTAATGACCCCTTAAGAGGTTGCTGATGTTTTACCAATAACCCTGTACATAGAAGTCACCGATGAAGGACTGTGATCAACTTATATAACTTTTTGGCACCTTCTGAAGTTGGTTCGGATAAAATTGATTGTATCAATCCCACGTTAAGCCCGCACGCACGCACGCGCGCGCGCGTCGCGCGTTAAGAGGAAACGTGGGTGCTCTTTTCTCCATACAGAAAGATACAAACGCTCTTGCCTGTTTTCTTTCTGGTTAATGACCATAAAGCAATGATTTTTTACAGAAATATAAATATCATTTACTTGTATGCCCCTATGTTTTCCTTTTTGATGATATATTATTTTTATAAGAACTAGAACCCTCAAAAAATGCTCAAAATTGCCTATTCAGACCGCTGTCAATAGACGCCTAGTGTACCATCATAAACGTTGCCTTCGATCAATGACAGGTCTTAAAACTACAGAAAGCTGTCAACCTGTTTTTACATCTCTAAGGATACTTACATTGCCATCGTTGTATATACTAGAAGTTGTCCTATTCGTTAGAACGAACAAGCATCTGTTTACGTCAGTAGTGGATAGAAGACAACGCTCAGGACCAGTAAGGGCACAATATAAAAATCTACTTTACACAGGTGGTTACCAAACGTCTTTACTTAAAAAAATATTTTTACCATGGGTCCTCTTATATATAATAAACTACCGGAACATTTAAAAGAATTACCGATTAAAGTTTTTAAAAAAAAGTTAACAAAATTGCTACTGGACAGGTGTTACTACGCAATTAAAGATTTTGTTAATGACAAATCGTTCTGTTAACGGTGTTAAGGCTGCTCATTGTGATTGTGTTTTAATGACATCTCTACCTTTTGTTCTATTGAAGTTCTAGCTTATTTTATTTATTGACATTTTTATAATTGAATTTATTGTATGTAATTTTAAATTTAATTAGTCGAAATTAGTATTTTAATGATTTTAAATAATATGAGTATTTTTACATATGTTTATTTTATTCTATTTTATTTTTTCTGGTAAGTGTATGTTAAATTTACTGACATCTCTATCTTTTTAATTGTAATTATAATTTATTTTATTTATTACATTTTTGATTGAATTTATTGTAATTTTAAATTTTATTTATTGAAATTGGTTTTTGAACGTTTTTTTTTTTTGAATAATATGAGTATTTTTAATAGTCTTATTGTTGCTTATGTAAATTAAAATAATTTTGCATGCCGTAAGGCAAAATGTATCGGGACTCTCAACAAAACAACTGTCATATCTGTACACCTACATTATTGGCAAATAAATGATTTCTGATTTCTGACCAATTTGACAACTATTAACGAAAAAAGAAAAACATAGGGGCATAGTATTATATACTTCTTATTCAGTTTATGAAATATCTTTTAAATTGGTTCAATATTGGAGGAGGAAATAGGCGAGAGCCAAACCTCGAAATGTGGCTTTTTACATAGGCTATTTAGTCGGATCTGCAGTTGTCCTTATCGCACGAATTCGAGGGCTGAGCGCTCGCAGAGCGACAGCAATACCTTTTTAAAATACCTAATTTTCAAAAGTCTGGCCACCCGCCTTTCCTCTTAAGCACGTTAAGCGTTATTTTTGCTTGAAATTGTATTGTATATTAGCGATCTTTGGTTTATATCATGAATTCTTATATCATCATCTGAGTAGGAACTTAGCAGTTGCTGCTTCAAAAACGTCAATTTTCCGTCAAATGTTGACTCATTAGAACCTTGAATAATAGCATACAACTCATTCCGAGTCATAAACCTCAATTCTGAAGTCCCTGTAACAATATAAGACTATTAATACAAGAACGAAACGAACGAACGAATATTAATACAAGATTGTAAGGTACTAACGAAAAAAAATCTAAAAAAAAAGGCGTGGATACGGGCGGCTGTGTTTTTTATAAATTTGTTCTGGACTGTTTACTCTACAAGAAACAATAATAGTTGTCTTTAAAGAATGCTAAATAATGTAAAAAAAAAATTCACCTAAACATAGAAAACTTACTTTTGGACCTATGGATTAAAATTGATTGAGATTTTTGAAGAAAAGAAACATGTTCCATGTACACTCGGCGTTACAAAAATCGCACCTCTTTAAGAATTCCCTTCAAAGTAATTTAACCCTATTTATCAATGGTAGACATATGACTATATGGTATCATTGGAAAGGTTTACTGAGGAGCTCATGGCTAAGTAATTACAGCCGCAAAGGTCGATCCATCAGGTTAAGCTACGCTTGCCGGGGTTGGTCTGTGGATGGGTGACCATCTTTACATACCGAGACTCCGCCGTGCCTCGGAAAGCACGTTAAGCCGTTGGTCCCGGCTGTTATTCGTGGATATTTAACAGTCGTTACGGGTCGTCAGAAGCCCGAAAGTCTGACAACCAGTCTAACCAAGGGGTATCGTATTACCCAGTTACTGGCTTGTGAAGGTCAGTCAGGCAGTTGCTCCATGTAAAATACTGGTATTTTTTTTTTTTTTTAAATGAGTAGACACTGCCGCGGACTTGGTGGTCCGCGCCTTTTTTTATAGGTTTATTTGTTTGTTCATTATTGAATTATCTTAATATACAGATTCAAAACTCCTTCGGACAACTTGCTCTAGATCTTATCATGCTAGCTTATGTCTATGTGAGTTCATCCTGAGATATATATATATATATATATTTTTTTCATATATATACAACGTGTAATGTTAAATGCGCAAAACCTCTTAAGGGGTCATTGTACACAACATTATGAACAACTTTTACTATGGGACCAAACCTGAAATCGCGAAAAAAAAAATCAGCTGTTCAGTACATTTATGTTCGCATAATTCGTCAAAATGTACTGAACAGCTGATTTTTTTTTCGCGATTTCAGGTTTGGTCCCATAGTAAAAGTTGTTCATAATGATGAGTACAATGACCCCTTAAGAGGTTTTGCGCATTTAACATTACACGTTGTATATATATTTTTTTTTTTTAAAATAAATACACAGGCATTACAATTTATTTTCAAATAACTTTAATTTTGTTACATTTATTACAATTTTGGTATTTTCAGTGTTAGAACTTAATAACTACACTTATTTAGTACACTTTGACACACAAATTTTATTACACTATGAATTAGAGAAAAAACTGCATGGCAGCGCGAGCCGACCAGTCCCAGCCGACGGCTTCCGTTCACGGCCATGACGTACACATCCGCGCCACTCTGCTCAACCATATTTTAGGGAACTGAGTGACCGGACGCGCAGCGCCACCATCGGCGGGACATTTACGTGAGTGTGACAGACTCGCTCTGCCATGGAGTTTTACATGTTAATTCCTATTTTAGTTATAGGTTTACTAAAAACTAAGTGGAGGGTTGGGATTTCTTGGTTGGGTTATTTGGGAGTATGGAATTGGTGTGGTTGCGTGGAATGTTAGTTGGGACGGGTTTTTTCGACCAGGGACTTCGCTAGCCTGAGCAAGGCCTCCGTCACGACTACGTCTCGGTGCTGCATGGCCGTCTTCAGATTGTACTCGACGACCATTTTAGTCGGCGCACCCATCGCCCTCTTCGCAAAGCGGCCCGTGGCGTCGTCGGCGTCGTCGGAGTAGTAGACGCAACTGACTGTGTGTCGCGACACCGCCACTACCGCGTGGGAGATGCTGTCGTGGATTTGGAGTCTCCTGGACTTGGTGTTGATGATTATTACACTGTCGTAGGTCAACCCCTGAGCCTCGTGTATGGTCAACGTGCGCGACCCTTCACCGGACCCATATCCCTGGCTTACGAGAGAAGCTTTCTCCTCCTGCGTATGAACCAGGAATAGGGTGTTTTTAGCGGTGCTCGGTATTTGCGCTCCCGTGTAACCTTTCACCTTCAGGGAGTGGACCTGCGACAGCGACGACTTGGAGGAGTATATACCGGAGTATATCTCGCTCAGTGAATAGGCCACATCCATCGGATTACGGTGCGTGCAAAGCAGCTCCAGGGTGATACCAGCCACCAGGTTTGGACGGGTATACCTTAACTCGAATAGGTTCTCTCTGTCCAAAAATGGAAGCTGGTTTACATCTCCGATGAGGACAACTTCGCTTGCTCCAGACAACTTTACTGCCATGACTATAGCCCCAAAATGGTTCATAAGAGCCTCGTCTACCGTGAGGCGGTAGCATTTCTCATGGCTCCTGAACCCATTGGCTAAGATTGAAGCCATAGTCCGCACCTTGGACTTCACTCGGTCTCCTAAGCGGCGCGCGAGCTTCGCCCTCAGGTCTTTGGCAGCTTCGGTTGTCGTGGTGGCTACTACGTCTTTGTCCCCATCGAAGTGCTTTACCACCCAGGTTGTCTTGCCGCAACCCGGTACTCCGTTTACCCACCTGATATTGGGTACCGCCCAACTTTCCTGCGATGCCGAGATATCTGAGGACCCCAAAATGGACTGTGCCATTTCGAGGATCTTATCGTCTGGCATAATCTTGGTACATTTGGCGGTAACCACTATCGGGTCGTCATTTGGCACGCTGAATTTTAATTTGCCTGAGCGCTCCGTCTCCTCCTTGTCCAGGGCCACGAAAACCACTCCTCGCGCTGTAGGCTGCCATGTACGACCCTGTCATTTCCCCTGCGATGACTTGGGACGTGACATTGTCGTACACCGCTGCCTCTGCTTCCTTGAGTAGTACCCTTAGCAGACCTTCTGTGTTTCTCTGGAAGGTCTGCAGGATCTTCCTGCATGTCATGAGGTTGACCTCTCTGGTCGCTCTCACGATCGCAACGTACTCGAGGAATGCGCTCTTCACGTGGTCCGTGGTACCCGACGTAACTGCGAGGGTCGGCGGGCTGACGTGCCCTTTGTCGGCTCTTGTTGGTTTAGGCTTCTGCGGTGTAGGTTCCTTTCCCTTTCTTTTAAAGAACCTCTCCAATGCGGTTTCTTGCCTGTGTGATGGTGATGCACGGCTGGTGCTAGGGAGCAGTGCATTGAGGAAAGTGCCGAAGGCTTTCAGGCGACTCCTCGACTGGGCCCGGTCCTCCGGGCTAAATACTGGTATTCAGCTGCATCCGGTTAGACTGGAAGCCGACTCCAACATAGTTGGCTAGGCAGATTGATTGGAAAGGCAATTTATTTAAATTTCAGAATAAATCAATAAATTATTTTTTTTTTTGTTTACCAAGGAATAAAAAAAAACAAGCTAATGCAAATGATTAAAACATGTCGTTTTATTTTAACAACAAAATTACAATAAAGTCCTTAAAAATAACTTAAAACCTAGTGTTAACCCCCTAACCCTGATGACTGCTTCCATGCGTTCTCTCATGGACCTAATTAATCTTACTACAGTCTCTTGAGGAATGGTATCCCATTCTGCAACGACGGGATCTTGCGAGGTCTTGGAGAGTGGTAGGGGCAGGATCACGTACCCGTACTCGTTACCTACTACAGACCTCCCCGACATTACGTAATAGGTAGGTAACGTCAGGGAAATCTGTAGATAACGGTGCACTTCGAGACTTACAATTATTTCCCTCACTATAAGACCGTACTAGACCATGAGAGTATACAAGGTGTATCAGAAAGGTGTGGTTTTTAAGGATGAGGTACTGACTATCAAACTGAACAACTTTCTACATGGGACCAACATCATAATCGCGAAAAAATAATCAGCCGTCCCATACATTTGGGTCGAGTAGGTATTGAAGTTGTGTATGGGACAGTTTTTCGCGAGTTTGATGCTGGTACCAAGGAGAAAGTGGTTCAGTTTGATGGCCTGTATCACACTCTTGAATTTGCCCACACCTTTCTGATACATTGCTGTAGTATAGCGACCCAACTTGTCGTTTATCTAATTAAAATTTACAATTTCCTATCATTATATTTTTTATTTCTTTATTGTAACACGTATCTATACAAACATTTTAACCTTCTTTAAGAGTTTAGTACGAGGTGTTTCTAATATTCTTATAACGTGCTTTTCTGGAGTCAACAATTTCGGGTAGTAAACATGTCATATAAATTTTTTTTAGCTTTTGTTCCATTTTATTTGCCCAGAAATCGTCGAATCGTTTTTTAATATCCTTTCTACTTTCTGAGGCTGATCTGGTCCAGTCCACACAGCAAACAAACATAGTGGTTTATTTGTGATGTGCAACTGGCCAGGTATTTGTAAGAACCAGTCATGTTTGGTATTTACAGTGGTTTTATCGTTCTTGACACTCCAACACATGATCTTTTTGACTCTTATGGCGTCCTCGGAATTCATGGCAAAAGCTGATAAAGGGCACTTTATTTCTATTATATCTTCATCAATTTGCAACCCGCATTTTTTAATCTCGATATTTTCCTGCTTCGCTAATTGTTCCAAAACAATAGACTCATTAGTTTTACCATGCTGTATGGCTGGAATGTGACTTATTGAAAGCATATCCTTTACAAGAGGCGCTGAACTGATATTTTCACATCGCTTGCAAACTTTTGAGAAATTTGATCCTGTTAAAAGACACCTTCTTAGTTCCAGCCATAGAGCGCTTTCAGCTTGCAATATAGTACCTATCTCTTTCAATTTCGTGTCGGCCCTGTATTTGTTGCTTTAGATTTTCTAAAAACAGTTCCTTGGTTGTTTCAAATTCATCCGATGCCATGTCAGGCTTTTGACATGCTTACCCGTAGTCAGTATTGTCTTCGTCCTAGTGTTTTGTGCATGTTTTTGCTGTTCGAATTTTTTTACAGTAGCAGATAGGCTTTTATAGAAAATAGTTTTATGTAGTATATACATATATTGGTGTTCCCATATTATAAGCGACCACTGCCGCGTAACATCTTAGCTCGTAAGAACCTTTCAACGCATAGTTTATGCGTTTTCTTCCTATATATTTTGCGACGATAGCATTGAATTGTTCAGCTCTGTTGTTATTTAAGTTGTACAGTCGCCAGCACATCAAGCTACCCCACTTTGACCTTGAGCGCGTTATGAGCAACAACAGCGAGAATCGTACGAAAGAGATAAATAGCTTTTTATCGGCTCTTACTCGTAATGTTTCGTGCTGCAGTGCGACGTGAGAGTGTGTGTAAAGTTACATGCTCTGTGAGTGTGTGCGTATGCGCGTCGTAGTTTAGAATAAGATACTATGCGCTATGAAATAGCGTAGTAGTTGGCCAGTTAAATACTTGAATCGAATCGAAATATTATGGCATGCATGGTATTAAAAACAGGCCCGCGCTAAAACTAAAATGCGTATGAAAGCTTACCTAGTAATATTTTTTTACATTATTCCTTCATTTTCCTTTATATTTGTTAGAAAATTACATAATTAGTCTATGTAGGGAAGTATTATTAGATAATAAGGCATTACCTACTCTTAAATTATAATATAATTTTCGCTAATTAATTGTTTTACGCGTTTATATTATAAACGCGTAAAACAATTAATTAGCGAAACTTCGCGCTCGTGATGAATACCTACCTATTGATGAGGCAGGTAGGTATGCAATAACTGATGTGAGAAATCTTTTTCAGAGATTTCAATTACTTTTTCGGGGTTTTGTTACTTACCTACCTACATACCTACGGGCTTTTTTATTCTAAGTATTTTTAGAGAAAAAACAGAAAGCCATAATATCACAGCAGTATGATTGAAATTTTGAAAACAATATCGATACCCCATCACGAACGTGTTTGGAGTTTAGCCATTCATAATTTACCGGTGGACTGAAAAAATTAAAAGCATCTTTTCAGTCCGCCGTGTTTGAGACTAACGTTTCGTCCGCGACATGATCTTATCACTGAAATAATCCATCTGCCTAGCCTTTTCCCAACTATGTTGGGGTCGGCTTCCAGTCTAACCGGATGCAGCTGAATACCAGTATTTTACATGGAGCGACTGCCTATCTGACCTCCACAACCCAGTAACTGGGTAATACGATACCCCTTGGTAAGACTGGTTGTCAGACTTTCAGGCTTCTGACGACCCGTTACGACTGTCAGAGATCCACGAATGACAGCCAGGACCAACAGCATAACGTGCTTTTATCGGTACCTATGTAAAGATGGTTACCACGGACCAACCCCGGCAAGCGTAGCTTAACCTGATGGATCGACCCGTGCAGCTGTTATTACTTAGCCACGAGCTCCTCCTATCACTGAAAAAATAAGGTTGAACGTAGTAACGTGAATTAACAAGGCGAAAATTGTTGTTACAAGTTCAACCTTACTATGCTAGAAATAAGATACGATTTCAAAGGTTATGAATTTTCAAATGAAATTCCACTCGTAAGTTCGCGAGTATTGCGTAACAAAATGGCGTCTTGACTGTTGACAGTACTTTTCTTATTTGGCATGCATAGTAATAATGCTGCTGCTGTGTTTGGCTTTTCGTTTATGTGCAATATCAAAAAAATATAGATACGCTAGATACTTAGAAAACGCCGAGCGGAGCCTCGCGGGCGGCGCGCGGCGGAGCGACGGGCCGGGCGGCTTGCTTTACCACATAAAGGTAAACTGCTCACCACATCGCTGCCGGCCGCTGCCATTTCCATGTGAATTGAGTCTTATCTACACAACTGATAATCATGAAAATTTGCATACTTACACATTGTCAGGGGTTCAGAAAAGGACATAGGATAGGTCTACGGGAACGCATGTGAATGAACCACGGGATAAATCAAAATAAAATGCGGAATAACAATCATATTCTTTTTATTTTTAAACATTATTATAACTTACTTACAGAAATAAAAACTTAAAATTAAATACCTACTTACTATAAATTAAAATAACCAACAGAAATCATATACTTAATTTTTTACAAGCTTTTATTTGTATTGCGCACGGACGGTCGTTTGTTTTCATATCATACACGTGGAGTTTCCGACGTTGCCGTCCTGTTGTCGAGCGTTCGCGATATCGACGCCGCACTGTTGCCGCACCGCGCGCTTTGTATGAAAACAAACGACCATCGGTGTGGAATACGAAAAACGCACCGCTTCGACACCGCAGCAGTCCGACGCGGAACGTTTAAACTGAAAGCGCCCTAAGCATGATAAAACAAGATCGCTTCGCTTACTAAATCACTTGTCGTGCCGTGCTGTCAGTGGGCGACGGCTTTGACTTAAATGATCACTATCACTAATGAAAGATCCTCAAAAATATAACAATGGTTCGAAAAGAAGTAGTATATTTCAATTTACAGTATTAATTATTATATTTTATCACGTTATTTGAAGAGTTATCCATGCTAATATTATGCGAAAGTAACTGTCTGTCTGTTACGCCTTCACGATCAAACTGTGATGAAAATTATGCAGGTAGTTTAAAGCCTGGAGAAGGACATGCAGGAAGTCAGTTTATTATAACACAACATCAACGAACGACGTGTCTAGCGTCTTTCCCAAATCGAACAATGGAAGAATAAGTCGGCGTTCCCACGAGCGTAATAAAATCGCGGCGGGATTTTATTGCGCACTGGATTTTCAACTCTCTGCTTAGCGCCGGGAGTTGAAAATCCAACAGTGTGTTTTCGTCGCGCTGGGATGCACTCTGTTTTTGTTAGGTTGGATTCTCAACGCTCGGCTCAACAACGAGAGTTGAAAATCCAGTGCGCGACAAAATCCCGCCGCGATTTTATTACGCTCGTGGGAACGCCGACTAAGCGTTTGGGAAACAGTGGTTGGAAATACCTAAACCTACCTATTTTGATAAATAAAATAATAACAATACTTAAAATACACCATACGGATTGTAAAACTGTGCTACTATTTTAATGTTAAAGTTTGTGAAAATGGATGGATGGGTGTTTGCTTGAGTGAAGTGCATTATTTAGTGACGTAGAATAGTTCGTCATCTAAAGCTAACTTTTGGCTACGACAATATACACCTTCCACTCAGTGTCCGAAACAGAGTGTCTGTTTGTATGAACACTCATGAACTCTACGGATACCTACATCTTGCGATACCTACCGAGTGTGTTCACACGGTGTCAGGCATTGAGTGTACGGCCTATAGTGTTGTAGAAGCGCAAGGGTAGCCCGCGAAATTCAAATTTTCTTACGTTGCAATTTGCAGGTCAGTGTCAGGCTGTATGTTGAACAAAATATCATTCACGACCGTAACAAATGATTCTTTACAGAATTATAATCATCTAAATCATCACCACAACCCGCTAAGTTCATTTTAATCCCTTTGAATATTTAACTATTGCATAAAGTTATGAAAAGGGATTAAAATGAACTTAGCGAGTTGTATTGATGATTTTGGTGAATTTGTTTCGGTCGCGAATCATATTTTGATCAATACAACCTGACTGACTGACCTGCTAATTGAAAAAAATGTGAGAAAATTTTAATTTCGCGGACTTCCATATCGGTTCGCTCGGGTCTAATTAGCGATAAAGACTATGCCATGACCTAAAATAGCCTAAACTTGACCTCAGAAATAAGCAACAAGATCGGCCTTTCTGTTGATAAGAAATATAACTACATGGGAGCGTAATGCGTTGCCAAAACAATATACAGGGTGGCCCAAAAGTCGTGGATCAAACGCAACTAGGGGTTAGGTGGGGTCATCAGCTGCAAAAAGTTGTTCTACGGGAGGTCCTTAAGGTCAACCCCTGCAGAGTATAATTTATTTTGAGTTTTTATGAGAAAATTGACTTTTTTTAACTAATTCTTATTGAAATTCGAAAAAATCTACATCCTGTATATTTTTTATAATTTTCACTAGATTGGTACTGATGAGTACTTGCCTTAGACATGCTATTTATGGTTGTTTATTGGGTGTGTTGAAGATAATATTAAGTTTTACGATTTTTTTTTTCTCAAATCATAACTTTTCATTTACTTTGGACCCCACTGTGAAAAAAAAATACTCTACCGAAAAGTGACCCTGTGTTACAAGTTTTGGCGCATTTAATAGGGATTCCGAAAAGGTATTACACATGGCCATGAGTGGCTCTAATATCTTTCAACGGACGAAAAAACAAGACAGCGATTGTGAAATAATTGTTTTATTAAGCAAAACATTTTACAATAAATGCTCAAAATTCCTGCCTCGGTAAGATATCGGTACCTGAAATGACGGGCGAACCGGCCTTTTATTGACAAAGGATTAAATGATTAGTGTAAAAGAGAGGCAGAGAGTCTTTGTCATTAATTGTATTAGTTCCAGTTTATTTTTAAATAAGCCTAACCGAGTTTTATGGTTGGATTAACTTTGGCCTTGCTACGAATAATCGTCCTTGAAAGATATTAGAGCCACTCATGGCCATGTGTAATACCTTTTCGGAATCCCTATTAAATGCGCCAAAACTTGTAACACAGGGTCACTTTTCGGTAGAGTATTTTTTTTTCACAGTGGGGTCCAAAGTAAATGAAAAGTTATGATTTGAGAAAAAAAATTCGTAAAACTTAATATTATCTTCAACACACCCAATAAACAACCGTAAATAGCATGTCTAAGGCAAGTACTCATCAGTACCAATCTAGTGAAAATTATAAAAAAGATACAGGATGTAGATTTTTTCGAATTTTTATAAGAATTATTTAAAAAAAGTGTATTTTGTCATAAAAACTCAAAATAAATTATACTCTGCAGGGGTTGACCTTAAGGACCTCCCGTAGAACAACTTTTTGCAGCTGATGACCCCACCTAACCCCTAGTTGCGTTTGATCCACGACTTTTGGGCCACCCTGTACTGTACTGTATTATTAAATGATAAATAAAAAGTTACTTAAGGGGGCTGGGCTAAGGTAGCGACAAATTCAAATTTTCTTACGTTTTTTTTTGCCATTTGCAGGTCAGTGTCAGGTTGTATGATGATTAAAATATGATTCGCGGCCGTAGCTAACATGGCTTTACAGAATTATAATAATTAAAATCAGCAATACGACTCCATAAGTTAGAAGTGACCTCAAATCTAGCGATTTCATGAAATCAAGAGGTTTGAAGTCAATTGTAACTTATGGAGTTGTATTGCTGATTCTGATACGCCTGATTCATAAGAATTTTCTTGGCAGCGGCAGCATTTTTTTTCGCCGGCCTTCAGGCGCCTTCTGACGGTGTCCATCGAAATCTAAAACAAAGAAAATGTTGACAATTTCAATACTTACATAACATTCTTGACAAATTGTACGGGACAACTTAACTAAATGAGTATGGATGCACAAATAAACAATCAGTCGAATTGAGAACTTCCACCTTTGTGAGGTAGGTTGTAAAGAACTGAAAAATTATCTAATAAGAAGTCATACTAAATTCACTGAGTCAAATACGTTCAGCGGGCGTAATTATTGCCTACCATTAGAAGGCCGCGCAACGCGCGCATAACCAGTTTGAGTGAGCGCCTGCCGAGCGCCCTTATCTATTGTCTTACTAGCTAATCTACTCCAGCTTTTAACAACATAAAAATAGTTTGTGTAAAACGTCAACGTCACTGCCCTTAAACGACATAAATATCGCGGTAGTTAAATTTCGGTCGAGATTCGGTCAAATTACCGCGGTAAGTGGTGGCTACACCTACGGCTAACGCCCTTCAACGCGATAATCAACGGCACATCCCGTTAATACCTACTACTTCTAATGCAACATTAGGTCATCTTTTTAAATACCAATTTTTTTTTGACAGATACCTAATGCTCGATTATAATGATGACCTACTACCAAATTCACAAATACACAATCGCTTCTAAAACTGCACACTTCTACTTTTTATTATTGTGCATTTTTAGGCCCGGCGCACACCGCTGGAAGCGCGGCGGAGCGCAGTTGAAGACAACAATTTAATATAAACCTTAACTACCTTAACATACGGTCAATATAAGAATAAATTCGCACGTGGTGCTCGGAGCGTCCGCCCTGAAGCTACTACAAGAGCATGCGCGCGACCGCTCCTCTGCGCTTCCAGCAGTGTGCGCCGGGCCTTAGACAACACAATAGATTTCTTGAGCCCGCCGCGCGATCGCCAGGCGAAAGTGGATTCTATTTGCTAGGCAACAATATTAAAATTTCTCAGGAGTCACTGCTTCATTTCTATCATGCGGACACCACGAATGCTGTATTGTGTAATATGAATAGGGCCTATTCTGCTATAACAACGTGATAAACGCGGCCGCAAGAAAACTTTTCAAGAAAACGTCTACTATAACCGCGCCCTTATAATAGTTATTCAGGTATGTGTGACACAAGTCATGGTTTTCTTTAATTTCATACCTATTTAAAGTGATTGCGCTGTGGTAGCCCGCGAAATTCAAATTTTCTTGCGTTTTTCGCAATTTTCGGGTCTGGGTAAAGTTGTATATTAATCAAAGTATGATTCGCGACATTAAGAACTATGTATTTACATAATTTTAACCATCAATACCTATCTCCAAGTTAGATTTCCTCCGGATTGGTCCGATTTCGGAATTTAGACTAATCCGGGGGAAATCTAACTTAGAAAGATGTATTGATGATTTTTATGGTTAAAATTATGTAAATATATAGTTTTCACTGTCCCGAATCATATTTTGATCAAGATATAACCTGACACTGACCTGCAAATTGCAAAAAACGCAAGAGAATTTGAATTTCGCGGGCTACCACAGCGGATCCCCCTTAACCCCTCGCACGCCAATTAGCAGAAACAATAGATTTTGTATTGCTATCTGAACACCTGGGTGTGCAAGCGACGTTTAATGCAATTTATCTTATTATACCTACCTACTTTACCTAATGTTAAAGCAAAATCGTGCTTATTATGTAGTAGGTATATTTTAATCAATTTTTAACCGACTTCTGAAAAAAGGAAGAGGTTATCAATATGTGTGTTCGGGCATAACTTCGTCATACAAAAACGGATTTACAAAATTATTTTTTGTTTGAAAGGGTATGTATACTCTCGAGGTGGTCCCATTGTCACCAAGTCGGAATCTGATGAGGGGATCCCATGGAAATCGAGGGAAACCCTCAAATTTTATAGGCACACCACCAATTTGGGTATTTTTTATAGTAGCTCGTGCATTTGCTCTCGGAAAGCACCATTTGGTGAAGTGGAACTGATGATGAAGACCACAGATGGCCACCGGAACTACTTAATTATTCCTAAGTATTTCACGGGTTGCGATTCAATTACTTTAATATGGTTGCTGTGTAATCTATGCCGTCAAAATGCATAATGGTGATGATGACTTCACCATGGAGCTCTAGTTCTCCTGGTCCTTACTAGGAGAACTCCTCAACAATTAACGTCCCTGCATCGGGAAAGTTTGTAAAAGGTGATGAGCAGTTGACATTGGGCTATTGTAACTTAGATAAATTATAAACTGACCCACTAAAAAGTGAAAAATAAAAACTTTTTTACAAAAAAAAAAAAAACAACCGACTTTCAAAAAACACTACAAAGTGGACAATAACTTTAATTTTGGAAGTCAGTGGCAAAAAACTAAAATACAGATCCAAAGACACCGACTTCCAAAATTAAAGTTATTTTTCACTTTGTAGTGTTTTTTTGGAAAACGGTTGTTTTTTTTTTTTGTAAAAAAGTTTTTATGTTATTCACTTTTAAGAAAACCATGTTATATGTAAATGAGAATAAGTTAGGGTGGTAAGTGTGATAAAAAGTTACACATGGACTCACGCTGTACGAAGATGAGGTAGTTCGACTGCTTAAAAAAGTATCGGCAGAGTGTGCAGCGACCTTAACTGCATCTTCTGCCGCTGTTGTAGCTCTCGTGTAGATGCTGATGATGATGATGTGCGATGCTTCGATTGTTCCGCTTTCTTGCCACCGCCGAAGCCAGAAGTAAACAAATTTTTCTGGAACGAAAAAGATACTTAGATAAAATATTACTATTAATATTGCACATTATTACTGAATTACTATAGGCAAAGATGTATTAATATTTATCTAATTCCCTACAATAGGTAATCGCTAAGTTATTATTATATAAGTATTAAATTATTTATTTCCACACAAACATCACGCCATGACAGGATTACACCCAATGCGATAGCGTGGTAATAAAATGAATCTAAACTGAGCCCGCGTTAATGAATTACACCCATTCCGAGAGGCCTTGTCCTAGCAATATTTGGTCAGTGGGTCGTCTTATGGGCTATATCAACAAACAAAAAGCAAGTGCGAAATTGCGCAGGCAGGTAACTTTATAATCCTACTACTTACTGGATTAACTTTAGTTTAAAATGTGTCATAGCTTAGCTATTGGAATGAAAAACAAAAGTTCATCGAATTCTGAGTAGGTATTATTTCTGATGGCCCACGTGAATCGAACGTAAAAATATCGCAGCGGGCTTTTATTGCGCACTGGATTTTCAACACTCTGTGTTGAGCCCAGCATTGATATCACAACAAAGCGCTTGCCAGCGCGTCAAAAAACCTACCGGGCCGGTTACCTACTCTACATCTACATTTCAATGGCGCTTGAAACAGCGAAACACAATATGGGGAACTCATTAGGAAAGGAAAATAACTACTTACATACCTATCGCTTCTGTTTACATATTATTTCGAAAATTCTATTGAAAAACACTATTATCACATTTTTTCAATACCTATTAGCCTTTGTAATTCCGGTCAATGGGTCGTCCTAAGATTTAAAAACATAATAATTACAAAAAATATTACTCACCGTTATGCCCGTCTGCCGACAAATCCACTGTATGATCACCAATCTATGATCCACTCAATCCAAGCGCTATTATGCGCAGTCTTTCAATTTGCGCCAGCTGAGACGCCATTAACAAATAATATTTCACGCACTTTGAAGTTTAAAATGCACTACAAGATTCCACGAATTTTTAGTGACTGACGCGACGCACAGATTTCATGTGAGCGTTCGTTTAATTTCGCTGAGGATCGGGAGAACTCGGTAGCGAGTGCCGGATGCGCAGAGACGCGGAGGTGTGGCCTAACCAAGTGAAGCATGATTTTATTGGCTCTTCATTATTAGAATGTGCAACCATTGCGCAATTTTAGAAACGATGGAAATTCAACCAATCATGCCAACGATACTTTCTTTCTAACACTGCATGCTGCGTCGTAGTTATAGTTATGTATAGGGTTTAGGTTGATGTGCTGGCGTCTGTACATGAGGCTTCGAGCATGATATGCCAAACTGGATGCATTCTCGTTAAAATTTTGCATCAATGTTTTAACTTTGGGTACATTATTCGGTTCTAGTTTTTTTTCAGCGGTGCAGAATAGTCTTCGCAATTAGTGTGTTCCCTAAATATGTGCTTAGGACTGTTTAAAATGTCAGTTTATAGATTTTTTATTTTGGCTGACAAAGGCAGGTTTTGAGCTGCCCTATGTCGATCTGCTGATTTAACGGCTATCCGTAAACGTTTAAGGCAATTACGTCTTCGTCACGTTCTAATTCCTTCAATAATTGCGTAATAAATTATTAGAACACTCAATTTTGCCTACGGTAATATTTGGATAGGGTTTACGTACTTTTCCTGAGTTAACGCCTATTAAGGCATCTACACCTGCCAACGATGAATAATTTGTGCGGTAGGATCGTTTACACCAACTTGCGTCTGCTGTCACGGGTATCTTTGGTATTCCAGTGGGAGTTTTTTCAGAAGCTAGAGCTCGTTCTTCAGCAGCTGCTTCTTTTATCGTATGTTAGGCGGTTGATTTCCACCAGGCATGCAGATTTTTATGACATTTGGAATAAATAATATTCTTCATTGTTGGCAAACTAACTGTTTAACTGTTTTTTCGTTTGAAGGAAGTTAGTGTATTTTATTTAACTACAAGTATGAAGGGCGGGGGGCTTCATAGGTAAATAAAATAGGTCGAATCTGTTTCAAAACCGAATCGGAGCACCCTGACTCCACGTATCTTTTGGCTGCTACCCCTAGCTAGAGTGTATATAAAAATGCGGAGGCGCGGAGCGAGAGCAGCCCCCGCCCGCTGTAACAAAGCTTAGGCGCGAACCGAAGCCGAAGCTGCAGAGGTAAGGGCGAAGGGGCTGCACTTCCCGCAGCGTCAGAAACGTTGCAGAAGCATGATAGCTAAAATTAAAACAAAGCTAACAACTGATTATTAAGCTGCTGTTTTCTACTTAAAATTATCCTTTGCTGTAGCTGCCAACCAACTATTTTTGCTACCGGCTTTAATTATTTTTTAATGCCAAATTCAGATTAATTTGTCGCCGCGTTAAATACATGCCTAAAATTATTACTTTGAAACAGTTGACATTGCCTGGGATTGGATTGCATTGATTGGGATTTCATTTCGATTAAAAAATAAAATCGATTTAGATCTAAGTTAAAGTATGAACTTCTCTAGTAACGTTAATAATTATAAATTCGTTCAAAATCAATATTTTATACTGCGTTCTGATAAAGCAAAGTTATAATTATAAAGATGATTATTTTATACTTCCCAATCTTTTAAAAATAAACTGATGATATCTAATAATTACATTAACAAAGTACTACATTTTGGTGAGCTCGTCTTGGGTCGAAATTCTGTTTTTTCTTAGTCCAACATGACCATGATCCTTTCAATCAATCAATCTGCCTAGCCTTTTTCCAACTATGTTGGGGTCGGCTTCCAGACTAACCGGATGCAGCTGAATACCAGTATTTTACATAGAGCGACTGCCTATCTGACCTCCACAACCCAGTAACTGGGTAATACGATACCCCTTGGTAAGACTGGTTGTCAGACTTTCGGGCTTCTGACGACCCGTAACGATTGTCATAGATCCACGAATGACAGCCGGGACCAACTGCTTAACGTGCTTTCCGAGGCACGGAGGAGTCTCGGTAATGTAAAGATGGACACCCATCCACGGACCAACCTCGGCAAGCGTAGCTTAACCTGATGGATCGACCCGTGCGGCTGCTATTACTTAGCCACGAGCTCCTCCACGAGACCATGATCCTTTCAAACCTCAAAATTATATTTTCGACACACCTTTGCCAATTTAGCAAAAGAAAGTGAAGAATGGTAGAGAAGTAAAATTGGACAGACTATAGTTATATACCCTTTCCAAAGAATTATTAATTTGACTACATAATCGTAAAAAGTTATAAACATTTCAAGTTGGTCCCGTGCGAAATGTTCTCAAAATGCCGTACAATAAGGCTGGGTATACATAGTGAAAAAAAAATCCGCATACGGACTGAAATCCGTGTCTATTTTTATTGAGTTATGTGTAAAGACAGCTTATTCCACATACGCCCATTAGAAAATATTTTTATTTTTACCCGACTACGGCGAAAAAAAAGAGTGTACATATTCGTTTCTATGTTATTTAAACTATTGAACTGATTTTAACAAGTGAGGCCATTAGAAAGGTGGCGACGGCCACCGATTACAAAAATTCTTACATTTTTAACCAACTTCAAAAAAGGGAGGTTATCAGTTGGACATTATAAATGTAATATTAGAAATGCAATACATTCACATACAAAAACACAACACAAGCATGACATGGCACCGGACGCGCGAGAGGTTAAAGGGTCTATAATATCTGACAAAAATACTCCTCCTTCGTATCTAGCGTCCATTTTGCTGTGTCAAACAAGTGAGCTAAGTTACTTGTGTGTATAACAACTTCACGTTTAATAGAATCAGATCCAAAGTCTATAATTTCTGAGTCTCCCATGATTATCTTATAATTATACTTCAGAATAGTAGAATCATAAGTCTCCATAAGCTCATAGCTTTTGACAGTTATAGGTCTACAAATATTCATACACGAAAACCCTTAAGGGGTCATTGTACCCCTCTACGAACAACTTTTACTATAGGATAAAACCTGCTATCACGAAACAAAAAAAAAACAGCTCGCATAACTCGTCAGAATGTATGGAACAGCTATTTATTCGCGACTTCAGACTTCATAGTAAAAGTTGTTCATAATGATGAGTACAATGACCCCTTAAGATATTTCGTGTATGAATAGATAGATTACATACATTAATTAGTTGGTCTTCGAGCACTGCCTGCAACGCCTTTTCCCGGCTGCTTTGACGGGAAAATGCCCTGTGTTAGTGCCAGGCACCTGACCCAAAGTGTGTGGAGTGTGTACACTGGTATTTGGTTAAAATTGGATCCGCCAACAACATTCGGAATTCTCTTTGCGGCATTTTGTGCATATGGCAGGATATGACATAAGCGTTGTGGATGGACACATTTAACAGCCTGCGAAACAGTTTTTTATACCAGACCATGTTCCTTATTCTTCACAGGGAATGCCTGCAAAAGTTGGTCTTTTTTGTCGACACCCCCATGGAAAGATCGTAATCTAGGACCACCTTGGGTTTATATTTATAGGTACCATATTTCTCGATCCCACCAATTTCTACCTTATGATAGGTTGAAATCAGTGAGACCAAGTTCGAATCCTTCCAAACCAATATAGACAGGTCATTGCTTTGACTGTGCGCTACCTCCCCTGCGTGCATAGTATGCACGCAGGGGAGGTAGCGCACAGCACCAAGAGCAGTATGCACTGCATACTGCTCTTGGTCTTGCTACGGAGACTATCGGGAACAAATTCCGTGTCCCGAGTCCCGATAGTGTCCGTCTTTTGCGCTTTTAATGTGCGGGATAGTGAAGGGGAGTTATAAAAGTTGTCCATAATGAGTGTATGGCCTAGATTTAACAGAGGACGAACCAACCTATAGACTATTTGGGACGTTGGCCCCTCTGGGTCATTGGAACCCCTTTCGACGTCATGCCCTACAAGTTGTTGCCCTTTTCTAGCATATACTTCAAACTTCCAAAGATACCCCGTTCTTGATTCACACAGCTCGTAGCTCTTTATACCTACCCTTGCAGCTTTGTTTGTGATAAGTTGCACAAAGTTGAGTCTCCCCTTCCACAGCATGAGAGACTCCTCAATGGCAATATTTAGTTCGGGTAGGTATAAACTACTGAACTTCGCATTGAGGTGCTCAATAACGGGATATACTTTGGCAAGTTTGGAGCCAGAAAGGATGTCAGTGTTGTCTACAAAATTTTTTGATCAGCAAAAACTTGTCGAAGGACATCATGATGATGGACTCCCGTAGTTCCTCAAGTACTTGGTTCTCAAACACAGTAACTTCCTTTGGATTGCGACGACTGCCGCGCTCAGTGTTTACGTAACTTGGTGTGTATCGCCCGTCATTGTGTTTCCTCGGACCGGTGTTTCAGAATTATCTTTCTTTGGGATAGTGCATGTGCATTCTGGACATATCTACCTGTTCTTGTAATCCTGAGTGAATGGCTCGTGAACACTGCATATATAACAAATCTATGATCACCTCATCACAGCCGTCAAACTTCTTATGGTTTTTTTTTACATATTCGATTGTATACGTATTTTGTATTAGTATTGTAGTTGATTTCTACGAGAGTGGTGTCCACCCTCTCCATTACTTCTTGCATGATATCTCTGAACACCGCACATAGTGCTTCAGCTGAAAAATGAATACATAAATAAATTATAAGAACTCACTATTTTGGTTATTTAAATTGATCCTCTAGAAACTTAGTATTGCAGTTGATTTCTACGAGAGTGGTGTCCACTCTCTCCATGACTTCTTGCATGATATCTCTGAACACCGCACATAGTGCTTCAGCTGAAAAATGAATACATAAATAAATTATAAGAACTCACTATTTTGGTTATTTAAATTGATATTATTTAAATTGATATTATTTAAATTGATCCTCTAGAAACTTAGTATTGCAGTTGATTTCTACGAGAGTGGTGTCCACCCTCTCCATGACTTCTTGCATGATATCTCTGAACACCGCACATAGTGCTTCAGCTGAAAAATGAATACATAAATAAATTATAAGAACTCACTATTTTGGTTATTTAAATTGATATTATTTAAATTGATCCTCTAGAAACTTATTGATCTAATGATAATCGCTTTTTAGGGTTCCGTAGTCAACAAGGAACCCTTATAGTTTCGCCATGTCTGTCTGCCTGTCTTTCCTAGTTTACGAGTAGAGGAAAAGGTGGTAATGTGGCCCCCTACTTTGGTTTTGAGACCTAATGTCAAAAATACTACTCTTATAAATCGACTGTATTACTGAACTTCGAAGTTTAAAATATCGATGTACTGTATTCATAAAGTTTAAAAGTACGAATTACGTTAGCTAGAAGGTACACTATGACGAATTACTCAATTGAGAATGTTCATAATCGCGATGTACGGAACTTCGAAAGTTTGCTATTACGAATTACTTAATTGAGAATTTTCATCATCGCGATGTACAAAACTTCGAAAGCTTGCTATAACGAATTAGGTACTTCATTGAGAATTTTCATCATCGCGATGTACAGAACTTCGAAAGCTTGCTATAACGAATTAGGTACTTCATTGAGAATTTTCATCATCGCGATGCAGCGATGTACGGAACTTGCTATGACGAATTACTAAATTTCGAAAATTTTGCGATCGCGATTTTAATATAATAAATAAAACCTGGAGGGTATCTCAAAGTATTCCGCAACGAACCTACCGTGCGGCTTAAGTCTATTACAATATTGTTATGATAATCAGAAGTGAAATAAATTAAAAATTAAAAAATAAAAATATCTATAATTCCCTTAAATTACACATAAACATAAACTCACGCCTTCTTCCCAAGGCCCCCAATGAAGAAATCGTGAGAGACAGACTACAGCACGCCACCTGCCACGATCCTTACATACTCCTTTTACCTCGTTTACGTTCATACATCTGGTTACACACGCACGCCGGTTGCGAGTACTACGCACCTGACCTTTAAAGAACATCACCAATAAGGTCACTATATGTCTTCCCAGGGCGTCCCCTCCCGGCGCTTTCGTTACGTTACGAAAAAAAAAAACGTAAAACCTTTATTTTTCTTTATATGTAACTAGGTAATACTTATGTAATTTTTTTATAATATTTTCTAATTAGGTATAAGTAGTCAAATTATATTACGTTCATACTTTGTTTAGAGAAAAGTGTTAGGTCCTGTGTCAGTGGAAGTCTTTCGGCTGTAATGATGAACTTAACCTCTATCAAATTTTAATTAAGTTTTGTCCTCACATCTGTACACATAAAAGCGAAATAGGTACTATATCAGAATCTCAATGATGAACATTCGCAATTTAGTAATTCGTTATAGCAAGCTTTCGAAGTTCCGTACATCGCGATGATGAAAATTCTCAATTAAGTAATTCGTTATAGCAAACTTCCGAAGTTCCGTACATCGCGATTATGAACATTCTCAATTGAGTAATTCGTCATAGTGTACTTTCTAGCTAACGTAATTCGTACTTTTAAACTTTATGAATACAGTACATCGATATTTTAAACTTCGAAGTTCAGTAATACAGTCTTATAAATCCAGTAAGTACTTTACAGTGTTCCTTACCTATTCCTCTATGCATACCTGTCTGTATGTCTTTCCTAGTTTACGAGTATCTAATTAGTAATTTATTCATGAAACAACAAAAAGCCCCCTTCTTAGTCCGCATTATTGTGCAACTACGGAACCACATTACTGCGCGGGGCCCGGCACGCACTTGGCTCATTTTTTTTAATTTCATATATGTAATTTTCATATTGAAAAGCTGAAAAAATATCCAATGGTCCTAAGTTTAATACGTTATCAACTAAATATATCAAATTATGGACTTTATGAGAAATATATTGTTCACCATACTTTTTTTTTTTTACGAAATACGCAAGTAATTCTTTGGCATAATCATTATGCATCACAGATAATTCAGTACTAAATAAAATTCTAATTGCACAACTCAGGCTGATCGTCCGTCTTCAATCAATCTGCCTAGCCTTTTCCCAACTATGTTGGGGTCGGCTTCCAGTCTAACCGGATGCAGCTGAATACCAGTATTTTACATGGAGCGACTGCCTGTCTGACCTCCACAACCCAGTAACTGGGTAATACGATACCCCTTGGTAAGACTGGTTGTCAGACTTTCGGGCTTCTGACGACCCGTAACGACTGTCAAAGATCCACGAATAACAGCCGGGACCAACGGCTTAACGTGCTTTCCGAGGCACGGAGGAATCTCGATATGTAAAGATGGTCACCCATCCACTGACCAACCCCGGCAAGCGTAGCTTAACCTGACGGATCGACCCGTGCGGCTGTTATTACTTAGCCACGAGCTCCTCATGATCGTCCTCGTCCGTCTTGTTCGAGCAATTAAAAGGCGTCGAAGATATAAACGGTCAGATTTAAGTTACTCAAATACTCCGCGGAGCCGATATTACCCATGTCTAAACTAAGTACCTAAAAAATTATGCATGATGAAATTCATAGAATTACACTTGCCTTGTCATGGCTGTTAGTGGAATTTACTGATTTTCCTAATTTTAAAATTAGGAAAATCAGAAATAGAGCTGGGGATTTTGTAATAAATACATAAGCAATCGCGCGAAAAAGTATGGATTTTGACGTAGTATATAAAAGTATATTATTTGACTAATATAAATACTATATGTAATACTATCCCATTTAAAGCACGTGATTCGTATATCTAAAATAGCACGATTTTGGAATAAAAGACACGTTTTTTTTTTCATTATAAATATCTTACAAGAACAATAAACGCCATTTTTATTATTTGAATTGTCACAAATAAATTCACAAGTCTTATCAAACTAAGAAATCATCATAAAAAAATGTATTTACGTGAAAAGTGTTTGTCCAAATGTAGGTTCAGTATGACTATTTATTATTTACTAATATTATAAAAAGGTAGTTTGTACCTTTGTATGTAATGTGGAATGGGTGATCTTCGGTACTGCTCATAAGTTTTTGTCAGTTTTGTTAACAGAGATGGTTTCGAGAAAAAAAAAATCTGGCACTTGATGTACAAGATATCATCATGATTTGTTTTCACACAATCTGTCAAATTTGTAATTATGACAGTTTTTTGACAAAGTTGCTTTTGGACAAGTAGATTTATTTCTTGTTCTGTACCTATACAGGGTGTAACAGAAACCTTATTGCTATCCTTATGCACTAAAGATAACATCAGGTATAGAATCACTGTACATAGTTTCAACTCAAAATAAAATACTCTAAGAATTGATACCAAATTTTCGGTTTCATTATGATTCTTAAATTCAAATCATAACAAACGTGTCACCGCACTGTGTAGGTCAATAACTTTCCACGTTACTTGCCAATATCAGGATAAATCTCTTCCCGCCTAGTATCGTAGTAGCCTACCGCAGGCGGTGTTCTTTGTCGGCACGAACTTACGAAATAAAACATGCCGCCGCACAGTGGATCGACGGCATACAAGCAAAGGGACATAGGCAACTCAAAAATACATGTGTCAGTTTATGAAAAACAAATCATTACATCGTATAGGCCTACTTATAAGCTGTAAAAAACCTATGAAGCATTTTCTTATCGGAATCTTATATTGAGAGCTATGGCACCAAACGTGATTTTTTTGTATGGGAAACGGCATAAAAAATAGTATACCTTCTGAGTCCCTTCGCGTTTCGACTTGATTTTTTTATATGGTAATAAGACATATATTTGCTACATTTTCTCCAAACAAACATGGTGCGCCACTCGCACCCCTTATGAAGTACAAGCGTTGACCGATGTTTTCCTTATTATCTACAAATTGATTCATAAGTTATTATTTCGATTTGTGACCTGAATTTATCAGTACCTGATAAATTCAGGTCACAAATCAGGCAAGTCAGGCCATAAATCTCTGGAAACGATTGTGTTAATTAATACAGTACTTGTTAAATTTATTAACTATAATTTTTTCACCAGAAGAAACAGATTGCAGGACCACGCCAATTCTTCGCACTAAATCAACGTCAAGTCCAGTTATATCAGCAGTCTTTTCTAGATCTTGAAAGAATCTTCTAGCCGAGTTCCTGTTGTTTTTTGTCCCACTGCCTTGTTTTACAACGTCTACTAACAAACCAGTTTCTTTTCTGAATCTGTCTTGAATTTTCTTTTTTCTTTCGTCTACTGAATGTTTTGCATCGTCTCCTCTTGATTGCCAGTATTTAATGTCTAATCTATTATGTTATATGAAGCAAACATTCCATCGCACGAATCCATGCATGAAGGCTGCTCAATCCATATTTGTACATATCTTCATTCACTTTTTTTCTGTACTAATTCTATGTTATTCATTTCCTTCGGACGCGCCTTGCACAAATCACAAACTGCTGCAGAAGTACCCGAGATGTAAGATGCTACCTTACCATCTATCATCCTCAAGAGCAATTTATGCTCAATATTTGCGTTTTCGTAATTTAAGGGTCTTAAATTTTCAATTTCATTTTCTATAGCAGCTATTTCGTTTTTGACATTAAACTCACGTCTCTTTCATGAACTTCCACATAATTGGTCGTTAAGACGTTGAGGAGGGGCGTTGGTTTTGCCAAATAACACATCCATCTTCTGCTGTGAGCTTCAAGTACAAGACTTGCCATGAAAACACTTTGTAAATCTGAATTTGAAACATCTGATTTTTGTTGATACACGCTTTGGTTTGAGGCTCCATCAAAACCCCATTTGCTTATAAGCAGAAGTTTACTTTGCCAACAGTTTGGCCCAAAGACTGAATAATTCTCTTTACAGTTAAATCCAACAATGCTTTTGATGTTATTTTAACCGAGGTTCCTGTTATAGTTATAGCACTTCCGTCATCAGGGTAACACTTTACTTCTCTTCTTGAATTTCATAATAACTAGGATATTTACAAATTCCTTCTTTTTCACTGAAATCTCTTAGTGTTACTTAAATAGCGAAACTTTGATAATCACAAAGTGATAAATAATGCTAATGCTTTTAAGGTTGATATTTCTTTCATTTCTCCAATGAATAAATTGTTTCACTTTAGAAACTTGGTCTGGGTTTTCCATAAGTTATTGCCGTATTTCAGCAACATCTTTTTTCCAGACGATTTAAGGCTGGTTTGAGCTGAGAAGACAATTTCTTCCGTACTGTTGATGCTGCAAGGTGATTCTGTGCGTCTTCTTTTTTGTTTATTTGATAGGTATTCGAAAGATTTGCGGGTGTCTATCGAAGTTGACGTAGATGCGTCGGAAACCCGACATACCGGGTCCATTGTAATATTTGTAAAAGAATCGGATGTTGTCGCAGCTGGTTCTTCAGACGACTCATTCATACCTTCTTCTGTTAGAGCACAATTCTCTTTCCAATTTTCCGGCCATTGAATGTCTGTCTGCAACCAGGAAGAATTCTTCTTCATAAATTTTTCCTGGCTTCTTGAAGATTTTGTCCACTTAGCAAAGATCCGATAACAGAATTTACGGCACCAGTCTTTTACTTCTTTATCAACACTCACTTAACTGAACATTACAGTTTGTTCTTAAAGATGTATATATTAGACTAGCTTTTGCTCGCGGCTTCGCCCGCGTGGATGTCGGAAAATATCCCACGGGAACAAAAATCCTTCCTTATTCCTTGACAACATTATAAAGGAAACCTCTGTGCAAAATTTCAGCTTTATAGGTTCAAAGGTTTGGGTTGGGTCAGTCAGTCAGTCAGGACCTTTCTTTTTATATTTAACATAGCTTCTGCCCGTGACTTCGTCTGCGTAAAATTTCTTGTTCCCCCGACCCACCCCGGCGCATCGCATTACCTGCCTGCGCTAATATTTTCGCTGAGCGTTCTTTCAGACTTTTTTCTTTTTCCTTGGCACCTAGGAGTCCTAGAGAGAGTGATGTTAAACATGAATTTAACCTTCCTTAAGAATTGGGCTATCAAATGCAAACATAATTATTAAAGCCCGACTGATAGTTCCAGAGATTTGCACGTTCAAATGAACAAACAAAAGTGTGTGTGTGAGCTCCGACGCACGACTGGAGTTTACTGTTTTTTGTGCCGTTCCGAGTTTCTGGCTGTCTATTTTTCGGTAATTTCTGTCGGGCTGGGTTTCTTCAATGAATCAGTGCTATATAAAAAGCAACTTTAAGGTGTGAAGGCACTCTTCCCGCTTTCACTCCGTCCCCATCAAAACCCCTCTCACTGTCCCATATCATACCCCTCACCACACCCTCTCCATCCTTCTCGCGCCTCTCACTACATCTCTTTCCCGCTAACCTCCCCTTCACGCTCTCACCCTTTCCCATACCCCCCAACCGATTTCCCCTCCCCTCTATCATCACCAACTCCTGCCCTCCCCTCTTCCCTTCTCCACACCCTCCCCCCTCACTGCGCCCTCCTATCCCTCTGCCCCTCCCTCCATCATCCTCCCCTACCCCTCCTCACCACCCCTCCCCCTCTCTCTCACCACACTTCCCTCTTACCATCCCCTCCACTTCCCCCCCCCCCCTTCAACCCTTCCCTATGTAAACTTTATTACTTGCTTAGGCAATTATTTGTGACCAGTAAATGAAAAAGATTGTTCATATAAGTAAACTATATTCCCTGTTTTCACCCCCACATGGATGGCATTTTAAAAAATCGTTTGGGATATTTTGTAACTTCACTGAAAGATTATAAATTTACACCAATTTTCGAGTTAATCAAGCCCCGCAGTAAAACCTGCCCTGTAAAGTTGACAACCTCTTATCACCCCCTTAGGGGTAGATTTTCGAAAAACCCTGATACACGTTATTCTTAATTTTTGGTCATAGGTATAAATACTGAGTTTCGAGTTAATCGGACCGCGCGTTAAAATTCCTCCATACAAACTTTGACAGCCCCCAATTCCTCCTGAGGGGGTAGTTTAGGAAAACTAAAAACGGCAATCTTTATAATTTATGTAGATAAATATTCACGCCAAGTTTCAAGTCTATTACCTCGAGGAATAAGATTTTTTATACAAACTTCCATCCCTTATTTTACCCCTTTAGAGATGGAATTTCCAAAAATCCTTTCTTAGTGGATGCCTTCACTCTATAAGGTATCTATGTGCAAAATTTCAAGTCTCTAGGTCCAGCGGTTTGGGCTGTGCGTTGATATATCAGTCAGTCAGTCAGTCAATCAATCAGTCAGTCAGGACTTTGAATTTTATATATATAGATTATAGTCCCGGAGATCACCACCATCACGTAGAGAAACGTAAAGGTCGAGGTAAGTAACGAAACCAGGGAAAGACATAATGACAACACTCAGATGAGGATGTTACAACTGATGCTGAAGTGCATCAGTTGTAACATCCTCATCCGAGTGTAAGTATGTAAGTAATGCACGTATTTATATGGTTTAAAAATTGGTACTAATGAGAAGGATAATTATTACAAAAGTATAATTTTCAATTAGTTATTGATCGATTCTTTGAAAATTTATGTTTATTTATTTAGGTTATGTTCGACATTAAAGAAACATACCTTTTAGAGAGATTAGCTAGTGATAAGAATTACAACGAAAAGGTCATTAATACACAAAAGGTGAGGTAATCAGGAATTATAAGGGGGTCTCAGGTAATGAACTCATTAGGTGTAATAAAAATCGATTTACAGAATTTAACAAGAATCGATTGTTAGGTGGTCAACAACACAATCGTTTCAAGAGATTGGGTGCAATAAAACGTTTTCTGATAATCTATTATCAGTGCACCTATGATTTTTGACCTGACCAATTTATCAGTAAGTCACCACTGAAGTGAGATTTGGAGATAAAATATTTCGAAATAATAACTTATGAATCAATTTGTAGATAATAAGGAAAAAATCGGTCAACGCTTGTACCTCATAAGGGGTGCGAGTGGCGCACTATGTTTGTTTGGAGAAAATGTAGCAAATATATGTCTTATTACCATATAAAAAAATCAAGTCGAAACACGAAGGGACTCAGAAGGTATACTATTTTTTATGCCATTTCCCATACAAAAAAATCACGTTTGGTTCCATAGCTCTCAATATAAGATTCCGATAAGAAAATGCTTCATATGTTTTTTACAGCTTATAAGTAGGCCTATACGATGTAATGATTTGTTTTTCATAAACTGACACATGTATTTTTGAGTTGCCTATGTCCCTTTGCTTGTATGCCGTCGATCCACTGTGCGCCGCCGCGCCGCGCCGACAAAGCGATTGCGCGCGCGCACAATAAACCATACGAGTCATGTAGAATCAAAGGTAGCTAAGTGCCTCTATGTCAAATTTTCAGGAACTGAAAAACAAACGTATTTCTAATTTAAGAGTCAGGGGTTTTCATACTCTGAGTTTGTGGATGGGAGAATCATATTGGTTTTCATTTCAGTTTTGCGAAGATTTCCTGCTGTACCTACAGGTACAGCAGGAAAATCTTCTGTGTTTAAATGCAGTTCTCCACGATTAAGCACATTTTCAACAGTCTTGGATCTCTTCAAAATGAATCTCTTGCATTAACTTATTTTAAAAGGCCATCTCGCAGTCGGTTTAAGAACATCTTTTGCGGCACTCCTGAAGTCTAACATTTGAATGTCACGCAATTTTGTAACGGTTGCATGTGTAGCAATGATGTCTATGTAATCTTCAGGTCGAATGATTACTTCTTGTTTTTTAAGTACTTTTTCAATGTTTCCGAAAACTCGGTATGGCGGCATGAAAGAATGCCCAGTAATTGGGAAAACGACTTCAATTTTTTTCAGCGACATGTTGTCGAGAAGCCATCTTGACAGCATACATAGCAATATACTATTCTTGTTCTGCCCGCCACATCCGTCAGCTACAAGGCGAACAGTACTAATTCCTTCAAAATTAGTTTTATTTAAACGGTCGTACACTGCAGAGGCTAAAACAAACCAACAACAACAAAATACAAACCTTACAAACAAATACACAAATACAAATACAAACAACTCACACAAATACATAAAACAAACCACACACAAACCAACAAAACACAAACAAACAAACAAACAAACAAACAACAAATAGCAAACCTTGAATGTCAGAATGGTTATTAATTATTTATTGTTTATGAAAGTATTATGTATATGTGTAAGGGAAGGATTTCATAAATAAAAGCACAGAAAGACAAGACTAGATAGGTATTTATTACTTCAATCAATCTTGTCAATAATTATTCATCTTTAATGAGAAAGCTATTTGTCCGTTCGCAAAACTAGGTCTTCGTGGAGAAGAGCGGACAAGAAACTCCACGGAAATTTATTTTTTGAACTATTTTATCACACATTTCTTATATTTCCATAAATTATAGTTATCTCAAACAGTTAATTATATCTCTTGGACAATGGTCCAAGAGAACTCAGAATAATAGCATTACTTGAGCTACAATATAAAATTACATAACTTACGTGACACCTGGTAGGTCTATTTCACATCACAACGGCACTAGCCACTTGAACATCCACCGAGCAACTGCCTCGAGAATGTTGTGGGTGGTTGGATGTTTTTGGAAATTCGTTATCTGTCCACAAATATGCATAAGTTGTGTCTTTATTCAGGTGATCTTTAGAAGAACCCTGAACAATCGTAAAATTGTAAAGATATATTAGTATGCGCTCTGGTCAGGTACTTTGGGTAAGGGATTATTTTTTTGACAGTCAAATGAGAAAGTAATCATATCTTCTGATTTTTCCTGAAGCAATTTAAAGAATGCTTTTGCCCTGAGCTTATGGACTCTTTTTTCGATCATGAGGTGTTTCTTTTTTTCTTGGTCGTTTTCCATTTTTATTTTCCCATCCAACTCAATGCACTTCGAGCAAACATCTGATCTCGGATTACCGAATCCTAAATTGAATCTTGGTTGAATATTGCACGAAAATAAGACTTCTTTACAACAGATTGAGGATTTTCGGTTTTGAACATCTTATAAAGTTTGTTTATACTCAAATCGCTGTGCAGATATTTTCCCTCTTGTGTTGCAGATCGACAGTAATGTGATTCTATGCATTTTACTTGTCTTTAGTATACGACGCTCTTAAATGAATAGTCATTCTCCCTTACCTCTCCTCTAACCTCTCCTATCATGGGATGGACCATTACGACCAACAACTCCTCTTCTCCGGTGGCTACAACTACTTGCTGTAGGGTAAGCCTATGATTCTTTGGTGAGCAAGTTCTACACCCCTTATTCTTCTCTGGAACAGTTTAGTTAAATACTATCCATAGCCTCTGGCTGTCATAAGACCCTTATTTTGATAAGTGCTTATCAGTCTCACATTTGTTCTATAACATCTACCACCTCTATATATGGAGGGGAGACAGTGGAATTACAATATCCCTGCTTACACTAATGTTGATGATAGTATACTTAGATTGTGAATCCATCACCGCCTCAGTTTTGAGCAGCAAGCTGTAATATGGCCCTTCTCTGTTTGCTTATACTCCGAGTTAATAGTTCCTGCATCTCAATCTGTGTTTCTCTTTGCTTTCTATAGCGCCTGTATAAGTAGAAAACCAACACACTTACAACAATTATGACAACGATAATAACCAAGGAAATAGACTTTTCAAAATTCATCCTCCTGTCGTCGAAATTTGCGAATATTTCCATCTCTTTCTCCTTCCTCTTAAGTACCTCCATGTCTTTATCTAGATCTTTCCAGTATTGGATCTTGAAATAAAACGAGCGTTTTCACTTGAACAGATCAACTAACTGTGTTTAATATAGGAATGAATGCCACAAAGTCACATAGAGAGTGACCACAGATAAAATATACATAACGCATATTCTACACTAGATGTACTTACATCATCTGTACTAGTCTTATTTTTATATAAACTAACACCCCCACTATATAAAAATAACAACATAAACACAAACTTATTTTTTAACTAAACCAATTGCAGTAACAAAAGCTTGATGTTTAATTGAAGTTAAACTTTTGGTCAACAAATCAGCTGGCATGTTAGCGGTACATAAAACTGAACATCAACAAACTTTTGTGCAATAATTTCTTTACAAAAATGAAATCTTATATCTATATGTTTAGATTTATTATGGAAAACTGGATTAAGCAACAATTTCTGAGCACTTTGATTGTCATTGAACACTACTATAGTATATATATTAGCCAAAAATCTAAAAGGAGAAAAGATTTAGTTTCCCAAATTCCTCAAACAAAAACTAGATTTGCAAGCAGGCAATTTTATAAACGTTCGGGACAACTGTACAACAGAATTAATAAACATGTGTATGTAAGTACATAATAAAAATTACCGAGACTGTAAAAAAAGTATAATAGACTGGATAAAACCACTTACCTACGAGGAAACCGAGGCACTTCTGGAACACGGTTAGTAGCCGAAACTCATTAAATATACTATAATCTAATACACCACACCCAACACACCACACATGCACACCACACCACACTACACTACACTACAACACACACATCACACGACACTATCACTACACCACACACACACCACACTACGCTACACCACACCACACATTACTCCACATACAACAACAAGAAATTGTGATAGGTATCTATTGTTAGTACTTAATTTAATTTATCAATTTAATTTAATTAATTTTTTAATAATTTTAATTATGATTTTCATTTTCATTTTTTAATAATATTTTTTAACACGTTGACTGCCAGCCCGGTCACCGGTGACCGGACCCCGTCTTGTATCCACGCGCCGTGTTGGTCACCGGTGACCTCAACACAGACCTGCACCCTAATTGCGTAACACAGTTTGTTTCTGAAATAGATTCCAAATTTAAACAAACCCCTGTCGTTTTTGACTATTACATTTGGAATTGTGACATAAAAAATTACCCGACCGATAGGAATTTTATAGAGATGTACTAACCAATTGCTCAAAATCTGTTTCGATGAAGCGTTTAGTTTCATCATATAGGAATTATTTGTTTTCGAATTATTGTGCTAAAATCTATTTTTGTTTTAATTACAACTGATGGTCTACTAATGCATATAAATGAAAACGTTCAATGATTGCCGAAAAATTAAAAACCAATTTTTAAAACACTTTCTACCAAAAACTACCATATTTGAAATAAGTAACGAAACGTTTTTCTTTTCACGTTTTTGTTATCTGTGGCCAATGAAAAAATCATAGAAAAGCAGTGTTGTCAACTTATTGGAATCTCCACTGAAACGGGGGGGTTTCGCCATCCCTACTGGCGGAGTAATTTTGCTTTTAGTGGATGGTGGTTTTGTGATAATAATTATAATTTATCCAAATCTGTTCATTCGTTTAGGAGTTATGTGATATCCCACTGGATATCAAAATGAAGGGTTTTAAAGGGTGATTACAAAAATATATACAACTTATAGTGTTTAAAAGTAATTCGAAGTGACAAATCGAATATAGAAGACAAAAAAATTTCGAACTCCACAATATGTCATCCCAAATCCGCCATAGCCAGTGACACTCGCGCCACCAAGGCAAATTTAGAGACGTATAATTTATCCAAATCCATTCATTCGTTTAGGAGTTACGAGGGAACAAAGAAACGGACATACATACATACATAGTTACATACAGGTCAAATACATAACCCTCCTTTTGAGCTTCGCCGCAGTCGGGTAAAAAGTTGTCTAGTTTATTTTTGGTAGTGTGAAGAATCGCCGCTAGTGGACTCACGAAAGAGAAGTTGGCAACACTGATAAAGATTAAACTGCCTTGAATAATAAAATAAATTTTTCAACATACAAATTATTTATTAATAAAGCACAGAGTACTTTTATGTAAAGGAACCATGGGCCTATGATGAATAAGACGGCCCACTGACCTAGTTCTGGAACATTTGTGGCTTATAGTGACCACGTTAGGATGTATCTACATATTGTGGAGATTTCTCTGGTCAAGAACTAGCGCTCTGTTGATGATGCAGAGGGCTTTGTAGTGGGTGCACTAAGACTTGAGTCTGTTTTGCTCAATAGCGAAAACTACCTATTACTATTTCGATATCGGCACTACCTACAAGTAAGTAAACCAAGAATAACGTTTGTAGAAGTGTACCTTCGTACACATCTCATGCTGTAGGTACATTATTGGTCTGTCCACATACGGACAATCATTCCTTTGTTGCGTAGACACAAGCACCTTACGTGATGTACTTTTTTATATGTCCATGAGTGAGGTTAACTATTTTTTGTGGTTAAAATAATTTATTAGGTGCATAAGTCTGTCAACCTCACATAATAGCTACTCAAATAATTGTTAATTGATATTTTTGGACATAAGTAGATGCTATAAATTTACTATAATAACCACTAAGTAATCAAAATAACAATTAACTACAAAACATTGGTCATAATATTTTCACAGACGGTGCTAGCTGAAAATACAAGAATGGAACACTGCCCACCCACATCAATCTAATATAGGAGGGATTTTGAAAGAAGAAGTTGATGGCAAGGCACGAATATTATTGAACATGGATTTTTTATAAAAATCATTGAAGGTACCCAAGCTTTTTGACACATAATTATTGAAACAAGTGTAGCAACTTACTAAGGGAGACAGGACACTTGATCCCTTGGGTGAACTTTCTACATAGTCACATTACACTATAGGTACACCCAACTAATGTTTTAAAGGATCTGTGGATGGGTGACCATTTTTATATACTTACAAAGATTCCTCCGTGCCTTGGTGAGCATGTTAAGCCGTTGGTCCCGGCTGTCATTTGAAGATTTTAGGCAGTTGTTACAGGTTGTCAGAAGCCCGACAGTCTGTCAACATCTTACCAAGGGGAATCGTATTACCCAGTAACTGGGTTGTGGAAGACTAGGCCGGTGGCTTTTGGTCCAGTCCTGGGCTGATAAAGGCATAGTTGATATGCCTAGTTTGCCACATTATAATTATTCAAGTACTTTATTCAAGCAGAAATAATGTGATTTTGTTTTCAAATTGTAGGAGAGTTCCCGGTGCGTTTCACCTACGATATGAAGGCAGCATAGATGTTGCCCGTTGCTGCTATACATGACATCACTGCACTGCTCCTCTGCAACTACTTCATTTTCAAAGTACAAAGTCCCTTCGGGGGTTATTACTAGAAAAGTGCTATTACAGCGTAGATGAATTCATAAATGATATTTTAGTTGTATATATTGTAATATTCTCAAATTAAATTTTGACATTTGAATTTTGACTTTGTAATTAAGTATAGATTACATTTTGACATTTTAATTAAAATTTAATTCAAATTGACATTGTAATCTCGTTCTTTGTTTTTTTTGTATTTGTTTGTCTAGTATGACTAATTTTGTACGCCACAAATGGCAAAACATGTAGCTACCTCACATTAATTATAAGACCTGTAAAATTTTACTCATGTTTTACAAAATAAATATATATCTTGTATCTAGAAACTGAAGATTTTTCATAAAACATTGTCATTATTTTAGAAAACTGTTGAAGTCGTTCACAACAGCAATATAAACATATTATTATGATATTGTGTTAATTGATAAGTGTAAACTTTAATTATAAAGTGTTTCATTATGAACTAAAGGTAATTATAATTTGATATTTTATGAAGTGTTTAAGAATTGAGTACACACGGCTACACATCAAGCTATACATTTCCAGTATACACTGACATCTTATTGTAAGGAAATCCTATACAATGCGACATTAAGCTTATACTGGCAATGTATAGCTTGATCTGTAGCCTTGCTTACCTAGTAGGTACTTACTAGGTTTATCAAAATAAAGAAGTGATTATTCTAGTGTTTAGAAAATAGTGATGTTTAGCTAAATTAACTGTTATTCATTACTTTCATTGTGTATAGATAAATAGGTAGAAATAAAATATGGTAGGTACAAAAAACTGTCTTATTTATTATCAATACAATTACAACCACTGACGAGTGTTTAGACATGGGCAAAAAGAATTGGAACAAATATTTGTAGAGTAAGTAAGTTGAAATTTGGCATTTTAAGGCCCTGCACGTAGGTACTGGCGCACCGGCGGTGTCTACGGTGATTAAAACGCATGCGTTTTTCTCACAGCAGTGCGCGCACTTCAAAGACATTCCATACTTCACAGATGTAGTTAAGCCTGACACCTGCAATTTATAAAGAAAAGAACATAAGTACTTAAATCCTTATCCCTTAATTCAATGCACTATCTATCAACTTTAGAGAACAACAATATTCTGCTACCTATAAACAACGATTATGTGCCTTACAAGTACTGATGGATAGAGCCTTGACTAAAAAGTACACAAACAAAGTTATTTGATAACAGATAAAAGGTGGATGAACCTATGATATAATTATACAGGGTGTACCAGAAAGGGTGGTCAAATTTAAGGGTGTGGTACAGATCATCAAACTGAACAACTTTCTCCAAGGGACCAACAACATAATCGAGAAAAAATTAATAGCTGTCCGATTCAAAACTTCAATACCTACTCGACCCAAATGTATGGGACGGCTGATATTATTTTTTCTCGATTACGATGTTGGTCCTATGGAGAAAGTTGTTCTGTTTTATGGTCTGTACCACATCCTTAAATTTAACCACACCTTTCTGATACACCCTGTATATTGCTAATTATTGTGGTAAGTACCTTTCAACCAAAACCAATTCAGTGCAAAGGGCTCCATAATAAACAAACAATCATCTTCCTGCCCTTATCCCATGTGACTTGGGGTCGGCGCAATATGTTTAAATAAACTAACAATAAACATTAGAAATAACTCTCAAGTAGGTACCTAAACTACCATAATATTTAGAAAACCACCATCAAGGCTATTGATTTTGAGGATTCACACAGGACATCATAAAAGATACACATTTATAGTCCACAATAATGACTTGGATACATAGGTATATTTAAAAAAAATTAGATAGCAGGTACCTACTTATGTACTTGGATATTATTCTCAATAGGTACCTACTCAATACTTTTATTGCATTCCATAATTATGTAGGTATTCTTATCTATCTGCCTAGCCTTTTCCCAACTATGTTGGGGTCGGCTTCCAGTCTAACCGGATGCAGCTGAATACCAGTATTTTACGTGGAGCGACTGCCTATCTGACCTCCACAACCCAGTTACTGGGTAATACGATACCCCTTGGTAAGACTGGTAATCAGACTTTCGGGCTTCTGACGACCCGTAACGACTGTCAAAGGTCCACGAATAACAGCCGGGACCAACGGCTTAACGTGCTTTCCGAGGCACGGAGGAATTTCGGTATGTAAAGATGGTCACCCATCCATTGAACAACCCCGGCAAGCGTAGCTTAACGTGACGGATCAACCCGTGCGGCTGTTATTACTTAGCCACGGGCTCCTCCTGTAGGTATTCTTATGTGGTAAAGTTATAATTAGATCATGTGGAGTCTGTCGGGCACAGCAAATCTACTTAGCAAACTACTATATTAGGTATAGTAATGATGTGGGTATTTATCTATTGAAAGATATAATAATAATTAATTTCAGTTGCCTACTACTTTCTTTATTTTAGTTTGTTGTTTTAATTTGCTAAGAAATATTCATAAAGGTAGGTTGTAGGTATGTATGTATGGCAACTACATTTATTGGTGCCTTACCTACTTATATAATTTGTGTTCACCAGTAACAAGAAATATGTGTGTAACATTGTTGCTGTGCCTAACATTTTGAAGCTCAGACTAATTGCAAAACCAGTAAAGCGCTGTCAACAGTGATGTGAGGCCTCACATTTCAAGTATCCTAAACTTGTGCACTTACATAGGAAGGTGTAGTATTATTGTAGATTGGTGTAAATATGTGCATGTAAGAACACTCTTACATGCACATATTTACACCAATCCAATCCAATCCAATTTTATGTACGGAACAAGGTGTAGTGTTGCACATGCTACACTGTATTGTATGCAGTGCTATAATGTCTTGATTTTTTATTTAATCTGAGCTTTGCAGACACCACATTTAATGTTCAACAATAGAAATATTGATATTACCTACCTTGAACAGACAATGATGTGGAAATTGATCTATGTAAGTATGGTGGTATGTTTTCTGGATTGCCACAAGAAAAGAGAGGCCTATGCCCAGCAGTGGGTGAAGGCGGGTTGTGGATGACGATGATGATGGTGGTATAATGCGATTTGCATTGTATGTATGTTCATCAGTCCTTACATAATACATTGACATAAAATGCTTCAAACTGTGCTTTTTTTGTTGTTCCTATAAATATTTATTGCTTTTTTCAATGAAGCCCTGAAATAAAATGTTATTTCTTTAAGCACATTTTTTGAAGACACTTAGGTACCATGTTTAAAGTTCGTTGTTTGCTTGGACTTTTTTGCTTTGTAATAATTAGATCAGGCGGATAACAGTGTTCATGGTGTTTCATAACCATAATTTCTTCATTATGATATAGGTAAGTTTTGGAATGGGCAAGTATCTTCACTTTCTGAGCTGACCAACTCCGTGCCTGTTAATGGTTTAATAAAATTCAAATAATGCTTTGAATTAGCCAAAGAAAATACTTCCTCACAAAGCCTTAAGAGTTGAGGCACTTCTCAAAAGTCTGCGGCTTATAATAAGCTCATCTTTGAGGCGTTGCTCTTCCGCGCTAAGCAACAAAAACCTCGGTATTATTATACCATAAATATTGATTTAGCGTTGCAGGCAATCGCGGTTCTACACAAAAACACATTCACTATTTATCAAGAAGATGTTCACTTACATAATTTCGTAACAATTATGTATATTTTATGAGAAAATCGCAAACAAATTGCTAAGAAAAATGATTGCGGGCACGACGTTGCCTTCTGTTTCAAAAACGACTGCTCGTAAATTTCAAACAAACTTCCAGCTGTCAAAATAGTTTTACAATTCGAATATAAGCCCTTTTAGTAGCTTATCGTTCACTCTTTACTGTCTTCAAACTCCAAACCACGATTGGAGTTGGTTACACACGTTAACGTAGCTTCGCAATTCGAAAGACATGAATTTAAATAAACTGCGGTAGAAGCCAAACCAACTAGTCTGAATAGGATGACGAAAATGTGTTTCGCAATTAGGTAGCTGTTTTTGGGCAGAATTATTACGCCGGTGGCCACGTTTATCGTACATTTAGTGTATGCAAGTGACCGGAGCGGCGCTGTAGACTGTTACTACAGCGTGGTTTCGGCGTGTTTATGAAATTGTGTGAAATGTGGGACAAAAATGAAGAAAGTGAGTGAAAAAACATAACCGTCATAAAAATCAAGGATTTATTTTTCTCAATGTTTGAAATATAAGTAAAACACAAGTAATTAGGCATTCTAAAATACAAATTAAACGAAGCGATGGAACTTATTGAAACAAGTTAAACAAAAATATGGTTCATTTGGACATTCTTTACAAAACGTTGCTACTTTCTTTGTTTTATTTTTGGCTGATTTTGAACCGTACATTGCCACACAGTTTTTGTAACATTCTGAACAAAATCGTCTAGTGTTTCTTACGTTACCCTCCTTTTTCAATAATTGATGTTTCAGTCTTTTTGGTCTATCTATTCTTTCAGGTTCTGCGTCCTTTCCTGCATCAACTAAATACTCCACTAACTCTCTTCTAAACTGTACTATACTTTCACTTTTTTTTTTTTTTTCGTTATACATAATCCATGCATTAACAATAGCTGTATTCAATATAAGTTCTATTCCTAATTTTTTATACCATTTAACCGTTTTACGTAGTGGCGAGGAATATGCGGCCATTTGATCGCTCATATCAACTGCGCTTTTTGTTTTGTTGTAGGCTAAAACCATTCTTGGTTTGCGAATTACTTTACCCTTTTTAGTTATTTTAGAAAATCCTTTAGAATGTTTCGTGGATAACATCAGCACATCTCTTTTGTCCTTCCACTTTAATACGCATATTCCTCGTTCATTCTCCCTAGCTATTACTTCGCCAGGTTTTAATTTGGAGTCTACTACCGCTTTTGGCAAACCTCTTCTATTTTTCCTCAGAGTACCCACCAAATGGGTGTCCTTATCAAGTAGTTCATTGGCCAGCTCCAAGCTTGTATACCAATTGTCTGTTGCAAGTGTGTGACCACAGCCCAGTATGTGCTCACAAAGAGACATTACCACTCTTGTGGGTGTGGTATTCACTACTTCATTATTTTTGCCAGCGTATAGTTCCAATTTGCATGTATATCCTGGTAATGTACAGAGTTTGAATAACTTCATACCATATTTGTGCCTCTTGCTTTTGTTATACTGTCTAAAAATTATGCGACCTCTGAAAGGCACTTGGCTTTCATCAATACAGATATTTCCTTAGGTGCATATATATTTTTAAAAGTTTTGTTTAAACTATCTAAAAGAGGTCGTATTTTGTAAATTCTGTCAGACACATCAGCCGTATCATTATTCGTAAAGTGCAGTTTCTGCAATAGTAATTCAAATCTGTTTCGGCTCATAACAGATGCAGCAAAGGTTTGCCCAAAAACCCTGTCGGTGCTCCAATAAAGGTTTATTTTAGGTAGTTTAACTAGTCCCATATACAAGATTAATCCGAAGAACCGTTTTATCTCAACTTTTGTGGTTGGTTTCCAGTTATTTGAGCGAGACGAAGGCTTTGCACTAGGTCCTTGTTGCTCTGCAAACAAATTGGTTTGAATAGCAATTTCTTCGAAAATTTCATCCGGTACCATCAAGCTAAAATATTCTCCTGGAGCAGCATTTCGAAGTTGCGAAGCAAATGGTTGTCTCATACCTGAAAATGAAACAAAGATACACCTTATCATACGATTTAACATACAAATATTAATATAGAAACTTTACCGACCGACCGAACAACCCGACCGATTTATATGTATAAAATATACAAATACAAAAAATAACCTAGGAATCAAACCCGGTAGCGCTCATAGATCTGTATAGCGTCTATTACTATTTTAAAATCGTAAAAGGCAAAACTTTGTTACTAACATCTTAAAAATGGTTGAACGGATTTTGATGTTTGACACAGCAATATGTTACCTATAGTCTAAAGTAGAACAAACAAAAAACAAAACAAAACAAACAATAAAATAATATAATATTATACCTGTTAGTTCTGTAAACGCTATAACAGATGGTTGATGTCCTTTTGGTTGAAGCCATTTTTGTGACGTACTCGCTGATAATCTATCAATATTTTCATTAACAAATTTTTCCACGTCATCAATTTCACTCTCAGATTCACTAGGAATAACCATACGTTTGCGTTTTCGGTTTTTTGGAGGATAGATATTATAATCTTCAATCTCTGATTCTTCATTTTCACTCAACACATTTTTTCTAGCAATTTCATCAAAAATACTAGCTTCCAGTAAGTCAATGTCGCGCAAATCATCTAATGAAATATCTATAAAATTCACATCGAAATCTTTACTATTCTCCATGTTGTAATCACCCAATTTTACAAATTAAAAAGCACGAGCGTCCGTCACGGGTGAACCGTCCAAGCGCTAACAGACGACTGCGGGGTGCGGGTGACCGGAGAAGTGCCCGCCCCGGCGCCCCGTAACGGAAATTCACATTTTTACTATCAAGGCGCCACGTAGGTCACCGGTGGCCTCATGCGGTTTTTTCGAAATAATTATGAAACGCAGCTTCTGATCGAATCCAAAATTAGATATATTTTAAAATATTGATATTGCCCACCTATTTTCATCAAAAAGTTTTTTACTGATTTTTCTCATTTACACTACGGCAGTCAACGTGTTAAATTAATTCTATATTTTTTTTTTAAATTTAATTATTTAATTCATCAATTCATCATTTTTTTTTTTTTTGTATAGTAGCTCACAGTTAGTATACCTAACTATAATACTGCAATGTTATGGAAGAGCGGAGTCTCCTAATACAGGCATTGTTTGCTTAAAGGGAGGCTCCAAACACGTCTTTCTTTATAATAATGCTAATTGTGCCAATAAACGATTTGATTTGATTTGATTTGTATATAATCTGTCTGTAATTTCACATTGCAAGTTTCTTAGATAAACTGCTTCTTTACAACATTCAGAAATCCCTATATACTCAGCTTCAGTGCTGGAAAGTGCAACAACCCTTTGTTTCCTGCTTTCCCAGGATATTGCACCTCCTGATAATTTAAAAATAAAACCTGTATATGACCTTCTACTAATAATGTCACTACCCCAGTCAGCATCCACATAACCAATTATATCAGAATTTTGCTTTGAATCATATTTCAAGGCATAACATTTGGTTTTCTTTAAATATTTTAAAATACGTTTGGCATGTTGCCAATGTTCTTTGTTATGACAATTATTAAATTGGCTCAAATAACTTACAGAATAGGATATATCAGGACGACTTAAAACTGACAAATACATCAAACTACCTATCAACTGCTGATATGGTATGCTATTGTCATATTGGTTACATTCATTGAGATTCAATTTACATTCCATGGGTGTATCTGATGTGTGATAATCTACCATGTTAAATTTACTTAACAATTGATCAATGTAATTCTCTTGGTCTAATGTTACAGAATTTTCATTATAATTAATTCTCATACCCCAGACATTGCCTTATTTTACCTAAATCTTTTATCTTAAAGTTACTTCCTAAAACCTTTTTCAAATAATCTACTTCCTTACAATCATTTGAAAATATAAAAAAATCATCAACATACAGAGCAATTATTGTTTTACAATTTCTGTTACTTTTGATAAACAAACATGGTTCAAATTTAGACTTCACATAACCTATATTACTTAAACAATCCTCAACTTTTTTATACCACATTCTTGAAGACTGCTTCAACCCATAAATTGCCTTTTTTAACTTTTCACTTTACCATCATTTAGTCACCAAAACAATCTGGTTTTTGCATGAAAATATCTTCTTCAAGATGTCCATTTAAAAAAGCTGTTTTAACATCTAAGTGTGTTGTCTCTAGACCTAATTTTACAGACAAAGCAAACAATAATCTTAAGGTCGAGAACCTTACCACTGGGGAAAAAGTTTCGGTGTAGTGCACTCCATGTCTCTGTGTAAAACCCTTTGCCACTAAACGCGCACGATATAGAACTTTATCATTCACATCACGTTTTTTCTTAAGGACCCATTTACACTGAACAACACAACCACTTGATGGTGCATCTACAAGCTCCCAAGCTTGGTTGTCCGCAAAGCACTGAAGTTCCTCCTTTACAGCCTTATCCCAGAATGCCTTTTCAGATCCAGTTAGTGCCTCCTGCAGTGTCACCTCTCCAGCTTCATGAAGCTTCTGATGGTGATGTTGTTGACTACTGAAACCATATCTGTCAGGTTGTTTTCTTACTCTATTTTGTCTTGTTTTAGTTACAACTTCTACACTCTGTTCCGCATCTACATAGTCACTTGTTACATAGGACGAATTAGAATCCGTCTTCGTCTATGCTACGAAGCATACTAGTTGTTTCAATTATAGTGACAATTGGTTGTATTTGTGAAAGCGATCTTTTTTGTTCCGGAGCTAAAGTTGGTCGAGACATTAATTGAAGAGTGTTGCTATTTTCAACTATTGGAATTGTGTATGTAGGACTCTCCGACTGACTCTCTGATGTTCTCAGTGGGTCGTTGAGGAGTGTTGCTATTTTCAAGTATAGGAATTGTGTATGTAGGACTCTCTGACTGACACTCTAACGTTCTCAAAGTATCTCGTTGAGGAGTGTTGCTATTTTCAAGTGTAGGAATTGTATATGTAGGACTCTCTGACGTTCTCAAAGTGTCTCTGCGCACTTCTACCTGGTTCTCCGGTGTTACAATCAAAGGAGTTAGTGAATACACATTGAGAAAATAATCTTGTGCCGGTACTTTCTTCGTCGCAGTAAACAAATTTCGTCGCAGTATGCCATGTAATTTATCTATATTACGAAATTTCATGCAACAAGCTGCACCACGTCTTGGAGCTATAGCTCCCTTAGGCCCACGTGCATGTGAATCAAACAACCAATATTTGTAAGCATCAGTTTCAGCTTTACAATATAAAGCCACAGTCATGGAATTCGCAGTGAGCAACCCGCAACAGTTTTCTCTGAAAAATAATGTCAGAGCATTATTTAGGTTAGGGAAGCCGTCAGTACTTCGATCTGTATCTAAATGGCCATTATAATTTGCTTGTCTCCGAGTATAACTATGTAATCAATGTTACTTTTTGACCATTGACTTGGCTCGTCTGTACAGAATGCTGCACAAGCCACAGCTGCTACAGTAGTGCATTGTTTGCCACGAGATTGTAAATGAAATCTTAAATCGGCTTGATGAAATGATCCGTGTAACATAGAAACGTCTTCACTTATATCAATGTAATTATTTTGAGGAGTAGATTGTAACTCCATAAGCTCACCACCATCTGCAGGCTCTCCAGAAATTTGAACGATTTCAGAAATCAATCTGCCTAGCCTTTTCCCAACTATGTTGGGGTCGGCTTCCAGTCTAACCGGATGCAGCTGAATACCAGTATTTTACATGGAGCGACTGCCTATCTGACCTCCACAACCCAGTAACTGGGTAATACGATACCCCTTGGTAAGACTGGTTGTCAGACTTTCGGGCTTCTGACGACCCGTAACGACTGTCAAAGATCCACGAATAACAGCCGGGACCAACGGCTTAACGTGCTTTCCGAGGCACGGAGGAATCTCGATATGTAAAGATGGTCACCCATCCACTGACCAACCCCGGCAAGCGTAGCTTAACCTGACGGATCGACCCGTGCGGCTGTTATTACTTAGCCACGAGCTCCTCCGCTGAACGATTTCAGAAATGTCGATAAAATTCTCAAAATGGGGTCTTATATCTCTATAGAGTATATTGTTTGACATTAACCAGGTTAGAGCCTGATACAATCTGTTCGTATCCACAACAAACTCTTGGGAGCGTTGCAAGTTCTCGAGACTTTCCACAACCAGAACCAGTCCTACTTGGTTTGGCGCAAGTGGCAGTTGTTCAGCGACTTCAACAACGTCTTTTGCAAACAAAGTAACTTGTCCTTGCACCAATCTTGACAAAACCGGTCAAGTGCGAGTCGGACTCGCGTACGAAGGGTTCCGTACCATATTATATGTTTAACAATCGCAAAGATAACTTTTTACTTATTTTATAATGATACTGTGAATTACAAGGTTATTTTTTGCAGTTGCAGAAAATCACCCATGTTTAAAGAAAATACCTTATGAATCGCCGTTTTCAGTATTGTTGATTAAATATAGTATTTATGGTAGCTCCATGGTATAAAGAAGTTTCAAATTCCTAATTTGTTGAATTGTTGCGCTAGATCTCGTACAAAAATGGTCTAAACTTTTGCGGCCCTCTATTTCTTAATTTTAGAAGATAAAAAAAAAAAAATGTTTGTACTCTACTCGATGAGTTCTAGACGATGACACCCCACATGCTAGATTAAACTTTTTTTTTTTTTTTTCAAAATGAAAAGTTTATTGTATGGGGACCGACCCCTTAAATTTTTAACTTTGCTTTATTTTTATTATTTGTTGTTATAGCCGTAATAGACAGCGGAGGCTTAGTAAGTTTGTACTGGACTGTACGTGGTTGTCTGATTTCATGGATTTTAATTTTCTTGCGCGGAACCCTTATTATTTTTCTAACATAAAAATAGCCTAAGTTATTTCTTAAAACATCAGCTATATGCCGTCAAAATCGGTGAAAATTCGTTGGGCAAGTTTCCTAACTTGACTCAAAGTACCATTTTTTTAATCGGACTGCGCTTTAAAATTCTTCTATTCAAACTTTAACATCCCTAAACCTCATTTGAGGCGTAGTTTTGAAAAACTAATAATGACTAACATTATTACTTACTTATGGAAGTATTTGTGCTAAGTTTCAAGTTCATTAACCAAATTAATAAGATTTTTATAATTAGATTTTTCATATAAACTGTATCTCTGTTTTCACGAACACAGATAAAGAATTTCAAAAATCGTCTGGTATGTTTCAATAACTTGACTCAAACATTATTTACACCAATTTTAGAGTTAATCAAGCCCCCAATAAAATCCTCCGCTATAAAATTAACTTTTCACCCCTTAGGGGCAGATTTTTGGAAAACCCTGATACACGTTAGTCTTAATTTTTGTTTTGTTTGTTCACGTTAGTATTAGTCTCAAGTATAAAAACTGAGTTTTGAGTTAATCGGACCGCGTGCTAAAATTCCTCCATACAAACTTTGACACCCCCAATCCCTCCTTAGGGGGTAGTTTAGGAAAACTAAAAATGATAAACTTTATAATTTACTTAGATGAATATCAAGGGATAGGATTTCTCATACAAATTTTCATCCCCTATTTTACCCCCTTAGGGATGTAATTTCCAAAAATCCTTCCATAGTGGATGTTAACAATATATAAGGTATTTATGTGCAAAATTTCAAGTCTCTAGGTCCATTGGTTTGGGCTGTGCGTTGATATATTAGTCAGTGACTCAGTCAGGACTTTGATTTTTTTTTATATATATAGATTTACCATGTTATTTTAAGACCACAGACTTCTTATAGGTTTTCCTGTAATCTACAGGTATAGAACTATTTTCTATATTTTTTTCAAAATTTTAGGCTCAGTAGTTTCGGAGATAAGGGGGGGGGAATGGTCAATTTTCGTCTATTTTCTTAAATAACTTTAAAACAATATATTTTAAAATTATAATAAAAATATATGTGAGACCCTCATAGTAAGCCCTTTCATTTGATATGTCACACGGTACAGTTTACAAAACTTTTTTTTTTAATTTTCTTATTTTCCCCCTAAAAGTGACTGTCATATTCAAAATTCATATATTTACTTTAACTGTACGTGTTTGGGTCACAGATATCCATATGTGTACCAAATTTTAACTTAATCGGTCTATTAGATTCGGAGCAAATTGGCTGTGACAGACGGACAGACAGACAGACACACGAGTGATCCTATAAGGGTTCCGTTTTTTCCTTTTGAGGTACGGAACCCTAAAAACGGTTTTGTAGCTTCATTATTTTAAGAAACGGTACAACACGGCATAGAAACCGTTCTTCAAGTTTCGTCAAATTAGCAGCTCTTGAGGAACAGTCGCGACTGTCATTTTGTTCCAGAAAGCTGTCGGCGGAATTTTCCGTTTCCTAATATTATCTTGACAGCGAGAGCATGTTACGATATTACCCAGAGAAACCAATTCTTCGGGTAATAATGCACAGTACATTGCAGTATGTAAATTACAACGTTGTGGTGGATATAACGCTTTATTACAAACGGCACATGGAACGTCTGCAAAAATGTTAACAGCCTGTTCAAAATCATTTACAGAAGATATGCAAAACAATAATCTGAGCTTTTTGAAATATTGTTAAATGATGCATGGTCTAAATTAATCAATATATCACAATCACAAACTTCAAGTGCAAAAGAAAGAGTATATGTGTAGTTGCTAATGCAGACTGACTACATAAGTTCACAATATTAAAGGCAGGAATATATTTTTAAAGCGGGTAGTTAGCTTCTAAACTGGGAAATTATTTTAAGTAGGCGCTAGGCGAGAAACTTGTGGTAGATTCTCAAACTGGTCAGAATATCGCTTTATTCAGTTAGTATATTAATTTCAAATTACAAAATTTCAAAAATAATATTCTAGTAAACTCGTGGCTCGAACTCAGATCATTCTGTCACTGTAGGTTGAATGCTTATCTGTTGCGCCACGAGAGCAACTATCCTACTTTGCGAAATCATGTTATACTATCAATTAGAAGACGTTAGCGCACTCACTCTGTGAATGGGATGTGTGCGTGGCTGTCATTGTGAGCAGTACGTACAGTAGCGATTTAGTTTTGTAGTGTGCGTGTCTGGTTACTTAACTCCTTTGGCCTGTGTACAAATGACAACTTCATATGAGTGCAATCCATGGCACCAATGACACGTGGAAATCGAGCTATTTGGTAAAAATTGTCTTGCTCCTTCCTCATCTCCTGCTGAGTAGTAGGAAATTTAATATATTCCTTGTGCAGTGCAGCAATAGAGACACTGACTCGATTATTTTATTGGCAGTAGGAGTACTCCAACCAGAGATGTCACCAATAAGCATTTGAGTGGAATTTGTTGCATAAAATCTCAAGGTTCCCAGCAACTGGTTTATCTGTGAGGTGGAAACATTACTGAAAAATAATAAATGAATTACTTAGGTAAATATTCTAGAGACAGCAACACAACTATCACCATCTATTTGCTGTGTTAAACAGGCAGGTACCTACCTACAATAGCCACGTAAAATAACATAGGTATACACGGAGGCTAATTAGGTAGGTAGGTACCTAGACATGTAGGAGTCGTAGGAGGTAGGTACTAATCCACACTTACCGGTCGGAAATGTATTCCAATTCTCGTCAGCGAAAACAAAGTTGCTTCTTTGCTCAAAAGAAACCTTATCGCTAAATCTCGATCATCATATAATTCAAATAAATCTACTCTCTCTTTTAGCCATGTTGGAAGTCTAGGTATAACTTCCTCATCACTATCACTATCTTGGATCAAATCGTTTAAACGATGCATTTTATGTTTTGGAAACAAATTCCTTGTGTTGAGTTGAAATGACTGCAAAAACAACAGGACGCCGTTTTGTTATTCTTGGAAATGCTCCGTATTCCATGCTCATCGGCGGTATAGTGACTATGCCCGAATAGACTCACAATTCCTCGAATTGTAGTTGGTTAAGGTCCGATTTCACCAAACTAGAATAGGTTTTATTCCAAGGATAAAGCTACTATTTACCCTCAGATAACCATGTTATCGTTTCACCAACTACTTATCCTGAGAATAACAAAGATATACGAGAGTAACTCTTATACCACCAATTTTGAAGGAATATCAGGCTTATATGAGCGTGTTTGTTCTTTCAGAAACCAATCTATATCCCCTATCAACCAACTCTTGGCCTCCTTAAAATTTCCTACTACGAGACAGGAAATACGACAAGAACAAAATATTTTTTATCAAATAGCCAGATTTCCTAGGGCTATAGGAGCGATGGACTGCACTCATGTTCGGATAACATCACCAGGTGGAGATCAGTCCGAAATTTTCAGAAATAGAAAGGGTTACTTTTCTATTAATGTCCAGACGATTTGCAATACAAATATGGAGATTATTGATATTGTGGCAAGATGACGACAGCACCATTTTTAGTAATTGCTATCGAAAAGCCAAGTTTGAGAGTGAAGATTATGGTGATGCTTTATTACTTGTCGATGGTAGATATGCTTCCACATCCTATACAATGCCTCCACTAGAAAATCCAAGGACTCCATTAGAACAACTGTACAATGAGTCTCAAATAAGGTCAAGGAACCCTGTTGAAAGATCATAATTATGGGATTTGGAAACGGAGATTCCCAGCATTATCACTAGGGTTACGTATTAAATTAGATAAGGCTTTAGTTGTAATTATATCAACTGCAGTGCTCCATAACATCTTACGGCAACAAGGAGAAGAACTTACAACTGATGATACGGAACTGTTGCTTCCAGCACCTTGGCAAGTGCTCTTGCAAGACGGGCAGATGGAAAATGGTCCACCTAGAACATCTCAGCGACATACAGCTAGAGACTTACTTATAAATAATTATTTTCAAAATTTGATGTAAATAAAAAACACTTTTTCTTTTTTTCCCTTTTGGCATTTATTATTTCTATCCTCAACAATCTAGTCTTCAGTTTCTCTTGTCTGAAGATCTCTTTTTGGGTTTCAAATTTAATTTCAAACATTTTTTTTGCCTCCTCTCGTTCAGTTTCTGCAAAGTTCATTTGCATTTCCAATGCCTTTATGTTTTTCTTCTGCATTTCTTCCGTTGTTGAAGAGCTTGCTGCTGGTTGTGTTGGCCGACGCTTAGAGGTCCATGACTTGGCCTTTAGCTTTGGAGTTTTACTACCCATATCTTCTTCATCGGGTAACGGACAGACACAGGTAAAGTTATCCTTGTTATGAAACCGGAGAGAAGAAGATACCGGTGTGTGCAGCATTTCGGGGGTGTACACATGGTGTAACCATTATACCGGATGACTTTTTACCGTCTCGAAAAAAAATGGGTATATTAGGTGATCGGAGTTTTTTTTTTCAAAAAAAAAAAACTCAAAAAAATCAAAATTTCGATATTTTAAAACGATTTATTATATTTTTTCAAAATTTCTGTTTTTATGGTACAAAAATGAAAAGTTTACATCGAATTTGTAGTATTTATTGGTACTTAGACAATTTTTTCTGTCTAAGCTATTAAAAAAAAAAAAACTAGGATGCCACAGGCTTCTACTCTGTTCACCTAATATACCTACCCAATTTTTTTCGAGACGGTAAAAAAGTCATCCAGTATATTTACCGTAAAAAGATAAGAGCTTTATAACCATTTACACCTCGAACCGCCCTGCCGCCAGGCCCCCGATTCAGTAGAGGAGGTGAAGAACAAATTCTCACTTTTCCACTTTTTCTTTTGGAGAAAACAGTAACATGAACAGGAATAACTAACTGACTACAACATCTGCATTTTGTTTTAGTTGTGTCAAATAAATTAGTGTTTCAGTGGCTTATTCCCAGGAGCTCCAACTCTATTTTTCTCCAAACAATTTCTCTACATTGATTCCCAGAGCTCCAAAATTTGATTACTTAAATAATAAAATACTAAAATTGTTCCCAGCGGCTCCAAACCAAATTGCGTAAGGTCAACAAAACACAAATTGCTAATATTAATGTTACAATTTCGTGGTAAATAGTTTCCGTACAAAGGCAGTCACAAATCAATCTTATGCTAAGTATTTACTTATACCTATTGTAAAATTGTAAACTGTAATCTAAAAAAAAATCTCACAATGCACTTTCTGTCATAGCAAATTGAGTTTATGTCACACAATATGAAGTTAAAGAATTATAAATTACAGTCTTCTCATTTAAATTGACCTTAATATATTTCAAAATAAAAACAAAATACAATTAAAAATCACAGTTTCTGATATCCCAAATTAACCCTTTGCCATATTATGGTTTAAAGGCTCCATTAAATAAACAAACAGATTCTCTAATCAAAAAAATAAAATTAATGCTATTCATTATGCTATAATGTAAACGACTTATTGACCCTATTACTAATTGACCTTAGCTACGATATAAAATTTTAAAGAATATAAATATGTTATAATTATAATATGTAATGCATAATACAATAATAATATACTTACATAATATAATAAAACAATTGAAAGTTAGTCTTGCAAAAAAGGAATATACAGAGTTGATATGACAGAAGGGCGTTAAATTACACTACGTATACTATACGTGTTTAGTATTAATTCGATACGGTATAAAAATAAAAAGCACCAAAAATTAGTTTTTTTTTTCAAACAAACTAAATAGCTTACAAATCAGAGTAAAACGCAACCACCCTTTGCAAATAAAAACTGACCTTAGTAGGTAACAAAGTGGCAACGGCGCGCGCGCGTGCGCGGCGTGTGGTAACTCTTGTCAAGGCGGCCGGCCGGCGATGGCGCGTTGCGCTTATAAGTTGACACAACAACAATCACAACAAAAACACTAAATTTTTAAATTCTCGATGTTTCCTCCATTCACATTAATGCACAAATTATACCGGGACAATATTGTTATTTATTTTTCTAATTAAATCACTGTCCGTTTCTAAGCACTTTAATTTGTGAAATGCTAAAATAATCCTATTTTTTAGTTCAACAATTGTATTTACCTCTGAGGCATACACTTCACCCTTAATGTACCCCCACAAAAAGAAATTCATGGGAGTGAGGTGCCTGGAGATCGTGGTGGCTACCGAACAGGTCCGAATCGACCGATCCATTGCTGCCCAAACATTTCTGTGAGCCGCTCCCTGGAAGCCATTACAGAATGTGGAGGCGCTACGTCCAGCTGGTGCCACAACTTGCGATGAACGGATAAAGGCAGTTCGTCAGTGTACTCGGCCACAGCATCACTTAACAATTCTAAAATTTCGCCGCTGTAAGGGACAAAACAAAAGCGGAGCATCCGTGTTACTTAACACACGTTCCGAAAGGATAGCGTCGGCGGCGCAATAAAAAAACAAGTTTTAGAGGCCCGCCCCGCTTACCGATCGCAAGGATCTAGGATGCAATAGCAACACACTGACCTATTTCTTTTATTTTATATTTTTATTATGATTGTCACTCTCGTAATGAAAGTGAAAGTGTGTGTGTATTTATTGTTTCCTTGATGCATTGCCATCTTTTTAGCGAAATATTTGAATGTACTTGTGATTTGCGTCAGAGCGGCAACAACGCATCGTAGGTTATACTCAGATTTATCGTTTTAAGGTGCATGACCGACGTATAGACATAATCGGCTGTTATAGAAAGATACATCGTGTTCAAGCGGGGCAAAAACTTAAAAAATCATTTACATAATTCTAATTTACAAAATTCTAATAGGAATAATAACTAATATTAAAAATCTAAAAACCGTGGATTTTTGGTAATTTGACTTTTTTGCCAAGTTTATAGTCCGGTGACTATTAAGCCTCTTATGCCAAGCTTCCAGTAACTTTATAGTCCGGTGTCGTTCATTTTCGCAACTCCATATATCTGTAGGTAGTGAATGGTTATTACGGCAATAGCTTACAAAATAATTGTTAAAATTTGTTATATATTTCCATTAAATGGTGTTTTTTTTACTTTCTCCACACACATTGCAATAAACATTTTCTTTTATTTGCAAAATGTAATTGTCCCTGTATTTGATAGTACCAAATGTGTGTCTTATTTATGAGTCAATCTGCCTAGCCTTTTCCCAACTATGTTGGGGTCGGCTTCCAGTCTAACCGGATGCAGCTGAATACCAGTATTTTACATGGAGCGACTGCCTATCTGACTTCCACAACCCAGTAACTGGGTAATACGATACCCCTTGGTAAGACTGGTTGTCTGACTTTCGGACGACCCGTAACGACTGTAAAAAAGATCCACGAATGACAGCCGGGACCAACGGCTTAATGTGCTTTCCGAGGCACGGAGGAGTCTCGGTATGTAAAGATGGTCACCCATCCACTGACCAACCCCGGCAAGCGTAGTTTAACCTGATGGATCGACACGTGCGGCTGTTATTACTTAGCCACGAGCTCCTCTTGTGTGTGTCTTATTTATGAGTATTTCATCGTTATATAATTTATAAATAGGAAGTTTCTTATTTTTCACTACTTCGCTAAAATCCTTTACTTCCACGATGGTATCATCATCAATCACCACCAACCATCAGGTGTAGCTCCTAGGTAGTTACATTTTTCATCAATGAAAAGACCACAGGGGTTGATTTTCACGCCTTCTTGTATTTCTAATTGTCGTAGTGCCATATTTTCAGTTTCTTTACCATGTTTTATGGCTTTTACGTGCGCTATTGATTCTTTGTAAAGAATGTCCCTTCCAAGATTCAATTCACGTCAAATTTTGGCAAAGTAATAAAGAGTACATTATGGAATGCAATAAAATATTGAGTATTACTTTGACATAATTTGACGCTGTTAATATATTACGCCTCAGTTCGAGCCATTCACTGCACGACCTTTGCAGTATGGTTTCTCGTTGAATGATGTCTTTTCTTCTTTAGTTTTTTTCTAAATTCTGAAGAAAAGTTTGTTTTTGTTTTTCAAATATTTGAGGAGTCATATCTAATTTTTCGCACGAATCTCCGTAATTTGAATCTCCCCCTTTAGCGGTCTGTTTTTCTTTCTTTTCATATTTCTCATCATTATTTTCATTTTCATTCTACTTTTCTCCAATTTGACTAGACTTCCTCGAGGGCTGCGACCTGCCATAGATTTATAAAGCGATGACATAACTTTGTGCGAGTGTAATGACACCACTGCAGCATGGCATCTCGTTTGGTACGACCCCTTCCGTTTGCTGAAAGGGGATTGCCAACTCTCCTTAGTGTCCTAGGCCCAAGACGGACAGCAAATATTACTATAAACATAGAGTGTTTTAAAATCTTCATAGTATTGGATATCTAAAAAATATATTCAAATTGCGGCCACTATTTTAGAAATATTTAAAAAAAAATATAACGTTTTGAGGTTAATTTTCTATATGAAAAAGTTTGGGACTGTGAGATAATTCAAGAACTTTTCTTTTCTCAATGCTTGATTATTGATTATGATAGGAGGGGTGTTCCCAATAAATATTTTTATTCAACTGTAGTTATTGAGGTACAAAAAAAACACATTTGTTATTTTAAATATCTATATTCTCTTCATTGTCATATACAATTAGCAAATCATCTAAAAATATCACAGCAGGCCATATATTTGATTCATATTTTGCCCAACCTATATACCAAAGCACAGTCATGGTGTGTGCACAACAACCTAATTGCCTACCATGCATTTTCCTATTATGCAATTGCAATAGTATCCATCAATTGCCGCTCTGCCAGAATAATAATTATTTATTTTAATGTACTTATGTAGGTACACAAAATATATCTTATAGCTGCTTTGTATTCTGGCATGCAAAACCAGCAGTTTTCATTTGTTAATTCGCTTGATAGGTTTGTATTTTCTTCTCTATATATTTCAATACCTACTATACATACCGTTAGCTCTATTACGTTCTCTATAGTATGATCAAGCTTGCTTTATTTGATAGGTACCACATGTAAATAATATTAAATCATTCATTGTTAATTGTGGGAAGTCATAAAGACAAACAAAAAAATACAAAATACTGAAAGAACTTTGTTAACTATGTTGTCATACAGGGTGTCCAAGAACCTGGCGTCCAACTGGATTCCCACGATGCCCCAAGTTCTAACAGTACTCAGAAAAATATTTTAAAAAATCCACCCCATGTACTTACAGAATTATACTGATTTCAAAAAAAAAGGGGAAATGAGCACCCTGTGACATACTTTTGAATGCTGTGACTGCTAATGCTGATAATTTCGATATTTCTTGGAGGTTTTGTAATCTAGGGTATTGCTGTGTCTAAATAGAATGTAAAAATAATGTACTTATTGTACCATTTTAAAATAAAATATTATTTTAACTAAAGGTGATATGGAAAACTATTGAATTTCGCAACTTTGACCGACTGTAGTGTAAAAAAAATGTACCAAAATAGTATGGCAAGTGACGTCAAATTTTGACGCGTTTATTCCTCTTTTTAAAAAGGTATAATACTTACACATTAATTTGAAAAAAAAAATTTTGATAATATTTTTACTCAATAACCCAATTTTTACGAAGAATGTTAGTTTAAAGATATTTTATTACAATAAATGTTCAAAATGTTGACCACCCGCGGCAATACAAGCTCTCACTCTCCTTAAAAAGGACCGCTTTATGTTTCGCGAGTAACTTTTTTGACGTATCACCTGCACTGCTTGTGTTATCTTCTCACGAAGGTCAGCGATGTCATTAATGGGCTTCGCATAAACGAGCTCCTTCATAGTTCCCCAGAAAAAAAAATCCAGCGGATTTAAGTCAGGTGAGCGGGCTGGCCACGGGATTGTTCCTGATCGCCCAATCCACCTGTTCGGGTATTGCTCGTCCAAAAACTCTCTAACGGATACGCGAAAATGTGCTGGACAGCCGTCGTGTTGGAACCACATATCTGGTGGGGTCTCTTCTAGTAAGTTTGGCAAATCATTTTGAAGAAAATTTAAATATGATTCGCCAGTCAAATTCTCGGGCATCTCAAATGGACCAATAATATTCCCACAGAGAATACCGGTCCACATGTTCACTTTGAACCGGTACTGGGATCTATCTTCTCGCATCAAGTGCGGATTTTCCACATGCCACTCGTGCAAGTTGTGTAGGTTCATGTAGCCATCCTTCTTAAATGTTGATTCATCTGACCACAAAATTTTGTCGATAAAGTTTTCGTCTTCTCGATGTTTTTGCAGGATTGTTTCACAAAACGCGACTCGGCTCGGATAGTCTCGAGGTAAAAGACTTTGCACTCGCTGTACGTGGTACGGATGATATTCTTCTTTTTGGAGAATACTGTGTGCTGTGCTCTTCGGTATCCCCGTATCAGCTTCTATTCCTCGCACAGAGATGCTTGGATTTGCCGACACCGCCTCTAAAACTTCATCGCGTATGAAGTCATTTACGGGTCGTCCTTCACCAGCTACTTGATTGGGGAACCGCCCGTCACATAGTGATCTGTGCACATTAATGAAAACTCGATGGTCGGGATATCGCGTAGCCCTCGGATACCTTTCTCTGTAAAGTCTCGCTGCAGCTCGTCCATTACCTCTACATTCTCCATAAATGTAGTGCATATTTGCGTATTCTTGCGGAGTGTAGGTCGCCATGGTAGCACACACAAAACACAAACTGTCCAAACACAGGCAAAGGTCGTCGTAAAGAGTTCGTTTCAAAGTCCAGAGCACAAAGAGTAATCGAGTCCAATAAACAAAGCTTTAAATCGTAGTACGTGATCAATGGTAACAATAAGAGAGAGGTGCGTAGTAACGGCAGGAGGCAGTGACGCGTACTGACCGTACTGTTATCCTAAATAGCACGATCCCAGATAGCGTCACTATCTATCTCACTCGCACCTCTAACCTTTTTCTCCCTCACTCTTACCTGAATAATGGGGTACCATAAAGAAGAACCAGCAAATCGCAAAGATAGTTTCTGTCTTGCTCCCTCCTGTTGTAATAACGAATCACTATGGTGAGATGCATGCACATACCGTCCCTTACGGTCTAACCTGTTTTTTGAGAGGCCTGTTGTTATTTTTATGAGCATACAATAGTAATTCTTTAGAGGTTAGATTCAATTCGTCGTAAATTTTTCTTTCTAAGAATTCTGTAAGACATCGTAAAAATTGGGTTGTTGAGTAAAAATATTATCAAAATTTTTTTTTTCAAATTAATGTGTAAGTATTATACCTTTTTAAAAAGAGGAATAAACGCGTCAAAATTTGACGTCACTTGCCATACTATTTTGGTACATTTTTTTTACACTACAGTCGGTCAAAGTTGCGAAATTCAATAGTTTTCCATATCACCTTTAGTTAAAATAATATTTTATTTTAAAATGGTACAATAAGTACATTATTTTTACATTCTATTTAGACACAGCAATACCCTAGATTACAAAACCTCCAAGAAATATCGAAATTATCAGCATTAGCAGTCACAGCATTCAAAAGTATGTCACAGGGTGCTCATTTCCCCTTTTTTTTTGAAATCAGTATAATTCTGTAAGTACATGGGGTGGATTTTTTAAAATATTTTTCTGAGTACTGTTAGAACTTGGGGCATCGTGGGAATCCAGTTGGACGCCAGGTTCTTGGACACCCTGTATATCTATAACATATATTTACATTTATGAAGTTCTTTCAGTACCTATTTTGTTTTTATTGTTTGTCATTCATAAGTAGTAAAAAAGCGCTTTGACGAGTTATTGAACACATTTACCTACCACATTCTCAAAGATTGGACATTTTGCCCCTGGATGGTGCCGTAGACCAAGAAAAAAATCTTGAGCAAGATATTCTCTCGCATTATTCATTAGTCTTTCCAAAGTATTTCTAGGCATCTTGAATAACATAGAAAGTCTTTGATCTGAATCACCAGTTCATAGTTTTTTTAAATAAGCTGCCAGTCCAGTAGTTCCTCTGTGGCTGTTATTTAGCCGAGGAACTTCTTCCAATATCCAGCTAAATTGATGTTTAGACATACCAAGCCAATAATAAACTAAGTGATCATCGCTGTCTTCAATATTTTCCAAAATCAATATTATGACCTATCTGATTTTTTAGCAACAATAGCAAATCTTCAATTAATGCTGCGGTGAAGGTATGGTTTCCATTTTCTACAGTTAAATTATCCCATATACAGTTTCTAAGGTAAAAGTTACAGATGCAGCAGTTTTGAGGAACATAAAAATATAAATCACATACTTAACAATCTCACAAAAATTGATTTAAGAATGTGCATTGTTCAGTTCCGTGGCAGTCTGGAAAAATACAACATCTTTCTGTATTTGCAGCCCTTGGGTAATTTGGTAGAATTATTTCTGATTCATTAGTAGCAGCTGAAGATGTTGATATTGATTCTTGTACAAAATGATCAGCGGCCCCGTTAGCTCTCTGCCGGCAAAGATGACAGATGCGACTTAATGATGAAACCTAAAAAGTATATTATATTATTATAACTAAATAATAACAGTAATAAATATATTTAACATAACTATATTTTATCATACATTTTGGTAAAGTATTTTAAAAACTTGCCTCTCGAGGTAATCCATTCCATAATTACATTTCTAATGAGACTTTCTCTATCTGTATCTGTTCTTAATAAGTGACTTCTTATCCATCTAACAGACCATCCACAATTAATGCAGCTGTTTTGACGTACAGATCCTGCAACCAGCAGTTGTGGCAAACAAAATCATCTCTTGACACCTAAAACAATATTATTATCGGTAAATAATTGGATGATGATGTAGGCTATAAAAAAATCATTTTGTGGTTTGTTATTTATTTTGTTATTTACCTACTGTGGCGCAACCCACTGCTATATCACGCTTATTTCTTCGGATTCCAAGGTATGATTTTGAATCTCGGTCAGGTTAAAAGCACAATTCACACAATGTTCTTCAGTCATTGTATAAAACGTTACTAATCGGTATCCAAAATCGAATGCAGCCGTGATCCTTGGTCCCAGAGCTAAAGTTGTTGTTGAAGGTGAGAACAAAATCCGTAAAACAAAGCCAAAGTCGTTGGTAAATATCCGAATCAAGTCCATATAACAAATCCAGGTCGCAGTAAAAGAAATCGAAGAAAAATCAAAACACAGCAACATTCCACAGTACTTTTTTGTGAACAATCGAAGTAGATTCAATCCAGTGTTGTCACTATCACGAAAAAAAAAATATATCGATTACTTTTTTTTAATAACCGATAGTCGATTTATTTTCCATATTTTTTTTTTTTACGAGTAGACATTAGTTTTTATTTTCATAGATGTTTTCTTTTAGTTGGTTTTTGATTACAATACCAAAATAGTTCCGTGGGTATGCCGTTGAGGTTATTGTATTTGTTTGTAAATCGATTCAAATCGATTGATTTATGATAACACTTTATGATTTTGATGCTGGCAATATTTTACCAGCGTCAAAATCACAAAACTTCTTGTTTTTTCAATAGAGTTACTTTTTTTAACGAATTGTTGTAGATTGTAGTGGCGCTCATTTGGATAAAAGTAAATACATCTTTTTTTATAGCAAAATTAATGCACAAAGTATTTTTTCTCTAGTCTCCTGTCCGCTATGGGCCTCAAATGGGCATTTCTCTTTATTCTTTTCCCCCCGACTAGTTTTGCTATTATACTGTTGTAACTTTCAACAGTATTGCCACAGTTTAAAATATACAGTAGGACGACACCTTTGATCTCGTGGTAAATTGTCGCAACAGCAAGGGTGTGTCCCAAGTATACGATATTTATTAATTAATTTGTTTATTTGAGATCAACATCGTCATCAACATTATTATTATTATAAATGACATTTGAGATTATTTTTCTCTTTAATTTATTTTTTTTCGACTTGGAAGTCATTCTCATGGTTTTTGAGGAAGCAGATAACGATAACGGGGTTAAAATCAAAATTCAAGATGTCGGCTACGAAAATTTTGAAATTTCTCGTCATGGTTATCGTTTCCATGGCTTTCGAGGACTGTAAAGCCGATAGTGAGGTCAAAATCAAAATCCAAGATGGCGACTGCGAAAATTTCAATTTTTTTTGTCAAAATCCATTTTGGTTTTGACCTCATTATCGGCTTTAGCGTCCTCAAAAGGAATAGAAACGACACCCATGAGGAAAAATTTTAAAATTTTCGCAGCTGCCGTCTCGGATTTTGATGACCTCATTATCGTTTTCATCACCCTCGAAAACCATGGAAATGACACCTTTGACGAAATATTTGAAAATTTTCGCAGCCGCCATCTTGAATTATGATTTTGACTTCATTATCGTTTTCAGCGAGCTCAGAAACCATGGAAATGATACCCATAACGAAAAATTTTTAAATTTTGCAGCCGCCACACACACACCAGCACACAACAGCTATTCTTAAGTTCAGAACTCATGCACTGACCTATTTTTACACACTGATGGCGGTCGCTAAGGTAATCAGATAATAGTTGCAATTGTACTCCCCGTATTCCCAGCATTTCCAGCTTGTACAAAAGCAATTTACAAGAAATTGTGTCAAAAGCCTTGGCAAGGTCTAAAAATATCCCTATGGTGTGCATGCCGTTATCCAGGTTTGTGCTTATAAATCTGATGGTGAACAGCTTGGCTTGTTGATTTTTTAGGCCTAAAACCAAACTGATGATCAGAGAGTAATTTATTACATTCAAGATATTTTACTAATCTACTATTTATAATTTTTTCCAAAATCTTTGATGGCCCCTGTTAAAACTGAAATTGGCCTGTAGTTATTTACACAATTTTTGTCCCCGGCTTTAAACACACAAAAAAGCCGTAGTCACCCGGCTTTTTTAAGCTATTTAGGAAATATTCCTTTTGTTAAACATAACTGAAAAATGTGGGTCAAGGGACGGGCCATGACGTATTTAAATATTTGAGTATGCTATTCGGTATGTCGTCAGTTCCTACGGCACAAATTTCCTTTAATCCACCTAATATATTTACTACCTCATTAACATCAGTATCTAATAAGACAAAAGTTTCGTGGTGCATCGTAATGTCTTAGTTTGGCTTTGAATGGAAAAACATCTATTAGAAAACAAGGTTTTTTCTGCTAAGTTTTTTCCTACGTTAATAAAGAAGTTGTTAGCTTTATTTTCTGCTTCGGTAGGGTTTCGCTCAGAAGTTACAAGATCAATCGCAGGTTCGGGATTTTTTGACCTAAAGTGTTAGTTTTTATGAATTTCCATATAAGTTTACTGTTTTTACCTGCTTTCTGTAGTTGAGTTTGATCATATTGGTTTTTTAGCTATTTTAACAGATTATTATAGAAATTCCAATATTGTTTGTAACTAATTGATAGTAAGTTCATTAGTAGTTCATTTTCCGGCGCATTTTTCGATTTTAGGTGAAGTTTATCCCTATGTCTGATACTGCGAACAAGTCCGGGCGTAATCCATGGTTTAATATTACTATACTTTCTAAGTATTACTTTAGTAAATGTATATTTCCTTAACGTAGATTGCAACAAATCGACAAAATATTGTAGAGAAATATTTAGATCATGTGAATTGTAAACGGGGTCAAAATATACCGCGAAAGTCAGTTTCAAGGCTCGTCATATTGAGTTTAGTATAGCTGCGCATGCAGTTATGTCTGGGTGAAGATATTAGAAATTTTAGTAAAACAGCTTGATGATCGGTTAGTGACGAATTAGTAACCAATGTTTTGGATGGACTTTTCATTTTTATTAGGATATGGTCTAGACGAGAGCCGCTCTGGTGAGTTGGGTGATAAAGAGCTGGTAATAGTCCATGAAATAAGCAAATATTGAGGTAATTATGTGAATAAGTATCGATTTTTTCGGCAGCAATGTTTATGTTGATATCACCTACCAGTACAATATTTTTAAACGAAGATAATTTTTCTAAGTTACTGTTAAGCGAATCTAAAAACCCATCAATACTTTGGGATGGAGGCCTATAAATAGCCATAATTACAGTATCGGAAATAATTTTAATTACTAAGAAGTTGCAGCCTAGTAAATGGGGATCATCTACTAATGTTCTTAAATTATTTTTAATGTACACCACTATGCCATTATCATTCTGGTTGAATGTTCTATCGCTTTTGTGAAGATTAAAGCCATCGAGAGATGGTACATATATTTGTCGTTTGTTTGGATAACCAACATTTTGTTAGAATGATAATATCGCAGCCTACATCAAGATTTTGTAACAAAACTTGGAAACCATTAAAATTTTGGGTTATACTGCGTATATTTTGTGTTAGTATAGTCAATGTTTTATCCCCAGTATAGAATGTTTCTGCACTCATCAACATTACAGATTTTTGCTTCAGACACGGAAAACCCATCTAGATCACAGATTAGCTGATTGGCCATAAAAATAATTATATGGAGAAGTTAACCTACTAACTATGTGCTTAATTGACTAGGTAGTCGGCGGCGCTCCTAGGCGCCTTCATAGTCGGAGTAGTTGGAGTTTTAATTCCTCAGGTGAAATAATTTTTTGCAACAACGACTTGGTGTCGTCACTGGTTTTGGTTTTATCGCTGGGATATATATATAGCCACCGAACTGAGATTTGCTGGGCGAATAAAATCAGAGCCTTTCTTCACCATGTTAGCATAGGAAGTACTTTCTGGTTCGGTTCGGCTCCTTTTCGTTTCCACGACTTCTTTGAACTGGCAAACGGATTCCGTAACACTCTGCTGTACTTGAAGGTGCTGGATGGTTGTGTGCGCCTAGATGGACTTCTGCTTCAGGGATTGGTACAGCACGGCCATCTGAGACTTCCCATTGTTTACTTTTCGACACAGATTAATGACACGGAGTTTTTGGTCGGAATTCATTTTTACCTCCGCCACAATCGAGCAAACTTTGCTTAAAATTGAGTCGATGGACCCAAGTCATCTTTGAATTTCCGACGTAGAGACGACTTCAGTCGGTAATTCGTTATCCGTGGCTGCTGGCGGCGCTGGTTCTCTTGTCTGGTTTTGATCGGCAGGCAATGGCGTCGGTGGGGGACTTCGTCGTACCAATTGGCTCCGGCCGAAGGGGCTATCTCCTGGGTTAGACATACTACTAACACCGATGGAAACGCTGATTGTCTATAAAACTATATAGTTCATCTTTCACAACGAAAAAAAGTTGCTAGTCACACTCGTCACTTACACAATAAACTGACACCGCAAATTATTGCAATAACATTATTCGTAATTAACTAATTACTTACTAAGATCAATATCGTTATACTCAACACAAAAAAACACGTCCACTTCTGACTGATCTATACATTCATTTCGCAATTTACTAGCATTTTTTATTTCGTGACTGATGATTTCATGTTATTATTTAATTATTTACTGTATTCAAATTATGAAAATTCAAAAATGCGCAAATTCAGTTCAAACATAAATATTTCTGGGTGAGCGTCTTGGTACATCTGCTGTTGGGCTATAGTGCGCGCGGAACTAGTTGGCCGCTCCTTAGGTGGCGACAGGGGTGATAATAATGATAATTATAATTAATAATTAATGAAAAAAACATTAAACACATGCATGCACCACCATGTATGTGTACACCACCATTAAACCTACTTATCATCATCTTTGTTATATTCATTCTCATTAGCTAAGGCGCGGCCAACTAGTTCCGCGCGCACTATAGTAGCTGAAGTCTCTTGAGTTGGTTTGATTTTGTCTCCAAGAACCACCAACATGTACTCTGTCAACCCGGGGCAGCGTAAATGTTATATGAAGCTTTACTGTTTTTTAATGGCGTACATTACCTCAGATTGCGAAATTTGTCTTAGCATGCATGGCTGTAGTTTCAACAGTTCTGCAGTGTTCACTTTGTAATTAATATACAGTAATGATGAGGACTACTGCTAAGGTATTCTCGTTTGCGAATTCACGATTCCATGCAATTTTCTCGATACAAAGAAATTTCAAAGTTACCTCTAAACCGTACAATAAATGGATAATAAATAATCAATGAAAATTCAAATTTGGTCATGAGACTTTGCAGAATAATAGAACTATGCATAAAGCAGGATACACACGTACACACGGCTACACATCAAGCTATACATTTCCAGTTTACACTGACCTCTCATTGTAAGGAAATCCTATACAATGCGAGATCAGCTTATACTTAGCTTGATCTGTAGCCGTGCGTACCATACGATCATATTTATTTTAATAGAAATGAACGTATGGTACGCACGACTAACTACAAAAACAAAACTACAGCCATGCATGCTAAGACAAATTTCGCAATCTGAGGTAATGTAGGCCCTTAAAAACAGTGAAGCTTCACGTAACATTTACGCTCCCCCGGGTTGACAGAGCATCGTACACCTTATTTTTTTTTATTTACAGTAAAAAAAAAACTGTACTAAAACAACTGCAAAAATATCATGGGAGACAATATGCTGTTTATTTATTTTTAGAATACATTTTCTACTATATTTAAAAAAACAAATAAATACATACTGTTAGTAAATTTCCATGTTCTCGCTGCAGATCCAAAAATGGGTGAGGTGGTACATTTTCTTGTTGGCCAGTTTTACGGCCCGAGTGGAAGCAGGTGTCACAGGGAGAGCAGCGTCTTGTAAGGCATCCACTGTAATGGCAGAGTTACTAGATGCAGGCTCTTCCAATACAACCTCTAATAGAGACTGGAGCTGGTATTGCCACTGGAATTTGAAAAGTTTGAAATTGTAAAGTCGCACTTACTCTTCGTCCAATGCCAGACTCATTTGGGCCATTCCCAGTGGAACACTCATGCATAACACACCGCACACACAAACCAACCTACACAAAATAATATTGGTCATATCGGATGTTACTGGGACTGGTTGGTCAGGTTTCCACGTGATGGCATGGGTAGCAGATGCCTCAGCATTTGCAAACCTCTTTTTCTTCAAACATCCGAACTGCGTAAGATTTATCGAAATAACTGACTTATTTCGATATATAGGTGGCGCATACGCCTTTAGTTCCTCGTCTGTTTCCATTTCCGTAAACCACGGTGAATGGTTATATAGTTTTCGTGTTTCTGCGTATCTAATATCAGTCCACGTAATTTTATCCAAAACGCTGAACTTCGTCTAACATGTTTAAAAAAATTGCAGGAGTTTTTGGAAAGGCGGGATCTTTTAACGTTGTTTCAATACCAAAAGTTAAATCTGGTACAACTACCGGATTCTCAGAATTCTATATTGGTGACGCCTACGAGGCGCAAGGCTTAAGTTGGAGGGAAGACGTTGCGCCCTTGCAGAAATAAAAAACAATAGGCTGCTGCCATTTGTAAATGGCTCCTCTAAGCGGTCTTCCCATTTAAATCTACGAAGCCATGGATTAGGTCTCCGTGTTTATCATTATGTTACGCCCGGTTCTAGGGCCATCTCGTCAAACAATATTGAGCAATATTTTCGTCTATTACGTCTAAATGCCTCTACAAAAATGTTTCAAAAAATCTAACTTAATTACTTTTTGAGAAAACATATGTTGTTGAGATACAACGTTGCGAGCATTCTAGTGAATAAATGGCGGAATAAATTAATGTTGTATACTACCTACATTGCGGTTTGAATGGACATTTATTCTTACAATCAAAGTAAAAATAAAATGTGGAGAAACAAAGTTTATTGTAAAAAACACACAAAATATATATTCTTCGACGATATTATCGTCATTTAGACATTGACATGGTAATGATAGAAACAATTTCTCTTTTCCAACATACACAATCTATGATTACACTTATTGCAATATACACTGGCATAACCTCTTTTACAATACTTGCAGGGCCTTGAGACACAAATGTTGGTAAGTGGCATATATTGTCGTAACGAACAGAATCTGGCGGTCTTGGAGCAACAGGAGCCCTAATTTTGACAGCCGCTTCATTTTCTTTTGAATCTGTCTGCCGAATTCTATTTTTTGGAACAGTTCAGTTACCAGCTGAATTCGATTTTTTTTTAGAGTTAATGGTTTCTTGATATTTTGACAATCCCTTCTAAAAAGCAGCCAGGCGTTATTGTACGTAAATGTCAAGTGCTTGAACAAATAAAGCCTGGAGCGCCAGGACGCTTGGAGCGATACAATGACACCAACATGAAAACACAACTGAAATTAAGTATCTGGTGTCAAGGTGTCACATGTGACAATAAGCTAACGTTTCATGATCACATGGTATCGGTAGCAAAAGATTAATTTAGGCGATTAGGTTTCATACTGCTCATGCTAAAGATAACAGCAATATAAGCGCTATTAAATCTATTTTTAATGTACTTGTTCGCAGCAAACTCGAGTCCAGTGCATGCATCTGGAATCCGCACGAAAAGAAGTACACTAGAAGAAGTGCACTTCTTCTAGTGAACAAAAAGAAGTACACTGTCCTAGAAAAGGTACAAAAAGCTTATTTTAGGTATTTGTACAAACGATTGAATGGATATCCGTATTACGTATATTGTTTACAGTGGGCAAACATAAATAAAATCTATAAAAAACAGCGGGTAAAGGAGAGTAAATAATAGTGTAATTTTTTTTTACATATTTCATCAAAAGCCGAAAACTGTGCGGCCTAAAAAAAAATAAAAAATTAATGTTTTGGAATGTACAAATAGTCAGTCATATGATACGCATATGCCCTAGTAGCCCCACTTAGAATTTTTAATACCCCTTTCAGTCCTTGTTGCAAAAAAAAATATCCTTTCGGCGCCATGGCAACTGAGTTAAGCAACCAATTGTGAAAAAGGAATGTTATTATGCCCTGGCAACTAGAGTAGGATATTATTGGGCATTCTATCCCACCGAGAGTGACGAGGCACTCCGCTCCGCTCCGCTCCGCTCCGCTCCGCTCCGCTCCGCTCACTCCGTTCGCCTCGTCACTCTCGGTGAGATAGAATGACCAATAATATGTGGTTCGACGCGTATTCCTCGCGATGAAACAGAAATATTTTTCAGTGTGGTTTGGGCGCTACTCCGCATTTTGAATCTCGTATAAATAAAATCTTACATAGTGCAGTAAAATATTGGTTCAGCGCCTATTCCACCGATTGGAAGGTGAAATATGAATTCCTACATCGCATCGTAAGGAAGTAAAATACTAGAACGGCGCCTATTCCTGGCGATAAAACAGAAAAGCATATTAAAATTATTATTACCGATGACTTACCTCGATCAACGACCGCAGATTCTCGGATTGAGCACTAAAAAACTACTTTATTGGTATAGTTTTATAACAACAAGTTTTTCACGTAACCACTACTTTAGTTGAACAGTTTTATAACAACAAGTTTCACACATAGGTACTTCGTTTACTAATCGAACTATACGAATATAATAAGCTAAAGTTCAGGACAGATTGTCTCATGTTTCTTCACAAAGCAAGAAATAGCATGCACCTACAGGCACACACACATTCCATTTCTATGACCCAGATTGGGCACCAAGAACATCTGAACTTTAGGATACCGTAAACATTAAACTAAAATTTGGGACAGATTGTCTCATGTCTCTTCACAGAGCAAGAAATAGCATGCACCTATAGGCACACACACATTCTATTTCTATGACCCCAGATTGGGCACCAAGGACATCCATATTTTAATTTAATTAACTCATACAGCTGACACTTATAACAACAAGTTTCTCACATAACCACTACTTTAGTTGAACAGTTTTATAGCAACAAGTTTCACACATACTTCGTTTACTAATCGAACTATACGAACATAGTAAGCTAAAGTTCAGGACAGATTGTCTCATGTCTCTTCACAAAGCAAGAAATAGCATGCACCTACAGGCACACACACATTCTATTTCTATGACCCAGATTGGGCACCAAGGGCATCTGAACTTTAGGATACCGTAAACATTAAACTAACATTTGGGACAGATTGTCTCATGTCTCTTCACAGAGCAAAAACAGCATACACCTATAACAGGCACACGCACATTCTATTTCTGTGACCCAGATTGGGCCCCAAGGATATCCAAATGTTAATTTAATTAATTCATACAGCTAACACTAACACGTTAACAAACACCTACTGGTTGCTCACTAACTTGCTCTGCTGTTACTTTGCGTTGCGCTTGATTATAGATGATTTCACACTGATACAATCGCCTTCGATACGGTTTATGCGCCGTCCCGTGGTCAACTATATTGTACCATACTCTTTGTAAACCGCCTGACGATAAACGTATCAGGCAGCCGTCGTGTGTGTATACATACTCATTTACAATGTCAAAGTCAGCAACAATGCATCATGCATTAATTTGCTTAGTCGAACTTATTGTATTGTAAGACGATCGCTATACATGTTGTAGTCCGTAATTAAAATTCGAGTTTGCGCAAACTTCCTATACCTAATCATTTTCGTCAAACTGGGGTGTTTCTTAAATAAGAATGTTAGCAATTTCGCTAACTTATTATAAATGAGTGATTCTTTCCTTGACATAAGTTTTTTTTTTTTTTTTTTTTTTTTTTTTTAATTAGCTGGTATATAATATAGTCTAGGAATTCTTTAATTCTTTGAAAAGGTGATCCCATTGCTGAAATTAGAAACCAACATTCTCTGAATGAAATGATTTATAAAAGCTTGTTAGTTTTAGTAGTTTGATGATTTTACACTAGCTTTGAGTTTAACTGCAACATAAAATTAACTAAGTTTTTAACGCGAGTTTGCTCATGCGGATTGCTCAGCATACAACAAATTTTGTAAGGATTTCGCATCTTTAAAAGCTTGTTAGTTTTAGTAGTTTGATGATTTTACACTAGCTTTGAGTTTAACTGCAACATAAAATTAACTAAGTTTTTAACGCGAGTTTGCTCATGCGGATTGCTCAGCATACATCAAATTTTGTAAGGATTTCGCATCTTTAGGTACATCCTGATTTCTGACTCTCAAAAATGCGATTTTATTAATTTCATGAGTGTGGTGTCATTCAGAATTTTATATGAAGGTTAATTAAACAAACAAACATACATACTTTATTAAAATACCTATTGTATTAATTGTAAGTATGCAACGGTATCGGCTTCACCTTTGTCGGCGAGGGTAAAAAGCTGGTTTATATTTCATTTCTCACGATAAAATTGCAATTTGACAGAAGCGATATTCAATCACTACAATTTAATTAGACGTAAGTAACGTAAATTAGTCATACAACTGTGGGGACATGTATATAAGGTATAATTTTGTAATGGGATAAATATTGCTGACATGATATTTTTTATGAATAAAATCGAACAATTTTGATCACAATATTACATTCGCTCCAGTATCTTCCAGTGATAAACACCGGTTACCTTCGTCATATAATTACGAAACAGCCTTCAACTTTATAAAATGTAAGTAAGTACCACAAAGTTTACTGAATTTAGCGCTACCCAGCTACGGACCTGGTTTCTGCCTGCCGGCTGGTGTATTGGTAGTCTTAATTAAGTCACAGTTGTTAGTTACAAAATTAATCTTTATGTGTTCCATTTCAGGTCCGACTCCGACTCAGAATTCCAGACACAGTCTGCAGCTGTAGCCGAGGTTGCGAAGGGACAACCAAAGAAGAAGGTGTCGAAGCGCAAAGCTTCCGAAAGCACCACGCCCCCGCCATCAGGATCGAAATCAAGGTAATTTTGTGTTACTGCTTATATCTTCAGGTGGTTGTTGTGTATGTTATGTCAATGCAAATGTTATACGCAGATATACGTTAGTGAGATTTGGAGCTGTAACGAAGAGAGCGCTGAAATCAATTTCGATTATATTCCTTGCAGGAATGTTTACAGTATTGTTTTTAAAACAGTATACGTAACATCATGCTTTCTAACCTTATAGGGTTCGCCAATTATAAAACAAATGTAATGTAATGTGTAGTGTAAATTATTATAAAGAAAATGTTAAATTGTTTACAGTAAAAAACGCAGCTCGGCCTCGGACCTCTTTGGTTTGGAGGACTACATTCCGTCGTCAACCTCAACTGGAGACTTCGGGTCCAGCCTCATCAGCCGTGTCGCAAACGGTAAAGTGCGGCGAACGGTGGACGTAACTGGAGACTTCTATGTGGAGGTAAAGGTTTACAACAAGGCCGAAGTTGCCTCCACCCCCAGAGAGGATCGATGGAAAAAGGCCTCGGTGGCCTTAAAAGTGCAGCTAAACCGCAACACCCCGCAGTGGGACGGGTTACAAGTTTTTATGAGACGGAGTCATGAATTATTCGATAATTCTGAGCCCGTCTTCTATAGTGATAATATAAACATAAAATAAATATTTAAGTTGTTGGGGCACCAAGTACATATTAGATTTTGATATTAGATTCGTACATCATTATCGTAATAATATTATATTACAACATTTAATATTAAGTCTAGAACTATTTTAATCTAAAATGCCTTTCTGTACTGTTTGTAATACATCTGTTGAGCGCAGTCACTGGACAGGTCACTTACGTAGTACTAATCATAAAAACAAAACTATTTCACATTTTTGCGAAGGTGTTGAAATAATACATTCTGCGTTTCGTAATCGTATAGCTTCTTACAGAATTGTCGATCCGTCTGAGAATTGTTCTCTAGAACCATTTCTTAATAATATTTGGGACAGAATTAAAACGTTAATTGACATGTCTCTTAAAGAACATACTTGTATAAAAGTTAATTTCGAATATTTTGCTTTGTTTTTAATGTTTAAAAATGATTCTCAGGAGATGAAATCATTTGCCACAAAAAACGTAACTCTGCATCAGAATTATGAATTTGATTCATTATTGTCTCAAGTCAAAAATACTTTTAAAAAAAAGTTAGAAGAATTTCAGGACCGAGATAGTGGATGGACGTTCTTGAGCAGTTCTCATTTGGAAGTCAATGTTAACAAATATCAACCTTTGCGTGGTTCAGGCTTTATCGAATTGCCTTCTGCAATAAAATCTAAAAAAGCATGTGTTAATATCCGCAATAATGATGACTTTTGTTTTTTATGGTCTGTTGTAGCTGCTTTATATCCAGCTAAGACTCATCCTGAAAGAGTATCTTCTTACCCTGATTTTCGTAGCGTGTTAAATGTAAAGGGCATGTCATTTCCAGTGAATTTCTCAGATATTGCGCGGTTCGAAGTGAATAACCCCGAAATTGGCATTTACATTTATGGTTTAAAAAATAATACCATCATAGGACCGCTTTACAAACCAAAAACCTTGAACGGAAAGGTGATTCATTTACTTTATTTAGAAAGAGATGATTTGTCACATTACTGTCTCATTAAAGACTTGTCGCGACTTGTTAAGAATCAAATAACAAAACACCACAGTAAACTGTACTTTTGTGACGTTTGTTTAATGTTTTTTAATTCATGTGATGATTTTAGTTCACATAGTTGTGGAGGTGTTGCCACTGAACTACCTCCAAAGGGTTCTTTCATACAGTTTAAAAATTATAATAGAAAGCAATTCGTACCATTTGTTATATACGCAGATTTTGAAACAATGCTAGAACGGTATGAATCTTGTGACCCTGACCCCACTAAGGCGAGTACTGTAACACGACAGCGACATGTGCCTGTAGCTTACGCTTATCATATAACGTGTACGCTAGATGAATGCCACAATCGTTACGTTTCTTATCGCGGTTCGGATTGTGTATCAAATTTTGTAAAGTCTATCTATAAAGATGCACAAAAAATTTACGATGTTTTACAAAATAGTGTTCCTATGATTTACTCAAATGATAATGCTCGCGACTTTGAAAACGCGATAACATGTCATATTTGTGAACACTTCTTGTTCGGCGACAGGGTTCGCGATCATTGTCACTTGACTGGTAAATATCGTGGCGCAGCTCATAGTTACTGTAACTTACAATACAAAATACCAACATTTTTACCAGTATTTTTTCATAATTTGTCCGGTTACGATTGCCACCTTTTCATAAAAGAATTAGGTGAAGCTCCTGGATCTATTAAAGTGATACCTAAAACAAAAGAAAACTATATTTCATTCACTAAGTTCATTCCGATTTCTACTGGGGAAAGCATCCAGGTTCGGTTTGTAGACTCTTTCAAGTTTTTAGGAACTAGCTTAGAAAAGTTGGCTAGTACAATGAAAAACCAAGACTTTAAACAATTGAAATCTTATTTTCCTAATAAAAAACAATTTAACCTACTCACTCGTAAAGGAGTGTATCCATATGACTATATGTCTCAATGGGAACGTTATGAAGATACGTGTTTACCCTCTAAAAAATATTTTTTTAACTCCTTAACTAATGAGACAATTACCGACGAAGACTATGAACACGCTCGGTCTGTTTGGTCAGTGTTTAATATTCAAAACATGGGTATGTACACAGATTTATATCTGAAAACAGATGTTCTGTTGCTAACAGATGTATTTGAGAATTTTCGAAAAACTTGTAAACTACATTACAATCTCGATCCCGCGTTCTATCTTACAGCACCAAGTCTGTCTTTTGATGCAATGCTTCTAAAAACAGGAGTTCAATTAGAATTGATTAGTGATGTTGAAATTTTTAGAATGATACAAAAAGGTATTCGAGGAGGTGTTTGTATGTGTTCCAAAAGACATGTCAAAGCCAATCATAAATATTTAGATACTTACGATCCAACTCGTCCAAATTCATTTATCATTTATTTAGATTGTAACAATTTATATGGTTATAGCATGTGTCAATCCCTACCCTATTCCGATTTTAGATTTATGAATAGACAAGAAATTGATTTTTTACAATTGAACTTAGCAGATATTAGTGATACTGCAGAAAACGGATACATTCTTGAAGTTGATTTAATATATCCGGAGAATTTACACATGGAACACAATGACTTTCCCTTTTGTCCAGAAAAATGCTTGCCACCTGGTGGTAAGAATAAAAAGCTAATACCAAATTTGTACGATAAATATCACTATGTTATTCATTACATACATTTAAAAAAATGTTTACAGCACGGTTTAGTATTGAGAAGGATCCATCGCGCTATTACATTTAAGCAAAGTTGTTTTTTGAAGCAATATATTGATATTAACACTCAGTTACGCCAAAAAGCAGAGTCAACGTTTGAACAAGACTTTTTCAAATTATTGAACAATAGTATTTTTGGAAAGACACTGGAAAATAATGAACATCGAATAGACGTTAAGTTAGTAAACAAGTGGTGTGACTCGAGCAATAAAACAAAAAAGACTGCTTGTGCAGAAAAATTGATAGCCAGCCCATATTTTCATAGCGCCTCTGTATTTTCTGATGATCTAGTGGCAATCCAAATGAAACCTATGCGTATTATACTTAATAAACCAATATACATAGGGTTTGCAGTATTAGAATTATCTAAGACTCACATGTATGACTTTCACTATTCTATCATAAAACCTTTTTATGGTAACCGAATTGAATTGTGCTATACTGACACAGATAGTCTAGTATATGATGTACAGAGCAATGACGTTTATAAAGACTTCAAGCTGCATTTTCTAAAATATTTTGATACCAGTAATTATGACTGCAACAATGACTATAACTTACCAATTATTAATAAGAAGGTTCCAGGACTGTTTAAGGATGAAATGGGTGGTAACATTATCAAAGAATTCGTAGGACTGCGCTCAAAGCTTTACTGTATTAAAACGTTAAACAAAACTATTAAAAAGGCAAAAGGTACAAAAAAATGTATAACCAAAAATTTTAATATGTTAGATTATAAAAATGTTTTGTACAATAATTGCAATGTTATTCGCAAAAAAAATGTATTGTTTAGGTCAATAAAACATGAAATATTCACTCAGGATGTAAATAAAATTGCACTTTCAAGCAACGACGATAAACGGTTGCTATCGTTTGATAATGTATCTACTTTAGCCTGGGGTAATGCAACTATATTTATGTAATGCATTACTTTTATTTTGTGTAATGTTAATGTAAAACCATAGACTTATAAAAAAAGATGGACTCCGCGCCACGCATATCGAAAGTGAAGCACCGTAAGTATGCCGGACCGATTGTACAAAGACGCCGTCGCTCGTGTCACGTAATGGCGGTCGGTCGGCATACTATGATGTAAATATGAGCGCGAGGCGTGTTTGTACAATCGGTCCGGCATACTTACTGTGCTTCACTTTCGATATGCGTGGCGCGGAGTCCATCTTTTTTATAAGTATATGTGTAAAACATGTATTTTCTTGGTGTCCTAAATAGTTATTATTATCTTATTAGGTACTTGTAGCAAATAACATAAAATCTTATTTAGTACTTAATTAGTTTTAAGTCCGTTTACGCGATACGGCATTTCGTAAAAATACTAAATTATTATTCATATCCAAAACTTTGGACTTTAAAATTAAATGCTGTGGCGCATAAACGTGATACCTAAGTTTTCTTTTAAGTACCTATTTGTAGTAAATAAATAAATAAATACTATTTTATGATCATAATTGTATCTGTTTCATTTTCATTCCTGATTGATGACAAAGCATACAGGTGCGAGAAGCGGTACGAGCCGCTTCGCGCACGACGATACAGGCTCCAACTTGATAAAACATGTAATGTCTATTAGGGTTCCGTACCAAAATGATAAAAAAGGAATTTATGGTGTGACTCAGTCTGTTTGTCTGTCTGTCTGTCTGTCACAGCTGAATATCTCAAGAACTACTAATGCTATCAACTTGAAATTTGGAACAGTTTTAGATGACTGAAAAATCGAAGTGAGGCTACGGCTGTTTGCACATTCTCAAACACTTTTTTCTTTTTTTAAAGGTCGCATAGTTTTCGACTTTTGATGAAAAATGTAAAAAAATACCGTTCCCCTTATCTCCGAAGTTTGCATAGAGAAAAATCTGAAATTATTCTATGTGATAGAAATTTATGTATAGATTACAGGAAAAATAAAACGATGTCTTTAAATAGCACAGTTTTTCAGAAATCATCAACAAAAATTACATATAAATGATGGTACGGAACGCGAGTCCGACTCGCTCTTGCCCATTTTTTATTACAAAGCACTCATGGTTCGAAGTTCGCACGAGCGGTGTAGAATTTGACACCAAGCAGGTGTCCGTGCAGGAGCTCGAACACGTTAAAACATGAAAATAAATCGCAACGTAAGGCATTATAGTTCCACAGTAATATTATTGTGTAGAGCATCGAACGGAGTGGTCATATCACATCGAATAAAAACGAAACGAATTGTAAGTATTGTACAAATACCCATCTACTTATAACATTATTTAATTTTCATCATGTTGTTTTATGTACTTAAATATTATTTCATTTGTTTCAGATCACTGATAATGTGTGACTCTCCAGATATTATCGACTTCTCACAATACGCTCAAGGTTTTCCCACTCCAAGTTTAAGCTGGCATGTTCCAGAGCAACAAAGACCTGAACCAACCATCAAAAAGTCTAGAGCAAGACGGGAGGGTCTAAAGCGGAAAGCATCTGAACATCAACATCCTTTATGTCAATCATACGTCATAAACAACGAAAAGAAAAAAGGTTTACGACTGATCCAGATACAGGTGTTGGACATCAGTGAGCGACAAGAACCAAGTGTTGCAAGTTCAAGTGATGACGAGGAGGTGATAGTGTTAAGTGCGCAATATGTAGTTAGTGAACCGGTGGACTATGTTATGGAAGAGACACAATCATTGATAAATAAAATATCAAAGAAACTTTGTGGTGACGATTGTTATTAGTAAGTAAGTATCTACCTAATTTGTAACTTATTGGTTTAGCTGGTCTAGTGGTTGCAAGCGTGACTACTGAGCACGGGATTCTGGGTTCGATCCCCGATCGGGCATGGTTATTGGGTTTTTCCAATTATTACATAAGAGTCGAACATAACTGAGGGTCATTAGTGTATCAATATTAATGGATTTTAGTTAATGTATGTAAGTATAAGTTTTGAATGTATAAGTTTAATGTTAAAAAAGATAATATTATGTAGAAAATTATTAGTTTAATACTGGTATTATGAATTAATTTGTTAATCTGCTAGTGTATTCAAATGTAACTATATAGATCATAATATTTTGTAAGTCACATTTATGTATAAAAAATTATTAAGGAAACTTTTGGTTCTTAGAGGTTTTTAGTTACTACGCAAGTTTTGAATGTATAAATAAAGTATCCAAGATGTTAGTTTATTGTAATTAGATAGATTAAGTTAAAAGAAGCAAAATAATTATTTTGTTAATCTAGTAGTTAGTTTATTAAAATGTGTTTATAATTATACATAATAGTTACATAAGTTTTATGTACATAAATAAAATTATGAAATAACTTGAGGGACAGTTAATAATAATAAGGAACAAGTGTTATTAGTTTGTAATTGTAAATAATGCGAAAACTAAATAAATAATATATTTATAATTTAAAATATGTTTTATTGGCATTACTTATACACACACACTCACACTTTAAATTAGCTCTAATGAAACGATCTCATCACAGGTCATCAGGTCATTTTCAATATTTTAAATTAACAGAATACTTAATCAATTCGATTAATTTTATTAGAGCTAATATAAAGTTTGATGATTAAGTTACCCTGAAAACATTTAAATAAAACAACCATAAGTAAATTAATTAATCATTTTTATTAACTGCATAGGTATGACAAAATAAATTAAAATAGATTAAATACAGACATATTATTATCAACATACCATTTTCTAATACACACCGCATTATTTAATGCACAATTCATTTTATGGTTCACACAATTAAAATCAGTTTTATTTTTACAGAACTTTTTTTTTAATGTCGCAAAATTAGGACATCCCTTCTCACCTATTTCGATCACTTCACAGTTCGCACACATGTCTTTAATCCACTTTATTTTTTCCAAACCCTTTGTAATAATTTTTTTATTTTTTAAATACGGTACGATGACGTGTTGGAACTCTCTGTAGTCTATATAGCCCTCACTCCAGAAAATTCCTCGATTTTTTTCCAACCATCGCACTTGCTTCTTTTCTTCTTGAGTTAAATAATAAAACGAATGCGGTGGTTTAACCAAGAACGTCTGTGTGTGCTCATTACTCACTATGGCCACTTCCTTGACGATAAAATTATTGTCTAAATCTTTGAATCCTTGGAGTTCGACAATGATGAGGTCCGCGTTCATGATATTTTCTTCACAATGTTACTTAATGGTTTGTATTCAACAATGCAATCGTTCAGAATGAGACAATAAGCTGAAGTTTGATCTGGTATCTCTGAATCACTCTCAATTTCTACCCTCACATCCACAACAGGTCCAGTCTTTAGATTATCAGCTTGTCTAGAGCAATCGACTACAAACAGCGGTGCTAAATCTCTAAATTGTTTCTCGCTTAGTATGGGCTCCGAGCGACGTCCGTAATACGACTGTTGAAATCTGGTGTATTGCTCGTATAATAAAGCGATTCTGTTATTAGCAAAACTTACATTTAAGTTTTCATAAGGAAAATAGGTTGAATTGAGATACACTCTAACGTCTCGAATATAACAGTGATCGAATTGAGACATGTCAGAACTTGCATTGTTTTTTCTATTTGTCTGTAGACCAATAATAATGTATCTTGGTTTTTCTATTTGAGATGAAGTTTTGATAGACCAAGTATGTTTTGTAGTTTTAGGCAAAGCTGGATATTCGTACAGATCCCAATTTCTGTATATCATTTGAAGTGGGCGATCTTTCTCTAATACTTTTAACAAACCAATTTTTTCTTTGTCTGATACTTTAACATGCGGTACGCGCCATATGATTTTGTTGATCTGAACATCATCCACTACTTCGCCAGTATTAAGTTTTACAGCGTTCAAATTAGTGTTACTTCGTAATAATATCAGTTCATGTCTACTATTTATCACAACTTTTTTAAAATCTTCTGCAAAACCGAGGAGGTTACGAAGTGGTATAGAGACAGAAAATCTTCCTCCATGGATATTTTTTATGCCATCAATATTCCAACCCCAGGCATTAGACATTTTTGATTCACTTTCGGTCATTGAAATTAGTGATTTCATGGTTGTTGTTATACCTGCATTTTTTATTTTATCAATCTCCACTCCATTTAGCTCATACCTAATGTCTTGGAACAAGTAGAGTAGAGCATTGTTCGTGAAATTGACACTAGTAGCTGGGTCCTTCGAATCTTTTTTGCTAACGATAACAGTTCCTTCCAGATATAGGGTGCTAGCTGATGGTAATATGTACAAGTCCTGTTGATTGATAGGTATGCGGATTTCATCGTTCCTGTTGAAACTCGTTATATAGGGCTTGTAGGAATGAAATTCGATTCCTTCTATAGTATTATCGTAATTCGGAGCGGATAAAACGTCTAAGATATTCATTTTAACAATCCGATCGCTCTAAGAAATGCTTTATTGTCTTTAGTTAATTTTATTTTCTTCTTAGAGACAGGTCTTATTTGATAAGTAGCTCGAACAGAACTGATATTCTTTACTTGTTGAGACACATTTTTATTGAAATCAATCATTTTTTCTTCTGAGATGCAGATATACCTGCACTTCTTCACCACGTAAATTAATTAATCTGTTGTTTATATCTATCAGCCTGATGTGTATGCAGCTTATGTTTTTTTGATTGATTGGAAAGTATATTGCGTTCTTCGGAATTTCTATGATCCTGTATCCAGGTGGTACATTAAGTGCAAATTCGTGAATAATATGACTTGGTTCACCGTTTACATATGAACCGCTTACAATATCACATTCAATCCTGACTACGGTCGTAGGTAGAATGTTGACTGGAGACTGTGACACATGCCATTTATTTGCTTTCAAGATTTGTTTGTTAAATCCTAATAGTCTTCTAAAAGAGTCTTCTTTGATAAAATTAATGTCTTTTGTACAGAATATTGTAGTTTTTAAAGTATTATTATTGCACCGTAGTTTGATCGCTGCATCTTTTATTTCGGATTTTAAATAATCGCTGATATCTTGCAATTCATAAGTGCCTTCCGGTATTTCAATAACTTCATTAAAACCATAATAGAACTTATTATTACTTTTATCAATGTTTGGAATAGAATTAAAAGTTGAAAAGTGCAATAAAGCACACTCATACTCTCCATCTAGTTGCAACGTATTAGGATAGTATGTACTTAACACTGACGAGTCTCCAGTTATAGACAAAGTGAGCGACATCTTGCAAATGATTGAAATTAAAGAAAATCATATATTTTATAATACATTTTTATTCCAAAAAGTTGACAAATAATTTAAACATAAATGACCACAATTGATTGCGTTAAATTTTTGATATCTTGTGTAGTTATAAAACACATTACAATTTTTGAAATATTGCATCAATTCCATTGGAGGTTTTAAATTTCCATAGCTATCAAAGTATTCACAGTGATTGTAAACTTTAGCATAAGCTACCCAATGCGTTCCTTCGTTCTTAGAATCGTCTAAGTTAACGATACCACATTCAATACATTTCGGCTTCCGAGGTAGTTGATCCTTCATGTAGACCCCACGAAAATATGGGATGTCTCTTGAATACTTTCGGATGTCTATATTAGTTAGAGGGCGATTGGGTAGCATATTATTCAGTTTTTTGAAGATGTTATAAACAATCCTTTACCACTTTTATATGGCTTGATGTATAAACCCTTGCCCAACACTAAAGCCTCCATAGCTTTATTATGTCGTTCTGTTTCTTGCAAATTTTGTTTGCTTGCTTTGTAATCATTGACGGTTTTTGCAATGCCAGCTGCACCACCAGCTAAAGTTCCTAAAGCCGATAAACCAGCGAAAATTGGAATTAAAGGTAGAATTCCTCCAGTCTTTGGTAGGGGTATTACTCGGGGTACTCGGATTCGATGATGAGTGTTTGAAAATAACTTTTTTGCGGTTAAATAAGCTGCTTTTATTAAAGTCTTATTATCTTTGCGTTTGAGTTTCTTAATTTTTGATTTTATTTTTGAAACTAAGGTTTTAAATGTTTTGACGCCTAATCCAGACTTTAGTTTCGCTTTCATAACTTTGTTCACTAGCCAAGAGCTTAGTTTTTCGCCTTTCCCGGCATCTTTTGATTTAAGTCTTTGTTTAGCCATGTTAAGTAGTTGTAAATCGGCTTTGTGACGATTTGCTAAGTCTGTATGGTTTGTATACGCAATGTCGTGTTGCTTGCAAGCTTCGTCTAGCTTATTTACACCTGGGTCACCTCGCGCTAAGCGTTTGTGAAGTTTGGTTCCTGGTCCGCAATAATTGTATCCTGGCAAATGAACTTCGAATGGTAGATTATTAATTATGCTGTTAACTAGTCCACCTCCTTGCATAATTCAAATTATAATGATAGCATTTCAAATGAAAAATGGTTATATAATATCTTAGTCCATTATTGCAGTTTTTTCAATCCAACTGTTTTCTGCACTGTTTAGACCTAACCATTTGACATACAATTTATTTCCTTTCTTTTTCAAAACCTTTTCTATCAAATAAACATCAGGATAGTTAGATCTTTGCAGTTCTTGTTCGTAAAAAGCTCCTAATATGATTTGTTTTCGTTGATCTTCTATGTGATATGTTACTGGTATAGTTTTATTTACTTTTTTTATAATAAATAATTCAGTTGACCAATTAGGAGTGTAACCTTTCTCAAAACTATGTTTGTATTTACTTATACGAACACAATCACCAACTTTGAATTTAGGCTTCCACTGTACTAAATCATGATTTTTTATTTTTTTTATATTTTCTTTGATTACTTGTTCATTACATTTATTCACATCAACCGGTTTAAATTGAATAGTACGATGTTTTGTGTTGTTATATCTCTTCAATGTATCTTTCAATGGTAGACCTAACCACTTATAGTTTCCAATGAGACTAAAATGTTTATATAATTTATTTTTTACTGTTCTAATAAGTCTCTCTACAATAGATGCTTTTTTAGTAGAAAACGTCGAGTAATGGTTAATGTTGTGCTTTTTCATAAGTGTTTGAAAAGTGATGTTATAAAATTCTGTCCCCATATCAGTTTGTAAGTTAACAGGATTATTACGACTACTAAGCAGTATATGTTTGAATGCACGAGTAACATCAAATTTATTTTTCGATTTTAACGGTTCAGCCCAGGCATATTTTGAGAAGCAGTCAATCACAACTAAGATGAAACTGTAACCTTTGTTATACTTTTTCAGGTTTTGCATATCCATCAAATCTGCTTGCCATAAGTCGTGGATTCCTTTCAGAATAACAGAACGTCGCAAGAAATTTCTTCGTGCAGCTTTGTGTATTTCATTTACAATTTGCTGTTTTACCATTACGGGGTTTTTTGAGGTAATTTATGTAACTCTGCTTTAGTATAAAACTTATCTTGCAAATGAGTTAAAACCTCAGGTATCTTATCTTTTAAAGTAGCTTGAACTGCACTCTTTGCATCTTTTATGATTTGAGAACGCAATGCACCAATCAGATTATTACGTTCTTTAATCGTATTAGCATTCAATAGATCTACATAATCCTTGTTCACAACCTGATTATTTAATTCTTTTAACGTGTTAGCAATCAATCGATCTACATAATCCTTGTTCACAGCATCGTCTGCTTCTACTGGAGATCTAATTCCTCTCAGTCTTGATGTTTTTAAATCAAAATCTCCATTTTCTGATTTTAACAATGCATTCTCATTAAACTCAAATATCTCTGATAAACGCATTCTTTTGTGAATGTAGTGTCCGAATTTGTCTACGTTCATGTTTAAGGTGTATTGTATCGAGAGGCTGATAGTAAAATAAACACATTTTTTATTTTTTATTTATTTATAACTTTACTTTCACGCAATTCTTCAATGATAGATATAATTTCATTATCTAATCCTGTGTTGCCAGCATCTCTAGATGCAATTAATAATTTCAACCTTTCCACTAATTCATTAGGATCATCCCAGTACACTAAATCAACGTTTTTTCTCCACTTTTTTAGTAACGGTAGACCCTTTCCCTGAACTGCATTCTTCAATTGAAAAAGAGGTTTAATAACTTGCAAATATTTTTGACCTTTATTACTTTTTATTGGCTTACTTGGCTCATAGTCTCGACGATGTGCATTTGTATCAATTAGCATCGACTTATAATTTTGCATATCACTATCTGTAACCAAACTTAAGTCTACATCTTTCTTAAGTAATAACTGTTTTAAACCAGGTGAATTTCGGTATTTACATCCAGCCACGGTGATGTATTGATCGTTGATCGTTATGAAAGCAGAACCTAACATCAGTTTCCCGCGCTCTGCTCTAACCCCAAATGGAATATCTACCAACGCTTCTGAAGATAATGACCAGGATGACGTATCACAATCTTGATTCCTTTCAACTACTGATTCATAAGAAGAGTCACTGCTGATATCGGATTCATATTTGTCTTCATCACCATTATTATCGTTACTTTCTGCGCTACCGGTTCCTTCTTTCTGCACAGATTCGTTAATAAGCGGAACATCAGCAAAATCATCACTAGCACGCAGTAGAGGAGTTTGCTTACTAGCATTAGCAATTAGATTTAGAGGTTCTGTTACAGGTTTGAAAACAGACTCCAGTGCTTGTTTATTGTTAATCTCAGCATCTCTCATTTTTCGTACTTTTATCTTTACAGCTTTTGCCGCATCAACAATTTGTCGTTTCAAGGATTTTTCCATATTGGTAAAATAGGTTGTAATGATTGTGGTTGTGTGTTATTGATGTAGTGTCGTAAGTTGAATAATAATGTCAAGCAGGTAACAGCCTTTTATATGTATTCGTGTTCTTAGTCAAAGACTACAAACGTGTCAAATTTACTTCTGTAACATCCTTTGTTTTTGGAACAATCTTTATTAATTACAACATAATTGAAAGGTATACTCCATATTTTAGAACACATTTCACGAAATTCAATCCATGTCATGTCAGTGTTGACGTGTTCTTCATAAACATGTCTCATATTTCTTTCATCTTGCTTAAACAGTACGATTAGATTTGCGTTGTCTCTTATTAACTGCTTAGGGATTTTACTATACGTCTGATTTAGATAAAAACAATCGATGAACTTGTGTCTCCCCATAGCAAAATAATCACGCATACTATTTTGATTTTCACAAGCAACATCATCAAATACAATTACTGAATTCGGTTTTGCGGTCTGAACACTCAGTACTTGCTCATTTTCATGATATTTCTGAAATGAAATGCCTGGTACTCGTTGCAAGACTTTTTCTAAAAAAACGTACTTGGGTTGTTGCAAGGTTTTCGAATAAACATAAACATTTTGAAATCTTAAGCCATTCTCGTGTATAAGAAGACCAATTAATAAATTAGTTTTTCCACAATTTGACGGTCCACAAATGATGCATCGTACCGATTTAGGTAATAATTCTCCATGACGTAAACCAGTCTCCTGAGAATGAACACAAAGCTTATTTACGTGTAGCGATTGTGGTTGTTTTACAAATTTCATGACGACTGCTTGAACGGTTATATTAATAATGAGTTAATTATTGTATTACGTTGACATTTATTCCAATGACAATTATTGTATTCGTTGACATTTATATGACTCATTGTCGCTAACTCGAGCAAATGTACGAACAACCTTACCATGGTTGTCCTTCAATATAAGATAGTGAGTGTTTTCTAAATTAGATTTAACCGAATCTTGTATCTGTCGGTGGAACAAATCTTCTGTTTGGGCTGTATAGCTGTTCTGGTGTATTGAAGAACCGTTATCTGTATTTTTCTGACCAATTTGCAAATCTTGAATAAATATAATCTCGCCACTAGAATTCTTGATAATAAGTTTATTACAAATATCTCCTAAATCAGATTTCACTGTGTCATGCATTGTAGTTAACTTAGTTATGACAGATGTATTTAGTTTCGTGATAATTCAACCTTCTCACTACAGTAGTAAGGATTGAATGTAGCGTTAAATTACTGCGATCAATTATTTATAAGATATTCACCTTCCCTGCTAATAATAATGAGTCAATTAATGTATTACATGCAAACCACACTGAAAAATATTTCTGTTTCATAGAGAGGAATACGCGCCGACCCAGATATTATTGGTCATTCTATCTCACCGAGAGTGACGAGGCGAACAGAGTGAGCCGATGGAACGGAAGGTGGGATAGAATGCCCAATAATATCCTACTAACTAGTTGCGACAGCGGAATTTTCTTTCTTTATACGCAACCGGTTGCCAATAATTTTTCAAAAACGCTAGTTTCAATAGAAGAATTTATTTTCTTCTTACGCTACCATATGGTAATGTAGCTTTTTTCCACAAGGAACGGTTGTAGTGATAGTAGCAACCCTTGAATATTATTTCGGGAAATATTTCTTTAAAAGCATTGATAGCGGCTAATTCAAAATCCAATGTTATCTTTTTTGGTATCCAATAGGGAATGCGAGTCTGGAATAACTATAATAAAATGTTATAAGTTTCTTTTTTTTTATTCGGAAGTAGAGCGAAAAATAAAGGAGTTAATATGGTTTTTTTTTTCATCATAACCGTGAATCGTATATAATTTAGGTTTGGTTTGTTTATATAATTTTATATATAAAGGTTTTTAATTGTGTTTACACATAAAAAGTTTGAATTACTTTTTTTTTAATCAGGAATAGTAGATATTTTTTGGTAACTTGGTGTGAAACATCTACGATAGTGGCTACTGCTTGCCAAACAAGAAATAAAGGTCTTTTTTGACAACCGGTTCCATAGAACGAAAGTTACTTCTTTGTTGACAACTAGTTGCAAACTTCAGTTGCCATAGCAGCCGGGAAGCTTTTTTAGTATAGCATTTATAAAATGTGTCTCCTTTAGTATATACTTTTTTACGATGTTAACGGCGACCTTCATGCAATATTGATACACCTCCTCTTCTTGTAGTTATAAACTCTATTGTAGAGGAATTTGGATAAATGTTTGAAATAGACATCGTTTAACGAAATGAATTAATGTTTTATGCTCAAATTACGTACCGACAGATAGTTGCATAAAACACAGATAGACCACCTTTAATGCTTTGCTCCAATATTCACAATTTCAATTTTGAAAAACATACAAAATTTGTTACTAGGTACTGTCAGGAAACATTAATAATAACGTCAAATTTATTTAATTGACATATATCAATATAGAGGAAAAATAACCCTGGCCAGTATTTTTAGGAATAGGTATGGATTGACCGCGAAGATTGCCAACAAATGTACAAAACTTCCCATTTTGCAACTGGTTGCGAAACTAAGTTGCCATGGCGGAAAAAGTATTCTTTGTTGGCAACTGGTTGCGTATAAAGAAAAAAATTCTTCTGTCGCAACTAGTTGCCACGAAAGAATAAAAATTCCTTTTGCACAATTGGTTGCGAAACTCACTTGCCATGGCGGCCGAAAGGGTGATGTGTAGGTATCTAGTTTACGGTATAAGATAGACAAGATGATAGGATCCCATCCCTCAACATTAACAATTAAATTTTTGAGAGCAGCTAAACATTGTTTAATACTAGAAACACACTCTAATGTTGCTGGGTGTGGATTTGGACAGAGCATTCAAATCAAGCAGTTCATTATTATGTTCAATGATAATTTTAAATCTATGATTATTCTTTCCTCCAAGAGCCTAAGAGCTTCTTCATAAGGAGAAAGTGGAGATTTTTTATAATATGAAATGGTTCCTTTTGGAGAAACGACCTTAAGTAATATAGTTTTTGGACATTATTAATGGACCTGTCTTTATGTATGATGGTACGTAACATGTTAATAAATGGCGTGTACTCACAATATTTTCCTTGTTCCAAAAGTTTTACACCTAGATTGTATGTAACTTTAGCATAAATGCTTATGAATTATCTATGTTTGGATTACTAAGAAGAAGGATTTACTAAGAGTCGCCTCATTTAGCACTGTCAGAATATGGAAATACTTTGCTTCACACACCTCGACATTCTCACTTTTTTATCTATTGCGAGAATCTTTTTATTGTAGGATTCGTATTCGAAGAATAATTCAATGATTCTAGCCCTTTTAGCTTGTAATATTGTAACACTACTGAGCTGCAGATCTTCGATGTACGAAACGAATTGATATAATCGTGTAATTGAGGCCTTATAATAGCCACGTGAGGCTTTTGCATTTCATCAGAGAGCTCAGGTTATTTAGTTATTTGCATGAACTTGCTGAAACTCATAAACAAGAATATCCACTGGCTTCATATATTTTAAATAACTGCACTTATATTGATGATGTTGCCAACAGTTATACTAGCTCTCCACTAGATAAAACTTCTAAAACCACCAGAAAACCACTAACAAAAAACGGCCGTACTTTAAAAATCGCTAAAATGTTCACTAACCAAATTTTTACGAAATAAAGTAGTAAGTATATTAGTAATTACAATAAAACCTGACACTAATCTGCAAATTGCAAAAAACCCAAGAAAATCATATTAAAATTATTAAATAAAATTTATTACTCTAAATTAATTTGTCTTCTTCAGATGAATCATTTTTGTCTGCTCCTCATCATAGGTCTCACATTGATATGATTCTTTGGTTCCGATTTGTTTTAAAACGTTTATTGGGATTTGCAGCATTATTTTCCTTCCAATCTCAATCCACAGCGTATTTTAGTATAGAAGTTAGGAGATCTAACTTCATTCTGTTCCTCTGCTTGTTTTTAGGGTTCCGTACCTCAAAAGGAAAAACCTAACCCTAATCACTTCGTTGGCCGTCTGTCTGTCTGTCTGTCTGTCAAGACCCTTTTTCTCAGGAACGCGTGGAGGTATCAAATTGAAATTAATATCAAATAAGTAAGTCTATTGTCTCTTTGAGTCCTAAAAAACTGAAGCTCAAAAAACTCAAGTCAACGCTATAAAAACATACGGCCATTCATGCGATATATTTTGATACTCGCAAGTAAATCAAAACCTATAGGGTACTTCCCGTTGTCCTAGAATCATGAAATTTGGCAAGAAGCAAGGTCTCATAGCACAAATAAGGGAAAAAGTCCGAAAATTGTTAATTTGTAATTCTATCACATAAAAAAATTTAAGTCTGTCAGTCTGTCAAGACCATTTTTCTCAGGGACGCGTGGAGATATCAAGTTGAAATTAATATCAAATACGTAAGTCTATGGTCCCTTAAAGTTCTAAAAAAATCAAGCTTCTAAGTCAGCGCAATAAAAAAATACGGCCACTTTGCGACACATTTTGATACTCGCAACTCTCGCAAGTAAATCAAAACGTATAGGGTACTTCCCGTTGACCTAGAATAATGAAATTTGGCAAGAAGCAAGGCTCCCAGCACAAGTAAAGGAAAAAGTCCGAAAATTGTTAATTTGAAATTTTACGACATAAAAAATTTTTTTTTGAGATCCAACGTAAGTTTGTTATTGGGATAAATTCTTTTCAAATGCGGAACCCTTCATTGTGCGTGGTCCGACATGCACTTGGCCGGTTTTTTATTACATTCATACTGCTAAATAATCTGTCAACATCGGCATTAGAATGAGGCTATTAAAAGAGTAATCGCAAAAGTTGCTAATTCCTCAAATCTAGTTTGTCCTTGAGCATCTTTGAATAAATGTAATACTTTATTCCAATTTTTTTTTGTATCTTTAGAGCGAGCGCGCACTGCGGTGCGTTTCCGGTAGTTCTGCCGCACTGGGCGGGGCCTACAGTAACAAAACGCATGACCGCAGTGCGCGCACTTCAAAGACATTCCATACTTCACAGATTACGCGGTAGAAAAACGCACCGCAATGCGCGCTCGCCCTTAGTCTCATTCCATTTCAACAAATGAATTTTTCGCCTTTAATCATCAACTCTTTCTAAAAATTCTGCATTTTTATTAAACTGAGATATTATGTCAAAGTAGTTGTGAACCTATGGGGTTCGCAACTACTGGGAGTACACATTGACATGAACCTATGGGAATAAATTAGTATATAATATCGGCTGACGGGCTGTGATTTCTTGGATCAGGTGGTATAAAATTCACTCCAGTATAACTTTATTTTTTTTATTTTATCACTGACTAGCTTTTGCCCGCGGCTTTGCCCGCGTGGATGTCGGAAAATATCCCACGGGAACGTACGCACGGCTGCAGATCAAGCTATACATTTCCAGTGTAAGCTGATCTCGCATTGTGTAGGATTTCCTTACAATGAGAGGTCAATGTAAACTGGGAATTATACATTTCCGGTTATCCTAGCTTGATGTGTAGCCGTGTGTACTACCGGGATAAAAAGTACCCTAAAGCCCGGGTGACACGAGGCTAGTATTTTGAAGCTAGGATAGTAAGCTAGTAAGGGGTCACTAGCTTGGTTTCTAGCTTACCTACTAGCCTGGATTGTAACCAAGCTAGTGCTGTCTACACGAAGCTAGGAAATTTCAAGCTAGTCAAGTCAGTAGTGAGTTGTGCTTAACCTGATAACACGTATACGTAAAAATGAACAGTGTGCGTAAGAGAAAAGCAATTCTACTAAGAAAGTTAATTCGGAAGTTGTGTCAACATGCGCTAGATGAAATATTAGCTCTGCTAGAAGAAAAGCGTACTTGGACAAGACCCTGGATCTTAAGAAGACATAGTCATGGAGCATCTGCATTACTTTTAAAAGAACTGCGATCTGAGGATTCCGGCGAATTCAAGAGTATTTTGCGAATGACACCTAATATTTTTGACAATTTACTGAATCTAGTGGGACCACAAATACAAAAATTAAATACTAATATGAGAGAAGCCATACCGGCTAAAATAAAATTGGAAATAACTCTAGATTTTCTATCATCTGGTGTCAATTACAGGAAGTTAAGTCACATGTATCGTGTTTCAAGATCTACTATATCTAGATTTATACCAGAAGTTTGCAGTGAAATTTATAAGGCATTAAAGAAAGATATACAGGTATGTAGAATTTTATTTATTTCAAATTAAAGTAGGTACTTTTACGCTTACATAAATGGCGAGATTAAATTCTAAATTACAAAATGAGAAATCATAAATGACGACAAAATGTACGTTTACGCTACATAAATGGCGAGAAATGTATCAAGCATTTTGAAATGCTTGATAGATGGGATCTTCATCTTGCTCCAACTCTTGCTGTGGTGGCGGATGGATGATGGGTTCATCACGTTGCTCAGTCTGTTGTAGTTGTGATGGTGGATTAGTGTAGAGTGGACTTGCTGCAGAACTATTGTAAGAAAATGTGGTTGACATATTGGAGTCTGAAGAATTGATAGGTGACTGGTACGAAAATGTAGTATTTCCGAAGTTTAAATCATACATCCGACAGCGGGATAGTGTTGCGTTGATCTGATCCCTAGCTAAAATGGCCTGTCCGGGTGAAAGCTTTTTCAACTGACTTGCTACATATTTTGCAAATATCTCATGTTCATCCAGCTCTGGTTCCTGAAATTCTCGTGAACTGTTTAAATCCTCCTTAATCACCTTAATTTCATTTATCAATGAACTCACTTGCGAAACCTTCCGTTTCTTAAATTGCGGAATGTTACTTCCGGGGGAAATAAATTTAGAAGTTTTATCTTGAATAGACGACATTTCGCTTGCAGGTTGAGACATTTCAACTGTCTTTTCTGACAGATTTTCTGCTACGGGTGGTTCTAATGACTGACTGTTGCTTGCACTGTTGTCATCTTTATTATTGTTTGGAGAATCTTGATTGTTCTGAAAATAAGAAATTTGTTAAAAATATTGTTACAGATTCCAACTACAACTGAAGAATGGGCAGCTATAGAAAATGGTTTCAGAGTGAAATGGAACTTTCCAGCGTGTTATGGCGCCGTCGACGGGAAGCATGTTCAAATCATAGCTCCTGGCAACAGTGGAAGTTTGTTTTTTAATTACAAAAAAACATTCAGTATTGTTCTTATGGCTATTGTTGATTACGATTATAATTTCATTTATATTGACGTCGGCGCCTGTGGAATGGCATCTGATGGAAGTGTTTTTAGGAATTGCTCCATATATAATCAACTAGAAAATAACCTTATACCACAAGGCGGAGTAATTTTGGCGGATGCTGCATTCCCATTAAAATCGTATATTATGAAACCGTACCCAGGTGACAATTTAACACATGAAGAAAAAGTATACAACTACCGGCTAAGTAGAGCCAGAAGAACTGTAGAAAATGCCTTTGGCATATTGGCAAGCCGATTTCGTGTTTATCAAAGACCAATCGCAGTTGACGTAAAAACAGTAGACAAAATTGTACTAGCATCATGTGCTCTGCATAATTGGTTACGAAAAGAGCAAAAAAGCACTTATTGCATTAGTAGTGATGTCGACCAAGAAGACATTGAAGCGGGAAACATTATTCCCGGTTCATGGAGAATGGAAAATTTATGTTTACCCAGTATCAGTCGACAGGGAAGTAACCACTCTTCTCTGTCAGCTATCGAAAAAAGGGAGAAATTTAAGAGATATTTCAACAATGATGGAGCAGTACCATGGCAAGCAAGAATGATTCGTTAATTCAGACAAAACTACAAGAAAAATTAAAAATGCCGACGATTATTAATATTTCAATAAGTACTTTTAAGGTAAATAATTGTAAAGAGTAAATAATATTAAAATAACTTACCGAAGTTTTTCTCTTCATTGGCACCTTTTTTATGAAATTATGCATTTCCTCAAACCAAATAATTTTTGGCTTATAGACTTCTGCAGTTCCTGCTCCAGACCTCTCAGAGTTTTCTATCTTTGTTAATTCTTGACAATATGTAGCTCTTAGATTTTTAATTTTATTTTTAATCTCTTTTATCGACATTTCTATTCCATCTTTATTTAGTATGTCGCGTATTTTTTCTAGTGACGAGTCTCGCATTTGCTTGTCCTTGTAAGATGGAATACTTGCATTCCACAAACATTCCTCTTCTCTGTACAATTGAACGAATTTTAAATTAATTTTGTCCGCTAATTTCGGCATTTTAACAAATTGCACGCACTCTCACCACGCTCTCCGACTGCACACTAGCTTAGGTTCGCTAGCTTCGCGGTTGACACGAAGCTAGTAACGAAGCCAGGATAGTAAAACGGGTGGTGGGGGGCGCCTACTAGCTTGAAAAATAGAACCCCAAGCTATTAAAACTATCCTGGCTTGAGGCACTAGCTTGCTAGCTTCCACACTAGCTTACTAGCTTGTAAACGAAGCTAGTTCCGTCTACACGAAGCTAGTGTCACTAGCTTACTAGCTTGGCAGCACTAGCTTGGCTCACTAGCTTGATTTACTAGCCTCGTGTCACCCGGGCTTAAATGTTAATTCAAGTAAGCCGACGCGACGTTCGCACGGACGTAAAAATATCGGGGCGAGATGTTATCGCGCACTGGAAAATGTTACTTCAAGATACAAACTACCCAAAAGAGGTACTTACACAAACATTTTAACAGTGTTTGTGAATTTTAAAATCAACCCCTAGGGGTTACCTTAGGGGATGATTTTTTGAATTTTCATATCCCTAACTTAAGAAATGCTGGGATTCTCATAAAACTTTCACCCCCCGTAGGATTATTTTTTAAGACAAAAAATAGGTTATGTTCTTCCCCGGGATGCCATCTATAGTCTTGCCAAAATTTTAGCGAAACCCGTGCAGTTTTGTGAATTTTAAAATCATCCCCTTCTTTACCCCCCCATGGGATGATTTTTCAAAATCGCTGGACCACGCATTTCTTTATTTTCTACCAAAAGCATAAAGTATTATCATAGCCCTAACTCAAGAAATGCTAGGTTTTCCTTACAAACTTTCATCCCCCATATCACTGCGATGTTAAGGAAGGAGGGGTTAAGTAAACAACGTGGTGTGTGGTTCTCCAAGAGCCGGCTGACCACTTACTCTCATGTTCCTTTAATTGGTAACGTATATATACATAGCTTATGTGACAATATGCATATACTAAGACTACGAACACAGCATATCTATCTTAACTTAAACTATGTGGTATACGTGATGTGCTGATGTACGTGACTCCACACCACATCACCCCTCTTAAATAAAAAAAAACTAAATTACAATGTGTTTTTTTTTTCCCCATACACCTTAAACTTTTATTCTAACTCTTACAATATAATTTTGTTCTATTTTTATGAACTACATCCATCTTATTTTTACATTTAACAATGACATTTGGGCCCTTACAACTTCAAACGGCCCATTATAAATGCATTCCAATTTATTGCCTGTTTCGTTTTTTACCAATACCCAGTCACCTTCTTTATAAGCTATAGAATTAATTATTATTATTATTTATTATTTTATTATAACATTTTACAAACAAAACCTTAAGCTAAGAACCTATGCCCCGCAAAACCGTTTTCACGGTTTGTCTGTGGGAACGGTACAAACGGTATTACAAAAAAAGTTTTAGTGCGGACACTTAATTTTCATTTAATACCAAATTACTCATTTGCCCTCCCCCCAAAGGTCTGCAAACCACTTTCCTAAGAAAATAGCCTACAAACCCCCGAAAAAGAACAACTTAAGCAATTTGGCAAATTTACCTTTATTTTCCTGATTCCTTATATCAGCAGGCAACTGGTTGAGAAGGTATGGTACTCTTTTATCAAGCGTTCGGTCGCCAAAATAATTTCTTATTCTAGGTACATTAAATTTTCCTGCCGATACCATCCTAGTTCCGTGGTTATGGGAAACTAACGAGTGACGCTCCCAGTTGCCATGACTGTTAACCAGAAGTAGGTATTTATGTTTTACGCTGATAGGGAGAATTTTGCAAATTTTAAATAACTTATAATAATCATCCTTCCTAATGTTTCCTCGCTAACTTACTTGCTATCAAATTCTCTTTCGCATCATTCTGAGCCCTTTGCAATCTATACTTAAATTCTAAAGGATAATCATCAAAATTATACAAAGGTTCAACACTTTCACCTCGCAGATTACTTGGCAACCTACAAATTTTACCTACTACTGGGTATCATCCCATTCCTAGGCCTAGCCATCACACTAGCCAAGAAAACCCCTTCTCGCAATTCTTTCCTAACCACTACACAATCTTTTGCTCTGTTAACGGGGAAATACCTAGCCACCTCACACCGCGGAGGAACAGTCAACACGTAACCATAGGACTTAAGCGGTAATTGTTTATTGAAGGACAGAAAGTTAACCAGAGCAACGAAATATATAAAACGATACAAATCAATGACTCGAAGGGAACCACATATAACTACAATGTAGATCGAACCTGCGATCAGCCTACCATCAACGAAGACACAAAGAATCACTCCTTTCGAAAGCATAGACCAACCTTGTAAAATTCTCTTCCAAAACATGCAAAGTATATCCAACAAGCTACACATTATAGAAGCATTTTTATCAGAAAACCCTATCTATCAAGCTATATGCATATCTGAGTCCTGGCTATCCGAAGACAAAATTTCCCTCATCCAAATAAATGGCTATAATCTTGCATCATCATACTGCCGGAAAACTCGAGGAGGAGGCGGCGTGTGCATCCTCCTACAAGATCAATTTGAGTATATAGAGAAAAAGGATATCTCAAACATGTCTACAGAATATGTACTGGAAGTGTGCGCTGTTGAGTTACCTAAACAAAACCTTTTGTTAATTACTATGTACTGGAATAGAAGAGAGGAAGATACATTCATTGATAAATTAAAACAAATTCTAAACTATTTAAACATTAAGTATAATAAATTTAACATTGTTATAGGTGGAGATTTTAACATTAATATTTTGGGCAACAACTTTAAAACTAACCAGTTTCTGGATCTCATGCTAGAATACAAATTCACTCAACATATAAAAATACCTACGCGTATTACAGAAAAAACATCAACATGTCTTGATCTAATATTTACGAATTTCAGCGACAAAAATATGTTTACAACCGTAGAAAATTTCGGACTTTCAGACCATAGTGGAACAATTATAAACCTAAGCATACCTCAACCAGCGAAAAAAATTACATGGTACACAAATAAAAGATTATTTAATAAAGCGAACATTACACAATTTAAATCAATATTAAGCACACAAAACTGGCACGACATTATACAATCAAACAATAATATAAATGAAAATTATAATTCTTTCAACAATCTCTTAATAAAAATTTTAAATCAATGTATACCTATGCGTAAAATGAAACTTAAAACTAACAATAAAAAATACTGGCTAACTACAGGCATTAAAGTTTCCTGCAAAAACAAAAGATTGTTAAAATTATTTTCCAATAAAACCAAAAACCAAATAATTACACAGCATTATAAAAAATATGAAAAAATATTAAAAAGTTCAGTTACCACTGCAAAAAAATTACAATATATAAACAAAATAAAGAAATCAGACAACAAAGTAAAAACGATGTGGAGTATTATAAATGAGAGGACAAATAAAAAACAAACAAAGGAAAAATGTAGCATAAAATTACAACACAATGATACTATAATAACCGAACCCAAGCAAATTGCGAATATTTTTAATGACTTCTTTGCGTCAATAGGAGAAAATTGCAACAATCCATCTGGTACTGCACTGGGCGGCATGTCAACATTAAACTCCACGGAGAACACCATGTTCCTTAGCCCAGTAGAAGCTTGGGAAGTTAACACATTAATTAAAAACCTAAAAAATAAACGAAGTTACGGTTTAGACGAAATTCCACCTATGTTATTGAAAGAATGCGCAAATGAACTCACCTTACCATTTTATCTACTATTAAATCAATCTTTTACAGAAGGCACTTTCCCGGAATTTTTAAAAAAATCACTAATTAAACCAATCCATAAAAAGAACACAAAAACTGATCCTAATAATTATCGCCCAATAGCTCTATTACCCTCAGCGTCCAAGATTTTTGAGAAAGCTATGTGTGATCGAATTTATACCTTTTGCGAAAAATTTAACATATTGAGCGATTGTCAAAACGGTTTCCGAAAAAACCGTTCCACCACATTAGCTGTTTATAAATACATCCAAGAAGCCCTAAATATAATAAATAACAAGAAATACGCTGTAGGGATTTTACTGGACATGACCAAAGCATACGATAAAGTACAATTTAAAATACTCCTAAATAAACTGTATGGAATAGGAATCCGCGGAAAAGCCCATGAATGGCTTACGTCATATTTAAAAAATAGAGAACAAGTAGTTGAAATTGAATACTTTAATCACAATAGTAGAGAAATAGAAAAAATCCGATCTAAAAGCAAAATAACTAACGCTTCCATTCCCCAGGGAAGTGTTATAGGTGGCCTATTATTTCTTGTTTACATCAACGACTTACCAGAAACCATAGAGGGGCCATGTGTTTTATTCGCAGATGACATATCTTTATTAGTCTCCTGTCAAAACAACACAAACATAGAAGAAAAACTCAGTTCCACACTCACAAAAACTTGTAACTGGATGACTTCACATAATTTAGAAATTAATCATGCTAAAACTAAACTAATGGTTTTCCACCCTTATCAAAAAGCTCCTCTACACTTAAATTTCACCTTTAACGGCTCAAAATTGGAAACTGTTGATGACTTTACACTACTTGGACTTACAATAGATAAGCATATCAACTGGAAAACACAAATACAAAAAACCCGTTCAAAAATCTCAAAATTCTCATACGCTCTTCGAGAAATTAAAAAGACCACCGATCTACAAACCGCCCTCACCACATATTATGCGTATGCCAATGCATGGCTTAGCTACGGTGTAACCCTCTGGGGAAATAGTACAGATGCACTGACACTCTTTACCCTACAAAAGAAACTAGTTAGAATCATGGTAAATATTGATCAAACTAACAGCTGCAAACCCTATTTTCTAAAACATAATATTCTAACCCTCCCCAGTATTTATATCCTAGAAATATGTAAATTTGTCCGTAAGCATCAAGAGTTCTACACAAAACGCGAAGACATCCAATCACAGTACACACTTAGGCACCGATCGAGGCTAAACATACCAACATCCAGGCTAAAAATGCATTCCACAAGTCCCTACGTAATGTCTATAAAGATATACAATAAATTACCAGACATAATAAAGAAAGAAGAAAAGTTCAATATATTTGTAACAAAACTTAAAAACTTATTAATAACAAAATGCTATTATTCCTTAGATGAATATTTAAATGATAAACATAAATAATAAGAGAAATGTTTAAAGTATATGTTAGGGAAATTACTAATATAATAAAGAATGACATAAGAATAATAATAATTGATAACAAAAATTAGTGATAGTCGCGCAATTTATAGATATGTTTAAAATAAAAATGGTATGATATGGTAATTATTAATATAACAATAAATGATAGTAATAAATAATCTAACATAATAATAAAATAATATAACAAAAATAATAATGCAATTAAAGTACTTAGAAATACGAGTACTTAATAATAAATTAAATTAAATAATATAGCAATAATAGTTATTCATGATCTCCTAAAACAGGGCTTCCTCTCTCCTACCCTTTTGCTGTGCCCTACAGGGTCCATAATGATCTCAATTATATACTATACCACCTAAGTACACATTATGGTAAAGCATTAAAGATATTGAGTATTGAGTATTGAGTATTGAGTATCGAAACCGTCTGCCGTTCACGATCCTCAAGAGACAACCTGTTTACCGAAAAATCTATAATACCACTATACCTCTGCAAGAAATCCTGGCCCAATATGCCAACCGACTTACATGGCAAATCATCAAATACATAAAAATTATGCACGACTGAACACCGCCCGTACCCCAACTTCAAGCACACATAACCTATAGCTCGCAAACTACCTCCTACACCATTAATCACTAAGTCTTCCTTAACTACTTTACAGCACAAAGCGTTGTCGCTCAAGAAACTGCTCTTTACGGCTGATATCGACGCACCCGTATCCACCAACCATTCCGTATCTACTTAACCCAGTTAATACTATCGCAAGCTAAAATATTCTTAGCCTCGAGAAAACTGAGCCTCACTCAACTGCCCGCCTTCGCTACTCCGTGACATTGACATTGCGCCTGAGTCAGCATCGCCCCGCGCATGCTCAAAACACGCTACGTGCCGCCGACCTTGCTGAGTCTGCCGTCCCCGACGAGCATTATTGCCGCGACCGCGCATTCCACTGCTATGCCATACGTTGACATTTTTGTGCGTACGCCCAACAGCTGTTCTTTGCCGCGCGCGTCCATTTCCTACAGCGTGCTGCGTATAACCATTTCCACGATTCCTACTGCCCGTAGGAAAACTACCCCTTGCAGGCCAGCGCTGGTACGTCATGACTTGCGCCGAGGAAGCACAATCTTCGTCTTCTGCCACCCTGATAGCATCTTTCAAACAAGTTAAATTCCGCGCCGTAATGATCGTACCAAGACGCTGATTACGAAGTCCGTCAGCAAAACTTCCTAATCGCATGTTTTTCATTCAACGGCTGCAAAATCTTATAAGCTTCCGAACTCTCCCCGGCTTGAGAAATAGTCAAATTGACCATTAACTTCTTTATATCAGCACCGAAATCCGCGACCGATTTATCATTCTGCCTAGCGCGAGCAAGATTGGCTTGTACAGCTACGTCCGACTCCACCGTCAATAAATGTTTTTTCATGTCAGCTAAGACACTCTCCACCGTTGCGTAATTGGAGGACAACCGAATCCTAGCCCCCTGGGTAAGTCGTGTAGTTAGCACGAATTTAATTAAAAGAGCACTATCAGCCCCCTCTAACATTGAGCTATACATAAACTATAAACCTATGGCATCAATCAAATCTTGGGTTACTTGCTCATCCCCACTAATTTTCGGGAGCAAACTAACCGCCGTTCTCAAAGAAAACTTTTTCGCCGCCATCTCTTGTTCGATTCTGTTCCCGTCCTCAAACTTTATAGTTTCTACGTATAAATTTTCTATCTTACCTACCAACTGCGCTAACTCTTCCGAAAATTTGGTTGACCTTGAAACCATACACTTAAATCTACCGTATAAGGCTTTTGCGTTGCTTATTTTCTCATCAAAATTCCTGCCTTTCCGCCTACTAGGACCTAATTTAACAATTGACTCCCTTATCAACTTAAGTTGTATAAACAGTGACGTTAACTCTACTTCCATTTAATACTATTGTCTCTAAAGGACATGTCCAAAAATGTATGGACCAAAAACCCAGAATCGACAGGAATGAAATGTATACCAGTGGATTGACATTGAAATATAATATAATGTTACCAAGGGGGCAACCCTGAAATCGTTATAGTATAGGAGTGTTAAGAAGCTACTGCTGACGCCATCTATGCAGCATGACGGAAAGCAAGGCACACATCTTGAATCTCGCGCGCTCCACATCATCGACGTGCGAGCCAACATGTCGTCTGCTGCATCCGCTTCCGCCCCCCTCACTTTCACTGGAGAGCCTCTGGACGGACGTGCGTTTACGTCGTCAGTAGGATATTATTGGGCACGCTAATCCACATTCGCTTCGCTCGTGGAGTTGCGTGCTCCAATAATATAAATGAAAGGGACTGAGCATGAAATCCTACATAATGCAGTAAAATACTGGTTCGGCGCGTATTCCACACGATGAAACAGAAATATTTTTCAGTGTGGTTTGGGCGCTACTCCGCATTTTGAATCTTGTATAAATGAAATCTTACATAGTACAGTAAAATACTGGTTTAGCGCCTATTCCACCGATCGGAAGGTGAAATATGAAATCCTGCATCATATGGAGGTAAAATAATGGAACGGCGCCTACTCCACTTCGGCCTATTCCTCGCGATGAAACAGAAATATTTTTCAGTGTGGTTTGCATGTAATACATTAATTGACTCATTATTATTAGCAGGGAAGGTGTTATAAATAATTGATCGCAGTAATTTAACGCTACATTCGATCTTTACTACTGTAGTGAGAAGGTTGAATTATCACGAAACTAAATACACCTGTCATAACTAAGTTAACTACAATGCATGACTCAGTGAAATCTGATTTAGAAGATATTTGTAATAAACTTATTATCAAGAATTCTAGTGGCGAGGTTATATTTATTCAAGATTTGCAAATTGGTCAGAAAAATACAGATAACTGTTCTTCAAAACACCAGAACAGCTATACAGCCCAAACAGAAGATTTGTTCCACCGACAGATACAAGATTCGGTTAAATCTAATTTAGAAAACACTCACTATCTTATATTGAAGGACAACCGTGGTAAGGTTGTTCGTACATTTGCTCGAGTTAGCGACAATGAGTTATAAATGTCAACGTAATACAATAATTAACTCATTATTAATATAACCGTTCAAGCAGTCGTCATGAAATTTGTAAAACAACCACAATCGTTACACGTAAATAAGCTTTGTGTTCATTCTCAGGAGACTGGTTTACGTCATGGAGAATTATTACCTAAATCGGTACGATGCATCATTTGTGGACCGTCAAATTGTGGAAAAACTAATTTATTAATTGGTCTTCTTATACACGAGAATGGCTTAAGATTTCAAAATGTTTATGTTTATTCGAAAACCTTGCAACAACCCAAGTACGTTTTTTTAGAAAAAGTCTTGCAACGAGTACCAGGCATTTCATTTCATAAATATCATGAAAATGAGCAAGTACTGAGTGTTCAGACCGCAAAACCGAATTCAGTAATTGTATTTGATGATGTTGCTTGTGAAAATCAAAGTAGTATGCGTGATTATTTTGCTATGGGGAGACACAAGTTCATCGATTGTTTTTATCTAAATCAGACGTATAGTAAAATCCCTAAGCAGTTAATAAGAGACAACGCAAATCTAATCGTACTGTTTAAGCAAGATGAAAGAAATATGAGACATGTTTATGAAGAACACGTCAACACTGACATGACATGGATTGAATTTCGTGAAATGTGTTCTAAAATATGGAGTATACCTTTCAATTATGTTGTAATTAATAAAGATTGTTCCAAAAACAAAGGATGTTACAGAAGTAAATTTGACACGTTTGTAGTCTTTGACTAAGAACACGAATACATATAAAAGGCTGTTACCTGCTTGACATTATTATTCAACTTACGACACTACATCAATAACACACAACCACAATCATTACAACCTATTTTACCAATATGGAAAAAACCTTGAAACGACAAATTGTTGATGCGGCAAAAGCTGTAAAGATAAAAGTACGAAAAATGAGAGATGCTGAGATTAACAATAAACAAGCACTGGAGTCTGTTTTCAAACCTGTAACAGAACCTCTAAATCTAATTGCTAATGCTAGTAAGCAAACTCCTCTACTGCGTGCTAGTGATGATTTTGCTGATGTTCCGTTTATTAACGAATCTGTGCAGAAAGAAGGAACCGGTAGCGCAGAAAGTAACGATAATAATAGTGATGAAGACAAATATGAATCCGATATCAGCAGTGCCTCTTCTTATGAATCAGTAGTTGACAGGAATCAAGATTGTGATACGTCATCCTGGTCATTATCTTCAGAAGCGTTGGTAGATATTCCATTTGGGGTTAGAGCAGAGCGCGGGAAACTGATGTTAGGTTCTGCTTTCATAACGATCAACGATCAATACATCACCGTGGCTGGATGTAAATACCGAAATACACCTGGTTTAAAACAGTTATTGCTTAAGAAAGATGTAGACTTAAGTTTGGTTACAGATAGTGATATGCAAAATTATAAGTCGATGCTAATTGATACAAATGCACATCGTCGAGACTATGAGCCAAGTAAGCCAATAAAAAGTAATAAAGGTCAAAAATATTTGCAAGTTATTAAACCTCTTTTTAAATTGAAGAATGCAGTTCAGGGAAAGGGTCTACCGTTACTAAAAAAGTGGAGAAAAAACGTTGATTTAGTGTACTGGGATGATCCTAATGAATTAGTGGAAAGGTTGAAATTATTAATTGCATCTAGAGATGCTGGCAACACAGGATTAGATAATGAAATTATATCTATCATTGAAGAATTGCGTGAAAGTAAAGTTATAAATAAATAAAAAATAAAAAATGTGTTTATTTTACTATCAGCCTCTCAATACAATACACCTTAAACATGAACGTAGACAAATTCGGACACTACATTCACAAAAGACTGCGTTTATCAGAAATATTTGAGTTTAATGAGAATGCATTGTTAAAATCAGAAAATGGAGATTTTGATTTAAAAACATCAAGACTGAGAGGAATTAGATCTCCAGTAGAAGCAGACGATGCTGTGAACAAGGATTATGTAGATCGATTGATTGCTAACACGTTAAAAGAATTAAATAATCAGGTTGTGAACAAGGATTATGTAGATCTATTGAATGCTAACACGTTAAAAGAATTTAATAATCTGGCTGTGAGCAAGGATTATGTAGATCGATTGAATGCTAATACGATTAAAGAACGTAATAATCTGATTGGTGCATTGCGTTCTCAAATCATAAAAGATGCAAAGGCGACAGTTCAAGCTACTTTAAAAGATAAGATACCTGAGGTTTTAACTCATTTGCAAGATAAGTTTTATACTAAAGCAGAGTTACATAAATTACCTCAAAAAACCCCGTAATGGTAAAACAGCAAATTGTAAATGAAATACACAAAGCTGCACGAAGAAATTTCTTTCGACGTTCTGTTATTCTGAAAGGAATCCACGACTTATGGCAAGCAGATTTGATGGATATGCAAAACCTGAAAAAGTATAACAAAGGTTACAGTTTCATCTTAGTTGTGATTGACTGCTTCTCAAAATATGCCTGGGCTGAACCGTTAAAATCGAAAAATAAATTTGATGTTACTCGTGCATTCAAACATATACTGCTTAGTAGTCGTAATAATCCTGTTAACTTACAAACTGATATGGGGACAGAATTTTATAACATCACTTTTCAAACACTTATGAAAAAGCACAACATTAACCATTACTCGACGTTTTCTACTAAAAAAGCGTCAATTGTAGAGAGACTTATTAGAACGGTAAAAAATAAATTATATAAACATTTTAGTCTCATTGGAAACTATAAGTGGTTAGGTCTACCATTGAAAGATACATTGAAGAGATATAACAACACAAAACATCGTACTATTCAATTTAAACCGGTTGATGTGAATAAATGTAATGAACAAGTAATCAAAGAAAATATAAAAAAAATAAAAAAACATGATTTAGTACAGTGGAAGCCTAAATTCAAAGTTGGTGATTGTGTTCGTATAAGTAAATACAAACATAGTTTTGAGAAAGGTTACACTCCTAATTGGTCAACTGAATTATTTATTATAAAAAAAGTAAATAAAACTATACCAGTAACATATCACATAGAAGATCAACGAAAACAAATCGTATTAGGAGCTTTTTACGAACAAGAACTGCAAAGATCTAACTATCCTGATGTTTATTTGATAGAAAAGGTTTTGAAAAAGAAAGGAAATAAATTGTATGTCAAATGGTTAGGTCTAAACAGTGCAGAAAACAGTTGGATTGAAAAAACTGCAATAATGGACTAAGATATTATATAACCATTTTTCATTTGAAATGCTATCATTATAATTTGAATTATGCAAGGAGGTGGACTAGTTAACAGCATAATTAATAATCTACCATTCGAAGTTCATTTGCCAGGATACAATTATTGCGGTCCAGGAACCAAACTTCACAAACGCTTAGCGCGAGGTGACCCAGGTGTAAATAAGCTAGACGAAGCTTGCAAGCAACACGACATTGCGTATACAAACCATACAGACTTAGCAAATCGTCACAAAGCCGATTTACAACTACTTAACATGGCTAAACAAAGACTTAAATCAAAAGATGCCGGGAAAGGTGAAAAACTAAGCTCTTGGTTAGTGAACAAAGTTATGAAAGCGAAACTAAAGTCTGGATTAGGCATCAAAACATTTAAAACCTTAGTTTCAAAAATAAAATCAAAAATTAAGAAACTCAAACGCAAAGATAATAAGACTTTAATAAAAGCAGCTTATTTAACCGCAAAAAAGTTATTTTCAAACACTCATCATCGAATCCGAGTACCCCGAGTAATACCCCTACCAAAGACTGGAGGAATTCTACCTTTAATTCCAATTTTCGCTGGTTTATCGGCTTTAGGAACTTTAGCTGGTGGTGCAGCTGGCATTGCAAAAACCGTCAATGATTACAAAGCAAGCAAACAAAATTTGCAAGAAACAGAACGACATAATAAAGCTATGGAGGCTTTAGTGTTGGGCAAGGGTTTATACATTAAGCCATATAAAAGTGGTAAAGGATTGTTTATAACATCTTCAAAAAACTGAATAATTTGCTACCCAATCGCCCTCTAACTAATATAGACATCCGAAAGTATTCAAGAGACATCCCATATTTTCGTGGGGTCTACATGAAGGATCAACTACCTCGGAAGGCGAAATGTATTGAATGTGGTATCGTTAACTTAGACGATTCTAAGAACGAAGGAACGCATTGGGTAGCTTATGCTAAAGTTTACAATCACTGTGAATACTTTGATAGCTATGGAAATTTAAAACCTCCAATGGAATTGATGCAATATTTCAAAAATTGTAATGTGTTTTATAACTACACAAGATATCAAAAATTTAACGCAATCAATTGTGGTCATTTATGTTTAAATTATTTGTCAACTTTTTGGAATAAAAATGTATTATAAAATATATGATTTTCTTTAATTTCAATCATTTGCAAGATGTCGCTCACTTTGTCTATAACTGGAGACTCGTCAGTGTTAACTACATACTATCCTAATACGTTGCAACTAGATGGAGAGTATGAGTGTGCTTTATTGCACTTTTCAACTTTTAATTCTATTCCAAACATTGATAAAAGTAATAATAAGTTCTATTATGGTTTTAATGAAGTTATTGAAATACCGGAAGGCACTTATGAATTGCAAGATATCAGCGATTATTTAAAATCCGAAATAAAAGATGCAGCGATCAAACTACGGTGCAATAATAATACTTTAAAAACTACAATATTCTGTACAAAAGACATTAATTTTATCAAAGAAGACTCTTTTAGAAGACTATTAGGATTTAACAAACAAATCTTGAAAGCAAATAAATGGCATGTGTCACAGTCTCCAGTCAACATTCTACCTACGACCGTAGTCAGGATTGAATGTGATATTGTAAGCGGTTCATATGTAAACGGTGAACCAAGTCATATTATTCACGAATTTGCACTTAATGTACCACCTGGATACAGGATCATAGAAATTCCTAAGAACGCAATATACTTTCCAATCAATCAAAAAAACATAAGCTGCATACACATCAGGCTGATAGATATAAACAACAGATTAATTAATTTACGTGGTGAAGAAGTGCAGGTATATCTGCATCTCAGAAGAAAAAAATGATTGATTTCAATAAAAATGTGTCTCAACAAGTAAAGAATATCAGTTCTGTTCGAGCTACTTATCATATAAGACCTGCCTCTAAGAAGAAAATAAAATTAACTAAAGACAATAAAGCATTCCTTAGAGCGATCGGATTGTTAAAATGAATATCTTAGACGTTTTATCCGCTCCGAATTACGATAATACTATAGAAGGAATCGAATTTCATTCCTACAAGCCCTATATAACGAGTTTCAACAGGAACGATGAAATCCGCATACCTATCAATCAACAGGACTTGTACATATTACCATCAGCTAGCACCCTATATCTGGAAGGAACTGTTATCGTTACCAAAAAAGATTCGAAGGACCCAGCTACTAGTGTCAATTTCACGAACAATGCTCTACTCTACTTGTTCCAAGACATTAGGTATGAGCTAAATGGAGTGGAGATTGATAAAATAAAAAATTCAGGTATAACAACAACCATGAAATCACTAATTTCAATGACCGAAAGTGAATCAAAAATGTCTAATGCCTGGGGTTGGAATATTGATGGCATAAAAAATATCCATGGAGGAAGATTTTCTGTCTCTATACCACTTCGTAACCTCCTCGGTTTTGCAGAAGATTTTAAAAAAGTTGTGATAAATAGTAGACATGAACTGATATTATTACGAAGTAACACTAATTTGAACGCTGTAAAACTTAATACTGGCGAAGTAGTGGATGATGTTCAGATCAACAAAATCATATGGCGCGTACCGCATGTTAAAGTATCAGACAAAGAAAAAATTGGTTTGTTAAAAGTATTAGAGAAAGATCGCCCACTTCAAATGATATACAGAAATTGGGATCTGTACGAATATCCAGCCTTGCCTAAAACTACAAAACATACCTGGTCTATCAAAACTTCATCTCAAATAGAAAAACCAAGATACATTATTATTGGTCTACAGACAAATAGAAAAAACAATGCAAGTTCTGACATGTCTCAATTCGATCACTGTTATATTCGAGACGTTAGAGTGTATCTCAATTCAACCTATTTTCCTTATGAAAACTTAAATGTGAGTTTTGCTAATAACAGAATCGCTTTATTATACGAGCAATACACCAGATTTCAACAGTCGTATTACGGACGTCGCTCGGAGCCCATACTAAGCGAGAAACAATTTAGGGATTTAGCACCGCTGTTTGTAGTCGATTGCTCTAGACAAGCTGATAATCTAAAGACTGGACCTGTTGTGGATGTGAGGGTAGAAATTGAGAGTGATTCAGAGATACCAGATCAAACTTCAGCATACTGTCTCATTCTGAACGATTGCATTGTTGAATACAAACCATTAAGTAACATTGTGAAGAAGATATCATGAACGCGGACCTCATCATTGTCGAACTCCAAGGATTCAAAGATTTAGACAATAATTTTATCGTCAAGGAAGTGGCCATAGTAAGTAATGAGCACACACAGACGTTCTTGGTTAAACCACCGCATTCGTTTTATTATTTAACTCAAGAAGAAAAGAAGCAAGTGCGATGGTTGGAAAGAAATCGTGGAATTTTCTGGAGTGAGGGCTATACAGGGTGTCCCGTAAATAATGGATAATCTCTTAAGGGGTCATTGTACTCATCATTATGAACAACTTTTACTATGGGACCAACCCTGAAATCGCGAAAAAAAATCAGCTGACCAGTACATTTATCTACATCAAACTCGTCAAAATGTAGGGAGCAGCTGTTTTTTTTTTCGCGATTCCAGGTTTGGTCCCATAGTAAAAGTTGTTCATAATGATGAGTACGATGACCCCTTAAGAGATTATCCATTATTTACGGGACACCCTGTATAGACTACAGAGAGTTCCAACACGTCATCGTACCGTATTTAAAAAATAAAAAAATTATTACAAAGGGTTTGGAAAAAATAAAGTGGATTAAAGACATGTGTGCAAACTGTGAAGTGATCGACATAGGTGAGAAGGGATGTCCTAATTTTGCAACATTAAAGAAAAAGTTCTGTAGAAATAAAAGTGATTTTAACTGTGTGAACCATAAAATGAATTGTGCATTAAATAATGCGGTGTGTATTAGAAAATGGTATGTTGATAATAATATGTCTGTATTTAATCTATTTTAATTTATTTTGTCATACCTATGCAGTTAATAAAAATGATTAATTAATTTACTTATGGTTGTTTTATTTAAATGTTTTCAGGGTAACTTAATCATCAAACTTTAAATTAGCTGCAGCAAAATGATATTACTTACAAAATTTTAAATACCTACATCATGATTTAAAACGATTTATTGTAATAAAAAAACTGTTAGCAAATAAACACTATATTATATATCATTAGACTAGAGCTAATTTAGAGTTCGAGTATAAATAAGTACCTAATACAAAATAAAACATAATTTAAATTATAAAAGAATATAATTTTATTTACTTTTTCATATTATTTACAATTATTAGAAACTAATTATAACTACCTACCCATTAATAATAACAACTGCCACTACATAGTTTATTTAATGTTCGCTTTGTGTATACCTACCTACATTCTTAACTTACAAACTTGTGATGTATGAACATTATTCCGATTGTATAAAAGAAATTAATAGTATCTACATACAAAAGTTAATTACGATAAAACTTAAATATTTGATATTTTAATAATTTATACATTTAAAACCTAAGATGAATAAACACTAAAGAATAAGAAAGCAAATAAATGTCAAAACTTTTGCTGTACCAACTAGATTATACAAAGCAATTATTATTATTATTTTTTTTAACTTACCTACTTACCTACCTGCTAAGTTAACTACAGTAAAACTTACATATTTGATATTTTAATAATTTATACATTCAAAACTTACTCAACATAAAAACCTAATATGTATAAACACTAAAGAATAAGAAAGCAAATAAATGTTACATACCTAATAATATTACTACAAATCTTACACATTATCTTATGAAGTAGGTACTTACAAAATAATGACACATGTTAATAATAACAACTGTCCCCACAAAGTTTTCTCGATATTTTGTTAATTAACGATTGCGTTTCCTCCATTACATGGTCCACTAATTCAGTCACTACATACTGCGCACTTAACATTACCACACCCTGATTGTCACTTGCAGGTTCTTGCTGTTCACTGATATCCAACACTTGTACCTGGATCAGTCGTAAACCTTTTTTCTTCTCATTGTTTATAACGTATGATTCACATGTAGGCAGAGATGACTTCTGTTTTAGACACTCTCTTCTGGCTCTAGGTCTCTTGTTGGCGGGTCCGTAGTCTCGTCTTCTAGGTTCCATATTAGCAGGTGTTTGTTGTTCTGGCAAATCTGGGATATGCCAGCTTAAACTCGGAGTCGGAAAACCTTGAGCGTATTGTGAGAAGTCGATAATATCTGGAGAATCACACATTATCAATGATCTGAAACAAATGAAATAATAATTAATTATAATTACATAATCAACATGATGCAATAATGTTATAAATACATGGGTACTTGTACAATACTTACAATTCGTTTCGTTTTTATTCAACGTGATATGACTGCTCCGGCTAACTGCCTTGTGATGTATGATCAAGTAGTTATATTAATAAGAAATGCAAACTCCTAACATTGCACTGTAATCAATTTCATGTTTTATCACGTTCAACCTGATGGGCAACATGAAGCGACAAGTGTGCGAACGGTATTGTATTACACAAACCAGTCATCGCAATGCGCTTTGTCAGCGGGAGTGGAAATGAAACAGATTTATGAACTAAAATATTATATTTATTTAAGTACATGTTTAGTAGGTACATACATTTTTTACAGTTCGTTCAAGCGATTTTGACTTGTATTGCGTTGGTTGCGTGAAAAATTACAGCTGCAGTGAACGGTAACCATGTTTTTTGCTTTTAATACCATCCTTATGTCTACTGAATAGAAGTCAAAATCGGTTGAACAGACTGTAAAAAGTTTAAATTAATTTATGTCTAATCATATTTCAAATAGAATATACACTTAAAATTATGGTAATGCATTACATAAATATATTTGCATTACCCCAAGCTAAAGTAGATACTTTATCAAATGATAGCAACCGTTTGTCATCATTGCTTGAAAGTGCAATTTTATTTACGTCCTGAGTGAATATTTCATGTTTTATTGACCTAAACAATACATTTTTTTTGCGAATAACATTGCAATTATTGTACAAAACATTTTTATAATCTAACATATTAAAATTTTTGGTTATACATTTTTTTGTACCTTTTGCCTTTTTAATAGTTTTGTTTAACGTTTTAATACAATAAAGCTTTGAGCGCAGTCCTACGAATTCTTTGATAATATTACCACCCATTTCATCCTTAAACAGTCCTGGAACCTTCTTATTAATAATTGGTAAGTTATAGTCATTGTTACAGTCATAATTACTGGTATCAAAATATTTTAGAAAATGGAGCTTGAAGTCTTTATAAACGTCATTGCTCTGTACATCATATACTAGACTATCTGTGTCAGTATAGCACAATTCAATTCGGTTACCATAAAAAGGTTTTATGATAGAGTAGTGAAAGTCATACATGTGAGTCTTAGATAATTCTAATACTGCAAACCCTATGTATATTGGTTTATTAAGTATAATACGCACAGGTTTCATTTGGATTGCCACTAGATCATCAGAAAATACAGAGGCGCTATGAAAATATGGGCTGGCTATCAATTTTTCAGCACAAGTAGTCTTTTTTGTTTTATTGGTCGAGTCACACCACTTGTTTACTAACTTAACGTCTATTCGATGTTCATTATTTTCCAGCGTCTTTCCAAAAATACTATTGTTCAATAATTTGAAAAAGTCTTGTTCAAACGTTGACTCTGCTTTTTGCCGTAACTGAGTGTTAATATCAATATATTGCTTTAAAAAACAACTTTGCTTAAATGTAATAGCGCGATGGATCCTTCTCAATACTAAACCGTGCTGTAAACATTTTTTTAAATGTATGTAATGAATAACATAGTGATATTTATCGTACAAATTTGGTATTAACTTTTTATTCTTACCACCAGGTGGCAAGCATTTTTCTGGACAAAAGGGAAAGTCATTGTGTTCCATGTGTAAATTCTCCGGATATATTAAATCAACTTCAAGAATGTATCCGTTTTCTGCAGTATCACTGATATCTGCTAAGTTCAATTGTAAAAAATCAATTTCTTGTCTATTCATAAATCTAAAATCGGAATAAGGTAGGGATTGACACATGCTATAACCATATAAATTGTTACAATCTAAATAAATGATAAATGAATTTGGACGAGTTGGATCGTAAGTATCTAAATATTTATGATTGGCTTTGACATGTCTTTTGGAACACATACAAACTCCTCCTCGAATACCTTTTTGTATCATTCTAAAAATTTCAACATCACTAATCAATTCTAATTGAACTCCTGTTTTTAAAAGCATTGCATCAAAAGATAGACTTGGTGCTGTAAGATAGAACGCGGGATCGAGATTGTAATGCAGTTTACAAGTTTTTCGAAAATTTTCAAATACATCTGTTAGCAACAGAACATCTGTTTTGAGATATAAATCTGTGTACATACCCATGTTTTGAATATTAAACACTGACCAAACAGACCGAGCGTGCTCATAGTCTTCGTCGGTAATTGTCTCATTAGTTAAGGAGTTGAAAAAATATTTTTTAGAGGGTAAACACGTATCTTCATAACGTTCCCATTGAGACATATAGTCATATGGATACACTCCTTTACGAGTGAGTAGGTTAAATTGTTTTTTATTAGGAAAATGAGATTTCAATTGCTTAAAGTCTTGGTTTTTCATTGTACTAGCCAACTTTTCTAAGCTAGTTCCTAAAAACTTGAAAGAGTCTACAAACCGAACCTGAATGCTTTCCCCAGCAGAAATCGGAATAAACTTAGTGAATGAAATATAGTTTTCTTTTGTTTTAGGTATCACTTTAATAGATCCAGGAGCTTCACCTAATTCTTTTATGAAAAGGTGGCAATCGTAACCGGACAAATTATGAAAAAATACTGGCAAAAATGTTGGTATTTTGTATTGTAAGTTACAGTAACTATGAGCTGCGCCACGATATTTACCAGTCAAGTGACAATGATCGCGAACCCTGTCGCCGAATAAGAAGTGTTCACAAATATGACATGTTATCGCGTTTTCAAAGTCACGAGCATTATCATTTGAATAAATCATAGGAACACTATTTTGTAAAATATCGTAAATTTTTTGTGCATCTTTATAGATAGACTTTACAAAATTTGATACACAATCCGAACCGCGATAAGAAAAGTAACGATTGTGGCATTCATCTAGCGTACACGTTATATGATAAGCGTAAGCTACAGGCACATGTCGCTGTCGTGTTACAGTACTCGCCTTAGTGGGGTCAGGGTCACAAGATTCATACCGTTCTAGCATTGTTTCAAAATCTGCGTATATAACAAATGGTACGAATTGCTTTCTATTATAATTTTTAAACTGTATGAAAGAACCCTTTGGAGGTAGTTCAGTGGCGACACCTCCACAACTATGTGAATTAAGATTATCACATGAATTAAAAAACATTAAACAAACGTCACAAAAGTACAGTTTACTGTGGTGTTTTGTTATTTGATTCTTAACAAGTCGCGACAGGTCTTTAATGAGACAGTAATGTGACAAATCATTTCTTTCTAAATAAAGTAAATGAATCACCTTTCCGTTCAAAGCTTTTGGTTTGTAAAGCGGTCCTATGATAGTATTGTTTTTTAAACCATAAATGTAAATGCAAATTTCGGGGTTATTCACTTCGAACCGCGCAATATCTGAGAAATTCACTGGAAATGACATGCCCTTTACATTTAACACGTTACGAAAATCAGGGTAAGAAGATACTCTTTCAGAATGAGTCTTAGCTGGATATAAAGCAGCTACAACAGACCATAAAAAACAATAGTCATCATTATTGCGGATATTAACACATGCTTTTTTAGATTTTATTGCAGAAGGCAATTCGATAAAGCCTGAACCACGCAAAGGTTGATATTTGTTAACATTGACTTCCAAATGAGAACTGCTCAAGAACGTCCATCCACTGTCTCGATCCTGAAATTCTTCTATCTTTTTTTTAAAAGTATTTTTGACTTGAGACAATAGTGAATCAAATTCATAATTCTGATGTAGAGTTACGTTTTTTGTGGCAAATGATTTCATCTCCTGAGAATCATTTTTAAACATTAAAAACAAAGCAAAATATTCGAAATTAACTTTTATACAAGTATGTTCTTTAAGAGACATGTCAATTAAAGTTTTAATTCTGTCCAAATTATTATTAAGAAATGGTTCCAGAGAACAATTCTCAGACGGATCGGTAATTCTATAAGAAGCTATACGATTACGAAATGCAGAATGTATTATTTCAACACCTTCACAAAAATGCGAAATGTTTTTGTTTTTATGATTAGTACTACGTAAATGACCTATCCAGTGACTGCGCTCAACTGATGTGTTACAAACGGTACAGAAAGGCATTTTAGATTATAATTACGTCAACTAATTTTGTACGCTTAATTAGGATTAGATTAACAATACTAGTAGATTCTGCAATAATCAATACAATTAATTTGGTGTCCCCAGCAATTTAAAGCCAACTTATTTTAAATTCACACTATCCCTATAAAAGACAGGCTCGGAATTGTCAAATAATTCGTGAGTTCGTCTCATAAACCTTTGCAGCCCGTCCCACTGGGGAGTGTTGCGATCTAGTTGTACTTTTAACGCGACCTGGGCTTTCTTCCATCGTTCTTCCATGGGGGTAGAGACAACTTCGTCTTTCGAAAATACCTTGATTTCCACGTAGAACTCTCCTGTAAGGTCTGCCGCACGCCGTACTTTGCCGTTGGCAACACGGGTGATGAGCGATGAACCGAAGTCCCCGCTTGAGGTCTTCGTCTTTTGATCGTCCTCCAAACCAAAGAGGTCCGTGCTCAAGATGCCTCTTTTACTGTAAACAATTACACATTTTATTTATAAAAATTTGCATTTATTTCTTAAATAACGAAATTAAGGAGTATTATACACCTCTGTTGAATTCTATGGGGAATTAATAGCGTAATACATATTGGGATATAATAATTTCATGTAACTGTCATCATTCCTGTATTGAATATGATCGGAAATTGATTTACAGTTCTAAATTCACTAACCATCATGTACCAGTGCGTATATCATTTTAAATTACCATAAACACCTAAACATAGAAGCAGCAATATAAATTACCTTGACTTAGAGTCTGATGAGTAGTCGGCGCTTTCAGGTGCTTGGCGCTTCACCACATTTTTCTTAGGCTGTTTTTTCGTCACCTTGGCTACTGCAGCAGTAGGCCTTTGTGATTGGTATTCTGATTCCGTGTCAGACCTTAAATAGAACACACTAAGATTAATTTTTTAACTGTAACCAACCTCAATAATTATGGAGAGGAGAATGTTAATGGAATATAGATTACTAGAAGATGGCATGGATGGTATGATGGGGATAGTTACGTCAGCCAGCAGGCAAGAACCAGGTCCGTAGCTGACTAGCGATTAATCACATTATCAAATTAGTTTGATGATAGTTAGATCAGCCGGCAGGCAAGAACCAGGTCCGTAGCTGACAACTATGTTAAACTTAGTAGGTAGTACTTACTCACATTTTATAGTTGTAGGATGATGTAGATCACTGGAAGATACTGGAGCGAATGTAATTTTATGATTAAAATTCGTTGGTTTTATACATAAAAAATACCATTTCAGCAATATTTACCTCATAACAAAATTAAACCTTAACTACAATATTCACGGTTGTATGAGTAATTTATGATACTTACGTCTAATTAATCCGTAGTGATTGAAAACCTTTCTGTCAAATTGCAATTTTCGTGAGAAATGAAATACAAAACTAGCTTCTTACCTCGCCGACAAAGGTGAAGCCGATACCATGCTGTTACAATAGGTATTATTATAAAGTATGTATGTTTGTTTAATTAACCTTGATATAAAATTTTGAATGACATCACACTCATGAAAATAATAAAATGGCATTTTTGAGAGCCAGAAATCAGGATATACATAAGTATGTAAAATCCTTACAAAATTTGTTGTATGCAGAACAATCAACGTGAGCAAACTCGCGTTAAAAACTTAGTTAATTTTATGTTGCAGTTAAACTCAAAGCGAGTGTAAAATCGTCATACTACTAAAACTAACAAACTTTAATAAATCCTTTCATGCAAAGGATGTCGGTTTCTAAATTCAGCAATGGGAATGGGATGGGCTTTTCAAAGATTTCCTAGACTATAACCAGCTAATTACAAAAAAAAAAAAAAAAAAAAAAAAAAAAAGGAAAGAATCACTCATTTATAATAAGCTAGCGTAATTGGTAATATTCTTATTTAAGAAACACCCCCAGTTTGACGAAAATCATTAGGTATAGGAAGTTCGCGCAAACTCGAATTTTAATTACGGACTACAACATGTACAGCGATCGTCTTACAATACAATAAAGTTCGACTAAGCAAATTAATGCATGATGCAATGTTGCTGACTTCGACATTGTAAATGATAATGTATACACACACAACGGCTGCCTGATACGTTTATCGTCAGGCGGTTCACGAATGAGTACAGTGCAGCGGCGAACCGTTGAACGGCGCAACACCGTTTTGACATTGGCTATACGGCAGTTTAGACGGGAAACGGCAAGTGTATAAGTATGCGAAGCCAGCAGTATGCTCCGACAGCAGAATGTGAGAGAACTACTCAATACATTATTTGTATGTACGGGTAAGGTTGTATCGTCTGTTTGAATTTAATTTTAAATTAAAATTTGGATGTCCTCGAGCCAATCTGGTCACTAAAATAGAATGTGCGTGCGTGGATGCCTGTGCGCTATTTCTTACTTTCGTGGAGAGACGTGAGACAAACTGTCCCATATTTTAGTTTAATGTTTACGGTATCCTAAAGTTCAGATATCCTTGGTACCCCAATCTGGGGTCATAGAAATAGAATGTGTGTATGCCTGTAGGTGTATGCTTATTCTTGCTTTATGAAGAGACATGAGGCAATCTGTCCTGAATTTTAGCTTACTATTTTCATATAGTTCGATTAGTTAACAAACTGTGTGTGAAACTTCTTGTTATAAAACTTGACAACCAAAGTAGTGGCTTAGTGCTCAATCCGAGAATCTGCTGTAGTTGATCGAGGTAAAACATCGGTATTCATTAGTCACTATAAACAAATAGTTCACTTTATTAAACTTTCAGACCAACAGCTAAAAGAGTTTAACTTTTAGTTACATAACGGTAAACGGTAGATTCGCAGGGATCGACCTAATGCAACCAAATAAGATTTTAAAAGTGGAATAGGGCTTAAACCGCAAAGTTTGTAGATCCATCATTTATGTTATTAGCTATTTCTAAACCACTTTCGTTCCATTCGCAACCAAAAGTGATTCAAAAAGTGGAGTAGCGCCCAAACCACACTGACAAATGTTTCTGTTTCATCGCGACGAATAGGCCGAAGTGGAGTAGGCGCCGTTCCATTATTTTACCTCCATATGATGCAGGATTTCATATTTCACCTTCCGATCGGTGGAATAGGCGCTAAACCACATTAGGATTTCATTTATATTAGTGGGCATTCTAGCCCACGGAGAGTGACGAGGCGAACGGAGAGAGCCGCGGAACCGGGGGCTAGAATGCCCAATAATATCCTACTGTCGTCCTTATACGTTTTTTTTATTGTTAATAATTTGATGTACTACAGTATTAAATATTCGAGTCAAGTCGTAATAAAATATTTCATTGGAAAGCTCCTACTGCGTCCCGCACACATCAAGACACCACATACAAAACATTTGGACCTCCGAGCCGGATTTCAGAAGAACCATGCGGGACGCATCCATCTTGGCGTAACATTTTCACATTGAAATAAGAAGAACATCGTGCATCGTGGGAAGGTAGCGGGTCATGGTATCGAAACCCGTCCCATCCTCTCCTCTATCCAGCAATTTGTGTTAATAAGTGGATTTTCTCGTGTTTCAGTCGTGCGTTATCCAGTTGCCTTGCTGTGCATCGCCGTGGACACGTGCTGTGCGAGAAGACTGTAAGTACTTTTGCCTTTCTCAACCGCCAAAATGAGTGACGACGAAACATTTCAGGATGTTAGTCAGGATCCCGTTAAATCGAAAAGACTCGGGCAATTAAAGAAAAACCGAAGCACGCTAAAGGGCAGGCTAACTCTTTTCGAGAAGTTTCTTACTAAATTAGAAAAGGTAGATTCCTTACATATTGCTACACGTAAGGAACTTGAGTTACGAATACAGTCAATTTCTGATATGTTTAAACAATTTAATTCAGTTCAAGATGAAATTGAGCAATTTGATTTACAACAGATAGACTATCGGGAAACGTTTGAAGAACAATATTTTATTCTTATGGCTACCGCGAAGTGTTTTTTAAGCGATAACGATAATCAAACTAGAAATGTAGGTAGTGGTAATTCAAATCATTTGTCAGTAAAACTCCCAGATATTAAATTACCTGCTTTTGACGGTTCATTTGATCAATGGCTTGAGTATCGAAACTCGTATATTACCATGATTCATAATCGTAACGATTTGGATAGCATACAAAAATTCCACTATCTTAAATCATCACTTACTGGTTCTGCTTTGCAAGTTATCGGTGCATTAGAGTTTACAAGTGCAAACTACGTTCACGCGTGGAATTTATTAGAAAACAGGTTCCATAACAATCGTTTATTGGTGCAAAACCATATGAAATCGTTGTTTAAATTCAAACCTCTTCAAAATGAATCGAGTGAACAAATAAGAAAACTTATTGATTCGACTTTACGAAATTTACGTGCACTAAATTCTTTAGACGAACCGACTGATAATTGGGATACTGTTATCATTTATTTAGTTGTAGAAAAATTAGACCCAGCCACCGAACGCGAGTGGGAAACGCATACGGGTTCACTAGTGTCTCAATTGAGTGGTGAAAAAATAAAACTTCATCATTTAATTGATTTTTTGAGAAACCGTGCAGATATGCTAGCAATGGTTAACTTTAAGAAGAATAATGTCGAATCAAAAGGTTCTCATAAAAAAGATAAACCATCAAGTCAACCTCATCACTCGCATTCTTACGTCGCCAAAAGTAAACAAAACACGGATAACAATAAACGAAAGCGCGTTTGCGAATTATGCGGTAATGATCATAATCTGTATTCGTGTGCACAATTCCTTAATATGTCGGTGCAAGATAGGTTTACAATTGTTAACAATAAAAAATTATGTCAAAATTGCATTCGTTCCAGTCATTCGTTGAATGACTGTTCTTATGGCCCTTGCAAATTGTGTCAAGGGAAACATAACACGTTATTACATGGGATGAGCGCGTCCACGTTAAGTTCGCCCCCCGTGTCAACAGCTGATGCGCAGGTTCACTCGGAACGTAATGCACTGACGTGCAGTGCCGCGGTACAACCGGTATTGTTATCGACGGCTCTAATCGATGTTCCTGATGCTAACGGCCAATACCATACTGTAAAGGCGCTTCTTGACAATGGAAGTCAGAATTGTTTTATTACAGAATCGTTATGCAATCGTTTAAAGTTGCCGATTATACAGTCCACTGTTCATATCTCGGGTGTAGGACAAAGCGTTTCTAAAAGTTCTCACACCTGTAAAATAAATATAAAATCTAAAGTTGGTAATTTCAATACAGAAATCCAATGTTTAGTTCTACCTCGAATAACATCAAAGTTACCTTCGTTGAACGTTAATTGCGAGTACATACGTATACCTAAACATATGTCGCTCGCAGATCCCACGTTTAGTGTCCCGTCTGATATAGATATACTTTTAGGCGCGGATATATTTTGGGACTTATTAAATAATAAGAAATTAAAGCTCGCTTCGGGTCCTACGTTATATGACTCGAAAATAGGGTGGATCATTTCTGGCCCTATTCGTAGTAAACATTCGTTCAAAATAGACCGAGTACAATGTAATCTTGTTCACATTGATTCCCAGTTACGTAAGTTTTGGGAATTAGAAGAAATAGTCGATTTACCTTTTGCGTTATCAAAAGATGATCGTTATTGTGAAACATTGTTTACAGAAACTACACAACGTGATACCCACGGTAGGTTCACGGTGCGCATTCCTTTGAAGGAATCGGTCGATACGTTAGGTGACTCATACACCACGGCAAAGAATCGTTTTTTGTCTCTTGAAAGAAAATGAAATCGTTCACCTCAATACAAACTATTATATTGTGAGTTTATGCGGGAATATGAGGCACTTGGTCACATGTCCCCGGTGTCTAATGATAACGATGTATTAAATAAACCACATTACATTTTACCGCATCACGGTGTTTATCGTGAACATAGTCTCACGACAAAATTACGCGTTGTGTTTGACGCGAGTTCGAAAACGTCGACTAATAAATCGTTAAATGATATACAATACATAGGTCCGCCATTACAAAATGACATTTTTTCAATTTTACTTAGGTTTAGGCAGTACAAATACGTTGCTTGTGCTGACGTTGAAAAAATGTACAGGCAGATTTTAATTGATTCAGATCAGCATAACTTACAGTTAATTTTGTGGAGAGAAAATCCTGATTTACCGTTAAAATTATATACTTTGTTAAGGTGTATAGATGCCTCGATGACCTTGCGCATCTGGGCGGAGCTTAACCACCACCCCCGTTCATACGTAAAGCGAGCGCGGTGGCGCGCTACACTAAAACGAATGTCAAAGAATATGCAGGGTCGCAGAGATGCGCACGTAGGGCGGCATTTTTGCCTACGATTCCAGAAGGGAATGCAGGGCTGATATTTGTTACGCAACTACTTTAAGTTTTAACGGGACATTATTTTTAGCATGTAGGTATGTGGTTATAGTAAAATTAGAATAGAGCTACTTGAATTAGCACTAGCCATTAGGATGTACAGTGGGCTGCGTCAATTGGGTATTAAAATTTTAATACAACTGGGGTACCTAATTGATAAAGCCCATTGTACACACGGCTATATATCAAGCTATCTATACATTTCCAGTATAAGCTGATCTTGCATTATTTCCGTACAATGAGAGGTCAGCTTATACTGGAAATGTACAGCTTGATACGTAGCCGTGTGCAGCCGTTTTGTATAATAATCTATCTAACTTTTTTTTCAAATTTTACCATGATCGGTTCATCAAAACTTTAGAAGTGATGTGTAACTTTTTTTTTTGAAAAAAATAAAATTATATTTGCACAAACTGTAGGTACTTACATAAAAATTAATGTTTTACAGAAAGAGTGATATTTTCACCAATTTGAGTAATAAAAGTAAAGTAAGAGGCGCAGTGACCCTATATTTTTGGTAATATTTTTTTTACATAAATACTCCCTGACAACGCTGGTGTATCGGACATCTTCACATTGCCTCTGACGGGACAGGACTGGTACGATAGCCAACGTGTGGACGCCTCACGAAATTAACCGACTGACGTTGGTACGAGTGTTGGTGGCAACCTGTGGCACCGGTGTTAGGGCCTATTTCACGATGTCCGGATAGCCACTACTCACCGATTAATTCAAAAATGGAACAGAATTTGTATGAAATTATCTGCCAAGTAAGTTAATAGGAACTTAACCGTAGGTGGTGAGACAGGCTTCAACTTTTTTTTACGCGATGCTATTATTCGAATTAATCTTTCTGAATTTAAATTTTGATATTCTAATAAACGGGGTACGGTTCTTTTAAACTGTTTTTACCTCTTTTAAATCTAATCAGCCTTCTTAAATAGATCTGCTAATAATTTTACTGCCAAGTGGGCCACGGTTGTGTTTATGTATACTTTGTAAAATTATTTAGTACCTAACTACAAGGTCTTGTTTTACCACCTTTCAATGAAAACTCAAGATGGCGGCCGCAAAATTTTCAAATTTTTGAAAACCATGAAAACGATATACATGACGAAAAATTTTGCGGCTGCCATCTTAGATTTTCATTCCAAACACCCTAGGAAAAAAAAACTCATTAGTTTATCAAAAGTTATTAAAATATAGATGATATTGGATTTATTTGAAGTTCACAAAAAGAATCGCAAATATTATATTTGAGTGTTAAATAATATTTTTGGGAGCGAAAAATGGGAATTGTTCCACATAATTCATTTAAGATTTTGTGATGAAAGATACTTATAGTAAATTCAAATTCTTTATTTGCTTAAAACATGGTGTTTATAGGTCTTACAATTGAAACAGAAGTACAAACATGTTTAGCAATTGGAACTATAGCATGCAAAATCGAGTCTTAGCTTAAACCGAGGCATAACTTATTTTCAAGGAATGTTTTAAGGGAGTAGAAGTTGTGGGCTTTCAGCCATTCCAACAATTTATTCTTAAACAATATATTATTTTGAGTTTTAAGTTCTCTAGGTATTTTACTATAAATTCTTATACACATAGTTAGACAACTTTTGCTGTATTTGGACAATCTGGGAGTGTCAAAAAAAACTAATCTATTTTGGTCTCTGCGATTTCGAGAGCTTACGTCAGACACTTTTACAAAATATTCTTTATATTTCCATACAAACATGCAAATTTCATATATATAGAGAGATGGTAGCGGTAACAAACGAAGTTTTTTGAATATTGGCTCGCAGGACTCATAAATAAAAAGTAGTAATTTCCTGTGGATTGCATTTTTATCTCTACACTGGTGCCGATTCTCTTGTACAAGAGAATCGGCACCAGTGTAGATACACCAACTAAACTAACTAAACTATATCACTAAAACTTACTTTTAGCTATGAGAATCTTAGAACTATTCTGCAAAAAAAAAATCTCTAAAAAAACAATTTTGACGCAACTAAAATCGAGTTTGACAATCGCGATTCCGCGTGGTACTTGTTTGCCCTACCCCGAGAATGTTTTGTAGAGCCCGAGGCGCCCAGGGAGGGCAGCTTAAACGTGTTTTATATGGAACGTAGGTTTTTGGTACCTACGTAGGTACCTGGTAGGTAGTTGGGAAAAGGCTAGGCAGATTGATTTTTTACATTGTAACAATTTTAAAATATAAACAAAAAAAAAATATTTCAGTAATAAATATGAAATACGAGTACTAGCACTTCCCGTGCGGCTTCGCCCGCGTGTATGTCGGAAAATATTCCACGGGATTATCATTTTGACCTCATTATCATTTTCAGCTACCTCAAAAATCATGAAAATGACACCCATGACGGAGAAATTTGAAAATTGTTGAAGCCGCCATCTTAGATTTTCATTTTGACTCCATTATCATTTTCAGCGCCCCCAAAAACCACGGAAACGACACCCATGACGAAAAATTTAAAAATTTTCTCAGCCGCCATCTTGGATTTTCATTTTGACCTGATTATCGTTTTCAGTGACCTCAAATACCATGGAAACGACACCCATGACGAAAAATTTGAGAATTTTTGCAGCCGCCATCTTGGATTTTCATTTTGACCCCATTATCGTTTTCAATGACCTCAATACCATGAAAATGACACCCATGACGAAAAATTTGAAAATTTTTGCATCCGCCATCTTGGACTCAAAAACCATGAAAATGACACCCATGTCATTATTATTATTACCTTTATTTCATTTTATATATCTGTAGGATTGGCCTTGGAAACATCAGAAATAGAACTCAGATATGGCAATACACAAATTAATTAAATTGAACAATCAGTTATCAATTTAGAAAATGTAGAAATATTGTATATATGTTTTTGTATGTATTTTTCGCGGGAATAAATAGTTTTTCTTTCTTTTCTTTCTTTTTTCTAAATATAGAAATGATATAAAATTAATTAAATAACTAATAATGGTAGTGTATTGTTTGTTGTTGCATGTTGTTGTAGTTGTTTGTTGTTTTTTATTACTGTTTGTTATTAATGATAAATAAAAATAATTAAAAACAAAACAACATTTTTTTTTTCTTCAAAATATTTTTTTTTTCGCCTATACTATTCGGCCATCCGCCAAGCTCGTACCGGCCGTTAAGGAACTTCGTTCCAAAAAAAAAAAGTTGTTTTTGCACTTAAAGTCAAGGTGTTGGTTGGGTGTTGGTGTGAATTTTAGTTCTAAACTAACTAACTAATTTTATTCCAAATCTTTTTAATAGCGATTAAAAACAGTACTGTATATTTTTTTCTTTTTTTGTTTATATCTCGAAAACGGTGTGTCCTATCGCAAAAATAATAAAAATTTTGCCCCCCTTTATAAAACCCATAAACCCCTATGACTGAACATGTAGGTAACAAAAAAAAAAAAAAAAAAAAGGATTTTTGTTCCCGTGGAATATTTTCTGACATCCACGCGGTCAAAGCCGCGCAGGAAGTGCTAGTATTTCATATTTACTACTGAAATATTTTTTTTGTTTATATTTTAAAATTGCTACAATGTAAAAAATCAATCTGCCTAGCCTTTTCCCAACTATGTTGGGGTTGGCTTTCAGTCTAACCGGATGCAGCTGAATATCAGTATTACATGGAGCGACTGCTATCTGACCTCCACAACCCAGTTACTGCGTAATACGATACCCCTTGGTAAGACTGGTTGTCAGACTTTCGGGCTTCTGACGACTCGTAACGACTGTCAAAGATCCACGAATAACAGCCGGGACCAACGGCTTAACGTGCTTTCCGAGGCACGGGGGAATCTCGGTATGTAAAGATGGTCAGCCATCCACTGACCAACCCCGGCAAGCGTAGCTTAACCTGACGGATCGACCCGTGCGGCTGTCATTACTTAGCCACGAGCTCCTCTCTAGAATTGTTACAATGTAAAAAAAGTATTTATAAATGCACATCAAAAATAGTCAACAATAAACCGCCCACGCGCGCAATCGAATTGGGACCTCTGCAGCGAGCTAATCTATAAACGCACACTACTACAATAAGTTCGTAAATATTATGCCCTAACACATACGTATGAGCATGTCGAACGATAGCCGGTGCGGAGTAGCGAGCGACACAACCCTCCCGTCTCAATGCCAAAGCAAGACTGCCGCCCGCGCCCGCGCAGAGCTCCTCTGAACCTGTATCTCAAAATGGGAACATTTTCTTTGCAAATGTTGATTGATTTACAAAAGCTGTAGACCATTTGTAGCACTTCTAACCATCAATTTTTTAGTGTAAAAATATTTCCAAACACCAAAGCCGTTTAGGAGAAGTAGGGATATTAGCCAAAAAATAGCGTTTTGGTAAATATTTTTTTAAGGCAAAAGTATCAGCCATATGAAAAAATCCTGTAGCTCAAATGTTGTTTATGAATCTATATCAAACATATATTTTTTTCAAATCTTCTAAACAAGCCGTTAATGAGAAGTAGGCTTTATAAAGTGACCGTGTTACGGTACTAAACGGGAGTAAGGCCCTTAACTGTAACGTATGGCACTGCGTCAGCGCCTTTTCTTAGCATGCGTTGTTTACAACAATTAGCACAGGAATGTGATAATGATTTAGTCGCTAGAACAATCCATGACGACTTCTACGTTGATGATTTGATCACTGGTGATGATGATCTTGATTCACTAGTGGATTTATGTAATAAAACGGCTTTAGTTTTGCGTAAAGGTTGTTTTCCGTTACATAAATGGACATTTAGTCACAAAGTCTGTCCTGAAAGTACTAAAGATCTAAACATAGGTAACACCCATTTATCTAAAACATTAGGATTAGGCTGGTCCACAGAAAGTGATGAATTGCATTTTACTACTGAATTCACTCAAAGTGATTCAATAGTTACCAAGCGTATAATGTTATCAATCATTTCGCAGGTGTATGATCCGTTAGGTCTGCTAGCCCCCGCAGTTATCACAGCAAAGTCGTTGTTACAAAACTTATGGCTTCAAAAACTAGATTGGGATGAAGAAGTTCCCGTTAAAATTGCAAATGCGTGGCATAATTTCGTTTCTGGTCTGCAATATTTACGTAATATTAAAATACCTCGTTACATAACAACAACAGATTCGCGATATAAAGAACTACACATATTTACAGACGCATCTCAACATGCGTACGGTGCATGTGCGTATATCAGATCTTGTTATGATAACTGTGAGCATTCTATACCTATATCTGTACATTTATTATGTGCAAAAAGCAAACTAGCACCAATAAAAACCGTAAACATACCTAGGCTCGAATTATGCGGCGCATTAGTAGGTGCAAAGTTATACAGTAAAATTAAAAGTTCCCTACGTTTAACTTTCGATAAGGTTTATTTTTGGACAGATTCAACCATAGTACAAGGATGGCTACGTATGTCTCCGCACTCACTCAAAACTTTTGTACAAAATCGTGTAGTACAAATCAACGATCTAACTGACGATATCATTTGGCGGCATGTTAAGGGTACCGAGAACCCTGCTGACCTCATTACAAGAGGAGCTAACTTAGAGTCATTAAAATATAATAACAATCACATATGGTGGACCGGTCCAACTTTCCTACGTGAACCTAGCACATTTAATTCCTCAAATAATAATGAAGAATTGATACCTACCGAATTACCGGAAACTAAGTCACAAGCGATAGGTTTGAGTTGTAATCAGTTCATTCAAGTGATCGACATTGACCGTTTCTCATCGTTCATTCGTTTACAACGGGCTTGCGCATATATGTTGCGATTTATATATAACGCGCGTGCACACACTCTCGGTGACGCGAATGATCGTAGTCGCATAACCGGTACGTTATCTGTAACTGAACTACAACATTCACTTACCGTTCTGACTCATTTAGTTCAACAACAGTCGTTCAGTGATGAATACTATAACCTTAAAAATAACATACCGTTAAAACATAAAAACAAATTATTTAATAAAATAGCGGGTTTAAATGTATTTCTAGATAAATTAAATATTATTCGTGTTGGCGGTAGGTTAAACAACGCAGTTGACTTTAGTTATGATAAGAAACACCCGATATTGTTAAGTGCTAAACATCGTTTCACCAGGTTGTTGTGTGAATATGAACATAAAAAATTACTTCACGCGGGACCTCAGCTTCTGGTATATTCCATGCGTGAGCGCTGGTGGGTACTGGGAGCTCGAAATTTAGCTAGGCAGGTAGTACATAACTGCGTTACATGTACACGCATGAAAGGTAGGACATTGACCCCGATTATGGGTAATTTACCATCGGAAAGATTGGAGCCAAACTTTCCTTTCATGCAATGTGGCGTCGACTACGCAGGGCCATTGCTCATATTGGACCGCAAAGGCAGAGGTGCCAGGTTAATAAAAGCATATATTTGTTTGTTCATTTGTTTTACCACTCGAGCCATACATTTAGAGTTAGTTGGTAGTTTATCCACACAAGATTATATCTTAGCTTTGAAACGCTTTATATCACGTCGCGGTAAGCCTTATCAAATCTTTTCAGACAATGGAAAGAATTTTGTAGGCGCTGAAAAAGAATTATCAGTCATTTTTGAAAATTCGAATGATATCTCTGATTTTATTAATCAAAATCAAATTCGTCTTACGTTCATACCTCCTTATAGTCCTCATTTTGGCGGGTTGTGGGAGGCAGGAGTCAAGTCCTGCAAGTACCACCTGCGGCGTGTACTGGGTGACGCTCGGCTGACACGTGAGGAATTTGAAACTGTATTAACACAAATTGAATCCGTCCTCAACTCCCGTCCTTTGTCCCCTCTCTCCTCCGACCCGTCCGATTATCTCCCTCTGACTCCAGCTCACTTTCTGATCGGCCGACCGCTGACCGCACCAGCCTGCGAAGACCTGACGACCATCACGCCTACACGACTGGGGCGCTACGATCGAGTGGAGCTGCTGAGGCAACACTTCTGGCAACGCTGGTCCAAGGAGTACGTATCCGAACTCCAGCAACGTACGAAATGGAAGGTCGACAGTGAAGACATCGCCCAAGACAGCCTCGTCCTAATTAAAGAGGAAAGACTTCCGCCCTTCAAATGGAAACTGGGACGAGTCACACAAATATTCCCTGGGAAGGACGGAATATCACGTGTCGCTGACATCCGTACAGCTACTGGCACCATCCGGCGGGCCTTCTCAAAGATCTGCCCGCTACCTACACAATGATCGTCTTCTTCGTGTTGGAATGGTTCTTCCAAGGCGGCCGGCATGTTAAGAAGCTACTGCTGACGCCATCTATGCAGCATGACGGAAAGCAAGGCACACATCTTGAATCTCGCGCGCTCCACATCATCGACGTGCGAGCCAACATGTCGTCTGCTGCATCCGCTTCCGCCCCCCTCACTTTCACTGGAGAGCCTCTGGACGGACGTGCGTTTACGTCGTCCTTATACGTTTTTTCTATTGTTAATAATTTGATGTACTACAGTATTAAATATTCGAGTCAAGTCGTAATAAAATATTTCATTGGAAAGCTCCTACTGCGTCCCGCACACATCAAGACACCACATACAAAACAAGGAGCTAGGAGCAAAATAAAATAAGAAAAAAAATTCGTTTAAAGCAATAATAAAATAAGTTTACGTCATGTTGTGGCTTAATATGACGTTGTTTTAATGTTGTATCACTTGTGATAATTATCATCAACACATTTCACAAGCAACAGCAACATAATAACAACATCATATTAAATCACAACATAACAAACACTCTGTTTTTTGTATATTTTTTTTCTTTTGGCCCATATATACTACAATCGTTACAGTACTGTGTGTATTATTGGTAATTCTGTGGCTAAAGATTGCAAATATAAAAATAATTGGTATAGTATAGGAGCTAAGAGCCATGTTGTGAGTGAGAATATCGTTGTTAATCATTTATTTTCATAATGTAAGTCTTATTGTGATAAGTTCTAATGATATTTCCTATAACAACAACGACATTCTAATCCACAATAACTTGTGTTACACATGAATGTACAAGCAAAAGAAATACTCTAACTTTTATACTTATTTTTGTTCACTCATGATACTACAATCAACGTATTGTGTGTTATTGGTAATTATGTTGCTTTGGATAAAAAAAAAAATCAACAATTATTATCATAAAAACTTTATTGCCCAAATAATCAAAGAAAATACAGTTTGGAACTATACACGAACTAAAAACATGTACGCGGTTTTGTTGTAATTGTAACAGTAATCTCTTTTATTTATTAATTATTTTCTATGTCCAAACATACTAAGTCTAAAAATCCCGCAGGTTGAATCAAATCACCTTCGTTCCTCGCCCATGCAAGATAATATATGATACTTATAATATGGGCACAACTACCTAAAGTGCGACGCCCATGTATACAACTACAATAGTGCTCAGTGACCGCGTGACTATTATATGCTATATAACAATAGTATGTTCTTGTCGTAATGTGTCTTGAATGTATTCTGCATCGCATTAATGTGTGTTCCCTCTCTTCATTAAAATTCACTCTTTCAGGATGCCTGTACACTTCTATTGAGTACACACCTGTTTCTCTTATATGTTCGTAGCAGTACGATCGAGCTAGTTTCACATGATATGTACCGATGGCAAAAATAAGCAGCTCATCAAATGTCATTATTGGGAAATCTACAACATCCGTTGCCTCCATCCTGGTAAACGCAATATTTCTTTACGGTTATGATCGACATATTCGGCCAGTTGGTTTTGTCTATTTATGTTTATTTCGATCATTTCGATGAAGTTCGCAGTCAGGTGACTGTCCCCATATGGTTCTTGCGTTGCGTTAACAAGCGCTGCAGCTATTCTGAAGTCTGTCATTGCCGTGGTTAAAGTGTTATTAAAATATTTATTTCTAAATATTTTAAAATCACGTTTCATTCTTCCGTTTATTGTTTCTACCACCCATCGAACTAGCGTCACTAGTCTCGACTTATTAGCAGCTTCAGTGCTCAGCTGACTTTCATGTCTACTTAATGTCTGTGGCGTGTAGACCCTGAATCCACATTCCTCTGCATCTGGCAGAGCGTCCCGAAACCCCCTATCTAAAACCATGACGTCGTCGGGTTCAAAAAACCATCTTATCGGAGCTTCTTCCATAGGTTCGCTGTGATTATCCAAGATCTGTTTCAATATTGTTGCATCGGACGTTCTAGCATTATAAGGTCCTGTCACTTCCATTATACAGGGTGTTTGGAAGGGAGCTGTACATACGCCTAGGGTAGAAACTAGGGATAGTCTGCTACCTACCCCCGCCCATTATATTGACCTTGGCCTCAAGGTTTTTTTTTAATTTATTTTAATTTTTTATTTGACTTTTTTGTGATTTTTTGACTAAAACTTTGTAATTAATTAAAATTAGTAATTAATTAAAATTTGTAATTTAATGACATTAGTCATTACCAAATTTTTTGTTTCATTTGCCATCCTTTTACGATCGAACACATTTAATTTTCATTAGTTGAAATTTTTGCTTGAAGTGCCCTAGTTGCGGAAATTAATTAATAACTTTAAAACTAAAAGTGATAATTACACTTTTAGCATATCGTTAGAAAGGGCATGGACTGAGGATGTTTTAAAAAAATCAGAAGAACTCCAACCCTGTTAGTTTTTTTTTAAACCCCATAGAAAGTTGCCCTTAAAATTATTTCTTTACCTTACTACGGTACTTCAGGCCCCATAACTTTTCTTCTCCACAATTTTCTGGTGTAAAATAATTTTTTGCAGGACCCTAAGACTCTAACGATTAAAACAAGACCATTAGCCGACCGGTCCCATGGATAGATTTTGAGCTACAGGTAGTTTTAGTCAAAAAATCATAAAAAAGTCAAATAAAAAATAATAATAAATTAAAAAAAAACCTTGAGGCCAAGGTCAATATAATGGGCGGGGGTAGGTAGCAGACTATCCCTAGTTTCTACCCTAGGCGTATGTACAGCTCCCTTCCAAACACCCTGTATATCCATCGCAACATACAAGCATAAATGGCTTTACTAGATTGGAATATTTATGTAAACTGTAACTCAATCTCTGAAATAAGAAGTTTGAGCTCTTTTGTATGTATAAATATGTCCCATCCATAATAACAATGGCTTTTGTATGATCTTCGGTTCCAAAAATATAATTAGGTATAATTCTATTTCTTGCTATAACTTCATTCCGGGTAATATGGTCAAATCCAAGATGGCGTGGAACATAGTCATTATTGAGACATTCTCTTGCTTGTTTCATTTTTTGACATATTGCTGACTTGGATAGGCCAAAAACAGTCTCCAGTCTTCGGTAAGGTGCACCGCTTCTCAGTTTAGATAAATGGATACCCAAGATTGTGTTTCTGTTGGATCGTTCTTTCGTTTCGGTTCGTTCGTGCAATGCCACGCCGCACTGCTACCTATGTGCGGCAGCTGGCAAGCCGGCCGATCACCGGGCTGGAAGCAAGGGCTGTGGTCCACCCACGAAAGCCCGGGGCAAGGGCAAGCCCTCCGCCCCCTCTACCGCCGTCACCGCCACAGGCGCCGTCGCTGCCGCCCCCACTGCCGTCGCCGCCGTACCCACTGAGGCGGAGCCCTCACAGGGGTCTGAAATGGAATGCCAGTAGTGGCCCCATTACGCCTCCTCCAGGCGAACATCAACCACTGCGCCGCCGCTCAGGATCTGTTGCTCCAGAGCATGGCGCAGTGGTCGATTAACATCGCCGTGGTCGCTGAGCCGTACTTTGTCCCGCCCAGTGATTACTGGGTGGAGGACCTGAGCGGCTCAGTGACCCTCATTTCGTCGGCCGCCGCCGGTACCCTGTCCCTTGAAGCCGTCAAGAAGGGACAGGGTTGCGTTGCAGCACGGTTCGGGGGGATTGTCGTGGTGGGGACACACTTCTCCCCGAGCCGAACTCTCGCCGAGTTCCACAACTCCCTTGCGGAGTTGAAAACCGTCGTCGTCGGGTTTCGTTCCCTTCCCGTGCTTGTCCTCGGGGACTTCAACGCCAAGAATGTGGCTTGGGGTTCCCGGTATACGGACACACGGGGCAGGATGGTGGAGGACTGGGCTCTGGAGACAGGCCTGGTCGTCCTAAACCGGGGTTCTGTCCCCACGTGTGTGCGGATGGGGGGCGAATCGGTGGTGGACATCTCGTTCGCCAGCCCCGCTCTGTTGCCACACGTGGTTGACTGGCGCGTCATGGAGGGGGTGGAGACATATTCCGATCACCGGTATATCCGGTTTGATGTCTCCGCCCATACCTCGAGCGCGCCGGTCCGACAGGCCCCGAGTGGTCCGCGGTGGGCGCTGAAGAAGCTGGACCGGGAGCTCCTCCTGGAAGCCTCGATCGTGCAGGCCTGGGTGTCACCACCGGACAGGCCTGCCGACATCAACGACGAGGCGGAGTGGTTCCAGGAGGCCATGTCCGAAGTGTGTGACGTGGCAATGCCCCGGGTCCAGCCCGGTCGCGCCTTTCGCCAGGTGTATTGGTGGTCGCCGGAGCTGACGGCTCTGCGCGAGGCGTGCGTCGCCGCGCGACGCCTGTACACCAGGCACCGCAGGCTCCGTATCCGCCCTCCGGATACGGAAGCCATTCAGGCGGAGCTGTACGAGGGGTACAGAGCGGCGAAGACCGCCCTCCGAGCGGAGATCTTGCGGTCCAGGGATCTGGCCCGCGAGGAGTCGCTGGAGACTCTGAACAGAGACCCATGGGGGCGCCCCTATAAGATGGTGCGGGAGAAACTCCGCCCATGGGCGCCCCCGCTGACGCAGAGTCTCCGGCCCGAGCTCGTGGAGGACGTGGTGAGCGCTCTGTTCCCTTCGCGAGGGGAACATACTCCTCCGCCTATGGCTCCGCCTCATGCGGTGCCCGCTGCGGACCATGACACCGACGACGACGATGATGCTCCGGAAGTGACCGAGGTAGAGTTGAGAGCGGCGGTACGTAGGCTCAGTGCCAAAAATACCGCCCCAGGACCCGACGGCTTACCTGGAAGAGCCTGGGTTCTGGCCTTTGGGGCTCTCGGGCCTCGACTAGGGGGGCTCCTAAGCGCATGCTTGGAGAGGGGCCAGTTCCCACTTCGCTGGAAAACGGGGAAACTGGTCCTCATTAAGAAGCCGGGGCGCCCTGCGGACTCTCCGTCCGCTTACCGACCCATCGTGCTGCTCGACGAGGTGGGCAAGCTCTTTGAAAGAGTTATTGCAGACCGCCTCGTCGGGTGGCTGGTGCAGGAGGGGCCGGATTTGGCGGAGAGCCAGTTTGGTTTCCGCAAGGGGCGCTCTACGGTGGATGCCATCATGCGCGTGCGAGCCCTCACGACGGGGGATGCAGTGGCCCGGGGTGGGGTCGTCTTGGCGGTGTCCCTAGACATCGCCAACGCCTTTAATACCCTGCCCTGGAGTTGCATCAGGGAGGCATTCCGGTATCACCGGATGCCGACCTACCTCTGTCGAGTGGTCGAGGCCTATCTGACGGACAGGGCCGTCATCTACCCCGGTCATCAGGGAGAGTGGAACCGGCGAGAGATGTCGTGCGGTGTCCCACAGGGATCGGTCCTGGGGCCGCATTTGTGGGACATCGGCTACGACTGGGTGCTGCGCGCCGACCTCCCTAGCGGCGTCAGCGTAGTATGTTACGCTGACGACACGCTGGTCCTGGCGCAGGGGAGGTCGCACCAGGCGGCGGCTGACTTTGCGACACGCGGGGTTGCGATAGTCGTGGAGAGGATCCGGCAGTTGGGACTCGAGGTGGCCCTGCACAAGTCCGAGGCCATGTGTTTTCATGGTCCTCGGAATGCGCCACCGTCGGGTTCCGAAATAACGGTGGGAGGGGTTCACATCGGAGTCGGGTCGACGATGAAGTACCTGGGACTCGTCCTCGACAGCCGGTGGAACTTCGTGGAGCATTTCCGACGTTTGGCTCCCAGACTGGCACGGGCTGGGGCTGCCTTGAGGCGGCTCCTGCCCAATTTGGGGGTCCAAACGCCTCCTGCCGGAGGCTCTACGCGGGGGTCGTGCGGTCCATGGCCCTTTACGGAGCACCGGTGTGGGCGCGTTCCCTAAGGCTGGGGCCAGCCGGCAGGTTGAACGCGTCCCAGAGGGTCATGGCCATCCGGCTAGTCCGGGGATACCGCACGGTCTCCCGGGAGGCGGCGAGCCTCCTTGCCGGATTGCCGCCGTGGGATCTGGAGGCAAAGGTCCTCGCGCACGTGTGGGAGTGGCGCGAGGAGGCGAAGCGCCGGGGCGTAACTCCGCTGCCGCGAGAAATCACGGTACAGCGGACAGAGCTCCGGCGGGATCTCATGGCGGCATGGAGAGCGCGACTGTCGCAACCCAGCGCTGGGCACGCCACAATTGCGGCGATAAGTCCCCTCTTTGAGGAGTGGTTAGAGAGGCGCCACGGCGTCCTCACCTTCCGCCTGACGCAGGTCCTCACCGGACACGGTTGTTTCGGGAGGTTCCTGTTTCGCATAAGGCGGGAGGAAACGCCCGGGTGTTACCATTGTGTGGATCGCCCGGAGGACACGGTGGAGCATACAGTGGAGGTCTGCCCGGCTTGGGCAGAGCACCGCCGTGTTCTCACGGAGGCGATCGGTGGCGGCGATCTCTCGCGTCCGAGCCTGGTCCAGGCCATGGTGCGGAGCGAGAGTGCATGGGAGGCCGTCACCTCCTTCTGCGAAGCAGTGATGCTCGCGAAGGAGGAGGCGGAACGCGTGAGGGAGAGGCAGCCCACGCCCTCAGTCGCCGGAGGAGACGCCCTGGGCGGCGGGAATCGCATGGCGATTTCCGGCCACCGTAGGCGCGGGCCTGCGGACGGTGAACAGCGGGTAGCTCGCCGTCCGGTAAGGACCAGGCCCGAGTCAACGGCGCGTTGTGTTCCACGCGCGCCTCAAAGAGATGTCAGCAAGTGACGGGGTCCAATAGGGCCGACGCCGCTGGGGTCGCGGGTTGTCTGAAAGGGTTACCGCGGCCCTAGCATAGGCAACTGAAGGAACACGAGTGGGTTTTAGTCAGTAAAAGTCTGACACGCCCTTCCGCTCCACCCAGAGCGGGAGAAGTTATTTGTTTCCCACCCTCAAAAAAAAAAAAAAAAAGGTTACCGAAAAATGATTTATATAAGGACAAAATATCTGTGTTTTGCAATACTACATTATTATTATTATTTATTATTTAAGCCTTTTATTTCCCAAAAAAATACATTAAAAATTCATTAGATAATATCAAAAAATATTAATTTATATAACAATAATTCATTCATATTAATTTAAACATGCATTATAACAACAATTAGATAAATAAAAATAGATTTTTAAATAGATTAATTAATTAGATTGAATAAAACAAAATAAATAATCGCTTGTTCAATTAATATTAAGTATTGGGTACCCATTTAAGGGCGAAGGCCTCCTCCATCTTTCGCCACACCTCTCTGTCTTGGGCTATTCTAGTCCAGGTGGGGCCGGTTACGTCACAATATCGTCACACCACCGGCGCCTGGGTCTACCTCGAGAGCGTGGTGCATCGCGTGGGTACCAATGGAGAACCCTTTCACTCCAGCGTCCATCTGTGGCTCTAGCTACGTGTCCAGCCCATCGCCATTTCAATTTGCAAGCTAATTCCACAGCATCTATTATTTTAGTACATAGTCGTAATTTGCATCAGTGAAAAGAGCTTACAAAAGACTAGATATCAGCAAAAAATGGATCATACAACTCACAAAACACAGACACCAAGTAACGGACAGAAAACAAATATTGAAAATTGCGACAGAATTTTATACTAGACTATATGAGCAGCAGGCCTCATACGAAGACTCACTACGAGATATGGAGTTACTTGATTCAGACAGTGTACCGAAATTTCTGGAGTATGAAATTAGCAACTCCATTGATCAACTGAAAACAAAGAAAAGCCCTGGAGAAGATGGCATAACAAATGACATATTAAAAGCCATCAGAGAGCCATTAACACCTATTTTAACCACAATATTCAATGAAATTTTGAAACAAGAGTCGATACCACCTGACTGGAATACTGCGATTATAACCTTACTCTACAAAAAAGGGGATCCAGGCAAAATGGACAACTACAGACCACTGAGTATGCTACAGACACTTTATAAATTATTTACCAGTCTAATATTAAAAAGGATCTCTAAGACTTTAGACGAAAATCAGCCTAGAAAACAAGCAGGATTCAGATCGGGCTTCTCTACTAACGACCACATTTTCACTCTAACTCAGATAATCGAGAAGTACAATGAACACAATAAAGAGCTTTACGTGGCCTTTGTAGACTACTCCAAAGCGTTTGACTCTATATCCCATGAATCTTTATGGTGTTCTCTTCGTGAACAAGGAGTCCACACAAAATACATAAATATTTTCAAAGAAATTTACAAGAACAGTAGAGCAATAATTAAACTGGAGAAAAAGGGAGAGCCATTTAACATCCAAAAAGGAGTTAGGCAGGGTGATCCCATCTCAGCAAACCTATTCAACGCAGTTTTGGAGCATATCTTCAGAAGGCTAAATTGGAGCGATGTCGGTATCAAAATAAACGGCGAGTTTCTCAACCATCTCCGCTTCGCAGATGACATCGTTTTGATAAGTGAAACACATGCAGATCTCGAACGCATGCTGATGACTCTAGATAAGGAGAGCCGAAAATGTGGTCTTCACATGAACGCCGAAAAAACATGCCTGTTAACCAACAGTACAAGAGTACCAACGGTCATACAAAGCAAGCCAATCGCGTACGTGGAAAACTGTGTTTACCTTGGGCAAAGCATTTCATTTAGCACACCGACAGAAAGTGAAGTAGATCGCAGAATAAAGAGTGCATGGCGAAGATATTGGTCGTTGAAAGAAGTGTTTAAATCACGCATCCCGATACGCTTGAAAAAGAAAGCTATGGACACCATTATACTACCTACTCTACTATACGGTTGTCAAAGTTGGACACTAACAAAGGCAGTTACAAACAAACTTCAAGCCTTCCAACGAGCAATGGAGAGGAGTATGTTAGGAATTAAACTCCGAGACCGTAAACGAAACAAAGACATACGACTACTACATTATACTTTGTGTTAAATGACTTTTAAGATTTTTCATAATTTTTTGGTAATATATACCAAACAAATAGTTCAAAATTAACTTTTACCGATTTATGTTTTTTCACTTGGTCTTTGATAAGGTAACAAACCGTTTCAGAAATTTGCGTTAAAAATCATTCAAGTGAAATGTTAACCGTTCCAGGATTCACTCTATAACTGATTATCCGATTTCGAAAAGCTGTTGCTATTATATGTACATTATCAAAACGTGTCTGTATTAAGCAATTCGATTTGTGCACATTCCTTTTTATGTGTGCAGAATATTTCAGAACTGAAACGTTACAGATTTCACAGAAAAACATATTCAGGTATTTTACTACCTTAAAGTATCTAAATATTCAAGATTTTTTATATCAATTTCTTGTAAATAATTATTAATTTCGAATTTTAAAATGAATGAAAGTTTAAATGTAAAACAAATTACAAATCGAATATTAATTAAAATAGTATCGAGTATTCTCAATGTTGATTTTTTCTCAGAATCGAGTATTCTCGAGTACCATTACCACTGTATAATCTATGTTCTCGAGTATACTTAGTATCAAATTCAAATTCAAATTCAATTTATTCAATGTTTACAATTATTTCATGTTATTAACTATGAATACAAAATCATAATCTAGGTCAATAAAATACATGTGCCTGAACTAGGTAATCCTGTGTTTCAGGCAATATGGGCCTAAGCTTAAACTATATAAAATAATCACAAATTAATATTTACAAATAAAACAGTAATGTACAGTTGACAAACATGAAAAGAAAGACATAGGTACACTGCATAGAGTAGTTTCGGGTATTATGGCACACCATAAGCCTTTTTGAAAATAAAACTCGAAGTAAATGAGATCAATCAGTCTTTATTGGTTAATTAAGTCATTAAACTAATCAGTAACGCATGTTCACGCATCATACGCGTGTGCCAGCAGCGGCAGGAGACGCGCGGGCGGAGGGCGACACAGCTGATCGAGCCAGCGCCGCGCCCCCTCTACTCGCCTATAGACGCGGTCGTCGGCGGACGTACCGTGCCATCTATTTTTATTTAATTAGCAATTTTTTGTAACCAGAAACTGTCTGGATTAAAGCTACATTAATTCCAAGCGCGTCGATTTTTATTTAATTAACAATTGGCGACCGTCTTCGATATTCAACAAAACTGCATTCAACGGACAAAGAGTAACAACGGATAACCGCTAGTCGAGTTCGAATTTGAATTTCAACGGAAAGAGAGATTGGATCGGATTGCTGCTTATGCAGCGTTCTCGCCTGCTGGAGTGAAGAACCTTGCTGCTTATGCTGCCTTCTGCCCTGGTGGAGTGGAGAACTGCTGCTTATACTGCCTTCAGCCCTAGAGGAGTGGAGAACATTGCTGCTTTTGCTGCCTTCTGCCCTGGTGGAGTGAAGAGTTTTGCTGCGGACTGCTGGACGTCCGGCTGGATACTCAAGGGAAGTTGGCCTACATACCTAATCCTATCCACTAATTCTCGTTTTTCCCCTTCGAATTTGTGTGCAGCTAGCCGCTCCAAAAGCGCCAAAGAGATAGCATTTCGTGTGCACGTACTATCTTTTATAATTTACGCTTCGGCTATTGCGAGAGCTTGCCTATACCTACTGCATTCTAATTTCTTTTTTTTTCTAAAATTCCATTTTGCAGAGATAATTGGGGTTTTCAGCTTATAGTGTAAAATCTTCACATATAACTACATGTGCATAAAATAGTTCCATCGCATAATACCTAAAAGCATAGAATCATTTATTCAAATATTGCCGTCATTTTTTCCCGTTGTCGTCATTTCTCCGCCTACCTTCTCATAGGATTTGTTAATAACTTTTACGCATTTCTGCTAAATTCCAGATACCTACACTCTAAAGGAACTGCCTAACGTCGCGTCTAGCGATTTCTTTCCGCTGTACCCAATGCTTGGCTTGTGGTTGGCGAGCCCGTCGAGCGCTTGAGTGCCGGCTGCGGGAGGGCGGCTGGATCAAAGTGCGACGGAACCTTTGTAACTGGTTTGATCATTTCATTCTCTTGCCTAGTTCATTGTTGTTGTTTGTTTTATTGATAGCAATAGTTAGTTATGGGGGGAGAAGAGGACTTGAAGGATCTCGTTAAAAGACGAAGCATAGTAAAAGGGAGATTAACAAAGTTTAAAGACTATGTGAATGTCCTAACACAAGTGGGCGCGAGGAAAATCACTGGTGTTCAGGTCAAAGACTTATCTTTACGAATTGATAAGTTTCAAGAATTGTTATCAGATTTCAACGTCATGCAATCAGACATTGAATTACTCTCTTCAAATGAAGATGAGCAGTTAGCGGAGCGGGATTTAATTGAATCACAATTCTTCTCTGTTATTTCCACGGCTAAAGAATTGATTGAATGTGCTAATTTAGAGAAAAGATCAGTGAATGATGAAAGTATGTCGAGCCAATGTTCACATTCCATGAATTCTATAAAGTTACCTACTATAAATCTGCCAAAGTTTGATGGGAATTATTTGAAGTGGTTAGAGTTCAGGGATACTTTCGATTCCCTCGTTAATAAAAACGAATCGATTCCATTAATTAATAAATATCATTATCTCAGATCAAGCTTAGAAAATAGTGCCGCTGTCGTAATAAGATCAATTGAGTTTACCGCTGATAATTTTGAGAATGCATGGCAAATTTTATGTGACCGTTACAACAGTAAAAATATTTTAATAAATAACCACCTTAAGTCTTTATTAAGTATCGATCCTATTGGGAGGGAATCGTTTAAGGCATTGCGGTATTTAATTGATCACATATCTAAAAACTTGAGTTCTTTGCACACTCTGGGTCTTCCTACCGAGCAGTGGGATGTTCTGTTAATATTCATGGTCTCAGCAAAGTTGGATTCCACCACTAGTATGAAATGGGAGGAATATAAAAATAGTTTATCGGATTTACCGTCGTTGGATAAATTTTACTCATTTTTACGCAACCGAGCTGACATCTTAGAAACCCACTATACTAGATCTGATAAACAGGAACATAATAGGACGAACTCTCACAATAAACCAGTAAAATCTTTTTTAGCTGCTTCGGAATCTAGTACTGGAAAATATCAATGCGTCATTTGTACTCAGAATCATTTCGTTCACGAATGTCCGAAGTTCAAGCAGATGAACTACGACGATAGAATTCGCGAGGTAAACAAGTTAAAACTATGCACTAAATGCTTACGTAGTGGGCATAATAGTTATCGGTGTCGTTTGAAGGGTTCTTGCCAAATATGTAAAGGGAAGCATAACACTTTGATTCATAAAAACGTCATTGATTCTAGCGTCGAACAAAGTGCGCATTGTTCTATAAATGAGCCGGTAGCGTTATCGGCTACGACAATGACTCATACGTTGTTGTGTACGGCGCAGGTAGAAATCGTTAATGAGTCAAACAATAAAAAGGTGAAGGCGCGAGCATTATTAGACACTGGTAGTCAATCGTCATTTTTAGTAGATGTTATGCGAGAGAAATTAGGGTTGAATAAGAACTGTAGTGAAACCTTAAATGTTTGTGGGCTTAATAATATAAAAACTAACATTTTAGGAAAGTGTGTCGTAAAAATTAATTCCTATTCAACTGCCTATAGTGCTCAAGTATCTTGTTTGTTGGTGCCAACGATAACAGGTATTTTACCCAGCGTCGAAATAGACTTTCGTGAGTTAGATATTCCGTGCGGTATACAGCTAGCGGATCCAAAGTTTTTCCAGCCTTCCACTATAGATGTGTTGTTAGGGGCTGACATATTTTGGAACATTATTGGGACAAATCAAATTAAGCTAGGGTCTAATAGGCCTACTTTACAAGAATCACAATTGGGATGGTTGATAGCCGGCCCAGTCGGTATCAGTCAATCCAAGTCTAAGGTCGATTGTTATTTCAATCATTTTTCGAACATTGATAATTCCCTTAGGAAATTTTGGGAGATTGAAGAACTACCTACAGAGACAAAAACAAATTCATTAGAGGAACAATTTTGTGAAACTGACTTTATAGAAAACACGAGCCGCTTACCTGACGGTCGGTTTTGTGTTCGCATGCCATTAAAAGAACCCGAAACTAATCTTGGTCATATTATCTCGCTAAGAAACGTTTTTTGAACTTAGAATTAAAATTAAATAAAAATCCGAAACTTAAGGACTCATACACAAAATTTATAAATGAATATAAAGAGTTAGGCCATTTGAGTGAAATAGATCGCCCACAATTTGGTAATTACCTTCCGCATCACTGCGTAATTCGCGAGAAGAGTGAAACCACGAAATTGAGAGTGGTATTCGATGCCTCAGCCAAAACTTCCTCTGGTAAGTCATTAAATGACATACAGGCTGTAGGTCCAGTTGTACAATCAGACTTATTCTCAATTTTGTTGCGCTTTCGCGGTCATAGGTTTGTTCTTTTAGGAGATATTGAGAAAATGTACCGACAAACGGCCTTGCATCCTTCTCAACGTCACCTTCAGTTAATTCTGTGGAGGGATTCTTATACGGAACCCGATAATAATAGTAACTTAAAAGTTTTACAATTAAATACAGTAACGTATGGTTTGGCCAGCGCTCCATTTTTGAGTACCAGATGTTTATTACAATTATCTAAAGAATGTAAGGACGACACTATCGCGAACATTATACAAAGTGATTTTTATATAGATGATTTAAATACGGGAGCGGATAGTGAAAGCGAATTACAGCGTATATATATAAATGTTAAGAAAATTCTGGACTCAGCATGCTTCCCCTTAAGAAAGATTCGTACTAATTGTTTGCAGGCATTCGCTGGCGATGATACTATGTTCGATCCGGTAGATTTGACTAAAGAATCCAGTGTGCTAGGTTTAAATTATTCTCCAGACCAAGACATTATTGGGTTTCCCTCAAAAGTTGAATCGCCACCGCAAGTTATTACAAAAAAGGTCGTAATAGCTACTATTTGTAAAATATTTGATCCTTTAGGATTAATTTGTGCATGCATCATTAAGACAAAAATTTTTTTACAGCAGTTATGGGTCATTAAGTTAAGTTGGGAGGAGCCTATACCACAGAACCTATTAAATACATGGTTTAAATTCATGTCTAATTTGCACCTACTTTCTAATATTAAAATTAATAGAAATGTTCTTTGTAATTTCCCGATATCCATAGAATTACATTGTTTTGTCGATGCGTCACAGAAAGCGTATGCCGCATGTGTATACTTACGTTCCATAAATGATAAAAATGAGATTACGGTGAGACTTTTGTGCGCAAAGGCAAGGGTTGCACCCTTGAAGCCTATTACTATACCAAAATTGGAATTACTTGGTACTTTGCTGGGCGCTAGGCTATGTAATAAAGTTCTACAATCATTACGATTTAATATAAGTTGTAAAACTATTTGGACTGATTCAACAGTGGTTTTAGGATGGTTGAAAACAGATGTAAGAAATCTTAAAATTTTTGTATGCCAAAGGTACTCAGGCCCTATAAGCTCGGATGAAATAAATAATTCAGTTATGCTATTAATTAAATTTGGTCAATTGCAATCGTTTTCGTTCGAAATTGGGTTACTGAAACAAGGAAAAACATTACCACAGAAAAATAAATTATTACAGTTAACTCCTTTTATAGATTCAAATGACATTGTTCGTGTGGGTGGGCGTTTGGAAAACTCTAATTATAATTTTGATAAGAAACACCCTATACTATTAAATTCAAAACATCATTTAACCAAATTAATAATGATTAATGAACATATACGTTTGTTCCACGCAGGTCAACAGCTACTGTTAGCTTCAGTGCGTGATAAGTACTGGCCTATTGGAGGGAGATGCTTAGCGCGGCAAGTAGTTAGACAGTGTATTATTTGCGTCCGTCTGCGAGCGAATACGGTGCAACCCATAATGGGTCATTTACCTGAAGCACGTACTAATGCTTGTTTCCCTTTTTACTCGTGTGGAGTTGACTTTGCTGGACCTTTTATGATAAGTAACCGTAAAGGTCGTGGTAACCGAATCAGTAAGTGTTACCTATGTTTATTTGTATGCCTTAGTACAAAGGCAATTCACTTGGAACTTGTGAGTGAACTGAGTACGCAAGCTTTTATCTTATGCCTAAGACGATTCGTGTCACGCAGAGGGAAATGTCATGAGATATTTTGCGACAACGGCAGGACTTTCGTAGGTGCCAACAATGAATTAGGTAAGCTGCTTAGATCCAGCCGTCAGACTGTCAGTGATTATGCCATTTCTGAAGGAATAAAATTTATATTTAGCCCCGCTTATTCTCCCCACTTCGGCGGAATATTTGAGGCTGGAATTAAATCAGCAAAATTCCATTTAAAACGTGTAGCTGGAAAGGCTGCTTTGACGTTTGAGGAGCTAGCAACGCTGTTCACACAGATTGAAGCGATCCTAAATTCACGCCCGCTGACTCCTCTCTCGTCCAATTGTACTGATCCTTCTCCTCTGACTACAGGCCACTTCCTAATAGGGAGACCACTTACGTCTATTCCAACGAAGTCCATCACCGCTACCAGACCAAACAGATACGAGCTCATAGAGAAGATAAGGCAGCACTTCTGGGAGAGATGGCGCCGGGAGTACATATCTGAGCTGCAGCAGCGCACCAAATGGCGCACTGGACAGCAAGGGCTCACCAGTGGGGACGTGGTTGTGGTTGTGGAAGACAACTTACCGCCATTGCAATGGCGGCTAGGGCGCGTGTGTCGCCTCTATCCAGGGGCAGACGGCGTCAGCAGGGTCGCTGACGTCACGACTTCAAGGGGCATTATACGAAGGGCTGTCAATAAATGATGTCTTTTGCCCACTTCAGAACCAGAACCCAAAGATGACAACGAAGCAGAGAGGGCCGCTTCCAGGCCTACCTCGTCTACGTCTTGAAACCCAAGGGTTTCAACGCGCCGGAGGATGTTCACGCATCATACGCGTGTGCCAGCAGCGGCAGGAGACGCGCGGGCGGAGGGCGACACAGCTGATCGAGCCAGCGCCGCGCCCCCTCTACTCGCCTATAGACGCGGTCGTCGGCGGACGTACCGTGCCATCTATTTTTATTTAATTAGCAATTTTTTGTAACCAGAAACTGTCTGGATTAAAGCTACATTAATTCCAAGCGAGTCATCTTTTATTCAAATCATTAACATCAATCACTAGAAGCTTATGGCAATATAATTTCACAGAATAACTAAAAATAAAATTTTTCGTAAACTTGAACATTCACAAAATCTATTCGTGGTGGGATAATATAGCCTAGGGCCATATCAGCCGTAAAATCCGTGAACCATATTGCCCATCAGAGCAAACAATCAAGCGCAAGTTATTTTGAGGAACAAAATTCACAGAAAAAAATGTCAGTTTCCACTCCTGAGCATTCTTCATGGGCCCATAGCTTACAACATAGACATTGAATCCATGATTCACCTCTGTTGTCCATAGAATAGAGAGACTCGCAATACAAGCACTTCGCGTCAGAAAAATTGCGTCTATCTGGACTTTCATCAGAGCTTTCATTTTCTTCCTCCGAGCTAGATATTTGTACATCCATTATTTTAGTCTTTTTGCCTTTGCCTTTCTGTTTTTTGCCTTTATCCGTAGTAGTCTTTTCGTTTTTCTTCTTTAACGAGTCTTTCAAGTCATTTTTGTACGGGGATGAAGTCAGCAATGTCGATTTACAAGCCTTTCTGCCTCGGTTACTAGTTTTTCTAGGTGTTATTTCTGGTATCGGAGATAATTGAAATGGTGTTATAAAATTCTGGTCTCTAGAAGTCGACGGTTGTGGAGACATCGTGATGGGAACCATAATTTGTTCAAAGTCTGCAGGTGGAGTTTTGTTCTGGTCTCTTAACACAGGGATTTGTATATCAGACGCCGCATGAATCGTAACGGGTTCATTTTCGGAGGGTATTATACCAGGAGATTCATCGCCGTGGCGCGCGCGACGTTGCCGTGAGGGCTCCCGGTTTTTATTTCTTAATTTCGTAAATTGTGACTTTAAAGATCTAAAAATGTGTCTTATGTGAACTATTAACTTTAATACACACATAGGAAGTGGAGTACAGTACTAAATTAGTGGTTTTCCGGAAAAATGAACAAAAAGAATTGGTTTGTAAACAGACAGTGATAATGTATAGACTGTGGTGATAGTGTTCGCGCGCGAATCCGCGGCTGCGCGACGTTGCCGCTCCGCCTCTTGGTTTGTTTACATAATTACGTAATTTTGCAAAATGGAACTAATAACTTTATTTTATACATAAACTACATAGAAAGTGAAAGTTAACACAATAATTTGGTGGTTTCCCGAAACAATTAAGACATTATTATTCTTTGTAAACAAGCAGTGATAACAAATTGTGTATTATCGCGGCGCAAGTCCCGGCCGCGCATCTAACTCTTTCACTCTTATAGCTCCGTCTCGCTCGCGCAAGATTGAAATAATAAAACGTAATTATTATGATTTGCTTTGCGTGCAATACGAAAATAGATCTTGGGGAGCTTCTTAGATGTATTAGTTGCAAGACAGGATATCATTATACATATTTGAATATCACTTCAGCAGCATTCACAGAGAGGCGAGTACATATGAAAAGTTCTTTTAAGTGCGACTCCTGCTCAAACATCACTCAGCGGGTCCGAGTAAATGACGATACGCCTGTACGCGGCTTCCACGCACTAGTGGGTGGGTCGGACGAGAAGGGACCTTGCAAGGAGGTCGGTATGACTACAGCCGCATCAGTTAACATGGATATCATGCCGAGTATTATGGAAATGGTGAAAGGAGTTATAACTGAAAGGATTAATACTATGGAAAAAAATCTTATTGAAGAAATTAAGAGTACGGTAACGGCTTTAGTTCTAGAAAATAGCAAATTGAGGCAAGAGTTGAGTGTAGCTAATAAAAAATGCATAAGTTACGAAGTAGAAATTAATGTTCTGAAAGTTGCGGAGGAAAAGACTAGGCATAATAATGAAGAGAAGAAGAGCACTAGTTTTGTTACTAATTCTCATTTTCAAAAAGCTGTAGCTCCACCTCCACCCGTAACAGAGGAGTCATCTGGGGTTATTTACAATGGCAACACTAAACCGCTGCCGCAGCCAAATCTTAGCTACGCAAATGTGGCTAGTAATTCAGCGGTCTCTCCCGGTGAATCTGTTGATAAGGGTAATAATTGGATAGAAGTAAAAAGTAGGAAAAAAAATAACCCTATAATAAGAGGCGGAAACACATCGGTCGTATCTCTCAAAGCAGTCGAACGTAAAAAATACCTTCATGTCTGGAGACTAGATAAAACTACGACAGAAGAAAGTTTAAAGGAGTATATTAAAAATATTTTGGGAGATGACTCGGAGTTAATTATTGAAAAAATACGACCTAAAACTGAAAGAGATTATGCCTCGTTTAAAATTGGAGTAACAGAAGGTAATTTTGAGAAACTGTGTTCCGGATGTATGGCCTATGAATATAGAAGTTAGTGAATGGATTTGGTTTCGTCACCCAACCACACCAACCTAACTCCAACCACAAGTTCAGTAGAAGCGTCACCATTTTGTATCAAAATGTTAGAGGTCTGAGAACAAAAACGTCGAAATTTTTGTCATTATTGGAATCATCGGGTTCGGATTTATTCGCAATTACGGAAACCGGCTGCAACGAGTCCATTCATAACGCAGAAATAACATTACCTGGTTACTCGATATTGCGATGTGATCGAGCGGATGGACGTAAGCAAGGCGGCGTACTTTTAGTGGCCACACCGCGTTTCGAGTTGCGGCAAGTAACGATTCCCGATGGCATAAATATTGACATTCATAAATTTGAGTTGATTTGTGCTACAGTTCATTTGCAAAATCGATTTTTATTTACCTGCTGTGTATTATATATTCCACCACAGACTGATGAAAATGAGTATTCGGTGATGTTTAACATTTTAGAAAAAATATGTATTAAATATAAAAATAAGGTAGTAATATTAGGAGATTTTAATCTGTTTTCATGTAAAAGTTATGTATGTGACTATTTTGAATATTTTGTTGCCTTCTGTGAAGTCGTTCAGTATAATAAGATTCCTAATTGCAATGGCAGACAGTTGGATCTCGTGTTGAGCGGGCGCAGCGGCGTTTCGGTGTGTGCGGGGGAGGAGGGGCTGCAACCCGTGGACGTGTACCACCCGCCGCTCGCAGTTACCGTGGACGCCGTCACGCCCCCACTGCCGCTTCCCGCTACGATAGACGCACAGTCGGAATCTCATAATCTGATATTATCTAGGCAATGGAACTTCAGTAAAGCTAACTTTAATCAATTATATTATCTTTTAACCTTAATAGAGTGGAGTGATATTTACAGTTTAAATGATCCGGATTTAGCTTTAAATTTTTTTTATAACAAAATCTTTGCAGTTTTCGATGCCTGTGTACCTCTCAAAAACAATAAATCTAAGAATAATAGATATACATACCCAGTGTGGTATACTTCAGATATCATCAGGGACATTCAATTAAAATACGGCCTACATAAAAAGTACAAGGTGAGTAAATCCCCTAGTGATTATGAGGCGTTTGCTCGGTGCCGGGCGAGAGTTAAAGCTGAGACTGCACTTGCTCACGAGCGGTATCGGGATCGCGTACAGTGCCATCTTGCGACGGACCCGAAAGCTTTCTGGAGTTACGTCAGATCAAAAAAAGGTAATTTGAGCCAATATAAATTAAATAAGGACGGACAAATACTGTCGGACATAGAATGCGCACAGGAGTTTGCACGTTTCTTTCACTCAGTATATAACACCGAGCCTCCTACGTTAGACGCAGAGACCGCGAGCGCAACAGCGGCGCAGAGTGGCGCGTGGGCTCACCTCGGTCATCTTGAGGCGTCTGTGGTGCGCCGCGCGCTCGTCCGCTTGCCGCCAAAACGCTCAGTCGGACCTGATGGCATACCACCTTTTATCCTTAGGGATAGCTACATGGTGTTAATTGAACCCTTACTACACTTGTTCAATGTTTGCATTGCTACAGCAACATATCCTGATCGTTGGAAGCTTAGCCGAGTGGTGCCGGTGCCGAAAGGTCGCGGAGGTGCGGAAGCAAGTGACTACAGGCCTGTGGCGGTTTTATGCGCTCCTGCTAAAGTGTTCGAGGCAGCCATTCACAGTTGTTTGTAGACGCAGGTGAACGTACATTTGTCTGATGCGCAACACGGGTTCCGTCCTGGGAAGGGTACAATAGGAAATTTACTTCACCTAATGACGCAGCTGGTGCCAGCTGTTGACGCTGGACTACAGGTGGATGTAGCCTACCTAGATTTTCGGAAGGCGTTCGACACAGTCGATAATGACGTGTTGCTGTTGAAATTAGCCAACATGGGTTTCACACCCCACACTATTAAATTCTTCGCCGATTACCTGCGCGGCAGACGTCAATACGTTGACTGTGGCGGACGCTTTTCTGAGATTTATTACACGAGATCGGGCGTCAGCCAAGGTAGTAATCTTGGACCGTTCCTGTTTATCCTCGTAGTGGACGACTTACCGAAAGTAGTCAATGAGTCAACTTGTCTACTCTTTGCTGATGACCTAAAGCTGATTCATGTGGTTAAGGAAAATGCCGATCATGACATACTACAGCAGGATTTAGATCGAGTCACCGAGTGGAGTCAGGAAAACAAACTTTATTTCAACGTAGCCAAATGCTCTATCCTTTCATTCACCCGCGCCCGCGCCCCGCGTCACCACGAGTACCACATAGAAGGTAAACCGCTGCAGCGTGTCATGGAAGTCAAAGATCTGGGCATTCATTTCACCACGGATTTGCACTTCCGCAAACATGTCATAGAGGTATGCAAAAAGGCATACCGCAATTTAGGGTTTGTTTTGAGACAGGCAAATAAATTCACTAACATGAGTGCTTTAAGAGCTTTGTACGAAGCACTTGTAAAGAGCCACTTAGAATACAACGCGGCTATTTGGAGTCCTAGTGAAGCCAAATATAGTACGATGCTAGAGCGGATACAAAACAAATACATTAGGTTTATGTATTTGAGGTTACATGGAGTATATCCGGGATACCCATTATTATATCCAACCTTATTTATTTTGGGAATGGTTGGATATTATAAATTAGATATTAAACGGGAACTAGTAGTAGCCACATACTTGTTCCATGTAATGAGGGGTAAAATTTCAAATTTTGCTATACTACAGTCAATCCGGCTGTGCGTACCAGATAAGTATGTGAGCAGGCGGCGGCGGCCGCCGCTGCTGGTGGTGCCGCCCGCGCGCACCAATCTGCTTCAGCGTGCACCGCTGACGCGCGCGCTGTGCACGCTCAACAGGGTAGCGGATAAAATTGACTTGTTTTCTTGTTCTCTGAACGACTTTACTTTGGCAACCTTTAGGGTGTTATGTTATAGTTAGTTAAATTAAGGTGTTTGTTAGTTTATTGTAAATTTATATAATAGGTAGTATATTAATTTTAAATATGTAGACTTAACTATCGTATTAGGGCAACCTGTAATGATAGGTTTAAGGTGTTATAAATAAATAAATAAATAAAATAAATTTGTTATTGTAAGAGTAGAAGATGTACTTTGTAGGTTCAGGTGCGATGTTTTCTTGATTGTTAATGCAGTTTTCTCGTTCATTGTCCATGTCTATAAAATCGTGGTCTTTAAACACATTTCTGTCAACAGGATATATCCCTGTTCCACTAAAACCATTAAAAAATAAAATAATAATAAAATAATAAAATAATATTTATTTGTTCAAGACTTAAACCTTTACAATTTTACATTTATGTAATTAGACTGAGATACTGGCAAGATACAAAACTTGTGTAACTGGGCTTAAACTAGGAGGATTCCTGTGCTATAAGCACCAGTTACTTCCGTCACCACTGTTTGGAGCTGCCATTACAAGTGCGGAACGGAGCAAAACAAGTATTATACTAGTACAAATTACAATATTTATTATGAAATTAAATTATTAATATAAACATGCGTGAGTGTGGATGTGTATGTTCGCATGAGTGTGTGTGTATGATTGTGGGGTGTGTGTCAGTGTGTGTAGGCATGAGTGTGGATGTGTACGTTCGTATGAGTGTGTGTGTGTGATTGTGGGGTGTGTGGGGGTGTGTGTAGGGGTGTGTTTGTGCGCGTATGTATCTGTATTTGAGTGTTGTGAATGGGCCTGAGTGGCTTAGTGTTTTATTTTATTTTATACTTTTTAGCATATTTTCTGTATTTTCATAATTTAGAGAGAGAAGGAAGTCGTCTAAGGTAAGTTTTAGTTTTTTTATCGGTAGGTTATATAACTGTGTATTTTTACTTATTTTATTATAAAGATATGGACCCATGTAGAACGGTTGTCTCCTATAGAAGTCTGTTTTACACGGTTTCAGGTCAAAGACTAGGTCCTTCCTACGTTTGTTCCTTAGTCCTTCCGGGTTATACGTTGAGCCTTTATGGGTTATAAGCAGAACCCTCCTGATATAAAGTTGTCGTACCGTTAAAACCATACAATCCTTATATAGTTGCTCTGTTGGATACTGAAAGTTTTTTTTGTGTATAACTTTTAGAACTGCTCGCTGGGCTCTTTCTAGGTTTAATATATGAGTTTTGTGTGTACTCCCCCAAACAGAGATACAGTATTCCAGTACTGACTGGCATAATGATAGATAAATTATTTTCATCAGCTTCAAGTCGCACACCCTGCGTAACTTCTTAAAAACTGTTATTAACTTTCTAATCCTAGAGCTTAGTATTTTTACGTGATTGTGGAAGTTTAACTGGTCGTCTACTTGTATTCCGAGATATTTTATGCAGTTTGTTTTTGAATGGGAAGACATCTGCATTCACTGATATTGTTCTGAGTGCAGGTGTGTGCTCGGACTTCAACCAAATCATTAGCGGATTGTGGAGGCTTCTTTATCGAGAACATGAGGTACTTAGTTTTTTCTAAGTTAAGGGTGAGTAAGTTTAGGTTAAGGTATCCTAGAACTGTTCGCAGCCCGGCATTTGCAAGAGCGGCAACCTCTGACCATGTTTTTCCGTGGAAGAGGAGCGCCGTGTCGTCTGCATAAGTTATTATTTGCCCATTTTGTAGATTTAAATTACATATCTCATTAATATAGATTAGAAATAAACTAGGACCGAGCACACTCCCCTGTGGTACACCAAAATTTATATTTGCACTATCACTTACGTATTTGCCAATTTTAACTAGCTGAGTTCTGTTAGTGACGTAGTCCGTAAATAATTTAAGAGGGGTGCCTCGAATCCCTATATTCTCCATCTTCTTCACAAGCCTGGGGACAGAGACGGTGTCAAATGCTTTTTTGAGGTCTAGGAAGACTCCTATGCATTTATTTTTGCCGTCTAGTTTACCTGCAATATGATCTGTTAGTTTTATTACCGCGTCCTCTGTAGATTTCCCTGATACAAAGCCGAATTGGTTTGGAGAAATTAATTTAACAGCTATCTCTCCGCTTTGAGCTCGTAAATACGCATGTCCAAAAACTTCCATCATATCGTAATGCGTCAGTGGCCGTGTATTGTTCCTAATCCAAGATCTTATTTCATCAGATACATATTTTTTTAGTGGTCCCATGAATGATTTATCCAGCGGCTGAATTTTATGACTGGATTGTGGAGGAATTGATAACAAATGAACATGATTTTCTCTTGCAAGATCTATCAATTCAAGATTTCTTGTGTGACTGGTATGGCCATCAAGAATTAGCAAAACTGGAGATTCTTCTGCAGGTTTCACATGTTGTATGAAATGTTGAAACCATTTTGTAAACAAGTTAGTTTGAATCCAACCTGAGGGGTGGCATTCATGTATAGCACCTGGAGGTGCACCTTTCATCAAAAGCGGGTGACTTCTTTTTCGTGCAAATATCACTATGGGTGGCACAAATGAACCTCCAGCACTCATACACATCACGCAGGTTATCAAAGAACCCCTTTCAGCTGATGTCAAAGCACCAATTTGCCGCTTCCCCTTTTGGCTTAGAACTTGGGGCATTTGGGGCAATTAGTAATAAGTGCAAGAGATGCGAAATTTCATTTAAGCATGACGTGATCCAAGCATGAACCGCTTTGATGGGTAAGGAAGGTATGGGCAGGAAGCAAGCCATGGAAGGAACATAGGTTGAGGTAATCCTGGGCAGCTGCGTCAGATTTTCCTGGAAGAATATTGATATTAATATCTCCAGTCAAAACGACGTTTTTGAAAGTTGGTAGATTTTGCAAGGTGTCATTCAACGAGATCATAAAATTGTTTATATTTCTATAAGATGGCGATTTATACAAACCTAAGATAGCAGTATCTGTTCCAATTTTTAATAACAATCTGTTGCAGTCCTGCATGTCAGGCTCCGCTACAGACACATTAAGATTATTTCTTGCATAAACTATCACTCCATCGTTTTGGCTGTAGTTTATATTGCTTCGATACATATTATATCCTTGCAGTGGCGGTATGTTGTATTGTTTTGAAAGGCAGCATTCCGTTAAAACAATGATGTCACAATTTGTATTGAGTCTTTGCAGGAAAATACTAAGACTATCAAAATTTTTATATATACTGCGTATATTTTGTGTTAGTACAGTTAGTGGATTGCTGTAGCAGGAGATATATTGTTTGCACTCTTCGACCTCACAACACTTAGCCACAGAGACAGAAAAATCGTCTAACTCACTAATTAAATCCTTAATCATACTTATCTTTAAAACTAGATCGACTGTAAGAAAAGGGTCAGCAAAAATATTAATTTACGGCGATCTTAGGCGCCTCCATAATCAATAGTATTGATGTACCTCATTTCAGCATGTTTTTTCGCCGGGCAGACATCAGCTCCTGTACTATGTTTGCTTGGCTTTTTGAAATACAAACATGTCGCGCATTTTGGGTCTACATTTTTCTTTGTGCAATCCTTTATCGTGTATTCTTAGTATCGAGTATTCTCCGTATGGAGTATTCTCGGTATCGAGTATTATCAGTATCGAGTATTCTAAGTATCGAGTATTCTCGGTATCGAGTATTCTCAGTATCGAGTATTCTTAGTATCGAGTTTCCTTAGTATCGAGTGTTTAGATTTTTTATATTTCATATACTTGAGCTTCCTGTAAATAAATCACAATTTAATATAGGTAATGAAAATAATATTTAAAGTATATTTTATGATTTAAAATTCTACAATAATTAATGTTTTAATATAAGTAAAAAAAGAGAAGTACAAGATAAAAGTATAAGTGTAAAATAGGTATCCCAATAATATTATTTTATTCCATCAAATAATATTAGGATACAGAACAGGCTGAACACCCTTAAATTCAGCTTTCGCTGCAGATACAAGATTGTTAGTAGCTTGCCAAGTCGCTGAATTGGAGTATACGTGAGGAGCGCTTGCTTCCTTCGGTCTTTACCGAATTTTTCAGCGTCCCTATGGTTATAAATACGAAGCTCGATATAATAATCACCGCTCCGTGTTAGATCCTGCAGGTAGGAGTTTCCAGAAGCTGTTCTTCTGGACAGGGACGATCGCAGCGCTGTTGCCCTCACCGGTTCAAGATCTCCCTCTTCCTCCTGGAAACATTGTTATAAAATAACATTAGATAAACATATTTGAGAGGAGGCGAGGAGAGCAGTGGTGGTCCAGTGATAACGGCTGTGACTTACAAGTTGTAGGTTGTGGGCAATTGTGGGTGAATTATTTCATCACCACTGCTCTCAAAAACGGTGAAGGAAAACAACGTGAGGAAATCTAGAAACAAAAATTCGAAGACATGTGACATTTTCCAACCCGCACTGGGCCCGCCTGGTGGGATTACAGCCCATTCCATCTCACAGAAAAGAGGCTTGTGTCCAGCAGTGGGAACAAATTTACAAATTTAAAATCTCATAGTTAATTATAAATCTTAAACACATTTTTGATGAAATATCATTTTTTTATTTTACTCACCGAGGAATCAGCCACGCGATTGCGCTTGAGTTTTTTAGGCCACTTTGGCGAAGCATCTGTTTCGGAATCCGACTCAGTATCAAATAATTGTTTTACAGGTAGAGTTGAGGCAACAGCTACTTTCTTCGATTTGCCTTTAGACACTTTGATTTTTGGCTTTAAAGATGTCTTTTTCTTTGGTTTAAACGATGTAGAGGGCTCGTTGGGATGCGACTCTACATCGGATTCGAATGGATTCACAAATGTCGACCTAAAATGAAAAGAAATAGTAGGTAAGAAGTTATAAAACGAATGATTCTTAAAAGGATAAACAGAGAAATAGAACTATCTCTATAACAATTTGGTTTATCTGGAAATCGATCCTTGAATTACACGGAGCACAAAACCAGTGAAGAGAGCATCGGCACGTTTTTGTTCTAAATCTAAGTCACTAATAAACGGCGGAGGAGAGGCAAGCTTCGGCCGCTGTGATTGGGTGACGAATTGACAACCAGATAACAACCGATTCTCTAGGGATTCCAAAAGAGTAATTTTAAAAATATCGATATCGATATTTTGTTGTTTGATTGAGTAGTCTACGGATTTGTTTGTGATACAGAGATACGCATACGCATTCGATTTTGAATTAAAACACAAGGCCAATTCTCGTAATTTAAAACGTTCAAAATCTAGTCGCAGTCTCATCTCGGCAACAAACAAATGTCAAAAACTTGTCAAAATGTAAGGAAATTAGAGGTATTTTTGACAGATTGATACTGAGATCATACTGTGAACGTTCTTAAAATTACGAGAAGTGCCCCTCTGATGTTTATTAAATTAAGAAGAACATAGGCTTAGTTAAAACATTTATTCATTGGTTTTTAAAATGGATTAGTTTGGAATACGTTTTTCTTATATAATCTTTTGGATTTATATTATTTTTGGTAATAAATGTCAGTCGCGTATCAATATATTTTTTGCTACACATGAAGCTAAATCAATTAAGTGATTAGTAGACTCTACGTCAAATTGGTGAAAGTTTATGTAGGAAAATAAATCGTATCCCACAAAAGATTTAAGAAACCACCATTGCAAAGTAATCGGAGTGGTATTTCGATGTAAAAGTTTTTCCGCCGCATTCTGCCAAGGCTCTTTTAATGTAAATTTCACTGCGGCGACATATGCTTATTACCGTTGTTGAAGCATACATATGGACACATTTAGTCTGAATTAAAGAAATTGAATTGAATTGAATAAGTTTGTTTCTTACATCTTTCTGGTGTTGTAGACTATTTTCTTTTGGCCCTCCAAGCAACGCTCCAATACAAATTTGGAATTTTATTTTTTTAACTAAAGAGTGGACGATATAACCTGCTATGTATTCAACCACCTTCATGCTAAATTCTGTGAAATAAATCTCTTCTTGCAATTCAACATCAAAATCGTCACTAGTTTCTGATATAGTATCTTGATCCTTGCGGTGTGTATTAATACGATCTAAAGCAGATGTACATTGTAAAATCGAAATTTGATTAAGTGCTCCACAATTACCGGTTCCCGTATTCTTGATTTGGGCATAAGTCAGTAATTTTTTATAGATGCTCTCAAATATTCGAGCGGTGGGGTTGTTTTTCGATCCGCCGTGGCTTCTAACACTGCCAAAAAAGTGCTCAAGGTGGTCCTGACTTATTTTGTGCAATGGCAAATACTCAATTGGGCATTCCTTATTAAGAACCAACTCCTCAATCAAATGTTTGGCGCTTTCAATGCAGATACAAAATCCCAGAAATCCGGTGTGTCGTGGAGTATCAATAAGTTTAACAGTTTTTTTATCATTTCCTTTTACCAATTCAGTAGAAAGTTTCAGGATTTCATGTTTCACCAAGTCTAATTTATGCGTTACGCAAGCAGCATTTTCTTCATTTACTGCTCTCTTGAAGTCATAACCATGAACATGCGAGTCTAAAATATCAAAAAGGTCATTCATCATTTTTTGTGCTCCGTGTTGAATTATTATCGGTTCTTAGAAATCAATTTTCTGAGTCGTTAGTAGTAACTGTTAATAAACTACTGCACGAGGAGAACCAAGAAAAATAACTCAATATTAGATCTGGAATCGAACCCAAAACTTTGCATTCGACAGTTAACACATAAGAAAGGGAACGTAAGAAAAACCAATGAACACATTAAATATTTACGAGTATATCTTGGAGTCGAACCAAAGATTTTACTTTCAGCATTTACACTTTTAATCTACATGATCACTGAGTTACTAGTAAGTAATTAAACCCGTAAATATACAATACTTAAAATTGGGAATCGAACCCATAGACTTAACTTTCGATTACTTATGCATTTACCAACACTAAATTGCAAGAGGAGTAAGTTATAAAAAAAGTGATACATACATACTTATTGTGGAAGATAAAAACTGCACATTTAATCACTGACAATGATGGAACTCGTCACCAACACAAGAACACCAACAATTCACAAATAACTGATTTATGATTGATGGATGAGTAATTTAAGGAGCCTATTTATACCGCTTTTATTTAAGGTAGCGATTATATTAATAATTGCGACTAACGTTTAAGTGTTTCACTAATGGTAAGGCGGTACGACGGGTTGGTTTGGATGGGTTGGGTTGGGGATTTTATTTTCGCATTTGCGCCCCGAAAAATTCCAGTAGGTTTATCATTAGGCACATGGGAACCGAAACTATTGTTGTAGATCATACAAATATTTGTTGTGTGGGAATTGACGACACGTAGGGCTAGTGATGTGCCGTTCCCGGGAATTTTGGAAACATACAGGAATATTCCCGTAAATGTGCCCGGCAATTTGTGTACCAATCTACCCATGTTTGCAAAGGAATAAATGATTATGATTATGATTATGATTATGATTAATATTCCCAAAACTGGAAATTTTGGGGAATATTTGGTGATAATGTACTTTAGTGTTTTTTATTATATGGTAGCCAATTAATTAGGTAAATTTGCGTACTATCGTGGTTACGTCGCTAGTGGATTATACATATAAGTTAAAAATTTCCAAAGTTTCCAATATTTACGGGAATATTCCCTGTAAATTTATAATCTTCCCGTAAATATTCCCATAGTAAAAAAAAAACACAAAGCATCAGAAATTATGTTTTATTAAAACATTTTTAATCACATTGATTTCTTAACACAATTTTACAATCAAATCTGAGAGTTATAAACTTTTTAATAAAATTAACAATTTTAATAAACTACGGAATCAGCACACTTTTATATTTGTTTAAAATTAACAAGTATCTGTCTTTAAAGACTAAATATACTCGTATAATCAGCACCATTGAAACATTGCACTAGTAATTTTTACAAATTTAACCACCCACCGACAAAAATAAATGGACAATATTTTAACTTTTTTTAAAATCAACAAGTTCTTGTCACCTACTATTACAAATTCGCTACTGACAAAAATAAAAGACAAGATTTTAACTTTTTTAAAAATCAACAAGTTCTTTTCACCCATTACAAATTCACCCACCGACAAAAATAAAATAACAATATTTTAACTTTTAAAAAAATCAACAAGTTTTTACCTATTACAAATTCACCCCACTGACAAAAATAAAATGACAAGATTTTAACTTTTAAAAAAATCAACAAGTTTTTACCTATTACAAATTCACCCCACTGACAAAAATAAAATGACAAGATTTTAACTTTGGTAAAAAATTAAAGTTTTTATCACCTATTGTTAAAAGAAAAGGATTATGTTTAAAATAGATTAAAAATATTATAATGTATAATCATCATCATTGGCAAGGACCAAGGAATCATAGCTATTACAAATTTACATTATAATAACCAATATTCAAAATATTAAATTATGATTAATGTTACTCTGAATCAGATGAAAAGGTATTACTTATTAGCCGACCGCGCCTAGTTACTTGATCTTCCAAGGAATAGGATTCGTCATTATCTGACAAAGCGATATCAGAAAATTCCTCACCGGAGTTTGAAGCTGAGCTAGAACTAATGTTATCTTCTATATTTGACACTGAGAGAGCACTTTCTCCTACACTATTAGATGTATTTCTATTCATCACCTTCCCGTTGTGGGCAATAAAAGTTATTTTCCCAGCTCTGCTGGTCTTCAGTCGATTTCTTTTCATAGTGTGTATATTTGAAAATGTGGAAAACGACCTTTCTACTGCTGCTGAAGTAGCAGGGAGGGATATAATTTTTAGAGCTGTTTGTCCTAGAACTGTTTTGGAAAATAGTTCCTCCCACCAAGCTAAAGGTTCAATATTTGATGCCATTTTCCACACAAAATCTTTGCCCCAATTCCCACTTCTGCATTTGTAATGAGATAAATCTTCTAATAGTTGGTTTTGTTTAGCAGGTTCTGTCAAATTAAAGATGACTTCGCTGCCATCAATGTTTTCTTCAGGAGCGAGATGTGTCCCCTCCCCTGACTTCGTGGATCTAGAATAGATGCAGCAAAGTGTATTGGCTTCAGACCATTACTTTTTCTTTCTTGAAACTTTACCACCAGATCACTCATATCATCATCCAAGTAAAGTCTCGTTCTCGAATCACCTAGTAGTTCATTAACAGTGTTTATTAAAAAGTGGTCGAAAACTTTACTCTTTGGTCTCATCGTGACACACGTCTTATGCACTTGATACATAAAGCGAAACTTCGCGCGCGCCAACATGCTGCTTGTTTTACAAGGGGTGGGGGCGATCGCTATGCCGCGACGCAAGCTGGTGCAGGTACAAACATGTAACGACATGTTTAGCTGTGGTTATAGGAATATAAATATCGCGAAATTTTAGTTGCTCATGTGTAATTATACGAAAAATGTATTAAATACATATTTGGAAACTTTGGGAATACTTACGGGAATATTGGGAATATTCCTGTAAATTTACAATGGGAAAGTTCCCGTAAATTTTCAATATTTCCAGCGGCACAAGTGACTTCAGCCCTACGGTAGGGCTGAAGTCACTCTAACCACTGCACTCATCGTACCGCCTTACCATTAAGTAGGCACCTATGACGTTTTGATCCAGGCTCATTTTTCAGAGTATTGTTATTATTTATTTATTGAATACTTCAAACACAGATGTACAGAGGCGGACTTGCCATAGGCATTTTCTACCAGTCAACCTTTGGGTGATGCAGAGACAAACAGTGGCAGGTGCAAATTATGAAAAATTAAGGAATAAATATTTATTCAAATTCGAGTATAAAGATATACATATACCTATTACAAACATTATTTTTGTTTATATTAAATTAAAGAATGACAAAATAAAACATGAAAACAAAATCCAGACCGGAACAATTACTATTTGTTCCGTGCGGGAATCGAACCCGCGACACTTGGCGCATTTAGTAGCAGCACGTTTATAAACTAATATTTACATTGCAGAGACAAACAGTGGCAGGTGCAAATTATGAAAAATTAAGGAATAAATATTTATTCAAATTCGAGTATAAAGATATACATATACCTATTACAAACATTATTTTTGTTTATATTAAATTAAAGAATGACAAAATAAAACATGAAAACAAAATCCAGACCGGAACAATTACTTATTTGTTCCGTGCGGGAATCGAACCCGCGACACTTGGCGCATTTAGTAGCAGCACGTTTATAAACTAATATTTACTTTGTGATGCACCGAGAAATGCGCCAAACGTGTCGTCGAAAATGTGACAAAATTCTGGATCGCTTTTTGTGTTTTGATTTTCTAAGTTAAGTACACACGGCTAACGGCAACACATCAAGCTATACATTTCCAGTTTACACTGACCTCTCATTGTAAGGAAATCCTATACAATGCGAGATCAGCTTATACTGGAAATGTTGCTTGTACTGGAATGTGTGCTTGTACTTGATCTGTAGCCGTGCGTATATACAGTATTGAGCGATTTCTAGTTAGATATTAATCAGAAAAAAAAACGGAAATTTGAACAAATAATAATTAATTACCAGCTCGTTCTGGCGAGATGCGGATTTTATATTATCCCTAGCTTCTACTAGCAAGAGGGTGGCGCGGACCTGGATCTGTTACTATTTGGAGAGCCGCCCTTGAGTCGCTGAAAACTCCGAAAGTAGATGCCTTCAGTTTATTTATTTGCCCAGTCGCCCTTGATATCGCTAGGAGTTCAGCCGTGTAATCCGTGCAGTAGATAGATAGAGTAAGCTTGTGGGTTCTGGTCTCAGCTTCACCATTCCATATGGAGAGTGAAGCGCCAACCCCTCCTCCAGTTTTGCTCCCGTCCGTAAAGATGCGGACGTCAATGTTGCAGTTGTTGTCTAGTTGCTCTTGGTTTACTAGGCTGTCAAACTGCAAGATGTGTACCACGGGATGGTGATCATCGAACGCAGCTGTCATTCGCTCGACCTCCCTGTCTCCCAGCGACGTCAGGGGCACTCCTCTCTTGGCTTCATACAGTGATACCGCCTCACGGACTCGGAGGTCAAGAGGGAGTATTCCAGATAGGATCAGTGCTGATTGTAACGAGACCGTGCGATATGCCTTGCATGTTTTCTGTGCAATGCCGCGCTGCACGACTGAAGGACAGGGATAACTATGATGATTAGGCATTCGCCATGGAAATTTTTTTGATCCTGGAGGGCATCGACATTACGAAAAGCGAAGCACTAAGTGAGCAAGACAACAGGAAGGCTGATGACCTTTGACCCATCTCTGTATGTACACAGCAAAAGTGAAACAACAGTGCATAGCTTGTGGACCAAGTTGAAGTCGTTATTCGACGACTCTGGTTTCACCCGCCGCATCAGTCTACTCAGAAATCTAATCTCCATTCGTCTGGAAAATTGTGACTCGACGACTGCGTACGTAACACAGTTAGTGGATACGGCACAGAAGCTAAAAGGCACAGGTTTTGAAATTAACGACGAGTGGGTCGGATCGCTTTTGTTAACAGGATTGCCAGACAAGTTCTCGCCAATGATTATGGCCATAGAACACTCAGGGATAAATATTAGTGCATACGTTATAAAGACGAAATTACTGGATATGATTGCAGATGTTGAAATACGAAGTCCGAGAGCGCTTTTATTGCAAAAAATGCGAATCATAGAAATTCACGCCATTCGAATAAAGCGCATGTACGTTACCAAACACCGCACGAATTTTATTAGGTTATGGGCCCAGAAAAGGAGCAGTGGCTCAATGCAATCAGAGAAGAATTGCAGTCATTCAATGCAAGGGATGCATGGGAATTAGTGGACAAACCAGTGAACAAAACAATTATTAAATGCAAATGGGTTTTTAAATAGAAGTTTAATAGTGAAAGTGAAGTGAGGTACAGGGCCAGGTTGGTGGCTAAAGGATTCAGTCAAAAAAGAAGTACAGACTTTAAGGAAACTTTTTCGACAGTGCTCAGGTACTCTACTTTGAGATTACTATTTGCATTAAGTGTAAATCAAAACTTAGATATTATCCACTTGGATGTTCCAACTGCATTTCTGAATGGTTTTTTGCATGTGTCTATTTTCATGGATATACCAGCTTATTCTAATTTTCCAGATTGTGAAAATAAAGTCCTTAAACTTAAAAGAGCAATATATGGATTAAAACAATCAGCTAGAGCTTGGTACCAAAGAGTAGAAGTACTATTACTAGAATTAGGTTATACCAAGTCTCAGTATGAACCATGTTTATTTATGAAATGTAGTGGAAACATCAAAGTTTATATTGCATTGTTTGTTGATGATTTCTTTGTATTTTACAACTGTAAAGATACTTGTGAAAAGTTGAAACTTGAGTTAAAAGCTAAATTTAACGTAAAAGATTTAGGCCAAATTAAAAAATGTCTCGGTATGAATGTAACTGTAGAAAAGAATTCTATTACTATAGATCAGAAAGATTTTATTGATACAATTTTGAAAAGATTTAACATGTCTAATTGTAAAAGTTCTGATACTCCAATGGAAAAGAATTTAAAATTGGAAAAGGCTGAAATAATTTGTTCTGAATATCCTTATCAACAATTATTAGGTGCTTTAATGTATTTATGTGAGTTAACTAGACCAGACATAGCCTTTACTGTTAGTTTTCTTAGTCAGTATAATAACTGCTATAATCAGGTACATTGGAAACATTTAAAACGGGTTTTGAAGTATTTAAATAAAACTAAACATTATGGATTAAAATATGTAAAAGGTGATAGTAGTATAATAGGATATGTTGATGCAGATTGGGCTTCATGTACAATTGACAGAAAGTCATATACTGGTTTCATTTTTACTATGTCAGGAAGTTCAATATCTTATGAATGTAGAAAACAAAAGACTGTTGCATTATCAAGCACCGAAGCCGAGTATATGGCTCTCTCTGAAGCTTGTAAGGAAGCAATTTACACAAAAAACTTACTATCAGAAATAAATAATAACAAAATTGATAATGTACAGCCAGCGTCAGAGAAAAGGAACCCCTCCAAGACTTAAAGATTATCGGCCGATGACGCGACGACGGGCGCGTCACGTGACTCTGTCCCCGAGCAGCTCCCTTCCCCCGCCGCCGCACCCATCTCTGCCCGAGCATCTACCGATACCACTCAAACATTATTTGCATGTTTTTAAAATATGGCATTTTTTCGACTTCTGTCCGAACCGCATACCAAGAATAACTTACAAAAAGGCACATTACGTGTGGTTGAGGATACGAACCCGCATCACCAGGCGCCAGCCGATCACCTAGACCGTGCCTTATAGCATTAGGCTATTGGTTCAGTTAACTTAATCATCGAAAATTCGAATAGCATTAAATACTCCCTTTATCGAACCAAGTTCATAACGATCTAATCTTCAAAATTCAAAATTCAAAATATTTATTTGCGTAAAAACATGGTATACATTGGTGTTAGAAAAAAAAATATATATATGGCACAAACATGTTTAGCTAGGATAAGACGAAGCATGCAAAATTTTAAAGTCGTAATTAAGGAGGTCGTCGTAACAAACAATGAAATATTTAGTACATCAAAACTTTTTATCTATAAATTCTTTTATGCTATAAAAACTATACTCAAGTAACCATTTATAAAATTTAGTTTTAAATAATTGTGTATTTAATGTTTTAAAATGCCTCGGTATTTTATTATAAATGCGCACACACATTGCTAGGCAGCTTTTATTGTACTTAGCTAGCCTAGGCAAATCATTCAACACTAATATATAGGGATCTCGTCTGTTCCGAGGATTCACATCATTTGCAGTCTTAAATAATTGTTTATTTTTCATTACAAACATACATATCTCGTAAATGTAAAGTGATGGTAACGGTAATAAACCAAGTTTCTTAAATATTGGTTGACATAAGTCGTCAGGTTTAAGTCCACAAATTGCTCTCATGCACTTTTTTTGAGCGATGAATGCTCTACGGAAGTCGGTGCTGTTACCCCACATAACAAGTCCATAACGTAGTACCGATTCCACATATGCGTGATATGACATTACAGCAGTTTTTATGTTAGTTACATTTTTGACTTGTTTAAGTGCGTATATAAATTTATTAATTTTAGTGCTAACATTGTCTATATGTTCTTTCCAATTCATATATTTATCTATTATTACACCTAGAAATCTTGCATGTGTTACTTCATTGATTTTGTTAATATTAAGTTTAATGTCGTTTTTATGATTATTTGATTGATTAAATTGAATGTAAACGGATTTATCTAAATTTATCTTTAAATGGTTAATGTCAAGCCAGTGCAGTAATTTGTCAATTGTATTATTAATGTCAAGCTCATGATCTAGAATAGTATTATGTTTTTTGTTTGATGTCACTATAATAGATATGTCGTCGGCAAATAATATGCATTTATGATTAGTTATTTTTATGATGTCATTTATGTAAATGAGGAATAATATTGGGCCCAGTACGCTCCCTTGTGGAACGCCATATTTATTATGTCTATTCTCCGATGAGTAGGATATTATGTCATTATTTTCATTTTTTTTACTGATGATGACCCGTTGTTTTCTATTACTTAAATAGGACGATAGCCACTGGAGCACCGGTCCTCTAAATCTAGATCTTCTAGATGTTAAGGTTTAAATTTCAACTTCCACCACTTGTAACTCCTGAATTAGCTAAAAGATAAGGTTGAAATTAGCATAGATTTCTTGTTGGTTGAATAGAATGTGCTTGATTCCGATTGTTGCACTACCATCATTTTACTTCAGAAACTTAACTGCTGTATGAACTGCGAGTTAAGGTTGAATTTAGAATACTTCTTCGCCTTAGTTACTGAACTGTGATTGAGGGTATAATTTACAAATCGTTTAGTTTACGTGCCGATCCGCTTGTATGTAATATCTTCGTCGTAATATTATCCAATTTATTAAGTTTTTGAAATGAAGATTCTAAACCGATAGTATGGTTCGATTAACAACTTTTTTGAAGGCTAAAATTGTTGTTCTCTGGGAACAGGAAGAAAGCATAAAGAAAATAGCACGACATACCTATATTATAACGGTAAGATTTACGTTATACACAGTCATACATTTATTGTTGCAATCATGTTGCATTATGTATTACTTACATACAAGTTGGATTTTTTATGTAAGTATTTCTAATATTATCATTTTTATTACAGAGAAAAACATTTATTTAAATTTTGACTGGGAAAACGAAATTGTTATATTTACCGACGAAAAGTGCTTTAAATCAGATAAGGATGGACGTCGAAAAATTTTACGGAGAAAAAATGGGCAGAGGTTTAACCCTAAAACGTATTAGACTTGAGAACAAGCCAGCTGTTAACACTAGGTAAATTACATTTGGTTGCGCGAAGCAATCAATAACGATGGGTTTCAAAATTGGGTTTACGAAAAAAAGATGGATGAACGATTCTGCCACTGATATAGGAAGAACACTGGAATTCAATCAGTGGCTGTTTAAAGGAAGGTTGCACGATACCTTATTAGCGATGCGATGATGATGGTCCGGTCTGTCCAGCAAAACAAGCGATTTCCACGAATTTTCACTTGATCGAACAACGAACGATGCACACACTCGCGCACACGCGGAGGTTCGGAGCAGACAAATCGCCATATTTTATTTCTTCAAATGTCTTTACACGACTGGCGCTAATTGACGTAGCCCTCTCGCTCACACCCGGACGAAAGGTAATGTGCGGGTAAGGGACAAAGGATAAGGAATGTAGCAAATCCAATTTAATCCCATCAATTCGCTTTGCCAACACGAAAACGAAAAAAAAATAAAAAATGACATGACTTACTATAATTTCAATCGAACAGTGCAATCAATATTATAAATTTCTACAAATTAATCAGATGGCGCAACCATCTTCCCGGGTTTGAAGGGATGCCTTCAAAATCTATCAATTAAATGCAAGGTTGAACTAAAACTAACTAAATGGTATGAAATCGAACTAAAGCTAGCTTACTAATACCCTAACCTAACCTAACCTAAAGGAAGCATACGTGAGCTACTGATTAGGTAAAGGGCATAGCCGTACGACTGGACGCAAGTACGATCCAGTTGCTGTTTTCACCCGAGCTATACGTGTTACTCCCGTGGAATCAGGGAAAACTTCCTCCACGATACCTAGCGGCCAATGGAGTGGAGGTGAATTCTCAGTTAAAAGAATCACGACGGTACCTACAACGATTGGATCGACTGGCGTATTCCATTTACGACGCGACTGTAGAGTGTGGAGGTAACCTGTCCTCCAACGCCTCCAAAAAGACTGAACTAATTTGTTCAACAAATCATATCTAGAAAGAGTATTTAAATTTTCATCGATTTCTCCAGCGGGTAAATACTTTAAAGGAGTAAGATTCAAAAAGTGCGCTGGAGTTAAAGCAAGAGGTTCTCAAGGATCGCTGGACAACGTTCTACATAGAGGTCGAGTATTCATCACAGATTCAATCTGAGCAAGCACTGTGCTTAACTCTTCGAATGAAATTGTTTCACCTATCACGCGGTATAAGTGAGTTTTTAAGCTTTTAATATTGGTCTCCCAATTCCCACCAAAATGGCTAGCAGCCGGGACATTAAGGGCCCAATGTATGCGATTTTCGGCTAACATATGACCGAATTCAGTACTATGATGTTTTGAACTTAACAACGCGTGAAGTTCCGAAAGTTTACGTTTAGCACCTATATAGTTGGTTCCATTGTCGGAATAAATCCTACCAACGGAACCGCGTCTCGACAGAAATCGCTTGAAAGCGCCAATAAAGCTGGCTGTGCTCAGGTCACCTGCCAGTTCTATATGTACAGCACGCGTGGTCAAACAAACAAATAGGCACACGTATGCCTTGGTTGACCGAACACCTCGGCCACGAGTCATCGTAACCTTAAACGGGCCAGCGTAATCAGTGCCCGTGTGTACGAACGGTTTAGCCGATTGCACGACACGGCAGGAACGATGATCTGCCATTTCAGGAAAAGTTGGCTTAGGGCGAAGCCGAAAGCACGGAATACACTTATGGATCCTATTCCTAATAAGGTTACGTGCAGAAAGTATCCAATATTTCTGTCGTAAGAGCGACAACAGCAGGTCGGGACCTGCATGACAGTTCGACTTGTGATGGTAATCAGTCAACAAATTCAAAACCGGATCCTTACTAGGAAGAAGGATTGGATATTTAGAATGAAATGAAATTGTTTATTCTGTAAATAGGATATCGAAATCACTTTTACACGTCATATTTTTTTTTTTTTTTTAAATAAGCTAGATGAAGTCGACATTTCCTATCTGACTACCCTGAGAAGAAATGGCGAAACAAACTCAGGGGTCAAAGTCTCTTTTAAAGTCCAGACATAATCTTGGTCAGATCATGTGAGGACCATGTAGATCCAGTCTGAAATGGTCTTTTGAGGAAAGAACCATAAAAATTTGAGTGGACCTGTCCAGTCAGTGCAAGCATTTGTCAACAATCGTGCAGCTCAACTCAGGATTTCAGGAGCTCAATAACTCGACGAACAATACCAAAGAAAGGACGTTTGGGTAGGTCGCATACAGTACTCAAAAATATCAGACCATCAATAATACTAAAAAAGAAAAAAAAAAAAGATCCACATAGTGCTCACATTTACAATAATTTTAATTTTTTAACAATTTACATTGATTTTTTAACAAAGGTTTGTCATTTTATTTATTATAATGAGTTTTGGTATTATATATATTACAAAGTTGATTGAATAGCTCAAACCCAAGCTTTTTTGTCTTCTAAATAATCAGAAATTTTATAGTAGCCCTTTTTACAAAGTTTGGTTTTCGGTTTAAAGACATTTATTTTCTCAAAGAACAAAACAGTTCACTTAAAGAGAAACTTAACTAAATTAACATAAAGTTTGTAATTTGCATTACGACGTTCAAGCTATCCAGGAAACTGAACACCATTATTTGATTTACAAAATATTGTACTACAGTAAATATAATTAAATACACAAGTAATAATTAAATACAGTTCATGCTAGTTTAAGGAATTATATATTAGACACACAAGTTCTTATGTATCCAATATATAATCCCTTAGGCCTTTTTTAAATGTTAGTATGCTTGTACAGTCTCTTACTTTTTTAGGTAATTTATTGTATAGCCGGACCCCCTCATACTGTATAGTTTTCCTGCCGTACAGGGTTCTCACTCTTGGTACTTGTAGGTCGTCTTGTTTACGGGTATTATAACTATGTGTCTTTTGTGTAAATGAAATATTTGTGTGTATGTTGGTCTTAAGGATCTTTCGGATAGTCATGCAAGTATGGTATGTATACAGTTGTTGTAGGTTAAATAATTTTGTTTTTTTGTAGAGTAATTCTGTAGGAGTATAGTAGTCGTAATTGAAGAGGACTTTGATGATTTTATTTTGTATTCGTTGTAGGTGTTGTTGATTTGTTTTTGCAGCTTGTCCCCATACTTGGATCAGATATTCCAGATGTGGCTTGACTAGCGTGTTGTAAATGGTATGTCTTAGCTTATAGGGTACGCATTTTGCAATGTTACGTATGGCTCCGGTTAGTGGGAGTATTCGAGATCTTACGTAGTCAATATGCGCTCTGAATGTTAACTTACTGTCAACAATTAGGCCCAAATACTTTTCATGTGTTGATTTTCGTAACGGTTGGTTACTTATTGTAAGATTTGGAAATGATGGTATCTTTTTATTCTTTGCTGCAAAAATTATGTAAGCGGTTTTACTAACATTCATAGTCAGAAGGTTTTGACTAAGCCATATATTCAAAACATCAAGATCTTTCTGTGCTTCTGAGACAATATCAGTAATGGAATCGCCAAAATAAAAAAGACATGTGTCGTCTGCATACAGTGATATGTGTCCAGTCAGTCCAGCGGTACTAATGTCGTTAATATATATGAGGAAAAGCAATGGACCCAAGACCGATCCCTGAGGTACTCCGCACTGTATATTGGCCGGGATACTTACAAATTTATCAAGTTTGACGATCTGTTGCCGATTAGTAAGATAAGACTCAAACATTTTGTAGGCTGTAGAAGTAATTCCTATGATTTTTAGCTTTTTCAGAAGGATAGAATGGCTAACAGTATCAAACGCTTTTTTTAAGTCAATAAAAACACCTAGAACTAATTGTTTTTTGTCTATATTATCTTTTATTTTAGTAATTAAATCAACAGTAGCCGAAAGTGTATTTGAGTGTGGACGAAAGCCATATTGGTGCGAGTAAAGAAAGTTGGTATTGATTAAATGTTTGGATAAGCGCGTGTATAAAACTTTTTCAAATATTTTGGAAATAACAGGCAACACTGAGATTGGTCGGTAGTTTCCGGGGTCAGTCCTAGTTCCAGACTTGTATATAGGGGTTACTTTAGCTATTTTAAGACTGTCCGGAAAGACGCCACTGTCAAAGCAACTGTTTATACAATTAGTTAGGTTAGTTAAAATTAGGTTCTTAATGCATTTAATAGATTTTGTTGTTATTCCATCAATTCCACAGCTGGTATCATTATCCAAATTATCTATTATTTTTGATATCTCGTCCTCAGTGCAATGTTCTAAAGTAGTAAGTTGAAGGTCTATATCTGGCGTATTTAATGTAATTTGTGGGTTAGGATTAGTTTGTATTATATTCTGGGCCAACAGAGATCCAATAGTAGCAAAATAGTTATTAAATGCATTACAGATTTCTGTGCCATTTGTTATTTCCTTGCCGTTAAGCGTGAGTTTAGGAAGAGCACAGACATCGTTTGGTTTGTTTTTAGCTAGGGTGTTTATCAATTTCCACATTTTTTTGGGGTTCTTACTACATCTTGAAAATGCGTCATAATAGTAATTCTTTTTATCTTCTTTTATTTTACATTCTACTCTTTTTCTAGCAGCTTTATATTTAGAATGCAGTTGTACATTTTCTTGATTTGTCAAACAACCATGCCATAATTGATTTCGTTCATTAATATAGTTAATTACTGTTTTATTGATCCAGTCCTTTTGTGGTAGGTTTAATATTTTGTATTTTATTATTTTCGAGTCATTTATATTCTTTATTATATATTCTTCAAGAATGGCATAGTGGTTTCCTACTTCTATCGAGTCGCACTTTAGCATGTTCTCATACAGAGCTTTGTAATCAATCGCATCATATTGAACTTTTTGTTTTAGGGTCTGTTTGTATTGTTTGAGTTCTAGGTAGATTTGCTTGTGGTCAGAAAGTGTTGACTCAATTATTGCCATGTGTACCTTAGCATTCCATACATTAGTACATGCATGGTCGATTATGCTTTTTGTGTTCTTGGTTTGTCGAGTACAGTAATTCTCGTGTATATTGTTTAGTATATAGTGTCCTGATTCTTGTATAGTATCTGTGTAGTCGGTTGTTTTGCGCTCACTACTTAGTAAGTCTATATTAAAATCCCCAAAAATAATTGTCTTGCCTTTGCTCTTGTCCAAACTTTGTGTGTAAATGTTAAGAAAGTCGCTCAGGTTCGTATTTGGGGGTTTATAAATTAAGCCTATGGTCAGAGAGTGTTTTAATAAGTTTATCCATAAAAAATTGTTACCGCATTCATACTGCTCCTCCTTTATATCAAATTTTAAACTTTTGTGTATGTACATTGAAATACCCCCGCCCATACAATCTTTCCTTAAATTAAATACATGTGTGTAGTTGGGTATATCCAGCATAAGGGCATCAATTTTAGATTTTATCCACGTTTCAGTTAACAACACAATGTGTATGGTATGATCAAAACCTCGCAGGATACATTTTAATTCATCAAGTTTACCTGGTTTTACCAAACCACGCACATTAGCATAAAACATTCTTAATGAGGCTAGAGATGTACATATATTCTGGTAGGTATCTACATATTGATAGGTTACGTTATCTAATTCCGAAGTGTCGTAGTTACTTTGTTGAGGAATTTGTTTTGGGGGTAGGTTTGTTTAGGGGGGGTTTTAATGCAGCTTTTAAATCGTTTAATGGGCAAGTTTCGAATGTCAATGGGAAGTTTGTTGTAAAAGCATATACATTGACCCATGAACGAGTTGCCTACTCTGTGGAGACGAGTGCGATGTACAGCAAGATTGTGTTTATTCCTAGTATTTAAACTATGAATATCGGACATCTTCTTAAAATTGGATATATTTTTGTGTACATACAATAGATTTTCAAATATATATTGAGAGGCTACAGTCAGAATATTTATTTCCTTGAACTTCTCTCGAAGGGAATCCCTTGGACCTAGATTGTAAATGGCTCGAACAGCCCTTTTCTGTAAAACAAAGATAGTATTAATGCCCGCACAGGTTCCCCAGAGAAGAATCCCATAAGACATAAGGCTATGAAAATAACTAAAATAAACAATTCTGGCTGTATCCACATCAGTTATCTGTCGAATTTTTTTAACAGCATAGGCGGCCGAACTAAGCCTTCCTGACAATTTTTCTATGTGTGGGCCCCATTTCAATTTACCGTCAATGGTTATTCCAAGAAAAACCGTCGACTCAACAGGGTCCAACTCTATTCCATTAAGTTGAACATTGGTAGTTAGCTGCCTGACATTTGGCGTTGAAAATTTGATTAGTTTAGTCTTTTTTTCATTCAGGAGAAGATTATTTACATTAAACCAATGGACAACCCTAGAGAGTGCATCGTTAACTTGTTCAAAGTTGACTAACTGACGTTTGATTTTAAAAATGAGGGAAGTGTCATCTGCGAATAATACAATCTTGTGATTGTCCCTTATGTGATAAGGTAAGTCATTTATATAAATAAGAAACAAGAAAGGACCCAGAATTGAACCCTGTGGAACGCCCATAGTGACCGCAGATCCTGCAGATCTCTTGCCATTAACATCTACCCTTTGAATTCTGTTGTTCAGATAAGAAGTCAGAAGGTCGAGAGCCCTGTCCCTTATACCATAGTGGTACAGCTTCCTGATGAGTGTATCATGATTTACGCAATCGAAGGCCTTGGACAAGTCACAGAAAATGCCAAGAGCATCCTGCGACTCCTCCCAGGCCTCGAATATGCTCTTCAGTAATTCCACGCCCGCGTCTGTAGTTGAACGACCCTTTGTAAAACCAAACTGTTTCAGATGAAGTAAATTATGTGTATTGAAATGTCCTAACATTTGTTTTAAAATTATTTTTTCAAAGATTTTGCTCAATGTAGGTAATATCGAAATAGGCCGAAAATTAGTGGGATCAGTCGGGCTGCCAGATTTGAACAGTGGAATCACTTTGCTAAGTTTCATCAGATCAGCAAATACACCAGATGCAATACAAGAATTAAAAACAATTGATAAAAAGGGTGCAATAATATCAATTATTGAAGACATGGTATGTACTGATAACCCCCAAAGGTCAGCAGTTTTTTTTACCTCGAGATCTTTAAAAGAATCTATAACGTCTTTAGCAGTAACAATTGCGAATTTAAAGTGTTTATCACATTCTGGTACACATTCTTTTAGTATTGAGTAAGCAGAAGTGGAGGACGACGATGACAGAGCTTTGGTTGTTAAAATGGGAATATTAGTGAAGAAATTTTCAAACTCAGTAGCCACCTCCACGTCTGCCTTAATATCTACATCATTGATTTTTAGATGGAAGTCACGATTCCGAACTGTCGTTCTTCCCGTTTCTGAATTAATAATATTCCAAGTTGTTTTAATTTTATTTCCAGAACATTTTATTTTATTTTTAATGTGTATGGCTTTTGCTGACGAACAGGCTTTTTTAAAAGTTTTAAGAGTAATTTTTAACAAATTCTTTAAATGTTTCATCATAGTTATAGGTTTTTTCATGGTACAATTCATATAATTTCTGCCTACTTTTATAAATACCTGGTGTTGCCCAATCACTAAATATAACGCGGTCACAAACAGGTAATGTTTTTGATGTGAATACCTTCCTAAACTCACAATTGATGAGGTTAAATAGTATAGTATAAGCTTGATCGGGGTTGGTGTGATAAGGCAAATCTGGTAGTTTTTCTATTAAATTCTTTTTAAATTGTTCTAAGCGACTTTTGTTTACCGGAACAAAACTAACAAGTTTTCTTTGAGCTCTGACTATTTTCTGAGGGAAAGTGACTAACTGGCCACAGTGATCAGAGTCCAACTCATTTATAATTAAATGGGTAGAAGGTCTTGAGTTTGAAAAAATATTGTCAATACAGGTAGCACTAGTGGCAGTTATTCTAGTCGGCTCAAAGAATGTATTGTACAAATTATATGACTTTAATAAGGTTATAAACTTATTTACAGAAGGTGATGTTTCCAGTATATTAATATTGAAATCTCCACAGACAACAACTGTTTTATTACTGTTACAAGTCTTTAATAATACTTCTTCCATATATTTCTCAAAAACATCATATGAAGCACATGGGGGCCTGTACACGCTCATTACAATGAACTGCTCAAGCTCAATGCAAGCTATTTCAATAACTCGCTCAACAGAGAGGCTCACTATATCCTTACCTACCCATAATCATAATCTAAATCAGAATTCCTCAGACGACCTCCGACTCTGATGAGTCCGTCTTTAAGAAATGGTTTAAGATGTCGAAATGGACGGCTACAAATACCGCCTTCCTCAAGCTTAGCGTACTCATTTGGAAAATAAAAACGTTGAATTTCACGAAGGACTAATAGTTCTGCGAAATCATAATCTGACGCTGAAATACGATAGCAACGAGGTAACAGCTTAAGGAATCTGCACACGAAAATTACACAGCGCAATAGTTTTGTCCAAGACGAAAAATAATGGCCTTACGATAATATAGGTGATTTTTCTGGTGGTAGTGAGGTAAGCAACGAATGTTTCCTTTCTTCTGGCGTGTCTGACACTGCCGAAGGGTTAAAGGGAACAACAGGCCATTGTGAGACATCTGAGCGAGTCCACGTGGGTCCTGTGAACCAAAGCGGATGATCGATAATTTGCGAAGGTGTCAACCCACGTGACAGACAGTCGGCTGGATTCTCAGTACCAGACACATGAAACAAATTTTTAGGCGATAAATCATTTTGTATTTTCGACACTCTGTTGGCCACAAAGGTGTTCCACCGATGCGGCGACGCATGTGCCCAACAAAGCGCAACTGTTGAGTCCGAAAATGCAAATATATTACTAAAACTAATGCGAGTTTGACAAGAAACGAGAATATTTTTTATAAGTTGAGTGAGTACGAGAATAGCACAAAGTTCGAGTCGAGCGAGTGAAACCACCTTTCGAGGAGAAACCTTCGATTTAGCTGTAATTAAGCTTATTGTGTTACCACCACTGTTCTGCACGTGAAAATAAACGACAGCACCATATGCCTTTTCGCTAGCATCTGCGAAACCCAAGATAGTAACGACACTATCAGTGACGATGCCTACGTGGCGTGGGATCTTTATATCAGCAAGCAAGGGGAGTTCTTCCCTGAAGCGGGTCCACAATTTGACAATATCTTCTGGTGGGGTTTCATCCCAATCACACTCGCACAACTAAAGCTGTTTAATTAGGAGTTTAGCATACAATACGACAGGTGCAACAAATCCCATTACGTCCCATATTTTTGCGACACATGATAATATGGTGCGTTTAGTACAAATATGAGAAGGTGTACCAATTTTCATTCCAAAAAAATCAGTTGTGGGTGACCAACACAAGCCAAGTACTTTGTGTTCATCAGACTCATCAAATTCTTTGACAGCTGGCAAGCGGTGAGATGGCGGAATCGAATCTAGAACCGTTTGAGAATTACTCGTCCGTTTAACAAGTTCGAATTGACCAGCCTGCATAAGACCGATCATTTCAGATGCGGTGGACATGGCCTCACCCTCGTTTTGTACCGAATATACAAAATCGTCCATGTACAGACTAGTACCAACGATATCTCTGGCCTTAGGGCAAGTGTCACCTTCATCAGCTGCCAGCTGTTTTATAGTGCGTAGCGCATGAAATGGACTGGACTTAAGTCCAAACACTACTGTAAAGGTTGTAGCGGGGAAAAACGATACAAAATGCGTTGAAAACGTCTATCACATTCTCGAACGCCAATACTTAAAAACATTTGACGAATATCAGCGGAAAGTGCTATCAAAAACAAACGAAAATTGACTATAATATTAAACAAGTTTCCTTGAAGATTTTGACCACTATACAAAAGGTCATTAAGTGAAACCCCATGAGTAGTCTTACAACTACCATCGAGAACAACACGCAATTTTGTAGTGATCTTGTCCTCTCGGATAACTCCGTGATGTGGTATAAAATACGACTGAGAAGTTTCTAAATCTACAGGTACAGGGGAAATATAACCCTTTTCTAAATATTCACGAATTACACTATCATATGCCACCCTTAATTTTGGTGACGCTTGCATTTTCCGTTCAAAGTAATGAAAGCGTCGTTCGCTTGCTTGTCGGGAATTACCAAGCGAATGTTCATCACCCTTAAAGGGAAGAGCTACAACATAACGACCATCGCTATCACGAGAGGTCGTGTGAGAATAAAATTCTTCACATATTTTATCATCTGGGCTGAGTACCGGAGGGACGATCACTTCCTCCAATTCCCAGAATTTTCGCATAGCTGAATCCAACGGATCAGCTGTACAACAATAAGACACGGTCTCGATTCTATCGACGCAGACGGGAGCATCGCCTATAATGACGTAGCCAAGAACAGTTTAAAAGCGAGAGGCGAAAGGTGCGGGAACTGTCCTTGGACCTTATGCGATAAAAGCAAATGCGGGAAAAGCGAGGCACCGATCAGTAACTGAATCGGGCCAGGGGAAAAGTAAGTATCGTCAGCTAACGGTAAATTAATAAAATTCGACAGATGTGAAGCATTAACCGCGACAGTCGGTAAATGTTCGGTTATTTTATCAACTACTAACGACTCGATACTATAATTAATATTACAATCAAAACGAGAATAAAACTTCAGCTTTACGGAACCCTGAATGTGTTTACTTGAACCACCTATTCCCTTTACTACCGAACAACCTGGTCTAGTATTTACATTTAAACCTAAACGTCGACAACAATCGCTGGTAATAAAGTTACTTTGAGAAGCGCTATCTAACAAGGCGCGTACAGTATGTTCAAAACCACGACTGTCTCTAATAACAACAAGCGCAGTTGCTATTAGCACGGTGGTAGACCTGTTATCTGATAACGCGCAAAGGGATACGTCATCAGTGTGAGCGGAGCTCGCGGAAGCAGAGGCCTTAGTGCGAGTTTATAAGCTTACTCGATCACGTTAACGTAAACGTCAGTTTGTACTGAAAATGAATAAGCGCCGCCTGGTGACTATAATGGGAAACACAATTATTCCATACGAATTGACATAAGGTAACGATAACGTAAACGCGATCGAGTAAGTATAAAAACTCGCACTAAGCCCACAGTAGTCGCGTCACTATGGTCCGCAGAAGGCGGAGCCGCGGCTACAAACGCGCGCGCCGCAATATGCGAGTCATTCACAACGGGTTCACTAGCGAAACACAATAAAGTATGGTGTTTAGAATTACACCTCCTACACGAAGAATTAGACACACATTCAGAAACACGATGACCACTACTCAAACAATTAATGCACAAATGATTTGTTTTTACAAATTTAAAACGATCATTTGGTTTGTAACTTTTGAATACTGAGCACTTATAAATCTGATCGTGTTGACTATTACACAAAGGACACGAAGTTGTCTCCGAACTAGATGTGGCATTCACATAAGCGCACGTAGCCGACTTATGCAACTTCGGAGTTGTATCCATTTTTCGAGGATTAATTTTTGTAGCTTCATGCTTTACTGACGAAGTACGCTGTAATATTTTAATGTGATCGCGCACAAACGATATTAGGTCCTCGAAAGATGGCATTTCACAGCCACGTCTGTGAGACTCAAACGAGCGTGCGGTATCAGAGTATAATTTCTTAAACGCAATATACAAAAAAATAAAGTCCGAGAGGTCATCGACCTTTAAATGTTTCAAAGCGGCTGAAGAAGCTGACAGATGAAGCGAATTTATCTAAGAAAGCTTCTAGATTGTTAGGGTTTGCAGACGAGATAGGTTTAAAATCAAATATTTGGTCTAAATATGAAGTAGCCGAATGTCGCTTATCTTCATATTTAGCTGTAAGCAAATCAAATAACAGCGAATAATTTTCTGAACTAGGTGTGATCCCAGCGCATATAGAACGCGCCTTACCAGTTAATTTACCTATTAAATAATACAATTTCTCAGAATCCGTGAGGGATACGTTATTGTGAACGGCATTCTGAAAGCTAGCGAAAAACAAAGGCCAATTTTTTATATCACCGTTAAACTCGGGAATCTCAATTGGAGGTAGTCTAAGATACTTATGTTGGCTGGATGACTTGCAGTCATCGCCAGTACGCGAGTTCGATTTTAATTTATTGGCGGCTCGTCTCACGCAACCTAATAGGTCTTCAAAGGACGAGAGCGACTGGTAATTAATGACATAATCGGGATTTAATTTTAATTCACTAGATGCTATATTATCCAGCACACTTTCAAAATCCTCCCGTAATGAATCTACGGTTTCAATTTCACATAAAAACTTTTCCAAGTTTGATTCTGTATCGATTTCCCGAACTCGATCACAAATATTTTGCATACGAGAAAATATCCTATCTCTCTTAGCGTATAACAATTTCAAAGTTACAGACATATCGGTAGGTGCCATTTTGTTGGAACGATATCAACCAGGTATCTACTCGTACAATACCGAAACAACGACAGACGAAACGAAACGAAACAACGATTTAATCTTAAGGCGAAATGCTATCGTGGTCACGTAGGTTTCGAGGGGGTGAAGCAGACGCGGTAGGGTAAGAGGCGCGCGGGGCCCCCCGCGCTATGCCGCACTCAGCCAGCTAGCTACTGTCAAACCGCTGTGAGCGCGTTCCTCGTGAATCAACAGAGGTTCGCGCTAATGGCACGTTCGAACTATCGCAACAAGTAGCAGTTTTAGTTGGTAAGCACGGCTACAGATCAAGCTATACATTTCCAGTATAAGCTGATCTCGCATTGTATAGGATTTCCTTACAATGAGAGGTCAGTGTAAACTGGAAATGTATAGCTTGATGTGTAGCCGTGTGTACTAGTTGCGCAGTAAATATTTGTAGAAATGTTTTTATTTTTTCAAAGTATGTACTACATTTTGTGCAATAAATAAACCGTGCCCACAGGTAATAATTACCTATTTCATGTAATTTAAACATGTAATAAGTGGCATTCTTACATGTAGGTACGTTACAATAAATAATAAGTATAATTATTTTATTAGGACATCCCCGTCCATGTCCATTTTTATAGTCATCAGTCTCCAAAGGCTAACCATGCTAACTATCATGATATTTCTTATAACACTAATAAGTACCTAAGAACTTAGGTATTTTTTATTTGAATTCTTGTATTTGGGTGCATACCAAAATGGTAAAAAGGAAAATAACTACTCTAGCAATCCCAATTAGTTCGCTGTTTGAATGGGTACTAGTATTAGAGATTGAATCCAAACCGGTTTTACCAAAAACCGGTTCCTAAAGAAATGAAAAACAGGTATAACAGATTTATATATATATTATGCAAAAATAAAGGGCGTAGGTACCTATATCTTTCATCTTGTTAGCGGGGTATAGTCCACTATCGGCTCCAAATTATTTTTCAGAGCCTCTCAAAGGCATACAACGACTTCGGCGAGAATCTACCAACTCTGGAAGAATGTGTGTGTGATAAAAGTTGACGAGTTTTGGCTCCATTTTATTTTTCCAAAAGTCGTCATCTTTTTGGATGTATACTATTTCCATTTTTTCATCTTCTCCTCCACATATCCCGAAAATGCATCGCTGTTTGCCCGTCACTCGTAACTGTCCTTGAGCCTGATAGTACCAGTTACTATTTTTATTTATAGTAACTTGGTTATTCTTTTTATTATATTTTAGAATTTGGACCTTGTTTTGTTTGGTAGCATTTTCTATGCCATTTTTAAAAGCAGCTACTGGGCATTTGACCTCAACGATGGTATTTTCTCCAACGACTCCGTCCGGTGTGGCACCAATGTATGGAAATTCTTCGTCCACAAAAAGTCCACAATCCTCAATCTGTAAATTTTCTTGGCTGCTCAGTTGTTGAAGCGCAAACTTTTCATTTTTGAGTCCATGAGCCACTGAAGCGACGGATGAAATATTTGATTTGTACAAAATGTTATTCACCAGAGCAGCAAAATTTTTTTGTCTCTTTATTATTATTCCAAAGTTTGAAGCCGTTATCATCAATCTTCTGATTTGTAACCATTCAGTGCTTTCACGTTGCTGTGTGGTTCGTTTTTGTATACCCTCCCGGTCATTTACCAATGTTTTCAGATTTGTCATAAAATCTGCAGACGCTGCGCTGTACTCATCAGCAGACATGTCCGGCGCAGCTACTTTTTTACCATAATCATTTGTTTCTCATATAGTTTAACCCTATTTTTTTTTCTTTTCACAGCATTGGCTCGCCTTCTTTTTTGCTCTCTCCTTCCTTCTAGTTTTTTTAAGCTGCCCCTAGGGCTCTTTCCCAATATTTTTTTGTGAAGTGTATAAAGAGGTCTTTTGGTGTTGTAGGAAACAACAGCAGCCGAACATCTCGCTTGATATGACCGTCGCCGCGTCGTGAAGAAAAATTAATTCTTTTGCCTCCAACAAATTTGGCAACTATACTGTTGAATCTCTCAACAGCATTGGTGTCAACGTCTTCCAGAAGACTCCGAGATTTTGCTGCCACTGAATTTAAAATGACTTTTAGCCGAAACCAAAAAGTTGAGTTTTCAAGCTCTGACACAGTTGAAGACAAAATGTCTTTATCCTTATTGCAGCAATAATATTTGCAACATCTGTGGTCGCCGTATGCGTGGTTCAAAGAATTGGTGATGTCTTCGTGAATTTGTTTTATAGCAATATCCTTGGGATTATCTTTATTATGCTTTATCGAAGTCGTGACGACTTTTCTCATGCTCATAATTTTTTCGTCGGTAATATATTTTCTCTGCGCTTTTGGGTATTTAGTGTCTTTGCCTAGTGCACGCAGCTTGTTACACATATTTCGCAGAACGTGGTTTCGGCATTCTATTTTAGACACTACATAGCCTAAATAAGGATTTGATGCCAATATTTTAGCATACGTTGCAGAATCACCATCAGCTACAATGTTGCCATATATAAGCCCATACATGTTGATGGACTCCTTGAAACCTTCACATATGATCGTCGCTTCCATTCCGCTGGACGAGCCTTCGTAATTTTTATAGCATACGTGATTTTTGGGTTTTTCCTGACGTTTCTCTGCCCTTGTACATATTACACAGTATTTATTTTTGACGCCAATGAAAAGAACTTCTCCAAATTTCCGTCCCACAATTGCAGCAACACCAGACATTGCTTTGTAGTTATTTCCATAAGAACGTTTGGACCATGCACCATCCGCAAACACGTCAATGACAGGTATGCCATTAACAACTCGCCCTTCTTGGATTGCTGCTTCACGTTCAATAGCAGCAGCTCGTTCCATTGCCTCCACTGCTGTAGCTTCCCATTCATTGAACATGTTATCTTGAATTTTCGCGTAATATTTTTCACGAAAAATAGGAATGTCCATGGCAGCCATAGTTTCTTCGAATTGAGAGTATCCAATCCCAGAGGATACTATACCTGAGACGGCTGCAGTGTTAACATCCACACTATTAACACTGGCCAAGTCGTCAGTACACACATTGAAAGTTTTTTTGCACATCCTGCATTTAAAATTGAAATATGAAACCAGACCGGTGCGCTTTTCTGTTTCTAAAACCAAGCAGCTGAAATCACATTGAAAAAGAGGAACGTGTTCTTGCTGTTGCAGTTGATTTAAAAAATGTACTACGTCAACAATTCTGCGACCGGTGATTTCTTTGATAGGCTTTGTCTCACACTCGTATTCCACTTGATAAGGCAGGTCTTCTTGGGCGCTGAAACATTTGAAATAAAAAATCGAAAAGCGTGTAAACGTGATGAATAGCAGTACTGCACAAAACTACTGATCGATAAACAAAACTATTTTTTCACTGGAGGGTAAACTTACTCAACAACACAATATGGCGGTGGAGTGATTGACACCGACTGAAGGTTCACATGTGCCTCATCAGATATTTCTGGTAGTTGTAGTGAGACCGTTTCTGTTTCTTCAGTACCCAATAGTTTTTCTGGGGTGCTGAAATATTGTAAATATTTATAACTCGACAAGACAAATACAGGAGGAAATTAAATTCATGTGCATTCTTTTAAGCGGTCATGCAGGTTGAAAAGTGGTTCACCGCAAATGTCCACGATGTGGTACGTAATCGTAAGTTAGCTTACTCAACAAACATTGGTGATACTGATTGAAGTTCTACTAGTGCATCAGATGTTTCTGGCAATTGTGGTGGAGTAAAAGTTTTACTCATTGTCAGCTGGCAACTCCGCAATGTCAGATTTAGTGTTGATAAGGGTTCTGTAAAAACATAATAAACCATTTATTATCTTCTATACTAATAATAAACTGAAGAGCTTGTTACATGTTGCGTAACTTGTAACCTACGCAACTATGAGAATAAAGCCCGCCCTACGTGTTCCAAAAGAAGCATATATAACTAATAAAAATTAAATGTCATTTTAAAAACCGGTTTTACGTATATCCGGTTTAAGTTGTAACCGGTTTTATTAAACTCCCATTCCAACGTACATCAAAATACCGATTTTTAATAAAACCGGTTTGTCAACCCTATTCATGAGCATGATCTCTAACATACAAATTATATTTTCAAAGGCTTTCTCTAGCTAGTATAGAGTTTTGTTTTTGTTTTGTTTTGTTATGATAATTTATTGTTTGGATATGTGTAATATAATTGAATATTGTTTATGAGTCATTGTAACTTGAGTTAGTAAATGAATAATAATAATAGGGCATAGGTAGGTACTAGGTACGCACGGCTACAGATCAAGCTATACATTTCCAGTATAAGTTGATCTCGCATTGTATAGGATTTCCTTACAATGAGAGGTCAGTTTAAACTGGAATACCATCGCAGACAAATGTCCACGATGTGCTACGACTGGTACGTAATCGTAAGTTAGCTTACTCAACAAACATTGGTGATACTGATTGAAGTTCTACTAGTGCATCAGATGTTTCTGGCAATTGTGGTGGAGTGAAAGTTTTACTCATTCCTTGTGAGTCAGCTGGCAACTCCGCAATGTCAGATTTAGTGTTGATACGAGTTCTGTAAAAACATAATAAATTAATAAATAATAAACCGTATAATATCTTCTATACTAATAATAAAGCTGAAAAAATTGTTTTTTTGTTTGAACACGGTAATATTCTGGAACTACCAGTCGGAAATGATTTTTTTTTTCAAAAACGAACGGCTACACATCAAGCTATACATTTCCAGTTTACACTGACCTCTCATTGTAAGGGAATCCTAAACAATGCGAGATCAGCTTATACTGGAAATGTATAGTGTTAGGTTTTGAAATAATATGAATAAATCGGTAAAATGTCTTAGTCGATTATTGAGACATTGTATTTATTCTGGCAACACTAGTGTTGGAGAATGACGTTTTGATATGACGGTTGAGAAGGGGGGAGTTAGCCGATACATTACTTTACTCTATGGGGGGAGTGGACTCGCCCAGTTTGCTCGGGGCCATCATCGTGAGCGGACGATGTTGGCATATAATAAATAGTTAGAGATCTACTGCAAATTCAGGTAACCTATTAGTTTTATTGTAATTATTAGAATCTTAATATATAAAACAAAGTCGGGTTTGTTCGAACACTTATAACTCGAGAACTACTGGACCAATTTTCATGGTTTTTGATTTGTTGTATTTGTCTCCGTCCCGAATAGCAGAATAACTATTAAAAACATAGGAAAATTCACAAAAAAATATGAAGAAAATTCATTTTCTCATACATGAAAGGGCAGGGCAATGTCTGTCGGGAAACTTTCATTATTTTTAGAATTCCAAATTCAAATTCATTTTATAATCAGTTGTTCATTTGTTTTGCTGCCGTTCGATTTATTGAATTTTTGACAGGTCGTCTGGCGGGTCAGCTACTTATGTAGTATTCTAAAATAAAAATCAATTGCCGAATGTATGTAGGTACGCGCATCACTTCAGAACGGATGCACGTATTTGGCTAATTCTTTTTTGTTGTATTTGTAATTGTCAGGACAAAGTTTGTATGAAAGAAACTTCTACACAGTTTATTGTTATAACGTCAATTTACTAACACTACTGTACTAAACATGTGGAGATTTGATACAAGTAACAACCTCAGATTTTTTATAGGCCTATGGTAACAACCTACTATCCCAATTTATTTTGGGTCTGCGCAACATGTCCCTTTCTTCCATACTTCTCTATTAGTCGTCATCTCGGTAGTCACCCCCTTTATAACCATATCATCTTTAACACAGTCCATCCATCGTTTCTTGATCTTCCCCTACTCATATAGCCATTGACATTCATACTCAAAACAATTTTTTTTTTCAAATTAATTGGCTCCAATTAATCATTTTCATGTTCTTGACTTTTTACTAAGTATAAATTTATTCCGGTATTTTACTTTTCAGCAAAAAATCTTAGGTTCATTCTTAAAATATAAATTAAGTTTTCCTAAACAATTCAAAATGTGCTCAGCTTGCGCCTTCAGGAACTTCACGCGTTTACATTAGAACATTCATAGCTAAGACAGGACAACGTCTGTCGGGTCAGCTAGTACTAAATAAATGGTGATGAAGCGTTACGGGGTATGGCAAATAAAACTGATCCGTTCTAATAACTCCTTGTATTTTTGCCTACCTCGGCACTTCTTTGCTTACTGATACAGAGCTGATATTTCTTAAAGAATTTAAATTTTATATTCAGTGCTTCTAGGATAGCCAACAAAATCCAAGTGAAAAAATTTAACGTTGTAACCTACACAAGGTCGAGTACTGAGGTCCTTGAACTCTGTCAAGGGCAAACTATTTTGCCTGGTCATCGACTCTAATTTCGTTTGGATATGTCAACGTTAAATTTCTCTTACATATTACGAACAGTATTAAATTGGTGTTGAGTGTAAATAATTGTTAGTATTGTTAATTATGTATATAGATATTGTGTGTGTTGTTAATAAAGTAAATAAATTAATATGTTTCGTTTTTGTTAGTCATTAAATAGTTAGAAATAGATAATGTTATTTTTCTACTTTTCCACTTGTTATCTGTGACGAACTAAACGTCTCAGTGACAGCTGACATGTCCTGTCAACAAGTGAAAAAGGAATGTGAGGTTATGTAATGTGTTCTGTATTTGTGTTCACAATTTCTTTGTTGAAAACAAACATTATGAGATGATATGACTGTGGCCGCTACACTACTCCCCCCCTGAGACCGTAGTTACGGGCGATAGTAGTCTGGAAAACGTACAGTGCGTCCACTTCGGGTTTTTTTCTCGGCGATGGTGTCATTAGGTAGTGGCGTTGCGCTGGCCCCCGTTGATGTTGTCGTCGGGCTTGGAGTGTTGTTTTCGCTATTGAGGTAAGCGGGCTTTAGTCTGTCTACAGTTACAGTTGTTTGTCTCCCCTTTACCTCTATTTTGAAAGTTTTATCGCCCCTTTGCAGCACCTTGAACGGCCCGGTGTATGGTGGATCGAGTGGTCGGCGCACGGCGTCATGGCGCAGAAACACATGTGTTGATGACGCCAAGCTGCGGGGCACGTAGAATGGCTTCTCGCCGTGTCGACTCGCTGGTTGTGGCGCCAGCTTCGCCATTTGATGCCGGAGTCGCGCTGCGAAGTCGGTGTAGTCTACGGTGCCGGTGAGTGACGGGTTCATAAATTCTCCCGGGAGCCGTAGGGGCTCTCCGTAGACTAACTCGGCTGCTGACCCATTTATGTCCTCTTTCCAGGCACTGCGGATGCCCAGCAGCACCAGGGGAAGGGCCTCGGACCAGTTGGTGTCGGTGTGGCATCTGATGGCCGCCTTCAGCTGGCGGTGCAGGCGTTCGACCATGCCGTTGCATGCTGGGTGGTACGCTGTGGTTGGCCGATGCTGGCTGCCGAGAAGCGCTGCGATGGAGTGAAACAGCTTGCTCTCAAACTGCTTGCCCCTGTCGGTAGTGATGCGATGAGGGCAACCGAAGCGAGACACCCAGCCAGCAATGAAGGTGCGGGCACATGTCTCAGCCGTGATGTCGGCGATAGGATATGCCTCCGGCCAGCGAGTAAAACGATCAATGACGGTGAGGCAATATCTGTAACTATTACAAATGTTTAGTGGCCCTACAATGTCCATGTGGACATGGGAAAATCGTTGGGAAGGAATAGGGAATGGGGAGGTGGGAGAGGATGTGTGCCGCGAGATCTTGTTTCTCTGGCACTCTATACACTCTCTGGTCCAGGCCCTGCAGTCTTTTATCAGACCAGGCCAAACAAATCGTGTGGAAATCAATTTGACCGTGGCGTGCCTGCCAGGGTGGCTCAGCTGATGAAGCTTCTGGAACACCTGCCTTCTGAAGGGTTCTGTAACATAAGGGCGGGTGTTACTGGTTGAGACATCACAATATAGTTCTGCGTCTGTGTCGCTGAATCGCACCCTTTTAATAGTGAGTGATGTGCTGTTGTTCGCTACGAGGCCTTGTAGCTCCGGATCGCTCTCCTGGGAATGTGCTAATGCTGCGTAGTTAAATGTGGGCAGAGTGATCGCCTCCACACGCGACAGTGCATCTGCCACTATGTTGTCTCTGCCTGCTACAAACTGGATGTCTGTAGTGAATTGCGCTATGAAATCCAAGTACCGGTACTGCCTTGGTGAACAATTCTCCCGGCTGTGCGCATACGCGTACGACAGGGGTTTGTGATCCGTGAATATGGTGAAGTGTCTACCTTCTACCATGTGCCGGAAGTATCTAACTGCATCGTAGATGGCCAAGAGCTCCCTGTCATACGGGCTGTACTTCTTCTGCGACGTAGACAAACGCCTGGAGAAAAATGCTAGTGGTCGCCATGAGTCTCCTGCCTTTTGCTGTAGCACTGCGCCTATTGAGGTGTCTGATGCATCTGTAAATAAGGCAAGTTCAGCGTTGGGGTTTGGGTGCGCTAGCAGGGTAGCCTGGGATAAACCGTGCTTGCAAGCGTTGAAAGCATGTAACATTTCTTCTGTTAAGCTAATTGGCTGATTTCCTCTGGTTTTAGGTCCTGTGAGGACAACATTAAGCGGTGACTGCAAGCGAGCAGCTTCTGGGACGAAACGGCGGTAGAAATTAAACATACCCAGGAAGCGACGCATTTCCTTGACGGTCTTGAGAGCCGGGTAGTCCTGGATTGCCTGCACCTTCTCCGGCAGGGGACGAACTCCCTCTGCGGACAGCTCATGTCCTAGAAAAGTGATGGTGGACCGACCAAACTCACACTTTGCAGAGTTGATGAGGATACCATAGTTGGACAGCCGCTTCAGGAGCTGGTGCAGATGTTCAGTGTGCTGGGCTGCTGTCTCTGAGAACAGGAGAATGTCATCTAAATAACAGTAGCAGAATGACAATCCACGGAGCACCTCGTCCATGAAACGCTGGAATGTTTGTGCTGCGTTCCTGAGACCAAACGTCATGTATGGGAATTCATAAAGCCCGAATGGAGTGGTGATCGCAGTCTTGTGGATATCATCTGGCTGGAGTGGTATTTGGTTGTACGCTTTAATAAGATCAATTTTACTGTATATTCTGCTGCCAGCCAGCTGATGAGAGAAGTCCTGTATGTGCGGGATAGGGTATCTGTCCGGAACGGTGCGGGCATTCAATGCCCTGTAGTCCCCGCACGGCCGCCAGCTGTTGTCCTTCTTGGGAGCGAGGTGTAGTGGAGACGACCATGAACTCTCGGACGGTCGTGCTGTGCCGTTTGCTAGGATCGCCTCAAACTCCTTCTGAGCAATCTGTAGCTTGTCTGGTGCGAGACGGCGAGGGCGACTAAAAATGGGCGGGCCTGGTGTGGTGCGAATGTGATGCACCGTACTGTGACTGACCTGTTTTACTTTCCCAGCAGGACGAGTGATCTCCGGGTACTGTCGAAGTAGGTCATGGTACTCTGTGCTACCACCAACCGACTTCACTGAGGCAATGCCCGCTGCTGTATCGTCCGCTGATGATGCCGTAGATGACAGCTGTGTCAGCCCGTCAATGAGGCGGTAATGTTTTAAATCTATAAGAAGATTGTAATGCGCCAGAAAATCCGCACCTATGATGGGCTTAGTGACGTCCGCTACCACGAACTTCCAAGTATAAACCCTGCGGAGGCCTAAATTCAAGTGGAGCTCTACCCAACCGTACGTGTCGATGGTGGTACCATTGGCCGCGTAAAGTTGGTACGTTGTTTTGCTGCGCCGCTGATGTAGAGCTGTACGTGGGTACACACATAGATCAGACCCTGTGTCCACTAGAAATGTGGTTTTAGTGGTTCGATCGGTTACAAATAGGCGGCGTGGTTTATTGGGGCAGCCATTTGCCGCTACTTCCGGCTGCCGGCGGCATTTCCCGCGTACGCACATGGCCTGGTGCACCGTGTGGCCCTGTCACCGAAATTATTGTGGTACCAGCAGTGCTCTTCGTTCCACGCGCTTCTGGAGCGCGAGCGGCCACGTCGGCCTGGGGTCGATTCTCTGCCACCACGCCCAAACCTGTCTGTGGATCGCGAGCGATGATGTACCTGGCCACGTGTTTGTAAGGCTGTTTCCTGTTTTGTTAACTCTGCTATGTTTTTTTTTTGCTCGCTGATCTCGCTGCAGGTGCTCGTGCTTGCCACGGCGGGAGGTGATATGAGCGCCGGGGCTGCTGCCGGTGCGATCTCGTGCACGCGGTCGGCTAGATCTGCGACAGACTGGAGAGCAAGGTTAGGCTGTGACGCGATAACTGTCTGGATATTGGTTGGCAGCCTGCTCGCCCACAACGTGGCCAAAAACGCCTCTGGTACATTTGGTCCAGCCAGGGTTTGTAGGTGCCGTAAAAATTGTGAGGGCTTGCGGTCGCCTAGCTCCTCTTGTGTGAGGATCTGCTGCACCCTTTTCTCGCGGGAGTCAGTGAGCCTACGTATAAGCTCGGCCTTCAGCTTTACATACTTGTCCTGGCCCGGCGGGTCCTCAATAATGTCCCTCGCCTCCACCATATAACGGTGGTCCAGCTGGCCTACGACGGTATAAAATTTTGTACTGTCAGCGGTAATACCGGCGATCGTGAACTGACCTTCAACCTGGGCGAACCAAAGTGCCGGCTCCTCTGGCCAAAACGGCGGCAACTTGACGCTGACTCTGCAGACGTCCTGCTTCTCCGACGCCGCTCCCTCAGACGACGCTCCTGTTCCGGTCGGCATGATGCTCCGCCAGGCTTCTGTGTTCTTCTCGGGGTCACCAATGAAGCGTTACGGGGTATGGCAAATAAAACTGATCCGTTCTAATAACTCCTTGTATTTTTGCCTACCTCGGCACTTCTTTGCTTACTGATACAGAGCTGATATTTCTTAAAGAATTTAAATTTTATATTCAGTGCTTCTAGGATAGCCAACAAAATCCAAGTGAAAAAAATTAACGTTGTAACCTACACAAGGTCGAGTACTGAGGTCCTTGAACTCTGTCAAGGGCAAACTATTTTGCCTGGTCATCGACTCTAATTTCGTTTGGATATGTCAACGTTAAATTTCTCTTACATATTACGAACAGTATTAAATTGGTGTTGAGTGTAAATAATTGTTAGTATTGTTAATTATGTATATAGATATTGTGTGTGTTGTTAATAAAGTAAATAAATTAATATGTTTCGTTTTTGTTAGCCATTAAATAGTTAGAAATAGATAATGTTATTTTTCTACTTTTCCACTTGTTATCTGTGACGAACTAAACGTCTCAGTGACAGCTGACACGTCCTGTCAACAAGTGAAAAAGGAATGTGAGGTTATGTAATGTGTTCTGTATTTGTGTTCACAATTTCTTTGTTGAAAACAAACATTATGAGATGATATGACTGTGGCCGCTACAGTGATATTAAGTGGAGAATAGGAGATGTGATGGTATGGTGTACTTATTGAATTTTATGTTGACAAAGATAATAAATGAATGACTGAATATCTTGGTGTTTCATATTATTTACCTATTCCCTGAGACTTAGTAATGATTATTAAGACAGTGATGGCTGTTCTGGAGTAAGGGTATACCTTTCCTTACATTTCAGAAGTGGGACATTGCCCTCTTATTACTTTTGCATTTTAATTGATTTAATTTTAAAGTATTATAATTTTGTTACGGACATAGCTGCCTACATCACATCTCGTGTTCTTTCAGTGTATTCGAATCATTCGTTATAACCTTAAATAGATTGTGATGTATAGTACCGATTGACGAAGTGAAGGTATCGGTATTTTTGATACGTTGGTTTATGATAAAACGGTACAGAATATAGGTGATTACCTACTATACATCCTAATTATAGCTTTGATATTCCATCCAACACCGACATGTGCTTATTCTTGGTTTTGATCTGGCGGTTACTTTTCGATAATTTTAAAGCACTGTTTCTTTTGGCCTTCATGTATTCACTGCTTAGTCGTAACAGCAATAACATGCCTTCACAATTTTTTAAGACAAGGTAATAATGCTCAGGTATATACCCCTGCGGGTACCTTTGACGAAGAATCGAACGGCCAGGTCAGATTAGGAAACTGGAGAGAAGGTAACAATGACATGACTAGTATGTTACCCTTGCAAATAAGACCGCGAAGGGCTACAAGATCTGCTTACAATATTCGTAATGAAGTTGCTGAATACTGCATTCAGCAAGGGTCTGTAAGCTGGCAAGACAATTATGCTTAAGGCACAGATTTCTAAACAAGTACAGATGGAGTGTAGGCATCAACGCAACACGAAGCGAACTTTGCATCTAGAGTGCGTGCCAGATAAATTGACGCGCGGGAAACTGCGGAACTAATCTGGTATTTCTTTAAATTTCAATAAATAATTTTGTTTTGAGTAATCAATTAATTTGCATAATAAGTATTTTAATCAATCGACAATATTTTAAAACTAGCCTCTTTTACGATAATGCATAGTTTCATCGATTTCTTAGGGCAGAATCCGCTAGTAACGCCATCAATCGCGAGCCATTTTAACTGGCGAGCAGTCTATGTGTGAGTGAGCAATGATGACCGCGGCAGTGTAGAAACGTGATTGTCTCTGTTGTATAATGTTTGTAATTGTAATTGGTAAAATCGGTCCAGAAATTTTAAGTGTGTCGGCGCTTTCCCAAAAATGATGGAAAATAAATACATTGTTTTGTTGGGGTTTTCTAAATATCATTTAGTTAGTGCGTACAGTATGTCGTAAACAACGTACCTGTTGTTAGTCGTAACAGAATGTAATCAAAATCTAATTCAACAGTAATTTTTATTTCAAAATATCACCGAGGAATAGGTAAAAATGGACGTAGTTATGCTACAACGTTCCAATCCACACGCAGGTCGAACTGAGTAAATCGCGTTTTTGTAATTTTGTGGTACGCTTTTTTTTGGTAGCGAGTACAACTAAGTAGTATGTATCACTTCAACTAAATAAATAAACATTATTTTATTATATACTTGTCATTAAAATTTATTAATATTTCTCATACAAATTTTGAAAAAAATGCACTTGGAACGTTTTTGAAAAAAGGCTTTTTGTATGGAAATAGCTTTTAACATAATTTGCAAAAACGATCCAATATCTGAAAATTGGTATATTTTGGTAGTTAACATATATTTTTTCTAAAACATAAGTATAACAATGAAACAACATTATTAAAAAAAAAATATTAAGAAATAGTTGTATCAAAGCATGGAAAATCATCACAATTTATTCATCATCCAGATCGAAATCCAGCTCCCTTCCAAATCCATCGACATCGTCAATGGCGTCATTAGACGCTTTCAATGTTTTATAAAAACTAAGGCAATCTGCTGGAATAAACTTGTAAACAGATCGTAAATCAGCCAATTTAGCTGGAGCAATGGGTTTCCCGTTAGGCCATAACTGTTTCAGATCAGATCTATGTATAGTCGAAATCTCTCCTTTTGTCGTTTTTTTAATGTTAAGTTCGTTATAATCCTCATCAAGGGACGTTTTCATAAAAATAGAATATAATTTAGCTTTTACAATCTTTATCTCCTTTGCCAGCAGCCAGTTTAGTTTAGTTTTATCTGTGAATTTCTTACGATTTACTATGTTTTTCTCAATATCTTCAGTGCTGTAAAAGTCATTTTTGTCCATTCTATATACTTGAAATGGTTTTTTTTTTCTAGCATTTTTCATAATTTCTATATATTCGTCAGCTGTATAAACACGTTGTTGCTTTTTAAGCGCAGTTTCAACTTTAGAAAAATCGGTATCGTTAGGTAAGAAACTATGCCCTGACTCAAGATACCGAAAAGTTATCGTTTTTAATGTAGAATGGGAGTCTAAGATAACCTTCAACATTAAAACAATTTTTATGTTTCGGTTCTGTCCACCGCAACAATCACTCCATAGTATAAGATGTTCTTTAGTAGGAGGTAGTTTGTTTTCAATATATTTGGCAAGGCATGATCCCACTTCCTGAGCGCCTCTTCCGGCTTCACCTTCCACCCAAACATAACAGTGCCCTACATCATCTGATGCTGAATGTATACCGCTATTATATAGCCAAAGCTGACGTTTATAAAAAATTACGTTTGTCGGTATACGAGGCAGGGGCAAAGTTTTTTCGAGATCAAATGATAAGCATTCTATGTTTGGGGTATTTTGTGCAGTTTCAAAGTCGCATTTCATCTGTTCCCTCATTTTTTGTGCCTTCTCTAAGTGTAACGATTTCTCAGCCTCTACTTTTGTTTTTTCTGATCCACTAGTGTTTTGTAATTGCACCGCAAACAAATCACACTTATTGCACGTGTCTTTTTTTAATGGTTTACACCTCAAATTAAAATTAGTCAAGAAAATTTTCTTTACAGTTTCAAGAGAGGCACATTTCAACTCGGTGCCAAATTTTTCAACAAAAAGTTTCTTGTAAATATCATAAAGTTTCGATATTGTCATGCCAGCCTCTAAATATTGGATCTCATTGTTATTCTCCCTACGATAATGCGATTCATATTTAGGTAATTTTGAAATAACTTCCCTAATAAAGTTTAAGTTCTGTTCAGTCAATTTATTCCAGCTTTTGTCTTTCATGCCTCGAAAGTCATTTATTTCATTATTACGAATCTTGTATAATGCTATGGTAACTTTTTGTGTTGTAATTTGTAGAGTGTGCAGGAACATATCGCGACAGACTTTGACATCGTTAAATTTATAGGTGCGATGAAATTGTTTAGGCTTTTTTTTGGTAACAGGGACAGAAGTCATGGTGTAGCTCCGTTTTTTCGGTTCCTCTGTGACACATGACTTAATGTACATTAACTGAGCATTGTAAGATCCAAGAGTTACATAAGTCTCAAATATTTGTTTTCGATCTTCCAACGAAATTGCACTGGCACATATTTTAAGACATTTGCATTGATAATCCTGAAATACTTTTGGTTCAATTTTTTTCTGTGATCGTACAGTAGTATATGATAAATTATTATACTTTTTAAACTTCCTTTCCGAATTGGATTCAGGATGCTTACGTTTGCGGCCTTTTTTCGGTCTTCCAGCCTGGGAACTAGATGTTATTATTACTTGGTCATTGCTTTCATTAATGTTTTCTTCATTTGAGCTTTCAAGTTCCTTTTCAGGTGAAATGTTTCCTATTTTCTGAACTTCAATGACAGGACTTAAAACTTCACCATGCTTATCTAAGATAGTTTTTTGAGGAGTAGGTAAATTAGTTTCATCTTCATCTTGTGTTATAGTGTCATGTCTTGTATCATTTTCTACATTCATAGTTGTTGAATTCAATACCCTTTTCTGGCTGCATTCTTCACTAATTTTTACGAAGCTCTCAATGTGTTCATCTCTAGTGTTGTTATTGGTTTTAGTGTTATTGTCGTCGCCACTAACATTTGATTCACAGTCTGTTTCAGAGTCCGTTAAATTACGAATCTCAAAGTTTGGATCAGCAACACTATCATCACTATTTTCAATATAATCGGGTGAATCATTTTCAAGACACATTTCTTGTTCATTAAGGACATTAAAAAGCTTCTGAGTTTCAGGAGACATACACGGAAGAGGCGATGCATCCTGTTCTACATCATTGAGAGCTGTTGTAATTTCTGGAGTCATATATGGGATAAACGATGAATTAGGTTCTAAAGTAATCGTAGTTAATTCTGTACTATTCACAGAAGTTCCATCAGCAAGAGTGAGTGGCAGTGGTGTATCTGGAGTGCATCTATCTGAAACTATATAATTTCAAATTAATAGGTACTTAAACTACTGCTTTATAGTAAAACACCGACCAAGTGCGAGTCAGACTCGCGCACGCAGGGTTCCATACCATAATGCCAAGCCCTTACGAATATCGACCAAATAACAAGATAAAAATCATGTTTGTTGTTTGAGAGCCCCCCTCAAATATGTATTTTATTATGTCTGTTAGCGGCAATAGAAATACATCATCTGACTCAAATTGTCAACTGTCTACCTATCACGGTTCATGATATACGGGCTGGTGCTGTCACCAGGCTGACAGCGAAGTCTTAGTAATAGGGTCCCATCTTTCTCCTTTGGGTACGGAAACCTAAATACCTAATTTGTCCACGTAAATTAAGTTTAAGCATTAAAAAATATACATATGTACGTACTCAGCTGATTTTTTGTTGGCGAAGTAGTTGAACACACGTCAGTCAATGGACTGTCAGTATAAGATACATCTGAAAACAACAAGATGAATTTAGAACCATCTACACAGAAATTTTGTGATTGCATAAAACTATACTGAATGCCACATAACTAACCTACCAATTTTCATAAAACTACTTACGTTCTTTGTTTTCTTGGTTACTTTTTACGTACATTCGAGGAGTAAGTGGTGAAAATGGTGGTGGAGTAATTGAAATCTCCGTAGTTGATGATAATGGAGTGTTAGGCTTATCCGATGCGATATCATCATTTCCTGGATAGTAAAAAAAAAATATGTTGATAGAAATGATTGAGAGAAAGAAATAATTTAATGTAAAGTAAGAAGATAGATATATTCTTTATTGCACACTGAAGAAGCAATTGATAACAAGTTACAAGTTAAAAATAGTTAATTAGGTTAATGTTTTTTTTTTAAATGTTTTTAACAATCCTACAAGTCCCACAGTAAAGATCTTACTGTGCCTCTTTACATTCTAATTAAGCTACTTTTGCAACGTTGGGATAACTTGGGCCGATCCCCGAATCAAATCGGACACCTCTGAGCAATCGGGCCAGCATTACGACTACTCAACATTGCTTAAATTGGTTAACTAATATCTCATTTTCTATAATATGTTTTAAGTTACTTAGTACCTAAGTACTTACCGTCGTCATCTTTTTGGCCACGACATTTTATCGTATCTCGCAAGCTTAATAATTTTCGTCTTTTTGACAACAAGATCATTAAATCCTTGTTATTCTCATTGTTCTTGTCATACTGCGAAAAATTAACGACTAAACTTAAACCACATTTTAAGTAAATCAAAACAGCACCAATAATTAACAAAAAACCGTCTGATCAATACACAAATTAGTTACTTACTTCTTCCTCGTTCATCGCGAACACAAACTACACTTTGTATTATTATCTAAAACACGCTTTTATTAAAATATCAATTGAGAGCAATTAGCCGCACGCACTTGTTTACATTAATATAGGTCAAGAGCAACTGTCACTGTGTCACAAGGTCACAACAAATAACAATAATATTATCGTAGTGCGCAATCTTTCCGCGCATCTCACCAGTGTATGGAAGCGGAGAGAGAAAACATACGACACACCAAGGCGTGGGAGTAGGATGGTAAATGTAGGTAAGCGCCGTGGTCGTTACGTGAGTTAAAATTTTATAACAAAATCAAAATTTGTTTCCTATAGTCGTAAGTTACATTCATGTAGTTTGAAACATTGTTAATTTTCATATTTTATTTACAAATCAGGAAGATAAGGGGTCCTGAGTCACACTGTAAGCCGTGTAATCATTATTCATAAAACGTTTCAAATGACAATGGAACGTTTTATTGTTTAGCTTTATTATTTTAGTGATAACGTTCCAGACTCCATAACAGATAATTTTTTTTTTCAAGTTGCCACAATATTTCGTTACCTAGTTGTATAATTATTATTTTAGACAAGGCCTTATTATAAAAAATACAATAGTGATGGATCGTTTAATGATTAGATAACTGTATGTTCCCACCAGTATACACGTTATAAATCGTTTACTTTTATTTACGCGAACACGATACATTTAAATGAAACTACTTTTACGGATTATTTCGCGATTTATTAACATTTTATTTAACCTGACGTTTCGAACACTTTACAGCGTTCGTGGTCACAGGTAGACTGAAGTTTACTTTTACCATTATGAATTATCGTACACATTTAAAGTACATGGAATGTTTTGAAGAAATAGATAATAAAAAGAAATAAAAAATAATAATATAACAAGATGAATGGATCATTATTTTTATGTTATTCAGTCCAAAACGAATTAAAACAGTACGATCCAAATGAATTGTCACTTTTTAAGATTTAAAATTGTTATTTTTAAAACGTTCCAAGTTGATTGGATCATTACTTTTATTTTATTCAGTCCAAAACAAAATAAAATAGTACGATCCAAATGGAATGTCACTTTTTAAGATTTAAAATTGTTATTTTTAAAACGTTCCAAGGTGATTGGATCATTATTTTTATTTTATTCAGTCCAAAACGAAATAAAATAGTACGATCCAAATGGAATGTCACTTTTTAAGATTTAAAATTAGTTATTGTTAAAACGTTTCAAGATGATTGGATCCTTATTTTTATTGCATTCAGTCCAAAACGAATTAAGACAGTACGATCCAAATGTAATGTCACTTTATAAAATTATAATTAGATCTTTTGGTTCGTTTTATCATTTAGACCGCTTAATTATTTCAATAGTTATTGTCGTCAGAGAGTCAGTGTCTTCAGCACTAGATAGGACGATCCAAAATACCTAGCTTGGGCTCAAAAACTCAATTTTGACCACCTTGTGGATTGGAACGTTGTAGCATAACTACGTCCAAATATAAGTTCACCTCTGAATTTGTTAATCATTGACGAATGCTAAGTCAGTCTCCAAGAGATTACGAGTGGTGGCAATACAAGGTACTAGCGCCATCTAGTGATGGCGTTTTGAATTATTTAGATCAAACGCTCAAAGTCATTGGCAAATGTTAACCGCTTAAAATGGACTTACAGTATCTGTTGTAGTACGAGGATTATTTCTATCCAGTAGAAATATCATAGCTTTGTATGCAAACCAATTACTTTGGTATACTTCATCTGCACCTGAAATTGAAGTTGAAATTTTTTTACAAGTGTATGATGATTTTATTCTTTATGTACATAATATATAAACTAACACAGATTAAAATAATAATATGTACATTGTATAAAAAAAGGTGGGGAAAGGATCATAGGGCATCAAAAAATTCGTCCGCATCGCTGTCAACAGGAAAAGTGCCCAAAAGGCTGGCAGCATTGCCACGTTGTATGGCAATGCTGATTCTTTGGCCAAAAAATAGGCCAGCCCTCTGGTCACGTGAAGAGTCGACCAATCGCTTAGCGATGTCTTGGAAAACTAAGTGGGCACTCGGACCCCATGGCCCTAGTGTTTCAACCCCAAACGGCTCGAAAATATAACTCCCAAAAATATTTGAATATTTTCGCCGTTTGAGGTTTTCCGCACCTGCAGCAGCCGCACCAGCACAGCCCACTGTGCTAGGAAGGTGGGATGGCGCAAGGGTATCGACACACGTTGCGTCCCATACCAAAGGCCGACCTAACTTCCAAGGCATTATGGTCATTCCGTCAGGTCTCTTTCCATCGTCGCGTGCCAAACCGTTGGGTTCTAAAACAGCTGGCACCCCGGCGGTGACAAGAGCACGACGGATGATGTCATTAATGCTAGCGTGCCGTGCTATCCGGCCTGCGCTCTTACTGCAAGATAGGCCATGGTGTCCGAGGCAGTCGACAGCTTCACCGCACTGGCAGCGATGCGGAGCCCCACAAGGAGCGCCCAGACGTAGACAAATAGCGAGCCGGAAGGTGGTGTCACCCATCATAGTGCCTATGTTGGGTGACGGAAGTGCCTGAAGCCAGAGGCCCGACTCCCACTCACCCACAGCCAGTAAGCGGGCACGCTCAGCAGTATTGGTAGACGTATTGATAAGATTATTCCGTACCAACCTGCAGAGCGGCTCATCCCACTGCCTCTGGGAAGATGGGTTTACGGGCCGATCTGTATCCGGGCAAACCGCTTTCCAGGCGTTCACCGCATCGGTCCAGCACGGCACTTCAGAGTCAACCAGGCAGGGGGCTAAAATTTTCCCGGTCAACTTTTCAGTGCTGTGGACAGAGGACAGGAACGCCGGTAAGCTAATACTGTTAATTTTGCGGACGCCGAGGCCACCAAAACGGATGGGTAGTGTGGCTTGAAGCCACGCTCGGTCGTCCAAGGCCACATTTAAAATGGATGTTAGTGTGCTGCGAATAATTTGGTCAATTTTGTCCAATAGATGTGGTTGCTTCCATAAAGGGGAAGAACGTAGAAAATAAATGAAATTTGGGCCAAAACAACAGTGTCTAATCAGGGTGAAAGCCGAATGTAAGTTAATTTTGGAGAGTCTGTCCGAAATTTCGTTGAAGTTTTTGATTTTTTCTTCGATGAAAGGAGAAAAGCTGTCTTCTAAAATTGGGGAACCTAGGAGGTTCAGTGAACTTTTTTCTAAAATTTTGATTTCCGGGGCTATTGCATTAAATTTGTCTAGGGTCAATTGTCTGTCGGTAATGTCAGAAAGGTAAATTTCACATTTTGAGTGGTTAAGGTCCAGGCCAATAGATTTAAATTCTTGTTTGAGGAGTTGTAAATCTTTCAAAACGGTGTCTACATCACCTCCTAGCGTTCCATCATCTAAATACCACACGTTAAATTTTGAATTTAGTTTCTGAATAATTGGATGAATAGCTAAGCTGAAAATGACTGGCCCGAGAGGGTCACCTTGTTGGCATCCAACTGCAGATTCCAAAACATTGTCCTTATATAATAATTTGGATGGGTACCTGTAACATTGCCACAAAAAACCATAAATTTCGGGTAATTCCTTTTTGACTTCAGCCAACAAAGTGTCCCTGTTTACAGAATTAAAGGCGTTTTTAACGTCAACCTTGAGGATGACCTCACCTTTTTTGAAGTTTAAAAAGGTAGACAGGGCATGTACAGCAGCCTCACAGCCCCCCTTCGAGCCAAAACCAAGCTGCAGGGGCTGAAACTTAGCTGTAAGCGAATCGCTATACAACTTACAGCATATTTTGGCTGCCGTACGCCTGTATGTGCACCCAACGGCGATGGGACGAATGCCGCCGTCCTTCTTGCGCAGGGCACATAGGTTGGCCCCGTACAAGACATCGATGACGGCCTCGTTCACACCGCCGGTGAGCATTAGGTTAATCAGGGCCGCAAGCTCCTTCAAAAGCGACTCACCAGCTTCCCCGGCGCTTGAACTCACTAAATCCTTTAGGTACTGTGGTGTCAAGCCGTCGAGGCCGCCGGCGGAACCACTTCGGAAGGAGCTCACGGCTGCAAATAACTGCGGGGCCGAAACGTTTAGGAATGCTAAATTTAGGACGGAAGGGTCGGGGGGGTCGGGAAAGGTGAGACCATCCGCAGGCGCTGGGTGTTTACTCTCCAGAGCTGTTAGTGTTTCTGGAGAGTAAGGCGCCACCACATCGCTACTGAACAATATCCTGGCCGCACCCTTGATGTCACCTTCACTTAATTTTGATTCCACATGTGAACATAAGCCTTTTGGTGAAAGGTTGTTAAATGCTGGTAATTTTGGATCTAAACTTAGGGTCGAATTATTGCAATTATCTTTAATTTGATTCGTTAATGTTTTTTTAGATGCCAAATTTTTTTGGACATGTAGAATCCTATAAGGGAAGGTGAGTAATTGTTCCCAGGCACTTTGTGAGTTCTCCTGGGTCACAAGACGGAGACAACGCGTCAAACTCTGTGCAACAGACCGTCTCGCGCCCCGGGGAACTCTCTTTAAAACTGGGGTAGAATTTTTTAATTTTGCTAAGGTTTTCCACAAGGTTTGCTCTGGAAGTGTTGATGTTGGGGATGTGGCTGGGGGGCACAATGGTACACTATGCGATTTGTGAATCTTGCCATAGTGTATCCTCAGCCCCCGTTCGCCTTTAAAAAAGCGTGCCTGAGAGCAATACGGGCATCTCACCAGCTGGACATCGAGCGATGTGATAGGTTGACTGTTACATTTTCCGGCGTCGCTACTGCCGGCGTTGATCATATAATTATATTAAACTTACAGTACACTTACCTATAAAAAATAAACTATAACCCACTCACTAAAAACAAACACACAAATAAAAAAATAGATTACACAAATTTTTCACAAAAAATGTCACAAAAAAAATTGTCAATTTGACGATTGCGGCGCAGTCGCCTTCGAGGCCTGGGGCGCCGCGCATGCAGCGCGCAACCTGAGGCGCAACGAGGGCGCAACCTTTGCTACCGTTAACCTGGTGCTGGTGCTTGAAAATGTTTAGTTTTTTAGGGTTCCGTATTGTGACGAAAAATATCTTGAAAGAACCTTCTGAAAACGTGCAGAAAGCAAGTATGGTGCTCATTGATCAATGCTCTCGCCTCCTTTCCAAGATAATAGACCTTCACTGGTTGATTGTTCAATAGATAGTGGACTTCATTCGCACGATTTTGCAACAGTCAAAATAATATCTTGTAGGTACACGTAGGTACTACAGTATTACAATAATCTTATTCACAATCATTGTTTTTAAACTGCAATAGCTTGTTCAAAACTTCAAACTAGCCTTATTGTGGCAAATAATACTATTATTATTTTATTTTGATTTAGATTGTTTTGTTGACAGTTTGACAGATGTATCAAATTGAAATTAACAAACGTCGACCCAGAGTAGTATATTTCGTGAATACCGTAATCTATGCTAGAAAAATAATTGTAAAAAAATAAATAAAAAACCAAATTGTATCTGTTACTTGTTTGAAAAAATTTGACCGCTACCCTTGTGAACCTATGTACTTAAAAACTTAATAAATAATTACGTAAGTACCTTTTCCTGTACCAGTTGACTGTTTAATTTTTTCTTTTCCCTCCTCAATGATGCCAGTAAACTTGTCATTTTATTTTTACATATTTGTCTATCGCTGTCGAGTAACGAAGCCAATCTATTCCAAGCGTCTTCTTTCTTCAGTTTATTATAATGCTCTAGATGAGCTGGGTTCCACAACACTTCCTCTTCTCTGTATTTTTCTATAAAATATAGAGTTTTTTCTTGGGTCCACTCCATGTTTTAAGAACGATGAGTACGAGAGTAAATACGATAGGAATGACGTGTGATTACTCGCGACGCCCGTGCGCTCGCGACGACTTGCAGGAGCGTACTGACCGAACCGCGTAACACTAAAAGGATTCGCCAAAAAACCGACAGCCGGGTGGAGCGCTCCCAGCGAGCAACGAGCGGCTCGTTGCTCGCTGGTTTCCCCGTAACACGGCGTACTGACTGCACGAAGGCTCGCGGTGTAACACGTAGCATTACGCCGCGTAACGCCGGTCAGTACCCACCTTTACAGTATGATCATACTCGTGTCATCATGTTGAGGTCCAGAAATGATCAACTGTGAGGGAACGCCACTTACAATTTGTGATGACATAAAATTGTAAGGGTTTGATGGCTGGCATGTTTACCAAATTAGATGAAGATGGTGTTGGAGTACGAATAACAGGCAATATTGTGTTCATGAAATTGTCTAGCGAATTAATCTGAACTGGTACATTATTTGTGTTTCACTTAATTTCTCCAATTTCTGAGTTAAATACAAAGCTGTTAGATTCAGCATGAACATGCTTTGTCCAAGAGTTCATTTTGTTTGTATATTTTACCCATTTTTCTCTGTTTTATTGGGGGTTCTGGATTATTGAAAGAAGTAAAAGCTCTTGGTCTATGTTTCTCTTTATCATTTTCTTGTTGAAATTCTCGAAATGCAGCAGAAGTGCTCTGAAAAAAAATCATTCAATTTATTATTATTTTTACAGATACCAACTACAACCGAAAAATAGAAAAACATTGCAGATGACTTTGCAATATTACATCATTTTTCTACAACTGTATCGGAGCACTTGATGGGAAACATATAAAAATTAACATCCACATAAGTCGGGGTTTTGAACTCAGTTCCAAATGAGATAAAAGTTTTTTAAAGCTTGCTTTGAATTGTCGGCTGTTCGGGTTATTATTATTTCTTTCTCCTTTCTAGACTTCTAATAGCGCCAGAAAAATTAAAGGATGTCAGTTTCAACTAAAGTTTCAAATAAGTACGAGTATGTAAGCTACTGATGCACGTCAGAAGCCCCAACAAGCCAGTATTATTTTGTGTCATAAATAACAGTACTAATTTACTAATTAAAGGATGTCAGTTTCAACTAAAGTTTCAAATAAGTACGAGTATGTAAGCTACTGATGCACGTCAGAAGCCCCAACAAGCCAGTATTATTTTGTGTCATAAATAACAGTACTAATTTACTAATTAAAGGATGTCAGTTTCAACTAAAGTTTCAAATAAGTACGAGTATGTAAGCTACTGATGCACGTCAGAAGCCCCAACAAGCCAGTATTATTTTGTGTCATAAATAACAGTACTAATTTACTCCAGAACAGTTTTCTTGAGTCATTGCCTATTTTAACAGTTTTTTTTGTATTGAACTTTAATGGACAATGATAATAAATAATTTTTTGCTTTTGACAAAAATTACATTTGCGCAGAATTACTTTTACTAATAAGCTTTTTAAAACCATAGTCTTTCAAATTTTGTGTGCTAAAGATATCGAATTCTTGGAATTCAGCAATTTTCAAAGTTTTGTCTCAAAATTCTAATGCCTTTGAAACACTCATGCTCAATAACTGTGTGGCCAATCTGACGTTCATTATTTGATTTTTAAAATATAATTACGTGCCTATGAGATAATTTATTTCCTAAATGTAAACTGTTTTCCTCTTGCAAATTGTGTAATTTAGTAATGAATTGCCATTTAATCTGATTTTGATCACATGTGTGTAATATTTTTTTTATTCAAAGTATTTCTCATTATCTTTACCATATGACAAGCATCTTGGAACACAACAATATCATAATCTGCATAAGGATGTCTGAAGTTTGTTTTAATATTTTCTGCATTATCTATCTAGCACCCTAACTTTTTCATGGTTGTAATATGTTACTTTTACAACCATCAAATGTTACCGAACGAATCTGAACCCCTATTTTTTCACTTTTTTCTACTGCTATCTTAATAAAATTGGCTTTCATGTCTGCCTTTAAGTGTCAATGAAAAAGTACGCTAGTGGTAATTGCCAACTATAATTAATTGCAACCAACATAAAGACGTATGCCTGAGTAGCCATTTGGTTGATATCATCGCTTCCCAAACTCATGTCTACCAGACTCTCATAACGCTTCCCCGTCCATATGTGTTGTCTCCTTATTGCCATTGGAGGGACAGGCGTGTAAATAGCCGTGTATCCTATGCGAGCGCACGCTAATTCAAATTGCCTATTTTTTCCGAAACTTTTAAGAGGATTGGTGACAATCAGCGTCTGTAGTTTAACCCCAGCAAATAATGCAAAGCGGTACCTGTGATCTTCTTGTTGAGGTCTGATGAATTCTTCTGAGCAGGTGGCCACCTTGCTCTCCCGTAAACTGGTCACTTGAAAGTCTATATTTTTGCATAATTAATAGAACGCGGGTTATTATTTTAATTTTAAACCATGGAACGGGAAATCCCCAAGGATTACGGGATAACATAAAAATTTATGGTTTTTGCGGGTGCGATGAATTGAGATTGAAACGTTGTTTCGCGGTGAGACGAAAATGCGTTCGAACGACGCCGCACAGTGGGCTGAAAATCGGCTTTCATAGACTTAGGGATTTCTATCTGCAAGTGCCGGATTTTTTCCTGGATATTGCTTCTATTAGTTGTTACTATATTCAAAAATGACACCGGAGTTAATTCTGGACAAAAACGAAGGAATTATAATTTTTTTACGAAAAATTTGTATGAAGCTAGTATAAAAAAGTTAATTATCTCGCAAACAGCAAGGAAAACCGTAATATCCTTACAGGTGGTTATAGTACTAATTATTTATGATTTTTTGACATATGTCATATAACGGTTTTCGCTGCTAATTTTTTTTTTAAAAATCGTCAAAATATTTTTACTTATTTTTACGTATGAAACGGTTCCTTTTAGTGACTTAATTAAGAACATTGTTAATTATAAATAATTTTATTAACCCAAATATTAAGACTATATAAAACAAGAAAAATATTTAAAAAAATAGAAAAAATGAAATCAAATATTAAACATTTTCCTTATCACTGTCGTTGTCGGACTCCAATTCTGAGTCAGAATCCAGATTGGATATATCTAAAAACTCGAACTCACTTTCCTGAAACTGAATTAATTCGAGAGTTTCAGCAAAAAAGCTCTGCTTTCTTTTGGCATCTAACTTAGGCCTTTGTGCACTTAGGAAAGGATCCGAAGAAACAATAAGCATATTTAAGATATCTTGATTACAATCTTGCCTGCTTCTTTTCCGCGAATGATGTTCCCGGAACCTCCTAAAATCTTTGTTTCGAGACTCTGAGGCTTCTTCCGAGAGAGTCCCAATCGGCACAATATCATTTTTCTCGATTATGTCAGCCCCGTGTATTAGTAATTTATGTACGGTTGACGACATGTAGTACCAGTCGTACAATTCCACGTACTTTTCTGCTGTTTTGCGGGCAAAATCTTTAAATTTTATTACGTCGATCTTCTCGCCAGATGTTATCGCTTGCAAAATCACAGCAAATCTTTTAATAAGATCTTCGTCCAACCCGTTAATAGCTGCAGTTTTATTGGGAAACTCGAAAAACTTTCTTGCGGTATTCCCGTCATTGGTAGTTCCCGAGCCTTGTTTTACAATATCAATCAACAGATTGAGCTGATCTTTGAATTTATTTTGAATAGATTGTTTTCTGTTCTGCAACATTTCTTTGTCCTCATTACTTCTCGCTGCCCACCGTTTGAAGTCGAGCCTGTACGCAATATGTAACAGACATTCCATACAATTAATACGTGCGTGTAGGGATGACAAGCCAAATTCGTATATGTCAGCACACACAGTCTTTGATGTTACAACATCTAAGCGGTTCATTTCCGTAGGTTTTGCTAAGCACAGGTAGCACGATGCATTTGATCTGGCCTCAGAAAGGTACGTGCAGACTTTGGCGTCGATCATTGTCATCATTAGTTGATGAGTCACCATGTTATTATTAATGCACTCTGTGGGGTTAAGGTCCTCAATTTCATCATCCATTTGTCTTTTGAAACCAATGACAACTGCTTCGCTCTCCTTTACAAAAGTAAACTGAACTGGACGACAATACAAAGTTGAGCATGGTTTTGGGTTCGTCCATACAGTATTATCACCATCTGTCAGTTTTAGTGGCACCAAGGAGGTCATGAAAATGCTTGCATCATCTTGCTCACCCTCCATTTTCTGCTTGTATCGGCTTTGGTTGGAAGCACCATCAAATCCCCACTTGGATATCAGCTTTAGCTGCTTATTTTGCACATCTGCATAGTCAGAAAGACTTTGAAGGATCCTCGTCACCGTGATGTCAAGTAAAGCTTGAAGTGTAATCCTAGCCGAGGAATCCGTAACTGACACTGATTGCTTCGGAGGGTAGCAATCAAGCTTAGTTTGTTGCACTTTATAGTAGGATGGATCCTTAGCACCTTCCCGAATGGCAGCCTCTCGCAAAGTAATATATTGCCACTTTGACAGTTTTAGTGAAAGAAGCAATCCAAGCGCTTTCTCTGGTGTAAATATGACTTTTTTCACTGGTTTCTTAAGCGTTTCTTTAATTTTAACGGCTGCTTCAGGATTTTTCATTATGTATTCGATCACAGATGCCATATCCTCATGCCCTTCTTCTTTTAAACGCGCTGCAGCTGCATATGCCAATTCACTGGAGTCTTCGCCTGTATGATCATCAGATCTTCTCTTTTTCTGTTTACTTCCCAAATCTTCGAATGGTTTTCGGGACCTTTTTGTCATTGTTCCAACGGACAATGATGCCGACGACGAAGGTTCTTGAGAGTCTGATTGTGCTCTTGGTATCTCATCAACAGTTGGTTCTTGATTAACTAAAGCTTGCACACAACTTGGCCAATCAATATTTGCTTGCAGCCAATTTCCGTACAGTCTTCTGAAGTGATCAAGGAATCGGTTGGATTTCTGCCATCTCTGTAAAGTAGCTCGCGTGAATTTCCGACAAAATTCTTTGAGAGTTACTCGATCTTCGGCAGAAAGGCAATCGCCTATGCGGGATACAACTGCACCAAACAATACTTCATGATTAAATGAAGTACTTTCACTTTTTAGAAGAACAAACAAGTCTAAATTGGTGATTAAACTTTCCATTTTAAGATTTTATAGTCGCAGGGCAAAAATTTAGTGTTAGCAGTTACACCGTTGTGAACAATCTAAATTATAAAGCAAAATTTTAGCCCTTTTATTGCAAAACGTCGATAATTAGTTAACTACCCTCATTAGAGTTTTAAAAGATGTGCTAATGAAAATTTATAATCGTCCAAAACATTTCTTAGAACTCTTAGCACAACTAATCAACAAATTAGCTTACTTATCAGAAATCATTAACAATAATTTAATCATCTATTCAGACTTATTAGAAGACTAAACAATTTGTTATTTGGTATTTTGAATGTATGTAAAGTTTTAAAACTCATTTTGTATTGATAAATATCTAATTCAAACATAGTTGGCTAAGTGTGGATGTACTATAAACCTCTGACTACTCCTTCGGGAATATAGGGGTGATGCTATTTTATGTTACGTGTTGTTAAAAGTCTGTGTTCCTCAACCTAAACATCAAAAGGAACATTTTCATGTGTAAAAATAAATAAAAATATTTTGACGATTTTAAAAAAAAAAATAGCAGCGATAACCGTTATATGACATATGTCAAAAAATCATAAATAATTAGTAGTATAACCACCTGTAAGGATATTACGGTTTTCCTTGCTGTTTGCGAGATAATTAACTTTTTCATACTAGCTTCATACAAATTTTTCGTAAAAAAATTATAATTCCTTCGTTTTTGTGCAGAATTACCTCGGGTGTCATTTTTGAATACAGTAACAACTAATAGAAGCGATATCCGGCAAAAAATCAGGCACTTGCAGATAGAAATCCCTAAGTCTATGAAAGCTGATTTTCAGCCCACCGTGCGCCGGTGCACTTTGACGTCTGACAGCCATCATTAGCTATCACTCGCTGCTGGATCCTCTAAAGCCCGCGACACACATGTCCGCGGCAGCCATACATGCCTAAGGCAGAACTACAGACACGTTAATACCGCCCACAATCAAAAAGATGTAAAAACAAAAAAAAAAAAAATCATTTATTTCAACTAAGCATTGTGTTGTACATAAATTGAGGCAGCCCCAGTAAGTTACAAAAGTGCTTGTGTCGGAGCTGTCTCACTCTTCCCTAATTGGTAGCTTAACAATGATAGGGCTAAAAAGTTACTAGAGAAAAATAAAAAAAAATAAAAATTAAGTAAAGTAAAACATACATTTAGCAGGCCTCAGCCCGCTTAGATCTTTAGTAGTTCAAAATCCGTTGCGTAGATAAACTCGGATTTTGATGCGGTTTTTTTTAATAGATAGAGAGATTCAAGAGGAAGGTTTATATGTATAATACATGCATAATATAGTAGAGGAACACTGATAATTTTAGAGGTTTCTAATGTGATGTCGTAAATAAACACATTTTTTTGCGCTTACATTGCAAACGCTGGCTGAACCCTACGAGATAGATCAAAATAATGTACTACAGTATTGTACACCTTAAAAAGTTCTGCAAAAAAGTCCGCGATGGTATATGTCTATCTCTTAGGGATAACCCACAATAACCATTTTTTATCCTTTACTTTTTACGAGAAATAAGGGCTTATTTACGAAGCGATTTTAAGCAATACAGCATTAATCCTAATCCAATTAAGTACGTTAAATAAATTGTGCATTTACTATAGATCAATATGGCCCTTTACAGCATGTAATTTAAATGAATATTTTCGAAGATATTACAGATTTAAAATATACGGACATAGCGGGCGGCGGTACATAAATAGCGCATCGAAGGCCGCGCTCCGCCCTATAGCATTTTATGATAAGCAGCGATCGCACGCGTTTATCGGAGCTCTAGATTTTTGATAAAATTTGGTAAGGCTATAAGGTGGTATCCTAGGGAAGGACTTAAGCTACTTTTTGTCTCAAAAATAACCCTACAGGGGGTGATATACAACGTGTAACGTTAAATGCGCAAAACCTCTTAAGGGGTCATTGTACTCATCATTATGAACAACTTTTAGTATGGGACCAAAACAGAAATCGCAAAAAAATCTGCTGTTCAGTACATTTTGACGAATTATGCGAATGTAAATGTACAGAACAGCTGTTTTTTTTTGCGATTTCTGTTTTGGTCCCATAGTAAAAGTTGTTCATAATGATGAGTATGTGGCGGCATCTACATCGCCACATATGAACTACGCATCAATGACATGACGTCACGCAAACCTGCATCGCGCAATTAGAGTTTAACACGCGATTAGCATATATACAACGTCCCGACATCAACCGTCAGGCAGTGGCCCACCAGACACAACACCCGTCTGGTCGGAGGATCCTCCCTTTTCAATAGAGGATGAGTGAACTTTACACCCTGTTTCTCATGCCTCTAAATTGGTGACCCCGAGCATGAACCCTACATAATATTCAAAGAGAAAAGAAAATTAGACAGAAGCTGCCTAGACTTGAAACAAAATGTTAAATAACAGCAATAAAAGTTTAAATAGAACTCGGTAAAGGCCATGACCCCTTCATGGTGCAAACTTAGTATGAATTTATACATAATATTACTACAACAGAAATGAGGTAACTGAATGTTAAAAATGTCAAGAATATTAAATTTATTTAAACCTGTATCTGAATGGCTGACATCATTAAATCCATCATCATTGGTTGATGTGGTGGTCTGTAGTTCTGCCATCAACCGGTGTTTTATTCTCATGTTGTGGAGAACTGCACATGCATTCACAATTAGACCAGCACTATAGGGCTCGTACATCAACTGCCGTTGATGTGAGAGACACCGAAACACAGACTTCAGCACACCAAAGCATCGCTCTATGATGTTCCTTGCAGAGCAGTGAGCATCTGTATAGCGACGCTCCGGCGTGCGAAGCAGGCGATGTTTCAGTGGTGTCATCAGCCATGGCTCCAATGGATATCCATCATCACCTAAAAAATTAAACATTGAAAGTATATTTGGCGGTCTTATTTGCAACCTCTTGCGGACAATCTGAGCCAGTTACCCACCAAGCAACCATCTATGGCGGTCTCCACTGTCAAAACGTCGCTTCATGGCCGTGTGTATAGGTGAATTTGCCCATATGTGCGCATCGTGTCTCGCTCCTGGTCATCGAGCATTTATGTTAAGTATTAAAAGGTCTAGGTCACACACCTAAACAATAAAAAATATATAGGTAGGCAATAATTATGTAGGTACATATTTTTGTTTATAAATTGGTGAAACAATACCTATTAAAGGTATACTTACAGCTTGCACATTCAGTGAATGGCCCTCGCGGTGACCACTCACATATGATTCCTCGTAAACCCTTGGAGCTAAAATTTTTATGTGGCTGCAGTCAATAGCTTCAATCGTATTTGGAAATGGGTGTGCAGCATTTCTAAATTTCTCCTTTACTACACGCCGCTCTTCCTGTGTCATTGGGAACTTGACATACTTCCTTAACATTTTCTCATTAATAGCCTCAGTCACATTGTGTATGCAGCGGCTAACTGATTTTTGGCTCATGCTGCAACCCCATTGCAAGCCAGTAGGCAATTGATAGCAGCCACTTGCGTAAAATCGGAGTGCCGTCAGTACCTATTTGGAAGGAAATAAAAACATGTAGGATTACAAAAACATTATGAATTGGATTTGTTATTTAGAAGATACGCTAAGACACTCACTTGAGCCTCAACAGAAAATCCGTAAGGTCGTTGTCTCTTCAGAGATGGCTGAATTTCATTGACTAGTTCATTGAACATTTCTCTATTTATTCTATACAAAGACAGAAATTCACTGTCCTCGAGATCGAATATTGGCTTTTCACATTCGCGCCGGTTTCGTCCGATTTGTCGTCGTCTTATAATGTCGCGTTTGTGTTCAACACTTTCACAGCTAATTACATGTGTCACGCAAATCTATAAGAACCCGTCAGTCGAGTCCATCGGTGCGACGGTTACGTAACGGGACCCCTATGCCCCAGCACCCGAAGCCGAGTTCACTAAACCACGCCCACGACCAGCCAGCCGGGTAGTACGGTTGTCGAACGCCCAATTATTTATTGAACAAAATAAACTACTTACACTGTTCATTCTTTGTAGTTTTATTTGTTTGCCTAGGTAAGTATTTAAAAATCGTAACACTTACGCCAAAAGAGCCTTACATGGTTACAGGATGTGTCTAAGTAGGTACCTACATATTTTTAATAAATTAAGGTTCAAAAGGTTCTATTTCCGTAAACGTGTACACACGGCTACACATCAAACTTTACTTTTTCAGTTTACACTGACCTCTCACTGTAAGGAAATCCTATACAATGCGAGATCAGCTTATACTGGAAATGTATAGCTTGATCTGTAGCCGTGCGTACCTAATTTATTTATGTAGGTTCTTATACAAAATAAAACAATACACATGAGACTAGGCAGTACGGTCCGATGACTTAGCCTGCCCCTAGAGGGAAATTAATAAATTTAAAAAAAAACAAGTACTATGCGTGTCAAATAAGAACCTGTCAAGACGCGATTTTGTTCCGCAATACTATGGCAATACTCGCGAACTTCATTACCAATGCGTACTAATTTGACAGCTACCGTGTAAAGTTGGCAGCAAACGCGATCCTATTCTTATTTGGCACGCATAGTACTTACTGTGAAATTTATTTTGCGTGCGCGCCAGACTCAAGTTGAAAAAGTGTACCTACCTACTTACATGTAAGTATTGTTCAAATTTTATCCTAATGGTCCAGGCGAGCTACCTTATATCTGATAACCCTATACAATAAACCTACATTTTGTTAGCCTACAGGCTGACTGTCGAGTTTTATAATGTTATAGGTTATTATTGTCGTAAACAAATTAAGAATCTTACTACTAGGTACCTACCTACATAATTTCGTCTTATTATAACTTTTATTGTCAGGGATGACGAAGATGTCGCGGGTTGTCTGAAGGGGTTAACGCGGCCCTGGCATAGGCAACTGAAGGAACACGGGTGGGTTTTAGTCAGTAAAAGTCTGACACGCCCTCCCGCTCCACCCAGAGCGGGAGAAGTTATTTGATGATTTCCCACCCTCAAAAAAAAAAAAAAAAAAAAGGGATGACGAAGATACAATGCCGAGTGACTGGGTCCCGCTCCCGACAGAGGCATTGCCTCCGGCAGACGCGGACATCGGGGGCAGCGGGATGAGCATGTCGGGCTTGCTACGCGCTGCCAAATGCACCGCCATATTTATGGCTGATAGTCCTGCCAAGAGACAGTGCATTCGGCAGGAGTCGCCGCAGCAAGCCAGCAGCCCAGTGGGCTTAGTGCGAGTTTTTATACTTACTCGATCGCGTTTACGTTAACGTTGACGTATGTCAATTCGTATGGAATAATTGTGTTTCCCACTACAGTCACCAGGCGGCGCTTATTCATTTTCAGTACAAACTGACGTTTACGTTAACGTGATCGAGTAAGTACAAAAACTCGCACTAAGCCCTCAGTGCCCCACGCCAAAAGGAAAGGGTGTGGGGAAAAATCTAAAATAATTAATTAAATAGGGGCATGTGCTTTACCTGTGGACGTTTTCCAGAATGTGACACAAAAGTATTTTTTTAAAATAAACCCTTTATTTGTATGAAAAACTTATTTATTTAACGGTTGAATTACTAATTAACTCTTAAAAATTATCAGTTTCTAATGCGATGTCTATCATAATCGCTGTGAAAATTAATGATTTAAAAAAAAACTTATTTTGTCTATAGGTACAACATACAAATGTACCTATGGACTGCACAAATGTACTTGTGGACGGAAATGTACCTCTGGACAATCAATAAACATTATTACAAGAATATTTAAAATTAACATCAATGAACTTTAAAAAAAACTATAAGAACTCTTAACTAAATAGGAACTAGCAGTCTAATACATATTTTTGGAACTATAACAATATTCACTATATAAATCTTTGGCAGAATCTGTACTATCATCAGAGTCATCATCTAATTTGTAACACCTCAGACAAACAAAGCTACACTCATCATCAGAGTCGTAATTCTCCTTGTGAGATTTTGGTACACATTTTTGGTGATACCATCATCATTCTTCAATAGTTCTATTGATTTTTCACTAAGATCATTGTTTTTATTGAGTTGAAAATATTTGAAAATTGTAGACTTAGGTATTTTGTATTTTTCAGCCACCTTACGAACTGAGCATCCACTTTTGACTTCTTTAAGAGCCTCCGATAGAGTGTCTGGACATATTTTATCTCGTTTTACTCCGGCTTTACTACGTGGCACTGAAAAAATACAAAATTATTGTAACATCTTTTATGTATCTAAATTATGTCTACAGGTACAACATAACTGTATACAACGAAATTTGTACCTATGGACAGTCCATAGGTACGTTCGATGCCCCGTCCACAGGTACAAATATTAAGATATGACAGTTAAATATTTGAATCTTTTCAAAGAATATCAACAGGATCGCGAAACGGTACTTAAAGCAATATAAAAACACTACGTTCTGTAATACACCTACATTCTCACTTCTAGGTTGAGGTATCTAACTGAAAAATACCTTGAAAATTAACATAAAAACTTACTTTTTGTAGAAAAAATCTTCAACAACACACCACGACGAACTTAGACCAGACAGCACAATGACAGTTAGTCAGTGTTGCCATTCATTAAAAATAGTTTACGGATGCGTTCAAGCTTTGAATATAGGTCTTTTATTCATTGAAATATTGTTAGTGTCCATAGGTAAAGCCGTCCATAGGTACAACACTTGACCCTACCAATAAAAAACAACACAACGTGATTTTTACTCTAAAAAAATAATAAATATCCTTGGACATTTCACACAACGCCATCTAGTCCCAAGCTAAGCGTTAGCGTCAGAATGGCTGGTTGCCTATGGCAAACGCCTCTCAAAGTATATTCAAGAATTGCTACATAATTGCTTATATTTGCTACATTTCTTCAATAATTGCTACATACGATGGATTCAGAGAAAAATGAATATTTTTTTGACCAGCCATTCTGACGTCAGGATGGCTGGTCAAAAAAATATCGCCTCCGTGTTCAGCATGAAGGACGCAGAATTTCTAAAAGTTTGTTATGTCAATAATTGCTACCTAATTGCTTCATTCACGAATTTAAGTTTGAGCTTTATACATACATTAGGTAAAAAGATATAGCTTTTATTAATTTTTTTACGAAGAAGTGCCTAATGATTTGGAAAGGCAACAGATTTTTTTACTACAACGCAGCGCGCGTCTTGTTTAAATCTTGCAGGCGTTCGCTTAGAGTGATGTTGTTTAATGAATAGCTTTTAAAACGTACCTACCCTCAATAACACAATACATTTAAGTACTAGTATCAGTATGTAAAATAGCTGGGTCAGATAATACGTTGAAAACTTTTAACTTATTTGATAATACATCAAAAGAAAAATATTGCAATAAGTAGTGAAAGAACAAAGGCGAAATCGTAGCTGAATTTAATTTGAGCGACTAAAAGTGACTTATATACGAAGGCAGCTCTATTATTTTTCTACGTTTTTTCAAAATATCACCTTAACTAGTTAAAAATACTAGTTTAAATGAAAAGTTATTTGTGTGAAAAGTGTTTAGTGTTGCCATTTTGTATTTATTCTTCCAAGTGACAGTAAGTACAGCATTATTGTATTATAATCAGTTTTAGTTTGTTATTGTAATAAAACGGAGTACTTAAATGAATTAACAATAATCTTTATTTCTAAGTGGTCCTTGCAGGGAGGCAACATATTTTTTTCCAACAGCGCGCGTCTTGTTTAAATCTTGCAGGGCGTTCACAACGAGTATGGGTCACCGACCCCAGATTTGTTGACGCGGAATCGACTTAGATATTTGAAATTATTAATGACCAACAAAAAAGACAACATACTATTAATCATGCAGCACATATCTACCTACAAAAGCATAAATATGAAACACGGGAAATGTATGAAAGGAAAAACCGTAGTACATCGATAATCTTTATTTAATACTAGCTATGCCCGCGACTTCGTTCGCGTGCATGTCGGAAAACAATACATAATGTGTCGCTTAGATATGGTGTAGGTATCACTCCTCCAATAAAAATGAAGAATCTTGCGATCTTGCCCGGTGGGAACTGCTACCTGGGGTTCTCTACCACAGCCCTGCAGTTGCGGTTTATGATAGCGGGGTTTACACGTACCTACAGTTTGGACCACAGATCTGTGGACTGCGTTGCAAACCGCGGATGGATCTGTGCGGTTTGGACTGCGCATCAAACTGTCTTTCGTTTATACCGTGAACATCCATGTTTAAGCAGGCAAAACTTTTAAAAACGATCGAAGTCCATAATTAGTTGACCACGGATAGCCAGTAATTTTCTTTGATTTCTGTACCAAATCCTGCCAAATGATGCCTTAAAATTATCTGTCGTGAAACCACTTCAAAAAAAAAGCAATAAAAATGACGTGAAGAACTTTCGACCGATTACTCTTATTCCTATTTTGTCAAAAGTATTTGAAAAATGTATGCTCAACAGACTAGTCGGCTTTTGTAGCAAATATAACACTATTGCAAATGAACAGTTTGGATTTCAAAAGCACAAGTCAACAACACAGGCAATATTTTGCCTTTTGAGCAATATCCTGAGTAACCTAAATAATAATCACATACTTAACAACAGGACTTTTCTTCGACCTGTCACAAGCTTTCGACTTTGTAGCAGATGACGTTTTATTAAAAAAGTTAGAAGGCATGGGAATAAGAGGACTAGCACTGCAGTGGATTTCGTCTTATTTAATTATCGAAAACAATACGTTGTCATAGATAAAGTACATGAAAACTTACATACTTCCTATTTTTCTGACTCCAGGGAAAATATTGTGTGGGGTCCCTCAATGGAGTGTCTTAGGACCCATTTTATTTATATTGTATATAAATGACATTCCACTAGTGACCAATCATAAATGTATATTATTTGCAGATGACATTTCAATTATCGTTACATCTAACAAGAAGTATAAATCAATAACTGATCATGAAATGGACATAAATAATACTATTGACAATACTTTAGGATGGCTACAGACAAATAAATTTAAAATCAACTTAGATAAATCTAATTTTATGCAATTTAAGAAAACTAAACATGCTAAATACAATTTTAAACTTAATATTGATAGACTGAAAGTTACACAAACCAAATTCTTGGGTATACTCATAGATCAATACTTAAATTGGAAAGTTCATCTAGATAATTTGTGCAATAGGATCAATAAATTTGCTTATGCTCTCAGACAAGCAAATAATGTGACAAATATAAAAACAGCAATTACTACATACCACGCATATATAGAATCCAACTTACGTTACGGACTTATAATATGGGGGAACAGTACGGATAAGCATAGAGCATTTTTCTATCTATAATATGTACGTATTTACAAAAAAAAAAATGTATATAAGTAGTTTATAAGCCATCTCGTTACCATAACACAACCATTAGGTTGCTTAGCTTGGGACTAGATGGCTTTGTGTGAAATTTCCAAGGATATTTATATTTATCTAAAGCCCAAAAAATGCATCAGGGCCATTTGCGGACTAAAACCAGATGAGTAAAAAAGCTAGGTTTATTACCACTTCCTTCACTTTACATTACATAAGGGACTGTTCAAAAAAGCGTATCAACTAATCTCTCGGCCAACACGGGATCTAGACAGACTTGTATTATAGGATAATCTCAAGTCAGCCAAGTATACTAAAAGCTGCCTTGTGATGTGTGTACGTATATACAATAAAATACCAAGTGCAGTAAAATTATTAAATAGTACTGACTCATTTAAATACAAACTATATAAATGGCTGAATGGACATAACTTTTATTACATCAAAGATTTCTTTAACTTGAAAATATAAAATGTGTATGTATATATTAATGTAAATGTTTGTGGTGTATGATTTGAATGACTATTATTGTATTACCATTTAATCTGCGACATTCTCTAATCATGGAAATTTACTTATTAATTATTTTGCATGCAATTAATACAATTGACTGTAACATGAGGACATTACATCAAAATCACTAACAACTTTATACTATGTTTAAAGCAAATAAAGACTTACTTACTTTCTAAAATAACATTCTCTCATGTGAGTACAAATAAAGACTTACTTACTAAAATAACATTCTCTCATGTGAGTACAAACAAAGACTTACTTACTTACTTACTTACTAAAATAACATTATCTCATGTGAGTACAAATAAAGACTTACTTACTTACTAAAATAACATTCTCTCATGTGAGTACAAATAAAGACTTACTTACTTACTAAAATAACATTCTCTCACGTGAGTACAAATAAAGACTTACTTACTTACTAAAATAACATTCTCTCAATATTGTGAGTACAGACTTACATTTACAGTTGGAATGTATGGGAGAATGTTTTCCAACTACAATGTTAAGTTTGTTCTTGGGATAAATTCATCCCAACTACGGAACCCTTCATTGTGCGTGGTCCAACACGCACTTGGCCGGTTTTTTATATTTGAAATTCTTTTAGCGTTACTAATCAACCACCAACCGGATGCAGCTGAATACCTGTATTTTACATGGAGTGACTGCCTATCTGACCTCCACCACCCAGTTACTGGGTAATATGATACCCCTTGGTAAGACTGGTTGTCAGATCAAGTTAACCACCATTATAAAGCGATTTTTATTGTTAGTACCATTTGGTATCAATAGATGTCGTTACGTGTATGAAGACACCGTAATGAAAAGTTCTACTTGAACACTTTTAATTCATATATCTTTTGATAGACTGAAGCGATTGCGATGAAACAAAAACTAAATATACACACAATACACACAACTACACCGACAACACACAAACAACTACACGACTACACTAACAATATACTGAGTTACACACAATATTTGAATATAAAATTTAACCATATTGGTATTGTACTTTTGACGTGATACTTGAACAAACAATTTATGAACTCTCACAGACAAACAGACAAAAATGACAAAAATGGTAGAAATGGCATCTGTTGGTGATTCTTTAACAACCCAACTAATTTTTTTTAAATATCTGCAATGTACAGAAACGCCTCGTCTACAGATTTATTATATGTATAGATTATTTCTACGTGTACATAAAATCAATAATTATTTTTTGGTATATAAAATACAATGGGGGATCACCTTCTTTTTGCTCTTTGTAATCTTTGTAGATTGATCGTCGTAACAGTACCACAGTAAATTTCGCCTGCAGTGAGCTTTATAATGGCCAATTTGAAACCCGGGTGATGGAGGAATAAATTCTATTATTGATAATAGTCGAAATTCGGTGTTATGCAATAACAGATGCATCGGTGGATCATCTATTGAAATAAATTCATTTGAATTGAATTCAAATGATATAAGGTCTCGTAAGGCTAAAGTAAATGTTTTAATACCATGACAGTTATGTCGACGGCACTGTGTAACTTCTTCACCATTAAGAAGTGTATTTGCGGCTTCTTGTAACTCGTTAACAGTTTTATTAACGTCTATATGTAGAACAGGTATTTTCCGCTGAACATTATTGATCGGGCATTCTAATTCTGTGCAATGTTCTCTTTCGTCCGCACTATATATGCAATCAATTAATATGCGTTCAAACACATTATTGACATTACACTCGCAACTAATCTCCACAGTATTGGCCTGTTCAACTTTGTTAAAATAGACTTGAGCCATTTCTGATCTAACTTTGTACACTTCTTCTGTATCTTTCTCAGTCATTAGCCTAACAAGTTTACAAAACAAATTATTGCTGTCCTGTATTGTTTTACTTATACGATAGCCATCGGCGTATGCTATAGCCAAAGCTTGACATAAAGAATCAATAGCGCATGTGTTTCTCAAAATAATTTTTTTGTCATCAATCTGTAATCTGCTTCCGTTAGACAAATGTACAATAGATTTTAACGTTATTTTTCTTTTTTTAACATCTTTTCCTTTTCCTCTCCAGTTTTCGATAAAGGTCGGATTTTCAGCAAAAATCGAATCGTCAGTAAACTCTTCCTTTGTCTGTAGCTTTCTTTTCTGAACCAAAGTTTTAGAGTCCTTTTTCATTGTGTCTTTAGAAATATTAACCTTGACCTTTCCTTGGTGAGCCAATTTATTAGAGGCAACTTTTATTTCTCCTTTTATGAATTCTAAATGTTTGGAAATGAATTCGTCTGTCCGCAGTCTATGAGATTTTGTGGTCACTTGCAATAAAAGCCTTTTAATGTTTTTAAAATAGGCCTCTATATTTGAGGAAGTTGGTGTGGTGATGTTGGAATCATAAATATTTTTCATTATGTTAGACCATAACGGAAACTGTGTCAATAAACGTATATATACGCGATAAAGTTCCAATAATAGCGGGAAAGTAGTATTCTCATGGTCGCCGATACCTTCAGTATCCAGTGTCAGCAGTAATTTTTCTGCGTCAATTTTGTTATTAAACCATTTATAGAAATGCCTTTCTGTACTTTTTTTGTCTAATTTTATAGGATGTTCAGATTCTAATACATCTTCAAATATCGACTTTTGGTCAACTTTAGGCGTATCAAGTAATTTATCATTATCCACAATTTCTATTTCATTGTCCGAAGTCCTAAATTGATCCAGTGACTTTAATCGATTTTTAGCTGTAGCACATCTAGAAGGAAGGTTATTTTTATCTAATCCATCATGTTCATTTAAGCAAACTGTAATGATATCTGCCAAAATTTCTTTAGCTTTTTCATAATTTTCGCATTTTTTTAATTCTAATAAACATTTCATATAAAAAAATTTTACTCTCCTGTCGACATGTTTAAAACATGACTGATTAAATAATATTTTTACAAAATGACTGGTGTCTATTCTTATGTAACAATCGTCACTACTTTTCTCTTGTTCCAGTTTTCTGTACGATTCATCCACATAATCTTTTGTCGAGTTATGTTTCGTAAATGCTTTCACACAAGCGCCAATAAGTGCCGATGAATCATCGACATTGACCTCATCTGGTTTTGGATTGCATTCTTGCCAAGCTTCTAACCATTTGTATATTGTCTCCATAGATTGATTTTCCGACAACATCTGTGTAAGCGGGACGCTACTTTCATTTTCGATTGTCTTCATGACACATACATAAATGAAAATGTGTTTAGTTATTATGATTTTATGTGTTGGACCAAATGGTTTAAAAATACTACCGGTGGCATCCAGACTAAGAATTAACTTGCCAGTTTGCTTAAATAGTTTGTAGTAATTGTCTTGGCAAGGATCCCAATAATACACATAAAAAGGATAAACTGAAATATGCTTAATAGCTTCTTTATAAGGCGATGTTAGTGTCATTAGCCATAATGAAAGAATTTGATTTTGGTCATAATATGAACTTTTCTTTGCTTCGTGTTTTATTTGACGCAGGCAACCAACTGTTGGGAGATGAGCGGGCTCAGGATCACCGGAATCCATTACTTTATTAGCCATTGTGTTGCGGTATGTAATAGCGGCGACATGTTTGAGATCATCAGATATTTCAATTCGTTCCGTAGGCGATAGTTTTGTTTTTCTAGCAAAAGTATGAAAAATCTTCGCAGCCGCCTATAACGAATAAAATAAAAAAAGAACTTTCCAAATCGGCTTCTAAATGACGGAGTACTGCAGTAACAAACATAAAAAAAAAATACAACTGAATTGATATTCTCCTCCGTTTTTAATTACATAAACCGTTATGTAATTAAAAACGGAGGAGAATATCAATTTCGGAGGAGAATATCAAGGAATATGTCAACACAAAAAAAAAAACGGAGGGGCATAACTTCTTATGCTCTAGTTTTTTTTTCTTGAGAGGATGTGATTATGGTCAAAATGAAAATCCAAGATGGCGGCTGCAAAAATTTTCGAATTTTTCGACATGGGCGTCAATTTCGTGATATTTGAGGTCGCTGAAAACCATAGTGGGGTCAAAATGAAAATCCAAGATGGCGGCTGCGAAAATTTCCTAATTTTTCGTCATGGGTGTCATTTTCGTGTTATTTTAGGTCGCTGAAAACGATAGTGGGGTCAAAATGAAAATCCAAGATGGCGGCTGCGAAAATTTTTAAATTTGTCGACATGGGTGTCATTTTCGTGATATTTGAGGTCGCTGAAAACGATAGTGGGGTCAAAATGAAAATCCAAGATGGCGGCTGCGAAAATTTCCTAATTTTCGGTCATGGGTGTCATTTTCGTGATATTTGAGGTCGCTGAAAACGATAGTGGGGTCAAAATGAAAATCGAAGATGGCGGCTGCGAAAATTTCCTAATTTTTCGTCATGGGTGTCATTTTCGTGATATTTTAGGTCACTGAAAGCGATAGTGGGTTCAAAATGAAAATCCAAGATGGCGGCTGCGAAAATTTCCTAACTTTTCGTCATGGGTGTCATTTTCGTGATATTTTAGGTCGCTGAAAACGATAGTCATTCATTTTGAACCCACTATCGCTTTCAGTGACCTAAAATATCACGAAAATGACACCCATGACGAAAAGTTAGGAAATTTTCGCAGCCGCCATCTTGGATTTTCATTTTGACCCCACTATCGTTTTCAGCGACCTAAAATAACACGAAAATGACAACCATGACGAAAAATTTGGATTATAATACAATAATGCTGTACATACTGTCACTTGGAAGAATAAATACAAAATGGCAACACTAAACACTTTTCACACAAATAACTTTTCATTTAAACTAGTATTTTTAACTAGTTAAGGTGATATTTTGAAAAAACGTAGAAAAATAATAGAGCTGCCTTCGTATATAAGTCACTTTTAGTCGCTCAAATTAAATTCAGCTACGATTTCGCCTTTGTTCTTTCACTACTTAGTGCAATATTTTGCTTTTGATATACTTATCAAATAAGTTAAAACAGTTTTCAAAGTATTATCTGTCCCAGCTATTTTACATACTGATACTAGTAAATGTATTGTGTTTTTGAGGGTAGGTACGTTTTAAAAGCTATTCATTATACAACATCACTCTAAGCGCACGCCTGCAAGATTTAAACAAGACGCGCGCTGTAGTAAAAAAATCTGTTGCCTTTCCAAATTAGTAGGCACTTCTTCGTAAAAAAATTAATAAAAGCTATATCTTTTTACCTAATGTATGTATGAAGCTCAAACTTAAATTCGTGAATGAAGCAATTAGGTAGCAATTATTGATACAACAAACTTTTAGAAATTCTGCGTCCTTCACATGCTGAACACGGAGGCGATATTTTTTTGACCAGCCATCCTGACGTCAGAATGGCTGGTCAAAAAAATATTCATTTTTCTCTGAATGCATCGTATGTAGCAATTATTGAAGAAATGTAGCAAATATAAGCAATTATGTAGCAATTCTTGAATATACTTTCAGAGGCGTTTGCCATAGGCAACCAGCCATTCTGACGCTAACAGCTAAGCAACCTAATGCTTGTGTTATGGTAACGAGATGGCTGATAAATTACTTATATACATTTTTTTTTTGTAAATACATACATATTATAGATAGAAAAACACCCAGACTTGGTAACTTGACATCTTTCATTCTTTCATTCACTCCACATCTTCATTCTCTTCGCCAGCAGTCGTTCACTTACCGACTTTTCAAATCAAAGTATATAGGCAGGTACTATACTAGGTACTTAAATAAAACAACATTTTGTCTGAAGTTCATTGGTTTTTATTTTGGCGGGGTTGTGACTAAAAATATGGTTCCTTTTTTAGTCATAACCCCGCCAATGCTTATCACAGCGGTGATGCCGCCACGTTGAAGAAGGCACCGGGATGTCCCTGGGGGGCGAAGGACGCAATGGCCGGGCGCGCGGGAGTTGCAGTGGAGGGATCCGTAGGCAGCTCCCACAGGTGACGCTCGATCCTCGCCCTCCGCCACAGCACCACCCGGTGCTCTCCTGATCTTCGTATTTTTCTAAAATAGGAAATAGAAACTTAAAACTCGAATTTCATTAGCGATTGAGTTATGGAAACAAGTAGTAGGTATATTTTTCGATGACACTGCTTGTAATAATAATATCTTATAGAAGTAAACAACTTTTCTTTTTATTTTACGTTTCATGATAACGTAAAAATAAAACCGGCCGGCGGCGGCCGTATGTTTAGTTCCTATTGAATACGATACCACACTTTTTATGCAAGAATGTTTATCGGAGATGTAACAAATACAGAAGACAACAAAGAATACTTACTGTGAAATGATATCCATTATAGTCCAGAAAATGAAAAACATCTTGAAAACTTGTGCCACAGTTTACTTGTGCAACGGGAGCTCCTGAGTGTTCTGTGAACGCGAGTTGCAACTTTTTGCTTGTCAAAAACTTCATAAAGTTGCCAGTCAAAAACTTTTGTAAAAACGTCAAACCTTCATACAGCCAATAATGCAGATTTTTAACCCTCCGGTGCTCCCACTGCATGACAACAGAATTATCTAAGGTACCTAGCTAAAGTTGTAAAACAGTCGTTGAAATCGTTAGCAAGGGATTAGAAACGCTCAATAAAAACGAACCGACGCCTTTGTTTTCATTTTTAAACCTTTAGCGAGGGATTAAAAACCGCAATAAAACACCTGCAGATGCGCTTGTCAAAATCGTCAGAAACCTATAAGCTCAATATGAAATAAACCGACGCGGCGACGCCTTTGTTTTCATTATTTAAACCTTCAGTGAGGGATTAAAAAGCGCAATAAAACACCTGCAGATGCGCTGTTTTCTTTTTCAAACATGGGTTTTGGGTTATATATTTATGAATGTCAAGATGACGGGACCCCGCCAGGTATATCGAATATAATGTGAATAGGATTTAGTACAATATTTCTACTATTTCATATTTTCATAATAAAATTCTACACTCATAAACTTTCAAAATATTGTACAAAGAAAGTGGTCCCGCTATTTTGATATCAAAATGACGGGACCACAATTCAGTTAATAAAAACACGTGGTCTGATCTTAACCTGCACATTCCAAATTTTAATACGATTTAGTACGACTACGTTTCAATCGTTATTATTCTTTAAAACCTGTAATTTCAAGAAAAAAAAGTGTTTATTATGTTTACATCAGAAAAGCGCCTGAAGAAAAAGTATCATCACATTTTAAACCAAGCATCATTTTATAGCTCTTACAATTTATTTAAGCGTTTAGCTTGTTGCAGTTTTACTTTGGGAGGGTTATTCTGAAGTGCATTTATTTTAGTTTGTTTTCTTAAAAATTAAAAGTGATTTGAATACAAAACCAAAATGTTAAAAAAATAATAATATCAAAAAATGTAAAATGTATATACATAACTAGTTAACCTTTTTCCGTCAATCTGAGAAATGCACTTTATCTAATAAAATAATATTATAAAGAGGTAACATTTTTGTGCCGTTCCGAGTTTCCGACTTTCTATTTTTTAACCCCCGACGTAAAAAGAGGGGTGTTATAAGTTTGACCGCTATGTGTGTGTGTGTGTCTGTGTGTCTGTCTGTGGCACCGTAGCGCTTAAACGGGTGGACTGATTTGGATGCGGTTTTTTTTATTTGAAAGCAGGTTTTCCAGCGATGGTTCTTAGACATGTTTTATCAAAATCGGTTCAGCCGTTTCAAAGTTATCCGCTCTTTTGTTAGCTGCGGTAGGGATCTTAGACGCGTAATGGGTATTTACTTTACTTTCAAACCTTACTGTGACCTAAAATTTGAAACATCCATGTATGCTATCTATCTATGCAAGATTATGGAATTCTTGGTCTGATGCTGCAGCCAGGATATCCAGCACACTAGTACACTCTTGAAAAAATAATAGCAGAAATGACGTGTTTGGATTAATTTACATCAGTATTTGATTATACATACAATGCAATGGTGGCAACACGATGAGCTGATGCTGCAGCCAGGATATCCAGCACACTAGAACACTCTTGAAAAAGTAATAGCAGATATGTCGTGTTTGGATTCGTTTTGATCAGTATTTGATTCTACATACAATGCAATGGTGGCTACACGATGAGCTGATGCTGCAGTCAGGATATGCAGCACACTAGTACACTCTTGAAAAAAATAGCAGATAATAATGTTTGTATTCGTTTTTTTATCAGTATTTAATTCTATTTGCAGTACGATGGTGGCATCAGGATAAGTTAATGTTATGTGCAGAAAAACTTAACATTCTGCAGTAATAACAATGCATTTCTATATTGTTAAATCGATTAAAAAGTTTAAAAATGTTAAAATAAAAATTAAATTAAAAATTTTAAAAACCCCCAACGCAAAAAAGAAAAGCGAACATTTAAAAAGTCAAAAATAATACCTATCGTTGAGCCATCAAAGTCGATTGAGTATTACCTATATATATTTTAATTACATTAATTGATGGATTGCACGATAAGGTTTGCTCATTGAAATGGCGCTATAATGTCGCGGCGGGGTACCGCATATGTAGATAGTCAATCAAGTGAAGGGTCTGACTTACTTATGCGGTACCCCGCCGTGACATTACAGCGCCATTTCAATGAGCAAACCATATCGTGGCATCCATCAATTTCTGTAATTAAAATATATATAGGTAATACTCAATCGACTTTGATGGCTCAACGATAGGTATTATTTTTGACTTTTTAAATGTTCGCTTTTCTTTTTTGCGTTGGGGGTTTTTTAAATTTTTAATTTAATTTTTTCAGTTATTTCTGTCGGGCAGAGATTCTTCAATGAATCAGTGCTGTACAAAAAGCAACTTTAAGGTGTAAAGGCACTCGCCCCACCCCGCTCTTTTACCCTATCTCGCACCACTCCCTCTAATCCCCGTCTCACCCCTCATCTCCCTCTAACCCCTCTCACCCCTCCCCTTCCCTCCCCTTCCCACCCCATTCGCCCTCCCCATGATACCCGTCACCGACCCCTCTTACCCTCTCAACCTCTCCACCCCCTCTCCCTATCACCCCCTGACCCACATCGCCTTTTCGCTAACCTCCCCCTAACCCTTTCACCACCTCTCACACCCTCTTCACCGCTTTCCCCTCCCCCTCTAACCTCACCAACTCCTCCCCTCACCTTCTTCCCTTCTCCGCACCTCATTACACCCTCCCCCTCACTACGCCCTGCTATCGCTCTACCCCCCTCTCCTCTCCCTTCATCATCCTCCCCCTCTCCGTCCTCACCCCTCCTTCTCTGTCTCACCACACCCTCTACTTACCACTTTTCACCCTTTTAGGGGTAGATTTTCGAAAAACCCTGTTATACGTTATTCTTCATTTTTGGTCTCAAGTATAAATATTGAGTTTCGAGTTAATCAGACCACGCTTTAAAATTCCTTCATACAAACTTTGACACCCCCAATCCCTTATGAGGGTGTAGTTTAGGAAAACTAAAAATGACAAACTTTATAATTTACGCAGATAAATATTCATGCGAAGTTTCAAGTCTATTAACTCAAGGAATAAGATTTTTCATACAAATTTTCATCCCCTATTTGACACCCTTAGGGATGGAATTTCCAAAAAATCCTTCCTTATTCCTTATCTACATTATACAGGAAACCTCTGTGCAAAATTTCAGCTTTATAAGTCCAAGGTTTTGGGCTGGGCGTTGATGAGTCAGTCAGTCATACGAGAATCTTTCCACCCACCGTATTGACAGCAACAAGAGTGACGATGCCGTAAATAATGTACCACCCGTAGGATTAAAGCCACCCAAAGCCTCACTTAAGTCAGTCTTTTTATTTAGCTCAATAAATAAAAAGAGAAGTCCATAGAAATATTTAATAATTATTGTATATTTTTGTAATTGGTATTTAAATATAGTAAGTAATATCAGGTTATTCTTTTATAAGGATACTTCGAGAAAAATACAAATATAGGTAATAGAAATGGAATACAATATTTTTTAAACAAGTCATAAAAATCAGTACAATGATGATTGCGAATTAAATAATTTCTCCACATACATTAGACAGTGTGGAATAATAAAAGTCTGGCTTTTTGTGATTCGACTTTTCATATCATCATAGCATTCCCACTTTCCTGGAAATCTGATACAGTTAGATTTGTAATGTCCTATGCCTTGTTCTGAAATTGGCAGTATGTATTTAATTATAGATACTAAATGATAATATTTATTACTTAATTTTAGAGTTCTTGGCATTTCGTTTAGATTTATTTTTTCACTGTCACAGAATTAAAAAAATAGTACATTCGATAAGGAGTAGGAAGTAGTTTTAACACTATTGCATTGCTTGCAAGTTGCGATATTATCTTTTATCATTATCTCAGCTGATTCGTTGAGAGCATGTACACCTTTTTTTGTATAATATTTAAGTCAAGAGGCAGAAATCCACATTTTCTTTTGGTGTCATTGAAAAGACAATTTTCAGAACATGACTTTATAACTTCCGCGCTGTATAAAATATCTGACAAAACATTTTCAAGTATATAGGGTGACTGGTAATTAGTGACCGATATCTAAACACATGATTGTGCTCATGATAAAAACAACTTTTACTATGGGACCAAACCTGAAATCGCGAAAACAAAATCAGCTGCCCCATACATTCATGTTCGCATAACTCATCAAAATGTAGGGAGCAGCTGATTTTTACCAGTCACCCTATATAAGCAATATTGCACTCACAGCGTACTTACTTATTTGAACCTGTAGTTTCTGTTTTAAAATTTCTTATTTTGTAAAATGATTCTTTAGTGTCTTTATTATCACTGACAAGTGCTTTTATGAATCTAAAATAAGTGTTATCAGAGTTATTTACTATATTTTTTACTTTATAATTATCTACATAGGCAATAAGCCAATGCTTGAAATAAAGAGTCAAACGCACATGTATTTGTTCTATATATATTATCATTTGATTTTACAATAGACCCATTTGATAGAATTGGAACTTTCACCTTTGGAATCTTTGTGGCAGATTTATTTGTAATTTCTTTGCCACGCCAATTCTCTTTAAATGATGGATTTTTTGAAAATATGGAATCAATATCTGTGTTACAAAGTTTTGTTCGTTTTATTTTATTGACTGGAATGAGGGGTCGGTGACAAGTATCATGGGGAGGGCGAAAGGGGATGAGACGGGTTAGAGGGAGATGAGGGGTGAGACGGGGATTAGAGGGAGTGGTGCGAGATAAGGTAAGAGTGCGGGGTGGGGCGAGTGCCTTTACACCTTAAAGTTGCTTTTTGTACAGCACTGATTCATTGAAGAAACCCTGCCCGACAGAAATAACTGAAAAATAGAAAGTCGGAAACTCGGAACGGCACAAAAATTTTACCTCTTTATAATATTATTATATTAGATTAGATATAGTGCATTTCTCAGATTGTCGGATAAAGGTTAACTAGTTATGTATGTTTTTGTCTTGGTACAAATTGTTATTAATAAATTAAGTAATTAAATTTACAATAATTTACATTTACAACATTAAACATACATTTTACATTTTTTGATATTATTATTTTTTTAACATTTTGGTTTTGTATTCAAATCACTTTTAATTTTTAAGAAAACTTAAACTAAAATAAATGCACTTCAGAATAACCCTCCCAAAGTAAAAGCCTAAATAAATTGTAAGAGCTATAACATGATGCTGGGCTTAAAATGTGATGATACTTTTTCTTCCGGCGCTTTTCTGATGTAAACATAATAAACACTTTTTTTTCTTGAAATTACAGTTTTTAAAGAATAATAACGATTGAAACGTAGTCGTACTAAATCGTATTAAAATTTGGTATGTACAGGTTAAGATCAGACCACGTGTTTTTATTAACTGAATTGTGGTGCCGTCATTTTGATATCAAAATAGCGGGACCACTTTCTTTGTACAATATTTTGAAAGTTTATGAGTGTAGAATTTTATTATGAAAGTGTGAAATAGTAGAAATATTGTACTAAATCCTATTCACATTATATACGATATACCTGGCGGGGTCCCGTCATCTTGACATTCATATATCGTCCCCGTAGTTGGAAAACTAAATAACTCCGATTTTCTAGTTTTGAGATAAACGCGATTTAATTATGCATTATTCCATCTGAACGACAAAAATGGCTATATTTTTGGAACGGAATAAGATAAGTAAATTCCTGTAAGACTCAAACATGCGTCATGTTTTGGATTATTTAAAAATAGGGAAAACATGCGTCATGTTTTGGATTATTTAAAAATAGGGAAAAGACAAAATTGCCAAAAACGAAGTTATTTAGTTTTCCAAATACGGGGACGATATATTTGGCTTCCAAAATAATTTGAAGCTCATTCGGTATTTGTTTGCGCTTCCAGCCAGACCTATATCGGATACTCTCCTGCTTCTCCCTTGCTCTGTGTTACGTTTGTGTGCGAGTGACGACTACTGGCTTTCCTACTGGACTCTGATTGTCTTACGTTTGGAACCGTGTTGTTATCCGGATACATTGTGACCTTTGCATTCTTTACGGACTCGATTTTAGCCTACGATAAGTTTGTGTTTAGTCTCTTGTGTAGTTCTAAGTGAACAATGGCAAGTCACACTGACGAAGTCCACCAAAACTTGCTTGAAATCTTTGGCGAAGATTTCGAAGAGCTTCCTGGCTATTCGATAACTCCTGGCTCTTCGGCAAGTTCTGGCCCTTCGGTGCCTTCTACAAGTTTGAGTTATCAGTGTAGTGTGCAGCTCGCCTAACCCTATATAACTGTAACTGCACACATATTAATTAGCATTATTACATTGATTGTAGAACCAAACAGTTCTCTTTATTTAATACCCACATCACCCTATTACATGGCGACCCATGGCCAGTTTTTTTTTTTACTTTTTACCATTGAATGGTAACATAATTATCATGAAGAGAAAAGAAAATAGAAGTTGCAATATTGAAGACAAAAATTAAGAACAAAGAAGAAAGTGGAAAGAACCAAGAAGGCGAACATTTTGAGAATTTACATGAAAGAAAACTACGGCACATAAGACTTACGCAGAATAACGAGAAGAATGATACGGTGCTGAAACATAGAAGAAGATGAAAGAATAGGAGTGATGGTGCCGGGTGCCGGGAGAATGCTCAAGCCTATGATGCGAGGATATGCAGGGTGCTGGGAGATATGTACGGGTCTGATGAGGAGCAGCAGGGAGTCAGTTCGAGGTCAATGACAAGAATTCAGCAGACACATCATCGAGCCACCTCGGACGTCATCGTGACCTACATAACCATTGCCGGTACATACTTGTTGCGCATTGTATTGTACAAGTAAGTCTTTGCAATTACTCATTAATAATATTGTAAATTGTAGATCGTTTGCAAATTACGGTTAGGTATAATTTAATAATACTGTATTATGTCCCAACAGCTGATATATTTGCATTCTAGGTTGAAATATTTAAGAGAGTATTTAATAAAACTTGGTCCCGAAAGACGTAAGCAAGAATTGGCTTATAAAAAAATAGATGAGGCTAAAAATGAATACAGCAAATTAGATGGTATTTTGACTCAGTTGAACCAAGAGGTCAAAGAGCAAAAGCTGAGCACTGAGGCTTGTGAGAGTTGTCAGGCTTTAGTTAATGAAATAAAATTGCGATATCAGGAAATAAAGAGTTTATTGTCTCAGATAGACAATAGTAGCCTAACTAGTTCAGATAATTTTATAGATAAATCTAATTGTTTCTCAAAAATGGCTAATTCATTTGATATTAAAACTGCAACTTCACTATTACCAGTAATAGATGGCCAGGAACAGGTGATCAACCAGTTAGTTGACGGAATTTTGCTTTATAGTTCGCTGATTAGTGATTCAGGTAAAAATCAGTTAATTGAGTTTGTGCTGAAAACTAGACTTTCACCAAGCGCAAAATTGCGTCTTAAGACTGCATATGCGGATGTTCAAAGTTTAGTAGACGATATTAGGAAATATTTGCTACCCAAAAAGTCTATTGTAGCTTTACAAACGCAATTATTAAGGGTTACCCAAAATCGTAGGAGTATCGAGAAATTCGGAACGGAACTCCAGGAGTTATTTGTAAACCTTACGATAGCACAAGCAAATGATGATAGGAACGCTTATGAGATTCTGCGTCCTCTCAATGAGAAGACTGCGATTTAGCGGTTTAGTGATGGTCTAGACGACAAGCGGCTCAGCACCATCATAGCCTCGAGACAGTTCTCATCGTTGCCTGAAGCCATTAGGGCTGCGATAGATGAGCAATCAATGTGTACCCAGCAACAGGACCAGGTCATGCAATTTAGACCCACACAGTATAGTAGGCCCGGTTTTACATACAAACGAGGATCCCGTGGCCGAGGAAGCAATTTTAATCAGTCTAACAACAATCATAGTTATAATAACAAAAACAATAATAGAGGTCAAAGAACTTCCTACGGTCACAATGACAATCGAGGTAGAAACACGGGCAATCAGCGTCAGCAAATTCGCGGTAATCGTCTCGACTTTGAGCGCGTTCGGCATAATATAAATGTGCAAGAGTCCAACGAACAGGAGGGCAACAAACACAGCAATAACACAAATAATCAAAACCACTTAACGGCCTTATTCCTGATAGAATTTTAAATACAACCGACGATTCGGTCAGTACAGATATTTCTAACATTCACATTAATTGTCTAGATAACTATTATGTTTGTAAGTTTGACGAAGACAGTATCACTACAAATAGAGTCAAAACTTTGTTAAGCTCATTTGAACTACATACTTATTTAAATAAAGAGGAGCAACGAGGCATTGAAAACGTGTGTGCCAAGTATGCCGATGTTTTTCATTTGCCAGGACACACGCTCTCTACTACCTATTTAGTAGAACACTCAATTAAATTAAAGAAAAATACGTCCCCCGTGTATGTAAAGCCCTATAGATTGCCTAAGGCATTAAAAGGGGAGGTTCAAAGGCAGATAGATGAGATGATTAGGAACGATATAATAGAAGAGACAGTATCTGAGTGGTCAAGCCCCGTTCTTTTAGTTCAGAAGAAGACAGATCGATCAGGTGAAAAGAAATGGAGACTTGTAGTGGACTACCGTCAACTCAATAATAGGATACAGGACGTTAAGTTCCCACTGGCCAATATTACGGAGATTTTAGATTCATTGTCCAATAACATTTATTTTTCAAAATTGGATCTCAGCCAAGGTTATTACCAACTATCTCTTCAATAACAGTCTAGAAAGTACACCGCATTCACAACAGACAAGCAGTATCAGATGAAAAGGTGTCCTATGGGGTTAAAAACATCTCCTAGTGCTTTTTCACGTCTCATGACGATAGCAATGTCCGGTTTAAATTATAAGGCTTGTTTAATTTATCAAGATGATTGCGTTGTGGTAGGTAACAGTCTTGAAACTCATAACAAAAATCTTATGCAAATTTTAGAATGTCTGCGAAAAGTTAATTTGAAATTAAACCCACTAAAATGCGAATTTTTACGCAAAGAAATAGTTTATTTAGGACACAAGATTACTGCAGAAGGGATATTTCCCGATCCATCAAAGGTAGAATGCCTACAAAAATATCCCACTCCACAAAACGTAGACGAAGTAAAAAGATTTGTAGCATTCGCTAACTACTATAGGCGTTTTATACCTAAATTCAAAGCAATAGCCCATCCCTTAGCCCATCCCTTAAATGCATTATGCAAAAAAGATGTAGCGTTTGTATGGACTGATGATTGCGAGCGTGCGTTTCGTAACTTAAAGGAGATCCTTATTAGTCCTACGGTACTTGACTATCCAGACTTTACTGACAGTAACACGTTTACGTTACAGACTGACGCTTCAAAACTAGGATTAGGCGCCGTACTGTCTAATAGCAACAGAAAAGTAGTCGCGTACGCGAGCCGTAACTTGAAACCCGCTGAGACGCGATACCCTGTAATCGAGCTAGAGTTACTTGCTATTGTTTGGGCTATACGACATTTTAGACCTTATTTATATGGGAAAAAGTTTCTAATAAAAACGGATCATAAACCGTTAATTTATTTGTTCAACATGACCGACGATCCTTCAAGCAGATTGACCAAATTTAGACTTTATCTTGAGGAATATGATTTTGAGATAAGTTATGTTCCGGGACGGCACAACGCAGCTGCAGATGCATTGAGCCGGATACCCATCACATCCACCGATTTGAAAAGTTGCGTACTGATACTGACAACAATGACTTGACTTCAGAGGTGCCCACTATTCCAAGGCCTGATCAACCTAAGGTAGTGGATATCCTCAAGCGACCAATTGACAGCGTAGAATTAATTTTATTGTTTAACAAAACTACCTTAAAACACATAGAAAAGTGTACGCATTTCGCCAGTGAAAATGGTAATTGCATTTTTGTACCAGAAAAATCGGCAATATATGTAATATCTCGATCGTTATCGACCGTAAGTGTGTTAGCGAGAGAATTGCAACGAATGTGCAAGCAAAAACACTCATAAGAATTTAGGAACTTATCTTAGAATACAGTGCGACAGCAACAGAACTGACTGGAGCAGTTGGATTTCATTTTGGTCTTTTTCCTATAATACTACGGTTCACACTGAGACAAAATACACCCCATTTGAATTAGTATTTGGGAAAAAATGTATTTTACCAAGTAATTTACCACAAAATTCATCTATTGATCCATTGTGCAATCCCGACTCTTATCCTTTGGAACTAAAATATAGACTTCAGAGAGCCCAAGTAGAAGCTAAACAAAATTTATTACAAAGTAAACAATTGCGAAAGTTTAATTTTGATAAAAATGTCAATACAGTAAAGTATAAGAGTGGAGATTTAGTTTTAATTAAAAATCAGGTAGGAGACAAGTTAGATAGAATTTATTTAGGACCATATAGAGTAATAAAAGAAATAGCACCTAATGTTAAGATTTTAAAAAACGGGAAGAAGTATGTTACTCATAAAACAACACAACACTAAATTGTTTGTAACATAAAACATTAAAGTTAGATTAATGTACTTGTATTTTACATGTAGTCAGGATAATTTAAGTTTTGATTAATGTAATTAATAATTTAATATGGATTTAATTTTAATTTTATAATATTACTGTACTTAATTGTTTAATTTAAGTTAAAAAAAAAACATTTAAACATTGTTTTTTTTTTAAAAAAAGGGGGAGGTGTAGCGTGCAGCTCGCCTAACCCTATATAACTGTAACTGCACACATATTAATTAGCATTATTACATTGATTGTAGAACCAAACAGTTCTCTTTATTTAATACCCACGTCACCCTATTACATCAGGCTGCGGAACTCGAGCAGATCCGTCGCTTAGCTGATGACGAGGAGAATGTGGAAATTGACTCGGATGAAGAATTGGTAGACTCCAATGTTGAGTAAGTAATATCTCATCTCTCTCCTATAAGTTCGTGACCCGCGTGCTATAGTGCCACAAGCTTATCTCACCCGGTGGCTTTAATTGGAAGTAACGAAATCACTATGAAAAGTGACAAGGCTTGTCATATGTTCACTGACCTCGCCGCCGTTACCGGGTCAGATAAGTTTGTGGCACTTTACGTGTTCACCCATCCCCGAGATTGTTTTTTAGAGCGCAGGGAGGGAGCTTCAACGTTTTTATATGGAATCTTCCCTTTTTTTTGTACCTAAATGTTGAGTTTTAGGCGTTTATGGTTTTTTATAAAGGGGGGAAAAATATCGTTATTTTTGTGATAGGACACACCGTTTTCGAGATATAAGCAAATGAAAAGAAAAAAAGATACAGTACTATTGTCTGGATTCTGTGTTCTTCCAGTAATGGGTTGAAGAGTAGATTGACTTTTATAATAAAGTAGAACAGTGTATAATAGATTAGTTATTTAATTCTTTAGAACGCTAAGTAACAGATAGATAATAAGTAGCTAAGTATTTGTATTTTGTTCTTCCGTTAACGGGTTGAAAATTAGTATGTCACCGAATGGTGGTTGGACACCAGCTTTTATAGGTGCGGGCAGCGCCATCTCGTCTGTCGTTCTGGAACTAGTGAGTCCTTGATGTTGCTGTCAACCGCTGTGCTGTTCGTATGCGTGTGCGCCGTTGCATCTCCCAGGCACCAGATGGCGATAATTGTCGTGAACATGCCGGCGGGCCTTGAGAGCTCCCTTGCTGCTCTCAAAGACTTTGGATGGGTTTTGTTGCTGCTGCGTCTTCATCATTTGTGGGGACTGGCAAAGGACAAATTTTTGAGAATGCCCTTTCGATGACCCCGTTTGCTGTCTGGATACTGGCAACTCTGGGTACGCCGTCCTTCCCTGGGAACACAGATACAATTCTTCCCAAACGCCATTTCAGCGGTGGGAGATTATCTTCTTTTATAAGCACCAAAGTGTCAGGTGCTAAAACTCCTTTGGACTCCTTCCATTTTGTGCGGGTTTGTAGCTCTCCGATATACTCCGCTGACCATCGCCTCCAGAAGTGTTGTCGCAGTTGTTCCATGCGCTTATAGCGGGATAATGCATGTAGTGGAGTACTGGTGACATCTTCGCTTGCATGTGAGGTCAGCGGTCGGCCAATCAGGAAGTGTGCAGGTGTGAGGGGGGTATAATCCGATGGATCTGGGGACAGACAGTACATAGGACGGGAATTCAGAACAACTTCTATTTGTGCCAGAACTGTACTGAACTCCTCGTAGGTTAAGTGACTATTGCCTAACACCCGTGTAATGTGATGCTTACAGGATTTCAACCCTGCTTCCCACAAACCGCCAAAATGAGGTGCATAAGGTGGTATAAATTTAAATTCTATACCATTAGATGAAGCATAATCAATAATAGGTTGAGACTCCTTAGATAAGAAAGTTGTAAGTTCCCTTTTAGCTCCTACAAAATTCCTACCATGGTCAGAAAATATACAATGTGGTTTTCCTCTACGGGAAATAAACCTCTTTAAAGCTAGAATGTAGTATTCTGATGTTAAATTAGTGACAAGTTCCAAGTGCAATGCTTTAGTGGAAAAGCAAACAAATAGGCATAGATAGCACTTCTCAAGTCTAGAGCCTCTGCCTTTCCGATTTAAAATATAAAGTGGTCCTGCATAATCAACACCGCTATTCATGAAAGGAAAATCAATGCTTATCCGTTCCTGTGGTAAATTTCCCATAATTGGTTGCACAGTTTCACCTTTCATGCGAATACACATTTTGCATTGTTGTGTAACCTTCCTAGCTAGGTTCCTACCACACAAGGGCCACCATGTCTCTCTTATGTGAGCTAACAGCTGTTGAGGCCCAGCATGTAATAACCTCAAATGCTCTTGTTTAAAAATAAGTTGAGTCACATAATGCTTACCACACAATAACATGGGATGTTTCTTGTTATAGGAAAAGTCAGGCGAATTAGACAATCGACCTCCCACTCGGATAATGCCTTTGTCATCTAAAAATAAAGTTAAACTTAACAAATTACTAGTTGATTTAATTGGCAATTTATTCAGTAAAGCGTTATGTTCGTCTGGAAATGATTCTAATTGAATTCTTTTCGTGATAAAATTCAATGAGTTAACTAACTCTTTCACTGACAAGGGACCTGTCAAACGATCAGGCTTATTTTTTAGTTTACTATTGTGAATGAACCTTAAAACAAATGCATAAGCACGTTGAAGTTTGCTAAATGAAGAAAATCTTGTAAAATCAACACAAGAACTACAAGTCATGACACTCGTTTGTTTTGATCTTAGTTCTGGCAAACTATCTGGTGAAATAAGTGGTGTGTCGAAGGCTTGGAGCTCTGTTACCTTGTCCCATAAAAAGGAGGGTCCATTCCACCACTTTTCACTGTGTATTAACTCATTCAAACTGGTACCTCGCGAAACTAAATCGGCTGGATTGTGTTTACCATCAACATGCAGCCATTTTGCATTTCTGCTGTATTCACTTATTTGCACTGCACGATTTTGTATAAAGGGCTTTAGTTGTTGAGGCGACATTTTTAACCAGCCCAGCACAATAGTTGAGTCCGTCCAGCAAACTATTTTGTCGAAGACAAGCTTGAGTGATTTTGTTATTCGTTCTAATAATATTGCGCCTACGAGCGCGCCACACAACTCTAAACGGGGTATGCTAACTGGTTTGACAGGAGCGACGCGGCTCTTTGAACAAATCAGTCTCACTGTGACGTCACCGGTCTCGCCAATGCTACGGCTGTATGCACACGCGCCGTATGCGGTTTCACTGGCATCAGTGAATATATGTAACTCTGTTCGAACAGGGTTAGTACACAGTATGTGACGAGGAACTCGAATATCATGTAATGCGGATAATGAAGTAATGAACTTTTCCCACATAACTTTAATGTCAAATGATACTTCGTCGTCCCAATCTAGTTTGCACAACCACAGTTTTTATTTTATTTTATTTTATTTTTGGCAACAAACAGTCATGTACTTACAAACAATATTATTTATGAAAGAATTGGTTCCTTACAAAAGACCTATAGTGCCGACAATGTGGTATAGTTCTAAAAATATGTACAATAAACTCTTAACAAGGATAGACGTGCAAGAAATATATATATTAATTTTTGTGTCAGAACTAATGTTCAATGCAACTTAATTTACAAAGTTAACTGAAGGTAGACAAAGTAAAAAAATAGAATGAGTTAAAATTATGTGACATATCTACTTTTAAGTTTCTGTTTGAGGCTATTAAGAGAAATGTTAAAAAGATCTATGTCTGTAAATTCTCTATTATAATTGTTAGTGGAACGGTATATAAATGAATTTCGAGTGTATGTTTTATGCAGTCGAGGAGGAACAAAAAGTGGTATTGTACGTGAGGGGCGTACGGGTAGCCGAGCGTGTGCTCTTACTGATATTTTACCAAGTAGTGATGGTGAATCAGTAAATGAGTTTAAAATCTTGAACAGTTGAATGATGTCAAACATATTACGTCTGTTACGTAGACTTATCAGTTTATGCCTGCGCATTGCGTCTTCATACGCAGCGTCGTAGGTATTATTGCGGTAGTTAAGTGATTTTAAAAACTTTTTTTGGATCCTTTCTATCCTATTTATATGTATATTAAAACATGGGCTCCATACAGTACTACAAAAGTCCAGAATAGAGCGCACAAATGAAAAATAAAGAATTTTGAAAGTGATAACTTTTTTAAATGGTTTACTAATTCGTAGTATAAAGCCAAGGCTGCGAAATGCGGAGCTAACTATGTGGTCTATATGATGGGTGAATGTTAATTTGGAGTCCATAATGATCCCCAGGTCTCTGATGGTAGAAACTCTTTTAAGAGTTAAGCCATTTATGGCGTAGTTAAAATTTAATGGGTGTGTTTTACGTGTATATGACATAATGAAACATTTATCTATGTTGAGAAAGAGTTGATTTATTGTACAGTAATTATGCAAATTAAGTAAATCACTTTGTAATTTAGAGCAATCTCTAACGGACTCCACCACTCTGAATATTTTAGTGTCATCAGCGTAAAGTAAGTGATTATTGTGGTCAAATATGGTTCCTATGTCGTTAATGTAGAGGGTAAAGAGCAAGGGTCCCAAATGGGAACCTTGGGGAACTCCGGAGGGGACAGGGAGGAATTGAGAAGAGTAACCTTTAACACAAACCGCCTGACTTCGATTTTTTATATAGGACTGGATCCATCGCAGTAAGTTGCCGTGCACACCGGCCCTCGCTAGTTTCTCAATAAGCATATCATGATTAATTTTGTCAAAGGCTTTCGAAAAGTCGGTGTACACGACATCTACCTGTAGATTCGTATCCATAGCGTTCACGAGAAATTCCGAGAAATTTAGCATGTTACTATCTACGCTACGATGTTTAAAGAAACCGTGCTGTTGCTGCGAAATATGATTACGAACAGCGAATGAAATTTGAGATGTTACCATTTTTTCTAATATTTTTCCTAGAACACACAATTTAGAGATCGGTCTGTATTCAGTCACAATGTCTTTTCTTTTGTTTTTGGGAATAGGGGTTATAATTGATTTTTTCCATTTACTAGGAAACACTCCAGTTTCAATAGACGTGCGAAATATGAAGGTTATTGGTCCTGCAAGTACCTCAGCACACTTAGATATGAAAACTGGATGAAGGTCATCGGATCCGGCACCTTTTTTAATATTAACCTTTTTTAATTCACACAGTACTTGTTCAAAAGTAACGTTGATTGTGCTTATGTCCACAGTAGAAGATGTGTTGTAGCTACAAGGGTAGGTTTGAGATGTGGACGAAACAAAAACTGAATTGAAGTACTCATTAAAAGCATCACAAATGTCCTCGCCAGTAGAGAGTACTTTACCGTTGTACATCATTCTTTCAGGGATGGTATTAGATGCATTTTTTGATTTGACGAATGACCAAAAAGAATTGGAATCTTTTTTTATATTATCTTCAGAATACTTAATAAAATTTTGATAACAATCTTTAGACATTTTTTAAAATCTACTTCGTAATAATGAGAACGTGCGATAGTCTTGAAGGTTACCATATGTTTTCCATTTGTGATGTAACTTGCATTTTTCGTTGGATAACTTAATAAGAGGTTTAGTGTACCAAGGTGGGTATTTATGTGTAGAATTTAAATTGCAGGTTGGCACAAATTCGTCCAAAATATTTTGGAGGACACTATAGAAGTAATCAATCATGGAATCTACATGGGTCATACTAGAAAAAATAGTCTCCCAATCTATTGACGCAAGGGCAGTTTTAATTGAGTCATAGTTTGCTTTATAATATTGTCTTTTCCTTACAGACGGGAGCTTGAGTGCAGGACAGAGGTTTAATTTTAAGTCAATTTCTAACGGGCTGTGATGCAAATCTTGTGGTACAAATGGATGTTTACACTGTGAGATAAGGCACAATTCGTTACAAAAAATTAAATCTAATATTCTATTATTATGGTTAAACTGATTATTGTATTGTGATAAGGAAGAGAAATCCATGAAATCGGCAGTCAGGCTAGCCAGCTTGTCATTATTAGTATATATATCCATAGAATTTGAGTCATAATTGCAAGACCAACAAGCGTGTGATACATTAAAGTCTCCCAGTATAAGAAATTTATCATTATAGTTACGTAAAACAAATTCACTCACTCTGTCGTAAAAGGATGCTAGTAATGATTCATGATTAGTACCGTGCGATATATACGTAGCTATAATATGTAAGTAATTAGGTGAACCGATATTGTTTTGGCCCGCCGACGATTGCGTGCGCAGCGGCAGGGAGACCCATACCTCGTCCGACAGCGGTGACGTATGCATGTCACTGCGCTGCCAGGGACAGAGCTCGCGACGCACGGCAATCATAACACCTCCACCGCGATCGCCGCCGGTCGCTTGGTAATTACGATCACAACGGTATAATTCGTATCGGCTATCAACGTATTCGCTACTGTTAAAGTTATCATCAAGCCAGGTCTCTGTGATACATATGACGTCAAAATTGTTCCGCAGAACTTCGGAAAGAAATATATGTGATTTAGTGCGTAATCCCCTCACGTTTTGATAGTAAATGGACAAGTTATTGTTATCGAACATTGATAATAATTAGGACCGCTATGAGTAAACAAGTTCCACTAACATTACATTTAAGGGTTTTAATTGTTAATAATGAACGGTATTGAGCCTCATTAATGAATGCACATTCCTTCTTAATATCAAAACAACAAAGTATTTGACAGTAAAGTACTACAAGTAATATCGTAGTAGGTAATAAAATAAGTATGCAGATATAATTAATATGAGTGGATAGTCATTTTATTTTAGCTAAATCCGTATCACTGGACACACACATGGTTTTGGACGTATCATTTTTTTTCAGTAAGATTTTACAATCTGACAACCATACGTACTTATAGTCACTTTCTTTTGCAAGAAGACGGGCCTGCTTATATAGTTGTTTATTCTGCGGAGTTAAGTGATCGTTAATGAAAATAGGTTTCGCCGCACCATCCAATCCAGCATCAGCTGTTGTCATACCTCGTCGCGCGCGGACAGCAGCCAACATATCACTTTTGCGTTTCCTTTGAGTGAACTTGACGATGATATTCGGGATGGGTGTAACATTTGAAGCCGACTCACCGATATGTACACTAGAATTATTTGCTTTAAAGCGTCGAACACGGTGGACATAATCGATGTCAGTCATTGTAATGGGAAAATTAATCTTTTTGGCTATGTTATGTACGATGTTGATTAAATTTTCACCCTTTGTGACAGGAATTCCAGCTATTTCAAGGTTATTGATTCTTCCCTGCTGTTCTTTAACACGCAGCTGATCTGATAAGTTTGCAACGGTCGCCTGAAGCGCTACGAGTTCATGTGATTGTGTCTGTATTTTGCTATTGTTGATAGTATTTTTTGACTGCAAATCGCTCACATCCTTTTTAATGCATGTTTGTTCTTCGGATAACATAAGAATTTTGCTATTTACCGTTTCCAAATCGTGTCTAAACCCATTTACATCCTGACGCAATGATTCCAAAGTGGTAATGATGTTTTGATTTTGAACTTCAAGAGTGGATGTAATCGTCTGCATAATTTTATTTTGAAATTCAAGTAATACTTCTGAGTGATCACAGTTACATTCGGTATGTTTCCTCTTTCTAAACGTGATACTAGTGGGTTCATCACGCAGTTTGGAAAGGTCTGGATGTGATCCCGCGCTTACCATGGGAGGAGATTTTTGGCCGCTCATTATGCCGCTGCAGACAATATCCAAGAAGTAGGTAGATCTTGAGAAAAGTTGGTGGTATCAGTGAATAAGTGACTGCGCTGACGCCAAGTAGCGAGCAGGACGAAACGATGGATGTACCGTTCCCACGTATTACGAATGCTTACATTCACCGCACGAGTCGACGCGAGCGTTTCCGACGTTTGTGGTGACGGAGATAAACAATTAGACCTCTCACTTGTTTAATGAATGTTTTGACAGTGAATTAACAACCGTATAGCACATGAACAGAGTTCCGAATGCGAAAACAACTTTTTGAATAAAAAATATAAAATCGAACACACGTCTGTCCGGACAAGAGCTTTGAGCAGACTGAGTTCTGTAGTAGTATCTTTGCTTTAATGATAACAGGGCTAAGTAAACCTAAAGGATCGTATACTTGCGACACGACTGACAAGATTAAGCGTTTAGTTATTGGAGTTGAAATTTCTTTTATTTTTGAAGTGAAATGGAATTCATCATCATTGTTCAACCAACCTAAGCCCAGAGTTTTATTAGAACAATTCTCATTTAGTGTGAAATGTTTCGATTGACTGTCATCATTTTTAATGATTTCTTTTGCAATTTCATTTGAATTAAATACCCATTTTCGTAACGGTAAACAACCTGACACATACATACTTCAATAACACCTTTACAAATGCGTATTAATTCCGTCTTATCATCATTCCCGAAAATACAGTCGTCAACGTACATGTCATTTAAGAGTGTATGAGAAATATCCGCATCAGTGCATTCATGCCCTAACTGTCTAACGCATCGCATGCTGAGATAGGGTGCAGATGCAGTTCCATATGTCACGGTGTTGAGTTCAAATACAGAAATTGGTTCAGAAGGGAACTCACGCCATATTATCATCATGTCTTTGATCATCATGTATTAACACCTGCCTGAACATCTTTTCTATGTCACCACACGCAACGTAGTTATATTGACGGAAGCGTAAAAGAATCGCAAACAAATCATTTTGTAAAGGTGGGCCCGTCATTTGGAGATCGTTAAGCGATTTTCCCGATGACGTTGGTTGACTAGCATTAAACACTACACGCAGCTTCGTTGTGACACTATCTTCACGAAATACACCATGGTGAGGTAGAAAATAATTAATTGGTGGGCAATGCTCAACGCGAGTCATGTGTCCTAGCCTTAGATATTCCTTCATGAAATCATTATACATTTGTTTGTATTGGCTATTGCGTTCAAGTTTTCTTTCTAGTGACAGAAACCGACCTTTAGCGGTTTCATAACTATCACCGAGCTTATTTATTGAATCTTTGAGCGGTATGCGCACAGAGAACCGACCATCGGCTAAACGTTTAGTTGTATCAATAAATAATTTCTCACAAGCTTGTTCTTCTTGTGAATAAAAGTTAATATTTTGGCATGACACTTCCTCTATCTCCCAGAACTTTCTTAACTGTTCCCCAATTTCTAAAGTTTGAGTAAAGTTACATTGAACAGGAATAATGCGCCTAGGTTCAAAGTGAATGGGGCCAGCGACTATCCATCCTAGCCTGGTATTTTGGAGATGAGGTCCGTTATTTAAGCGAATTCTGCCTTCGATTAATAAATCCCAAAAATGGTCAACACCTAACAATACATCTATTTTGGACGGAATGCAGTAAGTAGGGTCTGCTAGACTTAATCCGTTAGGTATATTTAATAAGTTAGAATTAATTTTAAAAGTAGGTATCATATTGGTTATAGCGGGTAGGACTAAACATTTAATATTTCTAAGATAATTATTGTCGTTTAAAGATCTGAGTTTAATTTCACATAACTGAGCAGAGTGTGAGACTGACTGTCCCACTCCTACGATCTGATAAGCGGACTGTATCGACTTCAAATTTAGTTTGTTGCGTAATGACTCAGAAATGATACTATGCTGACTGCCACTGTCAAGTAAAGCGCGTGCCTTATGATACCTGCCATCGTTGCCCGCGACTTCAATAATTACAGTTGACAATAGAGCGGCATCTAATAACTCAGTCTTTACTATAGGATACTCGTTATTACGTTCTGAACATAAATAAGTTTGCGTATGTAGAACTGCAGATGAGTCAGAAGGCTCAGATATTAATGCGCTGTCCTTCCTACCCTCATCGTGCAATAAATTGTTATGCTTAAGATTACATTGCTTACACGGGCCAAAATAACAATCATTCGGGCTGTGTCCCTTACGTAAACAATTTGCACACAAACTATTCTTGTTCACAATATCTAGCCTATCTTTCACCGATAACTTCAAGAACTGGGTGCACGCATATAACGAATGATTACCTTTACACACAACACACTCACGGGTGCGTTTATTCTTATTATTATTCTGAGTGGAATTATGAGTTGATGCAAAACTATGAGTTTTTTGCGACTTATTATCAGAAACTGACTTATTCCCTGAAGGGTGATGAGAATGATTAGCCTGCACCATCTCCAACATATTAGCTTTTTCCGTTAAAAAATCCAGTAAATGAGACAACTTTGATGATTTCTCAGTACCTACTACGCTTTTATGTTGTTCCCATTCTTTTTCCGTAGTTAAATCTAATTTAGAAACAATTGTAAAAATAATGAGGGTATCCCACCACTCTGTGGGTTCCCCGAGCGACTTCAACGCACGTAAATTCTTAAGCACTAAATCGATTAATTTTCTAATAAGATGAGGCGATTCTTTTGACATCGATTGTGAAGAAAATAACGCCTTCACATGATTATGCACTAATAAGTTACTGTTGTTAAATCTATGGTTAAGCAAATCCCATGCTATTATGTAGTTTTCAGATGAAAACTCTAATGATTTTATCACCTGACTGGCATTTCCTGTTAAAGCAGCTCTTAAATAATGAAACTTTTGAATATCATCAAGTTGTGTTGATTTATGGATCAAAGAAAGGTAGGTGTCTCTAAACTCAAGCCACGCATTGTATGACCCATCAAATGAAGGTAAAGTTATAGTGGGCAATTTAACTAACGGGTTTGAGTTGCACTTAGATTTATCACTAATAGCAGAACTAGGATTACTAACGCTTTGCAATAAACAGTCAACTTCTGTTAAGACCGAATAGTAGGAATTTTCAAAGGATTCACGAATATCTATTTGCTGAGATAATTCTTTTTCTGAAACTAATTCCTCTATAGAACTCTGAATAAAATTAAAATCTTGCATCAATGACTTAGCACTATCAGATCTTAACTTTAATTCCGTTAATTTTCTATCGTTCAACGGTTCACTGATCAGGGAAGTTACATATTTCGTAAAAAGCGTCAATCTACCTTTTATTGTACCCCTTTTTTTATTTAAATCTTGAATCTTATCGTTAGCACTTTGTAACACTGGTAAAGGAGATTCACTACGTACTGAACCTTTATCTAAATCTTCAGAACCTAGACTCATTTTGACAATTTATGAAAAACAAAGGGTACTCACGTTTTCCTGCAAACACCTTGGTGTAATTACGCGAACCAAAGGTGAATTACCTGTAATTAGTCACAGTTTTACCACAAATAAAAGGGGGAGAAGGAAAGGAACGATACGGATGGCCAACCCTCTGCTGATTCTTCTTTTATTCTTCTTCTATGCGGCGACGAAGGTCCACATGTCTGGATTCTGTGTTCTTCCAGTAATGGGTTGAAGAGTAGATTGACTTTTATAATAAAGTAGAACAGTGTATAATAGATTAGTTATTTGATTCTTTAGAACGCTAAGTAACAGATAGATAATAAGTAGCTAAGTATTTGTATTTTGTTCTTCCGTTAACGGGTTGAAAATTAGTATGTCACTGAATGCATCGTTTGGAAGTCGCGACACCCCTCAAGGGGTGTGTGACTGGCGGTGCCGGGGCGTAGCCCCCTGACCGCGGTGGCTATACGTTGGCCCGTCACTACGGGCCCCTCTTTTTGGTGGCCTATCACGGCCTATGGCTGATGAGGCGCGACATGTCGCGCCCCTGTGTATGGTTGCTATATTTGTGTCTGTAGGCACGCCACGACGCTGCTAGTCAGCGCCGCTTTCTTCACCGTACCCCGGCGGTCAACCCCTACCAGGTGGAACCCCCATCTAAATGGGTGAAGCCCAGCAGGAGGCGACCAGCGACAGAGGTACGGACTCGACGTTCCTACAGAGGGGTGAGTGGCCCCCGCCCATCACACTTTCAGAGCGAGCCGAGCCTGCGTGGGTTAGGGGGACCGTGTACTGGGTGTGTGGGTGGCATTGTGCTGTGTGGCGCCACCCGGTGTCTATGCGAGGAACGCGCACGCCCGCGCTGCGTCCTCGCATGTGTGTTTAGAGCCTGTGTAGAGGTGAATGTCTGATGTTTGCTACGTGACACGCCTAAATTATCCTAGCACGCGCCACGCAACAGGTGTATGTAATGTGTGGAGTCTATTGTCACAAGTGAGCCGCGTGTAAGCTGAGAGCGGCTCACCCGGAAGTCCAGTCCGGTGATGGGGTCAGTCGTCCGCGACGAGGTCGCGGGGCAGGGGTCTCCTCGCGTCAGGGGGCCGCGTATGCCAGGGCGCAATCTGTTGGATGTGAGGCCAATCAGATGCGTCGGCACGCGCGAACATGCCCTTCGCGAGGCGCCGCACAAAAACGTCCAGGCCCTCAATCCTGAGGTCCCGCTGGATGACATCGTTCCTCACGTAGCGAGGGGCGGCAACAATGGTCCGCTCACCGAATGATGGTTGGACACCAGCTTTTATAGGTGCGGGCAGCGCCATCTCGTCTGTCGTTCTGGAACTAGTGAGTCCTTGATGTTGCTGTCAACCGCTGTGCTGTTCGTATGCGTGTGCGCCGTTGCATCTCCCAGGCACCAGATGGCGATAATTGTCGTGAACAACTATTTTTACACCCGAAGTCAAGGTGTATGTGTGAATTTTAGTTCATTTTTATTCCACACCTTAAAGATCGCGATATTTGATGTCCTAAATATCGTCACTATGAAAAGTGACGACAAGGCTTGTCATATGTTCACTGACCTCGCCGCCGTTACAGGGTCAGATAAGTTTGTGGCACTTTACGTGTTTACCATTCCCCGAGATTGTTTTTCAGAGCGCAGGGAGGGAGCTTCAACGTTTTTATATGGAATCTTCCCTTTTTTTTTTGTACCTACATGTTGAGTTTTAGGCGTTTATGGGCTTTATAAAGGGGGGGGGGGGAAATTTCGTTATTTTTGTGATAGGACACACCGTTTTCGAGATATAAGCAAATGAAAAGAAAAAAAGATACAGTACTATTTTTACACCCGAAGTCAACGTGTTTGTGTGAATTTTAGTTCATTTGTATTCCACACATTAAAGATCGCGATATTTGATGTCCTAAATATCGTCTACTAGGTTTTTTTAAGTCCCGAAATGAAGGTACTAACCTGCACAAGTCCTAATTAGAATGTATTTTTTCAGCGACTTCGAAGAGAGCGACGATAGTAGCGACGATAGCGACATAGAATCTGGTGTAGAAAACACGGCGCAAGAACCGGAGGACGGAGACTGGACCATGCATCGACGCGGACCTCGTCCTACAGTTTTCACCTCCCGGGAGGAGGTACAGGTTGGTGATAATGTTGACACACCAGTACATTTTTTTAAATTATTGTTTTCTCCACAATTTTTGGAATTTTACTTACTACAAGAAATAGTTACTTCCACAAACGAGTGTGCGAGGCAAATATTGTCGGAATGCACCGCACCCCACGCAAGAATCCGCAGGTGGAGACCGTTGACAATAGAAAAATTATTAACGTTTTTGGGAATTTTATTCCATATGGGACATATTAAAATTAACAGATACTAAGAGTACTGGAGGCAACATTATTTATTTAATTTATTTCCACACCAATTTATGTCGAGAAATGTATTTTTGTTAATATTTAGATGTTTACGGTTTGGCCAGCATAATTTGGACAGCTTGATTGACTATTTTAATAATAGAATGGCGGAATTATATAATCCCGGCGAAGAATTGTCGATAGACGAATCTGTCATTTCAAGCCGTGGACGTAGCGGAATCCGCCAATATATTAAAGGCAAGCGCCACAAATTCGGCATCAAGCTGTACATGCTGGCCACACCGAGTGGCCTTTCCCTCAAAATTCACGTATACAAAGGAAAACGTGACCAAGATGTAGGAGGGAAAGGCCACACAGATAAGGTGGTGGCAAAACTTTTAGAAAGCTATCTAGGTACAGGGCGCCATGTGTATATGGACAATTTTTATAATAGTGTCGGACTCTCAGAGTTCCTGTTGCGTAATGGCACGAATGTTACTGGAACTCTGACAGCCAAACTCAAAGGAAACCCAGCAGTGATTAAAAACAAATTGTCAAAAGGTGGTAGCATCTTCAGGTACAACCGCAGCGGTATTTGTGTTTGCAAGTGGCGTGACCAACGTGATGTCTTAACTATCAGCACCACTCACTCTCCAGAATTAAAGCCTGTGACCAACAGAAGAGGTCAACTTATTTTAATACCAGAAATGGTCACAAAATATAATCAATATATGAGTGGTGTTGATAGGCAAGACCAAATGTTGGCTTACTATACTTGCGAACACAAATCCATGCGTTGGTACAAGAAAGTAGGCATTCACATCTTCCAAATGATGATGCTGAATGCCTACTACTTGTACCAAATTAGATTCAATAAAAAAATTGAATATTATAACTTCAGAGAGGAGGTTATTACGAATTTGTTACCACCTCCTCCAAATGACAGCAGACAGACCCACGCGACAAGTGGACAGGCAAGTGAAACAATAATTCATTTGCCTGTCCATTTGCCCAGAGACAGCAACATAAACACCAAAAGAAGAAGTTGTAAACACTGCTGGGACACCACTAAAAAAGGGTGAACTCCTTGTGTTATGGTCCCATGTGCCACAACCAACCAGGCCTCTGCCTAGAACGCTTTCGAGCATACCATAAATATTAGATTAAGTACTATGCGTGCCAATTAGGAATATTACTGTCAAGACGCCATTTTGTTCAGCAATACTCGCGAACTTCATTACCAATGCGTACTAATTTGACAGCTATCGTGTGAAGTCATAATCTTATTTGGCACGCTTATTATATAAATTTTGTAATTTTTAGGTGAATACGCAAAAGTAACCCATTTCGCGGGTTACCCTTGCGCATTCACTCACCGTGATGTTATTAGTAAGTAAGTAGTAGTAAGTACGTACGTTTATTGTTTCTAAAAATATAAAAACTGCGTGTTATACCTATTTTGCAGTTTTATTTCTAAAACAAATGACAATTTTTATATACACATCAAGTAAACTAAAATAAAATAGAAAAAAATATAAATAATTCCATAGTTCAAGGCCAGCTAAGTATCCAGCTAGTTCATTAGAAGTTTCATAAATGTCGCCGCTCTTTAGTATGTTTCTTGGAAATTTGGCGGTATCAATTAGTACATCTGCTGCGCTACTTAGGTACATTTAAAGTAATTAAGTCATTGTTATAAGACTTACTCAAAAGTACACACTTTTCACATCACACCTAGCTTATTTTTGACAGCCCTAGTAGCACGTTTTGATTTGCACCCGGTAGGCGGGTGCTGGGCATGGTCACATGCCACCTATAGCTACTTATATATACGATGCGGGAGGCGAGTTGTGGGACTTGTGGGCACGCGAATGAATTATCGTTGTACGGGAGCCGGGTGCTGGGCACTGAAAGTGTCAAGCACGACTAAATCCCACGCTAAATATGCATCCGCCATTTATAATACTAAAATTATTTTTATCCTCTAAACTAAATATTGTATGGGAGCTATAAAATAAAACATTTAAGTCTAAACTATAAACATCAATAAAAAAAATCTCTATCAAGTATCAAACAAGCAATCATAATAACCTAACTACCGTCCGACGACCGACCGAATCACTTCATATCATCTGTCACTGTCACTATAAAAAATGGTTGCAAGTCGCAACGCGCGTAATTCAAATTATCTTGCGTTTCTTGCAATTTGCAGGTCCGTGGCAGGTTGTATCTTGATCAAAATAAGATAAGCGACAGTAAAAAATATGTATTTACATAATTTTTAACCGTAATAATCATCCTGCGGTGAAGCCCAAAAGGAGGGTTATGTGTTTAACCTATATACAAGGTGTCCCAGGAAACCTGTACCAGCGAAGGTCTGTGGTTAGGGGACACTAATACCCATCGATTGGACCCCTATGTATGTTCCGCGATATGTTGTAGTTTTCGAGATATTGTTTTTTTTTTGTTTTATTTCCGGTTTTTTTTAATTGTGGGCTGTTTTATTCATAACTTTTTCTGATTACTGTTTCTTTGAGATTTTTTTCATCAGTATTATGGCTAAAATGTGTATTCACATATACTAAAACACAAAACACACAAATCCAACTTATAGTAGCTCAGAAATTGATCACAAGGTTAAAATTTGTGTTGGAGAGAAATTTACACTTGATTTCAACTTGAAAAAAAAAATACACCTAATTTAATGTCTTGTAAATAATTTTAAAAACTATAAGTCCCTTAGCTCTCAAAATCACTACATATTATAAAACAAAGTCGCTCCGCTGTCTGTCTGTCCCTATGTATGCTTAGATCTTTAAAACCACGCAACGGATTTTGATGCCGTTTTTTTTAATAGATAGAGTGATTCAACAGGAAGGTTTATATGTGTAATACATGCATAATATAGTAGAGAAACACTGATAATTTTAGAGGATTCTAACGTGATGTCGTAAATAAACACATTTTTTTGCGCTTACATTGCAAACGCTGGCTGAACACTACGGGATAGATCAAAATAATGTACTACAGTATTGTACACCTTAAAAAGGTCTGCAAAAAAGTCCGCGATGGTATATGTCTATCTCTCAGTGATAACCCACAATAACCATTTTTTATTCTTTACTTTTTACGCGAAATAATGGCTTATTTACGAAGCGATTTTAAACAATACAGCATTAATTCTTATCCAATTAAGTACCTTAAATACATTGTGCATTTACTATAGATCAATATGGCCCTTTACAGCATGTAATTTAAATGAATATTTTCGAAGATATTACAGATTTAAAAACTTTTTACAAAAAAAAAAACAACCGACTTCCAAAAAAACACTACAAAGTGAAAAATAACTTTAATTTCGGAAGTCGGTGTCTTTGGTTTTTTATTTACTTTCGTTTTTTTGCCACCGACTTCCGAAATTAAAGTTATTTTTCACTTTGTAGTGTTTTTTTGGGAGTCGGTTGTTTTTTTTTTGTAAAAAAAAAAAAAAATTCACTTTTTTAGTGGTGCCTACCCCACACAAATCTGAATACCACTCTGCAAAATAAATTAGAGCATCATCCACATAGACTAAATGGGAAAAAGACGTTTAAATTATTGAAGCTAACTCAAAAGCCACTCATCAGAACTTGAAGATATTTTTATGCGACCATCTCAGGAGTATACTTTATACCATTTCAAATAAAGACTTTGCAAAAAACAAATACGTCGCGTTAAGTCGTGTCAGAAGTTTGGTAGGCGTAGTTTTAGTTGACAGAGATAACGAGGCTACGAAATCTGCCTTCTGACAATCAATTTGAATCATTTATAGCCAGAGTACACATCATGACGATTCCAATAAGCCCAAACACGGCTAGGATACATTGTTTTATTACTGAGTTCCGATGCCTACCTTCCGGCTTCTTCATCAGATCGGTTCGATGGTACCATTTTCATCAGAACCATTTATTTAAAGCTTCGCGTAATAGTTAACTATGAAGTCGCTTAACTATTAATCGAGATATCTTATCGCCACCCGTGAAACAGTTATCATCGTTGAGGAGTTCCCGTGGCTTTCTGTGGTCTTCTTCATCAGTTCCACTTCACCAAATGATACTTTCTGAATGCTAACGCTTGATTTGTTGATGAAAATACCAAAATAGGTATATGTGTGCCTATAATATTTGAGGAGTTCCCTCGATTCCTCATGGATCCCATCATCAGAACTGAATTTTGATAAAAATGGGACCAATCTGGAAGTATACCCTTTGAAATAAAAAAAGAATTTCCCGAATCGGTTCATAAATGACGGAGTGCTGAGGTAACAAACATACAAAAAGAAAAAATATCAACCAGAACCTCCTCCTTTTTTTGAAGTCGGTTAATAACAATTATCCATACTGATATTATAAATTCGAAAGTAACTCTGTCTGTCTGTACCACCTGTCTGTGTCTACCTTTTCACGCCTAAACCACCGAATTGATAAAATTTGGCAAGGCTATAAGGTGGTATCCAATGGAAGGACGTAAATGCTACTTTTTGTCTCAAAAAATAACCCTACAGGGGGTGAAAGTTTGTGTGGGAAACCCAGCATTTCTTAAGTTAGGGATATGGATAAGAAATATGTGGTCCAGCGTTTTTGGAAAATCATCCCCTAAGTGTGTAAAATAGGGTCTATTTTAAAATCTACAAAACTGCACGGATATCGATACAATTTGGCAAGGCTACAGATGGCATCCTGGGGAAGGACACAGCCTATTTTTTATCTTAAACAATTATCCTACAGGGGGTGATATGGGGGATGAAAGTTTGTAAGGGAAACCCAGCATTTCTTAAGTTAGGGCTATGAAAATTCAAATTTATGCTTTTGGTACGAAATAAAAAAAAAAATATGTGGTCCAGAATTTTTGAAAAATCATCGCCTAAGGTCGTAAAATAGGGGATGATTTTAAAATTCACAAAACTGCACGAATATCGATAAAATTTGGCAAGACTAAGATGGCATCCTGGGGAATGACATAGCCTACTTTTTGTCTTAAAAAGTAATCCTACGGGGGGTGAAAGTTTTATGAGAATCACAGCATTTCTTAAGTTAGGGATATGAAAATTCGGCGGCGGCGATCTCTCGCGTCCGAGCCTGGTCCAGGCCATGGTGCGGAGCGAGAGTGCATGGGAGGCCGTCACCTCCTTCTGCGAAGCAGTGATGCTCGCGAAGGAGGAGGCGGAACGCGTGAGGGAGACGCAGCCTCACGCCCTCAGTCGCCGCAGGAGACGCCCTGGGCGGCGGGAATCGCGGGGCGATTTCCGGCCACCGTAGGCGCGGGCCTGCGGACGGTGAGCAGCGGGTAGCTCGCCGTCCGGTAAGGACCAGGCCCGAGTCGACGGCGCGTCGTGTTCCACGCGCGCCTCAAAGAGATGTCAGCAAGTGACGGGGCCCAATAGGGCCGACGCCGCTGGGGTCGCGGGTTGTCTGAAAGGGTTACCGCGGCCCTGGCATAGGCAACTGAAGGAACACGGGTGGGTTTTAGTCAGTAAAAGTCTGACACGCCCTCCCGCTCCACCCAGAGCGGGAGAAGTTATTTGATGATTTCCCACCCTCAAAAAAAAAAAAAAAAAAAGGGATATGAAAATTCAAATTTATGGGTTTGATTTATGAAAAATTACCTGTTTTTAAGAGATTGGGTAATTCGTATCTTGAAGTAACATTTAGTCTTAATATTTTTTTAATTTCCACGAGATAGGGAATAAAGATGATTTATATTTTCGCTTTAAAGTTGCTTTCAAAGGCATGCATGTTGGTAATTTTCCGTTTACTATTGTTTGGTTTTAAGATTTATTATCCTCCAGCAATCAGATATGAATCTGCGCGCCGCTCCTCGAGTACTATATAAGCAGTGCGAACAGATAATTATTGTCTAGCCGACGTTCGCACGGGCGTAAAAATATCGCGGCGATTTTTTTATCGCACTGCATTTTCAACGCTCTGCTTAGCGCTGAGAGTTAAAAATCCAACAGTGTTTTCTGTTGTTGTTAGGTTGGATCGGGTCAAAACCGAGAGTTGAAAATCCAGTGCGCGATAAAATCCCACCGCGATATTTTTACGTCCGTGTGAACGTCGGCCTTAGTATACTCTTAATCCCGGTAGTACGTTCCCGTGGGATATTTTCCGACATCCACGCGGGCGAAGGCGCGGGCAAAAGCTAGTAATACAAAAAAATTGATACTTTGTGTTGTTGGTAGAGGTTGATTTGATCTTTGATCTAAATACGTACGTGGAATAGTGGTAAGGCGACAGGTGTTTGGACAGCAGCAATAACAAACAAATGACTAGACGTTGTAGTTGTTTATTACTCAAAATAGACAGGACTACAGCACCATCGTTATGGGTTAGATAGGAATTATAAATCACATAATTACTTATTAAAATAACAAAGAAAGAATTGTAAGTCAGTCCGCCATTGACCATTGCGAGAAAAGGAAGAGGAAGGTTCCAACCGAGTAACCACAGACAATAAATTACAATTATCTATGACATAGAATAAAGGCATTATACACACAATATTTCCTATACTTCCCCTTGAATTTAAGATATCTCAGTCAATAGTTATAATTAACATAGAGCAATATATAGTCACAGGAACTTAAAACATTAGTGCTTATTTTACATTAAGTCAGTTGTCAGATATAAAACATCACAGTTTATCCCTAACCATCATACTCCTAACAAAGTCACAATGTTTCTGCTTACACAGGGGCTTAGTCATTACGGATGCTATCATTCTGTCTGTAGGTTTATACATAACATTTATCAAACCATTTTTAACTAGGTCCTTAACAAAATGATATCGGATATCTATGTGTTTGGTACGCTTATGACATAACTCTCTAGATTCCAACAATTTTTGAGCACTTTGGTTATCATTATAAACAATACAGTAATTCAAATTGGTAGATGTCAATTCTAAAATTAAATTCTTAATAAAACAAATATCTTTACAAACATCACCTATAGCCACATATTCTGCTTCCGTACTGGATAATGCGACACATCGCTGCTTGCGTGATTCCCAGTTGATTGTACAGTTACCTAGCTTGATTACATAACCAGTATAAGACCTACGATTGTTGACATCATTCGCCCAATCGGCATCAGTATATGCGCTTAATTTCCAATTAACGCTCTTTGTAAAAAACAAACAGTAATTAATCGTACCAGCTAAATACCTAAGTACTCTTTTGGCCGCGAGCCAATGACTTTTCTCAAAACAAGTGCTGAACTGGCTTAAATAACTGCAAGCATATGCAATATCTGGCCTAGTGCATACACATAAATACATCAGACACCCTAAAAGTTGTCTATATTTATATACACTATTATCTAAATGCGCACTTACATTTTCAGATTTAAGTAATTTGATGGTAAAGGTGTGGCTACAGGTTTACAATTTTCCATTCCGAATTTTACAAGTAAACTCTTAATATATTCAGACTGATCTAAATATAAAGTGCCCTTTGACTTATCTCTAGTGACTCTTATACCTAAACAATTTTTCAGTGGGCCTAAGTTTTTAACATTAAATTGTTGTTCTAGTATCTTCTGTAAATGAATTTTAACATTGCTATTTTGACTATAAAATACATAAAAATCATCCACATACAATGCTATCATAACAAAATCATTGCCCACTTTCTTAGTATAAACACATGGTTCACATTTACATTGCTTGAAGTCATGTGAAACAAGAAGGTCATGAACCTTTTCATTCCACATTTTGCTAGATTGTTTAAGTCCATAAATGGCTTTTCTTAATAAACAAACTTTACCATGAACTTTATCTGAAAATCCCATAGGTGGCTCCATGTAAATTACCTCATTGAGATCACCATTTAAGAAAGCTGTAGTTACATCAATATGATCAATATCTAGATTTAATTGATTGCTAAGACTAAATAAGATTCTCATTGTGGAATGGCGTACCACTGGTGAGAAAGTGTCATTATAATCGATTCGTTGTTTTTGTGTGAAACCCCTGGCAACAAGTCGCGCTTTAAAACAGTTAAAGTTACCATCAGTGTCATGCTTAACTTTATACACCCATTTACTTTTTACTATATTTTTGTTAACCGGTTTATCAACCAGCTCCCAAACGTTATTAGCGACTAATGAGTCATACTCATGCTGCATGGCAGCTTGCCAGTCTTCAGACTGTGGAGAATCTAAAGCCTCTTTGTAAGATTGTGGCTCATCTAATAAACCCTCATGCAATGACATAAAACATTCATAATCCCCATACCTTTTTGGAGGAACGTTACGCGTAGAGCGTACATTACGACCTGCAGTGACAGTATTGTGCTCCAAAGCTTCCCCTGCAGCTGATGTCACGCCAGAAGTCAGATGCTCAGTGATTGAACATCCTTCAGCAGACTCTTCAGCGGAGGTGCCAGAGCCATCTGCCTCCCATTCACTCCCTGTGCAGTAGTCTCCTTCAGACTCTCAGTTTTTTTCTTCATGACATAGCCGAAGGTCTTTCTAGTGTAGTCATCAGTAAATGTCACTAGATAACTCGCCCCTCCCCAGCTAGGCTTTTGCATGGGCCCGCAGACGTCAGTATGAATCAGTTGCAGTGATTTAGAAGCACGCGTCGCCTCTTTAGGATAAGATACGGCCGACATCTTGCCCTTAATACATGGGACACAGTTCTTCAAATCTTCATTTCCATGCTGAAACAGAACATTCATACCGCATGCAACCTTTTGTAAATTTTTCATACCTTGAAGGCTCAGATGCCCTAGACGTCTATGCCAAAGCTCCACTGCTAAGTCTGCTGCAACTGTAGTGTAGTGTATAGACATTTATACATTTATACTCTGTCGTCTTGAGCAGCGCACGCGCGGTGTCAAGCGGGGTGTGGAGAGGACTGGCCTCCCAACCGCCGCTGGGAGAAGACGTGTTCGTGCTGGCTTCGAGCCGATATCCGTGTATTTAGTGTTACTTGTTCTTTCCTTATATCAACCCTACATAGCATAGCATTACATTGGTTTCTATGAGTGTACATCAGGGGAGCGACATCATACCTACAAAGCATAGCATTATATTGGTTTCTATGAGTGTACATCAGGGGAGCGACATCATACCTACAAAGCATAGCATTAAATTGGTTTCTATGAGTGTACATCAGGGTAGCGACATCATACCTACATAGCATAGCATTAAATTGGTTTCTATGAGTGTATATCAGGGGAGCGACATCATACCTACATAGCATAGCATTAAATTGGTTTCTATGAGTGTACATCAGGGGAGCGACATCATACCTACATAGCATAGCATTAAATTGGTTTCTATTAGTGTACATCAGGGGAGTGAAATCATACCTACATAGCATAGCATTAAATTGAGAAGTGCATTAAATTGTGGAAATTTAACGGTAAAGCATTAAATTGCGGACATACCTACATATCATTAAATTGCGGACATACCTACATAGCATTAAATTGCGGAGAGTTACTGGCATAGCATTAAATTGCGGACATAACTACATAGCATTAAATTGCGGACATAACTACATAGCATTAAATTGCGGACATAACTACATAGCATTAAATTGCGGAGAGTTACTGGCATAGCATTAAATTGCGGACATAACTACATAGCATTAAATTGCGGAGAGTTACTGGTATAGCATTAAATTGCGGATTTGCGAGGACGTCGCTGGGCTGTCGTCGGTCCTCCCGTGGCCGCGATCGCTGCGGGGCTGTCGAGGCGTCGGGAGGCAACTAGTTGCCTGTTCACGTCGTGAAAAGGAATATCGTGATAAGACTCAGTCTCGATGTTGCTTTACAATGGTGTTTTTTAAATGAAATGGAAAATGCATTCAGAGCCTTGTAGGTAATTGTCGTGGGTGCCATAATATAAGAACGATTTCAACTTGCACACTTAATCATAATGCTTTAAAAGTAATTTTGGATACAATTCATAATGGTACAAGTGCTGGGTAGGTGCAAAGCCCTATATCCCAGAACTTTGCAAGCGTACAGTTTGACAGGATCCATAACTGTTTCTATGGAAATTGAACAATTAGGTACCCATACAATTTCAATTATTGAATTATCAATATTTTTAGTAGGCAGAGATATTTATATATAAAAAAAAAACAATAATAAGGGAGGGATGTAGTGTATAGACATTTATACATTTATACTCTGTCGTCTCGAGCAGCGCACGCGCGGTGTCAAGCGGGGTGTGGAGAGGACTGGCCTCCCAACCGCCGCTGGGAGAAGACGTGTTCGTGCTGGCTTCGAGCCGATATCCGTGTATTTAGTGTTACTTGTTCTTTCCTTATATCAACCTTAGAATCCTTATAGCGAAAATTACATGTAGCACTCAACAAATCCTCTCTGTCATCAAGGAGTAGAGAGTGCGTCTGTGTTGGCGATGACCCTGACAGAGTTAGTTCACTGTCCATAGACTTACATTTACATGCAAAGTACTTACAGTCAAATCTATACAACCCATTAAAACATGCAGCAGATGCGACTAAGTTGCCAGGATTTTGATCAACATTATTGTAAACATGACATCCATCTTTATTAAAAACAACGCAATGACCAGACTGGACTAACTTGGAAACGGAGATGAGATTAACAGATAACTCAGGGACATACATAGCATTTAAAACTTACCTCTGTCTTACCTCATGCAATGTAAGAGAACCCATCCCTTCACTATTTATTGTTTGGTTGTTAGCAACAGTAATAACTGCCTTCTTAGTGTCTTGAAAATCTTGCAACAATGCCATATCATTCACCATGTGGTTATTAGCACCACTATCAATATAGAAATCACTAGATAGTGATCATATCAAGGCAGATGCTGAATAAATCTTCTCATTTGATTGTTGCTGCTTCTTCGTACGCTTCAATTTAAAACATTTTGTTTTAGTGTGACCACTCTTCTTGCAATAATCACAAACAACGATGCCCTTCTTTGTCTTAATGGTAAATGCTGTTCCATTGTCATCCAAGCTGCTTCTCCGGGAGAACTCCTGTAGTAGTCTAGCACGAACCAACTCACTGGATATTTTGGTGGTGACCGTTGCAGTAGACAGATTGGATACCACAGAGTCATACTCAGCCGGTAGACCGCTCAAGAGAATTTCAGCTACCTCTTCATCGTCCACAGTTTTGCCTATGTCAGAGAGTTGTTGCACTGTAGTAATAATAGCTTCAATGTACGAAGTCATACAATTATATCATCATCATACAATTAGTCATTGAAGTGAATTTTGTGCAATTTACGCAGCAATAAGACACGTCGAAAAAGTCCCTTGTCTTGAAAAACATCGGAAAGCTTGTTCCAAGCTTCTTTGGCAGTAGTTGCGTTCCAAACATATTGATATAGCGACATTTTGATGGAGAGACAAATGCGCGCTAGGGTTTTACGCTCTCTGTCACCATTTGGATCCGCATTGGGTTCGCCCTCGATCAAATCCCACAGTCCTTCCAATAAAAGTAAATTTTTCATAGAAAACTTCCAAGTGTGATAATTTGACGATCCATCCAACTTTTCCATAGTGAGGTTATGGTGGCCAACCGCATGGTTGCCATTGCCGGCTTGTGCCGCCATCACGAATGTGCTGTGCCGTCCTTATATTTGCGCCCAAACTTTAGCCTTCGCAAAAACGAATACAATCAGTGTTTTCGTGCACTGGGCAAATAACCTGTTGTTGGTAGAGGTTGATTTGATCTTTGATCTAAATACGTACGTGGAATAGTGGTAAGGCGACAGGTGTTTGGACAGCAGCAATAACAAACAAATGACTAGACGTTGTAGTTGTTTATTACTCAGAATAGACAGGACTACAGCACCATCGTTATGGGTTAGATAGGAATTATAAATCAAATAATTACTTATTAAAATAACAAAGAAAGAATTGTAAGTCAGTCCGCCATTGACCATTGCGAGAAAAGGAAGAGGAAGGTTCCAACCGAGTAACCACAGACAATAAATTACAATTATCTATAACATAGAATAAAGGCATTATACACACAATATTTCCTATACTTTGTAGGACATTTTTACCCGAAAACGGAGTTCAAAGTAGATACAGTCAAAAATAGTGAAATTTATGTCATGCATGACCTTTCTCACATTTTTGCGATTAATATGGAGAATAATTATGAATGTTAGGTAAAAAGATTTACAGTAGGTAGCGCAATTAAATTATACTAATCATTATTATGTTTTTTTAAGGAGTCTACACACCAAACCCGCCGACCCGCCGACACAGCCTTGGTGGCTGCTTGGTGTCGGCGACCCAAACCCGCCAACCCGCCAACATGTGTCATGGGGCTGTGTCGGTGAGTTAGTCGGCGGCAAGAAATCAGTACAACTTTTTTAGTTAGTGATTGCAGTGTGTACGAACGTGACGTGTTGTTTTTCTCGAATATTGCAGCCTACAATAAACATGGATACTGATGCTGATCTAATAATAGCAGCATGTGGAATAATTTTAGCTGGATCCCTGAAGAGAAAACGACAGTGTTGGGTTAGACCAAGCTTAATGAGTCGCAGTCGTTACAGTAACAGTGATAGAATAAAAGATTTAAGAACAGACGATTTGATTGTAAAAAGACCCTTACATTTTAAGACATTTATGTCGTTAACGTTTACCGACTTTGAATATTTACTAAGCATTGTTGGACCCACAATAGTTAAAAAAAATACAAATTACAGAAGTGCAATTTCACCAACGGACAGATTATCATTAACATTAAAATACCTGACTACGGGAGATTCATTCAACAGTCTTTGTGACACCTTTAAAGTATCTCCTCAACTTATTTCCTACATTATTCCAGAAGTGTGCCAAGCTATCGTAGATGGACTTTCGGATTATGTGAAGGTATGTACATATATGGGCGTTTAACTTTCTTTAATCTTCCAGAAAAACTATGTTCCGAAAAATTACTATATAAGTAGGCAAATGGCTATCCTATCACCGAGCACATTTCCGATTTCAGATTCCACGAACATCAAACGAATGGACAAAAGTTGCAGATGGATATCTGAGTAGATGGAATGTACCTAATTGTGTTGGATCTATGGATGGAAAGCACATTAGAATTGAATGTCCAGCACGAAGTGGAAGCGATTATTTTAATTATAAAATGTATTTCAGTATTGTACTGTTTGCATTAGTGGATGCAGATTATAAGTTTTTATACGCTAATGTGGGGTGCCAGGGTCGCATTTCCGATGGTGGTGTATTTGCTAACTCTTCATTATGCAGAATGTTATATAATAATGATTTAAATTTGCCAGATAAAAAACCTCTACCTGGAAGAATTATGCCAGTACCCTATTTTTTTTTGGGCGACGATGCGTTTCCTTTACAAACCAATATTTTAAAACCTTATGATGGTAATCATGCGAAAGGGTCTCCCAAGAGAGTGTACAACTATCGCATGTGTCGAGGTCGAAGAGTAGTTGAAAACGTATTTGGACAGTTAACAAAACAATTTAAGATATTTAACAAACCCATCCAGCTAAATCCACAAAAAGTTACTATTGTAACATTGGCATGTATTCATTTGTTCAATTATGTAAAACGACATGGTATAATACAACAAAATGAATATGATACTGAAAATAGTAGGGGAGAAATCAATCCAGGAGATTGGCGCAGGGAACCACGTGAAAATAATTTGTTTGCTGACTTGCCTAGACAAGACAATACACATTCCCTTGAGGTTACAAGGACACAATCTCCTGAGGTTATAAGGACAGAATTGGTTCAATATTTTCTTTCCGATGTCGGGAGATTACCATGGCAGAATGATCAATGACTAACTCGTAAGTTTTAATGAAACTCATACTTGTATTAGTACTTGTATTTTTATTATAATTTGTATTAAAAACTTCGTAAATCACTTGTTTTTGTTCATTTATAAGTGGTTTTATTTACCGAGTTATTCTATAAATCCCCACCGCGAAATCCCCACTGATGTTTTTATGCATTTTGAGTATACTATGACGATTCTATGACAACAACATTAAGACGAAATACTTGTGCCTACATAACGTTATCTCGCATCAGGTGATAGGGTTATTCTCAGAGTGCATACGGTGGGGATTTGTGGAATAAACCTATTTATCTGACTCAATAGATGATAATATGTTCTCAATATCACCACTCTCTTGAAGCGACACACGTAACGAAGGTTCAATTGAAGATGTTGAAGGTTCACCAAGAGGCGGTGAAACAGGGTTTGTTACGGCAGAGTTGGATGATGAGTAGTAGGAATTTACATCACATTGATCCATTGTATAATATCCTGGATGACTATGGGAAGTAGAAGGTCTTGGCGAAGCTTCGAACATGTCTGAACGATATCCAGTTTCGGTTTCAAAAAAGATATTGTTAAACCGATGTTTTATTATTGCCTTTGTTGTTTTATCAAATTTTCTAAGTTGTGTCGCAATATATTCGCCAAACAAATCGTCCTCATCTTTTATTTTTTGATTTGTCCGTTGACTGACTGTTCTCATTAAATTTAATGCTTCCGACACCATCTCATTACTTGGATTAGGTTTATAACGTTTATTCGCTTGGGGAATGATGTTTGACGTTTGAGGTGAATCGTTTTCCCCATGTTGAGCATCATTGTCCGCATGTTGGGCATTATTGTCAGTTGCTGTTATCTCCTGAAATAATATTTTATTTGAATCACCAACAGTTTACTTATGAAATGTATTATACACTAGCTTTTACCCGCGAGTAGGTACACCGCACGGAATATATGAAAAAAAAGACAATGGTCATAAATCATACCTAATACTAATTGTTTTAGAAATGTTATTATTAATTATTATTTACATTGATAATTATTATTATTGAGAAATATTATTATTAATTATTATTTACATTGATAATTATTATCAATGTAAATAATAATTAATAATAATATTTCTAAAACAACCTAAAAAGAAAAAAAAAAGAAAATGGTACGGAATTTCTCGGTTTATAATAGAAATTCGGCGAAATTAAAAGATTGTTGAGAAAAGAGTTGTTAGTTTTTAAAAAATACATTTGCAATGACTATTATATCTGTGCACATGCCATTCCAAGAAATAATTTGTTTAGGAAATATTTCGGTGCAATAACAATAGCGGCAGCGCAACAACAAAGGCAAATAAAATAAGTACCTATGTCTTTATTTACCGCGCGCCTCTCTTCACTCGGGCCAAGCTTACATATTATTCTTGTGTGCTCTAATAATTAGGTTAGAAATAAAATAATACAACATCACTGAAATGTTACATACCGTATCGATTGTTCCAGTAGGTTTATTTTTATTGAGCAAGAAATTCAAAGATTTAAAGGCAAACCACTTGCTCTCATGAACAGAATCTGCGCTGGTTCCAGACTTTTTTGATTCAATCGTCTTTTTTCTTTCTCTATAATATTGGCTCGTCAAATTTTTTATCTTCCGTTCTATTTCTGTGACATTTGTATTTAATTCGTTTGCCATCTCATTTAGTGCATCAAAACGTTTAGGTCTACATTTGTGATCCAAGTGTTTTGGATTCCATAATAATTCCTTTATATGATACAAATTTATTAACTTTAGAGTGGTTTCTTCGTCCCATTCCATTATTGCAGAAAATCGCAAAAAAAACACAAGCACGTCACTATCGCTGGAGTGTCGGCGGGCAACTGAGCGTGCGCGTACGCAAGTCGCCGGCCATGCCGCCGACTTGCACGCGCGGGTACGAGTCGCCGACATGATTCTTGAAGCAAAGTCGCCGACACCAAGCCGCCGGGCTGTGTCGGCGGGTCGGCGGGTTTGGTGTGTAGACTCCTTTAGTATTATTTTTGTTTTTTTATTTAATCTTTTTTTTCATTATTTTATATTTTTTACTAATTCTATTGACATTATTTGTTAAATTTTGCATGCCAAAACTCAGGCAGAATGTACCCGGCTCACTATATTTTTATAACAACCTTATTGTACAATACCTACATTCTATGCGAATAAATGATTTGATTTGATTTGATTTTTACGTTTATTGTGATAAATAAAACAACAGAAATATCAAATTAAATGCTCAAAGTGCCTGCCACCTTCCTCAATACACAGTCGGCACCGTCGCAAAAATTTGTGACAAGAAGGCACAATTAGAGTGAGAGAAACGTAAGCCGTGCTTGTGTCATAATTCTTGTTGTCTCTTTTCGACACTACCTGATCCCTGCACCCTATCCATTTATCTGCGCCCGAAACCCTATCTCATTCACTATAGTGTTTTGTTAATGTAAATCGTCCCTGAGCTAACAACATCGCTCAAGTCGAAAATTGGCGGTTTTTACATTTTAATGCCATTGGATGAAGCTGCGCATTGCGCGTCGAACCATTGGTCTCATGAAATAGATTTCAACCAATCAGAAGCCGTAATTCAAAAAATTATGACAGCGCTCAAGTCGGTTGGCGTCGCAACACTGCACAAGTCGTTAGTCTGTCATACTTTTCGCGCGAAATTACTTCGCGCGTCGTGATTATTCAATTTTTATGTGAATTTTATCGCTGAATCGTCTATGCATGAAGTTTTAATAGAAGATTAAGAGGGCTATAGAATGAAGTAATGTTCATTGATTTACGCGTATTAATTTAGAAATAAATTATAAAATAATATCTTTACTTACCTAGGCGGTGTTTACTAACTATTTTTTCTTAACTTAGGCGGTGTTTCAAAATTTATTTTATTTCTTTTAGGAAACTCAATAATTGAAATACGCTATGGATGGAGAAGAAATTGATTCCTGGAGTGATCTGAGTTCAGGTGATGAATGGTTATGTGGGAATGAATGGTAAAGTGGCAACACAGAGAGGATGACAACACTGTGCGAGCGGGACGGCATGAGAGAGAGACAAGATGGACGACGAATAAATGAAAGACGTGTGCGAAGGAACTGGGATAAGAATATTTAAAATAAAAGGAAGTCTAAGGAAGTTTTTGGCTTTTAATTCACAACGATCCCTACATTTGGGGGCTCGTCCGGGATCGAACAGTGATTAAAAGTTAAAATAGCTGGTGGATGTGAAAATTTTTCCGTTGAAGACGAAAGACGACAGACACGTGGAAGACGTTTGAATTTGAAGAAGTTAAGACGGGCGGAAAGACGACTGCATCACCACTATGACGCCAACAAAGACGACGCAGCAAGCTGAAGCTACTGCAAACATGAATTCCACGTTCCAGATGAGTGCGGAATTACTGCCTAAGTTCAGCGGATGCGACAGCACGTACCCAGTGACGCGATGGGTAGAAGATGTCGAGAGCAGCACCGTAATCTACGGATGGTCTCCTCTCCAGCAGCTACTGGTGGCACAGCGGGCGCTCACCGGCACGGCAGGGCTATGGCTACAAGCGGAGCGACCATACAAGTGCTGGGACGATTTAAAAACAGCCATATGCAGGGAATTTCCAGACACTGTAGACGTGAAAGCAATCCATGAGATGATGAGCACCCGAAAGAAACAAAAAAATGAATCATGCATGGATTACCTACTAGTGATGAAAGAAATGGGTAAGCGGGGTAAGATACAGGATTATGTTGCGATCCAGTACATAGTCGACGGCATAGTGGACTCCGAAGTGTACAAAACGATGCTGTACGGCGTGAGAACGTACCCCGAGCTCAAAGAAAAACTAAAAATTTACGAGACAATCAGAGGGAAAATTGATCAAGAAAAACGTGAAAACAGGCAGCCATCATTCAAAAAATCAACGCGGCCACGATGCTACAACTGTGGGGAGCTCAATCATGTGTCGTCAGAGTGCCCTAATAAAACACAAGGGAAGAAATGCTTCAGATGCAATGAGTTCGGACACGTAGCTACAGCCTGTAAGAAAGAAAAAGAAACATCATCGACGCCATCATCAACGAAGCCCAAAAATTCAAAGCAGGGCTCCGAGAAGAGCCAACCTAAAGAAAAAGAAACGTTTTTTAATAGTGCCGCAGATGGCAGCACTATGCACGAAGATTTGCAACATGAAGGTGGCTACACGCAAAATGACATTCGGACGGCGATGATTGGTTCATCGATCAATGGCGGACATCATGGCGGATGTGAAGAAAATAATATAGGTCAAACATGTCAACAGGACGTTTGCAGTGTAAACAAACAGAAAATTACGAAAAAACCGATGAAAGATATTAAATTATACAATGGACTACTCGTCACGGCGTTAATCGACAGTGGAAGTGATGTAAACTTAATATCAAACGAGTGTTATGTGCAGTTAGGATTGCCGAAATGTGATAAAAACAATAACATTACGATGTCAGGTTTAGGATCATCTAAAATCTTTTCGATAGGCTACTTTAAAACTTTAATTGAGATTGATAACCATAGATATTTTAACGTAGGATTTCATATTGTACCGCAGACGTGTATGCCGTTTAAAGTAATTATTGGTCAAGACTTTTTAAAGAATGTTTTATGTGTGTTGAATGGAAGTTCAGTATGGATGAAGCCGATTGATGAAGGTTTGATGGCGAGAAGCGCTTGTTAACTACACATACTTATTTATACATAATAGCAAAACTAAAACTAACACCAGTCATGCACTATTCCACTCATGGATTAGTCACACCGGCACGGACAGCCTGCGGAGGAGCCACAATCAGCGTGTGTCGTGTCCGCAGCCCGCCCGCGCCGGCCCGACCAACCCCTGTAGTGAATCACAGAATACACAATAATAATACAGTCATCGGTTCAGGCAATCAAATAAAGGCATACAAACGGTGTCCGGCCGGTCGACCAAACGCAACACCCACCACTCCAGCCGCCACGCCACGACACTGACGACACAGCTGCAGTCCTCAATCCAGCAACTTCATAAATCGTTATAATTATAACGTTGCTAAACTGAAGAGCACAACCGCGGCGCAGCTCGACAATCGAAGCGACAGGCACTACGCTCAGTCGGCCAGCCAGACACGCGATCCTTCCCGTCCACCACCACTCACTTACCCAAACCGATGGAGCATACATACATACACAAACTCACGCCCCCCTCCCATGGGGGTAGGCAGAACTACAGAATAATTATGCTTAGGTACTCTAAAAGGTGTGAATTTATTTCTCGATAAAGGTAGAATCCTCGTTATCGAGAAGCACACTCCTTAATTTTGATTTTAACATACCTTTACTTAATTTAACGTTTTGTCTTAACATTTCTACCTTATTAAATACTTTATAGTAATTAGCACAGATACAGATATAACAGATGAAAATAAAACAAAACAATATACAGCAATCCAGTGTCTCTGCTACTCCATCATGTTCTTCAAAAGTGGTCATACTCAGTAATGTTCCTTATCACGGTGATTTTTTAAGTCATAAAAAACGACAGAACAAGGCGTCAAAAGATCCAAATAAATATAAACGCAATATAAATAAAGAATTACGGATGAAAGTTGAAAATTATTTAGGATACAGGAGAGACAGAAAAGCAAAGATTAATGAAACATTTAAAGTGAAACAAGACGTATTTAAGCCTGCAAGATCCATGAAACCACCGTGCACTTCTGCGTTTTGCAAGAAATCCAAACTCAGGTCATGTGACAACATAAACGAGCAACAGCGAAAATATTTGTTTGAAAATTTCTGGAAGAACATGAACTGGAAGCAGCGAAGATCATTTATAACTTCTCACGTTAACAAAGTACCAAAGAAAGTTACAAAAAATCCAGAATCATCCAAAAGAACTGATAGTCGAACTTACGTTTTGACGATTGATAATGTACGTCGTTACGAACCACGTGGCCGAAATATTTGATAATTCGTGTTTGCACAGTCGACGATAATCTCTCTTTGACCTTTAGTTCCTCCAGGATCGAAACATTGGTCCGAAACGCTGTCCAGGGAATCCGCAGCAGTCGCCGCCAGCACCACATCTCCAGTGCATCGATTTTGCGTCGGTGTTTGAGGCGAACCGTCCACGTTTCTGCGCCGTATAGGAAAATCGGGAAGACTAGGCTTCTCATTAGGCGGACTTTTGTGGCTTTGGTGATATTACGGTTGCACCAGACTCTTTTAAGCTTATCAACGGCAGATCGTGTGATAGCACATCTCCTTCGAATCTCGTCTTCACATCCTCCAGTGTTTGTGATGGTGGAACCGAGGTACACATAAGATTGGACAACCTCGCAGTTGCCAACCATAGAGATGTCAGGATGGTTTAGTTCAGCTCGGTCCACGATCATCATCTTGGTCTTGTCTCTGTTGACCGTTAGTCCGAAGGAGAGGCTTGTTGTCTCTAGACGGGTCAGCAAGTGTTCCATGTCTTCTCTTGTTTGTGTGAGAAGAGTAGTGTCGTCGGCATATCTTAAGTTAGATACCTTTCGACCTCCCACTGAAATACCTTTGTCCCATTGATGTCTCCATGGAACGACTCATTGTCCAGGGACAAGTGGAGGGCAAGCGGTCACGCGGTCGGTCACCTACGCGTTGGACAGACCTTATCAAAGCGTCAACACAAACCTCCATCGTTCAGAACTTTCGAGACGCGGCAGACCGGAATAAGTGGAGGAGCATCGCGAGGGCTGCTTTGGCCAAAGAAAATGCAGAGTCATCAACCACGACCACTCTGTCAAGAGTGAACGACTAAGGAGGGAATGTACGTCATGAAGTCTGCAAAAAAATGTTCTTGGCCACTCTTGGAATTAAAGATTGGTTTATAAGATATTGGTTGACAAAAACCGATTGCGCTATGCCTCCCGATGTGTCTACTTCAACCAGTAATCGCAGAAATCCAGGGAAAATTGAAGACCACAAACATGTTGAAAAGTTTTTAGCAGATCTTCCAAAGATGCCGTCGCACTACTGTCGCGCTAAAACATCACGAGAATATTTAGAGCCAATTTTCTCGAACATGACACAGCTCTATCACGCATATAAAGATAATTGTGAATTAGAGGGTAGAGAATGCCTTGGCCGTAAATTATTTGACAAATTATTTTTGAAACTCAATCTGAGCCTATTCCACCCAAAGAAAGATCAATGTGACGTTTGTTGCAGTCATAAAACTGGAAACATTACTGATGAAGAATACGCTCAACATGTTCTGAAGAAAGATCGAGCCAGGAAAGAGAAAGATACTGACAAAGGAATTGCACAGTCCGGAGCTTGTCACGTGTTCACACAGGATGTTGAATCGGTAAAATTGGCCCCGTATCTTCAAGCTAGTGCAATTTATTATAAAACTAAATTATGCGTCCATAATTTTACATTATACAATATAGCAACTAAGGAAGTAATGTGTTATTGGTTCGATGAGTCAAATAGTACGCTTGAAGCCTCTGTTTTTGCTTCATGCTTAGTAGACCATCTAGAGAAGGTTTTGAGTCGGAAATTATTGCCTTCGGTTTTATATTCCGCTGGTTGTTGTACTCAAAATCGCAATGTTACCTTAAGCAATGCTTTATTACGTTTAGCGATTGAAAAAAATATTGTGATTACTCAAAAGTACCTGTAAAAAGGCCATACTCACATGGAATGTGATTCGGTACATAGTGCCATTGAGTGTAAATTAAGAGGTAAAGAAATTTACCTTCCACAACAATACATGGCTATTAGTAAAACTGCTAGGAGTGATCCTATGCCTTACGAAGCTCGTTGTTCCCTGTTCCTGTTTTATGTTGTGGTCCTGTAAAATGGAAAGTACAATTTTAATATGTTCGGTATTTTATATTACTATAATTATCCAATGCAATTTATTTTACAATTTATTACCAATATATTATTATTATTTCATAATTATTTCATTTTGAGTACAATATCGTACATATAGTGATGTTTATCTTTAAATTAATTATTATCTTACCAAATTTGTTTCAAATAAGCATCTAGCAGACTGCACATGGCGGGTCACCCTCAAACTCCTTAGGTTTGTCTCATAATATTGCACATTTCACTCATAAACACTAATAAACATTGTCACAATCATTGCTGTAGCTTATTACACCCATTGCATCATAGTGACATCATGTTTCTGTAATTCTTTACGCCATTTTGTTTGATTACGTAATTTCCAATTTTCTGTGGTTGGTTGAGTAAGCAGGAGCACTTGTCAAAATTGACGCATACGCATATCGCGAACTCTGTGGTTTTTTGATTTTTGTCTTTGGGCTCGGAACGCGTTGAAATGTTGCCACATAATTTAATTTATTATTTTGTCTTTTGGTTGATCTTGAATTATTACTATACGTATGTATTGTTCAATTTTTTGTTTAGTAACTTTTGTTTTATAAAAATTAGCTCTTATTTTAATAGTATTGAAATTGCTCATTTGTGCGCGCCGATACAGCGTTGTTTTGTGCCTAAAGCCACCTCAGAACTTGTAAGAGTATTTTTGTTCTGGCCTCGGTCGCAGATAATACTTGGTTCAATGTTTACCTAATCTTTGCGGGTTCTGAGATGGCGACACGCCGCCGGTTTACGCTGAAAACCAGCGCCTTGACTCGTGCCTTCGTGCACGGGTCACGGCATTATGTTGAGCGTTAGCCGTTTCGCGCGTTAGTGACGCTTAATTAAGTATTTGTTGTTTTTCCTTTTAAGTTTGAATTTTAGCTACCCAATTGTTTTTTATTTTTTAGGATTATGTAAAAATTTAAAGTATGTGCGTCATTTTTCGCGGGAATAAATAGTTTTTCTTTCTTTCTTTCTTATTTAGACTATACTTTTTTTACAGACTTTTCGAAAGAATGAATTTATAAATCTATAAGGCCTGGTAAAAAAGCAAGTGACCCTGTCGTCACAGATATACGTATGCTAGAATACAGACCAAATGGCACAATTTGGTATAAAGTTAGTTTTGATGACGAACTTCACCCGTTACCACATCGTCCCACGCCAATTAACAGTATTAAATAAATAGCTTGCAGAAATTGTACGCAGCTAGAATACCAATTACAAAGCGGAAAGATCAAGATTTGCAAGACCTAAAAAGTGTATTGCCATCTAATTGCCATTCTTTTTATGATGACCTTCCGCACAGCAATCACTACAGACTACAACTAAACTAAAGACTAGAGATTTTGAGTATTCTTTATTATTTCTATTATTTTATTAGTACGATTATATCTTATTTCTTTGGAGTTTATTAAAGACTTAGTAAACTAAGATTAATATTTTAAATATTTACCTATTAAAATAAAAAAAAAATTATTTCATTAATTAGGTAGGGCTGCCGTTGAGGATGCAAAATGAAACCGAAACGAATTTACTTATACGTTTAATTAAGTAACTAGTGTTACAATTAACTATTCCTAAGACGCGACAATCTGCTCGATGTCAGAACAAAAAGTAAATCTCTCAAGTCTAAATTATAATTAAATTAAATCGAACGATATAACGCAATCGGTGAATCACAGGTTGGTCCCACAGTATGATATTTCTCGGTAGCGCTCGATGTTCGGGAGGTCTTGCGAAACAAAGCATCGATGGTGGTAGCTTCAAGGAACGGATTGCGGTGAATCACACATGGTGTGATTATTTCTTAACAACTCCCTCCGCAGGATCAGCAGCTATTTGGAGACTTTTTGTTGAAAATAGTGCTGATAGAGACATAGGATCTCTGGGGCTGTCCTGGACTTCTCGTGTTCTGGTTGTTTCATCCTCCTTCTGGTTGATATTCTTCGAAGGCATACATCTACGACGAATGAGGACGATGCTTATAATGAGTACTGATGCACCGATGAGCAGGTAGACAGGTATAGTCGTGTGATAGAGAGTGTTTAAGTCCGACGATTCCAAAGTCACTGGTTCTTGAGAGGCAATCCTGATATTGGTTGAATGTAAGTGACTCAAATCTATGCTATTTAATTTCAAGATGTTCTTCGCTGTCGCTTTGTATGGGTTTTCATTACTATATTCTATATTCAACATTTTCAAAACTTGTCCTTTCACTTGATCATGGTGGTTAGTGATGGTAAGGATGGACGTTTGTAGAGCACACCCTTTAGGTATTTCGGCTAGATAACTTCCATGGAGGTTTTTGTATTGATCTTGAGAACAGGTTAAGTGAACTTTCGTTAGGTTGGGAAAGCTCAGAACGTAGTGACGATCATCCAATTGTTCCATGGCTTGAGACGATAAGATTACTGGAGTAACTCGACAGGTTTCATGAATATGTTGCTGGAGTATAATATGTTGAATGCAGATCGTTTGCTCTCCATAGTGTCGATTTAAGTTGTCCTCGCAAAGATGACCGTGACTATACTTCGGACATTTTGTCTCTATAAACAGAAGATCTTCCTCGTGGATTGCTACGTATGGATAGGTAGGGATTATAATTTTATTATCACTATTAGGGGCTAAGGACAATTTGTAAAGGATGTAGTTATTAGGATTCACGATTGGAAACTTAATTACCAAGATTATATCATTATCTTTATAATAATATCCTAATCTTAATAGATCTAAATATTCTCTAAAATTAATATCTAACACTACTTCTGAATTGTATAACACTTTTAGTTTATTTAGCATAACTATATAAGTATCGTAATCCAGAGCAGAATAATGGATGCTTTTAGCTCTTATGAATGCCAATAGATTCTGTAATTTTGACAATTCCTGAGACAAGTTGTCTATGTCATCACCTAGTATTGTAAGTAGCTGAGCTAAATTAAAGTACTTAATTGCATCTTCTTCTTTCCTAGCATCGTTGTCTAAGATAGCTTTAATAATGTTCTCTATTTTCTTCTGGTTTTCTACTATCCTATCTGTAACATTTGAACTCTGGGATGCCCACTGCTTGCTTAAGCTTATTTGATGGTTTATTTCAATGGCTAAGTTATTTTCGTTCTTTTGCAGTATAGCAATAGCATTTTCGTACTTTAATGCGTCTGTATAATCTAAATTTCCGGAGATACTCTTGATTATGGAACCAAGACCGTTTATAAGGCCTCTTTTTGAACGCTTCCCTTGAAAAGTTAACAATTGATCTGACATGACATTTAGTTTTGTAGCAAGATATTTGATATGTGGAGCGTAAAGTAACGACGTTTTATTATTTAAGTCAGGTGCTAGATCGCTTAACTTTTCGCGAACAGATTCTAATCTATTTCGCACATTATTTAAATTTATAATTTGAATAAAGGAATGAAAATGAGAAATGATTCTAGTGGGTCCTAGGTTGAAGGGGAGGATACCCGGTCCATTTTTTAGGCTTTCAAGTGTTATACCGTCCGCTTGTCCCGGCTTCAGGACTTGAGCCAGCAGCATCAACGCGATTAGTGTTTTCTGTATCCTGTAACAAACGAGCACTATTAGGTACCAGTTTTAGGCGCGATTTGGGTACGGGCCCTCTCTTTCTCTTTGTATAAATGTGTATAGGTAAATCTGTTACAACCGTATCAAACGTATAGCGAGCAGCTAGTTTCTGTCTATTGGCCAAGGGATTTCTGACATGGACTCGTTGATCGGGTGCATATATTTGCTCAGGCTCGCGATTTCTATTAATGTTCTCGGTTATTTCAGTACGACGCTGAAGCGCGGTTTCATGAATTATTTCATATACTTTTAACATTCGCTTACGATGATCTACCATATATTCCTGCAATAGGTGCCTTGTTATATCCATGTCTAAAGGATCTCGTGGATCTAAATGACCAGCAATTATGTCTATTGGGCGACATTTCGTGAAAGAATGGATTGAACTATTGTAAGCCATTACAGCGTATGTCATAAGATTGCTAACAGATTCATTCCGGTGTTCTAATTTTAAGATGCGCAAGTGTTCGAGTAAGGTATTGAACGGTTGAGTGAAAGCGTTCTATCATCCCATTTTCACTGGGTGTATTGGGGCACGTTCTATGGTGTTGAATTTTGTGTAATTTAGTGAATTCAGAAAATAGCTGATTTGTAAATTCTGGGCCATTATCCGTAATGTATTCAAGAGCCATACCATGATGGGAAGAGAACTTTAATAGAGCCTGAATTACACTAACAGCCGTAGCATCTCTCAGAGAATATGCTTGTGCATATTTCGAGAATGCATCGATAATTGTTAGGTACTTATTACTATCTACGCTAAATAGATCCAAGTGTACGACTTCAAAAGGCCTGGTAGGTGGTGGTACAATTTAATACCGAGGTCTTACAGGATTACGGTCATATTTCGCTTGACCGCAAACAAAACACTCATTAATGAATTTTGTTACTTGGTCTTTCATTTTGGCCAGTAATAACGTTTAGACAGAGCTAAATAACATTCATTAATGCCTCTATGATTCGTCTTGCCTTCATGATAGTTCTTAATAATTTCTTGTTGCTTTAAGTAATCCTTAACGTCTTCAACTTCTAATTTGGAAAGAACCAGGTTCAATCGTTTAAGAGAATGGCTCTTGATGTTTTATCTGGCGAGGTGATTTAAGTTATGTCAAGCTAATCTTAGCAACACAGAATTATTGTAGTACTTAGCAACTATTATTTTGTCTTTTTTTTTCTCTTTCATCACTTTCAACCTTTACTTTAAATGTGGACAATGGTGTGGGTTACATGTTTGTTAAATCTTAGTTTAAGTATTTTCTTGTATTTTGCAGCATGTAACTGTTTTTTGTCCCTAATAAATAAAATAAAATAAATAAAATTGCTGAATTTTTGAAATATCTTTGTATGACCGGTATTATGCTCCTTGTTGTCTCGTCCTCTATGATGATTGAATACTACTTGTTAGTATCGAGTCGATGTACTCGCCGGCACCACATGTTTAAAGAATCTCTATAAAGTTTCCGAACGCACTCGATGTACTTCAGTCTTCCCGCGGTTCGAACTGTCATTCGTTTCTTATGTCAAGAAACCGGCTTCACAAATTCTTTTTCAGCTTGCATATTTTGCTAATAAACTAGTAGAAATCATAGAAAAACGGTATTATGGGTGGTAACAAGAGAAAGTTAGAAAGAAAAAAGGAAAAAATGGAGAGAAAAATACGACGTTTGTACAAAAAACTTAAGAAGTTGGATTCAGATTCAGACGGTGAGTCTTTTGAATTTTGTTAATTTCTAGCATAGGTAGTTACCATGTTTTGTTATGAACACTCAGGCCCACCTGTGGGGTGAGGCGGTGTTAAAACATTTCAAAACCGTAATATGGTGCGATGATAAACGTGTTTCAAAAATGATGCACTGTGGGCATGCAAAATGCATAATTATCACGGTTTATTATAGTAGTTGCTATGCTGTAGAGCCTAGATCTACAAAATTATATCGGTTGCACCGATTATAGAGCAAGTTACTTGCTTCAGATTCCACCTCAAGCACCCACCTACCACCAGAGGAACTGGTTGATCCAGGATCACCAATGCCTGAGACGCTGGCTGTTGAGGAGACAACCTCTCCAAATGAGGAGACTACCTCTCCAAACGAGGAGCTCTCTCCAAGTGAGGAGCTATCCGTCCCAGAAACAACCTTGCCAACTGAAGGGCTGATTGTCCCAGACGAGGAAACACTTGATGCAGAATTGTTGTCTGCTCTGGGAGAAGTGGAACAAACAGCAGTTGGGCCTACAGCCCATCCTGAAATAGCGAATAGATGGGCTCCCGTGCTTGCCAAGGGATTAACAAAAGAAACTAGAAATGGACTATATAATGCATATATTCCCTATGAAAACATACCAATAATGCCTCCTAAGCTAAACCCAGAAATAATGGCCGCCGTATCTGAACCAGTCAAGAAAAGGGACTCTATTATTGCAGACAGACAGAAGCTGGTAGGTGCTGCCCTAACAGCACTAGGCAAGTCGTTACAACTTTTCCTGCAGAGGGGGGACAAGGTTGAGATTATCAAACATGTTAACGATGCAGCAAAATTACTGTGTGACACAATACACTCCGATACAATCAGCAGAAGGCATCTTATAGGAGCAGTCATAAACAAGGATATGAAAGATTGCCTCACTGAAGAGGCTGATACCTTCCTCTTTGGGAGCAACCTAGCTGACAAAATCAGAAGCACCAAGGCAGTTCAGAAATCTATTAAAGATTTAAAAAGCACCAATAATTATGTGCCCAACAAGGCCCCAAATAAAACAACCAAAACTTTAAACTGGCGGGGCCCTCCTCGTCCAAGCAACCGGTTAGCGACAGGAGGGAAGCCAAACAACCAATCGGCCAAACAACGAGTGAAGGACTACAAGGGGCAGCAACAAACATCTCGGAACAACAACAATTACAATCGCAGGCGCTAGAACCACAGGTAGGCAGACTACCATTATTTATTAACAATTGGAAAAATATTACAGATGATGCTACGGTACTGAAATGGGTATCTGGATACCAAATACCTCTGGACGAGATACCATTTCAATCTCATCTACCGTTGAATGACTCATTTTGTTCTCTTGATTTGCATCAAATCAGAACTGAAATTCATAAACTTATTCAGTTAAAAGTAATAAGTGAGTGTAATGAATCAGATGATCAATTCTGTTCATCCATATTTCTAGTTCAAAAGCCAAATGGGAATTTTAGATTTATCTTAAATTTAAAAAACCTAAACAATTATGTAACTACAGATCATTTTAAATTAGAAGACTACCGAACAGTTTGTAAAATATTAGAAAATAACGTATATATGGCAACTCTAGATAAAAAGGATGCATACTACATGTGTAGCATTGATGCAAATTATAGGAAATACTTAAGATTTTTCTTTGAAGGAAAATTTTATGAATTTAATGTACTTCCATTTGGCTTATGTACTGCACCATATGTATTTACTAAGATACTAAAACCTGTAATAGCAAAACTAAGAGGAAAAGGATACCAATCAGTTCAATACCTTGACGACTGGCTTTGTATAGGAAAAACATATGATGAGTGCCTTGATAATGTAACCCAGACATCAACTCTTTTAACACAGTTAGGGTTCATTATTAATAAAAGTAAATGTCAATTAACTCCTTCCCAGTAGTGCAAGTTCCTGGGTTTTGTATTTAATACAAGCACAATGTCCATATCCATTGATTATGACAAAAGAAAAAAGTGTATTAAACTTGTTAAAAAGCTCCTTACAAAAACATCTTTTTCAATCAGGTTTTTAGCTCAGGTCCTTGGGACATTAGTGTCAGTCTGTCCAGCCATACAGTATGGATTACTTTATACAAAAGAGCTTGAAAGACACAAGTTCCTATCTCTTTTAAAACATAAAGATAATTATGAAATGACAATATCATTACCTGACCACTGCCACTCTGACCTGCAATGGTGGCTAAAGAACTTACCCAAATCTGTTTCTCCTATCAGAAAGAATAGGTTTGTGTTGGAAATAAACACAGACGCATCTCTCTCAGGTTGGGGTGCTTCATGTAAAGAAGGAAAAACCAGTGGTCCATGGACAGAACAAGAATCTCAGTTGCATATTAATACCCTAGAACTAAAAGCAGCTCTATTTGGTCTTAAAAGTTTTGCCCATGGGTTGTCACACTGTGAAATCCTTTTGCGAATAGACAATACAACAGCTGTCGCCTACATCAATCGTTATGGCGGAATACAATATCCACACTTACACTCGCTCGCAAAAACTATTTGGCAGTGGTGTGAACAACGAAACATATTTGTATATGCATCTTACATTAATACAAAAGAAAATGTTGTAGCAGACTACGAATCTAGAAGAGAGTTAGGCCATACTGAGTGGGAATTAAATGATATATTCTATAAAGAAATAGTAAAATGTTATGGTAATCCAGACATTGATTTATTTGCTTCAAGAACAAATACAAAATGCACTCAATATGTCTCATGGCATCCAGATCCTTCTGCATATAAAGTAGATGCATTTACAATATCTTGGCATAATTTTTTCTTCTATGCCTTTCCACCTTTTTCTGTTATATTGAAATGTATAGAAAAAATTGTAACAGACAAAGCAACTGGAATTCTTGTCGTGCCTTACTGGGAAACTCAGCCTTGGTTTCCTTTGCACAAAAAGCTACTGGTATCAGAACCAATAGTTTTTAAGCCAAGTAATGATTTACTTACTTTATGCAATTACAGCTCACCGCATCCTCTTCACCGAAATCTTTCACTACTGGCAGGGAAGTTATCCGGCAGGCGTTCCTAGACTCTGGTGTCGAAGAACAGGCAGCAGAAATCATGTTGTCGTCCATAACAAGTAATACCTTAAAACAGTACTTACCTTCCATAAGGGAGTGGATCTATTACTGTCGCACAAAACAGCTGAATGCGACTGAAACACCTGTAAAGGAAGTAATTACTTACCTTACAATGAAGTTTCACGAAGGTGCATCTTACGGCACACTCAACTGCATAAGATCTTCCCTGTCACTAGTAATAGGTCCGCATGTAGGAGCAGATATAAGAGTCAAAAGGCTTTTTAAAGGGTTTTTCCGTCTACGCCCAAATAAACCGAAATATCAGTACACTTGGGACATTTCTACCGTACTTAATTTCTTAGATGAAAATCATAATGACCTAAACAACTTAAAGTCATGCTCTATTAAGACAGTTACACTGTTAGCCTTAGCTACAGGACAAAGAATGCAAACAATAAACTCAATTGTTACTAACCAAATAATTACAATGGATGATAAGATTGTCATTAAAATTGACAAACTAATTAAAACTTCTGCTCATAATAGGCATCAACCTTTGTTAGTTCTACCTTTTTTCTCAGACAGGCCCAACATTTGTCCTGCAAAGTGCCTTATTAATTATTTGAGAATTACTTCTGATATTAGAAAATCTTCAAATCTATTTATATCTTTTAAAAAACCTCATTTGGCTGTATCAGTCAGTACACTCAGCCGTTGGATAAAAACCGTAATGGCTGCAAGTGGAATAGATATGTCAGTATTCTCCAGTCACAGCACTAGACATGCCTCAACATCAGCTGCTCTATTAAAAGGTGTCAATATTGACGAGATACGCAGGACGGCTGGCTGGACCGACTCCTCTGAAGTCTTTGGCAGATTCTATAACCGCCCAATTGTTACCTATAATAACTCAACATTTGCTAAAGCCATTTTCACAGAAAATTAATATGTGATTGACTATACCTATGTATAAAAATATTGTTGTACTGAATACTTTTTAGTTAAGTAGGTAGTCAGTAAAGTTGACTGATTTGAAATTAATTAATAATATAAACCAATATGGTTGTGATTAGAAGTGTAATTATTATTGATGACTGATTAGAACTTAACTAATAATATAAATTAATATTAATATGATTATAAGTGTTATCATTATTACTTACCTTAATAAAGAGGTTCTGATTCTACAACGTGTCTTTGAACATCTAACAAGTAGTATTCAATCATCATAGAGGACGAGACAACAAGGAGCATAATTATACAATCAAACAAACTTACCAAGTGCAGTTCGATTGGGATTATGCTCCTTGTTGTCTCGTCCGAAGATGATGAGTCCCACCCTCCCTAGCAGGTCGTATCAACCTACACCCTTGAGATGTAGAATCAGCCCCAGCAGATACATCTTTAAACTAAATGACAGTTCGAACCGCGGGAAGACTGAAGTACATCGAGTGCGTTCGGAAACTTTATAGAGATTCTTTAAACATGTGGTGCCGGCGAGTACATCGACTCGATACTAACAAGTAGTATTCAATCATCATCTTCGGACGAGACAACAAGGAGCATAATCCCAATCGAACTGCACTTGGTAAGTTTGTTTGATTGTATAATAATGTCCTTGTAGCATAGATATGTTCAATACCTATACTAACACTACACGGGACTTTAACCCGTATAGTAAGGCTATTTAGAGCGAGCGAAGCGTAGCGGGAAGAATGAAGGTGAAAAACGTTGAAATGAATAGTGTTATTTAAAAGAATGATGAAGTTATTATATTATGAGTGAAAGCAAATAGATACAGAAACTGGCAGTAATAAATTGACTTAATTTTATTCAGAGCAATATTATTAGCGCGGCGCGACATTTAAGCTAGCGAGTCGAAAGATCACTGGTGTCCGCGGCCCGACGTACGCGCAGGTAGCATCTTGAACACGCTATCGCCCGGCCGCTCAAGGTCGCTGCCGGCCGCCTCGATACAATGATCACGCGCCTGCTGCGTTCTCGCTCCACGTGTACCGGTGCATTCGCACTTGATGACAAACAACGACATCACCTGATTTGTATGCGTGGTACAGAATCATAAGCGGCAGCGGTTTTCCTGATGCTGTTTAGTGGTGGTCTAGATAATGTTCCGCCACATCCGCCGCCGTTGCGTGAATCATACACTTTAATAGGATTTGAAGCGGTTTTAGTTTTTAGTAATTTGTTCTTATAATCTATTACAGCCTCCAACTTATCTAAGAAGTCTGTACCAATAAGCCCATCGAAATAATCATGAAACTTGTAAAATGTCGTATTATCGGAATCGTTAAATTCTTTAAAGCTAGGTAACGTAATTGAATAGTAATTTCTAGAGGTGGCATGAATATTCTTAACTTCAAAAGGATCGTAATTTACTGGTAAGTTACTATAGTATCTTTCCACTACCTCGGGACACAGAAATGACTGATTTGCCCCTGTATCTATTAAGAGTTTCATAGGTGGTGATGCGATTTGAATGTACGGAAGCTGACGTTGTGTTTGAAGATTTATTTATATTTTGAGCTGTCGGATTTCCGGTCCTTCGAAAAATCCTGTTCGTTCGTTTTCACTATATCGGCTTCCACTTGGGGCGTTTCCGTAGAGTTTTCTGAAGGTTCCTGTACAGAATATTCATATGGTTGCTGGTATTCTACGTACTCGCTAATTTCAATATAGTAAGGATCGTAATAATCGGTACATTCATCGTATATAGGATTGTCTATGAAACTATTATAATTTACTTCTTTAGATTTGAAGTAGTTCGTAGGGGGTGGGTTCCCGGATTTTGTCCAGCTATGTCCTGATATTGCTGGTTGTGTAGATGGCAATTGTCTTGTAACATAATGGCTTACACCACTCATAGGACGTGGTTGGTTAAAGGCTTGGTGGTTAGGACGCGAATCTATCTGAAAGTTATTTTGTTGAGGGTTATAATTTGGCGGTGAAGATCTAAAAATTTGTTGCGTACGAGTTGGACCAAATTGGCGGGGTTGATACAGATTCTGTCTCCATTGCGGTGCGGATGGTGGAACGAAATGAGGGCGTGAAGGGCCAGATATATTATAGTTAAAAGGTTTAGGCACGGGCACTGAAAACTGTTGGTTAGGCATTTTATAGGCACTTACAAAATGATTTGGCACGGGCATAGAATTTATAGATTTTTGTCAGGTAATCGTTGGTTCCGATTTTGTAGGTACATAGTATTCGTCTCCTCGTGTACGAATTCTAATGCTTTTTCTATGGTTTCCGGGCGCATGCAACGTATCCGCGATCCCAAGGGATCGTTCAAACCTCGCACATACGCTTGAAGCGTCAATTTACGATAAAGATCTCGTTTAGCATTGATGGTGGTCTCAAGGGTATCATGCAGGCTTACATAGGTCATTATAGTACTATATAGATTCTGGCAACGCTCATAAAACTCCTGCGCGGTGCTAGAACCTTGCGATAAAATTGCTAAATCGTTATATAGAGAGGTCTCATCTCGTTGGTCCGCGAAGTTATTCACTAAAGCAGTTCGAATGCCTTGCCAATCGGATGGAATCCCATTAGAATTGATTAAGCGAGCAGCAGAGCCTGTTACTTTGTTAAGAATTCCATTGAGAAGGGCACACCTACTTATTTCACTACTGCTTGCACTACAAAACTGGTCTACTAATTGGTCACATAATTTTAAAAATCTGGTGAGCACATTGGGGTTCCCGTCGAAATCGGGTACCAACCTTAAGGCTTTATAAATGGTATCTAATTCAGACATCTCCGTTTCTTCTTCTATACTACTCAAACTAATATCTCTTCTACTATCTATGGAAAGTTGCCTACTACTAGTAACTATCCTAGGGTCCTTTGATTTTCTTAAATGAAAAATCTTGGCGAATTTTATTAACACAGGTTAGTAAGGCTAGGACTGAGCAACCACTAAAAAGAATCTAGTGTACTCACATGAACATGTTTCGGTCCCGTTGCGTTATCGATGTCTAGATAAACCTCTGGTGCAGCACTACTTGTAGATTCGGATGCTCTGGATGCAGCTAGACAAGCTACGGCGGGGCTTCACGCGATTACGGAAATCTTCTACGCGAAACGTTCCGCAAGCATCCTACCGACTGCGCCAATTAGGTAGGGCTGCCGTTGAGGATGCAAAATGAAACCGAAACGAATTTACTTATACGTTTAATTAAGTAACTAGTGTTACAATTAACTATTCCTAAGACGCGACAATCTGCTCGATGTCAGAACAAAAAGTAAATCTCTCAAGTCTAAATTATAATTAAATTAAATCGAACGATATAACGCAATCGGTGAATCACAGGTTGGTCCCACAGTATGATATTTCTCGGTAGCGCTCGATGTTCGGGAGGTCTTGCGAAACAAAGCATCGATGGTGGTAGCTTCAAGGAACGGATTGCGGTGAATCACACATGGTTGATCTCAACAATGTGATTCTTAAGATTTCAGTTAAGATACCTATGTTATAAAGAATGTTAATTTTTTTGAAATATTTCTTTATGGGTTCCTTAGTTCTCAAAATAATACAAAAAAGTTGGTACTTTATAGGACATTAATATGGAGAGTAATTTATGAATATTAGGTAAAATTGCGTATTTACATAAAATTTTACTCGTAAGTCTAATTTTTTTACATTTCGTCCCTTAGCTTACAACACCGCTTAAGTCATTTTTACCAACTTTACAGGAGACGGAAAAAACTGTCTATTTTAAAAAATCTGTGGTTTTTTATTGCTACTTAATACATACTCTAGTTAGCGGTTAAGAAATAATTATTTATAATTATATTGACGATTTACTTTATTTTAACTTTTATTTTATGACTTGAGCGGTGTTGACTGATATTTTATTAGATTTAGGCGGTGTTGTTTGTGAAAATGTTAGGGATTAAGGTATTAAAAGATGATTTGTAAATAAAAGCTTTTATTAAGATTATTTACAAGCCATTAAGTTAAGTTTAAGTTTTTTTTTTCAAGTTGAAATCAAGTGTAAATTTCAGTCCAACAGAAATTTTAACCTTGTGTTCAATTTTTGAGCTACTAGAAGTAAGGATTAGGTGTTTTGTGTTTTAGTACATGTGAATACACATTCTAACCATAATACTGACGAAAAAAATCTCAAAGAAACAGCAATCAGAAAAAGTTCTGACTATAACCGCCCACAATTAAAAAAAAAACTGGAAATAAAACAAAAAAAAAACAATTTCTCGAAAACTACACACATCAACACGGTCTAGGGATATTTCATACTCAATTAAATAACTCGAAAAGTACTGGCCGCATTGGAATCTTTTATACACCGATTTGTTTGTAATTTATCTCAGACTAATTCCAGATTCAAATTTTTGAAAATTCTTTTATTTCGGTGGCATAAAAATGTCTTGATGTGTAGGAGAGGGAATTTTCATTTGTGCGAAATTTAGAAAACAATACGAATTACGTTTAGTTACAGTTTTTTTTTTCATTTTTAAACGAAAGATAAAGTTAAAATTGAGGTATTGTAGCCATGCAACGCCAACATTTGACGAGGGCGGAGATGTTACGAGCTGTGGGAATGCTGGAAGCTGGGTCTGTTCAGCGTAATATTGCTGAGGCCATAGGGACCCACCAAAATGTAATTTCAAGATTGTGGACACGCTATCGTGCCACAGGTGAAGTAGCGGAGAGGCACCGGGGGCCAAGTCACATCACTACCCCCAGACAAGACCGATTTTTGCAAATTACTGCGCGAGCTCAACCAAATGCAACGGCGACTCAATTGCTCCAAAGGCTGCGAGTGCAGCGCACCTCAGAAGGACATGGGACAATATTCCGCAGCAAGACATTGACAACCTTGTTTTGAGCATGCCGAATCGTTGCCGATGTGTTATAAACATCATGGGCGCTTTCTCAGACTACTAACTTCAAGTTTATAAACACAAATTAAATGATTTTTCTATTTTTTTCAGTTTTTACTCACAAATTAAAAGTATTCATATACGGTTTCCGTCTATGCTTAATTTTTTTTCCATAAAATCCTGAAATTTTAATCTAAGTACCTTAACCATTATTAAAAAATGGTAGAATATTAAATAACGTATCTTTTAAATATATACATGTCATATAAATAATTAACACATTGATAGTAATTCGCTTTTTTAAAAATATCCCTAGACCGTGTTGATGTGTGTACAACATATCGCGGAACATACATAGGTGTCCAATCGATGTGTATTAGTGTCCACTGACCACAGACCTTCGCTGGTACAGGTTTCCTGGGACACCCTGTATATGTATGTATGTATGTCCGTTTCTTTGTTCCCTCGTAACTCCTAAACGAATGAACGGATTTGGATAAATTATACGTCTTTAGATTTGTCTTGGTGGCGCGAGTATCACTGGCTACATTAACATAAAAAATAAAGTAAAATGGCGGATTTGGGGTGACATATTGTGGAGTACGATATTTTTTTGTCTTCTAATACCATCGAGTGGGGTATTAAAATGAAGGGTTTTAAAAGGTGATTACAAAAATATATACAACTTATATGTTTAAAAGTAATTCGAAGTGACAAATCGTATTTTGATAAAAATAAATTTGCTTTGAGCAGAGTTAGGACCTCGAAGGCTTGGCTATTTGTGCACTTATCCAAAAAAGCTTTTAAATAATCCTCGACCGCCAAAATTCCTTGCAAGAACTAAAGTGCCCATTACATTATCCAATTTCCAAAGCGCTAGATGAGATAGCGTGCTAAGTTTGTATTGTGGCAAGTAAAGGCAGCTTACACAATACAAATGAAGCAAGCTAGCACATCTAGCGCACTAGAAATTGGATAATGTAATGGACGCTTTAATCGTCTGCGAAATCTTTCACATTTGTAAATTTATAATCTCAAAAAAAAAAACGTTTAAAAAATCTAATCTCAAAAAAAACCTCATGATTTCATGAAATCGTTAAATTTGAGGTCAATTCTTACTTATGGAGTTGTATAAATGATTCTAATGATTATAATTTTGTAAAGCCATATTAGTTACGGCCGCGAATAATATTCTAATCAACTTATAACCTGACACTGACCTGCAAATTTGCAAAAAACGTAGGAAAATTTTAATTTCGCGGGCTACCTTAGCGCATCCCCTTAAAATTGGAGAACTTGATGATAATAAAATTAATTTATTGTTGTTTTTCTTGAAAATTGTAGTGAATATGTTTACCTTATCTTGAAAACACTATTTTTCATGGTTCAAACTAATAAGCAGCAATAACTTTTGTTAGATATCTAAGGATTTAGAAATTTGCCTCCTTGCAACATTATTATTTATTCTAATGTCAGTCAAAAAGTACTCTGTGGTTAAGGTGAAGTCTATAGTTTGATTAGTTGTCTTTGGAAACTAATATTTTGGGTGGTTTCTTTCATTGATTGACAATAACAAATAACTCGTCAGCAGATTAAATTACTCGGCTAACACATTTCTGGCTTAAGCGGCGACCTCACTGCATTTATAGTTTCTCACTATAGAGTACATATAGCTGCGTAATGATACTTGGGATTCTACAGAAAGTTACCCATCCTTAATAAGGCTGTCTGAGGACTGGGAGCCAGCATGAAGTCAGCGGTACACACTTCCACATAGCTTGGAGATGCGTCATTTGTGGTCGCTATCTCCTGTAGTAAAGGAACGACGTAGAAGAAAACGTTGAACTAAGTGATTATGTAGTGAAAGTTTAAAATTTCATTTGAAAGATTTTTCAATAGCTATGCAACATGCCTTATGTAAAAAGTGTCTAGAATGTGTAAACTAGGAGATGATTGTGATAAATAGATTTAATAAAGTTGAAAACATGATTTGTGGTTGTTATTTAATTCTCAATAGTATAGATTTATTTATTTGCATTTGAAACTGAAATCAGTTGTGAGGAATCCATGTACATTCTAGCTAATATAGAATGCAAATTTAGTACTTACCTACATTTAAACAAATTACAAAAACTAAATTTCAATGAAGTTTGTTATCGGCTATGAAATCTTGTACAGGATAATAAAAACTGTTAGCTCTTTTCTAAGTTCCTGCAACAGTAGTCTTTATTATTATTAGGTATTTTATTATAAATTACATCTGCCATACAGATACCCAACTAATAGTTTTTCTTGATTATAGAAGTTTGAGAATACCGTGCACAAAAATTTCTGACATTGAGATCTCATATCTGTACCACGTTGTCTAGTTTCATTTGAGGTAGAAAATGAAAATTTTTATTACATAAATAGGTTTTACAAATACGGCTACTTCAAAGTTGTAAAGTATCAAACCATGGTACGCATAAGGCAACCAATTGTTGGCAGATTTACTCTTTTTGTTAAACTATGCAGCTTATAAAAGAAAAAATAAGTATAATAATTGTAAGAAAAGTTAAGTAGGAATCAAATTAAATTGACAGTAGTAAGTTGTAAAACAAAACATTACGTGATGTGAGCACACTCTAAATGTTATAAATGGCTTGAACCGTTATGTAGGAAGTACATAGCGGTTCAAGCCATACACTTTTACAATAATGTCCTCTGGCTGTGACTTCCACATTAACTGGCTGTTAATTAAGATCCCTAAAAATTTTGTGACATTCACTTTTTCTACTTGACTAGTGTAATTTACATTAATTATTTCTCATGGATACCCATTGGCAAGTGCATGATTTTCGTTTTTGGTGATTTTCGACCCACTTTATATATGGATACATGGTTAGGTGCAACATGAGTCGTATAAACAGTGCCTAGATCTAGATTATTAGAATGTGTGAACATATGATTGTCATACATAATGGAGATTTAAATAAAGTTGAAAACATGATTTACGTTTGTGTGTTTATAGAGATACGAAAAATAGCACGATTCGCTCCCTTTAAAGAGATTAATATGTCTTTGGCTACCTCTAATGCAATTAATATGTAAATCTGTACAGAGTTACAGACACACAGATGACACAGACACTTCTTCGAGCCCGTTCCGTATAATTTATGCTTGTATTGACATAAAAACCAAAAAATTAAAAGTACTTAGTTTACAATACGGTACCGAATCACTTAGCGGGCTCTCAAAATTGGACTACAGTCGTACACATTACGAAAATCATAGAGAATCGGTTAAATATAGATGGCAATTGCTAACTTCGAGTGTCGAGACTACCAAATATCGTCACATCCGGATCATTAGGACTTTGGACTGTGGACGTGATTTTCGTTATGGGTCGTAGTCAATTATTTTGACGACGAAACGCAACAGTTTTCTATAAAACGAAAACTAGTCGTTAAAACGGTCCCCGTCGCAACTGGTTTGAAACTGTAATAGTATATTATGCAATTAGTGAATAAAGGACGGATTTAAAGCGAGGGCCATAGATGAATCACGAGCTAGTGAAGGATTCTAACGATTGAATCACGACCATAGGGAGTGATTCATGATGATTGAATCACGAGCGTAGCGAGTGATAAAAGAAGTAAGGTAAGTGTTAGAATCCTGAGCGACGCGAGCGATTCATGGCCCTCGATATAAATCCGTTTATTCAAGAGTTGCATACTATACTTTATACCATGACTACGAGAAAAAGAAAGATTTAAGGCTCTTACAGACAGAGGCGATATCGCGGTCGCGACGCGATATTTCGATATTATATCCGTAGAAAAATATCGCGTCGCGACGCGATATCGCCTCTGTCTGTAAGAGCCTTTAAGTGAAAATATACATATAATGAAGAAAAAGTAAAGTTAAATTGGCTTTGATGTAAACCAGCCGTGATTTTTTGGGTAGCAAGCTTTCCACTATATCGGCCGCCCTCTCTTTCACAAACTCAGGCGTTAACACATCTTCATCACTAGAATGCATTTTTAATCGATTAGAACAACACTAAACAAACACAAAATTAAAGATTAAAGTAACACTAAACTTTGTGTTCGTACAACTTACAGTATTCAAAATAGCGCCAATTTACTAAGGACAGCAAAGAACACAAAACAGTTTTTATTCTAATGCTAAACTCCTTGTCGAAAATGTCGACCAATCAAATTGAATTTAGAACACACCAATATAGGTCGAATACACAGATTACACTTACACTAGATACGGCAAGCCACGACCAAGCGTGCCCTGCATGTTCGACTGTTCGTACTAAAAAAAGTCTGTTAGCTCAGTGACGCTTAGTGATTGAAACAATTCTGTTTACTTTGAGCACATCACTAAATGGCTGGGGTGAAGTTATCGTAGGTATAAAAAAGATGACACGTTCGGTTTTCATACAATCTAATAACGTGCCGCATCTAGCATAGGTTCTTTAAATCTGTGGTCGAATACATTGGTGTGTTCCATTTTCAAACATCAAAACAGTGAGTAAAAGTGCTTTTTATTCACTGTTTTCAGTGAATAAAATAAGCTTTTTAGAGGGGGAATGGTATAAAATTTATACCATTTTTAGTGTTGTTCTAATCGATTAAAAATGCATTCTAGTGATGAAGATGTGTTAACGCCTGAGTTTGTGAAAGAGAGGGCGGCCGATATAGTGGAAAGCTTGCTACCCAAAAAATCACGGCTGGTTTACATCAAAGCCAATTTAACTTTACTTTTTCTTCATTATATGTATATTTTCACTTAAAGGCTCTTACAGACAGAGGCGATATCGCGTCGCGACGCGATATTTTTCTACGGATATAATATCGAAATATCGCGTCGCGACCGCGATATCGCCTCTGTCTGTAAGAGCCTTAAATCTTTCTTTTTCTCGTAGTCATGGTATAAAGTATAGTATGCAACTCTTGAATAAAACGGATTTATATCGAGGGCCATGAATCGCTCGCGTCGCTCAGGATTCTAACACTTGAATCACTCGCTACGCTCGTGATTCAATCATCATGAATCACTCCCTACGGTCGTGATTCAATCGTTAGAATCCTTCACTAGCTCGTGATTCATCTATGGCCCTCGCTTTAAATCCGTCCTTTATTCACTAATTGCATAATATACTATTTTCATGCTTGTCAAACCATTTTGGCCGTCTAGGGACCCCATTACAACTCAGCGAGCGATTGCTGTCGTTAGGGGATATCGACTAATGTCGGGACTACCGCCCCTGGTAACTATTTTGGCGACGGTACGTTTCGTGCAACGCACGGTCATTTTACCAAATGTACTCGAGATCACTGCATTTAGATTTAGGCTCTAGTGATCTAACTACGAATGTAGTTCCTGTAGTTTATGGCTTGCTACCAAACAAGACCGAGAAAACTTATAATATAGACAAGAAAACTAAAAACAGTTGAGACTATAGTAGTTTATTCAAAATATGTAAAATTCTACCAGTTAGCCTTAAACATAAATACCTATTAAGTATTAGTTAATAACCATGGCAGTCGGGATAGTTACTCATTAGTTTCTAACAGTTATACTACTAGGTCGATGACAGCAGGTAAATATGATGTACCCAGAGTTAGTAATTACTATGGCGACAGAACCTTAATAATCCCGTTCCCTATTTATTGAACACTTTGCCTGCTGATATCAGACAAGAAGATAATAAAGTAATATTCGCACGTAAACTTAAAAAATATTTATTAGATTCTTTGTAAGTGTAGGTATTAAGTATGTATGTAATTATAGGTTATAGATGTACCTGATATTACTGTAAGAGCATAGAGCAACGCGGCCCCGGCGAACCGGAGCGCCGGGGCCGTGTTGCTCTATGTGTAAGAGAGACTCAACGATCCCACAGTTAAACTGCGTAAGCAGTTTTGTGGGGCAATGTAATTAGCTTTAAGAAAAATTTTATGTGAATAAATCATTCATTCATTCAGTCATATCAGATTTTTTTTCATTGATTAAACAATATTTAAACATATATATGGCTACCATAAATGCGATTAAAGAAGTGTTTCCTGCGACTAAAATATCGGGGTGTAACTTTCACTTCCAAAAGGCCACAAGAAAAAGGCAAAACATTTAAAGTTGGGTGAAACTAGGCAAGAACGGAAACTTATAAGGTTTAGAATTAAGTTGTTTTTTTTTAATATTTATTATTTGTGTTTGTAACGTGTTAAGTACGGATCCCTAATGGATATCGCCGACCTCGCATTTCCTTCAATTTACGCCGAGCGCACAAAACTGCAGCGACGACATCCGTCCAGCCACGAGCCGCCGACGCAGCAGAATTCAAAAGTAGTTTTAATTATTTTAATATGTTTTTTCGGCATTCCATATTCTGACATCGAATAGGTTTCACCAATTGTAACTGTAGTATTTTCCTTTTTAAATTAAATTAGTTTAAAGTAACTTTGGCTTTTTTTCAATCCACCGTCTGCAGACTACGTAATTAACGTTTTACATTTATCTATTTGTATCTATTTATAATTATTTATGTATTTTTGTATATCTGCCCGTGACATCACAGTTAAGTGCTGCAGCATCATGCTGAGATAGGGACCTTTTGGCCTCGTACAGGACTTTTTGTTTTTCAATTACTTATTTTTATTTTTTTATATATTTTGTTTCTCTTTTGTTTTCAACTTTTATTTTGTGTTTTAGTTTTAGTTCTGTGCGAGTCACAATAAATACTTTTTCTTTCTTTCTTTCTTCGCCTCTTACCGCACGGCCTCCCGCTCTTCTGCGGCGGGGAGCTCCCCGAGCGCCTTACGCCGCGCCATCCATTCGTACTCTCTGGTCAGCACCCATGCCTCGAGCTCCCAAAGGAGGGGTGCCGGCCAGAGCGCACGCCGCCGAGAAACCCACAACCCGATCGGTAGGCCCTCGCCACCCGCAGTGAAATGGCCCTTTGGGGCCTGCGGATGGCAGTGGCATTCTCCACCCAGATTGCGGCCCCGTAAAGGGCCATGCTCCTGAGGATGCCGGCTGCAAGCGCGGGCATCGCGCCTTCAGACCCTCCAGGTTCGGAAGGAGCCACGACAGGGCGTTCGCAGCCTTCAGCAGGCGCGTCGACAGCCCGCTGAAGTGTGGGACGAAGCGCCACCTGCTGTCGAGTACAAGGCCCAAGTACTTCATCTGGGCCTTGACCCCGATCCTGACGCCCTCCACGACAATGTGGACGTCAGGAGGGATGCGCTGCCGTGGCCCGTGGAAATACACGGCCTCGTGACCATCCTTGCCACAGCGGAAGCAGTTGTCCGCCCTGTCGACTTCGGACGATCAAAGGGCCCGAGTGTGTCCGATTCCAAAACACTTGAAGCAGCGCAGAGGCTTGGCTGCAAGTGCCCGGACTACACCCGGGCTGAATCCGACGGCAAGGCGTCCCTTGGCGAGGACGGCTATAGCTGCGGCGACTGCCGCCGCGGCCGGTCCTAATGGCCCGACCTTGCACCGCTGTGACGCCACAACACCCCATTTCTGCGACCGCCCCGCCACTACCTCCTCTTTGGTGACCGAGTCGTCCAGGTTGGTCACCTCTAAGGCCACAGACTTCCCGGTCCTGGTGATATTGGCCGCGTCCGCGATGCTTGCAACTTGTGTTGGTTGCGAAGAGGTCCGCGTTGGCGCCGCCCTGAGCACCCGGGAACTCGAAAATTCGAGCCCCGGCCTGGGTCCGGCGGCACGATACTGTGCCGATCCCCAGTTGGGTAGGATCGGCGTTGGTACGCGCCCGCATCATTATGGACGCGTTCGTCTCCCCCCGCTCCGCCGCCTCACTCAGCAGTGAGCGTCACTACGGCTGCGGTCTTAGGAATTTCCTCTTCGGCCTGGCGGGGCCCCATTAGCTGCAGGAGCAGCAGCGGGAGCAGCGGCGGTGGGCTTGGGGGCCGACGTTCCCCTTCCCCTTGCCTGTTGTCTGGGTCGGGCCGTGGGGGTGGTGGCGGGGGCGGCAGGGGCAGCCACGGTCCTCGACTTCGTTTTGCCACCCTTGCTGGCTGGATGGGGTGGTGGACGGAAGATGGGGGCTTACCCCGGGGAAGACAGTTCCGGCTCGCGTGGCCTATTGTCCGCTGCGACCGGCAATCGGAGGCGTTTCTCAGGCCTGTCCTCGATGCCCTTTCCTCCGTGACGACCTTGCGAATTATATGCTCAAGGTTGGACGGGGGACCTCAGCCGCTGGTCTCGGCTCGGCTTTGTTTGGCCGGGCCGTGGCTTCAGCCAGCTTTTGATGTAGCTGGCTGACGTCTGACTGGAGGCGATCAACTTTCGCCTGCCGTTGCCGCGTTTCATCGGTCGCCTAGCCTAACCTAACCCAAATGATTCACCAACAATAGACACGAAAACACTTCTACCGTCAACGAAACGTGAAATGTCAAGTTTATCATCTACCATGACAATTTATCCAACGTGCGATGCGACTGCGGGCAAATGGCGTGCTATTTTCCAATTTGTATGGAAATTTTAAAAAATTATATCTCGTAAACCGTGAACTACCGCAACTTGAAAATTTGTAAGAAGCTTTCTATGTATGAGTACTATCTACAAAAAAGAATATGAACTTCCAAATCAACGGCCCACAGTGGAAATTTTATCCATTATTTTTTAGTTTAAATCTTAAAATATAACTTATTCTTCATGTAATCCGACCGTTAAATTGCTTTTGGGCATGATTTTTGCAACTTTTAAATACACACTGCGGCATTGTGAGACGTGTTTACATTGGCTGTGTTTCAAGAGAACTGAACAAAATAAGAGCTCACGTCTCAAGTGCGCTGTTATTTATCGAGACGTATTTTTTGTGCCGACCCGATATTTAGTTGCTATTGTTGATCGAAGAGACGACAGTTGTTTTTTTAACAATTTTTCGTCAAGTTACTAGGCCGTAATGTAACCTCACGGATATTCTGCACAAACAAAACGCATTAAAAAAAAATCACAAAGTACACATGTTAAGTAGGCCAAAAACCTCGTAATACTAACTGGTGGTATTGCTAATTTCAAAGTTTTTGACAGGCAGACCGTCTGCTGCTTGTCAAAAAGTTTCATTTCTTTCGGCAACTTTTGAAAATCGTAACAAAAGTTTAAATTGTTAATTTATTTAGAGATATTTTATTTGACAGTCATATTAATGGAAAGTTGAGTGAACGATTGTTCGAATGGAATTTATTGTGAAACAACCTTTTATCGTAAACGCTACATCGAATGAACGATTCATCAAATATTTTTTAATCGATGGACTGCTCTAGTTTTAGTTATTACATAGTTTAATAATTGAAATAAAATTATTAAAAAAAGATTTTTCGTCACATATTATTTCATACATAATCGAGGAAATCAAACACTTTCAAGGTATCGTACGTTCTTCTCGTAGATTTAGAAACGTGTTTGGTAATAACACTTTTAACCTACTAACTAAACATTATTATGAGAAGCGCCTTGGCTCCATTATTTTGTTCCCGCGAGAAATACTACAACAAGAATTTTTTGATTGGTCATTGTGGTGGTATCTTGGTTTGGGTTAGGTTTTAGGTACCTATCTTAAATGGAACACAATTTGCAATTTCACTCCGTTAAACGTGCTGTCATCCTGCCCGCTCGAGCAGGTATGCCACAGACTGCATAACTCGTGTATTAAACGTCACAGTCATTATTTTCATGAAAATGAAAGTGTCCTCATTTTCAGCGCCGAAAATAAGGAAAGCGTTTTTACTAATTAATACCGTTAGTATATGGGCTATGTTATGCCACACTGCCTCGGCTGACCACAGCGCGCCACTCTAGTCAGCCAAGCCAAGCCACCGCCATTACTACCGGACGCCTCCGGTGGGGGAAAGCATATAATTATAATGTCCTGCGAGCTCACTTTCGCCACATGGCTGCTGCGATATACGATTAAGAGGAAATGGGGGCGAAAAGTTAGGTATTTTAAGAAGGTATTGCTGTCACTCTGCGAGCGCTCCACCCTCGAATTCGTGTGATAAGGACAACTGCAGATTCGACTATTTAGTCGAATCTGCAGTTGTCCTTATCACAAGCCTGTGTAAAAAGTCACATTTCGAGGTTTGGCTCTCGCCTATTTCCTCCTCCAATATTGGACCAATTTAAAATATATTTCATAAACTGAATAAGAAGGATATATACTATGCCCCTATGTTTTTCTTTTTTCGTTAATAGTTGTTAAATTAGTACACTAGGCGTCTGTTGACAGCGGTCTGAATAGGCAATTTTGAGCATTTTTTGAGGGTTCTAGTTCTTATAAAAATAATATAACATCAAAAAGGAAAACATAGGGGCATACAAGTAGCTGTTATTTATATTTCTGTAAAAAATCATTGCTTTATGGTCATTACCCAGAAAGAAAACAGGCGAGAGCGTTTGTATCTTTTTGTATGAAGAAAAGAGCACCCACGTTTCCTCTTAAGTGGAAACCCTGTCCGATTGGGTTTTAAGAATATTACAAATCAAGTGTGATTATAGTGTGCCTTTTTTATTTATTCTGTTACAGCTGTAAGTAACACAACTGAAAATTGTTATTATATTTTCTTTGAGATAATAACTCAACACGCGTTTAATGAATAGTCTGGGCTGACTACAATATGTGTTGAAAGATTTCGAGTTAGCTGCTACAATAGCGCTTAAAAGAGTCCTGATAGTTTTCAAAAATATTGTTATTTTCATATTCGCCAATCGATTTGGAAACATCCAACAAAGAGGATTTGCAGAGAGGTATGGTAAAGACATTACCTGTTTTGGCGTACTTAAAGCCAGAGGAAATTCGCGACACATTCCATTTGCTTCAAAAAAAAAAAGAATTACTACCGATGGAAGTCAGTTCAATTGTTTCTTGGTTTTCTAAATATTATGTTATTGGCATTTTTAAAAATAGGTATATCCATGATCATTTGGAATAAACCCTAAACGCCTAATTCCCAAAATTTTGTCAAATCATAGCATCACTGCTGGAATGGGCTCATAGGAAGAAAGAAGTGGAAGCTATTTAAAACCATAAAAGAAATGGAAAAAGAAGAAAACAATAATGAGCTGATTATAGAAAAAAATAAGAGCCAAGATGAGTCAGTTTCTCCTACCAAAAAGACAAAGCAGGTTGGGAAAGAAGAAAAACTGAAAAAACTTTTAAATCCAAAGGAACACATGGACAGGCTTGACTTCATGAGCTCGATAGCTTACATTTGCCACTTCAAAAAATAAAACAACGTGTTGTGTAACGGGTAAAAAATGTGGAACTTAAGAAAATATATAAGTGTCGTCTGCCTATTTCTAATAAGAAATACCAAGATTTGTGGAAATTGTGCACATCGAAAGTTATACCTGAAATTTTCCACGATGAGTACAAAAAAAAAGTATGCATAGTGCTGTGAATGTTCAATATACCGACGTCGATGACCAAAAACAAGAAAAAATTACAAAAGTTAATTCCGTTTAATTACTTGATTATGATAGTAATTTGTCAAAAGCTTCAATAAAAGTTGTTTTTCCGTGTAGAACATAAGTTTATTTTCCTTGTTCTTGCTGCAATCGCTACAATTGTTCAGTACAATAATTAGCTGACCCAGTGAACTTCGTACCGCCTCAGAATATAAATTACTATACTACACTACACTACCCTAACCTGCACTACATGTGTTTCACTACGCTTCCCTACGCTACGATATTCTTGGCTACGCTGCTCTACGGTACGCTAAGCTAAGCTACCCTAATACCCTACACTACACTGTAACACTAGTGCTACTACAACTATTACAACAACAAAAAACTTTTATTCGCGTCGGAGACAAATCAAAGATCATCAAAATCAGTCCAGTCGTTCTTAGAAGTTATAAATAGTGTAACTAGTCCGACTTTGTTTTATTTATTGAGACTTACGGTCTAGCCCTGTCTCTTTCCTGGAAATATCTTTACCTACATTTTTCGTCACCCTTATTCTCAGCTGATCGACATGTCTGTGAATTTCCGTTCCTACGTCTGATTTAATGGAGTAATTTGTATTACTTAAGCGTTTCAGGATCGTTCCAGGTATCTATTTATCTGAGCCTCTACTATATTCGCGATACCAGACAAAAAAAAACAATCACATTTGGATTATCCATGAACAAATATACCATACATTTTTGAAATATACCTGGGCTTGAGGATAGCCCATAAACCAAACGATTATACTTAAATAATCCCCTGTGTGTGTTGATAACTGTATAATTTCTAGAGGGCTTTGATAAAAGTACCTGGTTATAGGCTTGCGATAGGTCTATTTTTGTAAAAAAGACATTCCCGCTAAGGTTATTGAATAATCTTCCATTTTTGGAATCGGAAATCTGTCGATCGCTAAAACTCTGTTCAGGGTTACCTTGTAATCGGCACATATTCTTAGGCCACCGTCAGCTTTGCGTACCACGACTAGAGGCGTGGCCCAGTCGGAATGGTCCACCGGTTCAGTAACCCCACTTTTCAGGATAGCATCCAGCTCGCGCAGCGCATAAGGTAGAGGCCGCGCGCGACAAAATGTGGGTACCGCGCCGTCCCACACACGCAGCTCTGCCATAACCCCCGTAAATTTACCGAATGTGCCGTCGAATAGGGATTCATGCCTGGAAACAATTTCACTGATTATTTTGTCATTGTTAACTTTGCAATGAGTTATATTCTGATCAGCTAGCAAATGGCATTTAGATATTTTAATAGGTGTATTTAGTTCAGCTGACCATTGCCGGCTCAATAAGTTTGAGGAGCCTTTGTCCAGAATATACAGATCTAATGTTTTAATTACACCATTATAACTAACGGATGTTTCTATGAATCCTATAGGTTGAACAGTTGAGCCATTATAAAACTTAATGTTCAAATTACATCTCATCATTCAAGTACAAGTTGCTGAACAATTCATCATACACACTTTTGATGATGCAGGATAGGGCTGACCCCGTATCTATCTCCATCTATAGTAAACAATTTTGTACCTTGACAATTATACACACCGGTTTGAGGCTTTGTTATGTTGACTGTCGGACGATCCCGCCGTTTTACTCCGTTTCGTCTTGTTTCGTCTTGGGCACATCCTCCTCAAATGACCGAATTCGTGACACTGCACACGAATTTCTTGTATTTCGTTCGCTTTGTGTCTATTATCGCCACACTTTGAGCACTCTTCAAGTTTGTTTAGTTTTTCCGTTGCTTCCGTACTACTCAACAGCAATGGCGTCTCGTTATGACAGCGCTAAGCTCACCGCTCGATTATAAGTGAGATCTTCCTCAGCAAACAGTCTTTGGCGGATTATATCGCTTTTTATGCCACAGACTAATTGGTCGTGCAAGTTTTCATCTTAAGTTGTCTGGAAATTGCAGTGTTTCGATAACTTTTTAAACTGCGAGACATATTCCGCCACCGATTCTTCAATTTTGTGACGCCGCTGTCGGAACGTAAACCTCTCGGCTAAAATTGATGGTGTTGGCTGCAGGTGTGCCAATAACTCCACTGCTCTGTTAAGCGTCCATTCAGCGGATTTTATTGGACTCGCCAATGATGACAGGAGCTCATAGGCCTCCTCACCAGGGCTTGTTAACGTTACCAACTAACAAAATTATAACCGTTACGTAACGTTAAATCCAATGTGATACCTATGTAACGTTACAAAAATATAACGTTAATTGATAACATTACCAGTAATTTAACGTTAATTAACATTAACGTAAAATACGATAGTAACGTTAATTTTACCGTTAATTTAGCTACAACCCGGTAACAGTCACGGTTGTGTGTGTTGTTTGTAACCATACTGACTCGTTCGGGGCGAGCGCGGCGTGGTGAAGGCGGAGCGGGAGGGGCATCGTATTCCAGTGACGTACAATACAGAGATATTGTGAATTTGTGACCGCGTGTTGCCGTTCCGCGTAGGTAAACATTTTTGTGCGCTCGCGCAACTTGCTTAGCATTGGATCAGTTTAGAGAATGTTTAGAATACTTTAGAACTTTAGATGCACTGTTGCCGCTCCGCCGCCGCTAGCGCCGTCGCGCCGCCGGCCGCCGCGCCTCAGTCGTGTGTAATGCCTACAGTGAGTTGGTTTGTGCGAGACGCTAAAGCCTCCTCTACACTACTCGCGAAGTTGGTCGAAGTTAGGCGAATACGATAGTGTGGACGGCCACTTCGCTTCGCTTCGTGCAACCTCGGCTCGCCTCGCGCGACTTCTGATCGTTGTCGGTTTTTGCGCCCGAGTCAAAGGGGCCGAAGTGCTCCGACGAAGCGTCTGACTACACTACTCGACTCACTTCAAATTGTCGCGTGATAAATTCACACGTAATTATAATATGCGAGAGTGCACATTGCAACGGCAGCTGCCACTTCAACATTATCCATGGTGCAAAGAATACTACTTAGTCTGTGGTGTGAAGCGCGCGGGTGCCACCGGGCGACTGAGCTCCTCGCGAAGTTGCACGAGTGTGGTCTACAGATATTATGAACTGAACGAAAATAAAACAGCTATAGTATAGTTAAAATCTCGCTGCAGACTTGGTCATAAATAATAATCGGAGTAGGGATGTGCGCTACTTGCGCGCGCTCAAGGCCATTATCGATAACAGATGATGACGATGACTCAGACGAAGAATTTTAATTTTCTATTTTTAGTTTTATATATACGTTCTTTTGTTTATATATTTAATATGCTTTATAGTAAATTTGGTAATAAAATAAAAAAAAATGTGTATTTATTTCTATCACCCATTTATAAATATATAAAACTATCGATATCACTCATCGACTGCAGTAATGCACAGGACTACGTGTCGGCGTGGCCTGCCCATAAGGCCCGTGAGTGGGAAAGAGAGCGAAACACTCGAATGATTTATGACCGAGTCTGCAGCGAGATTTTAACTATACTATAATTGTTTGGTTCCAGAGTGTGGAAAAACACTAAAGGTAAGTTACATGTCCCGTTATTATGATCTATCTTAGCGTAATAATGTAAGTAATTACCGAAGGTAAAAAACCCAAGGTATTTAGCAAGTTTTTGTTAGTCAATGATGTTTTTTGAAGCTATCTTGATCTGAAAATACTTAGACAATTGACACGGTGTCTTTTGGGAACCAAAGCTTAATTCTAGGCACCAAATTAATACTATTTTCAGCATTCTCGAGCTTTTTTGGCTATATTATAAATTTAAACGTGAATTGAAGTTACCTAACACCACTGCACAAGTTTTGGCTATAAAGGTGAATTGACGTTACTTATTACCACTGCACATTTTTTTAAAATTAATTTGGTACTAACGCACTCAAGCAAATAATAAAATGCAAATTTCACTATAATAATAATAATAATAAATATCCTTGGACATTTTCACACAACGCCATCTAGTCCCAAGCTAAGCAACCTAATGCTTGTGTTATGGTAACGATATGGCTGATAAACTACTTATATACATTTTTTTTTTTTTTTTGTAAATACATACATATTATAGATAGAAAAACACCCAGACTCGAAACAAATACTTGTAGGTCGTACAAATATTTGTTCCGTGCGGGAATCGAACCCGCGACATGCTGCGCAGCAGTCAATCGCTCAACCACTGCGCCAACCGTGTCGTCAAAATTAGGTTTGCTGTAAGAAAAGAAAACCCAATTGCTCGCCTTTTTACATAAGCTATATTATTGCAATTAACATGTATATTTGTTATTTGTGTGAAATTAAGAATAGGGGATTTAATTTAAAGTATGAATATTGTTTTACTCCCTTTACATGACGCTCCATTTACATTCACACAACCGGTCACAGAGATGTAGAATGCAATGGAAACTATTTTGATAAATCGACTAACCAGTCATTCCAACAGTTTCTTTTTTTTAATAAGTACCTATAACTTTTGCCTCAAAAACTTTTCACGAATTATTTGTATTACTTTTGCTTTCTTTTTATAAAATAAAAGTAACAATTCAGTAAAAACAGTACACCAAATCGATTTAGTATTACTAATTGACACGAAATCGATTTTCTTACCAAAGATTTTGATTTATCGATCTCATCCCTAAATCTAGGCAGCCACATTTCTGACGTTTACGTTCGTCTGAGTATTAAGGTGGAAGCGTCAGGGTAGCCCGCGAAATTCAAATTTTCTTACGTTTTTTGAAATTTTCAGATCAGTGTCGGGTTCAATGTTGATAAAAATATGATCCAGAAAAATTCCATTTACAAAAATATCATTTTGAAAAAGGCTTTTTTCTCGGTTTTTCATCGATGCTAGTAAATCAGTTGCTATTTTTGCAGTCATTTCAGAAATTTTAAACTCACATAACATCCACGCTATATAAAAGTCTCCAACAGTAAGCTGTTCTTCTTGAAGCTTTTTTGTCAGTTCTCTTGCAGGCATTAAACATCTGACAAATTCACTTAATGCCTCCCACGTAGAATCTGGCAACTGTAAGCACTCATCAGTACTGCATATTTCACGTAATGAAAGCAAGCTTTCCACCATATCAATTGTTGAATGCCATCTTGTAGTGCAGTCCAGTTTTGGTACATTTTTGTAATTTTGTCTTAACAACCTAACAAACTGTGGGGTTCTAAGACGTCGAACAACTTTTCGACCACTTGTAATAAGACTACAAGTGGTTTCATCTAGAAGTGCTAATTGGAGCGTGTGTGCAGCACATCTTACAATGCCGATTTCATATCCACTGCTTTCACCTGCGTTCATAAACTGTTCTCTCAAAACTGTTGTTACTTGATTAGTGAATGTATGTTCAAGTTCACTAGTCTCGTCATCATAATTGTACTCCGTATTGAAATCCTCGCATAAATTGTTACTTTCGTTTGCTTCAGAACTGGGACCTGCCTGTACATCATCAGATTCAGATGTATTAGTACCTAAACAACTTTCATTCATTAGTTTGCTCAATTTAATCATATTGGCTCCATTGTCTGTCGTTATGCAGTAAATTTGATTATTAAATTCCGTATTTATGCGAAATCGGTGTAAATTGAAGATGAATATTTCTTTAAGGTGCTCGGATGTGTGGCGCTGAAAAATTTCAATGACGCCCAAATTTTTCAAAAGTACTTTGCCATTTTCTAAATATTGGCAGTTAATGCCCATGAAATTGTGAGTTCCGATAGAAGCGATATCGATCTTTATCGATATTTTTTTTCCATGAAGTATATTAGCTAGCTGATCTCGCATGTTTGTAGCTATAGCTTTAACATTCTCTCTAACTTTAAGCGCATTTATGGTACTCTTATTTTCGACTTTTAGAGCGAGCAGGTTTTTAAATGCCTTATCGTTTATGATTGAAAATGGGCGTCCATGAACAGCCACTAAGTTAGTGCATTCTTCCAAGACCATATCACGCGGCCGCGGCGGTTATACATCGTGTTACTTGATACGCGCCTTGGGCGGCCCACGCTGATACAGCATTCATGGTAGTGTCGGGATGTTATGATTAACTCTCGGCGACACACATCCAGAGAGATAAGGACCTATTGTATTAGAGTTAAGTTTTAAGGCAGTAAATCTACATTAAAACTCAGTTAAAGTCCATTTCACGAAAGAAGTCCCACGGACAACTGTGGAACTAATTTTGACAGATGGGGAGATCGGCCATGTTGTCGTTTGTCGATGTTATCAAGGTGCGTTTGTTGTGGTAGATATTTTGTGAGTTTATTATTGGATTAGTGCGTTATAAGGTTTATTTACGATGCCAAAAGTTGTAAAAAGTGCAGGTCGAGAAATGATATTAAAAGTGAAGGAGTTCTGTGAAGCGGAACACAAGAATGACGGTGTTTTAATACCAATAAACAATGTTCGCAAGAGAGTCGCCGCCATGACAGGTAAATTTTGGGGCTGCCATATACAGATTTTTTCCCGATTGATTTCTTACAGATTGGAATTAAGTTTTTTTAATGCATGATTTTTATTATGGAAATTTTTAAAAGGAATTAACACAATACAACAAAAAAGTGATAACTTCAACAATAAACTTATTCAACAATAATGTAATTAAATACGAAAATAATCATTCAAACTTGTTCATTTTATTGCAGGTGTATCAGAGAAAACTGTAACGAGAGTTACAAAAGAAGGCGCAACAGCGGCGAGTACTTCTAAAGTTATCGTCACCCCAGGGAAGAGTCGCCCGCATACCAAAAAGTTCGACTTAGATGGATTTGATTTGTGCGCTATACGGCAAAAAAATCACAGTTTTTATGTTGTGAGGAAGGAATTACCAACATTGGCTAAATTACGTGCAGCTTTGAGAGAAGACATAAATTTTCAAGGAAGCATCACAACATTGCACCGTATATTGCAAAGTACCGGTTTCAAGTATAAGCGATGCTAATCGAAACGTAAATTACTTATGGAACGTTATGATATTACCGCATGGCGTTCAACATATTTGGAGAGAATCCGAAGAAATCGCAATGTGGACAAAAAACCTGTAGTATATTTAGACGAAACCTATATACACAACACTTATCATGCCAAAAGTTGCTGGCAAAGTGAGGATGAGCCTGGGACGTTCGTGTCAGAGTCATCAAGGAGTACTTGGATAATTGCTCATGCGGGAACTGAAAATGGTTTTATTAATGGTGCATTGTTAATGTTCAAATCCCAATCCAAATCTTCAGATTACCACGATGACATGAACTCAACAAATTTTTTGAAATGGATGAGTGAAAAAGTCATTCCTAACCTACCTGAAAGGTCACTTGTGGTAATGGACAACGCTCCGTATCACTGCACTCAAAAATAAATAAAGAGCCTACAATGTCAAGTATTAAACGTGACATGCAGGAATGGCTGCGAGAAAAGAGAGTATATTTTGAAGATACTTGGACAAAAGCTGTATTATTTGAATTAATTAAACAAAACAAAGGTCCACCTACATATGCCGTGGATGCATTATTAAAATCTCACAATCATGAATTGCTAAAATTGCCGCCTTACCACTGCGATCTAAATCTGATCGAAAAAATGTGGAGCCTTGTAAAGAGACGGGTAGCGGATAAAAACGTGGGCCAAGATCCAAAAGAAATTGCACGCCAAACAGAAGAGGCTTTTGAGACTGTTAAAGCGGAAGATTGGGCAGCTCAATGTAAACATGTACAGCATTTGGAGGAAGAATATTTAAAAAATGATGGTCTTATGGATGAAGAAATGGATCGATTTATTATATCCACGGCTAGTGATAGTCAAACGGAATCTGATTCTGTTTCTATTCACTCTTCTGACAGTGATCATAGTATGACCGATCATAATTATTCAATAAAACTTTGAATAAAACTTTTAAATGTTATTTTATTTTTCTAATTTAAAGTTGGTCGAACAACCAACGTCGTAGTTGGTCGTTGGTTGGTTGGTTGGTGGTTGGTTGGTTGGTTGGTTGGTTGGTTGGTTGGTTGGTTGGTTGGTCCATTTTATATTTTAGAAATTACAGGAAGATTTGTTTTTCACTAATCTGACCTTAGCAGTATGGACATCAAATAGGTACATATATACGGTATATTAAAAATATTTTTTTTCTTATCTAAATATTCGAGTCGTAGTAGTTAATAAAATGAAAGTAAATGAACGATAAATTATTTCCCCTGATTTCGCCATAATTAACCCTGGCAACATTATGTCGCGCGAATACAGCGCTGCGTCTGCGGGACTTCTTTCGTGAAATGGACTTTAGTTAACTTCGTTTCAAACGACAGGTAATTGAACTCGGGTTATTTAACTTTAATTGTGTATTTAAACTATACAGTGATGGATAGTAGGATACCAGGGCTATAGAACCAAATGGAATTTCATGGTTTATTGGTTTATCTGGTACGCCGGTGAAAATTTTCATTAATTTTGCTTAGGACGCACCGTCTTCGAGATAATTAGTTATCTCTTTTCTTAATTTTATAGTTTAAGTATTGATGTTTCCTTATTTGGTGACGAGTTTCAGGAAATGGACGAAGGAAATAGACTTCATCGGAGTTTGGATACTCCTCGGCGTGCTCGCTCGCGCTCCAGGCGCAGCCAGTTGAGCGCACGCCAGAGAAGCCGCACTCGCAGCCGCAGCCGTAGCTGCAGCCGTAGTTGGCGCCTGCTGGAACGAGAACAAGCTTTGCTGCGAGAGCAGGAGCGGATTCGCCGGATCAAGATCGACCTGCAAAAGGAACGCGACATCGAGCAGCGGCGACGCAGTGAACGACGGGGCACACCAGAAGCTGGGACGAGCCGCGAGCGCAGTTGCAGAGACCTGCCGGGTAGTCACAGAGGAACGCCGGGGGTAGTCGCAACAGAAAAGTTGTCAGTTGTTGCGTCCTCGATGTCTGATGGGTCTTATGAAGCATTTTTTGATGGGGTTAAGATAGTCCAATGGGAGGATATTTACAAGGGTAACATTGCTGTAACTGATAGATATTATTTGACTGGAAAGTCGTTGAAATTAATGCAAGCTCAACTTTTATATGAAAATTGTAAAGATGTTAGTATTGACGGATTTTCAACAGAGTTTATAAACATAAATTTCGTTCAAGGTGTACCAGGTTGCGGAAAAACACATTGTATTGTTGAGAACGTTCCTGTTAACCCACTAACGCAGTTGGAGGTGACGGAAACTCGTGAAAATTTCGAAATTAATTCATGTTTAGTTCTGACACCTACTCGAGAAAGCGCAGAGGAAATTAAAGCTAGGTTGGCTAGTAGAGGCATGTCAAAAGACACCATTAAATCATCGGTTGCAACAATAGATTCTTATTTATTGAACTACGCGGCAAAGGGAAATTTGCGGTATGATTTGTTAATAATTGAGGAGGCTTTAATGCTACACGCAGGGCAAATCGTTTTGGCATTGATTATTTCTGGAGCTAGATCATTGATGTTTATCGGTGACGAGTGTCAGATTCCGTTTATTAACAGGTTGGGACAGTGCCCATTGCGTTATGCTAATTTGATTGATGTATTTCCAAATATCAAAACTAAGGAACTTAACATTTCATTTAGGTGTACTTTGTCAACAGCATCAACCCTTAGTTCTAAATACCGTTCAGGTATGTATTCTGTAAATGATATCTGTAACGAGAGTTCAAATAAAAATTTTTTGGGATTTTCGGACATTAAAAAACCTAGTGAAAAAGTAGTTTACTTGACGTTTAAGCAATCAGAAAAGGATGAATTGATTAAAAAGGGGTTTGATCCAGTATTCACCGTACATGAATTTCAAGGTAAACAGGAGGATCACGTCATAGTTGTTAGAACCAGTACAAAGAAGGAGGAAATTTATTCTTCTGCTGAACACGCTCTTGTAGCATTTTCTAGGCATAGGAAGTCACTCGTCTATTATTCTCCCTTAAATGATGATGCTCTTGGTAAATTAATAACATCTTCAAAATTTAAACCTATCGCTACTATGAGAAAGCATCTTAAGGATAAGTCAGAAGTTGAATCTCCCAAAATTCGGGGTCTTATACCTGATAAGAACATTCCGGATTTGGTTAACAAAAGAATTAAGCAATTACGTAAAGAAAAGGTAATTAATTCACCTTCAGTTAAATCCTCTCCTGTAAGAACTATGGTTAAATTGGAGGGTGGTGCTTGTTATCCTTAATATAGGTTGATAGAACAACCTTTGAAGAATATGAATAATGTGACGGAACCTATATACAGTGTGGTTAAAAAATATAGAGACTACGATGTCACTACTTTAATTCCAATCATGGATGGTAAGTTAAAGTTTCCTTTAACAAAAACGTCTGTGTTAATCCCAAACTTGGAGTTGGCGGACATTTCACTATTACAGACGTTTTACGATGAAGTATTACCTGGGAATTCGGTTTTTGATTATACTTATGATCCTGAGATGGTCCAGAATTCGGACATAATATTTAACTTGGAAGATACGGTCTATAATCCAGATTATAAGTTTAACAGCTATAGGACTATTAAATTTGATAGGTTAAGACCGAACTTAAGAACAGCCGTTCCAATTAATAGACCAAATACACAAGTAGAGTCTTTATTAGCCATGATTAAGAGGAATCAGTCAGTTGCTGATCTGGGGGGTTGTGCCGATATTGATGCGTTGGCTGATACAATGTTGACACGTTTTAATTCATTATTGAAACCCTCTTCATTGTATCTGCTAGACATTTATAAGAGATATAAAATTCTTCCTAATACAGTTTCTGTGAGAAATTGGTTCGCAACAGACGCAACATTTCTTCTCCTGCCGATATTTGGAAGTTCCTTGGAACTCTAGGCATCGGCAAATCGCGACATTTAGACCTTCCTAACACAATTGGCTTGGACGATCTAAATCTCCATTTCTCCACTGTTCCCACTCTAGATAGTCTAACCCAATGTCAAACCCTCGACTACCTTGCTGGTCTAACGCGTCCCAATATTAACGCCTTTGTCTTCACCCCAGTCGACCCAGGCGAGATCAGAAAGATTATCCTTTCCATTAAATCCAAAGCCATTGGTTGCGATAATATCAGCCGCCATATGATCGTAACGGCTCTTGACCAACTCCTTCCTGCAATCTCCCACATCATAAACTTCTCCCTTTATACCGGTGTTTTCCCCTCCCTATGGCGAAAAGCCCTTGTTCGGCCCCTACCTAAGATACCCAACTCTTCTCTTCCCAGTCACTTTCGCCCAATTTCCATCCTTCCCTTTCTGTCTAAAGTGCTCGAGGCCTGTGTTCATAAACAATTTTCCCACTTTATTCACCACAACTCCCTCATTAGTCCCTTTCAATCCGGTTTCAGGCCCGGGCACAGTACCGTTTCAGCTCTCCTTAAAGTGACTGACGATATAAGGCGGGGTATGGAAGACACTAAAGTTACAGTCTTAGTGCTAATTGACTTCTCCAATGCTTTTAATACCGTCAGTCACGAAGTCCTTTTATCCATCCTTTCCTATCTTATGGTCTCTCCGGAGGTATTGGAATGGTTTTCCTCTTATCTTCGAGGGCGTCAGCAGTCCGTTCATGCTGGGGACTCTTCGTCGAGTTGGTGTGATCTTGCAGCTGGCGTCCCTCAAGGCGGTATATTATCTCCTCTTTTGTTCTCCATTTTTATTTATTTATTTATTTAAAACTCTTACACTATCATTACAGGTTATAAACCTAATGCGACAGCTAAGACTACTTGTAATAATTATTATTTATTTAAAATAACCTTACACTACTAACAATTACACACTAGTACATTAATACAAAATTACTGATAACTAAAAGGATACCAGTAGTAACCTTATACAAAATTAACTTAAATATGTTTAACAGTCAAAAATTAAAAAGTAAATTAATTAATTTATTTATCTCATTACTACCGTGCTTCGGGCTGCGTATCATCTTTATGCCGACGATTTGCAGCTTTACAGCCAGGCGAGTGTTGATAACATTTCCGATGCGATTGAGGAGCTAAACCGGGATTTGCGTGTGGTTAAGGACTGGTCTGACCGATTTGGAGTGGCGGTTAACCCTACTAAGTGTCAGGCTATTATAATAGGGAGTCCCTACAGTATAAGAAAGCTGAATGGTTTAACTGTGCCACCTGTAATCTTTGACAACTCCATCATTCCGTTTGGCTCCGATGTTAAGGATCTTGGTCTGCATGTCGACACTCGTCTTGACTGGCGAAAGCAGGTCGCTACTGTTAGTAAAAAAGTCACCGGAACGCTGCGGTCACTGTATCGGTTGAAAAACCTTCTCCCATCACACATAAAGGCAATGCTTGTACAGTCCCTAATCTTTCCCATAATTGACTATGGTGATGTGTGTTACTACGACCTGAATGCAGATCTCCTCAATAAACTTGACCGCCTTCTTAATAATTGCATTCGATTCGTTTTCAATCTTCGTAAGTATGACCATGTATCCGCGCACCGTTTGCTTTTAAAATGGTTACCTATTCGTCAGCGCAGAGAGCTGAGGGCTCTGTCTATGTTGTTTTCTATTCTTAACAAACCCACTTCTCCTTCGTACCTGACTTCCCATATTCAATACTTGTGCTCTGCCCATAGTATAAACCTTCGCTCCACCAATAATCGTCTTTTACGATGTCCTTCTCACCGCTCTGGTTTCATTCACTCTTCTTTCTTTGTACAGGCGGTCTTTCTTTGGAACGCGCTCCCTCTGAACATCAGGATGGCAACCAATCGGTTGTCTTTTAAAGTGAAGACACGTGAGTATATACGTGAGAAGTTGGCAAAAACATCACAGCGCTAATTTGCTGGTTCATTTTCTCCTCTACTGATCGTTATTTCTCCTCTACCGATCGTTATTTCTCCTTACAAAGTTTATTCCATTTATATATATGTATGTATGTAGGTATATAATATGTATGTATTTAATCTTGTATTTTATAGTTATTTTCGTGTTATCTATCCTTTATGTTGCACCTGCCATGTTTTCTCTCTGCATCACCCTAAGGTTGACTGGTAGAAAATGCCTCAGGCATTAAGTCCGCCTTTGTACGGTATTTTTTTTACTTGTGCATAAAGATTTAATAAATAAATAAATAAATAAAAGATCGAGATACTACGAGCGCGGGTCATCGCACTAAAAGGTCATGTAATCCCACCTTTTCTTCTAGAGATTTAATACAAATAATAAAATCCATTAAAGATGTGCATTGTACCTAATAATAGAAGCTTGGATCACAAAAATATGATTCCCGAGTTTAATCCTTCAGAAAAAAATATATGTATAGATATATGGCTCAAAAAAGTCAACGAATGTGCAAAAGCATATGGCTAGAATGAGAAGACTGTGGTTCACGCAGCCGTAGTCGGCGCCTGCTGGAACGAGAACAAGCTTTGCTGCGAGAGCAGGAGCGGATTCGCCGGATCGAGATCGACCTGCAAAAGGAACGCGACATCGAGCAGCGGCGACGCAGTGAACGACGGGGCACACCAGAAGCTGGGACGAGCCGCGAGCGCAGTTGCAGAGAGCTGCCGGGTAGTCACAGAGGAACGCCGGGGGTAGTCGCAACAGAAAAGATCGAGATACTACGAGCGCGGATCATCGCACTTAAAAGGTCATGTAGTCCCACCTTTTCTTCTAGAGATTTAATACAAATAATAAAATCCATTAAATATGTGCATTGTACCTAATAATAGAAGCTTGGATCACAAAAATATGATTCCCGAGTTTAGCAAAAAACTCAAAAGTGGGAACTTCTATCCCCCCACTCCGGTGCACCCCCTAGACTTTTAGTATGTTTACTCCCTAAGCACCCTGAACAACTTTCTGAAGAAATCGCTTACGTCCCAGCTTACGCTTTCTACACCCCCTTTTTGGACATTTGTTGAGTGGACTATATAATCTTTTGTATTGTAGTGCCCTACTGCGGAAAAACATCTTGCTTCGTACGTCCCTCTTCGGGTGAAATTATCCCGTTTGCCTGCGAGGAACTTTGCGATAATACAATTAAATTGCTCTGCAGAATGGTTTGTCTCTTGAAGTAGCAAGTTTTCCGTATTTTGCAGAAGCCACCCAAGATTTTCAAAAATATCGTTCCACATCCCGCTAGATTTGAGTTCTGGAACTGACTGCGTTATATTGGGGTTGGATTTTGTCTAACAACGCTTTACGTTCACAGGTACAAAGGCAACTTTGTTCTGAGTTTTTTTCCCTATTTTTCTAAGTTTATTCGAATAATTTCGCAATAAATGGTTACTGCATTCTATTTTTCTAATATGAATATTAGGACCATAATACACCATTGCGTCGAGCGTTCGTTACACTGCTATCTCCATCACCAATTACCTTGGTGTACATGAGTCCGTGCATCTCCATGCTTACTTTGAATCTATCTACAATGGCCGATATCTCCATAATTACCTTGGTGTACATGAGTTCGTGCATCTCCATGCTTACTTTGAATCCATCTACAATGGCCGATGTCTCCATAATTACCTTGGTGTACATGAGTCCGTGCACCTCTCCATGCTTACTTTGAATCCATCTACAATGACCGATGTCTCCATTTCGGTACATGGACCAGACCAGTTTTTATAACACGCATGTGGGGATGTGGGGATTGAGGATTTTTTCTTTTGAGCACATACGCTACAATATGAATTTTTGATTCCAATGTATAGTATTTTTTATTGTCCGGTGCCCTATTATACAACCCACACCAGAAAGTGAGTTAAAATTGGTACCGTAGCTACGTTTAGCCCAAGAGCCGTCTGTCACGACGGTCACACACGGTACACCTTGTGTGACATCGCTATTTTCCAAAGCAAGTCGCTTTTCTTCTACACCTGCTTCTAACTTAAGCTGTAATGCTATGTCTTTTTGGATAATGCCTAGCTTTTGATAAGTTTTCACATAATAAGTTTAGCTCATATTAGGCATATTTAAACTAGCACATACCTCATGAAGCTGGCTCCACCCATTGCCAGTTTGTGAAATACCCTCTATTATATTTAAATTAATAGGGATTTCTTTAGATCCTTTATTAGACTCCTGAGATTCAATATTTTCTACTTTGTTGCACAATTTGCATTTGAAAACAAATTGTGAGTGTAGTATATGTAGATATACTTATAGTTTGTCTCGAGCGCATACGTCACAAGGTGCGAGGTGCAGGCGGGTGGGGAGGCATTCCAAGTCCAGCCGCCGGCCCGCAAGCACGGGTGCTGTGTGTGTAGGCGAGCCAAACACCAGTAAAGTATTGAGTAGCTATACTAGCTACTACATTTGGCGACGAGGATAAAAAAAAAAAAATAAAAAAAAAAATAAAAAAAAAAAAAAACCGTGAGTAGTGATCTATTAAAAAAAAAAAATGTGAGTTGGCAGATAAAATATAATAGAAAATGAGACTTAACCAAGTACATTGGAATGATACAACTATCCTGCAACACATTTTAATTCCTTTGCTTCATGAAATTGTTTAGTTATTGAAAATAAGTGTATTAATTTTATTATACTTCAAAAGGAAATACGTTTATTTGCGGTAAACATGACGCAAAGAACAACTAAATAATTAAGAATCAAACGAACTTACCTAGTGAAGTTTGATTCCAATTATGCGAGGGTCTCAACCGAAGACGATTACAAATTTACTTGCAGCAGTACATGATAATGTGCCGTCTTTATCACACTTTTAGATACACATAAAAAAAAATAAAAAGTAAGGAAACAAAACTATGACGTAGTGTCCTGTCTCGCTCCCACTCCCGGCACACGGCGCGGTGCTGTGGCTACCGCGCTTTATTCATTAATTTTAGAGAAAGCTTCTAGCTGTTTACATATTTTTGTCTTTTCTTTTTTGTCTGTAGGGGTTCTCGTAGGGTTGGGTGGGATTGTAATCGTCTTCGGTTGAGACCCTCGCATAATTGGAATCAAACTTCACTAGGTAAGTTCGTTTGATTCTTAATTATACTTCGGGTCTCAACCGAAGACGATTACAAATTTACTTGCAGATGTTTAGAGTAAGTATCATCACAAAAAAGGGAAAGCAAACATTTCAATAGGTATTGTGATTCCTTTTACTAATCATTCAGGTTATCACAATAATTAAATATCTAAATATTCTTCTACTGATTAATCAGATTTCAATTGCTTGCTACATCCAGTGACATTTATCCTATTTTTTACAAAAACAGTAATTTCGATAGATTTACATGATTATACCTAACTTTAGTTTCTGCTTCTGGAGTAATAAAAAGGCTCATGCCCTATTACATGATAAAATGTTAGTGTACTATAGGTACGCCTCTGCCAAGCCCTTCGGGGAGACCCAGGCGTGATGTTATGATAATATGTTGTGTCTCAGTACAGGTAATTAAAGATTATTCAATATGAATAACTTCTCTGATTTATTACTTTAAGAAGACATTAGAAGTATTATTTTAGTGGTATTACTCCAACCTGTGGCCTTCCGTACCACTTGCAGGTTTACACCCAGTCTATGGGTGGCTGACGTGGAGATGTGATGAGTACTGTGGGCTCCGAATATCAATATGTCAATGCCGCTATCTTCTAAAACTTTTTTACTCAGTAAGCTAGTGTTTGCGAAAATAGGTAAGTACCTATGAGGTGTGGGTGTGGTGGGTTTTATGAGGTCTTCGAAGGCTAATGAACAGGTGGTCGTTTAATTGATTGTGACGTAAGGATGCAGTTTTATCAATACTTATAAGCATGAACAGCAGTAGCTGGAAATATGCATCAATTTTTGCGAATAAAGGGTAGATTCTGATTAGTGGTTGGAAGGTTCCAGGTCTCGAGGTTTTAAATAAGTCATATATTTTAATTAATCATATTATCACTGTAGGTACTCATATTTTTTAATTTAATTAAATAGTGTCTACATCTTTTGCGCAGAAGCTATTGCTAATAGAGAAATAGTGACAAACATTCAAGTGTTACACCTATCCGTCTACGTATACTAACTGGTTATAATGCCGACCGGAGGAAAACCATAGAAGGAAAGGTCTTTCCAGTTGAAGGTGAAAGCATCTACATTTCAGAATGCGGATCGAGTTTTCATGAGGCGTATCTTAGACATTGATAGTTTTGTGAGCTAGCAAATAGGTCAAAATTGGGTACATCCAATTTATTTGTGATTTCCAAGAATGCATACTCAGCTAGCTCCCATTATGTATCCACATTAATTTTACGTGATTCCCAATAAGCAATAATATTATCCAAAGATTTAACATACCAAACAAATATATGAATTTTCCTAAGTTCAAAGAAGTCCAAATATTCCAGGCTATTTCAATTAATTGGATGTGTTGTATACCCCTGTTCGATCCATGTAGCTGATCGTCGTTATGTTATCGATTCTCAACCGTAGCTATAATGCAATTTCGAAGTTTAGAAGCGAATATTTTTAAACAATCCAATTCCTGTGTGAACCTTTATTACCGCAAGCTGTGAGTAACTGATGCATCGCTATATATTTCTACACAATAATAATTATTACGAGTACAAAGTCTGAGTTTTTAATATTATTTATCCATCAATGAAAGTCTTGTTACAATGAATTTGACAGTGTCATTATCCTGTTATAGTCGTTACAGTTACCCAGAGCTAGAAATTTTCCCTTTCAAATAATTTTGTATAATTCATCCGTAACCGATGGCAAGGCATGTAGACGTCAGTAGGCCTATGAATTCAGCAAAGTACCGGATTGAATACTTATTTAAATTTAAAAATTCTATAATTTTGTCTAAAATATACGATGTTTTTTCTCTTCAGGAAGATAAATAGTGATATCTCCTAGCCTAACCTTTTCCCAACATGTTGGGGTAGGCTTCCAGTCTAACCGGATGCAGCTGAATATCAGTATTTTACAAGGAACGACTTCCTATCTGACCTCCACAACCCAGTTACTGGTTAATATTATACCCCTTGGTAAGACTGGTTGTCAGACTTTTGGGCTTCTAACTACCTACCCGTAACGACTGTCAACCATCTGCGAATGACAGCCGATACCAACGGCTTAACGTGCTTTCCGAGGCACGAAGGGGTCTCGGTATATCGGATGGTCACCCATCCACGAACCAATCGCATGAAGCATAGCTAAATCTTTGATCGACCCGTGCCGCTGTTATTATTTAGCCAGCACGAGTTCCTTTCTACGGTATTGAAAATAAATCCTAAAAAATCACATTTTGGCGTTACTTGAATTCTATTACAAAACCTAAATATTGTAAAAGATTCTGTGTCATGTTAATATTGTAGAACCGTTCATCATAATGATTGTCCAATTTATAGAAAATCATCTAAGAAATTCGTAACTGAAATCAAACCTCTACCTTGTAGATACTGTAGAACAGATTTTAACAGTTTGGTAAACACAAATGGGTACCTACATAGAACAAAGGTGAGATGTGATCTCAATTCAAAACATAATTTCTTCCTTTCATGAGTACCTATTTATAGGTACTTATTAAAAAGTAGGCGTCTTTTAAATCTAAAGTTGCCATGAAATTATTTTTATCTAATAACCATAATGCTGTTGAGGTCTCTATGGTTCCAAATAAAGCGATGTATGCCGTTAGCTTTTGGTAATGTAAATAATATGGGTGACATAAATTGTCCCTCGCCGGGCTCACAGGTTGTTGTAACTTTGATTTTAATAATCCTGTGATACAATTATCTATAGTAAAATCTTGCATTTCGACATCGATTTACGGAAATATCGGGGAGGAATAGGTTCAACGGTATACCTACTACGTATAGTCTCGTATCCAAGATAATAGGTAATATAGGATCACTGGTAATACGACAGCAATTATGAAAAAAGTATTTCACTCTACAAGCGAGTGCTACCTTGGCTAATGATGTCAGCGTCCCCTGGTCCTATGGCACGCCGAGGTGGTCGTCGTCTGGCGGTACGAGTCTGGGTGGTGATCCCGCGGTGCTGCTGCTGGCCTCCGTAGGGCGGTGTTCCAACGCGGCTGGCCGGCTGCTGCTCGCGGAACCCCCCTCGCGTTTAAAGCCTCTCTTGGGTATTGTGTTGTTGGAGGCTTATACGGAGCACGCTGAGTAGTCTTCGTCTCCAGACCAGATTTAGAAATCGCTTTTGCTGATTTGAGATGTTCAGAAAGGTTGGAACCGAATAAGTATTGATCGATCTTTGTGCTCTTCACAATTTCTCGAGTCTCCTTATTCAAATTGTTAGTTACGGCGTATCGCCTCGACTGTGACACTGTAATTACAGTCACATGGTAGTCGTCCAGAATGTCATGGTTTTAGAATTTCCTGTGCTTGTGGGAGCGTGTCTTTACAAGCGAACAAAGCCCGAATAAGGACTATACCTCTTCAGTTTTCACTGCCTCAGTGGCCACCAAAGTTATCGCTTCCTCGCAGCAGGCGGTACAATCGGTTTCGAGAGTGCCAGTGCGTCCTGTACATACATAATATGATTCCCTGAAATTGACTTGCTATAAATGAGCATCGTCGTAGGAATTTAGTGTCTACAAACCTCAACGCGATTTACGCGGAGCAAGACAGTTAAGATCTCAACATGATTCACATGGAGGTTAGATAAATCTGTGTTACCTCAACACGATATACGTGGAGACAGGAGTAAAAGTTATATATGATTCCCTCAAACTGACTTCCTTGCTCGGGATTTCTTCACCTGTAAATGAGCATCGTCGTAGGAATTTAATGTCTACGAACCTCAACGCGATTTACGCGGAGCAAGACAATTAGGATCTCAACATGATTCACATGGAGGTTAGATAAATCTGTGTTACCTCAACACGATATACGTGGAGACAGGAGTAAAAGTTATATATGATTTCCTCAAATTGACTTCCTTGCTCGGGATTTCTTCACCTGTAAATGAGCATCGTCGTAGGAATTTAATGTCTACGAACCTCAACGCGATTTACGCGGAGCAAGACAATTAGGATCTCAACATGATTCACATGGAGGTTAGATAAATCTGTATTACCTCAACACGACATACGTGGAGACAGGAGTAAAAATTATATATGATTCCCTCAAATTCACTTCCTTGCTCGGGATTTCTTCACCTGTAAATGAGCATCGTCGTCGTAGGAATTTAATGTCTACGAAGCTCAACGCGATTTACGCGGAGCAAGACATTTAGGATCTCAACATGATTCACATGGAGGTTAGATAAATCTGTGTTACCTCAACACGATATACGTGGAGACGGGTTTATATTAATTACCATTTCATTATAATCATAATAATAACACAATAATAATAATAGCGTCATAATAATTCTGCAAGGCTACCGACGACTGATCTTGGTTTCCATTCCCAGGTCGGGCATTTTCTTTTTCCATCGGGAATCTGAGTAGGTACCTATACTACACAGTTCTGCCTGCCCCTTTAGGGAATACAGGCCTAATAATAACATCATAATAAATTATACCTTTTCCCATAAGTTATTAAATGAGGGTACACCGACAAGATTCATTATAAAAATGCGTTGAAGGAAAGTAGAACTAAGCAGTAACACCAGTAACACTAATGAATACTAATGATTAATAATATATAACTAGGCAAATAAATACCTTGTTCGTCCAGACATCCAACATCATTTTGCTCCTTCATAGCCATATACTTTCAAAATAAGAACGTTCCGAAGATGACGAATTAGTTCATCCGTATCTTTGCAGTGTACGCCCGAGTTTTTGAATCCTTTTCCGCAAACTACGATAATAATCATCACTACCTATCCTTAGATCGCGAACGCTTTCGTTTTCTCATTTTAAACTTTAATGTTCCTATAACAAACTAAAAAAAAATAAAAAAAAAATAAACTGTGTATAAGATAATGATTTTAAGCAGTGTGACTCCGACAACACAAAAACACGTAATGAATAAAGCGCGGTAGCCACAGCACCGCGCCGTGTGCCGGGAGTGGGAGCGAGACAGGACACTACGTCATAGTTTTGTTTCCTTACTTTTTATTTTTTTTTTATGTGTATCTAAAAGTGTGATAAAGACGGCACATTATCATGTACTGCTGCAAGTAAATTTGTAATCGTCTTCGGTTGAGACCCGAAGTATAATAAAGTACATAGGCTAGGGTTATGTATGGAATAGCTCATGGGGCAAATGACCTCAATGCCTTAGCTGTCACACAATTCGTTTACTGCGTGAGGCATTTCCTGGTGGTGTACTCTCTCGTTCTAGTGATCAGAATGGGTCCCCTAGATCGTGTGATTTAACACCACTAGATTTCTTTTTATGGGGTTATTGGAAGACTCACAACCACCCGTGCACTGATGGATGAGATTCAACGCTGCATCAACGAAATTCAGCCACGTTTATGCAAAAAATTCATGGAAAATGTCGACAGAAGTTTACGTATATGCCAGCTAAGGCGTGGAGGCCATATGCCTGATATGCTATTCCCCACATGACCCTATCCTATGTACTTTAAGATTCAATAAAGAATAAAAGAAGAAAAAACTATAATCAAATCTTGCGTAAATTTTGGGGCACCCTTTACTTACCACTGTATTATAAAGATTTATTTGAGATTCACTAAATAAAAGTGCCAAACATTTTCATTGCCAAATCTAGCCTATTGAGTTTTAAACTCTCCAGAATTGTTTGATTTATGTGAACAATTGAGTCGGTGCTATAAGAAATTGATAGTCAGTGACAATTTGCGGTCTATCTGTCATGGTCAATGAACATAAATCAATTAATAGCGACCATTAGCGGCTTGATGAGGACAATCTCGTAAAAACTGTTGCGACAATGTCAAAAGAATATTGGGCACATTTTTACGAGTAGACTTTCTTAGTTTTGCGAGTGATTCATATTTTTATGGGATACACTATTAATGTTACGTGCGAACGTAAAAATATCATTGAAATTAATACTCTGATGGAACCAGGTAACGTGGACATCGATTATTTAATCTTAGTTAATAAAATAGTATAGTTATAGTATATGTGTATATGGTATAGTTTAGTTATAGTATAGTTCTAAATAAAATAAAATAACTATTACAAAACAAGTTTGGGGTCGACCAGTGCAGCATGTAACAAATAACATGCAGATAACAAATTAATAAAAAATATGTGTATACTTCTTAAACAAAAACTTAATCCCAAAAGTATAGATAAAACATACCGAAAATAACAACATTCCCGCATTCCGTTCCACGACAGCACCGACTCCCACGGCGCAGAATGCGTTATCTGTGCGCGCTTCCTAGAGTATATATGTTCTGTGTGTACCGCGTAGTTGTCAGCGGAAATATTGTATAGTAATCTGTGATATTGGAGTTTGGAGTTAGACTTTTACTTGAAACTTATATCTAGATTCAAAAGACATAAGAAGTGTTAATCGTAACAGTGCAGTGTAGTGATTAATCTGTTTACGCAAATGAACTTTTGTGAATTTACATTTTGTTATTGTACGAATTTCTACGCACTGAATGAATTCGTAAATGTGTTATAATACTCGGCCTAACACGGACACATTCCGTTCCGCCATTAAGTGCCTACCTACAGCCTACTGGTAAGAAAATGTTAACGTGTATAATGTGTAAATAAATTAGTTTAAACAGATATCATTCTATTGGAAATGTAGGATATGTTTACATTAGACGACCCACCGGCCAATGTGAGCTATGCTACCTACTTATTTCATTCACAATAAAGGATGTAATATTATCCTGTTTTATGCCTAGGTACATACCTAATAAATAAATAGGGTTGTTAATTGTTCAGTATTAAAATAATTGGTAGTGCTGTTTACTACATAAATGGGTCCGTCTATTTTACGACTTACCTTAGTAAATAAAGTGGGCTATGGATGGATGGTGTTTTGTTAGTAATTACTTGGAATATCTACTTCAAACACAAATGATGATCGGTTAGTGACTCAGGTGAACTGGGGAACCGGTGGAGTCTAAATAAATGGAAGTAGGTACCCCGGGGGGGGTTGCCGATTTCAACAAACAGAATACCTAATGTGGATAAAGGAAGAAAATGAACAATACCTACTGATATTACACAGTAAGTTTTAATGTTTCATATTTACATTACTTACTTACATTTTTGAATAATTAAACAGCACAAAAGAGGAACACAAAATAAAATACTGTTTGAAACAGCATCGTTGGCAACCCTGACCCTGAGTAGGTATCCTAGTTCCACTCAAGCTGGCGGAGTGCCTGGTCATTAAATTGACAATATAACAGTTGTAAATACAGTAAAACTGATCATTAAATTGATATCAACATCATATCACTTACCTAATTGATATTATGATGTGGGAGCACTTCCACTCAAGCTGGCGGAGTGCCAGGTCATTAAATTGACAATATAACAGTTGTAAATACAGTAAAACTGATCATTAAATTGATATCAACATCATATCACTTACTTAATAGATATTATGATGTGAAGCAGCACTGCTGGTCATTAAATTGACTCGGTTTGACAATGTTCATTGGATAATTATGTCCTAAACTTTTTATTACTATGAATAAAATATGTCAACTTGGCATCAATGGGTATAAAAATACACCATGTGGTGCCATGGAAATGTATTAAAAGCAGAATTATCTGATCATTAAATTGATACTGGAACATAAATAAACTGGTGGGTTCCAGGTTATCGCATACAACAACTCATACTTCAGAAGTTTAAATTAGCAGAATTTTCTGATCATTAAATTGATATTCAAACAGCAATAAACTTGTTGGTTCCAGGTACTAATGGCAATGTCCTCCCAACTCACGCTTGAGAAGTTTGATTGCGAAGGAGAACCTTCTTCGGTTGGAGCTCGATGGGAGCGTTGGAAACGAGCACTCTTTATCTATCTCGACACTTCTGATATTGTTAATAGTGAGAAGAAAAGAGCAAACTTATTACATTTTGGCGGTTTAGAATTACAAGAAATATTTTACAATATTCCTGAAACCAATATACCTGGCACAGTTGAATCAGATGTCTTTAAGACTGCAATAAATAAACTTGATGCCTATTTTGCACCTAAGCAAAACAAAGTTTATGAGCGTCATTTATTTCGTTTAATTAAACAAGATTCTAACGAAAAATTTAAAATTTTTTTAGTTCGTTTAAGACACCAAGCCGCCAAATGTCAATTTAAAGATAAAGATGACCAAATTATAGATCAGATAACGGAAAAATGTTCATTACAAGGACTAAGAAAGAAAATATTGCAAACAGGAGATTCTATGACATTGGACAACATAATAGCTGAGGCAAATACCCTCGAAGCAGTTAATCAGCAAATGGAGGATTTTGGGAATGGTACTACGAAAAACATAGATATAAATAAAGTGGATTCAAAAAAAACATACAAAAGAGGGACTATCAAAGACAATTATAGAACACGGACAAAAAAACTTGATTGTGGTAGATGTGGAAGTAAAAACCATGGCTTCCAAGACACCAAGTGTCCAGCTAGGGATAAAGATTGTTTAAAATGTGGATTAAAAGGGCACTTTAGACAATATTGTAGAACTAGACTACAAATGAAAAGGAAAAGTGAAATGAACAACACTACAGACAGTAAGAAATTTAGACCACAAAGAGTAAAAGAAGAGCCTAAACAAACAAGTAGACGTGAAGATGAGATACATTACGTATTCAGAATAGATGAGGACAGCGAATTAGAATGCGACATAGGAGGGGTAAAAGTCAACATGTTAGTGGATTCTGGATGCAAATGTAATTTAATCACAAGCAAAACATGGCAGGACTTGAAAAACAATGGAATACAAATAAGTAATCAGACAAAAAACCCTAATAAAACATTCTATGGATATGGAAGTAATGAACCTTTAAAACTAAGTGGAGCTTTCGAAGCTGATGTCAAAATAGGTGGCAAGTCTGAGGGGGCTACATTCTATATAATAGAAGACGGAACTAGGAATCTTTTAGGGAAACAGACAGCAATGAGTATGGGAATTCTTAAAATTTGACTACAGATTAACCAAATGGAAACCGAAAAACCATTTCCAAAATTTAAGAATATACAAATTGAAATAGCTATTGATGATAGTGTACAACCAGTTTCACAGCCACTTCGGAGAATCCCTATACCTCTGGAAGAAAAAGTTAATAGTAAAATTAAAGAACTAATAGACAGAGATATAATTGAAGAAGTCCATAGCTCTTCGAAGTGGGTATCCCCGATAGTACCTGTCTTAAAAGATAATGGAGAGGTTCGCCTATGCGTGGACATGAGGCGAGCTAACAAAGCAATTTTGCGGGAAAACCATCCATTGCCAACGATGGATAAGCTGTTACCTAAAATGAAAAGTGCTAAATTCTTCAGCAAATTAGACATTAAAGATGCATTTCACCAACTTGAATTGCACCCAGATTCTCGTTTTATAACCACTTTTATTACCAGTAGAGGCCTTTATCGATATAAAAGATTAATGTTTGGTATCACATGCGCCCCTGAAATATTCCAAAAAACATTAGAGCGCATTCTTTTAGGATGTGAGGGAACAATCAATTTTATTGATGACATTTTAGTATATGGAAAAGATAGAGAAGAACATAACCGAAGATTAAAGAAAGTAATAGAAACCTTAGAAGAGAACAATGTGGTGCTAAGGAAAGACAAATGTTTATTTGGAATGACAGAGATACAATTTCTTGGACATGAATTTTCAGACAAAGGAGTCAAACCATTACACAAATTTGTATCAAGTATCCAGGGATTTCGACCACCTAGTAATATAGGTGAGCTTCAGAGCTTCCTGGGTCTTATAAACTATGTCGGGAAATGGATTCCCAATTTAGCAACCAAAACTGAACCTCTCAAAGAGTTACTTCGGAATAAGCAAGGAAAGGGATCAGAAATTAGCAAATTCTGGGGTTCCAAACAGGATGTCGCTTTTAATGAGCTAAAGTCGGCACTATCCTGTATTCCTACCCTGGGTTACTATGACGTGAAAGATCGGACAGTAGTTATAGCCGATGCTAGTCCAGTAGCATTAGGTGGTGTCTTGGTACAGATAGATCACAATAACCCAAGGATTATCGCATATGGGCATAAAACATTGACAGAGTGTGAACGGCGATACTGTCAGACAGAGAAGGAAGCTCTGGCATTAGTATGGGCTGTAGAACACTTCCACGTTTTTCTGTATGGTAAGGAATTCGAATTGATAACTGACCATAAGCCACTTGAGGTAATATTTGGACCCAAATCAAAATCATGCGCCAGAATAGAACGATGGATTTTACGACTCCAGACATATGCATTCAAGGTTGTATATAAACCAGGCAAAGAGAACATTGCAGATTGTTTGTCTAGATTATGCCACTTAGAGAATTTATCGGTAAATAAAATTGAGGATTACATACATTGGATTGTGGAGGAAGCTAAGCCTAACGCCGTGACACTAAAATAAATAATAAAGCATTCAAGAGAAGATCAAGAAATTATAAAGGTTAAAACAGGTATTTACAATAATAATTGGGACGATGAAGTTAAAAATTACAAATTATTTGAAAATGAGCTGTGCTTTTATGAAGGAGTATTATTGAGAGGAACTAGGATAGTAATCCCAAGTGAACTACGCAGTCAAGTTTTAACGGCTGCTCACGAGGGTCACCCCGGGATAGTCTTAATGAAGGCTAGATTGAGAACTAAAGTGTGGTGGCCAAGGTACGATAAAGATGCTGAGACTTTGGTCAAGTCTTGCAAAGGATGCACCCTTGTCTCAGCTCCAAATCCACCAAACCCTCTTAAGAGACGAGAATTACCAAATGAGCCGTGGGTAGACATAGCTATGGATTTGATGGGACCGCTTCCCAGTGGAGAATTTATATTGGTTGTGGTGGATTACTTTAGTCGGTATAAAGAGGTAAAAATAACTCGGAAAATTTCCAGTGTTGATATTATATTAAATCTAAAGGAAATATTTAGCCGTCTTGGAAATCCATCAACTGTAACTGCAGATAATGGAAAACAATTCTGTAGCGAAGAATTCAAACGGTTTTGTAATGAAAGAAACATACTTTTGTTTAACACTGTACCATATTGGCCACAACAGAATGGTGAAGTAGAACGCCAAAACAGAGACATCTTGAAACGCTTAAAAATCAGTCAGGCTGAAAAAAGGAACTGGAGAGAGGGTTTGGAGGAATACTTGGTTATGTACAACAGTACCCCACATAGCGTAACGGGGAAACCTCCAGCAGAATTATTTTTCAAAAGGCAATTTCGTGACAAAATCCCCATGGTCAGTGACATCAACCGTCAACTAGAAGACTCGGAGGTGAGAGATAGGGACAAGGAAAAGAAACAGTTGGGAAAAGAATATACAGATAAAAAACGAAAAGCAAAACAATGTGATTTAGTACTTACCGGGAGATAAAGTATATTTGAAAAATATCATTAAAGATAACAAATTAGATTCAAATTATGACTCAACTCCACACACGGTTGAAAAAGCAACAGGAGGAGATATTAAAGTACGGAACGATTCAACAGGACAAGTTCTCAGAAGGAACGTGGTACATTTGAAAAAAATTGAAGGTCAGTGGAAAATTTTGGATGACACACAGGCTGAATAATTTAATTTAGAAAATACGCCTGCATTGAGGTTAAGAGATAAAATTATTTTTTTGAGGGAAAGGAAAAGGAAGGTGGACATAATAAACAAAATAAACAGCAAATGAGATTGATTATAACGGAGTTCAAATAAAGCAATTACTTGTGATAGTTGAAAAATAAAAGATTAATAAACAAAATAAACAGCAAATGAGATTGATTATAACGGAGTTCAAATAAAGCAATTACTTGAGATAGTTGAAAAATAAAAGATTAGTTTGTTAATAAAAAGATTTGTGATTTACTACAGAAAATTAATATCATGCAGATTACCTGTAACTTAATAAATGCTAGATGATAAAAATAAATATTATTATTTTTCCCTAAAGTTCCTTATATAGATTACAAGAGTATTTAATATAAAATATAAAATAAATTAAAATAAGGAAGGGATGTAGTATATGTAGATATACTTATAGTTTGTCTCGAGCGCATACGTCACAAGGTGCGAGGTGCAGGCGGGTGGGGAGGCATTCCAAGTCCAGCCGCCGGCCCGCAAGCACGGGTGCTGTGTGTGTAGGCGAGCCAAACACCAGTAAAGTATTGAGTAGCTATACTAGCTACTACAGTGAGTAAAATCCAATTCTTTTTTCTTTTACCTATAAATTCTAAATGCTGAAAATTACATCCAAATGGATCATGCCTAATATTTTTCAATTGTTGAAATAAATAAGCAATACTTATTCACTATCCTATTTCGTTCTAAAGTTGCCCAATCACTCGTATCAAAATTGTCGGTTTCAAAAGATAATAAATAGGTCGGGGAAAAAGTTTTTTCGTACTTTATAGGTATAAAGTTATAATAAAATCTTTTTGGCTCTACTGTTTGTATCTGGCTGGTTTTGATATCATTGAAAGTTTAAATTTTAAAGAACATAATTCCAAATTCAAATTAGGAAAATGTGTGATTTTCATTTGTTTTTCGTACTGTCAAGATGAGTGAATCTAATGAAGAAATTCGATACATTTTAAAATTTTACTACAAAAAAAAGTGTCTCGAATTTGTATATAAGGTGAACTTTTTTTAACTACAAATATTTAAACAGTACATCTAACTATACGCTAGAAATACGGCGCTAGCATTTTTTTTCAAATATTCAGGCTAGTTTTTTTTTTCAATTTTTCTAACAAAAAATAACAATATTTTTAAAAGCATCCTGTATACTGACTCAGTCATTGTCCTGCGCGAGGCAAAAAAATCTACCGTATTACGTCATCGCTCGGACTCTCCGCTCCCCGCTTGCTGCACGTGTTGCAAACCGTTATTTATGACTCTTTCTTAGTACCTACCTATTCGTCTAGGATCTTGTCTCCACCTCGAGCAACGCTATTAATATTCCGCTGCAATAAACGAAAGTAACATTTGCGCTAATCTTTGGTAGAGATATTTCCAATAAATCGAAGCGGATCAGTGTGGAGCTATTTTATTTAATATGTAATACCTACTTTTTATGTAATGTAATATTCAACACAATTTTAATTGTTAAGAATAAATGAAATGAAATGAAATATTGTTTTTTTATGATAGATATTAACAATTTTACTAACATTCATTTAAAATGTTTCTACTCACTGGTGTAAGACTGCCTTTGTAATGCAGGAATCAAATAATAACGTTCAGTACGTTCAGTGGAAATTAATCCTAAGTAATAATACAAATAAATAAAACAAAATAACAAATAAAACTCACCATTTATTATTATTTTTTTTAACTGGGCGTGTTTAAAAGTCAAAATTCACTATCAGATTTACACTTATTTACACAATTTACTAGTTATTTACACATATCACATCAATTGTTTGACGTGACGGCCTTGTAGACGCACACACTGTCTAGCGCGATCGAGACAATGCCTCAGCACTTCAGTAAGCACTTGCTGTTCACTGGACATCACGTCAAATGCACTCACAATTCGCGCACGTAATTCATCTAATGTACGGATCGTTCCCATACACTAAGTCTTTGGCCCGACCCCACACGTGGAAGTCCAGGTGAGCGTGGCGGCCAGCGGATAACGCTACCGCGCCCAATCCATTGCCCTTGGAACTCATCCAAGTAGGTGCGTACCCGCACACTGAAGTGCGCCGGCGCGCCGTCGTCGTGCTGGTAGTACATGTACCTGCGGTACAACACAGGTATATCCAGCAGTAGCTCTGGTAGGTCTCGCTGGAGGAACTGCAGATACGTGTCCGCAGTCAGTCGATCCAGAAAAACGGGTCCTAATAATTGGCCGTTCAACAGTCCTGCCCACACATTCGCACTGAAACGGTGTTGGAAGTGGTCCGGCCGAATCACTCGTGGATTGTAATCGCACCAGTACTGCGCATTATGCACATTACATAGTCCCTCGCGCGTAAATGTGCACTCATCCGTCCATAGCACGTTATCAGTGAAATGATTTTAGCGAACTAGACGCCGCTCCCGCGTCGAATGCTGGCTGGCCGCGCAACGGGGTGCGGCAGGGGCGAAGCGGGGTATGCTTTTAGGTAAACAACGTGACTCCTTTGTTATCTGCCATAAAGTACGTTAGCTGGAATTCCCCGTTATACACGGGGTGTTGAATTTTACTTTTTAAACAAAATGGTTTTTAGTATTTTTCTTGGAAACTAGCGTATAGAAATTTATGATTTTTTCAAGAAATGTTTATTTTAAGTTAATGAATCTATCCTCAAAATTTTTGTATTTACTTTTAGATTACCTTATATAAAATACGAAGGAACTTTTTCAATTTAACAACTTAATATATTGTAGATATCTGAATCGGTCTCAAGAGACACTGGATTTGTTATATTCATGTGTTGTTGACATAGATTCTTCCTGTGTGGCTCTGTAAACGCATAGCTCAATTAGAATACGAAAAACTAACAAAAATGGATTTTGCAGTAGTTGCTGACATCATGAATCAGTTGTAAAACTGTTATTTTAGTATACTTTCTAGACATTTTTCAAGAAATCGCAAAACCTTGCCGGGAATACTCTTCAAGCTACAAATTATAACTGAAAGGCGGGAATACTTTGTTGCTACTACTTTTTTTTAATGACCCGTCAATATGAGGCACAGACAATATACCATTCAGCCATGCGTTTAAGTAAGCATATTCAATTAAAAACAAAAATAAAGCGGGAAAAGAAGCATACATTTTTGATTTCAGAACATACAAGTAGAATCTACAAGTGTTCACTTTTACAAGCCCTGTAGATTTTTTTTGATAAACGTAATTTACACGAACTTGTAAAAACTTCCTTCTAAAGTGTAACTTGTGAACGTGTAGACTTGTGAGTTTGATAAACAGGGTAAGTACTGGATTTGACAACATTTCATATTTTTGACTTGCATTTATTATTACGTTGTATAAAAGTAAATCCACAACCAGGTCACCCACATTATTCCGTTTTTCAAAATTTTGTACTTTTCATTCATAATTTCAACTTTGAAATTCATTGTGTTCTAAAAAGAGGTAAGCGCCAAATGACGTCGTGCTTACGGTGGAATGGCGACACAATCTTTGCTTTACTGTGACCCGTCAAAAAAACTGTTAGTTATCACTTGTCTTGTCGTTGTCACTTTGTCAGCTTGTCAAACTTGTGTTTGTGTTGGCGCCTAAAAAAAAATTATCAAGAAATTTTCTTATTTTCAAGTGTAGTGGGTGTGTGTGTGTCTATGTGTATTATCTCCATTCTGTTTTTATTATGTCACCACGAAAGTTCCGGAAGGATTTCTAGTTGCCGATAGCAGAAACTTACCAAAAGTAGACTATTTAATGCTATTGCAATACAATGTGGATCTGGAACTACAACATTAAATTAAAACGAGCACAGTACTAGTCCATCGAAACACTTTAAAACACAAAGATTAGTCAAGCCAGATTTTTCAAGATAGATTTTTATTTATTTATTTTTAGTAGTTAATGGAATATTAAAAAATTGCAATTTTCAAACAAAATAAATAGCACAATCAACTGCATAAAAAGTAAACACGCTTTATCTACGAAACGTCACAGACCTGTTGCGCGGCGCGGTGCGGGACGCAGCAGGCGGGGTGGCGCGGTACGGGGCTTAGGTAGGTACTAAAAGGGTCCCACACATTACACGGTCCGCCACACAGTGCGTAATTTTCATAATCTAAAGGGACAAAAGTCTTGAACCCAAACTGTACAAATTTACTACGGGATAAAATGTATTTAAAGACATTTTCAAGGTTTTAGACATATATGTCTAAAACCTTGAAAATGTCTTTGTTGCAATATATTGCAACCATATAATATAACATATAAAACAACATTAGTAATTATTTGAATGTACAAAAAAAAAAAAACTGATTTATTGAAAGTGAGATTCGTTTGAAGAATCATGAAGACCCTGAACATGAAGAAATTTAGTCAGAATAGTGAGATTCTTCAAAGTCGCTATGGGTATCGGAATCTGAATTTTCTGACTGAATTCCTTCGTGTTCAATGTCAGAAGTTCTCATTTGTAAAAGACAGACTTCAGGAGTCATTGGCTACGTCTAGTTTTGGGAGCAGCACGTAAGCTTGCAATGAGGGGTCTGATGTTATTAGTAACCAATTTATTAATTCTGTGTTCGTGTCCGCTGTTGAAGTTTTTCGCGTAAATAATTCTCTAAATTTTCTGATGTCCTTATTTCTAGCCTCTTGTGCTTCTTCCGAAAGTTGGCCGATTGGAAGGACACAAGAAGCAATTATATCTTTTCCGTGAAAGAGTATTTTGTGCACGCTAACGGGCATCGGGTACCATGAGTACTCTTTGATATATAAGTCTCTCGTTTGCTTAGCAAATTCCTGAAACTTATTTATATTAATGTGAAATCCGCTATATAAACATTCTAAGATGTTGTTACAGCTGATACCTGTTATTACAACTGAATTTCTGAAAAACTTACGGGCTGTATTACCATCATTGGTATTCCCAGTTTGTTGTTTAGGCATATCTACTAATAAGCCTAACTCACTCCTGAACTTTTCTTGAATATGACACCTTTCTCTGCCTTTCAAGCATATTGAGACGTAGAGAACAGAATCGTACGTTTTGCACAGGTTTTTGACCTTACAATGTTTACCTATTATTACGGACTCAGAAACTCAGATCTACATCATGTTGAAAAATACGAAAATAAAAAATAATTTCCTGTGGCTACAGTATTCATTGGATTTGATTCATTTTCTGTATACGGGTAAAGAACATGACACTCTTTACGTGGATTAAAGGAATGTCAATCGTCCTGCTCCACCTTGTATATGCACGAAAATGAATGCTACAATCTAGCAGAAACACGTAGTGCCAAGGCATTACTAGCATCACAGGAAGCATATGTTGACATAGCTGTAGGATATGTAGAAGTCAAGCGAGCAGGAAACTCATGCATACCACCACCCGAACATAAAGTAAAATCAAAGTTATATTAGGTTATAGCTGTAATCGATGAATCTGTCGAAAACATTATCACAGTAGAATGCAACGACTGTGCAGCTCCTGCAGGAAGATGCAAACACGCTATATGCTTTGCCATTTGGCTCATAAAACGGTTAGACGAACCTTCAACCACGTCAACTAAGTGTTATTGGAGTAAACCAAACCTTGCTGGAGCTGTAGGTGACCAGAAGGTTCATCTTGGCAAAAAACATTGGAAAATGAAAATTTCCCCAGATAATGTGGACATGAGTGTCAATATTTCTAGTTTTCCGAAGAATGCAGGAGGCGTAAAGTTTCAACAGGAATGATTTTAACCCTTTGAACGCCAAGCGCAGCTCATAGGAAGTATACTCTCTACGCCAAGCCAATTATTGTCTATTAAAATACCTACAAATGCTAGTGATGGGGTATTCACAACTATCGATAAACCTTTATCACTGCTACTACAATCGATTTTCCATTTAAAAGTGTTAAATTTATCAAATAAATGTTACAATAGTAGCATTAATTAACTTACATACATGATATAATCAAACTAACAAACTATTTACACAATTAAAACTTCACAGAAAAAAGTTTTTATTGAACAAAGCGCATCCCTAAAATGAGATTGACGTCAATACTTGTCGCTTGAAAGCGTCAATGGCGTATGGCTTCAAAGAAAATACGGATATTTCAGGGATGTGGTAAACTCATAATAATAATATGTATATAAAATAAAATAAACACGTTTATAGCAAACTGTTGTATTACGGATCTGTTATAATAGGTTATACGGAAAGTTACGGAAATTCATTTTCGCCACGGCAACTCCTGATCGTATTTATGATCTGCAAATAGACATATGATCTTTCTTCAGGCCTTATTTTTTCTAATTCAAATGCAACCAAACTAGCAAAATATTCGTTTCTAATATCCAAAGGCCTTTCACAGATAAATCTCGGAGGTTGGAGTGCAGCGACATTCACTTCTATTTCGAATTCGGATGTTCTTCTGTAATTGACGAAACATTCTTCACACTGAATTGCCTTTTCAGCAGTTTTCTTTCTTTTTTTCGGCAAGTTGGATAGTAAACTTGGTGACAATGGTTGAGAATCTTCTATAATGTCCTCCTCTTCGAAACTTGGACTTTTCATATTCTCATCGAACCTCTGAGTACAAAATGTTTGAAAATCGTCAGACGAAGACATTTGGCACTATTTAAATTCTATTAATTCAACAAAACGAAATATTAACACGTATCACGGAGTGATCCGATCCTCTATAAACCATAGATACATAAAAATATTCTAGTGTTGTAGAATATTAGAAATTACAATCGATCGATTTGTTTCGTCCTGAAACAAAATCGATCGATTTTATTTTTCCGACTTTTATCCCGAAGCAGTGAGTTAGGCATAGGAATGATAACAAACAAATAATTAAAAAAATTGGATAATCCTGTTTATTTTCCATAACAATTTTGAATTTGTATTACACAAACAAGTAAGCCAAGTAACCTACCATGAACTACACAAGCAATAGGACTGATTGGCCTACAAAGTAAAGTAAGAAAACTAAAATTAAAACAATTTAGAGATATCAGAAAAAAAGCGCAAATGAAATTATAACTCTATCATGTGTACAATTGTTATTTATTATTATTAATTGAAATTATAAAGTAAAAACTTAAGGTATGTACCTACTTATAGTATAAGAAGTAAGTTATATTATTTGAAACTTTGATCTTGGTGATATTTTTTGAAGCATAAAACACACAAATTAACTTTACAGACATTATCTGTGTACATTGTTTCCCTTCTGCGATTATTATGCGCGCAATATTTGCATCGCTGTTTTCGATCATTTTGTGTTGGCATATGATCTGCAGAATTATTAGATAGCAATCGCAATGGATTATTTACATTTGCTTGCCGAACTGTAGGTTTTGAGGATATATGTGGTTTGAATTTCTCAATGATTTGTCTTATAAGATTTAACTGAAAAGTACTAAAACGAAGATCCGCGTTATTTTTTAATATTTTTGCAAAATAAAATGAGTTTAGTATGAGCATATCAACTACATGAAAACTAAACTTTTTATTCCACTTAATACTTTTTCTCATACAATGCAAAGATGACAGCATCATGTCGGCTATATCTACCGTTCCCATATTTATATTGTAATCTACAATACATTCTGGTTTTAAAACTGGTAAACCTGATTCTCTATCTTCCCTTAAACACGGTATGAATGTATGATCGTGCATCGTTGAAAGCATTGTTATAAGCTTTTTATCATACCATTGCAATGCCATCAAGGGTGGACAATATTTGGCACAAATTTCGCCTTTTTTAATTTTTTCAAATTTAGGCATGCCTGACCTATTTTTGCGTACTGTCCCACATGCGACTATTCCCCGCAGATATAAGTATCGGAACAACTGAGGGCTACTGTACCAATTGTCGACATATAATTTTCGATTGGTGTCCAAGTAGTCTTGTAGTAGAGTCACCTCTGACCTAGACTAGAGTCAAGAGCAAACCCATCTTTAATAAAAAAAAAAAAAAAAAAAAAAAAAACCACAACTGCGCCACTTACACCTAAATTTTGTTGATCTATAATAGGCGTTTCCTTGCCAGCATAAACAATAAAGTCTAGTATGACTTTGGATTTTACGTCACATAGAACAAACATTTTAACCCCAAAGCGATTACGTTTTTTTGGCAAAAATTGTCTTATGATCAATCTTCCCTTAAAAGGCACCACACTTTCGTCTATACATAGGTTGCTATGCGGAATGAATGAATTTTTGAATTTTTTGCGAACATACTCAACGAGAGATCGTATTTTTGACACTTTCGGAGTATCTGAAAATTGGGTATCGTGTGGGCCAAAATGTAACATGCCTAATATCATGAAATATCTATTACGTGACATTAATTTTGAAAAAATCGGAGCATTCAATAAAGGGTCTGTTGACCAGTGCTCCTCCATAGATAAATGTTTATTTCGCGTAAATAACATTGTGACGGCAAAGAATACGTACATTTCCGGAACAGTAACGTCGTACCATTTGTGCAATCTAGAATATACCTTTAAAGTGCGTGTTCGCAAAAAATGTTGGTGGTATCGATTAGTATTAATTACTATTTGATTAATAAGGCCTTCGTCAAAAAAATGTAAAAATATATCTAACTCAGAGGAGTCTTCATTAAGCGTCATTAATGTGGCAGAAGAAATTCCAGAACCGAAGTCATCAAAAGTTTGAATAACTGGTCTTGAAGATGTGTTAGACCATATAAAATGCTGACTACCATCCCCTTGCGATGTGTGAGATGATGCCGATTCTGCCACGGGATCTTGCGGTCCTGTCGAAACTTGTTCGGCCCCGTAACGCTGCGATGGTTGGCTTTCATCCTATAACCAAATTACAATAAATACATCAATATACCTAAATCGATCGATTGTACATTATGAACGATGCACAACACTAATTAAGTACTTACGTTTAGGCTCCGGCATGGATACACTACTGACAAAAATGCGCAAAATAATTATGATTGCTTAGTTAGACAATGATACGGGTGGTGGATCATTCTGTGCATCCAAGGGTCATTTACATAAAAAGGGGTTCATTTTAGGGTAGTATGAACAGTACCTACTTACCTCTAAATTGAAATCCGAGTCATGTTCGTATTCGAATTCGTCATTATCACTGTCTAATATGCGTAGCAGTTCATCTCTTGAATAATATTCACTCATTATTAGATAGTTTTCCGAAAAATAAATTCACCACGTCACTATTGACGCCTAAAAGCGACGATGGCGAGGGCACAAATGATGGATAGTTCCAAATTAGTGACGTGACTACTTGATGACCATAGATATATAGATGATTTAAATGTAAGAAGGTTTAAACATAATTAATTTGATTGTTATATCTTGTACGATATATATATTAATTTTATTAATAATAAAGTAACACTAATTCCATGAAAAACGCATTTTTTGTAGTTTTAATCAATGTTTTAGTTCAATTAGCACAATCTTCTTGGAAATTGAAGAAAGTTAAATTGCCCCATCACTAGTGTCGCTTCAAAGCGACAATGGCGTCTGGTGAACGTATATTTTGAGGTCTTTTCTTCGCCTAAAACAAGTTCAAATTTTGAATGAATACTAAAAGATCAAGCTTTACTTTAGTACAATTTTATTTAAGTGACTTACGGAGAAGACTACAAAATTTAAAAAACATAATTCTTTTACCTATTTTCTATAATATTAGATTAAAAAGTAGCACATCTATTTGTCGCTTAAACTCGTCGTTGGCGTCCTAGCGGCCGATTACGTTTGTCGCTTGTAAGCGTCGTTGGCGTTCAAAGGGTTAAATTACTGTGGGAATCACCAGCCCCAGTTAAACGACTTTAGTGTGTTTAATTTAGTGCTGCAGTTTGTACACCAAGTCACTGCTGATCACTGCTTCAACAATTTTAAATCATTTTCTGCAACAGCTATTACTGTAGATGTAGTTGATACTATTGCTGAAGCTACAAAAGCTCAAGCAGGCTCAAAACTGTAGCATTCTATGAGTCAAGGGAGAGTCACAGGGTCCAGGACCTATGAAGCTATTCACTGCAAAACAGAGAATGTTACTTTAATGCAAAGCATTGTAGGAGGTTACAAGGTGCCAGAAACAAAAGCTATTAAAAGGGGCAAGGCATTAAGAAAAGAAGTACTCAAGCAGTTAGAAAAATAATTTGTAGCAATTCAACACATAGGGTTCATTTTAATATTCCCTATCATTGGAGTTTCACCTGACGGGATTTGTATGGACAAAGTTGACACCATCAGGTGTTGTAGCTATCAAATATTTTAAAGTATTAGCATTTTTATACTGTGACCATGTTAGAGACTGGTTAATAGGATTTGACGGCTTTTCAATTTCTATCTCGAAACAGTCAATAATGCAAAAAACATTTGAATATTCTTTATTGGTTTTGAAGTAGGCTGGCAAGTTTCTTTTGACATCATATACACGGGGAGAAAAAATTTGAAGAACTTGAATAGAATACACAAAGTCCTGAAAAATATTCTCAATAATGTGGTTAATGACAACTCAAACATGAAATCTTCGCTACCGATAAATCCCATGAATGGTAAAACGTGTTCTTGGAGGGTCTCTTCAATGTATCGCACTGCCGTTAGACGACCTGCAACTACTGCCATCTCTGTGCGTGCGTCTGAACAGATCCCTCCCCAAACCATAACTTATCCACCATGGAAAGTGACGGTTTGCCCGATAGTTATTGGCAGAAACCTCTCCACGTGCCTTCTCCACACACGTTTGTGGCCATCTGGAGCCTTAAGGCCACTCTGCATTCGTCAGTCCACAAAACTTTACTCCACTGCTCGTTAGTCCAATTTGCGTGTTCGCGCGCGAACTGAAGTCGAGCTACACGATGCATGGTTACGGAGCAGTTCTGGACCTCGAGCTGGTCTTCGAGCACGCAAATCCCGTTCCTCCATTCTCCTTCTTATTGTCCGCTCAGTTACGTTGACTCTTCTTGTCGTTTGTAGCCGCTGCCGTATTTCGAGCGCAGTAAGGAACCGATTTCTCAAAATTGCGAGAGCGATAATTCGGTCATCTCGCGCTGATGTACACCTAATACCGCCACTTCCTGGTTTACTTGTGTAAAGGCCGGTCTGGTCGCACCTTGTTAAGGCGTATTTTTCACACTCTCAGGTACGTATTTAAAGTTTCAGCAATCTCTCGCTGCGTTCGTCCTTGACTCCGAAGCAACACGGCTTGAGCAACTTGAGCTGAAGTTAGAGGCATTGGGTTACAATTCTGGAAGCATAAATTACTTCAGATTAATTAAAAAGTAAAGATTAAATGCACGACCATTTGAATATCGAGTTTTAACTCACCCGTGTCTTGTGCGTTCCAGTAACGAACTAACGTTCAGTGTCACAGAAATTATTTTTTTTTTTGTGCTCTTAAATTAACAAAAACAAATTTTCCATCCAAATGATCCATAGGGGTAATACTGGTTTACAGTTTTCCATCTGAAAACGTTTCAAAACATTTTCTAAATAAACTTTTTGAGATAATTCAGTCACACCTGTCTTTAGATTTTTTTTTACATTAATGCAAAGGTTTGGTATCAAAATCAGTCAAGTCCAATTCACCCAATTTGTCAGTATAGTGCATAAACTAATTTTTGTTATTGGCAATATTGTTGACAGCTCCCCTCAAGGCAGGTAATTCAAACGAGTCTTTTAAAACTAAACTAAACAAATATCTACCTTAGTCTCAAACAAATAGTCTGATTTCAAATAAAATCTGCCGGATTTCACCAAATTTGATAGTGAGGGGCGGATTTGGCCGAATTTGATTATCATGACTTTGGATTTGACTAATTTTGATTGGTTATTTATGGATTTGGCCATTTTTGTATTTGTCGTGTACGGGAGGTGGTAAATCTTGCACGCCACAATTGCGGCGATAAGTAACCTCTTTGAGGAGTGGTTAGAGCGGCGCCACGGCGTCCTCACCTTCCGCCTGACGCAGGTCCTCACCGGACACGGCTGTTTCGGGAGGTTCCTGTTTCGCATAAGGCGGGAGGAAACGTTACCGTAACCGCGTGTTACCATTGTGTGGATCGCCCGGAGGACACGGTGGAGCATACAGTGGAGGTCTGCCCGGCTTGGGTAGAGCACCGCCATGTTCTCACGGAGGCGATCGGCGGCGGCGATCTCTCGCGTCCGAGCCTGGTTCAGGCCATGGTGCGGAACGAGAGTGCATGGGAGGCCGTCACCTCTTTCTGCGAAGCAGTGATGCTCGCGAGGGAGAGGCAGCCTCACGCACTCAGTCGCCGCAGGAGACGCCCTGGGCGGCGGGAATCGCGAGGCGATTTCCGGCCACCGTAGGCGCGGGCCTGCGGACGGTGAGTAGCGGGTAGCTCGCCGTCCGGTAAGGACCAGCCGGTCGATTCTGTAAAAATCTCACCGTGAAAACTTAGGTGAAGTGAGTTTGTTTTTACTAGGAATTGACACTATTGACAGCTCACTCCACGCTCACTTCACCTAAGTTTTCACGGTGAGATGGTTACAGAATCGCACTGCAGGCCCGAGTCGACGGCGCGTTGTGTTCCACGCGCGCCTCAAAGAGATATCAGCAAATGATGGGGTCCAATAGGGCCGACGCCGCTGGGGTCGCGGGTAGTTTGAAGAAGATACCGCGGCCCTGGCATAGGCAACTGAAGGAACACGGGTGGGTTTTAGTCAGTAAAAGTCTGACACGCCCTTCCGCTCCACCCAGAGCGGGAGAAGTTATTTGATGATTTCCCACCCTCAAAAAAAAAAGGGATGGTAAATCTTGGTTTCAAATATTCAGATATTCAATAAAAAAGTAAAGAATACATAATATAAGAACACTTTATTTGTTTACTTAGAACTAAAATTAAAACTTTGTGCAACTACACAATTAAAATTAAACAATTAAATTTGGCAACTCTTCCAAAGCTTCACATGTTTTTTTTTTAATAAAAAATCTCTTACATTTTTTAATTGAGAAGTGCATTGCAGTTGTAGTTTTTAATATTTTTCCAGTTGCTTCTTTCCATTGCATAGCTTGCACGTCAGTACCTAAATGGAGCACAGTAGCCTGTTCTTTAAAAAAGTTTTCATAACCATCTGGTCCAGGTATTGATTCCACTTTTTTAATTTTCTTTTCGATTTGTGCAAAGACTCTGTCTGGGGGCAGAAAAGAATGGCCTACTATAGGGAAAACAATCTCGATCATTTTAATCCTATGCGGAGCATGATCCATAAAGTACTTAGAGGCCATACCAAGTACAGAAGAATTTTTATTATGGCCACTGCAGCCATCTGCGACTAAGCGTATCGAAGTAACTTTTTCATGTTTCTCGACAACAGTACACAGGCAGTGAAACACCGAACTGGCAATTTCGTTTGATGCTTTTGGCAATAAGTCCTCGGTCCAAGTGTATGCAAACACATTCTCGCTATTCAGTTGGGACTTTGAGTGACCAACAACGATAGTGAAGTTATAAATGTATAGTTGACGCGAGTAATACGTAATTTGATCTGGCACTTTCGGCATATGTTGATTTTTTGGCAGTCGAAACTAAGAATCAGCAAACATTCATCATTTTTTTTTAATAAGTTGTAAAATGCTTTGGCTCTTAAACTGTGTACTCTTTTTTTAATCATCAAATCCTTCTTTTTATTACTGTCTTTCTCATATTTCATCTGTTCTTGTAATTGCAGGCATGTAGAACAAACGTCAGTCCGTGGGCTTCCGAAACCAATATTAAATGTAGTATTAAAAATTCTCCGAAAGTAAGGTGCTTTAACAGTCTGAAATTGTGCCTCTGCTTGCTCTTTATACATTTTGTATAGTTTATTAATGTTCAAATCGGATGAAAGATACTGTCTGCATTTGATACTTCTTCGACAGTAGTGGATCTCGAGTGGTTTAAAACGCTTAATGAATTTTTGTATGGACTTTTTCTGATTATATTTATGTTCTTTGTGATTGCCTCCCCGAGACTCACTCGCTGAAGCTCCACCACTTTTAAAATTACGAGCAATCACACCATTCACTCGTCCTTTTTTAATTCCTAAAATTTCAAGAAATGTTTTGCTGCACACGGGAATCAAGTTATTTCTTCTTCGACAATAATATACTATTTGCATTCCTGTAATTTTTCTTGTGCCTGTCTTAGGCCTATGGCGACTGACAGCAGACGCCTTAGAATGTTGCAAAATAAAGTTGTCTTGGTCAATTTTAGATGGTGATTTGTAAAATGCTGCATGAAATTTTATAATGTCGACTTTTCTTAGCGATGTGCATCTATATGATTTTGAGTAATGTTCACATGGGACTTTAATCTTTGGAGTAGCTTTTGGTGAATATCTAAAACAAAAATGATAAATGAAGCAAGCATTAACATCAAAGTATACACACACGCATGCATAGCCACACACGCCTCAGACTGTGCCTCAGACTTATACAACAACAAATAATAACAAATAATAAAAAAAACATGTATTTACAGAATTATAATCATTAGTCATCAACACAACTCTCTAAGACCAATTAATCCCCAAGAATGACTATTTCATGAAATCTTGACATTTGGGGATTATACTAACTTAACAAGTTGTATTACTGATTGTAATTATTATAATTCTGTAAATACATATTTGTTACCACCGCGAATCATATTTTAATCAATGTACAACTAAACTTGATACTGACCAGCAAATTGTAAAAAACCTAAGGAAATTTGAATTTCGCGGGCTACCTTAGCGCTTCCCCCTTAATGCAAATTGTTAATCACCCCTGCCTGTCAAATGTTCGTCAGTAGGACTCGAGTTGATGCAACAAACTTTACTTACCTAGAAACTTTTTGTTCATTACGCTTCCACTTAGTTTTTTGTGTCAGCCGTTTCCTAGACATTTCTGGAGCAGTTTCTTCAGTTGATTCATCCATTTTTTCTATTTATTTTTATGTAAAAATGCTAGGAACTCGATCACGACGCAAATCAAGCACTTTGACGTAAAATCAAAATGGCTGACACGCCATACTAAATCCTTGAATCTGATTGGCTGTTATGGATTTGGCTCATTTTGTTTTGAAATAGTACTCGATTTGTCTACTTTTGATCCCAGAGTCACGATTTGCAATGAAATTTCATAGAACAAACATGGATTTGGCCAATTTTTAATGACACAGAACTACAAAATGGAACGTTCTTAATTTAGCTGCATATTCAGTTTAAAAAGTAAGTTTTTTTGGATTTGACCGATTTTGATACCAAACCTCTCTCTGATATATAGAATAGAAAGCGTTTATTTCGACCAACAACGAAATTACAAATCTCGATTGCGGTATGTGAACCATACAGCAATGGTTCAGGTACTGACAATCGAACCTCTGCGTGAATGCCCTCAGGATGCCGTTGGAGCTGGCCCGAACCCTGCGCACCAGAGATGTGCATCGTTTTCGCATAGTAGAATAAAAACAGTCTACTTGCGACCCGGCGAACATCCCTGATGCGCTGCAGAATCGGGGCAGCCCCACCAGCACCCTGAATGCATTATATTGCACACGCAAGGCGTTGTACTGTCCGCGCGTATATGAGACCCACAGGCTACTCGTGTAAAAAGATGTACAATATAACCTACATTTTTCATTTTAAATTCTCTTCACAACATTTCTTTACATTGATATACACTGTTTTCATTTGTTCCAAAAGTTAAAATATCAACGACGTACAACAACACAAATATTTTATCTTTATCATTACATTTCATAAAACTTGTCATTCCAGTACTTATGGGATTTCTTTAAGCCATATAAAGATTTCTTTAATTTCACAACATTATTATCACTAAACAACCTCTCTGGTAATTGTATACATTTTCATTTATTTCCCCGTAGAGAAAAGCTCCGGTAACGTCCATTTGGTGAATAGGTAAGTCTAACATAGTTGCAATGGAAACAAACAATCTGAAAGTGTTCAACATAGCCACAGGTGCATAAATATAATTTAAGTCTATAATCATCATTTTGCTCAAAGCCTTGAGACACTAACCTAGCCTTGCATAGCTTTACACCATTACATTTTTAATTTTTAATACCCATTTACTAGTAATTACCTTACAGTTATCTGGCTTCTCACAATATTCCCATGTCTTGTTTACCGTCAGTTCACCTCTCTTTCAATTACCTCTTCCATTTTGAACCGTCTTCTCTTTCCATAGCTTCCTGGTATGTCTTAGGTTCATCCTCGTCCAAGACTGCACATTGTTGCAATGGTAAAACAATGTTTGCTTCCGTATACGCTTAGGCTCGGGATCTTCTCAGGCATTCCACCTGGTTCATCACTGCTGCATTCTTCACTTGAACATGGTTCATACAAACTACCAGTATCAGAAGGTTCAGAACTTATCACGCTCACTTCTTGACAGCTTTCTTCCATACTCTGATTTGGTATTTCATTCTCTACTTGTTTATCTTCCAAAAATGTAAGAGGTGGTGTACTGTCGCTTGTTTCTTTGGCTTTTCTAAAAATACTATGTCTCTCTTTATCTGAACTATGTTTTTCTTTTCAAAATATATCCTGTATCCTTTGGTTTCTTTTCCATACCCCACCATTATTCAATTTTCACCTTTAGATTCCCACTTTGTTCTCTTCTGCTGCGGAGTATGTACAAACACAGGTGTACCGAAGATCTTCAATTCTTATATATCAAAACTTTTGCCCGTCCAGGTCCCATATGGAGTTTTGACTTTATCAGAACTTAACCCTGTTCTATTCAGTACATAACATGCAGTATGTAAATAAACGAAAATTGACCATTGCCCTTATCTCCGAAACTACTGAGCCTAAAATTTTGAAAAAAATACAGAAAATAGATCTACACATGTAGATTACAGGAAAACGAGAGAGAAAGAAGTTTGTGGTCTTAAAACAAAATGGTAAATCTCTCAATATTGTGAGTACAAACTTACATTTACTGTTGGAATGTATGGGGGAACATGTTTTTCAATTACAATGATAAGTTTGTTTTTGTAATAATTTCATCCCAACTACAGAACCCTTCATTGTGCGTAGTCCGACACGCACTTGGCCGGTTTTTTGGCATACAATAGGGATCTAGCCGCCACAACTAGTATTTTATTTATAACAAATATTTTTTTATATTTATTGTCAAAATAAATATCTTTCCTCTGATTTTTTTAACAAACTTTCTTTGATTCGGGAATCCCAGTGCTGACCTTCTTTTTTAATTTATGTACAAATAAATACAAACTGAGATGTTTTGGTAACCTACACGGGCGTAGCCAGGTTTTAGTATCTGGGGGAAGAAAATAAAACGACTAAAAGTATATAAAATAACCCATAAATAAGAAAAATGTTAAAGATGTGAAAAATCTCTTCGAAGGAATTGGGGGAGACTCCCCCATGCTCGAAAAAGTACTCCCCCGGGGAGTCCTTTTTCGAGCAGTGGGACAGTATAAACTATAAGCTAAATAATAAAATAACGTCGTGATATATAACACAGAAACAGAATATTACAAAATTAATCTTTCGTTTTTCTTTTTAGATATATCCACTACTTCATTCGCATCAATTTCTATCCCTTAGTGAATGTTCAGTCTGTTTTCACTAGTTGTGTTCCGCAAGTAGTTTTTAAGTCTTCCTAGGCTTGAAAAGATCATTTTTGGGGTAGCAGTGGAAACAGGTATGGTAGCCAATATTTGCAACAATGTAAATAAATTTTTTAAAAATTTGGATATAGTTTTTGGTCAGATGTACTTTTTTCGGGCAGCACTGCCAAATACATACAAAATGCCTCTTCGATTTCACAACCAAAATTTGACGGTAACACACGCCGATACTACTTTACGGTGTTTTGCGAACCTCGCAATTTGATTAAAAAGTTTAATTCAAAATTTTTAATCCTTTTAAATCATTTCGGATATCGTCTTGAGCACCTTGCTACAATTTTATTAAAATCCGTTAAATAAACTGCTTTGCAAAAAAAACGGGCACCTTACAGTTATTGGCTTTTCTATGGATAATATTAATATTTTTAGTATGTCGTTAGCATAAATGACTAGAAATTTCTTATTATCATTGAGAATATAGTTTTTAACCCTTAAATCCTGGAATCGGTGTTTTAGTCAATGTAAACAGAAAGTCGTGTTAAAATGGAAATTTTTAGGCTATAATTAAATTAAGACTACGAGTATTTTTATGGTATTTTAATAAAAAAAGACATTAAAAAATAAAAATTAATAACGAGTATGACCTCTCCTTGCAGCGATTACGGCATGTAATCGTCTTGGCATGCTTTCCACCAGGCTTTTGATGGTGTCCTGTGGAATGTGTTCCCACTCAGCCGAAATCACACCTGATGTTTTGTGGAAGGTCGTTGGACAGGTCGTACTCGCCGTTTTAGGAGGTCCCAGACGTGCTCAATGGGGTTAAGGTCGGGGCTCCGCGCTAGCCAATCCAGACGACGAATACCGACCTCTTACATATAAGCATCTACGTCGCCAGAACGGTGGTCCCGAGCATTATCGTCCATGAAATGGCATCTTCACCAATTACAGTCAGTGCGGGCTGTGCATGTTGGCAAATTATTCCTGTTATGTACCTTTGCGCATTTAGTGAGCCATTTGCAATGAACACTATCTCGGTACGATAGCTGGAAGTTACGCCCGACCAAAACATAACGGACCTTCCACCATAAGGGGTGATTTCTTCAAAACACACGTCGGCATAGCGTTCCCCTGGTCTTCGTAACACTCGCCGACGTCGGTCCTCACCATTCAGGCAAATTCGAGCCTCATCGGAGAAGAGTACGCTACTCCAGTTACCTAGTGTCCAAGATAGACAATTTCTAGTGAACCTCGGTCGAGCAATCCGGTACTCACGGAGTAAATTGGGGGCCCGCGCTGGTCGTCGACTGCGTATATCAACCGCTAAAAGCCTCCTCCTCACTGTCCATAGGCTAACTTGTGCTCCTCGTACCTCTTCAAGGTTTCTTTTGAGGTCTATGTAACTGCATTTGCGATTACTCAATACCTGAGTCACTAAAAAGCGGTCGTCTCGTGGTTGTGTGCAACGTTTTCTCCCACAACCTTGCCTTCTTTGAACGGAACCTGTCTCTTGGTATCGAGTCCATGTTCTTTGGACGGTGGAACCACTCACGTTTAACGGCTGTGAACCGTAACATTGGCTACACCCCACTAAAAGCGGTCGTCTCGTGGTTGTGTGCAACGTTTTCTCCCACAACCTTGCCTTCTTTGAACGGAACCTGTCTCTTGGTATCGAGTCCATGTTCTTTGGACGGTGGAACCACTCACGTTTAACGGCTGTGAACCGTAACATTGGCTACACCCCACTTCCAGCAGCACTATAATTTTACTAGCTCTTGTTGCTTTTTCTGCCATTATAATCGACACAAAGATATCTGTTTTAAGTCACAATGAGGCAGGATTATGCGACAAACATAAATTATTCTAATAAAAATAACGAGAAGTTAGTTTTAGTTGCCTGATAACCATTTAACCGCAAACCCGCGAATAGTAAGTAAAAAGTCATAAACTGAAAAAGGGATTATTATTATTAAAAACAACAGTTCTGAATTTGAAATTAACTTTTTTTCATACCCAGACTCTTTATTATGTGCCAGGAACATAGTTTGCCTATTAAAACCTCATGAGAACTAAATGATTACCAATAATGTCGAAAAATCCAAACTGCCCGTTTTTTTTGCAAAGGAGTGTATATCTGAAAAGATGACAATTTAGTTTTAAAAATAATCGTCAAATAATTATTTACTTACCCTTGTAAGACAAGTGTTTACTCCTATGTTATCTTGAAGTCAAATCCTTTTAACGTATGTAGTGAAAATTCTAAATCTACGTAGGTTAAATCAATAAAAATGTCAAAATAACTTTGTTTACCCGCGCTCGGTAATTATGGGGGATAAGCTGTGGTAGCCCGCGAAATTCAATTTTTTTTGCGTTTTATGCAATTTGCAGGTCCGTGTCAAGTTGAATCTTGATCAAAATATGATACGTTACAATAAAACATATGTATTTACATAATTTTAACCATAAAATCGTTTCGTCTCTGTTAGATTTCGTGCAGATTCGTCGAACGAACGAAATCTAACGAATCTTTAAAACATACTTACGTTTTATTGTCGTATATCTTATTTTGATCAAGATACAAGATACAACCTGACACGGACCTGCAAATTGCAAAAAAAACAAAAAAATTGTTGGCTACCACTGTGCACCGCGCACTTGTCGCACAGCGCATGGGCTACGAAAGGTCACGAAAATATACGAAGTTTACGGAATGCGATCAGATAATCGACGGTGGCGGAGGAATCCAAACCACCGTAATTTTAGTGTAGGTAATAGTTAATCAACGTCAATGAGATATGCCGCTCGCCTATTCTTATTTTAATTCTATGAATGTTAATATCTGAACTTTTCGGAGGGGGGGGGGGTGGTGTCGAACCCCCAAAACCCTCCCCCTGGCTACGCCCGTGGTAACCTGACATTGAGCCGGTGGTGCCACCCTTCGAGAGTGTTTGTAGTGCGGTGTTTTTGTCCTGCACAGCTTAATACAGATGGTGCCATTTTTGGATACCATTGAAAATGAAAATGGTTTATTTGTTTTACAAGTAATATCTTAACAACTAGTGATTGGAGCCTCCTTTTAAGCAAATAAGCCTGTATTAGGAGACTCCGCTCTTCCAAATCAATTAGTTTAATTTACATGTTTTCTATAGTAATATAAAGAAAATTAAAATTAAATCTAAAATAAATAAAAACCTAAAACACAAAAAAATACGCAGCCCGTACGCAGGCAGTGGTGCAGGTAGTACGGGCATGCGGAAAATATTATTTTTAAATGAAAAGACGTTGCGTTTCTTCATAATACTTTATTAAAATGATATAATGGATGTACCAGTTTACAAAGAGAAAGATATAACACGTATTTTTTTTTTATTAACATGAAAATATTCATCAAATTTTTTCACATGAATTTCATATAATTAAATCAGCATTTTTAAATAAATAAATATTAATAAACTAAATATTAAATAGAGAAGACATTGATTTAGAGATGGGTGCTATCCACTAATAAAGCTTTGGCATCATCGTGAAGAGGATAGTATTTTTTATTCGGTACTGCACGTAAACTGTTGATAAGGGGATCTGAGGTAGCTAAGAGCATATTCATAACATCTTCATTACATGATAGACGAGAACATTTTCTTGAATGACCTAACCTATAATTGCGGTAATCTTTATTTCGCGCTTCTTGAGCTTCCTCAGATAACATCCCAATAGGTAAGGCAGCAACACTTATTATTTCTTTGCCATGCAGCAAGATTTTATGCACAGTATTTGGCATATTATACCAGCTGTACATGCTTACGTATAGTTCAGCAGTTTCGTAACAATAACTACCAAACTTATCCGAATCAACTAATGCACTAGAATTAATTGTTTGCAATATTATACCAAACCGATGAATAAGTTCTTTATCGACTCTTGTGACTTCAGCTACAATGTCTGCATTATTGAAAAATCTTCTAGACGTATTTCCATCGTTAGATGTTCCCATTCCTTGCTTTACAAAATCCACTTTTAGACCTAAACGTTGAAACAGCTCACTTTGGATTCTTTTCTTCTCTTCATCTTTTTTTTGTTTGGTAGTTGCGTTCGTTCTCCAACTGGTAAATGACATATTGTACGCAATATGTAATATGCATTCCATAAATTTAATCCGTGCGTGAAGCGGGGATAAACCGACCTTGAGAGCCTCCGTATTCATAGTTTTATTTCGCACTTGGTCAAGGTTATTCATTTCTGATGGCTTTGACTTGCATATAAAACACACTGCACATGATGATGTGTCCGTAACTGTCTGCGCTATTTTGCCATCTATCATTGTGAACACAAGTTTATGGTAGACTTTGTAAGTCTTTTCCTTTAAACTAATAACAGTTTCATTTAAGTTTGCTATTTCAGACTCCATTCTAGCAATTTCATTTTTCGTAGATTCTGTAGTTTCTTTTTGAAATTGGAATTGTACCGGGCGACAACACCTTGTAGAAGAAGGAGTTGCATTTGTCCAATACACAACAGATTTATTTTCCTTTTCATACAGACGCAGTGGAACTAATGATGTCAAAAACATATATGAATCTGACACATTTTCGTCGATAAATGACTGTTTGTACTCAGCATGACCTGATGATCCGTCACATCCCCACTTGTGTAAAAACGTTGAATTTACACTAATCTGTGTAAGGTCGTCTTCAGACATTACTTCAAATAATCTTCTGGTTGTGTGATCCAGTAATGACTGCAAACTTACACAAGCGTAGCTTTCCGTTACATCAATATCCGTGGGGTAGCATTGCCTTTTTACTTCAAGTACTTTATGATAATCGGGAAAAATATCACAACCAATACTTTTTGCTGCATTTCTCAGTACTTGATATTGATGTTTCGAAAGTGATGCATCAAGTAATAATGCCAACGCTTTTTCTGGAGTAAACTTGATAGTATCCGATGATTCTTCTTGTACGAGTACCTTAGAGGCAGCTTTCTTAATCATTTCTTCAGGAACGCTTTCACACAATCTTTTAACTTTATATCGCTTTGTTCGATCGCAACATTCATCAAATGATTTTTCTGGTCGTCCTCTATGAGAGCGTTTTGATGGCCCTGGAACATTACTGTCACAATTCACCACATCAGTCTGCACCGAAGATGTCTCAACGGTAAAAATATTTTTCAGCCACTGTTCATTTTTTGCCATAAAAGCATTTTTATTTCTCGCTGCAGTTTGCCACTTTTTTGTAAATACGGGTAGAAAATTACGGCTTAACTTTTCATAAACTTGATTCCAAACACTTTCTGTAAGCTGTGGATACATAAGTTTTAAATTTTCGAGGCATTTATGTATCTCACGATTACTTGATATTATGATTTCCACTAAATCGGCATAGACAATAGTAAAGCTATCCATCACTATAATAACACTGTTATCGTAAGAGAAAATAATTGTAAGTGAAGTTAAAACTACCATTCAATGCTATTTATACTTACACGATATGATAAAATGTTAATTACCCTCATTAGAAACACTTATTAATATAATGCACTTTTTCTTAATTACAGAGCGTCATTAGTTAAGTACCTGGTATTTCCAAGATCGCAGGTTATCGCAGCCAAAACTAATGTATTCTTAATCTATAGGGTCTAATTAATCTCCGAAAGTATATTATTACGTATCGGTCGATAACGGAGATTAGTTATGATCTCATGATTGAAAACAAAAGGTTCCAAATGACCTTCTTCACTAAAAATGTAATAGCAAGTAATTATTCATTATATTATAACATTATGTTTACTATTTTATTAATACACACAATAAACTTATGACTAAACTAAAAATGAAAGTTGATAATTATAGTATTTTGGTTCTATTCATACTTGAAATAACAATATTTTTTGCACGAAATTTGTAAATTCTCGATCACCCTACTTTGGCATCATATAATTAAATACTGTATAATTATTTATCCGTATTAATTTTAGGACTTGTTTCTACTAACATTCTAGTATGTGTGTACCAAATTGTAGACATTTTAAACAAGGTTGAAACAAAGGACTTTTTTCCGCCCTTGAACCAATGTGAGGCATGCGAGTGTGTGAGTGAGAGTGAGAGTGTGTGAATGTGAATGTGAGTGTGTGAATGTGAATGTAAGTGTGAGTGAGGTGTGTTAGTGAAAAATGAGAATGAATCAGAGTGTATGCGTGAGGTTATGGATGGTGCAGGCATCAGACTGATGTGTAGGGTTATATATATTTTATTCCAGCAGCGTCTCCGTTTCGTCATAGGTTAGTGGTTTTATCCAATTAGTTACAATTTTTTTACATTCATTTTGTTTCTTATCGTATACGTAAATCTCTTTGTTAAGTCTATTGTATAGCTGAGCTGAGCGTTTTTTGTATTGAATACGGGCAAACTTGGTTTTAGTTTGAGGAACTTCCGCTATTAAATATTTTCTTCTTTTCAAGGTTAAGTTGGGGTCAAAAGTAAGAGTTTTGTGTTTCTTTAAAACCGTTTTAATAATATATAGTTTTCGCACCGAGAGTAAATCGCTTATTTGGTAAAGACTTTGTGAAGGATATCTAAGTTTTTTAAAGTACATAAGTTTAATTAAAGCTCGTTGTGCCCGCTCAAGATTTATGAATTGAGACTTCGCTGCACCGCCCCAAATGGGGATGCAGTACATTAAGACGGACTGTACCAAAGCTACGTATATTTCGTTGAGTAGGTTTCTAGGGGTATTTGTGCTGGTAGGTGCTTTTTTTGGTACAATATACCGCAGCGTTTTGGAAATCCAGCTCAGTTTTCTGATTCTGTTAGTGACGTGTTCAAGATGGGGGTACCACGATAGTCTCTGGTCAACAATAACACCAAGATATTTAGTTTGTGACACTTTGACTAGAGTTGGACATTGACAGTTATTTGCATCATCGCACATATGTACTCTTATGTTAAAATCTGTATTTGGTTGAGTTCTGTTTGATATACTGAAGCATATGTAATTCGTTTTAGCTGTGTTAAGTGTGAGCAGGTTATTTTTGAGCCATTCAGCTATTTGGGTCATACCGGCTTCAGCACTTCTGGCAACATCGTGCCAAGAATTCCCAGAAAATAGTATTTTCTGGGAATTCTTGGCACTGGCAGCAGTATCGTCGGCATAGGAAAACACTTTAGCGTTATTGATTTTAAGGCTGCAGAGGTCGTTGATGTAAAGCAGGAACAAGGTAGGGCCCAGCACACTTCCCTGAGGGACTCCGAATATGACATTTGCGTCACAACTAAAGTGTTCTCCCACCCTAACCCTTTGCCTCCTGTTTGATAGGTAGTCCTTAAACATTTTGAGCGGAATTCCTCTCACACCTGACGCTTCCAATTTGTTTATGAGGATGGGAACAGAGACGGTGTCAAACGCCTTTTTTAAGTCCAGAAAGATAGTCACACATTTTCTACCACTATCCAGATTATCAGCCATTGGTTTTCATAATATCGTTGAAAACGCCTCATTGCATGATTATCCGATGTACTATCCACAATATAACGCCATGCTTCTGGTATTAAACGTGCTGGCACTAGAGGTAGTATTGTGCTCAACCTCGCTGTATTGCGCCCTTCCGCAGGGTCCAGTAGTTTGAGCTTTTTAGACTGCTTCCATACAGCGGCATTAAAATGCCGGTGGCAGGCGGTTACTTGGGCATTTAGGAAAATTGTTTTAATTGCATTCAACTGCGCTAGCTGGTAGTCACTTTTAAATGTTCAATTTGAATGACCAATTAATTACGTAATATACAGTAAAAACGCTCATATGTTCCTTGCCTTTTGTTGGGGAGCAGTGCGACTGGAATAATGTTCGTCGTAGATTGGTCTGAATTCAGAGCAACATGTAATACGTATAATTGATAGAATGGACTTGGAGCTGCATAAAACGTCCCGTCGCGCGTCGCGTCGGCATAATATGATTTAACGGTTTTTATAATTTTTCTGCTTAATTTTTGTTGCGAAGACTAATATTTTTTCGGTGTCGCCGTCTTCGCAGACTAAAAAATGTTTCCCAATACCTTCTGGTATTTTTATAGTTTCGAATTTATCCGTGTTCAAAAACTTTTTACGGGCACGATATAACGTATCTTTTATCGATTTGAATGACGGAAAATCAATATCACCGAAAAAATTTAATTGGTCGAAAAAGATGGCAGTCTTTCTCTGATGAATATAGAAGACGCAGTTTATTTTTACTTCAGTTTTCTCTGTTAAAACTTTTTCTTTTTCCTGTCTTTTCATTTGAATACTTTATTTTGATTTCAGCTTATAATAAGTATGCCTATAATGAAAAACATGTTTTTAATTAATTCCCTTACTCCCTGCACCTTTATTAAAGCACTCAATGCACACTTAGCTTTAGTTTACTATTTCGTTACTTTGTAAACTATTTCGTTACGATATTTCATAACAACTTTTTCGTTACGTGTACACCTTCGTGAGAAATACTCAGTTACTATTGATTTTGCCTTTAACTTTTTGTGCCTTGATTACTTTACTGTTTTTACAATATACATATACCTTTCCACTGTTAACGTGCGTTCGAACTCATTCAATACACACACTCCTGAGAAAAACTTTTCCTGCAAGTGACGCCCAACTCGTGGCCTAGTTTTCAGTGACAATAAGTGCTTAATAAATTCTATCGTGTACTCAAAGTTTTGAAAATAAAGATTTTTTTAAATTATTATTTACATTACTGTGAATACTTTTTTACATCAGCGACGAGCACGCGCTGCGGGGGCTGCCTATGTTGCTAATCGGCGAGGCCGCCGTCTGGTGGCAGGGCGTGAAGTCATCGATAACGTCGTGGTCCGACGCGCTGGAACGTCTTCGAGGAATGTACGGAGTGCCGCGACCCGGTTATAAAATATTTCGAGACATTTTCGGTACCGAACAAAATAGTGAACGGGCCGACGTATTTATAAGTAAAGTGCGCGCTTTAGTATCAAAGTTACCGTATGATGTGCCGGAAGTGATGATGCTAGGTATAGTTTACGGATTGTTATATCGTAGGATAAGGAAACGAGTGTCTCGCGATGCGGTGTACGAGCTGGATTAGCTGATAGCGAAGGCCAGGTTAGTCAAGGAGTCGTTGGCGGAAGTGAGTGCTTCTTCCAATTGTAAAGTTAACAATAACCCTCCCCGGCCCTCCCGTCGCCGCGCAAGTAGTACGTTCGAGCACAAATACTAAACCTACAAATGTCGTAGTCGTAGGTGACCCGAAACATAATGATGTTTGGTCGTCTGACTCGCACACGTCATATGCGAAAAATAATAACAGCGAAAGTTATGGGCAAAGGCGTGTTAGACCGAAGTGTATCTATTACCCCGTTTACATTCAGCCGAAGTGAGCAGGGAAGTGGGCAGGACGAGTATGTAAACACGATACTTCTCCTGCTGCTGCCCCTGCTACTCGCGCTGCCCGGCGCTCCCCAAATTAGCTACCCCCTTTACATTCAGCCGAAGTGAGCAGGTAAGTGGGCAGGACGAGTATGTAAACACGATACTTCTCATGCCACTGCCATTGCCACTCGCGCTGCCCGGCGCTCCCCAAAATGGCGGTTTTTTGTGCGGAAGTCAAAGGACCGGCAGCGCGAGCGGCAGTGCGTGTTTACATTCTGCTCCGACGCTCAGTACTCGCCAAGCGCCTGAGGAGAAAGACGTTCGTTTAGATCATCGAAAATGCCGTCCGAATGGAGCAATGAGATTACAATAAAATTCTTAGAACTACTGGAAACGGAAAAAGTAATTTGGGATGTTAAGGATAAACAACATAAACAGAAACATAAGGTTCACGACGCGTGGAAAAAAATCAGTGATCCTTTAGACATACCTATTGACGAACTTAAATAAAAAAAAAAGTCTCTGATGGCCACTTTCAGGCCTCTTTTGAAGAAAAAACATAATTCAATCCGATCCGGTGCATGTGCAGATGAGATATTTAATCCGATATGGTTTGCCTTTGAAATTATGGGGAGATTTTTGGGGCCCACTTTTACTGTAGATGATACAGTGAATACGGAAGAACAGGTAAGCAGATTTTAGACTATTGATTTTTATATATTATTATTACTAGCTATTTAAATTGTAGTAGGTATGTGTCGTATGTGTACTTTTTCAGGCCCTCAATCTGGGAAATAGATTTAGGATTGCGCCAGGTTGATTATGTAACGTTTTCGACCGTGCGTAATTTCTATTATTATTTATATGTTATTTTGTATACTAAAAATGACATAGTCCTGCCTGACGCGCGTACAAAGCGTTACATAATAAAAATCAACCCGCAGGAGGTGACCTAGGCAATTTTACTGAATAAAACATGTCTTTTCTAATTGGTATTTATTATTATATTATTTAGGAAAGGCTTTGAAACCACTCTTTCTCCAGGTGTACTTATATAATGCAAGTAGGTACCTACTAATAGTCTTTTTAACGGATGGTATCAAAATAATTTGCAAATTCTGATCGAATTTCTGTAATGTTACTTGGAGCACGTCTACCAATAAGTGGTATTGGCCTTATAGCTGATGATGAAGTGTCGTTTTGTCTCCAAGTGCCTTCAACATATTGCCCGTCTCTAATGGAATCGAAAGTTCCTGGAGGTGTGTAAATGCTCTTAGAAGATTTGCTTTTTCTTAGAAAATTATGTAATAAAATACATGTCATAACAATTTGTGGTACCTTTTCTATATTAAGTTCTATTGGTTTCTTGAAAATTCTAAATACAGATGACAACACACCAAACACATTTTCAACGATTACACGAGTACTAGAAAGTTTGTAATTAAATGTGCGCTCTACAGTGCCAATGTCATGATTGCCAGGAAAGGGTTTCATTACATTTTTGTGTAAAGCGAAAGCTCCGTCACAGACAAACACATAAGGAACATTTATTTCTCTTCCTGGTAGTCGAGTATCTGGTGGCAAGTTAAGAGTGCCATTGTCAATTTTTTGCCAAAGCAAGCTATGTTGAAAAATTCCTCCATCACTTATACGTCATTGTCCACCGATATCGGCAAAAACGAAATTATAGTTACTATCTACTAAGGCCATTAGTACAATTTTATATGTATTTTTGTAGTTATAATACTTCGAGCCGCTATGTAATGGACATTTTACTAGGATGTGTTTCAAGTCGAGACCTCCAACACATCGCGGGATTTTTTTTCTAAATCCCTCTTCAATAGCTAACCATTCTTCTGGTGTTTGTGGTAACTGTAACAAAGATAACATATTTCATTAGTTTTATTTGTTTCAGCTTCTTCAGAATGATACTACACCACCAATCAACGGTTCCAATGAGGGTGAAACAATGCCTCTTTGGCTGATACATTGGACTTCTTCATATTGCATAATTCCTTAATCGTATTCCAGGTTTCTTTAAGATTATTTTTACTTTTTTGTAGTTTGTCAGTGTAGTAGTTTTTTTTCAGTGCTTTTATTATTTTTTTTAAAGTATTTCTGTAAGCTGTGTATTTATCTCTAATTTCTTTATTATTAGCATTAGTTTTTAAGGTTTTATGCATTTTATTTCGTTTTCTTATAGATTTTACAACTCCTATAGTAATCCATGGTTTTAGTGGACGGTTACGTCTAGAAATTTTTCTTACTTTAGTGTTAGCATTTATCACGTTTTCAAGTTTTGTTGTTAATACTATAGCTGCCTGGTTAACGTCTGTTGTCGAATATAATTCGTTCCAGGTCAATGGTCATCAATTTGAACAAAATTTGTAATTAATTAAAATTAGTAATTAATTAAAATTTGTAATTTAATGACATTAGTCATTACCAAATTTTTTGTTTCATTTGCCATCCTTTTACGATCGAACACATTTAATTTTCATTAGTTGAAATTTTTGCTTGAAGTGCCCTAGTTGCGGAAATTAATTAATAACTTTAAAACTAAAAGTGATAATTACACTTTTAGCATATCGTTAGAAAGGGCATGGACTGAGGATGTTTTAAAAAAATCAGAAGAACTCCAACCCTGTTAGTTTTTTTTTAAACCCCATAGAAAGTTGCCCTTAAAATTATTTCTTTACCTTACTACGGTACTTCAGGCCCCATAACTTTTCTTCTCCACAATTTTCTGGTGTAAAATAATTTTTTGCAGGACCCTAAGACTCTAACGATTAAAACAAGACCATTAGCCGACCGGTCCCATGGATAGATTTTGAGCTACAGGTAGTTTTAGTCAAAAAATCATAAAAAAGTCAAATAAAAAAAAAAAAAAATTTAAAAAAAACCTTGAGGCCAAGGTCAATATAATGGGCGGGGGTAGGTAGCAGACTATCCCTAGTTTCTACCCTAGGCGTATGTACAGCTCCCTTCCAAACACCCTGTATATAATACAAGCCATGTATATTAATATTAGGATATGCGAGTAAAAAGTAATAGGTTACCAGGTATTAGTCGAATATAATAGCGAGGCGAGGCGACTCACCTCGCTAGTCTATTACCTACTATTTGCCGACCGCCGTCATCTCACTCACTCGCTCGCCGACGAGTGAGCGAGATGAGAAGACTCGCCTGAACCGATCCGAGGCGGGCGAGTGAGCGAGATGAATATTGTATTGTATGAATAATAAGTTTACTTCATTCGCGAATTCACGTTCATTGTTGTAGGTGCATTTTATTATCGTTGTGGATAATTTGTTGTTTTAGTTAATTTCTTAAATGTTTATTTTTGATTATGGCATCAAGTAGTCGTGAAGGTAATGCAAGTCATTCAAAAAGTTTATCGTCGTTTGTCGAGCAATCATTCGTGGAGAAAGTGCCGATATTGGAGTCTGATGAGGAAAATGAGGAAGGTACTGACACTGATGAAGGCACCATACCAAAGAAGATGAGAACGGTCGCAAAGCAAGGATTGGATTTTCGTTAAAAAATTTGAAGACAAACACAGTGCTGAGGAGTATATAAAGGCTGAAAAAATTTGGTCTTTTCTGCGAACGCATGATGTAGAGGAAGGGAGAAAAAAGTACTTTAGATGTAATAAAGTGGTGCGGAAGGGACCACAGTGTTCAGCTCAGTTGTATTTACTCATGTACTCATTCTCGGATGAAGTATTGTTGTTTCGGACAGATTCTGATCATGACCACGATTCAAAAACGCTCGCTTGTTATGGGCTTAGTGACAGAGTAAAGGAAGAAATAAACAAATTATACGACTTACATCTCAAACCAAAAGCCATACTTGCAAATTTGACTAAAATTGATGGTATTAAAGTGCCAAAATTGTCCCAAGTAAGGACGTATTTAATTGACAGACGCCGTTGTAAATACGGACAGCCCACGATCAGCCTAGGCGAATTGGAAGCTTGGCTAAGGTCTCATTCACCAATTCCTGACAACGAACATGAAGTTTATGTTATTGGGTATGAAGTGATTGAAGAAACTAGTTCACCACGCTTTAGATTTGTACTATCAACAAAATATTTGCTGCAAAAAGCACGTGACGTAAAAGTTATTCATGCTGATGCTACATACAAGTTGGTGTGGCAAGGATTCCCCGTTCTTGTCGTTGGAAGTACAGACAAAAATAAACGATTTCATCCATTCGGGCTTGGGGTTGCCACTAATGAGGCAAAAGAAGACTTTAAGTTGTTGTTCGATGCCATCAAGACTAATATCTTTAACTTGTACTCACAAACCTTCAAACCAGAAGTTCTAGTATGTGACGCAGCGAAAGCAATACAAAATGCATTTATGGTAGGAGGTATTTGGTGAAGATGTCACAATTCGAATGTGTTGGGCACATGCTAAAAAAAAAATTCAGGCTCATGTAGAGAAAGATACGCGAAAAAATGTTCACAAAGATTTGTTGACAGATGTGGATTCTCTACAAGCAGTGACTGATTCAGAAACGTTCGAGTTAGCTTCACAAGCATTCTTGAAGAAATGGGAGGATGAGACAACTTTCATCCAGTATTTTAAGGAGCAATGGCTCATACAAAACCGTAACTGGTATTTGGGGGCTCACATGGGTTCACCAGCGACTAATAATGCACTAGAATCACATAACCGAGTAATCAAAGATGAATACACGCTCCGTGAACGTTTGCCACTGTCTCGTTTTTTGACAGTTGCTTCAGAGTTTGTAAATGGATGGTCGTTAGCTGTCGATGAAGTATTTGCGACATTACCAACTATGACTCTGAAAGACTGGACAGAAGCCTACCAATGGGCTAAGTTGCCTAAAGAAGTAATACTGACGTATAGTGACGATGCTTTTAAACACTACGAAGTACCGGCTGGTAAGGCAAACACAATACAAAACTTTGAAAATACATGGACTGATTTTGATGAATACATAGTCCAATGGTTCAGCAAATGGAGAGTGGATCTACCGCACAATATTGATTGGATGCATGGGAAATGCAACTGCCCTGCGTTTTACAAGAAATATATGTGCAAACATATTATCGGATTAGCCATACGCTTAAAGCTGGCCAACCCCCCACCAGAAGCAAAAAATGTGCTTATCGGCCAGAAAAGAAAAAGGGGGCGCCCTTCGAAATCCAAACCAGCGCTGATTATTCAGTGATTATTGTTTTTTAAGAATAAACATTGATTATTTTAACTTTAATTAAGTGTTTTATCTATTATTCTGCTAGCCATAAGCCAGCTATTTTAAACCAGCGCTGATTGTTCGGTGGTAATTATTTTAAACAATAAATATTGATTATTTTGACTTTAATTGTTTTATTTACTACTCTGCTAAAAATTTTATTTAAATATAATTTATACTACCAGTGGAAATTTAAAACCTTGGGAGTCTAGTTAAGTAGCAGAATCTTTTGGTTGAAACGATGATGACAACCCTAATTTTTTATTTGAACTTAATGCAATTTTCTAGTAACATAATATGATTTATTGGTGATCTCTTTAAATTAGTTTGCTTAAATACTTATTAGGACACACCTATTATAATACATACAAAAACATTTATTTGGTACTAGACCTTATATCTCAGGATTTTAGGTGATTTATTGTGGAACTGATTTTGCATTGTTTGGTGACTACATTTTGGTGACAGATCTACTATTTTGAGGACAAACCCTATTATTTAAGAAACACAAAACTAATTAAATTGGTGATAGCTTAAATGATACCCAAACCTGGCCGCTTGCTTGTCGAATATTATGCACGTAATGTGTGTATTGTAATTGTAAAGACATGGTTATATACGTCGGGCTTTGTATGAAAGCTGCATGAGATGGGAACAAAGTAAGTAAGCAATGAAAACCGTTTCTGTCTCACTGTTTATTCGCTAATCTAATACGAATATTAGTTATAATATTTGTGGTGAGCGAAGCTCACAGCGACTCCATATTGTATTCAGATAGCACGTGCACGCAGTGATTGATAATATTTACCTAATTTAAGTTAGTACAAAATAGGTATCTATTTTGTATTTATTTTTGGTGGTGGTTTTTTTTTTTGTAGTTATTGAGGAATTTAGTTTTGATTATGAAGCGAGCACGAACCAGTGAAGTTTGGACACATTTTACTGTTGATTCAGAAGAAAACAAATTTGCCATTTGCAAAATATGTCAACAAAAGTGCTCATTTAAAACAACGATTTCGAACTTGAATAAACATATGAAAAGCAAGCATGTTGCAGTATTATCGTCATCGTCAAGCAAACAAATGCGGCAAATCCCTGAAAATGAAACCGGCTCCACCAATACATCAATTGTATGAATGGTTAATTGATAACAACTTCTATAGTATAAAACAGTTCTTAGAACGAAAATAGCGTTGTTGTAATATAATAATAATAATTTTGTTAAGGAAATTGTTAATACAAATTTGCATGCTATGTTTAATCTTGGCAAAACATGTCTGCTCTATTTTTGTATTGTAAGACCTTTTCATACCATGTTTTACGCAAATAAATATATTACTATTACATCAGAAAATGTACAACCTGTGGCTGGGTCATCCTCAGCGGTTGCTAGCACATCCAACACAGTTGAGAATTATCAGGCGTATTCAAGACAACTGGTGCAGAGTAAAATTAATTTACCAGTTAAAAAAATGACTGCAACTCAACGAGAAAAAATTTACGAACAGTTGATGCTTCTTTTTATTAAAGATTTTCAACCGTTCTACATTGTCGAGGATACAGGATTTAGGGCCTATGCAAATGCTTTAAATATTGCTTACCAACTACCGACTAGGCAACATATTTCTAATACGCTTTTGCCGGCACTATACGAAAAATGTGTAAACAGAGTTCGTACAAGTGAAATAAAAAACATCACTTCGCTTAGTTTAACTACTGATTTGTGGACATCGGCGTCTCAAGAGAGCTACATTGCCATATTAGCGCACTATGTTGACATAGATTTTAAGTTCAAAAAGGTATTACTGGAATGTGCACCGTTGCCCGGCTCTCATACAGCCGTAAATATCGCAGAGGAAATATCTCGCACAATCGATGATCTTGGCATTGACAAAAAACAAATTCTCATTATAACAACCGACAATGCAACGAATATGCAAAATGCTGTCAAACAGCATTTGGGCTTAAAACATTTTGGTTGTTTTGCCCACACATTAAATCTTGTGGTGGAGAAAGCCTTGGAGGTTGACACGGTAAAATCGACTATTGAAAAAGTGAAAGCTGCTGTTGCGCATTACAAACGTAGCAATATAGCTATGGAAAAGCTACTCAGATACCAAATTCAAACTGGCGTCGCGCAACCCAAGAGGCTTCTTCAAGCAGTTCCTACGCGGTGGAACTCTGTGTTCTTTATGTTAAAACGTTTCTTGGAATTGCAAGATGCACTGCAAAGTACAGCGGGCTTGTTGGACAGATACGTACCAATGTTATCTGTTGAAGAATGGACAATATGCAAGGACCTATGTACCATTCTGAAACCCTTACAAGAAGTCACTCAACAAATGAGTGGTGAGGAATATGTGACTGGGAGCCTCATTATTGTATTTACAAGAGTCCTTTTAACAGTCTATGAAAATAAAATTCTAACTACAGTCGACCCCGATGTAGCCACATCCGTTGAGATCATTGTGGGACAACTGAAAAGAAGATTGGGGCAAATAGAATACAGCGGCACTTTTTCAATTTGCTCATTGTTGGATCCCAGATACAAAATGCACTGCTTCAAAGACAAGTCCGCTGCTGAGAAAGCCAAAAAAACCCTGATAGAACTCGTCACTGCCGAAATCAACAAGAAATCTCATGGCATCAGGTCAGCGTCACCTCAACCATCCACAAGTACAAGCACATCCAGCGAACCTTCTAAAGATAGCTTATCAATATGGGATAACATTAATGAAATGTTTGGGGATGTTGAGCAAACGCAATTTTCTCCGCAAGCATCTGCAATAACAGAAGTGCAACGATATCTTGCAGATAGGTTGTTGCCAATAAAGGATGAACACGGGAAATTACTCGATCCTTCCGATTGGTGGAGGAACCACCAATTTGTGTACCCAAACTTGGCACAATTATATCACAGTAAATGCTGCGCAATGAGTACTTCGGTGTCTTGCGAGCGCATATTTTCCATTTCCGGAAATATTATTACAGAGCGCCGAACGAGGCTGAAATCGGAAAAGGTCAAACAATTGATGTTTTTAAATGTAAATATGTAATATATATATTGACTGTATAGGTACATACTCGTAAACGAGTAAAAATTGTACATAGTAAACTTATGAAAAAAACTAAAAATAAAATAAAAATAAAAATAAAAAAAAACAAAAAAACAAAAAAAATTCTATGTTTTAAGAAAAATACAGAAAAAAAAACAATAATTATTGGAACTCCACCTATTACATGCTCCAAAGGTGTCTGGAACTCGGGGAACCACTAAATAGTGCGATGGTAATTCTGGGGTCAGCCCCATTTTCAGCTATGAGTAGGAAATCTGTCAAGAGTTGTGTCATCCACACACCTGTGGGTGTGTGTTGTGTTGTGTGTGACTCCATCCATGCGAAGAAGTCACACGCGAGTTAAGTGGGCAAAAGTATATTACTGGCTGGGACAGCCTAGTAATTCCAATTACAGTGGGGCTTATACAAGCTTTGGAACAATTGGGAGATCAGAATGTCTTCATGCCAGTTGTAGACGTGTTACGTCAGGACCTTGTAAGCAATATTAAATGGAGCTTTTCAAATTTGAGCCAAAGTAAGACGCTAAGCAATTGAATGTTTTTTGATCATCGATTCAAATTTTATTTCGACTATCAACATGTGGCAGAAGAAACGAAACGTAGAATTATTTCATTTGTTGCAGCTCAACATTCGCGTGATGCGGCGTCTCAAAGCGACGTACATTTACAAGCAGTTAAACCCACAACACTTTCCACCAACCAAACCAAATCAATTTGGCAATATTTTGAGCGAAGAATGCAAGGCATTCAACCGGAGGGCACAGCTCAGTCTCGTGCCATCGTAGAGACGCAACGGTATCAGTATGATAAAATAATTTCTAGGACCAACTGACCCTTGAAATGGTGGAGAGAGTACAAATCAGTGTATCACACTTTGTACAAAATAGCAGCCACAAAGAACTAGAGTACTGCTGGGTAGGTACTCTCGGTCGAGGTGAGGTTTATCGAAAAGTGAAGAGTTAAATTCCGAGCTTCAAAAAGCTGTAAACGAGGAACGTGCAAGGCCTGCACAGGATGAAGACCTTAAAGACCTTAAAGACCTCAAGACAGTGAGAGTCGAGCCCTTTTTGAAAATGGTGGAGAACGTGGTTGATTTATATGTCGTTTCTAGAAATTGTATCAATGCGCCAATTTTAATCAGTACGGACGTTTTTAATCGAAAAGGAATTACGTATATCCGAGCTAAAGATGAGCAACGTTTAACACGATCGGTTAGTCCGGTGAGAGTACGGCATGTAAACACTATAGAGGTCGAGAGCATTAGAATTAGAACACCTTTGGTCGGCGATCAAAGGAGCGCCTATTAAGGATCATTCGCGGTTTTCTGACACTTTTATTACTGGCACTGCAACCTCTACAGTGAACACAGGTAGTATGAAAATTAAAATGGATAAGGCATTTAATTTCGATATTGAATGCTTTGGTAGTAAGTTGGTTTTTAAAATGCTCTTGGTTGATTACCGTCATGTCTGAATCTCGAGTTTCAGTGCGTCGCCTTCTGAACAGCAATTACGAAAAATCCGGAGTTGAACGTCAAAACATTTTAGTGAATGGTAGAATTGATGCGTCTGACGATTTTTTGCCACTAACTACTTTTCTGCGTCCAAATGATCGTACCGTGCCGTACGAAGTAAAGCGTGAAAATGATAAAAATGTCATAGTTCATAGATATGAGTACCCAGTGGGAGCCGAACCACGCAATGGTTTCACCCTAGTTACCAGCATTTCCAAGAATAATGTCTATAGGAAACAATGCATTATGTACACCAATGAATATGAGTATGAATCTCCATTTGGTCAAGCGCCTAATAGATTTTCATTTGTTGCTGCCGCTGAAGCCTTTTATCCTGGAAGAACAACTATCCGAAGAGCTTTACGTACTGGACATATTGCTGAAGTACGTGTTAGAAGACAGATTTTTCTATATGAAGAAATTACAGTTGCGTATCTCAATGAGTTTATGAACGAAGTTCTAGATGTGGGACATAATGATATCATGTTCAAAATGTCATTCTATTCTTGTCTTGTCCATAGAGCTATAGCTTATAAGCGCTATACTGTGCCATCCTTAATTGTGAAAAGTTATTTAGCTGGAGATATCTGCATGCGACGTCAGATCTTGTATGTTATGTATGCCTATGAGTGTATTCTTTGTGGTATGGTTGGCAAAACTGTCTATTTTCATGACGTTTCTGTTATGGATGATGACAGTGTCCTACAGGCAGCTGTTAACGCGAGATGTCGAATTACTTCACTTGAATCATATTTCGATTTCAACGCTAATGAAATATTCTATAATCACGCTGCGTGGATTTCATCACATATAATCGTTGTATATTCCGCTCCATGTGAACCTGTGCCATGGTCATCTAAGTTTGGATATGTTTCTATCATTACAACTTTTTTGAGAGTTGTCAGAGCTAATCTTGGGAGACCTGTAACATCAAATTCAATTGCGCGAGCTTATATCATCATGTTGAGGGGGTACATAAAAGAATTGTCTGGTCTTGTTGCTGCTGAGAACGCTTTTATTAGAGGTTTATATATACTTGAAGGAATCTATTTTGATTTTCCGGTTAATGAAGAAGACATATTTACAAACTATAATGTTTTCTCTGAATGGCTTACATCATCATTGCCAATGTCATTTCATTCTCGTCTATTAATTGATTATCTATTTAATGATAACATTTATTCTACTAACGCTGATATAGACGGCTTAGTTGTTTACCTTCCCATCGTTCCTATGATTTAATTAATAAATTAATTTGCGGCATTTCCACATTTATCAGATTATTTTTCTTGTTCCAAAAGTATGGGATGTTTCTCTTCCATTTCCCATTCCTCACTTTTTATTCCAAAAGTAAGGAATGTTTCTCTTTATTTTCCATTGACTACGTAGTCATTTCCAATTTCCATTTACGACTTTTCCATTTCTTTTCCACAAGGTGCTCTTATGTCGGTGTATGGTTGAACGCCCCTCTTTTTGTATTTTCCTGTACAGGATCTGTCTAAAATGGAAAAAACACCCTTTTGCCTTAACAGATTCGAAATGAAGACGGAGGCTTAAAATAGCAGCTTTTTCGAAGTCCAAAATCACATGGCTAGGGTTAATCAAAATGTCATTTTCAGTGAAATATTCTATTAATAATTCAAACATAACGTCGTACGACGTTTTGTCCTTATGTGTAAGTAACACAAATAATAATGGAAATGTTTTGTCGCAATTAAGTACTTGGCCATGAACAAACAGTATATAATTGTTGAAATATATTAGGAACAATTTTAAATGTCCCATCCATGATCCAATACAAGGCTTGGCCCAACAAAGTCATTAAAGCCTTTGTACTAAATGAAACGGACACGACTACACGAGTCCGAAGGCGAAACGCGGTGCACGAGGGCGGGGGCGGGGGTTTCATTCCATTCGTTCCTTGTTTTAGCGGCGCGGCCGCGCATGTTTCACTTGCAACGTCGACGATGTAATGAGCGGTAGGGATTTATAACGTGGCCTTGAGAGAGTGACGAGTATTGTACCTACTGAGTACTTGGTTTAATTTTTAAAGTTCGACAGCAAAAAGCAAATATCCTTAGTCTACGAAGGTAGTTATAGTAAATAACTACTCCAGATATAAATACTACGTAGGTAAGTAAATACTATTTTATTCTATTCTTATTAGATATTGTGTACAAAGTTTTTAATATTTTTTATAAAACGGAAAATAATGCATAATTCAGTATTTTTGTAGGTTAGGTTAGGTTTTAGTGAGCAATTAAAAACGAGCCTTATTTGACTTGCATTGTTTGTGTGTAGGTAGGTAGGTAGGTTTGTTTGTTCGGGTCTAAACCTTACAACTTAATATTTCAAAGCAGTTATTCTCAACCAATTGAGGCAAAGTTGGGAATACATGTCATTTCGGTGACAATGCAATTGTTTGGTATAATTGAGCAGATTATTCAAATTCAAATTCAAATTGTTTTATTGGGAACAACATGGGAACCAATTTTGTTAGTACACAACTTATACACTAGGGTTAGTAACTAAAACTAAAACAAGTTAATGGGTCATGTACCTACGAGGCACTTCATGCGGACAATGATTCCGCATGAGATGCCTCAGCACAGGAGCTCTCGGGTCGTCAGCCACGACTTTCAGGATGCTGTTGCCACTCCCTCGAATCCTCCCCACGAGCGATGCCACCTTTTTCCTGATTATAGCCTGGAAGCCATCTGTACTCGATTGGGCAAACATCGCCGAGGCACTACAGAAACGAGGGAGTTTCAACATCATCCTGAAAACATTATTATACTGGACGCGCAAGGCACTTAGCGTCCCACGAGAACAGCTGAACCACAGACTTCCCGTGTACAGGCCTTGACAATAAGCTTTGAACAAGGTTATTTTGACCTGATCCGTACAACGAGAAAATCTGCGCGCCAACATGTTCCCGCGGACCGCCAACGCCCTGCGCTCCCTCTCCACGTCATCATCGTCTTTAAGGTCGTCGACAAGTATGTGGCCCAGATATTTAAACTTGGTCACCTGCTTTATATTATCGCCATTCAAAGTAATTGAGGGAATGGTGTCTGGGCATTTGCCGGCCTTGAAGACCATGAACTCGGTTTTACGTACATTATAAATGAGACCATGTGATGCGGCGTATTTTTCACAAACCTTGAGCATTTCCCTGATTGACCTCGCAGTCGGGCCCAGCAACACCATATCGTCCGCGTAGCTGATGTTGTTCAAGCAAACACCCCCCACGCGGCAACCGACACGCATGCCGCTGAGCTCGACTAAGAGGTCATTAACATACAAGTTAAACAGCTTTGAAGAGGACAGCCCCCCCTGTCTCACCCCGCACTCCAACCTGTATGACTCTGAGAGGCAGTTTGACCACCTAACACAATTAGTCTGATTCGAGTACCAGTATTGAAATATTTTCAATAGTTCCGCCGGCATACCCCTGTCCTTCATCTTTCTCCAAAGCACTTCATATGAAACGAGATCGAAGGCTTTGGAGAGATCCAAAAAACAGGCGTACACCGGAGTCTTCCGTTCAGTGTAGTATTAGATTATGATGTATATGTAAATATAGGTACCTACCTAATAATACCGTCGTATTTGAGCTCATTTGATACGTCTTGAGCAGTAGATACTTTAACCGTCATTCCCACAGCTGGCCATAGACCTCACAAATAAAAGCTTGTCAAAACAACACATTTTTATTATCTTATACCTGTCCATATTATCACTAAAACTTCGTTTTCAGAAAAATGCCTCCAAAAAGAAAATATGACGACGACTATATTAAGCTGGTCTTTACTTCAATAGAAATTAATGGAGAAACTAGACCGGAATGCGTTTTACGTGCAACTGTTCTTGCTAACGACGCTTTAAAACCGGCAAAGCTGGAACGTCATTTGAAGACCGTGCATCCGAAGTTTTGTAACAGTTCGCGAGAATTTTTTGAAGGCAAACTAACAAATCTTAAAAAAATGAAACTTGGACCCAGTGGAACAAATTATGCAACATCTGAAAAAACATTAGCTGCATCATTTGAAGTTTCAAAATTGATTGCCAAATCGAAAAAGCACACACAATCGGCGAATCTTTAATAAAGCCCTGTATGCTTAAAGTTGCAGAAGAGCTTTTAGGCGCGGAAGCTCAAAAGAAAATTCGTGAAATACCGCTTTCTAATGACACACTTAAGTCACGCATTCAAAAAATGTCAACTGATATTGAAGACCAAGTTATTGACAAGATTAAAAACAGCCCTTATTTTGCATTACAATGTGATGAGACTACCGATGTTTCGCAATGCTGTCAATTACTAGTATTTATTCGATTTTTGGAGGACAGTAAAATGTTTAAAGAAGAGTTATTATTTTCTCAAGAACTGAAAACGACGTCGCAAGGTGCAGATGTTATAAATGCAATATGTGCATATGGACTGAGGGCCCGTTTTTTGAACCGTTGCGAAACGAAATAAGACTTATAGGGGATTTAGTTAAAAATAGTAAAAACTTAAAGCAAAGGTCCATAAATTTCTTAACCTTTATTTCGAATTTGTCCGTACCACCGGACAAGTACTTAAAAAAATCCACCGCCCAGTCTATTTCTATTTTTGCAACAAAAAAACTACTAAGCTATTGGGAGGTCGGTTAAATTTTAGTAGAAAAATAAATTTTGCGTGTGACAACCCAGAGTTTGACAGTTGGCGAAAAAATGTCGGCGAAACCGCGCACTAAGAAAGTCTTTCAGGTAATTTATTAAAAAATATTATTTTTTGCTTATGTTGCGTAGATTTTTTATTTGTGTTTTGTGAATTTAGTCTACTAACGTTCAAATAATATGATTTCATAGCCTTTGCTTACGTTATTCATAATAATTATCGAGTTTTTTACTTGTCCGCTACACCGGACCTCGTCGAAACACCTGTATTTATTGTGTCTTACAGCTTGTCCGTCACGGCGGACCTTGTCGAAATATGGTATGAAAGGTGAAAGATTTGAGTTGTCGGTACTGTCAAAACATTACATCTATTCTCAGTACCTACCAACTTGTTAGATACTACTTATCTACCTAACCTTTACATAAAACTAAAATGCTAAAAAACTACTTATGTAAGAACTGGTTACTCACTGTCTATGTATAATCTACACCATGAGTCTCTGTATCTGTGTGCCCTCCTCATACTTACCCCATTACTTTTTCGTATTACCTAACTATTTTTTTTATTGGTGGTGGTGTTTTGCTTAGCACGTATTTCTTTTCTTTTGCTTCAGTCTTCCCTGCATGCACGCTCGAAAAAAATATTGGCACTCGTTCCTGCAGAACGTGCACCGTCTGAAACAGGTGATAGCTCCTGTGCCGAAAATGAGCCTCATTCATTCTCTAATCCGCCTTCTGTCTTCAGTTCACCTGCACCGTCTATTGCATCTTCGCTAGAGTGCTTGAATATCACAGACAGCCCTGATGAAAACCCTTCTGAAACAAGTTTTGAACTCAACAACGACTTCCCGACTCCTTTGACTCCAATTATAGAGCAAGTTTTCCCGAACCAGTCGCAGGAACCCAATTTTGCAAACTTACCTTCTATATCGTCTTTACCCTCGTTGCCAACACCTGTGCATAGAAAAAGAAGACTCAGAGAACCATCAGTTGTGACAAAAAAGAGACCCAAGCAAATTCAAAAGTTTTCCCTCTCGTACAAATGGAAACAGAGTACCTTTTTGCATAGAGCCCAGATAGAAGATACTGCAGTAGTTGAAGATCCTCCCGTAGTACGTTCACCTTTAGATTACTTTTTGACGTTTTTCTCAGAAGATGTGATTGCTAATGTTGTACAAGAAACAAACGCATATTCCGTGCTAAAAACAGGCCGCTCTATAAATTTGACAGAAGATGAGTTTCGCGACTTTCTTGCTATCCTAATTTTGATGGGCATTGTGTCGCTACCATCGTATTTAAATTACTGGTCCAAAAAATATCGGTACGACAAAATTGCTAGTGTTATGTCGTTGAAGAGGTATGAAGCCATCCGCCAAAACTTACACTTTGCGGACAATAACTTTGAAAGCTCTGACCGGTATTACAAAGTTCGCTCTTTGCTTGAAGGAATACGACAAAACTGTCTGGCTCAGGAGAGTGTAACAGGCGAACACACTTTCAGTATCGATGAAATGATGGTGCCGTATAAAGGACGAAAAGCTGGCAAAAGACGACAATACATGAAGGACAAACCGGTCAAATGGGGTTTCAAGATGTACGTTCGAGCTGGAACTTCGGGCATGATTTACGACTTTCTGCCCTACGGTGGGGATGATACATTCAGGTATCACAAGTTCACCGATGAAGAGCGAACGTTAGGATTTGGTACCCAAGTCGTGCTTGGACTCTGCCAGACCATCAAAAAGAAACCAGCAATGGTTTGTTTCGATAATTTCTTTACATCACCTGAACTTGTTTACCTGTTGCGTGAAAATTATGGTATTTTTTCTGTAGGCACCATTAGAAGCAACCGCCTTAGAGGAGCCGAAGAAAAATTGAGTAGCGAAAAGGCACTGAAAAAGAAACCAAGGGGATCTTTCAGTCAAACCGTCTGTCACAAAAACAAGTTGTCGGTTGTGAGGTGGCATGACAATAAAGCTGCTACTCTAATCAGTTCCTATACTGACGCTGAACCAGTTAGTAGGATTAAAAGATATTGCAAGAATGCCAAGAGGAAAGTCGATGTTGACTATCCCAATATTGTGAAAGAGTATAACAAGAATATGGGCGGTGTAGACTTGGCCGACATGTTGATCGCCTTGTATAGAACTCCGTTCAGGAGTAAGCGCTGGTACATGGCGATGTTCGCACAAATTATTGATATTTGCGTCGACAATGCGTGGATCCTGTATCGCAAACATGCAAACCCTGCCACTAAATGCATGCGGCTGAAAGATTTCCGCTACGAAGTGTACCACAGTTTGATCAGCACAAACAAAAGTGTTACATATAAGAAAACGGATGAAAGCACGATCAGGCACCTTTGTAAAACAAGACCGGCAGACAGTTCACGCTACGATGGAGTTTCACACTTTCCGTCAGTGAAGGAAGAAGGTCGTTGTATGTACTGCAATAAAAAAACTACGGTTTACTGCCTGAAATGTGATACACGCCTTTGTTTTGTGACGGGCAAAAATCCTCGCAACTGTTTTTTGAGCTTTCATGTTAAATAATACTGGCCCTTATTGTTTCTTTGTACTTTTATAAAAAAATAAAGGCTTTTTTACTATTATATTCTTTTACTTTATACTATGTAACATCTTTCACGTATTCGATTAAGTCCGCTAGGACGGACAAGTAATTTTAACACTTTTTTTACTAAGTTTCGATAATGTCCGGTGTAGCGGACATCGCTTTTCTCCATAGGGGGGGGGGGGGGGGATAGATTTTCTTTTCTTTTTTTGGAAGTTCAGAAAAACCATGGAAACTTGGTTACACAATAAAATTTTAATAAGTTTACTATCACCTTCTCTGTCGAAATAAGGGTTAAACGTGAATTAAAACTTTTACGATTAAATAACTTGGGCCCTCAATCCAGACGCTTGCCTAAAGTGGCAAAGTCTGAATCTCAGTAAGTACTATATCTGGTTTAATAATTTTTATTTAGGAATTTAGTTAAGAATTTCTTAAATATTTTAAGAAATTCCCAAGTCTGTAGAATATGACACTACAGATTTATGGCGATATATCTAGGGCCCTCAATTCATTATTGTTTGTACTGAGGATTCTGCAAAACATGAATTTATCTGAAGAAATACATAAATACGACTTTAACATATTTTACTTAGACATATAGGTGAATTAGTTAAAAAGAAATAATGACACAAAAGTTAATTGTTAAGAAGTAAATGAAAATCGAATTTTACTAAAACGTCTGAACTGAGAGCCCAATATTTTCGGCTTTATTGACTAGGCTCGACCTCATAGATGAACACAAATTAGAATAAGATTTTTAACTATTTCTTAACTAAATTGTAACATATCGTCCGTCCTTCTAAATATTATACTTTAAAAGAAAATTGATTTTTAACTTTTTATATGAGAAAAATTAGTAGGGTGACCATAATTTTCATAATAAGTACCTGTACATTTTGTAAAGTGCGGTCAGAAAGTCATAATATTTGCAGCTAAAAGTATTATACAACGTGCAAATTAATGTCGTCAAAGCAGCGGCTTTGACGACATTAATTTGACGTATACGGTTTCGCGTCTTCGTTTTGTAAAGATATTTTAATTTAATTAAACTTTATTATTTATAGATTTATTTACAATTTTCTAAAATAGCATCTTGGAGCAACCTGTAGCGCAGAGATGAAATTAAAACGAATGGGAAAGAAATGGTCACGCCACTCGAGTTTTTCTATGGGGGTTGTGAAGCTACTCACAGCTGGGTCAGAACATTATAGACACACGATGAACCAAAAAAAGGGTCAAAGTCAAAGACCTGACCAGCTGACATAAAACAATAGCTTCATGAATGAGTCTTTTGCCTAGAGTGATCCTAATTTTGTTATTATTTTATTATTTAGTTTGTTTGAATTTTTTTTTTCAATTAATTAATTATTTTATTTTATTATAATTTTTATGATTACTGGCCACCAGCACTACTGGACTCCCGCAATTACGACATTGACTAAAGACACCTTTAGTCAATGTCGTAATATATCTATACTTTGAATTTATTTACTTTAGGCAACTAGGGCCGTTGCTCTCTTATATCTATGGTGTTCAACCTCATAGATTAACGCAAATTAGAATCAGATTTTTCTTTACTTTGTACAAATAGCTTTCTTATATATAAATGTATAGTCTCATTCATTACTGTAAATAATATTAAGTTGTAAATTTTTATCATTGTAATTTGATCATTAATTATGACATCATAATAATATACTGATCCTATACACCAAGGCTGGCCAAACCCAGGCCCGCGGGCCACATAGTGGCCCGCCAAGGCATTTGAATTTGCCCGCCAGCACTTTGCGCCAAGGCATTTAAATTTGCCCGCCAGCACTTCGCGCCAAGGCATTTGAATTTTCCCGCTAGCACTTCGGCAGCGCGGCGTGCGATAGCACTGCTTCCACTTGATTGGTCAGCCGAGCGCAACCGATCCGCGTCGTTCGGGTATTGTCGCTACTTCGCCCGCACCCCGCACGCATATCGGTCCCGTCCTCCAATAGCCAGACAAACGGACGGTTAGCGAGCATCTTAGTACCGTTATCAATCTTACTTGAATGCAAATATATTGAATTACTAATTCGTTTTGTGACAATTCGTTTAATAAATTAGAAAGAATACTACCAAAACTTTGCATCTTCTCTGCAGGTAAGTGTAATATTTGCATGTGTTACAATTAGTTTGTTTGTTTGTTTGTAAATACTTTCCTGCACAGCAGGCGGCGCGGCGGTCTTATTGCCCAAGATGTAGGATTTGTACCTACGAATCTTAATTAGATATTTGTTGATATTGTGGAGCGGTGCCTGTCCAAATTAATAATTTTATTTTACTTAGGTACTTACCTTCATTTCATAGTTTACATGTACATTTACATGTAGTTTTACATGTACATTTACATGTAGTTTTACATGTACATTTTATTGTTTTAGTATGGCCCTCAGCAAACCTAGTACGAGTACATCAAGAATAAAGGATAACCCTCGGACGTTTCATGAAGAATGGGAAACAAAATACCTTTTCACCGAAAGCAAAGCCCGCAAACCTGTGTGTCTCATTTGCTCAGCAACAGTAGCTGTTGCTAAAAAATATAATTTAGAGCGGCATTTTAAGCAAAACCATACAAAATTCGACAAAGAGTATCCAGTGGGGTCAGCTGTAAGGACTGATTTCATAAATAAAAAGAAGAAAGAACTATTTTCACAGCAAAATATTTTTGTAAAACGACACGAAGAACTGGAAGCCATGGTCAAAACATCGTATGAAATATCTTTACTATTGGCTAAGAAGAAAAAGCCGTTTTCTGATGGGGAAATTATAAAACAGAGTTTGTCCATTTTTGCACAGAACTGCAATGATCAAAAGGTTAAAGCCATGGCAGCTAGTATTTCACTGTCGCGCAACACAGTAATGAGGCGAGTAGAAGATATGTCAACAGACATTAACAGTCAAATTGCAGAGTTTGTAACTAAATGTAGATATTATTCACTTGCATTGGACGAAACCTGCGATTTAACTGGTATGGCGCAATTAGCTGTTTTTGTACGCTGTATTGATGACAATTTCAATATATTTCAAGATATATTGGACCTCTGTCAACTGGAAACTACAACCACAGGAAAAGATATATTCATGAAACTGAAAGATTGCATTGAGGGTAAGAGCCTAAACTGGGATAAATGCAATTCAGTTTGCACTGATGGAGCACCTGCGATGATGGGGAAAACCAATGGCGCTGTAGCTTTGCTGCAAAATTACATAGGTCGACAATTGTTTTCTTATCATTGTATTATACATCAAGAAGCTTTGTGCGCTAAAGACATGACGTTCGAGGACGTGATTGACCCAGTAGTACGCTAGATTAATTTCATACGTGCCAGAGCACTTAACCGACGAGAATTCAGAACGTTGTTTGAAGAAGAAATAAAAGAATATGGCGAATTACATCTTTATTGCGCTGTTCGCTGGTTATCTAAAGGCGAAATGTTGAAACATTTTTATGATTTGAGGGAACATGTTCTGGAATTTCTGAAAGAAAAACAAGCATTGCCAGCAGAGAGAGCTCTGCTTGAAAATTCATTATGGCTGTGCGATCTTGCATTTTTAGTTGATACATTGAAGCACCTTAATGTCCTGAACCTTAAATTGCAAGGAAAAAATTGTTCTCTTCCAACAATGTTCAACTTGATCAATGGTTTCAAAGGGAAGTTGGACTTGTTCGCAGCAAACTTAGAGAGAAATAAAGTCGACCATTTTTCCACACTTGCAAGTTTAAAAGAAGAATTAGAGATCACTGCCCTTGATATTCCTAAATACCTATCAAAAATAAAATGTTTAAAAGAGTCTTTTGAAAACAGATTCCAGGATTTTGAATCGGACAAGAGAAATATTCAGCTGTTTATAAATCCATTTGCTATCAGTTCTACTGACTTGGTTGATTATCCAGCAAACATACAGCTCGAAGTAACAGATCTTCAAAACCACACTGCCCTGAAACAAATTTTCTATGAAAATGTATCTTCAGAGCAGCTAACAGAAAGTTTTGCAAGTTTTTGGAAAAACGTTTCCAGTGAAGATTTCCCAACATTGCGCGACCTTGCTATGCAAATTTTAAGCAGGTTTGGTTCCACCTATGTGTGTGAGAAAACATTTTCAACTCTATCATACATCAAAAATAAATATCGCACATCTCTCACTGCAAAACACATTTCGGATTTGATTGTACTATCAACATCAGACTTAAAACCAAATATCGACAAATTACTATCACAAAAACCTCTTCACAGCTCTCATTAAATAGAAATAATGTTGTTATTATGTATGTTACTTAATTTCATTTACAAATAAAGTAAATTAAACCAAATTTTTAATGTACGTTTTGTGTATATTAATACCTTATGAATATGGTATTTGGCCCGGCGGTACCACAGTCTATGAAATTTTGCCCACCTGGAAAAACTATTGGCCAGCCTTGCTATACACCGTCCTATCCTAAATACCATTTTTATTAATTAATCAAAATAATATCTTCGTTTCCCTACCTTTGTTCCTACTAAACTAAACGTGACATTGGCTAAATGCACAAACCATGCGAAGCCAAAAGGAAGGGAAAAAAAAGAATAAGATTTTCGATTTCGATTTTAGAACGGACGATCCGTTCTTCTAAATGTCATACTTTAAGAGAAAATTGATTTTCAACTTTTTCTAGGAGGAAATTTTGTAGGGCAGATTTGGTACTTTTATGAACTGATCAGTATATACCCTCATACAAGCTATTTTTAAGCGAATAAGTAAATATTTGTTGCTTGGACTGTCATAAGCGATTGTATTTTGTGAGGTGCAATAATTCAATAGTGCAGAAAATATTAATAATATCAGTGTTTCCGTTTTGTGATATCGAAGTAAGTACCTAGATCACTTTAATATTGCCTATTTCATTTGAAGAATAACATGTCATGTATTTTTCCTATGTTAATTAACCGTATAGTTCGGAAGCGCCCCCAATTGGACCCAAACCTATCGGACCCAATTAGGGTCAGCTCACACGGAGACGCGACGCGACGCAACGCGGTGCGCACATACAAAATACAAACACAAACAAATACCAACAAACACGTTGTTGGTGTTATACAAATTATAACTTTATTTACTACACAAAAAGATATACAAGGTGATTGGAAGATGGGTGCAAAGCTTTAAGGCGAAGATAGTACAGACAGTTTAGAACAATTTAAGCCATGGTTGTCTTAGACGAAGTCTTACCATTTTTTTTTAACCTAATTTTTAAGATTTTTTTCGAAAATTGCCAAAATTTTAACTAAACTGGTTATTTATAGCTAAATTGAATGATAAATTAATTCATTTTTATTTTATTTAATTAAAGTAATGTGTAAGCAATCTAGCAATACATGTTTTAGGCCTCTGTGTCGTTAGACATTTTTTTTACAGACATTTAAAGTTCATATAAATTTAAAAAAATCATATATCATTTTTGAAAACCTTATTTTAAAAAAAAACGAAGGGTGCTTTTTTGTTCAAATATTTTTGAAAACATGCGTGATAATCGCTCTTTCCTTTGAGGTATCATTTACGAGGATATTTTACTAATTATTGAAATTAAGAACTACAAACCAATTTGAGCGACAAATTTTAAAATTTTAGGCGGAGTAATTAAAAACGAAATAAGACTTATAGGGGATTAAGTTAAAAATAGTAAAAACTTAAAGCAAAGTTAAGTTTTTACTATTTTTAACTTAATCCCCTATAAGTCTTATTTCGTTTCGCAACGGTTCAAAAAACGGGCCCTCAGTCCATATGCACATAAATGCAATAAGTCAATATATGGAGAAACATGGACTTATGTGGGAAAGGCTTGCCGGGTTTTGTACTGACGGTGCTCCTGCTATGCTTGGTTCTCGCTCTGGTCTTGCAGCATTGGTAAAAACCAAAAATCCATCCGCAATAACGACGCACTGCGTTATTCACCGTCAAGCATTGGCTGCCAAAACGCTCCCGGAATGCTTTACTATAGCTCTGAAAACAGCTATAAAAGTAGTTAACTTTATTAAAAAGAGCGCACTCAATACTCGTCTATTCAAACAGTTGTGTTCTGACATGAACTCTGAACACGAAACTCTGCTTTTCCACACAGAAGTTCGTTGGCTTTCGAAAGGAAACATGCTGTCGAGGTTGTACGAACTAAGAGAGGAAGTACAAATATTCTTAACTTACAAGGAAAACAAAGAGTTGCTAGATCAGTTCTGTGAGCCCGAATTTAAAATACGTTGTGCTTATTTGGTCGACTTTTTTGCGCAAATAAATAAATTGAACCTTCTACTGCAAGGATCAGGAAATTTGAAGTTGCAAGGCATGAGCAACATATTTGTGTTAGCTTTTTGTTTTAATGTAGGTAAGCAACTAAATCTTGTTGATCGGGTGCAGATCAATTTGTTAGTTTATTTAATTATTTGAGATTTTCTGCAAGCAACTTCCGGTGCTGTAAATTCTGTTTCCGGTTAGAGAACGGAAGTCGATTGCAAAATGATTAAAATAATATTTAATATTTTATTTCCGGAAGTTGCTTGGCACGCCACCTATTTGCAGTTTTTAGATGTAGAAAATTATATAAGCACATGGCAGTGTATTTTAAAGTTAGTTCCGTGTAGAATAAACAGCTGTAACGTAACGCTGCTCGTTTCTTGTCCCAATCCGTTCTGGTTTCTTATATCAAAAGTGGGATAATACCTAAAGTGCAAGTGAACAAGTTTTTAATTTAAAGCAATTTTTTTTCTATCGTTTCTTTGTGAGCGTTAAAACAAACATTTTTGTAAACTGAACGATGTGCTTCTGTGGTGAACTTCAAACGGTATGGTGTGTTTTTGTGGTGAACTTTCTCGTGGTCTGAGTAGTGACTCTTAATCAAGTAAACCGAGTGAATATTCATATGAGAGAGACATTCAAAACGACGCAAGTATAAAAGACATTCAAACTCTCAGTTGGGGAAGAAAATAGGAGCTATGCTGCGGAGACTGGATGAGAGGCAGTACCAGGATCTTCAGAAGTTCCAGTTGGAGGTTTGGAAAGTAACCCACTTAATTTTAATTTGCCAATCAATTTGCATGATTTAGTGAGTTTCATTTCATTTCGTGTGAATCATTCTTCATACTATTCAAATGTTATAAAAATATAATTCCTGAATTTGACCCGTCCGATCTGAAGTCGACGAATGTGCTCATATCTATGGTTGGTCTGATCAACAAACGACCCATTTTGCTTTGCTACGATTAGGTCATGCCAAAAAAATGGTATGAAGGGCTTAAAACGGTCAATTCGGGTTGTTCTCTGCTCGTAATAATATAATTCAATCAATGAGTTATTAAGTACTAAATATAAATCTGAAATCCCGTTGCCAAATAATTTCACCATAATTTGTTATATTGTAGAAAGTGATGGTCATCATGCGAACCAATGCAGGCAATCAAACCATACTCCTTCTGTATGCTTTAATTGCAAACAAACTGGCAAAGTTTCCCAATGTGAAAATACCATTAACAAAAAAAAAAAAAATATTGCGAAAATTGACAAAAATATGGACTTAAACCTCATGACTGTTTTTCAAACAAAAATAGAAAACAAAATAATAACGATGATAAACGGGTTTAATAGCCATTACTATATCTGATTTCTATTAGATCGTTCACAAAATAAATATTACAAAAGTGCTTCTATTAATTATTATTATTAATTAAAGTTCAATGCTTTATCGATATCGAAAGACCAATGTAACCGGAAAGATAGATTTGATAGACACGTGAAAAAAAAAAAAACAAAGATAATAATTATGTAAGAGGGACTTGAGGCCAAAGTATAAAGCTATTACTCAGGAATCTCAAAGTTTTAGATATTGATAGTTATGAAGTTTGAAGCATACCAGGGTCTAATATTGGCAAAAAGCAGTAGGTATTTATTGTTATATTTGGGCTGTGGATCAGATACAGCTATGGATTGGCACAAGTATTAATGAAATAAGTTCTGGATCAGATTCTGAAAAAGAATGATGAAGGTGATTAGGTAGATAATAAATGAAAGACACGTTAATTGTGGAGTATGTAATTGGTCATAGGTTATTCAAACGGAAAATTGTATTACATCATTATGAAAATCGACAGAAGTTTATGATTGACATTTCTTCATATGATACGGTTGACCTGAAACAATAAAAATAAAATAATAATAATGAAATAACATAATATATAACCGATAACTAATATATTTATTTTATAACTAAGCCGTTGCTTGAAAATGAAGAGGAAATGTGAATTAAATATGATGTGTAACAAACCTACTTATAGTACACTAGTACCACTTTTCATGCAAAGGATAAACTATTAAGTTCCGCCACTCGATACTAGATGGCGCTGTGCATTTACGTCACGTTTCTGAATCGCGGTGTTAAGATTCTCCACGAGTTAACGACCACCCGTAGAACATTGACGTTTGTGAAGACTGACCTAGCATTGCATTCGAGGGCTACGTCCTACTTGGAATAGCTACACGGGACCTTGCTAATAAGTCTGTAAGAATTAAGACAGATTGTCATTTTTGGTTTAGAGGACTTCTGTTCCCCGCCGTCGTCCTTACTGGGAAAAGGTGGTCGGGACCTGTCCTATATTATTATAATATTGTACCGCACGTCTTGGAATAAATCCTTGTCTGCACACCTGGACTTCTCATTGTGCCGGAAACGGTGACGTCATCGTCAACACTTCCTACAATCTGGCGACCAACGTGGGGCCCGAACAGGATCAGCAGAAGTACGTCACGCGCTCAGGCAGAATAATGACGACAACTGTGAAGACCTCACCAACAGCGATGTCCGTCAACCTGTCCGACACATATACCTTACTGGAGAAGATCTCACCGTCCAGACAATAGAATCCTTCAGGACGTGTATCGACCAATATAACGGAACCAAGAGCTCTGAAGCCCTAGAAGCGTTCCTGGTAGCTGTTTCTATTTTCAAACGAATAGAAAATATTACGGAGGCTGATGCCCGTATCCCACTACTGCTGAAAGGAGAAGCAGTAATATGGTGGCAAGGCTTGAAGAAACATGTTACTACATGGCAGTCATTCAAGAACCACCTACGCTACACCTCAAACCTTAAACAGTCAGTATCATATCTGCAAACGTGTTCCTGGTATCGTCGGTTTACTGAAAACTTTCAGGCGATAACTCAACCACTTACTAAACTTACGAAGAAAAAGACAGGTTGGGAATGGAATACGGAACAAGAAGATGCATATGACGCACTGAAACAACGGTTCACAACTGCGCCTGTCCTGAAACAAGCAGATGGAATCAAGCCGTACATCCCGAAGCCAGATAGATGCCACTGGTTTTGCACTCGGAGCAGCTCCCGTCCAGAGGGAGAAGGAATAAGCAGAAACCTGCGAAGAAGATGGTTACCCAAACCATACTACACCAGTACAAGAGGACATGGACGTCCTAGAAAGTACCAAATCTCCAGTTCCACTCGCCGAGACGTCTTCGGGAACTGAGGGGGAGATTGTAACAAACCTACTTATAGTACACTAGTACCACTTTTCATGCAAAGGATAAACTATTAAGTTCCGCCACTCGATACTAGATGGCGCTGTGCATTTACGTCACGTTTCTGAATCGCGGTGTTAAGATTCTCCACGAGTTAACGACCACCCGTAGAACATTGACGTTTGTGAAGACTGACCTAGCATTGCATTCGAGGGCTACGTCCTACTTGGAATAGCTACACGGGACCTTGCTAATAAGTCTGTAAGAATTAAGACAGATTGTCATTTTTGGTTTAGAGGACTTCTGTTCCCCGCCTTCGTCCTTACTGGGAAAAGGTGGTCGGGACCTGTCCTATATTATTATAATATTGTACCGCACGTCTTGGAATAAATCCTTGTCTGCACACCTGGACTTCTCATTGTGCCGGAAACGGTGACGTCATCGTCAACACTTCCTACAGATGTTATTTTATTAGAAGTTAGCCTGTGTTAGAAATAATAGAGATAAATGCGAAAACTTAAATTATTAAAGTAAGGATTAGGAGATGGAAGTCGTGGGGTGGTTGGCTTGATAGACAAGTGTTGATGAAGCTCACGTTGAGTGGTCAACCGCCAGCGAAGTCCCACGGTGCATCTCCCACCAGAATGAGTCATTCATTGGAAGCCGTACAGTGGGCTGGCAAGTGAGAGTGCTTGACCAGGAAGCTTGCGGTGCAATGTTTGGCATGTGCAGAATGTGATGTCACTCATTGGAAGTCGTACAGTGGCTGGCAAGTGAGAGTGCTTGACCAGTGAAGCTTGCGGTGCAATGTGTGGCATATGCAGAATGTGATTTTGAGATATTGTGAGTCATTCATTGGAAGCCGTACAGTGGGCTGGCAAGTGAGAGTGCTTGACCAGGAAGCTTGCGGTGCAATGTTTGGCATGTGCAGAATGTGATTTCACTCGTTGGAAGTCGTACAGTGGCTGGCAAGTGAGAGTGCTTGACCAGTGAAGCTTGCGGTGCAATGTGTGGCATATGCAGAATGTGATTTTGAGATATTGTGAGTCATTCATTGGAAGCCGTACAGTGGGCTGGCAAGTGAGAGTGCTTGACCAGGAAGCTTGCGGTGCAATGTTTGGCATGTGCAGAATGTGATTTCACTCGTTGGAAGTCGTACAGTGGCTGGCAAGTGAGAGTGCTTGACCAGTGAAGCTTGCGGTGCAATGTGTGGCATATGCAGAATGTGATTTTGAGATATTGTGAGTCATTCATTGGAAGCCGTACAGTGGGCTGGCAAGTGAGAGTGCTTGACCAGGAAGCTTGCGGTGCAATGTTTGTCATGTGCAGAATTTGATTTTGAGATATTGTGAGTAATTTATTGGAAGCCGTACAGTGGGCTGGCAAGTGAGAGTGCTTGACCAGGAAGCTTGCGGTGCAATGTTTGTCATGTGCAGAATTTGATTTTGAGATATTGTGAGTCATTCATTGGAAGCCGTACAGTGGGCTGGCAAGTGAGAGTGCTTGACCAGGAAGCTTGCGGTGCAATGTTTGTCATGTGCAGAATTTGATTTTGAGATATTGTGAGTCATTTATTGGAAGCCGTACAGTGGGCTGGCAAGTGAGAGTGCTTGACCAGGAAGCTTACGGTGCAATATGTGACGAAGGAAAATTAATATTGAAAAGTATGAATTGTGATGTTGAGATATTATGAGTCGCTCATTGTATATGAGTCGCTCATTGTAAGTCGTACAGTGGCTGACAGGTGAGAGTGCTTGATCAGTGAAGCTTACGGTGCAATGTGCGAAGCAAAATTAGTATTGAAAAGTATGAATGTGTTAATGAAAATGATAAATTAACAAAATACGATTGTGATATCTTACCTTTTAAGCGGTTCCGGTGCTATTGGGCTAAATCGTCATTAACTTATTATTTCATAGTTTCTGAGAATATCGATAGCTGATGCTTTAATTAGATAAGTATCGTATTAATTAACGCTAAACATTAGTGCTTATATTGTTTAATTTATAGTTTGAGGACAAACTTAATGTCAGGAAGGCCGAATGTTAGCTTTTTGTTTTAATGTAGGTAAGCAACTAAATCTTGTTGATCGGGTGCAGATCAATTTGTTAGTTTATTTAATTATTTGAGATTTTCTGCAAGCAACTTCCGGTGCTGTAAATTCTGTTTCCGGTTAGAGAACGGAAGTCGATTGCAAAATGATTAAAATAATATTTAATATTTTATTTCCGGAAGTTGCTTGGCACGCCACCTATTTGCAGTTTTTAGATGTAGAAAATTATATAAGCACATGGCAGTGTATTTTAAAGTTAGTTCCGTGTAGAATAAACAGCTGTAACGTAACGCTGCTCGTTTCTTGTCCCAATCCGTTCTGGTTTCTTATATTTGCATATGAAGATAAAATCAGGGCGTTTATTGCTAAAATCGAGCTATGGATTAATAAGGTCGAAAGAAAAAAACTTTTCTGCATTTGATACGCTCAACCAAATTATTGACGGACAAGGTGCAGATATTAAAGAAGAAATTCAGAATAACATGATGCTTCATTTGACAAAATTAAAAAGTGAATTCAATCGCTATTTTCCTGACTGCGAAGACAAAAGTATTCAGAAACTGATCCGGAATCCTTTCATTCTCAATGTTTTCGAAGTCTCTGATGAAATTCAAGAAGAAGTGATTGAAATGCAACACGACACAAACTTAAAAGACACATTCGAAACAGGAATAAATCTTGAGGAATTTTGGAGCCAAAAAGCAATTTCTTTTCCAAAGCTTCGAGACATTGCTATGCGTTACCTAACTTTATTTTCATCGACGTATCTATGCGAGCAGGGGTTTTCGACGCTTCTGATGATTAAAAACAAGCATCGAAATCGGTTGGATGCCACTGCCGACATGCGTCTAGCTTTGAGTGTCACTGAACCAAGAATTCAGAAGTTAGTAAAGAGTATGCAGTCACAAAAATCACATTAAATTAAAATCTGTAACTTTTACATTTTTGCTAAATAATAAATAAATGAGTGCTAATTATAAAATTATGCTTGTTTTCTTTATCAAACAATCCTTAATTTAGGAAAACCAACTGGGTGGTCCCCGGCAAGACAAACATTTGGTAAAATGGTCCCTCATGACTAAAAGGTTGAGAACCACTGATCTAAGATCTACCCGCATTAGTATGACGCCTATATAATTTTACTATCTAAGTTGCTGGGGAGTTTGTTCCGCTACTTCTTCTTCCCAGCCAAAGCACTAGGAAGTAGTGAAGGGCGGGCGTTTTGTGGGGACTGTCTTACTGTAATTTCGACGTTCAAAAAGTGCTGATTCTCAGCCTAATTTGAATAAATGACTTTTGATTTTGATTTTGAGTTCTACCCGCATTAGTATAACGCCTATATTATTTGTATTAGCAAACCGGTCATGTTGTGCAAAGGCTTTCTGTAAGGCGCTATTCGCTAATATTAATATTATTTTTACCTTTTTCAGTTAACCCATTTGATAATTAATAATTTATCCAGTAATCCATTTTGACCTTTAAACGATTTGGTGAATAGTGTAATAAATAATTTAAACATGATATTCATGATATTCCAGACTTTGATCAGCTGAACTTTTGATCAAATGACCATCGTTATTTTAAACATTGTTGATTTGTACGTTGTTCTTTTGTTTGCTCAGGAAAGTTTTGATTTTCTAATATGCAACCTTGAGCAGGGATCCTCTCACTTATGTTTCACATATACAAAATCCCAATAATTGAGCAAAGATCGCTCAAACGGCAGACTCTGAGTGTAAAATTACAGTGGCAGCGGGGCGGGCAGCGGAATCCGCTGGCGGGTAACGCAAACACATAGATTTTGACTAAGGTGCACGGTGCACCAAGTGCGGGCATGGCAGGTGAGCGGCAATCGGAGCGGGACAAGCAGGTGTCGCGAGCGGGGCGGGTGGACGCAAGTCAGTTTGCGTTTCCCGCTCGATTTGTTCGGACATGCCGCTGACGACTGAAGATTTAATAAGTGCCATTTAATATGTGCTTTAGGAGTTGTGATGTTTCACCTTCACGCGTGATAATTATAAGAAATGTTGGAATCTGTTAAATAGGCGTTATAATAATAAGAGATTTTTAGCTAATTGTATTCTCAAGCGCTTACTAAACCAAAAACAAATGACGGCTGAGTCATCTATTGCTCTCAAGGAGCTTTTAGATACCATAACAGATTGCTTACATGAATTGTCAAATCTAGGCTGCAGGTAGACGCTTGGGATATCATGATTATTTATTTGATTAGCTCCAAGTTAGACGTTGAGACTCGGAAGCAGTGGGAATTGCAGGTAAGTGTCAATCTTGCGAGGAACTTATATCATGATTATTTATTTGATTAGCTCCAAGTTAGACGTTGAGACTCGGAAGCAGTGGGAATTGCAGGTAAGTGTCAATCTTGCGAGGAACTTATATCATGATTATTTATTTGATTAGCTCCAAGTTAGACGTTGAGACTTGGAAGCAGTGGGAATTGCAGGTAAGTGTCAATCTTGCGAGGAACTTATATCATGATTATTTATTTGATTAGCTCCAAGTTAGACGTTGAGACTCAGAAGCAGTGGGAATTGCAGGTAAGTGTCAATCTTGCGAGGAACTTATATCATGATTATTTATTTGATTAGCTCCAAGTTAGACGTTGAGACTCGGAAGCAGTGGGAATTGCAGGTAAGTGACAATCTTGCGAGGAACTTATATCATGATTATTTATTTGATTAGCTCCAAGTTAGACGTTGAGACTCGGAAGCAGTGGGAATTGCAGGTAAGTGTCAATCTTGCGAGGAACTTATATCATGATTATTTATTTGATTAGCTCCAAGTTAGACGTTGAGACTCGGAAGCAGTGGGAATTGCAGGTAAGTGTCAATCTTGCGAGGAACTTATATCATGATTATTTATTTGATTAGCTCCAAGTTAGACGTTGAGACTCGGAAGCAGTGGGAATTGCAGGTAAGTGTCAATCTTGCGAGGAACTTATATCATGATTATTTATTTGATTAGCTCCAAGTTAGACGTTGAGACTCGGAAGCAGTGGGAATTGCAGGTAAGTGTCAATCTTGCGAGGAACTTCCCACCTTCAATGATTTTCGGGACTTTTTGGATAAACGTAATCGGGCTTTTGAATTTGTAGAATCACAAAGTAGCAAGTCTAAATACAGGGTGTTTCTTTTAAGGTGGCAAGCCATTGTGAGGTGATAGCGTACCATACCTATCGATTTAACCCCCATGTATGTTCTACGATTTTTTGTAGTTTTCGAGTTACAATTTTTTTTTCGATATTTTTCCTAGAATATCGCGATAAGACCCGTTTTCGATATTGTTTTATAATGTGTACAAATCGCGAAAGTTTAAAAAGTTTGATATTTTTCCTGATTGGCGAGACTGGCTTTAAAAACTTATATCTTTTTTTTGGGTCAACTTTGAACAAGAATGTACTAAATGGGGCATTATTTGCTGAAATCGGTCGTTAAAAGTGGTGTATCTGAAATGTTGTGATTTTCATATTTTATCATTTATTATTATCTTAGCATATTTTTGTCAGTCCTGATATTTACTATTCCTCTACGTTTAAGCAGAGCTCAGTTGATAATAAAAATAGTACATTATTGCAAAGGCCGTGAAATAGGCAATTGCAGGTCGAGTATGAGTTTGAAGGCCGAGCCGTAGGCGAGGACTTCACTAATACGAGACAGGCAATTGGTATTTCCGCCGAGGCATATATAGTGCTTTTCTCAAAAGAATGCAGGGAAATAAAAGTAGGTAGTTAAGTTTCCATAATTTTTCAAGTTAGTGCCGTTTTTAATATGAACTGTACATTTCAGCATGGAATAAATTGTCCATAATGTAGATGGGTTTTTAGTTTTAGCAATCTCATTAAAATACGACAAAAATACTGTTTCAGAGAAAATGTTCACTTTTTTCTCGTTTTTCCAAATCATAAAATTATCAAATACTTACCTAGTTTCATGTATTTTTCTTTTGACTTCGCTGGAAGCAGGTTTTCCATTGCCAATTTGGCTTCTGATCTTAAATCTGTGGAGTACCTACAATCAATCTTCATTTCACTTTATATTTATTATGAATGTAAATTTGTTATTTACATACATAATACTTAAATATAAATTTTCAAATCAAGATGAATTTTCAGCTTTGCCGCCAATTTTCTATCTAACATCTGTGCCGAAAGGCATTTGTGGCTATCTATACAGCCACGTGAACGCAATTTATACTAAGCAAAGAGACTGCCATTGGTATGCCAAGAATGATAAAAGAGATCCAATGAAAGAGTATTTAACCCAGCACGCCGTTTCATACAACATTGCTGGAGCGCTCCAGCAATGTTGACATTGCTGGAGCGCTGTAATGTTCCAAATTCAAAAAACGCTCCTGCAATGGATTTGATTTTCTTTGACCGTAAATTCGATACTTCGCGTGTTCTTTATTCGAAAATAATGACAACATTTCCATGCATGTTTGAGAAAAATAAATTTTATACCTACTACTATCCTTAACCACTACCATTGATATGAAATGAGGCATCCAAAATAACTCGAAAACTTTCAAAAATCGTAGAACATATATGGGGCTTAAATCGGTAGGTATGCTACTCTGCTATCAGCTCGCACTTGCTTGACACCTTAAAAGAAACACCCTGTATATTAAAGTAAATATATAGGTAATAGAGTATTATTAGAGTATTGAGTATTTGGGTATTAGGGTTTACTAACATGCATACATAAGATTCTTGGTTACTAACCCATTATGGATGTCAAAAATTAATTTATTTCATTTTAATTATGTTTTATTATTGTATTGCGTGCCTAATTTGTTACGACTAAAATAGTTTTTAAGTTACTTGTAATACATGCTATGGACCTACGATGCCTGCAAATAAAATATTTTTATTTTTACTATTTATTTATTATATCAGAACGTGCACGTTTAGCGCACCATGTGTCTTAGCACTAAATGCAGCTCTTGGTATGAGTATTACGATAGTAAAGACCACAACTTGAAACAGGACCAGATTCAGGAGGCAGAGTTGAATTCACTCATTTTCATAGTGTAGCACCACCGAATGCAACACTGCCAAACACTGCTGAGTCGGGACGACGCCAGACAGTCTGTGCTAGCGCGCCGCTGTTTCCACGCATTGGAAGAGCTCGCCTAGTCTAGACGCCCCTCACCTCGCGCCCCGCGGTGACGCATCCTACTTGTTTCGCGACGCTCCTCGCGTCACGAACCTGCTGGGAACCTACCGTGTAGTGTTATTTACCTTCGTACCTAGTTAAGCCTAGTTTCTAGACAATTTTATGTGAACTAAAATAAACCGAGTGTTTATGAGTGACCATACATTTTATTGAACTCGCTCCAATCTGGCGCTTAACGTTAAGGCCCGGAAGAAGGCTAGCCCAAAGTCAAGTGTCATTCAAAAAGAAGCGTTGCACGTATTGTCGATTGCCTGGACATACAATTGAATCATGTCGGAAGAAGGAGAAGAAGGATCTCGCTTCTGGTGGTACTTCTGCCGCAAAACCTGCGTCTACAAATGCCGCTATAGGCACCTAAGCGCCATTAACTTCGACACCAACGTTTGCATGTTACTGATGTGGTACACCAGGAGTGATCCGATCAAAATGCACAACCTACGCCAAGGCTGTGCCTAAGGCGGAAAAAGCTGAAGTAAGTTTCTGCTCCTTAAATACGCAAGCAGATGTACGTCCTAGGCCGATTATTGGTATTGCCATAGGCAAAATAACCGGTACCGCTTATATGGATAATTGCGCAAAAACGAGTGTTGCATCAAACTCGCTATACAAATTCCTACGAAGACTCGGATTTGTATTCCAGACAGAACAGCTTGTGGTAAAACTGGGTGATAGCACGAAGACGACTAGAGAGGTTTTGACCGTAGAAGCAGCCGTAGTGTCTGTTACCGTGTTGTGCAAACGTCTTTTATCGTGTTCCCGGAAGCTCGAGAATCCGGCACACTGTTGGGCGTCGGCTTTATCCAGGATGCTAAGATGGTACTTAACATTCCACAGATGACATGGCATTTTGAGGATTATCCTGGTGGCATCTTCGACCTCCAATACGAAGATGCTGAAGAGATATCAATGGGCATGATAGACGCTACGCCCGGTTATTTTAATCCTCGGTTACGGTCTATGCTAAAAGATGTCGAGCTGCTTGAATTTATTTGTCCTTTGTTGGTAACTCCACGAGACGAAGGCGTACTGGAACCGGCGCTGCCACAATCCAGTGCATGCACTCCAGCAACGTGCAGTCCAATATCCAGCGGGGAACCAGCACTCCCGGAAACGAGTGCCTGCACCACAAACACGATGCCATATCGCGTAGTGCCAATTGAGCTGTCCCCTATTCCAAGGAAGCGATCCAGACCATTATTCGATGTGTATTCCCCAAGGTTTGTAGACTTTATGGTCCGTGATACACAAATACAGCTTCATGATGCTCCGTGTGAACTATCTCCACATTCCAAGGCGCTCTTCCCTAGCTACCATAGTAATAGCAGCAATGATGTCGAAATTGGATCTTTGCAAGTGGAAGAGGTCTCATCGGACACGCTAGACGCAACTCAAGTCACAGCTGATGGAAGTGCTATGGGATTATCAAGAGGTTTTTGTTGAAGGTGGAGGACCAACTACCCTCGCTGAACACTGCATCGACACGGGTGAGCATAACCCCGTCTCTGTACCTCCATATCGCCTCTCACAGCCACGCATGGCTGTGTTAAAGAAAGATGTAAAGAAGATGTTGGACAGCGGAGTAATTAAAGCATGCTCATCACCCTGGTCCGCACCCGTTGTAATGGTACCAAAGAAGGACGGTTCAGTACGAGTTTGCGTTGATTACCGAAAACTTAATGCCATAGGTCCCCGACAAGTATCCTATCCCACGAATTGATGATCTGCTTCATGCTGCTAAGCCAACGCCTTTCATGTCGACCCTGGATTTACGCGCTGGTTACTGGCAAGTGAAAGTAAAACTTGAGGATCAGGACAAGACGGCATTCATAACTCCATTCGGTTTGTACCGTTTTAAGATGATGCCATTTGGACTTTGCAATGCACCCTTCTACGTTCCAGCGTCTGATAAACAGTGTTGGACAGGGGGCAATAAAGGAAACGAATTGCACGATTTAACCAGATTTACTTTAATTAAGTTACGGAAGCAAATTAGCAAGACGGACATTATACGTCACTGAAAACAGGAAGGGACCAGAGACAAAAAAATTTTTCTTAATACCTATCAACTTGACATTGACAGTTGACTCATGTCAACGCTGTCATATTTAAATTTGTTTATGAAGACAGAGACCAAACAGAACAATAAACTTATAACTTTTATGTTTACAAATAAAGGAACACAATTCCAACACTTGCCCTTAAACTAAAACGTTAAGTACATCTTACAATTGAAAAATGACTAAATACGCAAATTTAACTGACACAAAAACTTCACAAACTTTTCTCGTGTCAAAGGTTTTGTAAGCATGTCAGCAATCATTTTATCTGTAGGAAGATATTTTATCTTTATTAAATTCTTTATTACTACATCTATACATATAATAAAACAGTAACGAAAGAAAAACTGTACATTGAGAATTTTCGAGAAAAAATAAGTGGCTTTTGTTAGAAAAACGTAACTGATGACAAAAAGTGACTTTTTAGAATTTTTGTCTGTTTATCTGTGTGTATGGTACGGCTTCACGCCAAAACTACTAAATAGATTGAATTGAAATTCAGCAAAAATGTTCTTTGTAAACCAAGGAAGGCTTTAGGCTACATAATATCACGCCGTATGCTATGGTAGGTAAGCAATATTGATTTTAAAAGGTTTTTGTTCGTAATTGAATGCAGAAAATGACATGTTATTTAGTTAATCAAAATTTAACTCTGGGAACATAATAATCACGCTATTTTTATAAAGGAGCAGGGCAGTAATATTATAAATTGCAAGGGAACAGCTATTCAACAATATGTCAACGGGGAATTCAGCGGTAAGGTCAGGCGACCGTTTACCGCACTACATGGTGCGAGTTCAAATCCCATAATATTGTTTTAAAAAATCGTAAAATTCTTTTTTTTTAGTTTTTGTAATATAATATAATACGAGTACCTAATCATAACAACTTTTAAATCCATCTGGGTTTCACTTTGTATTTATTGTACGCAGAGCGAGCTTCGAGTTTAACCACTGTATCCGATAGATGGCGTTCAGCAAATGTCGTCTTTTTCTGAATGGTTTTTCGCAGAAGAGTGACACTCTTTCGGTCTTAGAATTAAATTAAATATTTTACAATAATCTTAGTGAAAATTTAAAATAGTTTCGGTTTCGGGTAGATCATGCATTGCTATTCTGGTCTCTGGACAGGTCCGGGCCCAGGGGTCGCGAGCGCCGCCGGTTGTTCGAAAGATATACCACAGGAGATACCGTGGCCCTGGCACAGGCAACTGAAGGAACACGGGGGTGGGTTTTAGTCAGTAAAAGTCTGACACGCCCTTCCGCTCCACCCAGAGCGGGAGAAGTCATTTGATGATTTCCCATCCACAAAAAAAAAGTCTCAGGGGTCTAGGAATATTTGGTTCTGAATTTCTCTCTACAGGTCGAGACGAGATTGTTTGAAGCAAACCGACTTCAAAAAGGAAGAAGTTTTCAATTCGTCTGTTTTTGGTACATAAACGGCACATAGGAAGGGAACTCTTATCATTTAGTCCTATCCGTCTGTCCGTTCGTATGTCACACCTTTACTATGGTGAAGATCTGACACTTGAATTCATCAATAATCGTACTGTGATTTAGTTACTGTACAAAATCAAAGAAAATTACTGGTTCGGTAGTTACTATCCGTGGTAAACTAATTATGGACTTCGAATATAAGAAGGTAAATACCTACTTAACCCATGGAACTCCAGTAGTACATTATTGTGAACGGGTATCCGAACGGAAGATGAAACACAGTAGGTTAAGTACCTAGCAGTGGTCAACTGATCATGGACTGCTAAGAAACCCTACTGTCACGGAGCTCCTCAATGACGAACAGTATCTATACCTACCTACATATTGTGACATGGGTTATCGCGCGGGATGTGAAAAAAAGTTACTGAGTATCAATTTAGAGAAGTAGGTACTTACGCGAATTAGTGTGAGGTAGGTAGGTGTAATACGCGCCACGAAAGATGAGACTTGACGAACGGTGGCGGCGTACCGCGCCTCCCGCGGTGCGCGATGAGGCGACGACGCCCGATCCCTTCCCGTCTCTACCTCATACCGCTAAAGAGACCTATAAGTCGTCTACTGCGCAAGTCAAACCAGGTGGTGTGTCAAGTCTCTTATTGGCACGTATTGGACCATAATGCAAAATAATTATTAGTATTTATTAAAGACCGTTAAAGTTTCGGTAATTCGCACGGACGTAAAAATATCGCGGCGGGATTTTATCGCGGGATTTTCAACTCTCGGTGTTGAGCCGAGCTTCGAGAATCCAACCTAATAACAACAGGGTGAATCCTAGCGCGTCGAAAAAACATTGTTGGATTTTCAACTCTTGATTAATGCGCAAGTTCCTTGATATTTATTTATTTTCAAAAATCAAAGTGACACTTCGTCGCTTTGTCATTAGGTATAAACCGCAGTGACTGCATTCGAAAGGGCTGTGGTAGAGAACCCCAGGAATGAAGAATCTTCCGATCTTGTCTGATGGGAAGCACTACGTCCCACCAGGCAACATTCTTCATTTTCATTGGAGGGGTTATAATAGGTTACCTGCACCTTATCTAAGCGATACATTATTGTTTTCCGACATGCACGTGAACGAAGTCGCGGGCACAGCTAGTCCGAAATAAAATGATTTTATTTATTTATTATATTATTGTGAATGTGAAGACGTGGGTCATTGTTTTTTTATCCTTTACTCAGTTAGTTCTAAAAATAGTCTGGCAGTTTGAGTAATCTAAGCGGCCTACCCAAATGTCTTTTCTTTGGTATTGTTCGTCGAATCGTTGAGTTCCTTATGTTTTGAGTTCAGCTACACGATTACTGACAAATGCGTGCACTGACTGGACAGGTCCAGTACAACAATAACTTTCTTATGATAATAGATGGCGCCACGTGTCTTTCGAATCATGATTGCATTATATTATTACAAGCAGAGTACAACACGAATTGATTGTCAAATGCTAAATTAACGCGAGCGAAGCCGCGGGAAAAAGCTAGTCTCTTATAAAATGATGTCTGACATCAGTATGTTTGGTCCTTGAATGGAACATTGAATTTTCACTTAACCGCTGTGCGGATTGATTATCATTAAATAGGTTTATTACACAATCAGAATTTAAACATTCTTTTGTGTAATGTCATAATTGCAAGTACGATAATATTACACACCTATCATGGTTGAAATACGAAAAAAAAACAATGTAAAACAACATTATTTAAAACGAGAAATGTATTGTGTTACTCATAGACTCATAAAAAAAGGACTCCGCGCCACGCATATCGAAAGTGAAGCACAGTAAGTATGGCCGGGACCGTTTGTACAAACACGGCTCACGCACAGATTTACATCATAGTATGCCAACCGGACGCCATTACGTGACACAAGCGACGGCATCTTTGCAGGTACTCATATCACGCACACATAGATCGGTACGGTGCTTCACTTTCGATATGTGTGGCGCGGAGTCCTTCTTTTTTATACGTCTATTGTGTTACTATTCATGGATTATATCGTGATATGATATGATAATGGTGAAGACTTTTGAAAATATGTTTTTTTATATAAAAAAAGTAGTATTATCTTTAATATTTCTGGTTTTTGTTACTACGGTGACTATAGACCTCGGGGATAGGGAACCAGCCGCGGGGTGGGGTAGGTGGTGCGCGGTGCCAGTGGACAGCCTTTTGTGCCGCGACATTCACTAGTCGTTGTATCGTTCTGTGCGTGAAACGACGTGCCGCAGCTGTTTATTCTACCTAGTACTTTGTTATACCGTTTTCATCACTGACCCCGGCGCCCCTGTTGGACATTGTTACCCGCTATAAACGTTTATCTTGGCTAGTGTTGTGGACTATTGTTGTGCTTATCGATTTGGAACATCGTTATGGAAGAAAATCGCAACTGTGTGATGTGTCGGCGAGGCCTACATCATGCTAGATACCAACAGCATGTTTTAACTGATGATCTTCCAAGAATGCACCCCGAGTTTGTGGCTTATATACGAGAACATGCCGTTTTGGAGGTTAGTACATACTTCATTAAACTATTTCGAACTTCACCAGCTTCAATTTTTCTTTTTAGAAGCGGTTTGTTTAGATTATTATTGTCTGTTATATTTTTATACCTAAGCCATTACAAACGTGCGAATTGAGCCCTAAATCATTTTAATCGGACCTCTTGCTCGCACTTACAGGTCTTATTGAACTACTCTAGTGTTGTGTGTAAAAGTGCGTTTCCGAACCGAGCTGTAAACTACCAACTGCAAACACAGGTTCAACACCCCCCCTAACCACTAAGACGATACAGGCTGGCCCTGCAGAATCAAAACAAAAACCACCAGAGTCGCAGGAGAGTAAAACTCTTCCAGTGCACACGAAGCTAATAGAGGTCCATATGCCGCCAAAGGCACAGTACGCGGATCGGACAGCAGAAGCCAAGGCCCGCTTGATGAAAGCTAAAATGAACTTGAAAAATTCAAAGAACATAAAGAATGAGATTAGAGACATCGTTATTGAAGCGCTGGAGCGGTTATATCAGCTAGTGAAGGAAGCTGAAAAGGAGGCTAAAACCAAAAGCTCAGGAGGGGTGAAGGAAACTATAGAGCCCGTAGCTGCCACTATCGACGCTACCTTCTCGATCGGTACAGAACAAAACACGCTAGCAACACAAATAGAAGAACACTCGAAGTTGCTACAGGAAAGTAATAAAAGAATGAAGGAACTAAAAGCCGCAATAGAACAGGGAGTATCCACAACGTATGCGAGTGTAACAGCGACGCAAAGCGGAAAAGCGAACCCTATGCGGAGTACGCTTCACTCTATCGTTGTTACCTCCAAAGATGAGACAGAGACTGGGGACGAAGTACTGGAGAAAGTGCGAAAGACGGTAGACGCAAAGGAAGGCTGGGTGAAAGTGGAGAAGGTTAGGAAGGCGAAAGACAGAAAGATAATTATGGGCTTCCAAAATACCGAAGAAAGGGACAAGCTAAAGGGAAAGTTGGCAAGAGAAAATCAGGACCTCCATGTCGAGGAGGTGAAAAACAAGGACCCCCTGCTGATTCTAAAGAGCGTCCTCTCTGTTAACTCAGATGAGGACATTCTCAAAGCATTGAGAAATCAGAACCGAGACGTTTTTCGCAACCTCGACAAGGAGGAGGACAGAGTGGTGGTTAAGTTCCGGAGGAGGACCAGGAACCCACACACTTGTCACGTGGTGGTCGGCGTCTCGCCAATTATCTGGATACGGGCAATAGAATAGACGAAGGCCTCACGAGCTCGGACCACAACGGCATTGCTTTTAATATAAAATTAAAAAAGTCTAAAGGAATACAAATCCATAGAACAACCAGAATTTAATTAATGCAAGAGAATAAATTAAACAAAATAGAAATAGACAAATTAAATACAGCAGACCAACTAGAATCAAACACTAATTTATATATCAATTTAATTAGAGACGCATGCACTTCATCAATGCCGATGAAGAAAACAAATGAAGTGTTTACTTTGCCGTGGTGGTCTGAAAAACTCGAGGGTATGAAGAAAAAGGTCGCCACCTTCAAACGTAGAATCAGGAATGCTGCACCGGTCCGGAGATCGAAGGTCGTTGAAGAGTACCTGAAACTGAAAGCTGAGTATGAGACGGAGGCAGCCAAAGATGAGATCGAGAGCTGGAAGAACTTCTGTACAAGACAGGACAGAGAGGGGGTTTGGGAAGGCATCTACCGGGTGATAGGGAGGACCAAGGGAAGAGGAGAGGACCAGCCATTGGTGAAGGATGGGGAGGTTCTGGACGCAAAAGGATCGGTTGAGCTACTGGCGAAAACCTTCTACCCAGAAGATCACTCAAATACTGACAGCACCTACCACCGCCTTATAAGAGAAAAAGCTGATGTAGTGAATGCTGGAGGGCAAGATGAATCATGCGATCCACCATTTACGATGGCCGAGCTGATGGCAGCGTGCGGGTCGTTTAACGCCAAAAAAGCGCCAGGAGCAGACGGCTTTACGGCCGATATTTGCTGCCAGGCTATTAGAAGTGCCCCTGAGACAGCCTTGGCTCTCCTAAATGGCTGCATGAGAACCTACCTCTTCCCCAAGATTTGGAAAGAAGCAACTGTAATCGTGTTAAAGAAGCCGGGGAAAACAGACTTCAGCACCCCGAAGGCGTACAGACCAATCGGCCTATTACCTATATCCGGTAAAATTTACGAGAAGATGCTGGTGGCCCGCCTCAAGTTCCATCTGATTCCCAGGATGAGTACCCGCCAATATGGATTCATGCCCCAGAAGAGCACCGAGGACTCCCTCTATGTACTAATGCAACACATACGCGGTAAGCTGGAACTAAAGAAAATAGTAGTCCTTGTATCGTTGGACATAGAGGGAGCTTTTGACAGCGCATGGTGGCCAGCTATAAGGGTCCGTCTGGCCGAGGAACAGTGTCCGATCGGCCTGAGGAGGGTCATCGACAGCTATCTCGAAAACCGAAGGGTCAGAGTCAGGTACGCAGGTGAAGAGTACTGCAAGGCCACAAGCAAGGGCTGCGTCCAGGGCTCCATTGGAGGACCAATATTCTGGAACTTGTTGCTGGACCCGCTCCTAAAGAGCTTGGAAGCTAGGGAGGCGTGCCAATGCCGCTCTCGAACATGTTCGGGCGTGGGGCGTTCAAAATAAACTAAAATTTGCCCCGCAGAAAACTAACGCAATGGTCATAACGCGCAAATTAAAATACGATACCCCGCGCCTGATCATGGGCGGGATCGACATTGCCATGTCCAATGAGATAAAAATCCTGGGTGTCACCATCGACAGACAGCTAACATTCAACGCACACGTCGCAAACGTATGCAGAAAGGCGATTGGAATTAATAAACAGTTAACCAGGGCAGCAAAGACCAGTTGGGGGCTTCACCCAGAAGTCTTACGGATAATATATGTGGCTACCGTAGAACCGGTCATCCTGTACGCCGCCAGCGTATGGACCCCAGCCGTTGGGAAGCTGGGAGTCACGAAGCAGTTGGGTGCAGTCCAGCGGGGTATTGCGCAAAAGCTTTGCAAGGCATACCGGACGGTCTCCTTGAACTCGGCGCTGGTGCTGGCTGGGATACTACCTCTCGACCTGCGAGTCCGCGAAGCGGCTTCGCTATACGAGGCCAGGAGAGGGGTGCCTCAGCCAGCACTCTGCGACAGGAGCGTCGAGCAGACCGCCTCGGCTATGGAGGCTCCACACCCCGCAGAGCGCGCTGAGCTGAAGCTCGTAAGCCTGGTAAACCAAGAGCAACTAATGAATGCTCAGAGCGAAATTGAGATTCGCATCTTCACGGACGGGAGCAAGATTGGGGGCAAGGTTGGAGCGGCGCTATCCGTATGGAGCGGTGACGCCGAAACCAAAGCTCTCAAACTTGCTCTCCCACACTACTCCACGGTTTACCAGGCTGAGCTTTTGGCGATATGCGTCGCGACCAGGGAGATTCGGAAGCACAGTGCGCAATCGTTTGGAATTTTTTAGCGACTCCATGGCGGCCCTCCAAACAATCCAAAACCACGACCGACATCATCCACTGGCAGTGGAGGCCAGAGCTAACATCAGGTCCCTGGCTAACCAGAACAAGGTTGTTAGCCTGTTCATGATCAAGGCTCATGTCGGGTTGGAGGGGAATGAGAGAGCCTACGAGTTAGCCAAGAGTGCCGCTGAGAATTCCAAACGGAAGCCGGACTATGACCTGTGTCCGGTTTCATACGTCAAGCGATGCATTCGAATGGCAACTCTTGACGTATGGAACCAAAGATACAGCACCGGAGAAACTGCTTCAGTGACGAAATTGTTTTTCCCGGATGCGGTGGCGGCGTACAGGACCATCAGGAAGTGTAAGGTAAGTAACGTTGTCACGCAAATCATGACGGTGCACGGTGGGTTCTCAGAATACTTGAATCGTTTCAAGTGTAAGGGGAGCCCATCGTGCATCTGCGACCCTGAGACTGAGGAAACGGTGCCACATATATTGTTCAGCTGCCCTGTTTTTGCCAGAGAGAGACTTGAAGTCGAACAATTGCTCGATACTAAATTAGAAAAAGAAACCATGTGGCAAATTATAGCGGGGAAAAAAAGAGATATTTTAATTAATTTTTGCATCAAAATCTGTGAAAGGGTCATAAAGAGAAACAGAAGTGTGTAAGCAAGAAATGTTTTCATAATATTATGTACAATATTAATGATAAGCATTTAGTAATAAGAATGTAATAAAATTAGTGTAAGCAAAATATTAAAATTAAAAATTATGTAGTAGTTTTAAGAAACAGATGTTATGCAACAGGACAATAAGTCAATAATGCAATAAGACTTCTAATAAGATGTAAGATGAAAGTCATTTATTAAAAAAATGTGTCTCTACTTATTTTTGTTATACCTAATAATAAATTAAGTAATAAAATAAAAAGATAGCAAAGATAGTTGGGAATCCCACCCATAGAATACAAATGTGGAAGAATGAAAGAAAGACCAAGTATGAGGAATGAAATTACGAGAAGAATACTAGCGAGAACTGGTATGAATGTAAATAGACAAGCATAGGCACCGACTATGTTGGAGGTACTAGTATTAAAAAATAAAAAAAAATAAAAAAAAATAAAACTACCAACTGCACGTGTTTATTTTCTATGTAGCGCGGCTGTATGGACCGTAGCTAAGGGTGTCCGCTTCATTGGGCACGCCACAATTGCGGCGATAAGTCCCCTCTTTGAGGAGTGGTTAGAGAGGCGCCACGGCGTCCTCACCTTCCGCCTGACGCACGTCCTCACCGGACACGGTTGTTTCGGGAGGTTCCTGTTTCGCATAAGGCGGGAGGAAACGCCCGGGTGTTACCATTGTGTGGATCGCCCGGAGGACACGGTGGAGCATACAGTGGAGGTCTGCCCGGCTTGGGCAGAGCACCGCCGTGTTCTCACAGAGGCGATCGGCGGCGGCGATCTCTCGCGTCCGAGCCTGGTCCAGGCCATGGTACGGAGCGAGAGTGCATGGGAGGCCGTCACCTCCTTCTGCGAAGCAGTGATGCTCGCGAAGGAGGAGGCGGAACGCGTGAGGGAGAGGCAGCCTCACGCCCTCAGTCGCCGCAGGAGACGCCCTGGGCGGCGGGAATTGCACGGCGATTTCCGGCCACCGTAGGCGCGGGCCTGCGGACGGTGAGCAGCGGGTAGCTCGCCGTCCGGTATGGACCAGGCCCGAGTCGACGGCGCGTTGTGTTCCACGCGCGCCTCAAAGAGATGTCAGCAAGTGACGGGGTCCAATAGGGCCGACGCCGCTGGGGTCGCGGGTTGTCTGAAGGGGTTACCGCGGCCCTGGCATAGGCAACTGAAGGAACACGGGTGGGTTTTAGTCAGTAAAAGTCTGACACGCCCTTCCGCTCCACCCAGAGCGGGAGAAGTTATTTGATGATTTCCCACCCTCAAAAAAAAAAAAAAAAAAAGGGTGTCCGCTTCATAGGAAAAAAAACACGTGCAGTTCTAGCTACCTGCTTCCGAGCGGCATCCCTTTATATCAGTAATGACTTGTGCAGCTTTCTCACAATCCTTTAATCCTTTTATGACTCAGTTCGCACGTTTATAGTTCTTCTTTTTTTTTTTTTCTGTGGCAACACTACAGCTAACAGCTGATTTGAATTTGTTCTTGATAATTTATGTTTAATTATTTAAATTTTATGTTTGTAAGGCCTATTTCCAATTACTCATCAAGTAAATAGGATAATAATGTGTATTTTGTATTAGATTCACATAATAAGTGCAAAATAAGTGAAATTTTATCAATGTGAATCGGTGACAGTTGCCGGCACAAGTGAATTTTTGCATTGTCATCTTGTTAACAGGTACAATAGGTATATAATTTATTTTCTTTCAGTTTGTTTACGTGTCATAATTACAGTCAGCAACATAGTTCACTTTTAATACGGCTACTTGTTGATGCCAATGACCTTTGTACGTAAACATAACCTTAATTTGGTTTGGTGACAGAACTCCTTTCTAGTCATTTAATCTAAATTTCAAAAATTTCATTTTCTTTTTAAACTAATCATCTTTTAAACTGCTGCCACAACTACCTACTCTCTTCTTATTTGTTTTTCTTTTCCTTAAAAATCATGATGACTCGCAGCGCCCGTGCTCGCCATGAAGAGTCCAAACTCAGTCAGGCTTTGAGCGAATTAAAGGCGTCAAAGGAGTACTGTGATCAGCTAAATAAGGAAATAAATGACAATGAAAGAGTGCTCTTTGATGCCCATGAAATGAATAGAAAGTTGAAAACCGAAATGGCTCAGATATATATTCAATACAACGATGCCATAGAAGCCCGGGATAGACTCCAAATTGTTGTGGACGGGTTCAGCCAGTGTAGCATAGAGTATGAACAAGCTCTTAGTCACAAACATATACTTCAACAGCAGCTGCATGAGGCTCAAAGTCAGATCACAGAACTTGAGACCACAAATCTAAACATCACTGCCTCGCTGAATCAAAGTCTGTTCAGCGAATTGGTGTCTATTGCCCCGTCAATGGTTTCTGCCGTAAACTCCACATGCAATATTGATTTGACAGGTGATGATGAATCACAATCATGTAATTCAGTGAGGTTAGTCACCAGTAGAAACAAACTAAAAAAATACATTAAAATTAATAAATACATTGCTAAAACAAAAAAAATGGTAAAAAGACAAAGATTCTTTACCAAAAATGTTAAACTTCGTAGAGATAGGTTAAATTTAATTAAACAATTAGATATTTATTCTTTTAATTTGGAGCAAAGCACTAGGAAATACAACATTGACACACAGGACTTGCAATCTCAACTTGACCATCTACAAGAGAAACTCAGTTTAATGACTGATAAATATAATACCTCTGAAGATCTGATGAGGGAATCTGTGTTGGCAATGAATGAGCTGGTTAACTCACAAACAAACAACTGTCAGCATTGTCAGACACCATCCAATGTACCTACACCGGACCATTCATTGACAACTTGCAATACCACCTTAGCGCAGCCCTGTGTTAATTTGACATTTCCTGCTATTGCTAGTTGCAATAAGAAACATTGTAAACAAGTTATAAATAATGATATTGTATTTTTTTGTGATGAGATTGGAAAGGACTTAGGCCACTTGTTGTCAGATGAATATCCAGGACACTCCATAATAAACTACTGTATGCCCGGTTGTTCTTTGTTTGATATTATGAAACAAATTATTAAATGTAACTTTAACCGGGATACTACTTTATTAATTTTTATGGGTAACAGGAGAAATGTGAACAAAGGAGAATTGCTAAAATATTATAGAACATTGTGTAATCTTAGTTTAAGAAAAATTGTGTTGTTTACATTCCCATATAGTAACAGTTTGCCACAGGAAGAAAATAACTTAAGATTTGAATTAAACATGACACTACATAATTTGACATACAATAATAATCTATTCCATTTAGTTGATACTAACAATTATGTTGGTAATAATTTGTATTTGACAAGAGATAGATATAATGTTGTTATGTACTATCTTCCTAACTATTTCAAAAGACAGATAGCTGTGTCGCTATCATATTTTTTTTCTATTTCAGCCAAAAATTTGGCTAAACAACTTGCTTCTTTTGAGCAATGCAATGACATTTTAAATAATTCTGCCAATAATTTGGCAGCAACTAATGACATTGATTACCATTTAAATTAGAAATTAGGACAATAGAGGAAACCTCTTGCTTAATAAATGAAGAAAATTTAAATACTGATTTAAATCATCTAAATGTTTCAAAAAGTATTTCTTTAATAGCACACCCATCAAATTATAGTACCTTAAATAAATGTGATAATAATTCTCTAAAAATAGTTCATCAAAATATACAGGGTGTGATAGGCAAGGAATTAGAATTGGAGCTGTTCATGAACTGTAGTTATATTGATATCCTTTGTGTAACTGAACATTGGTTAAAAGACCACCAGTTCATGTTCAGCTTTAACAACCACCAGGTTGCCAGCTCATTCAGCAGGGTTAATATGATACGTGGTGGATCTCTAATAATTGTTCGTAACAATATGAAATTTAAAGAACGTAAGGATATAGTGAGCCTCTCTGTTGAGCGAGTTATTGAAATAGCTTGCATTGAGCTTGAGCAGTTCATTGTAATGAGCGTGTACAGGCCCCCATGTGCTTCATATGATGTTTTTGAGAAATATATGGAAGAAGTATTATTAAAGACTTGTAACAGTAATAAAACAGTTGTTATCTGTGGAGATTTCAATATTAATATACTGGAAACATCACCTACTGTAAATAAGTTTATAACTTTATTAAAGTCATATAATTTGTACAATACTTTCTTTGAGCCGACTAGAATAACTGCCACTAGTGCTACCTGTATTGACAATATTTTTTCAAACTCAAGACCTTCTACCCACTTAATTATAAATGAGTTGGACTCTGATCACTGTGGCCAGTTAGTCACTTTCCCTCAGAAAATAGTCAGAGCTCAAAGAAAACTTGTTAGTTTTGTTCCGGTAAACAAAAGTCGCTTAGAACAATTTAAAAAGAATTTAATAGAAAAACTACCAGGTTTGCCTTATCACAGTAACCCGGATCAAGCTTATACTGTACTATTTAACCTCATAAATTGTGAGTTTAGGAAGGTATTCACATCAAAAACATTACCTGTTTGTGACCGCATTATATTTAGTGATTGGGCAACACCAGGTATTTACAAAAGTAGGCAGAGGTTATATGAACTGTACCATGAAAAAACGTATAACTATGATGAAACTTTTAAAGAATTTGTTAAAAATTACTCTAAAACTTTTAAAAGAGCCTGTTCGTCAGCAAAAGCCATACACATTAAAAATAAAATAAAATATTCTGGAAATAAAATTAAAACAACTTGGAATATTATTAATTCAGAAACGGGAAGGACGACAGTTCGGAATCGTGACTTCCATCTAAAAGTCAATGATGTAGATATTAAGGCAGACGTGGAGGTGGCTACTGAGTTTGAAAATTTCTTCACTAATATTCCCATTTTAACAACCAAAACTCTGTCATCGTCGTCCTCCACTTCTGCTTACTCAATACTAAAAGAATGTGTACCAGAATGTGATAAACACTTTAAATTCGCAATTGTTACCGCTAAAGACGTTATAGATTGTTTTAAAGATCTCGAGGTAAAAAAAACTGCTGACCTTTGGGGATTATCAGTACATACCATGTCTTCAATAATTGATATTATTGCACCCTTTTTATCAATTGTTTTTAACTCTTGTATTGCATCTGGTGTATTTCCTGATTTAATGAAACTTAGCAAAGTGATTCCACTGTTCAAATCTGGCAGCACGACTGATCCCACTAATTTTCGACCTATTTCGATATTACCAACATTGAGCAAAATCTTTGAAAAACTAATTTTAAAACAAATGTTAGGCCATTTCAATACACATAATTTACTTCATCTGAAACAGTTTGGTTTTACAAAGGGTCGTTCAACTACAGACGCGGGCGTGGAATTACTGAAGAGCATATTCGAGGCCTGGGAGGAGTCGCAGGATGCTCTTGGCATTTTCTGTGACTTGTCTAAGGCGTTCGATTGCGTAAATCATGATACACTCATCAGGAAGCTGTACCACTATGGTATAAGGGACAGGGCTCTCGACCTTCTGACTTCTTATCTGAACAACAGAATTCAAAGGGTAGATGTTAATGGCAAGAGATCTGCAGGATCTGCGGTCACTATGGGCGTTCCACAGGGTTCAATTCTGGGTCCTTTCTTGTTTCTTATTTATATAAATGACTTACCTTATCACATAAGGGACAATCACAAGATTGTATTATTCGCAGATGACACATCCCTCATTTTTAAAATCAAACGTCAGTTAGTCAACTTTGAACAAGTTAACGATGCACTCTCTAGAGTTGTCCATTGGTTTAATGTAAATAATCTTCTCCTGAATGAAAAAAAGACTAAACTCATTAAATTCTCAACGCCAAATGTCAGGCAGCTAACTGCCAATGTTCAACTTAATGGAATGGAGTTGGACCCTGTTGAGTCGACAGTTTTCCTTGGAATAACCATTGACGGTAAATTGCAATGGGGCCCACACATAGAAAAATTGTCAGGAAGGCTTAGTTCGGCCGCCTACGCTGTCAAAAAAATTCGACAGATAACTGATGTGGATACAGCCAGAATTGTTTATTTTAGTTATTTTCATAGCCTTATGTCTTATGGGATTCTTCTCTGGGGAACCTGTGCGGGCATTAATACTATCTTTGTTTTACAGAAAAGGGCTGTTCGAGCCATTTACAATCTAGGTCCAAGGGATTCTCTTCGAGAGAAGTTCAAGGAAATAAATATTCTGACTGTAGCCTCTCAATATATATTTGATAATCTATTGTATGTACACAAAAATATATCCAATTTTAAGAAGATGTCCGATATTCATAGTTTAAATACTAGGAATAAACACAATCTTGCTGTCCATCGCACTCGTCTCCACAGAGTAGGCAACTCGTTCATGGGTCAATGTATATGCTTTTACAACAAACTTCCCGTTGAAATTCGAAACTTGCCCATTAAACGATTTAAAAGCTGTATTAAAACCAAACTTTGTAAAAAGGGCTACTATAAAATTTCCGATTATTTAGAAGACAAAAAAGCTTGGGTTTGAGCTATTCGCTCAACCTTGTATTACCTATATGTAATACCAAAATCATTATATTATGCAAAATGACAAACCTTTGTTTAAAATTAAAATATATTTTTTTCTTTAATTATTGTAAATGTGAGCACTATGTGGATCTTTTTTTTTTTTTCTTTTTTAGTTTTATTGATGGTCTGACATTTTTTGAGTAAGTACTTTATGCGACCTCCCCAAATGTCCTTTCTTTGGTATTGTTCGTCGAGTTATTGAGCTCCTTAAATCCTTGAGTTGAGCTACACGATTGTTGACAAATGCTTGCACTGACTGGACAGGTCCACTCAAATTTTTATGGTTCTTTCCTCAAAAGACCATTTCAGACATTGATCTACATGGTCCTCACATGATCTGACCAAGATTATGTCTGGACTTTAAAAGAGACTTTGACCCCTGAGTTTGTTTCGCCATTTCTTCTCAGGGTAGTCAGATAGGAAATGTCGACTTCATCTAGCTTATTAAAAAAAATATGACGTGTAAAAGTGATTTCGATATCCTATTTACAGAATAAACAATTTCATTTCATTTCATTTCATTTCATTTCATTTCATTTCATTTCATTTCATTTCATTTCTTATTAAAACACTTCTCTGACCACCTATTGTGTGTTTGATATTGTTATCTATTCACTAAGCCGTCGCTTCGGCTATACATAAGATATATTTTTACTTGCATTACTTAAAATGTGAAAACAATACAAGTATGCTATGACTTTAGACCTGAATACTTACATACCGCATTGTTTTATATGTTTTCATAAAAATACAACATAACATCAACAAGATCGTATTCTACCATTTTCAGGTAGAGTTCGACAACACACGACGTGTGTGTCACCGGTGTTGGCAGAGAATTGACAACGTTGTAGGAAGACCACCTGTCATACCAGAAGTAGAACAGAATGTACGAGAGCTTCAGGTTCCAGACTACACTCGAGCTCCAAACACTCCAGGGCATTGTATTTTTAACACTTGCCAAAACGCAACCCGCCATCGAATACCAGAGACGATCAAGATTCACATTTTCTGTGAATATACGTTATATATTCCTGACGGTGCTACAGTATGTGGACAACACATTGAGAGCAATGCTTGGGAAGAGCTGCCTTAATTCTGCAATGTCACACATAACTTCAATGCGCAACAGTTTAGTGACGTTTGTGACATGTTGAGAATGGCTTTAAATCGTGGACCTAGGCTAGATTTCAACACAAGAGGTGCTTTAAGCAACGAGGATATGTACTTTTGGACAGGACGCAAATGCGAACAGTTTGATTCCATATTAGAACAAACACCCTCACTAAGTGGGAGGTGCAAGGAGCCTCGAACTGCGTTAGACATATATCCGACGAAACTACGTACCGGAGACTCAGATGAAAGACTAGCGACGTTATTTAATATGTCACGAAGAAAGCTGGAACGTTTACTAACTATTGTGCGCGAATGCCTTATGAATGAATATGTAATATTACACTTGGGAGTGGACCATATGAATAGAAACGACGTTTTAGAAAAGAACCTCACTATACCAAGAGGGTTATTTGGCAATGAAGAAAACAATAAAGCTATCGTTATATGCGATGGGACTTATATCAATAAAAGCTCGAACTTTTTGTTCCAGCGACTATCTTATAGCCTGCATAAGTTCCAGAACTTGCTGAAGCCGTTTTTAATTGTGTGTTCCAATGGCTATATAATTGATTTTTTGGGACCATACGCTGCCACTAAGACCGATGCGAACATCATGAGCGATATAATGAATGATGGAGAAAACCCATTACATTGCTTTCTTCAACCAAACGATGTCTTCATATTAGATCGCGGCTTCCGGGACAGCTTAGATGCTATCGAAGCATGGGGATATGAATCCTACGTTCCACCATCTAAAGACAGATGGGAGACACAGCTAACTACTGAGCAAGGTAATGAAGTGGGTAGTGAAAGTGGTGAACGGGAGGTTCAAACGAGATTTTAAGCTTTTGCGGCAAAAATATTTTAATAAAACACTACCAAAAATGTTCATTGATTTTAAAATCGCCGCAGCTATGTTAAATAACTTCCACATACCCATCGATGACAACATTCACGCAGAGGACTTCCTAAACATAATCAGGGAGAAAATAGATTCCCCGAATCTACTTTATGATTATGTAGAAAGAAAACATTTGAATAACCGCAGAGCGGATTTTCAAAGAATAGAAAGTCACGAAATACAGAACTTCCCACTACTGACGGAAGAACAGATTATTTTACTTTCATTGGGCACCTATCAACTGAAACTAGCCCGATCCTACTGCAGCGAGCATTTATCAAATGGACTATACATTCTACAAGTATATAGAGAAAGCGCACTCCAAGATTTAAATGAATATGGTATAAACGAAGATGCCTGGCTTTTACGCGGACGCATACAGTCGCGTCACGTACGGTCAAGAACTTTCTATTGTTATGTATTAGTAAAAAACAATGTTAATGAAAACGAAACCAATATCTTAACATTTTATGCAATTATTACTGCACGTGTTTGACCGGACGACGAACAATCGGCACTTGTGCTCATATAGTTTCAATCGTGTGGTATCTAGGATATGCGAGACACGTAGGCTTCACTGCTCCTGCAGCGTTCCTCAACGATGTCATTATACTTCGGGTCTCAACCGAAGACGATTACAAATTTACTTGCAGCAGTACATGATAATGTGCCGTCTTTATCACACTTTTAGATACACATAAAAAAAAAATAAAAAGTAAGTAAACAAAACTATGACGTAGTGTCCTGTCTCGCTCCCACTCCCGGCACACGGCGCGGTGCTGTGGCTACCGCGCTTTATTCATTACGTGTTTTTGTGTTGTCGGAGTCACACTGCTTAAAATCATTATCTTATACACAGTTTATTTTATTTTTTTTTAGTTTGTTATAGGAACATTAAAGTTTAAAATGAGAAAACGAAAGCGTTCGCGATCTAAGGATAGGTAGTGATGATTATTATGGTAGTTTGCGGAAAAGGGTTCAAAAACTCGGGCGTACACTGCAAAGATACGGATGAACTAATTCGTCATCTTCGGAACGTTCTTATTTTGAAAGTATATGGCTATGAAGGAGCAAAATGATGTTGGATGTCTGGACGAACAAGGTATTTATTTGCCTAGTTATATATTTATTAATCATTAGTATTCATTAGTGTTACTGGTGTTACTGCTTAGTTCTACTTTCCTTCAACGCATTTTTATAATGAATCTTGTCGGTGTACCCTCATTTAATAACTTATGGGAAAAGGTATAATTTATTATGATGTTATTATTAGGCCTGTATTCCCTAAAGGGGCAGGCAGAACTGTGTAGTATAGGTACCTACTCAGATTCCCGATGGAAAAAGAAAATGCCCGACCTGGGAATGGAAACCAAGATCAGTCGTCGGTAGCCTTGCAGAATTATTATGACGCTATTATTATTATTGTGTTATTATTATGATTATAATGAAATGGTAATTAATATAAACCCGTCTCCACGTATATCTTGTTGAGGTAACACAGATTTATCTAACCTCCATGTGAATCATGTTGAGATCCTAAATGTCTTGCTCCGCGTAAATCGCGTTGAGCTTCGTAGACATTAAATTCCTACGACGACGATGCTCATTTACAGGTGAAGAAATCCCGAGCAAGGAAGTGAATTTGAGGGAATCATATATAATTTTTACTCCTGTCTCCACGTATATCGTGTTGAGGTAACACAGATTTATCTAACCTCCATGTGAATCATGTTGAGATCCTAATTGTCTTGCTCCGCGTAAATCGCGTTGAGGTTCGTAGACATTAAATTCCTACGACGATGCTCATTTACAGGTGAAGAAATCCCGAGCAAGGAAGTCAATTTGAGGAAATCATATATAACTTTTACTCCTGTCTCCACGTATATCGTGTTGAGGTAACACAGATTTATCTAACCTCCATGTGAATCATGTTGAGATCCTAATTGTCTTGCTCCGCGTAAATCGCGTTGAGGTTCGTAGACATTAAATTCCTACGACGATGCTCATTTACAGGTGAAGAAATCCCGAGCAAGGAAGTCAATTTGAGGGAATCATATATAACTTTTACTCCTGTCTCCACGTATATCGTGTTGAGGTAACACAGATTTATCTAACCTCCATGTGAATCATGTTGAGATCTTAACTGTCTTGCTCCGCGTAAATCGCGTTGAGGTTCGTAGACACTAAATTCCTACGACGATGCTCATTTACAGCAAGTCAATTTCAGGGAATCATATTATGTATGTACAGGACGCACTGGCACTCTCGAAACCGATTGTACCGCCTGCTGCGAGGAAGCGATAACTTTGGTGGCCACTGAGGCAGTGAAAACTGAAGAGGTATAGTCATTATTCGGGCTTTGTTCGCTTGTAAAGACACGCTCCCACAAGCACAGGAAATTCTAAAACCATGACATTCTGGACGACTACCATGTGACTGTAATTACAGTGTCACAGTCGAGGCGATACGCCGTAACTAACAATTTGAATAAGGAGACTCGAGAAATTGTGAAGAGCACAAAGATCGATCAATACTTATTCGGTTCCAACCTTTCTGAACATCTCAAATCAGCAAAAGCGATTTCTAAATCTGGTCTGGAGACGAAGACTACTCAGCGTGCTCCGTATAAGCCTCCAACAACACAATACCCAAGAGAGGCTTTAAACGCGAGGGGGGTTCCGCGAGCAGCAGCCGGCCAGCCGCGTTGGAACACCGCCCTAAGGAGGCCAGCAGCAGCACCGCGAGATCACCACCCAGACTCGTACCGCCAGACGACGACCACCTCGGAGTGCCATAGGACCAGGGGACGCTGACATCATTAGCCAAGGTAGCACTCGCTTGTAGAGTGAAATACTTTTTTCATAATTGCTGTCGTATTACTAGTGATCCTATATTACCTATTATCTTGGATACGAGACTATACGTAGTAGGTATACCGTTGAACCTATTCCTCCCCGATATTTCCGTAAATCGATGTCGAAATGCAAGATTTTACTATAGATAATTGTATCACAGGATTATTAAAATCAAAGTTACAACAACCTGTGAGCCCGGCGAGGGACAATTTATGTCACCCATATTATTTACATTACCAAAAGCTAACGGCATACATCGCTTTATTTGGAACCATAGAGACCTCAACAGAACAGCATTATGGTTATTAGATAAAAATAATTTCATGGCAACTTTAGATTTAAAAGACGCCTACTTTTTAATAAGTACCTATAAATAGGTACTCATGAAAGGAAGAAATTATGTTTTGAATTGAGATCACATCTCACCTTTGTTCTATGTAGGTACCCATTTGTGTTTACCAAACTGTTAAAATCTGTTCTACAGTATCTACAAGGTAGAGGTTTGATTTCAGTTACGAATTTCTTAGATGATTTTCTATAAATTGGACAATCATTATGATGAACGGTTCTACAATATTAACGTGACACAGAATCTTTTACAATATTTAGGTTTTGTAATAGAATTCAAGTAACGCCAAAATGTGATTTTTTAGGATTTATTTTCAATACCGTAGAAAGGAACTCGTGCTGGCTAAATAATAACAGCGGCACGGGTCGATCAAAGATTCAGCTATGCTTCATGCGATTGGTTCGTGGATGGGTGACCATCCGATATACCGAGACCCCTTCGTGCCTCGGAAAGCACGTTAAGCCGTTGGTATCGGCTGTCATTCGCAGATGGTTGACAGTCGTTACGGGTAGGTAGTTAGAAGCCCAAAAGTCTGACAACCAGTCTTACCAAGGGGTATAATATTAACCAGTAACTGGGTTGTGGAGGTCAGATAGGAAGTCGTTCCTTGTAAAATACTGATATTCAGCTGCATCCGGTTAGACTGGAAGCCTACCCCAACATGTTGGGAAAAGGTTAGGCTAGGAGATATCACTATTTATCTTCCTGAAGAGAAAAAACATCGTATATTTTAGACAAAATTATAGAATTTTTAAATTTAAATAAGTATTCAATCCGGTACTTTGCTGAATTCATAGGCCTACTGACGTCTACATGCCTTGCCATCGGTTACGGATGAATTATACAAAATTATTTGAAAGGGAAAACTTCTAGCTCTGGGTAACTGTAACGACTATAACAGGATAATGACACTGTCAAATTCATTGTAACAAGACTTTCATTGATGGATAAATAATATTAAAAACTCAGATTTTGTACTCGTAATAATTATTATTGTGTAGAAATATATAGCGATGCATCAGTTACTCACAGCTTGCGGTAATAAAGGTTCACACAGGAATTGGATTGTTTAAAAATATTCGCTTCTAAACTTCGAAATTGCATTATAGCTACGGTTGAGAATCGATAACATAACGACGATCAGCTACATGGATCGAACAGGGGTATACAACACATCCAATTAATTGAAATAGCCTGGAATATTTGGACTTCTTTGAACTTAGGAAAATTCATATATTTGTTTGGTACCTATGTTAAATCTTTGGATAATATTATTGCTTATTGGGAATCACGTAAAATTAATGTGGATACATAATGGGAGCTAGCTGAGTATGCATTCTTGGAAATCACAAATAAATTGGATGTACCCAATTTTGACCTATTTGCTAGCTCACAAAACTATCAATGTCTAAGATACGCCTCATGAAAACTCGATCCGCATTCTGAAATGTAGATGCTTTCACCTTCAACTGGAAAGACCTTTCCTTCTATGGTTTTCCTCCGGTCGGCATTATAACCAGTTAGTATACGTAGACGGATAGGTGTAACACTTGAATGTTTGTCACTATTTCTCTATTAGCAATAGCTTCTGCGCAAAAGATGTAGACACTATTTAATTAAATTTAAAAATATGAGTACCTACAGTGATAATATGATTGTAATTAAAATATATGACTTATTTAAAACCTCGAGACCTGGAACCTTCCAACCACTAATCAGAATCTACCCTTTATTCGCAAAAATTGATGCATATTTCCAGCTACTGCTGTTCATGCTTATAAGTATTGATAAAACTGCATCCTTACGTCACAATCAATTAAACGACCACCTGTTCATTAGCCTTCGAAGACCTCATAAAACCCACCACACCCACACCTCATAGGTACTTACCTATTTTCGCAAACACTAGCTTACTGAGTAAAAAAGTTTTAGAAGATAGCGGCATTGACATATTGATATTCGGAGCCCACAGTACTCATCACATCTCCACGTCAGCCACCCATAGACTGGGTGTAAACCTGCAAGTGGTACGGAAGGCCACAGGTTGGAGTAATACCACTAAAATAATACTTCTAATGTCTTCTTAAAATAATAAATCAGAGAAGTTATTCATATTGAATGATCTTTAATTACCTGTACTGAGACACAACATATTATCATAACATCACGCCTGGGTCTCCCGGAAGGGCTTGGCAGAGGCGTACCTCTAGTACACTAACATTTTATCATGTAATAGGGCATGAGCCTTTTTATTACTCCAGAAGCAGAAACTAAAGTTAAGTATAATCATGTAAATCTATCGAAATTACTGTTTTTGTAAAAAATAGGATAAATGTCACTGGATGTAGCAAGCAATTGAAATCTGATTAATCAGTAGAAGAATATTTAGATATTTAATTATTGTGATAACCTGAATGATTAGTAAAAGGAATCACAATACCTATTGAAATGTTTGCTTTCCCTTTTTTGTGATGATACTTACTCTAAACATCTGCAAGTAAATTTGTAATCGTCTTCGGTTGAGACCCGAAGTATAATTAAGAATCAAACGAACTTACCTAGTGAAGTTTGATTCCAATTATGCGAGGGTCTCAACCGAAGACGATTACAATCCCACCCAACCCTACGAGAACCCCTACAGACAAAAATATGTAAACAGCTAGAAGCTTTCTCTAAAATTAATGAATAAAGCGCGGTAGCCACAGCACCGCGCCGTGTGCCGGGAGTGGGAGCGAGACAGGACACTACGTCATAGTTTTGTTTCCTTACTTTTTTTTTTTTTTTTATGTGTATCTAAAAGTGTGATAAAGACGGCACATTATCATGTACTGCTGCAAGTAAATTTGTAATCGTCTTCGGTTGAGACCCTCGCATAATTGGAATCAAACTTCACTAGGTAAGTTCGTTTGATTCTTAATTATTGTTGATAATAATATTTAAAAAAATAAATAACGTTTCTTACTTTTTCTATTTTTTTTTATTCCTAAGTGTTTATTCATTTTAGTATCTATTAATCAACACACACATGATTCTATAGAAGAAAATTATATAATATCACCATTATCTTAACAAAATCAAACAAAAAAAAATTAAATACTTAACACAAAATAACTCCGTTCCGACAGCAAATGGAGACAAGCGACTCGGTTATCATTAATCCTTGTAAAAAGACCTTTCCAATGACATATATATTATGGCTATTGCATATGTTTTGCCCATGATCCTTTGGCGCTATCAATTAGTACATCTGCTGCGGTACTTAGGTACATTAAAAGTAAATAAGTCATTGTTATAAGACTTACTCAAAAGTACACACTTTTCACATCACACCTAGCTTATTTTTGACAGCCCTAGTAGCACGTTTTGATTTGCACCCGGTAGGCGGGTGCTGGGCATGGTCACATGCCACCTATAGCTTCTTATATGAACGACGCGGGAGGCGAATTGTGGGCACGCGAACGAATTATCGTTGTACCTGGGAGCCGGGTGCTGGTCACTGAATGTGTCGACATTTAGGACATCTATCAAATTTTAATTGTCAAACTAAATCAGACTACTTTTAATCGCAAACATCGCGATTTTAAAGGTGTGGAATAAAAATGAACTTAAATTCACACAAAGGTTTGACGTTTTTACAAAAGTTTTGACTGCCAACTTCATGAAGGTTTGACGTTTTTCCTAAAGTTTTTGACAAACAACAAGTTGCAACTCGCGTTCACAGAACACTCAGGAGCTCGCGTTGCACTACAAGTTTACAAGATGTTTTTTTATTTTCTGGAGTATAATGAATATCATTTCACAGTAAGAATTCTCAGGAATAATTTGATGAGCAAAAATTTTGTATGTTCTATAAATGACTCTACAAAAGTGGCAAAATGGGAACATGTACAGTGGGCTGCATCAATGGGGTACCCCTCAAAAGACATGTGGGTTCAAATTCACGATAGGCCGAAATTGGTTTTTGTATTTTGCAAAAACATTTTATTATAATTAATGTATTGTTTTTGTGAATAAACAAGTTTATGTTAGTATTTATTTATACTTAAGTCGTACCTGGGTCGAATATGGCCAGCCGATAAATATGGCCACATACTATTATTTCTAAAACGCAACACTTTATAAAACTGAACGCGACGGTATACGATCACGGCCGAGCCACGTATCCGAATAGCGCCCCCGCCACCCCTCTCGCACAGACGCCAGTCGCTCAGATTTCGTAGAAGTGGGAAGCCGCGGTGCCGTTATAAAAACATCCAAGTAAGTTCGGTGAAGTTCGGTCCTATATTTCTGTTAGTTTTCGATTTTATTGTTTTTTATGTACGTTGCTATGCTGTGCGGCAATTGTATTTTGATATTTTTTTGTGAAGTTCTCAAAATAATAATGTGTTTATGATTCGTCTGAATATAGAAAAAAAATGGCGTGACTGAAAATATGGCCAACGATTGGCCATATTTACCGTATGAATTGTTGATACCAGTATACTTATTACTTTTTTTTTGTTTTAGGTAATGGCGCGGTACAAATGTAAGGGGATTCGGGGTAACTGGACTGAGGAAAATATGAAGTTAGCTTTATACGCTGTGAAGCAAGGTGTGATGAAGGTATATGCGGCTGCTAAACATTATGATGTACCAAGACGGACTCTAAGACGTTATTTGGAAGAGAAAAAAAAAATAAAATCTGCTTTGGGCAGAAAACCACTCCTTGATACTGAACAGGAACAGAATTTGGCTTCCCGTATTATACGTCTGTGCAACGTGGGATACCCATTAACAAAACGTGGATTACGTACAAGCGTCAAGACGTTCTGTGATCGAAACAATATTTCAGAGTCGAGCCGCTGCTTGATGGTTGGAAGAGATTGGCTTAGAGGCTTTCTCATACGTCATAAGAATATAAGTAGACGAAAAGCACAAAATCTTAATCCAGCACGTGCACAAAAGCTGAATAAATCAGTAGTTTCCGACTATTTCACAACATTAAAGAAAGTTCTAGAAGAAAATGATATTATGAACAAACCTGAACGTATTTTTAACATAGACGAAAAAGGTTGCCAGCTTAATTTACATAAAGCGCCACAAGTTTTGGCTGAACGTGGTACAAAAAGAGTACATTTAGTAGCAGCCGAACACGGCGAAAATGTCACCATAGTTTCATGTGCCAGTGCCTTGGGCCACGCGATTCCACCCATGACTCTGTTTAAAGGTAAAAGAATGAAGCCTGAATGGGTAGATTCCTTACCTGCCGGCGCAATAGCCCAGATGACTCTAAAAGGGAGTATGAATACTGAAACATGTTGAACTGGATACACCACTTTGCGAAATTTAAACTTGGAGGACCTTGTCTTCTTATCTTTGATGGAGCTAAATGCCACTTAGACTATTCCATAGTTGAAACTGCAGAAAAATTCGAGATCAAGCTTTTTTGTCTTCCTAGCAACACCACTCACGAATTACAACCGATGGATAAATCGGTATTTCATTCCTTCGAATATTATTGGGATGAAGAAGTGTTGAAATACGGGTCTATTCACGAGGACAGAAAAATAACTATGCAAAGGTTTGGTGAGATATTTTCGTTATGGGATGGGTAAGGTATGGGATAAAGCTGCGACACCTACAAATATCAAAGCTGGATTTGAAGCGACCGGAATTTTTCCATTTAATCCAGGGAGCATCCCAGAAGAAGCATATGCTCCGAGCATACCTACCTACAATCACGAAACACCTAGAACTTATCCTGGAAATCAAGAAAATGAAGATCCCAATGATAGTGACGCTACTGATGCAAGTTACAGCCTGTTGGCTGCTCCTCCCCTAAATAACGAAGATGATGATGATGAGGAATCAGGACTAAACTGAATACCCTTTATTTAAATATCATGTCGCACGCGTATGACGTCATAATTTTGACCGAGACCTGGTTGACGCTAGACATATCTGATAATGAATTTATTGATCAACGCTATTTGGTATTTAGATGCGATCGTAACCGTTTACTCACCAACAAAAAGGATGGCGGTGGCGTCCTTATAGCCGTATCTAAAGAACTACATCCCTATTGTAGTTCTTTTTTGGCCCCGTTAACCTTGCTCGAGCATGTGATAGTCAAAGTTCCCGCGAAAAGCAATAAATATCATATAATTTGTGCTACTTACATACCCCCCAACGCTGCTGATGATACATACTTGACTTTTCTTAATTCTCCGTCTGTGTTGTGTAATGAATCTTTCGTAGAAAATATTATTTTAACAGGTGACTTTAATTTACCCTGTCTTGCTTGGGTAAAAGTTATCATACATGGAATATGCTGCAAAGAACACACTGTCAAACATAACTCGTTTTTTATCAAATTTTTATCAAATAGATTGAAAATTAATTGAGTTATTAACTACCTAACTGGCTTAGTTGGTAAGAGCTCGCGGTAATCACTGTATAACCAATGATTCGATGGTTCGAATCTCGTCCGGGCTAAGAAACACTTTTTGTGTTATTCTTAAGGATGTATTATTAGAATTGCAAAGTTGTAGCAAAGTTAATTTTAATACAACTGGAGTACCCAATTGGTGCAGCCCACTGTACTTGTGTGATACGACTTGTGTATAAACTGACTGATCGACACATTAATCCAGATAAATTTAAAAAAATGAAGGTCAGATATGCAACACAAGTTTTAATTTTCCCCTGAAACACGGTTACAATAATAATTTTGATCCGAATGTTCGCAAATTATGCTCACAAATCAGAAAAATCCAGTTTATTTTACTTAACCTTGAGACCCATATAGAAGAGATACTTAGATGCCTATTGTGATTGGAAAAGAAAAGTTTAAAAAGTTGGTTATGTAGGTACAATAAAGACATTGACTTTACAAGCAATTTTGTTAATTAGTTCATTACAATAATTTTGCACGTAGCAACAAAAATTGAAATGTTTACACAACACGGTCACATTTTCTTTAGGCGGGAACGCACGGGGGGTGATGGGGGAAGCAAGATGGCGGCGTCCGCGACTCCGCGCGGCGGTATCGTTTGAATTCGTTTGTTGGCCGGCGCCGCCGCGCCGTGCACGCAGGCCGGGGCGACTTGTTTGATCTTCTTCTAGTAACCAGTTACTCAGTTAGTTCTTGAGTCACTTCGTAAGCGAACGCACGCAGCTATTCTACCGAATTTAATACTTACTGTTTTGTTAGTTTTTGTGTTCTGTTATTATTGATAAGTTTTTAGTGCTGTTTTATTGTTTTTTACTTTTAAACAATGCCTGACGCATACGTGTACAGTGCTCGTTTCTTTTTGTGGGGGTCTCGTGGGGGTATGTGAAGAAAGAGTGTTTGATCGAGAATGTTAACAGTGCTGATGAAATGCGGGGCAGAATAAGTGCAGCAGAATGTGTTGAGGATCATAAGGTCGCAAAAGATTTAGACAGGTAAATGCCTCTGTCAGCCTCAGACCAAATTAGTCTAAGCTAGCAGCTTTATGGAGTGATCGGTCGAGTCATTAATGAAGTGGACGTGTTTTTTGTGTTGAGTATAACGATATTGATTTAAGTAATTAGTTAATTACGAATAATGTTATTACAATAATTTGCGGTGTTAGTTTATTGTGTAAGTGACGAGTGTGACTAACAACTTTTTTTTTCGTTGTGAAGATGAACTAAATAGCTTTATAGACACTCAGCGTTTTCCATCGGTGTTAGTAGTATGTCTAACCCAGGGGATAGCCCCTTCGGCCGGAGCCAATTGGTACGACGAAGTCCCCCACCGACGCCATTGCCGGCCGATCAAAACCAGACAAGAGAACCAGCGCCGCCAGCAGCCACGGAGAACGAATTACCGACTGAAGTCGTCTCTACGTCGGAGATTCAAAGATGGCTTGGGTCCATCGACTCAATTTTGAACGAAGTTTGCTCGATTGTGGCGGAGGGAAAAATGAATTCCGACCAAAAACTCCGTGTCACTAATCTCTGTCGAAAAGTCAACAATGGGACGTCTCAGATGGCCGTGCTGTACCAATCCCTGAAGCAGAAGTCCATCCAGGCGCACACAACCATCCAGCACCTTCAAGTACAGCAGAATGTAACGGAATCCCTTTGCCAGTTTAAAGAAGTCGTGGAAACGAAGATGAGCCGCACCGAACCAGAAAGCACTTCCTATGCTAACATGGTGAAGAAAGGCTCTGATTTTATTCGCCCAGCAAATCTGAGTTCGGTGGCTATATATCCCAGCGATAAAACGAAAACCAGTGACGACACCAAGTCGTTGTTGCAAAAAATTATTTCACCTGAGGAATTAAAACTCCATGTCCGCGGCCTAAGGAAAATTAGAAACGGAGGCGTCATCATTAGGACGGATAACAAAGACGACATTAATAAATTAAAAAGCTCACAGAAGCTGGTTTCCTCAGGCCTTACAGTTCAAGAACCATCGAAACGCCGTCCTAGGATTGCTGTCATTGGTGTCCCAGTAGCCTTATCTGAAAAAGAGGTATTTGACTGCATTTACGTCCAAAACTTTACAGGAAAATTGCCGAACATTACTCCTGAGTCCTTTTTAGAAAATATAAAATTGAGCCATAAGTCAGGGAAGAAAGATCGTCCTTTTTGCAATTATACATTGGAAGTTACTGCTAATATCAGGAAGTTTATGATGGACCAAAGCCGAATTTACGTAAATTGGACCTCATGTCCAGTGAGAGATTTCACTATTGTGACCAGGTGTTTTAACTGCCAGCAGTTCGGACACGCAGCCAAATTTTGCAGAGAAACGAGCCCTACTTGCAACCTCTGTGGCGAAACAGGACATTCTTTCAAGGAATGCAATAATAAAGGTTCACCGCCTCAATGTGCGACCTGCAAGCGCTTCAAGAGGAAAAATGATCATCCAACTGGTGATGTAACTTGCCCAGCACGTAAATATGCAGAAGAAAATTATATGAATTCCATTGACTATGAAGGCGCCTAGAAGCGCCGCCGACTACCTAGTCAATTAAGCACATAGTTAGTAGGTTAACTTCTACATATATTCTATATATAGCGCGACCTACATAAGAAAACGTGAAAATCAGGCAGCTGAGGCGTGTATAGCATGGATGATGTTTTCTGTACCAATAATTTATTTAGTGTTCAATTAGACGCGGTTTGAGTCGGACAACTTGCATTTTTATTTCCTGATTCTAGCCCGTTGGCACTCACTTACAATTTGCATTTACATTTTACAATTAATGTTAGGTGTGCTTGCATTTGCACCCTACATTTTTTTTTTTGGTCCTTCGATATTATTGCAAGTACCGTGCAGTCCCATTTATCGGACAATAATACGTCGCGTGTGACCGGTATCTAGAACGAGAATTGCCGTGCAGAAACAGTAGCAGCGATCCAGGTTCCGGAGCGACACGTTGCATCACCGTGAAGGGAGTGTTCCTGAGTTTCAAGTAAGATCGTTCATTATTTGCTTACTACCTTAACGATGGAGGGTTTAATCGCGCGTCAGGCAGAGATTCTGGGGCAATTAAGAGCATTCATACCAACTTTAAGAAGGATTCCGCGAGCAGGAAGACCTCCGATTACATCAAACAGAGGCTTGAGCGGTTAGATCAGCTGTGGGCGGAATGTAAAGAGAAACATCAGGAGTTGAGTGTGTTAGAAGACAGGACGCATCAGTACTTCATCGGCAATGTTCACGAGGTAATGAGAGATTGGTACCACGGCGTGCGGGAGGGGCTTACAGCATGCGGGACCACGCTGCAGGGTGGACCCAGCAACGCCGGCTCTAGCAAGGTAAACGTGGAGTTTGACAGAACCCCGTTCGGGGGCTCCGCGACAACAGAAGGCAGGTTACTCGGACTACAGCAGCTGCAGAACGCCAACTTCCGTGCGTTCGATAGGTTAGTGACGAGTAAAATCATTGGAGAGGTCATCGAGAAATGGGAGATAGAAGATGCTTTACAGACGTTGGGTCTCGATGGTCAGCAATTGACAACATGCATTTGCAAATCGATGGCTTGTTAGAGGGGGCGCCTAATGAGTACTATGACGAGTTTTGTCGACACGAAAGCACATTTGTAAAAACAAAGCGGGCGTTGAACTTAAAATTGAACGCCTCAGTACATCAGCAACAATCCGTGCCCAAAATAGATATACCTACTTTCAACGGGAACTATTCATTATGGCCTACATTCATGGACCTCTTCGTGGAGGCGATACATAATAATCCTGTAATTGCAAAAGGCACAGAAAATGCAGCATTTAAAGGGGAGATTGCGTGGCGAAGCGGAAAAACTCGTACAACATCTGCACATCGCACCGGAAAATTACGACACGTGTTGGGAAATCCTGAACTATGATTCAGGATTTCCCAACACGTATAACAACAAGTTTCTGTTATTTACCAAAAACTACCAGAGTTTCATGCGTCAACCACATCTGCAAAAACAATCTGCATTCGACTTAAAGCGGTTGTATGACACGAGCAATGAAACTATAAATGCAATACATAACTTGGGCGTAGATACAGCGTCATGGGATCCTATCTTAGTCTATTTACACCTGACAACGAATTACTTTCTGTTACATATAAAAGGTATCGAAACTTCTGTAATAATCTTTTGAAAAAACTAAAAAATCAGTATGATAAAAATGAATTACAGAAGGCGGGAAAAAATAGTAAACTTGTCTGGAAATTTATAAAAACGAATACATTTAGATCGAAAAATCCCGAACCTCCGCTAGATTTACTATCAACAGAGATAAACTCATCTGAAGCAATAAATAAAGTAAACTATTATTTTGCTAACGTTGGTAAAAACTTGGCTGAAAAATCATTAAATTTTAGTAATTTTACCCCTGAAAACCCAAGTACGACATCCTCTAAACTAAATTCTTTTGTTTTATTAGATACTGACGTTAACGAAGTAGTAAGAATAATAAATGGGTTAAAAGTTGTTTGTGCTACTGGGTGGGATGGCATACCTAATAGTATACTTATAAGATTTAAATACCTACTTGCCCCTCCGTTAACACACATTTTTCGGCTTTGTTTATCCAAAGGAGTATTCCCTAATTTGCTTAAAAAAGCTGTGGTCACACCTGTATTCAAGTCTGGAAACAGAAGCTGTGTGAATAACTACAGACCCATTTCAGTTTTAACAGGCCTCTCAAAAAGAAAAAATAATTAACAGTAGATTGATAAAATATCTGGAAGATAACAGACTGCTTTTAGATAATCAATTTGGTTTTAGGCCCAAAAGATCAACTAGCCAAGCAGTACACAAATTAACTAATTATATTACTAATTTGGATAATGGTATGCACTCAATGGGGATTTTTCTAGACCTTGCCAAGGCCTTCGACACTATTTCTTGTACTTTACTTTTGAACAAGCTAGAAAAACTTGGGATAAGAGGCGCACAGCTTCTACTATTTTCCGATTATCTCAGCGATCGTCATCAAAGTGTAAAAATAGGTCAGTATACAAGTTCTGAACTTAAAAATAGTTGTTTTGGAATTCCACAAGGCAGCATTTTGGGCCCTACGTTATTTTTAATCTATATAAATGAACTGTGTAGCCTCCCACTCCAAAATGGTATCATAATGTCATATGCGGATGACACCGCTCTATTGTTCTCAGGCAAATCAAGAGTTGAAGTCTATGAAAATGCTCAGAATGGTTTTAACATTGTGTCTGATTGGCTCCATAATAATCTCCTAACATTAAATTCAGAGAAAACCAAATACATTTTATTTACAATGAGAAATACTAACATACCGCTTACTAATCTAAACATTTACGCTCATAATTGTAGCAAGTACGCTGACGCTGCATGTTCTTGCCCCACTTTAGCGAAAGCTGACCATTTGAAATATCTAGGTGTCACTATTGACTCCAATCTAAATTTCCGTAAACATATCGAGTTACTATGTACTAGAGTGCGCAAATTAATATATGTTTTTAAAAATTTACGGAACATAGCCGACTTTAAATTAATTAAGAAGGTTTATCTAGCTTTGTGTCAATCCATTCTTACTTATTGCATAACTTCTTGGGGTGGTGCTGCAAAAACAATTTTACTCCCTCTAGAGCGCGCGCAAAGAGCAATTCTAAAGGTTACCTTGCTACCTTTCGCCCTTTTAGATTTCCTACGCAGCAGCTCTACATAGCATGTAATGTACTAACAGTACGGCAATTATTTATTCTGAGCATAGTACTACACCAGCACACTGCACTTCAATTTGACCCAGTACCTACGGACAAGAGAAGGAAGGACTTGGTTTGCATAAACCCTCAAACGAAACATGCCTTTACTAACCGATTTTATGTATTTTTAGGACCTTTTCTGTATAATAGGCTCAACAAGGTACTAAGCCTCTATGGGCTAAGCTACACAAAATGTAGTATTAAGTTATCAGAATATTTAGCCGTACTCAATTATACAGACACAGAAAATCTTCTAGAAATTTTGTCATGATGATAATTTTATTACATTGTAAGTGTGAATTCATTTTTGTGTATTTACATAATTATACTAGTTTTAAATTATATTCCCGTGTAAGTGAGAGTTCTCTTTGGTGTATTTACATAATTATGCTAGTTTTTAAAGTTTATTCCCTTGTAAGTGTGAGTTCACTTTTGTGTTTTTACATAATTATGCTAGTTTTTAAAGTTTATTCCCTTGTAAGTGTGAGTTCACTTTTGTGTATTTACATAATTATGCTAGTTTTTAAAGTTTATTCCCTTGTAAGTGTTTGTTCACTTTTGTGTATTTACATAATTATGCTAGTTTTAGGTATTTATGTACTTATCAAATATGCTTATCTCATAGTTGTTAATAGATTATTATCAGTTTTACTTAAAATTTTAATGTCCAATGTAATTTAATTGTACAAGTGATGGCCTGAAACACAGGTTTGTTTAAACCTAGATCGGGCGGGTCGCTACCTATTGTTTTAACTCCGAACCCTCATTACTTGCACCAGTAATAAAAAATATTTTAGCTTTAGTTTATTATTATGAACTTTATTTGTATAGGAAAATTTTATTACTGTTAGGCTAAAAATGTACACTTTTTGTAAACGTTTTTATTAAATAAATTTTATTTTATTTATTTTTATTATTATTTTTATTTATTATGCGAGAAGCTAGATTCCGAAACTTACGCGGAATACATGCAGGCAAGGTCGGACCCGCGAGAAATACCTACATTCAACCACTTCATGGATTTCATTGAGAGCAAGTTTATGGCATTAGAACCTTTACACAGGAAAAAGCCAGAAAACAATAACAAGCCTCCTGCAAAACCACAACCCAACGCGTCTCATCCCTTCAACAAAAACCAAAAGTCAGCAAACTCTCGAAACTTCCATGCATACAACGCTGGGCGATTTCGAAAGATTATTTGTCCATTGTGCAATGTTAATCACGCGTTGTTCCAGTGTTCCAAATTCACTGCCATGACGAGTTCGGAAAAACTAGAATTCATCGAAAATAACAACATTTGCAAGAATTGTCTGTATGTGCACAGCAAGGGCTACTGTGCGTCACAGAAAAGATGCAGAGATTGCAATGACCCACATAATACGCTACTGCACAGCGACATCGCCAAGTCAGCGCAAGTTCCGTCAGCAACACAAAAGGAGCCTAAACCGTCGACATCAACTGCAACTAGGTCATCTAAGACTGTGCAAAATAATTTCGCATCAAATAGTGATGACGAGATATTATTGGCCACTGCATTATTCCAAGTAGCAACAGCTGACGGCGACTTCGTCACATTACGGGCGTTAATTGATCAAGGCTCCCAAGTATCCCTGATCACTGAGAATGCAGCTCAGAGACTAGGTGTACAGCGTCAACAGCTGAATGCGAGCATAAATGGGATCGGTACCCTATCCAACAGGAGCAAAGGAAAGGTGAATCTGCTCTGTAAGTCCGTGCAGAACGACTTCCAGTTTGCTACGGAAGCATTGGTCATGCCACGAGTGGTAAATAATCTACCTAACGCCACATTCACAAAAAGAACTTGGTCCCACATAACAGACATCACTCTAGCCGATCCAGAGTACAACATATCGAGGCCCATTGACATACTTCTAGATGCACAGGTATTCTCTGAGATCTTGATGAATGGCCTAGTTAAGGGAGAAACCACCGAACCTATAGCCCAACAGACTCGCTTAGGGTGGATTTTGTCAGGCAACGTCACCAAGACATTCAACTGCAACGTTGTGATAAACCAAGTGGATGACTTAACGAAATACTGGGAAGTGGAAGACATCAGTGGGGATGCGTGCAGTTCAATGACGTTAGCGGAGAGATATTGCGAGGAGTTCTTTACTGCAACAACAAAACGATTGAAAAATGGCAAATATGCAGTTCGTTTGCCAATGAAGCCTAACTACGATCAGTTACTGGGGAAATCGAAGCCACGTGCAGTGGCACAATTTATGCAACTAGAAAGGAGACTTTGCAGGCATGACAAACTGTCAGAAAACTACACCAAATTCATGCAAGAGTACCTGGAAATGGGACACATGACAGAGAGTAAGCCCGATTGCAAGCCGTCATGTTACTTACCTCACCATGGAGTCCTTAAACAGGATTCATTGACAACCAAACTGAGGGTGGTTTTCAACGCTTCACAGAAGACTGACACAGGTTACAGCCTGAACGACTTGATGGAGTGTGGCCCTAAGCTCCATCAAGATCTCCTGACATTACTCTTGGGATGGCGACGATACAAGTACGTGTTTACAGCAGACTGTGAAAAAATGTACCGCATGATCTTAGTACACGAAGAAGATCAACAATTGCAGAAGATAGTGTGGAGAGAAAGCACTCAAGGTCCCCTAAAAGAGTACAAGCTATGCACAGTGACATATGGAACTAAGGCGGCACCATTTTTAGCACTTCGGACGCTAAAGCAACTAGCGAACGATGACGCAGAGAAATATCCGTTAGCAGCTGACGTCATTATTAATGAAATGTACGTTGATGACGTACTAAGTGGCAGTAACTCCATCGAGAGAGCACAAGAAATGCAAAACCAACTCATCAACATGCTGAGCGGAGCAGGACTGACGCTACGGAAGTGGTCAAGCAACGAGCCGACCTTGATTGAAAGTATAGCATCATCAGACCTTAACCAAACTACAATGCATTTCACAAACGATGAAACTACAAAAGCCCTGGGGGTACAATGGAACCCTACAACTGACACATTTGCATTTAAAAACAAAATAAACATTGACAAAAACACGTACGCCTGGACGGACTCCATGATTGTACTAGCCTGGCTGAATGGGGACGACGTCTCGAAATGGAAGTCGTTTGTGAGTAACAGAGTACAACAAGTACATGAAGTCATACCTAAACAACACTGGAGCTACGTCAAATCAGAGGAAAACGCTGCAGATTGTGCATCACGCGGCACCAGTTGTTCCGAGCTAGTGCAACATCCTTTGTGGTGGCAAGGACCTGAATGGATGAAAAATTACAACGAAAGAACAGCTGATAAAGTTACAATCATACCGACAACATGCGAATCAAAACAAAAACAAATGCAAGCGTATGTTGTGAAATTTGAGCCGTCCTCAATTGTAATTGAGTTAGTAGATCGACACAGCGACATGGCTCACATTACAAGGGTCATAGCGTGGATAAAACGATTCATAAACAATTGTTCGAATTCCAAAATAAATACAGCTGCTTATTTGACATCTACAGAATTACAAAATGCTAAAAATCTTATACTGGAACAGATTCAACTACATACCTTCAAAGACGAGATTATGAGGCTGAAGGAAAATAAGGGTTTAAGCAACAAAAGCAACCTTCTGACCTTAAATTCATTCCTTGACAAACATGACATTTTGCGAGTAGGGGGAAGGTTGAATAACTCGAATTTAACTGAAGACAGCAAACATCCAATTCTGCTAATACATGACCACAAATTGACAGAGTTATTAATTTGGCAAGCACACACTAGAACATTACATGGAGGCCCTAAGTTAACCCTAACACATCTACGACAAAGAGTATGGATTGTAGGAGGATATCGCGCCGTTAAGAAGGTCCTACACAAATGCGTAACATGTCGCCGATTTCATGCAAAAACCTCAAACCAGATTATGGCAGACCTGCCAGAGCCGAGAGTGACAGTATCTCGCCCTTTTACACACACAGGGGTCGATTTTACTGGCCACGTTGAGATCAAGGCAAATAAAGGCCGAGGCGTCAGAACACTGCTGGCGTACGTTGCCGTATTAGTTTGTCTGGCAACAAAAGCTATTCATCTGGAACTTGTGTCAGAGTTGTCCAGTACAGCGTTTTTATCAGCCTTCAAGCGCTTCTGTGCTCGTCGAGGCACTCCACGTGACATGTACAGCGATAACGGCACGAATTTTGTGGGTGCTAACCGGATTTTATTGCAACAATATAAATGCATTGTAGACACAATTGACAGTCATTTCTTGGGAAAAATATCTGAGATGGGAATTAAGTGGCACTTCAACGCCCCTGTTTGGCCAAGCGCAGGCGGACTATGGGAAGCCGCCGTGAAGAGCATGAAGTATCATCTAAAACGGGTCATTGGAGATCAGCGACTAACGTACTAAGAATTTACCACTCTACTGTCAGATTGAAGCTTGCTTGAATTCACGACCTCTATGCACCGTAACAGAGAACGCCGAAGAAATTGACTGCTTAACGCCTGGACACTTCCTAACCGGCACATCGCTAATCGTAAGGGTTTCTGGAAGAAATGGTCGCAAGAATACCTACAACAACTCCAAACAAGGCTGAAATGGAAACGACAGACTACCGATCCACGAGAAAATGACATTGTATGCATCAAGGATGAAAGACTACCTGCAGGGAAATGGGCACTGGGTCGTGTAGCAGAGCTACATTCTGGAAAGGACGGCCACACGAGTCGTCACACTACAAACTGCAAAAGGAGAAGTCAAACGGCCGATCACAAAAGTAATACCACTAGTTGAGATTGAAGAAAAAAGACTTGGTGACACTGACAAATCAACTAAAACTAGGAGGAGCAGACTGAACAAGCTTACTTGGAACAGCTTGGTATGCTATTTATTTATTTATTTATTTATTTAACTTTAATTAGCACGGTTAAAAACCAATTACAATAATTAAAGACACATATACACAGAAAACAAAATTTGTAAAAATAAAAAACAATCAAAAAATTTGCAATAGGTACTTTCATGAATCCCTCTCACAGTACTTCTGACATGCCAATAATATCTTCGTCCATTCATCCGCAAGCATTATTATATCTTCGTCCATTCATCCGCTATACATTGATGTTGACTATGACATTCATAACACCCACTGTTCAACAAGACCTGAAGCTTACCCCACTGACAAAAAACCAAACGATTTACTTTGACAAGATTGCAGACTTACAAGAAATACGAGATGAATGGAAATTAGTATTTTACTACAACATGACAAATTACTGGCGAAATGTTGACACTCTACAAAAATTCGTGTCTCATATAAAAGAATATCGTTGCGAGGACTGGATGATGCAATTCCACATCTTAGTCAACCAACTCGAACAGAGCATGAACGAACTAGACTATTACAATAATCTACTGAAGTCCCAGCGATTAATTCAACACAGATTCAAAAGAGGATTAATCGACGGAGTGGGATATGTTGCAAATTCACTATTTGGAGTACTAGATCAGCATTTTGCAGAGAAATACGAACAGGACATCAATTCCATTCAACACAATGAAAACCATTTATTACATCTTCTCAAAAATCAGACAAGCATTTTGGAAACCGAGCATAATATCGTACAACGCAACGAGGCGACAATGGTTAAGCAGTTCACCTTGATAAACGACCATCTAACTAATTTGGAAAATCAAACACGCCCCCTCCCCCCGGCCACAGCGGGGCGAAGCGGGTGGGAGGGGGAATAAGAGAGGTCGTGACGTCAGATCCGGAAAGATGCTGTCTCACTCTATAGGTCTAGAATAAGGTTACGTATATAATAACTGTTTTATTTTCAGGTAAAACATTATAATTTTCTATAACCACCCTCCTTTAGGGATCGACCGCAGTCGGGTAAGTTTTAGTCACGGAATCAGTTTTCCCGGTCGAAGAATACTTTTAGGAGATGTTTCGTTTATAGCTTCCGGAGCAGAACTGATCAGTCTCCGAGTCTTCCATACATCGGTTCATCAGCGTTTTTCAAAAACGTCTTCCAATTTCAGATCCTTTCCACATTTGAAGCTTTGCGTCATCAGAATGCCAAACGCCACAGTCAATGCTTGAATCTGCCAGTAATATACGTTGAAAAACCTCTAACCTCTTCGATGAATTCCGAGTGTGTGTGGATTAATTTTATAAAATTAAAGATACAGCCATTCAATAATAAATCAAAATTATCTATAAAATACAATATTGACCTAACATATTGATAAAAAGAATTTAGATTACATAAATCAAAAGAAACGTTCATAGTCTATGCCATTATGAAACTCTATGAGAGATAGTTAGATAGAAAAAGCAAAGACAGCTTGACAGCCTGACGTAAGTGTCATAACAATGAAAAATACCTATAGGTGTTTTTATTTCAGATTTTAAAGAAACGAATTGTTTTAGACCAATTCGCAATATAAGAATGTAAATCTTTATAAAAGATAATAAAAATGGATGAAAAGTGTAAGTGTAGTAATGTAGTAAGTGATGTAGTGTAATAAATAGATACTATATTTCCCCATCAACCCCGAGAAAATTTTCAACTCAATTGAAAATTTTGAAGGTTAAAAATATTACAGCATTCACAAAACGTACATACTTCATTCAATCACACCGACATCTTACGAAGTTAGGTCAGGTAGGATTCACATTCAATGATCACTACTCAACCTGATAAATCAATAACAGTAGGCTTATTTTCGGAGTTGTAATCCGCTCACGTCTAAAACCATTAATAAAATATATTTTACAAGGGCTTATTTTTATGGAGTTGTTAGCCGCTCCAAAAGATTCAAGGTTTAAGAAAAACCTCAAGTTTAAGAAAACTTAAGTTTAAGAGAGAAAACTCAAGTTAGTTTGAGTTTAAGAATAACCCAAGTTTAAGAAAAACTTAGTTTAAGAGAGAGAACTCGTTAGTTAGAGTTCAAGTTTAAGAAAGGCTCAAGGGAGACTTAGTTTAAGAATTAGAGGATATAAGAATACCTCTAAGGATAGAGAATGCATTAGGGGCTTGTTTAATGAGTTGCTACCGCTCAGAAAGAAAATAAAATTGCATTAGGGGCTTATTTAGAGAGTTGCTACCGCTCAGAAAATAATGCATTAGAGGCATATTTAGAGAGTTGCTACCGCTCCAAAAAAAAAAGTGGAATAAGTTTTTACCGAATAGTTTTAAATGAGAGAGGGAGTATTTTAATGTTGAAGGGTGAAATAATAAGTTTAAAAAAAAAAATATTCAAGTAATAAATTAAAGAAAATATCTCAAAAGAGAAAATATTTCTAAAAAGTTCTGGGAAGTTTCTCAAACTCAGCTTTGTTTAAAAGTTGAAAGAAAATAATTATATCCATTATTAAGAATTAATGTTAAATAGGATAATAATATTTTAAAGGGAGGTAAGTAAGGGTTAATGAGTGCAAAAGACGACTCAAAGAGAGTGAGTGCTAAAGACGACTCAAGAGAGTGAGTGCTAAAGACGACTCAAGAGAGTGAGTGCTAAAGACGACTCAAGAGAGTTTAAGAGGGTCCCTTAGCATATAAGAGGTCCATTAGTATATAAGAGGTCCATTAGTATAGAGGAGGTCCCTTAGTATAAAGGAGGTCCCTTAGTATAGAGGAGGTCCCTTAGTATAGAGGAGGTCCCTTAGTATATAGGAGGTCCCTTAGTATATAGGAGGTCCCTTAGTATAGAGGAGGTCCCTTAGTATAGAGGAGGTCCCTTAGTATAGAGGAGGTCCCTTAGTATAGAGGAGGTCCCTTAGTATAGAGGAGGTCCCTTAGTATAGAGGAGGTCCCTTAGTATAGAGGAGGTTCCTTAGTATAGAAGAGGTCCCTTAGTATAGAGGAGGTCCCTTAGTATAGAGGAGGTCCCTTAGTATAGAGGAGGTCCCTTAGTATAGCGGAGGTCCCTTAGTATAGAAGAGGTCCCTTAGTATAGAAGAGGTCACCTAGTATAGAAGAGGTCTAAGTGGTCTCCTAGAGGGTTTAAGAGGTCTCCCAGAGGGTTTAAGAGGTCTCCCAGAGGGTTTAAGAGGTCTCTCAGAGGGTTTAAGAGGTCTCTCAGAGGGTTTAAGTGGACTCCTAGAGGGTTTAAGAGGTCTCTAGAGGGTTAAGAGGACTCCTAGAGGATTAAGAGGACTCCTAGAGGATTAAGAGGACTCCTAGAGGATTAAGAGGACTCCTAGAGGATTAAGAGGACTCCTAGAAGGTTTAAGAGGACTCTAGAGGGTTTGAATTAATGATGCAACTAAAAAAATAACCACAAACAAAAAGAAAGGCACAGAGGCACATCGAAAGTTGTATGTGTGTAAGAGTATAGAATAGTGAAGTATTTGTAATAGGTGTTGTAGGTGGTGTATAGATATTAAGGTTTGTATAAACGACTACAGGATATTCTCCTATAGTACGTCGAAGAGTAAACCAAACCCCAACTTGTAAGTGACCAGGAATGGTTTTAAGAACACTAACAAGCGAAGAATGGTTACGATTACCAGTGGGTAAACGTATGTGGTGTGCAAGTGTGTGGGGTGCAGAATAATGAGGTATAAGTAGAGAGTTATGTGTAGGTGGTAACGATTATAGGATATTCTCCTACAATACGTCGTTGAGTAAGCCAAACCCAACTTGTAAGTGACCACGAATGGTTTTAAGAACACTCACAAGCGAAGAATGGATGCCAATTACCAGTGGGTAAAGGAATGTGTGTGGGGGTGTAGTATAAGTTTGTTTAGTATGTGCTGAAGAGGAAAAGTAAGTTAGTATTAGACCTACCTATAACCTAACACATGTTATAAAAAAAAGAGACTAAGCCAAATAAGAGTCCAAAAAGAAATAGTACTAGAGATAGTTTATTTTAGAATTTTGAAAAAGATTTGAAAAGGGCTAGCTTTGATTTTATATTGGGCGCCAGACTGTAACAAATCTACTAGCCTAATGGAATAAAAGGGGCTAAGGTAAGATTTGAAACATATATTGAAAACTAAAAGATAAAAAATACAGACCAGTTTTTAAAAAAACACACACACACAGTTATTTAGGAAGGTAGAGGTTAGCTTGAAGTAGTAATTTGAGTAAGTCCAGGTTAGGCAAACACGCACGAATAGTTTGGAAGATGAAGATTTTGAATTGAATCGCTCCGATAAATTAATGGTTATTTTCTATAACCCTCCTTTAGGGATCGACCGCAGTCGGGTAAGTTTTAGTCACGGAATCAGTTTTCCCGGTCGAAGAATACTTTTAGGAGATGTTTCGTTTATAGCTTCCGGAGCAGAACTGATCAGTCTCCGAGTCTTCCATACATCGGTTCATCAGCGTTTTTCAAAAACGTCTTCCAATTTCAGATCCTTTCCACATTTGAAGCTTTGCGTCATCAGAATGCCAAACGCCACAGTCAATGCTTGAATCTGCCAGTAATATACGTTGAAAAACCTCTAACCTCTTCGATGAATTCCGAGTGTGTGTGGATTAATTTTATAAAATTAAAGATACCGCCATTCAATAATAAATCAAAATTATCTATAAAATACAATATTGACCTAACATATTGATAAAAAGAATTTAGATTACATAAATCAAAAGAAACGTTCATAGTCTATGCCATTATGAAACTCTATGAGAGATAGTTAGATAGAAAAAGCAAAGACAGCTTGACAGCCTGACGTAAGTGTCATAACAATGAAAAATACCTATAGGTGTTTTTATTTCAGATTTTAAAGAAACGAATTGTTTTAGACCAATTCGCAATATAAGAATGTAAATCTTTATAAAAGATAATAAAAATGGATGAAAAGTGTAAGTGTAGTAATGTAGTAAGTGATGTAGTGTAATAAATAGATACTATAATCATTTAACCAATGCAAAAGATTTTGTCCCTCTAGTGTAAAGGAACAAAAGCCGTGTAAGGTGGGTTGGTATCAAAAGTAAATGAAATAACTAAATAATAATAATATAAATAATATTGCCAGCTTATTATTATAATAAGCTGGCAACACTAACGTCAACAAGTCACAAAATTTGTTTTTATAATTTTCTTAGTTTTATTTATTTTAGACGCAGTTTTTCATCTTATCTGAAACCCCAAGTAAATATAAAAGTCTATAAATCAAGATACAAACTAAAAATACACAAATCAACCTATTTAAAACATAATATGTAATAAAAAAATGCCGAACCGTAGGTGACATCTGTCATGTCACCTAATAGAAAACCAATAAAACGGAAAGAATAAAAATGAAAATAAAGTGATGTTGACGAGATCAGCTGCACGAGCACGCCCACCACCTCCGGACTTGTCACTCAGCTTCGCCTCGCCGCCGCCGGTACCCAGCCCCACCGTGAGCGCTGTGACGACACCGGCCGCGGTAGTTGCGTCGAGCTCGAGCGACGAGTATTTTTCCCCGCCGACGTCGCCAACACCTGTACGTCGGCAGGGGAGAGGCCGGCCACCGAAGAGCTTGGGACTTAGGGGCCAACCGGCCCCGAGCCGGGTCCCCGCTGCCGGTGGTTGTGTGCAGCGCATGAAATGGACTCAGTCTATGAACGAGAACGTCATGCGCGCATATTACGGGTCTACAGAGGGGGGAACTAACCTCACTGCGTACCGTGTTAGGATGCTGTCTCTGTTTCAGGAACTGGAACCAACCGTCAACGTCTCGGCCCAACGACTGTCGGATCAGGTGCGGGTCATCCAACGCAATCATAGGTTGGACGATGCCGCACTTGATAGGCTGCGCTCAGAGATACTGAACAACCGTATCGTCTCAACTCCGGCGCGGTTTGTGCCGGAGTACAAGCTTCAATTATTGATGCAGTCCCGCCGCGTTCCACTCATGTTGTCGGAGGAGGATGATAGGGTCGCCACAGTAAGTAGCCAGTCCAACGACCGATTGAGGAGCGAACTGGAGGATGCGTTTCGCGAGTATAGGTCCACTCCGACCGAACTTAGACTCCGACTACCACGCCTTCCCATGCACAAAAAAAATAGGGCGCTGGTGTGTGCCTTGGACTCGCAACTTAAGGATTTTTTCGAGAGTAGCGAGGATCTCGTAGATACACACTCGATCCTGTATTGCGCGGCTGTTGCGGCATGTCGTTTAGCTAACGTCAAGTTCCCAAATTGTGACGGAGCTACTCGACCAAAACCAGCCATACCAGCCTGGCAGTGCAGGATCGAGCGTCGTATCGATGGGGCCAGGGTACTCATCGGCAAACTATACTGCTTCAGGGAGGGGAATACACGACCAAGAGTGATGCGCTTTGTAAGGCGGGCATTCTCGGGGACTGGAATCAGTCCTCCAGAATACATGTCCCGTGTCACAGAGCGCATCGACTTCCTGAAGCAGAAAGTTTGTGCATGGGCGAGCCGTATTCGGCGGTATAAGCGACGACTTCTGTTCGGCTATTCCTGAGGGTGGGACGATAGGAATGAGGATTACCCACGTGGCGTCTTGTATTGTAATTTAATAGCGTGATCAACACTAAGGAATTTTCCATGGGATTTTTAATAACAAATAGTCCACGTATCAAATACTCACGGTTGAAATAATGTGGTGAATTCGCGTGACTGTAACAGCTTTGTCCGGCTGGGTGCGCTGCTTGAAATCCTGTAATAATTTTCCACGGATTACCAAAATATCCTTTTCTCAAACATGCATGGAAATATTGTCATTATTTTCGAAAAAAGAACACGGGAAGTATCGAATTTACGGTCAAAGAAAATCAAATCCATTGCAGGAGCGTTTTTTGAATTTGGAACATTACAACGCTCCAGCAATGTTGTATGAAACGGCGTGCTGGGGTTATTAGATACTCTTTGATTGGATCTCTTTATCATTCTTGGCATTCCAAAGTGGATGTATAGTACAGCCATAAATGCGTTTGCCTTTCGGCACAGATGATAAATAGAAAATTGGCGGCACAGCTGAAAATTCGTCTTGATTTGTTATTTACATACATAATAAATATAAAAATAATTAAAATGAGTTCCAACGGTTCAGAGAGTGAAATGGAAATTAATTGTACTCCACCAGATTTAAGATCAGAAGCCAAATTGGCAATGGAAAACCTGCTTCCAGCAAAGTCAAAAGAAAAATACATGAAAGTATATGAAAATTTTATGATTTGGAAAAACGAGAAAAAAGTGAACATTTTCTCCGAAAACTAAAAAGCCATCTACATTATGGGCAATTTATTCCATGCCGAAATGTACAGTTCCTGTTATGGAAATTTTATTTCCCAGCATTCTTTTGAGAAAAGCACTATACAGGGTGTAAGGCACAGCCCTCCGCAAACTAACAGGGTGCATTCAGCTCCTCATTTTGAATCATATTCCACCGGAAATTTTCTCAGAAAAATTTTCATTTTTTTTCAAAAAAAAATTCAGTTACATTTTCATTATTTCAATGTAAAATTGCATTATGTGTTCGCAGCACTCCATTTAAGTAAAAAAAACTGCAAAAAAAAAACCAGCAATGGATGTTGAAATACTCTAACCAACGATGCGTGAAATCAGCTGTTCACTTTCTGTCTAGCTACAGAGTTCATCGAACTCACCGCATACCTATTACCTACCCCTCCCAACCAGTAATAGACGCTCCGATTTGTGCACAAAAACACACACAAATCAGGTTTATTGGAGTCCCTTAACGTTCCTGAAAAAATTTCATGTACTGGTCATCTTAGTATTACATACTGAATTCACCCTATCAGTTTGCAAGGCAATTGCCATTTCCGCCGAGGCATATACAGGGTGTAACGGACAGCCCTCCTGTCCGTTACACCCTGTATATGCCTCGGCGGAAATGGCAATTGCCTGTCTCGTATTAGTGAAATCCTCGCCTACGGCTCGGCCTTCAAACTCATACTCGACCTGCAATTGCCTATTTCACGGCCTTTGTAATAATGTACTATTACGCAATCGGCGGGCGCACAGATCACTATCAAATACTTATTCACCAAAATGCTTGCCTTTTCAAGACATATAAAAAATATAAAGCGTATCCACGCATCTCCGCAGGCAATAAACCTATCAATTGACAATAATTTGTCACAAACCATAACCCGGAACTCAAGTGACCATTTATAAAAACTTCCTCTGCTCCGGGTAAAACTCCACAAGAACGCTGGAGAAAAATATTTCACGAAGATACTTATTTCTTGAAAATCATCGATAACTGTCCCACATGTATTCTAAACGCTGAAACAAAAAGACTACAAGATCCCAGCCAATAATCATGCTAATTTTAATATCAATATTTGGCGATTGAACGTGATTAGGGAAATACTTCCAAACATTACTTCGGCAAGTTTGAGTTCCGTAACCTGCAACATTTTAAACCTCACATCCATCACAGATTAAATATGAATTTAGTTGACATGAACTTTCTAGAACAAAGTCCATAATGAAAAAATTAATCTACTTCCGCTTTAGGCAAATCAGTTGATTATGTATTTTTACCAAAAGCTGAAGGTTATTAAGGATTGATCCATACGATATTATTCCGATGATTAACAATCATTATATTCTGATGAAACTAAATAATATCGATTAAAAGTACAGCTGTGAAACGGAACCCACAGAGGGCACCTCAAGCTGTCAAAAAGTGACGTTAACTTATATGACAATTGAAAATGTCAACACTGGCTACTTAATTCCAAGATTTAATCTAATTTATTTCGTAAACCTATTTAAAAGAGTTTGGAACAGTGATTAATCGTCAGAAAATGTTACTCAAGAGGTGTAGTGACGAAATACACCGAAAGTAATGAAACATTATATTGACTGCAGGCAAAAGTCCATTGTATTAACTGCAATGAAATATTTTACTTGGAAACTACATTAAGTTCAGGTAAACGCTATTTTATATAATTAAGATGCAGCTGTGAAATACGAACCTATCACTGGTTCGTATTTCACAGCTGCATCTTAATTATATAAAATAGCGTTTACCTGAACGGTATAGGTTCAAAAAATACAACGTAACAGCTAACCAGCTGTTACGTTGATCGCGATAAGTGCACATTTGCTCGAGAGTGTGAAATACCTGGAACATAAATTATCACCTCTGAAGGAGTGACCACAGACCCGGATAAGGTTGCTGCGATATTAGATATGAAAGAACCAGCTAATGTTAAACTAGATATGAAGGAACCAGCTAATGTTAAACTAGATATGAAGGAACCAGCTAATGTTAAACATCTAAAATCCTTGTTGTTCGTGGTTCCTACCGAACTTCTCCCATGTTGCGCAACCACTGACTATGCTAACGCGCAAGGATCAGTCCTGGTTGTGGGGTGAAGAACAGACTAAGGCATTTAAAGAACTAAAAGGATTGCTTACCTCACCTCTGATTCTTATTTAGCCAGACTATGATGTGCCAGTCATTCTCAGGACTGATGCTAGCAACTACGCATTGGGGACGGCTCTACTCCGGGGGGAGTCGCCGAGTGCAGAGAAACCCATCGCGTACGCCAGTCGCCTGCTTACTGTTCCTTCAGTTGCCTGTGCCAGGGCCACGGTATCTCTTTCGAACAACCCGCGACCCGCGCGATAACTTGCTTGCAAGCTATCATACGCCACAAATGCTACGTGACGGTTTTGGGTAACAGTGCTGCCACCCCAAAATCATTTTTCGTACTAAAATAGCTTTGAAACTAACTGCGTAAACTTGTCTGTTCCAATCTGCCTCTGGTAAAAGCTGCCTTCTTCTCCCCTACATTTAATTGCCTTTTATGACTCATCTACCCGTGGTTATGCTTCTGTAATTTACGTACGCAGTGTCAATCAAAACAATGAGGTAAAAGTATAATAATTTACCCCTTTGCTTATCAGTAAAAGCAAGGTTGCCCCGATTAAACCTCTTTTCAATCCCGAGGTCGAATTAATGGCAGGTGTGTTGTGTTGGGTTTTGTTTGTTAAGCAAAACATTCAAAACATCAAATTTCAAATTACCGCTTTGACGGACTCTAGTGTAGCACCAGCCTGGTTGCAAACGCCTCCCTACAAATTAAAAACATTTGTTTCGAGTCGTGTCGCTCAAGTAGTGGAGGTAGTTCCGAGAACTACTGGTTTTATGTACGAATCGAAAATAGTGGCGCTGATCTGTGCTAGCGTGGCGCTTTTCCTACGCAGATCACAGATTAATACAGATGGGACACTCCGCAGTTTAGGTATGAAGCTACAAGTACACGGCGGGCCCCGTCCACGGGGCTAATTCAGTAAGACTGCAGCGCGCCGCCACCGGGTCGCATGTCTATTAAATACTCACGCGCCGCGTCGCGTCGTCCGTTCATCGCAAGATATTTAAAACGAAAATAATTAAAATGAAGGCTAAACTATATTGCATCGCATTTGGCTGCATAAATAATAATAAGAATCCGAACCTCACGTTTTTATGGTTCCGTACCTCAAAAGGACAAAAAGCGGAACCCTTATAGGATCACTTCGTTGACCGTCTGTCTGTCTGTCTGTCAGTCTGTCAAGACCCTTTTTCTCAAGAACGCGTGGTGGTATCAAGTTGAAATTAATATCAAATACGTAGGTCTATGGTCTCTTGAAGTCCTAAAAAACTCAAGCTTCTAAGTCAATGCAATAAAAAAATACGGCTATTTATGTGATATATTTTGACACTCGCAAGTAAATCAAAACCTACAGGGTACTTCCTGTTGACCTAGAATCATGAAATTTGGCAAGAAGCAAGATCTCCCAGCACAAGTACAGGAAAAAGTCCGAAAACTTAATTTGTCATTGTCACATAAAAAAAAATCAAGTCTGTCAGACTGTCAAGACCCTTTTTCTCAGGGGCACGTGGAGTAGGGTTGATGAGGATTCCTCTTCCTCATCCTCATAATGCGGAAGTTCCTCATTTTTTCGCGATTCCTCATACTCTTCTACATACCCAAAATAGGCATAAAATATTCCTCTTCTTCTTCCACATCCTCATAAATTAAGAGAAATTTATGAGGAAGTGTTGTTGACGTATTGAATGTAAATAAAAGTAATCTCCGTCTTGTAGAGTGTAGTTGTAGTGTACGTACCCAGCCCACTGTTGCCACTTTGCCAGTCTTAAATTTGTTTTGTTACCGAGTGGTCGTACGTAACTAGAACTGCGTAAGTCGTAATTAGGTTTATTGTTAAGTTAAAAAGTTTATGAGATGAAGCCAAAATGTAGTGCTATATGGACGTATTTTAGTGAAGTGGACGTTGATACTGTTAGATGTAAAATATGTGACCAAACATATTCAAGGAAAGGGCGCGGGACTTCGGGGTTAAGAAGTCATCTCAAGTCACGCCGTGAAGTAGAATTTGCCGAGTATGAACAAAAGGATGCAGCATTTAAAAAAGCCGCGGTTGATAAACGCAAAATGGCGGAAGAGACTCCTCTTCCGCCATAAAAAAAAAAAAAAAAAAAAAAAAAAAAAAAAAAAAAAAACAGAAAAAAAAAAAAAAAAAGAAAAAAAGAAGAAAGATGAATGTCCAGTCGCAGGCGCCTCGCACTGACCACCATCTTGCTGTCAAATCAGCGGCGATCCCGCCAATTCTTTTATCAGTCTTTGTGAGTCTGGCGTTCTGTAAGGTTATGACATACGGATTTTAGTGTTTTCTTTCTTAATATAATGACTGAAAACAACGAAATGCTTAGAAATACGAAAAAAAGAAAACAGACAGGAAGAATGAGTGATGTTTTAAAGAAACTTCGACTCCAAGGACATGAAATTGGCGATGACTGCAAGTGTAATCGTTTTAAATGTTTTGAAATGATATCTGAAGAGCAGAGGACAAGAATAATAAGACAATTTAACAGTTTCGCGAACAGGTATGATCAGGATAATTATTTAAGTGGGCTTATAACCGTATCTCATGTACAACGTCGTCGTCCACGAGTAGGTGAAGAAAATGCGAAATTACATAATAAGTCATACTTCTACAAGATTCGTATGATTGGGGATGATACTTACGAGTTACCGGTGTGCAGAAAAGCTTTTATATCCTTACATGGCATCACTGGAAGAAGACTTCAATTTCTTCAGAAATCACTGACTCAGCACGGAATTGTCCAAAAAGATAAACGGGGAAAACATGTTAAAACAAAGCTTTCTAAGCAAACTACTGATTTGATGTACAAGCAAATTGACACTCTAAAAACAATTAATGGTAAAAAAGGCCATTATAATTTACGGGAGAGTCAAAAAATATATTTGTCGGATGAGTTAAACTTGTCTAAGATTCACAAAATGTATAATGAAAAGAATCCAAATAACAAAGTATCATACGAAACATATCGCAACTTTTTCAACAAAAATTTCAACATATCATTCGGTTATCCCAGGATGGATACATGTTCGACTTGCGATGAATTTCAAGCTGAGAAAAAACATTTTGAAATTAAGATTGCTACTCTTCCTGATGGCCAAGAAAAATCTCAGATTTTGTCTCAACTTCGAAGACTTGAAATTGAAAACTTAGGACACAAAACGAGAGCTGAAGTATTTTATGATAAAAAAAGAAAAGCTCGTTTGAGAGCTAGGCAAGATGTCACAACAATAGCGATTGCAATGGATTTCTCAAAAAATCTTCCTGTACCGAACATAACTACAAACGATGTATATTACAAAAGACAGCTGAGTTATTACATGTTTAATGTTCATGTGCTTGCGGATTCCTCATCTTATTTTTTCGTGTATGATGAGAGTATTGGAAAAAAAGGATCAGACGATGTAGCCTCTCATCTGTTTAATTTCATATATAATGAAATGGAGGTACAGGTCAAGACTCTTACAATTTTTTGTGACTCATGTGCCACCACATGAGTCAAAATAAAAATTATACCATCTTTAGAATGCTACATTACTTAGTTCACTGCTGCAATCGCTTAGAATCTGTCACAGTTATATTCCCGATAAGAGGGCACTCTTACATGGAGTGCGATCGTAACATGGCCTACTTAAATCAAAAGGCTAGGATTGAACTTCCTGAAGAATGGGCTGAACATGTGCGTGGAGCTCGACAGAGACCGAAACCTTTCAATGTCATCGAATGCTCACAAGATGCATTCAAGGGCTGGACTGCATTTCTGAAACCATTTTACAAAAAAACTTGTCCTTTTCCCATAAGACCTGTGCGTGAATTTAGAGTCCAGAAAGAACACCCACGGCTCATGTTTCACAGAAATTTTAATAATTGTCCATGGGCATCAAGTGTGGTCAACACACCAGTTTCTTTTCGGTCTATGAAGGCAGTTAATGAGGGCGAATTCAAATTACCTGGTTTGGCTTATAAAGAAAGGCTGCCTATATCAACAGCAAAATATAATGACCTGCAGTCCCTGAAAAAGTTCTGTAGGCCTGAAACGAGACGTTATTTCGATGAACTTCCTCATGCCACAAATGTCAAAGAATCAGAAGTTAATTAAAACAGTAATTTGGACACTGATCATTATTGACTGTCAACGTAGTCTGGACAGTGATCATTATAGTCCTGATTTTTAAAGACTTACTTAAGATTAGATTATTTTTAGTTAGTTAAAAATACCCTAAGAATAATTGTTTTCCAAAGAAATAATAAATAAATACATATACTTTAACTTTAATAAACAACATTTCATTACCTTCCGGTCCGAGTTTTTTCACACCGATTATAAATTTAAAACCCAGTTATCTTAAAACAAAGGACAATGGACATTCATCATTATTGCAGTGGACCCTTCTTATCACAATTTGGATTTACAACACTTTTAATAGGCATTCATAATATAGGCATAAGTTCTCCACTACTACATGACCAATAATTTATTACTAAAATGTTTGTTATATTTATTTATTTATAATAATCACCATGAGTCGTTTAAAAGTTGTTGCTAGAAGAAGCCATACCTGACGAATGGTGTAACAGTTCGCTGGTGCCCATCTTTAAAAACAAAGGTGATGTGCTGGAGTGCAACAACTATAGAGGAATAAAGCTAATGTCACATAGTATGAAGGCTTGGGAGAAAGTTATTGAAAGGCGACTGAGAGAAGAGAGTGAAATTTCGCAAAACCAATTCGGTTTTATGCCTGGTCGAGGAACAGCAGATGCCATTTTTGCTATTCGCCAGCTGTGCGAGAAATACAGAGGTGCTCATAAAAACTTGCACATGGTATTTGTAGACTTCGAAAAGGCATACGACCGAGTGCCTCGTGAAGTTTTGTGGTGGGCACTTAAGGAGAAATGTGTGCCAGGGAAGTATGTGCAGTTGATTCGTGCGATGTATAGTCGATGCAGTACCCAAGTCCGGTCTACAGTGGGCACTACTGGCAGCTTCGATGTGGCTGTCGGTTTACACCAGGGGTCTGCACTCAGCCCTTACCTCTTCGTGCTGATAATGGATGCTCTTTCTTCGGACATCCAGGAAGAGGCTCCCTGGTGTATGCTGTTCGCCGATGACATTGTGCTGGTTGCCGAGAGCGGCCTAGAGGTCCAGAGTAGATTGGAGGTGTGGTGGAAAAGACTGGAGACCGTTGGCCTGAGGGTAACTCGGACCAAAACGGAGTATCTGTTTTGTGATTTTGGCAGCCTCTCGGGTCCGGTGCCCATGTCTCTTGCCGGAACGCCCTTATCGATCTGCTCCAATTTTCGGTACCTCGGGTCGCTTGTACAAGGGGATGGCGAAGTAGACCGAGACGTAACACACCGAATCAACTCAGGATGGATGAAATGGCGACAGGTTACAGGAACAACTCGCGACCCACGGATGCCCCTCAAGTTAAAGGGAAAAATTTACAAGTCCGTGATAAGGCCTGTCGTACTTTATGGATCGGAATGCTGGGCAGTGAAGAAGACGGATGAAAAAAGATTGCATGCAGCGGAGATGAGAATGTTGAGATGGATGTGTGGAGTGACGAGAATGGATAAAGTAAGAAATGAGTATATAAGAGGAAGTTTGAAAGTGGCGCCAGTGACAGAAAAGTTGAAAGGAAATCGTTTGGGTTGGTATGGGCATGTGATGAGGAGAGACGAAACGCATGTGACTAAAAGAGTGATGAATATACATGTTGATGGATGGAGAGGCAGAGGAAGGCCAAAGAAAAGATGGATGGATTGTGTGAGGAATGATATGAAAGAGAAGGGAGTGAATGAGAGCGTGACGGTTGACAGAGGAGAATGGAAGAAGAAAACGTGTAGCGCCGACCCCAAGTAACATGGGATAAGGGCAGGAAGATGATGACCATGAGTCGTTTAAAAACTCTGAAATACTATAATATGCCTTTTGTGTCAAAAACAATTTCATTGTTTGTTTAAATTTAGGTATAGTTTGCTCTTTCCAACATTGGCGCCATGCAAAAATCACTCTTGTGCATAAGTGCAGTTTTTGATGTATGTAAACATATTTTGCTATCATCACGTCTATTTCTTGGAAATTTGTCTGCCATACAAGGAAACAAATGTGGATTTGTTTTTACGAACATTGCTATACACCATATCTAATGACGGATTCAATTAAACCATAGTAGGCCGTTAATAACGCTTCTATATTTAGCCTCATATGCACTTTCCAATTTAAGTAACTGTCGATTGTTAGGGCTAAAAATTTTGTAGTATTAGCTGTCTAAATTTCGATGTCAAGACTAGATAATAATGATGGTCGTTGTCTAAAGTGCATAATCAAAGTTTTATTTATATTAATTTTTAAATTATTATTATTCAGCCATATACTCGCTTCAATTAATGTATTTTTTATGTTCGTTTCATATGTATTCTTATATATATGGTATGGTATAGTTATCGTACTGTCATCCGCAAACAGTGTCATGGGATGTTTAATGGATTTAGGGAAGTCATTAATATAAAGTGTAAACAGGGGCGGTCCGAGTACACTGCCTTGCGGAACTCCATGAGGGACGGTACGCTCGCATGACGTGAAAATCTCTTCACGTTTGGAGCTCATATTTATTCTACTAATTTGCGTTACTTGTTTTCTGTCTTGTAATGATTGTATTAGATTAAATATGTTTCCTTTTATCCCCTAGGCATCATGTTTATTTAGTAATATATTATGTTGGACATAATCGAATGCCTGTGTCATGTCGCAAAAAATGGCACAGACTGGTTTATTTTTATCCATGTTTGTCATAACAGTATGCAAGAAATAGTATATGGCCAAGTTAATTGTTTTTTTCTCACTAAATCCTTTCTGTTCATCACAGAGTAAAGGTTTTTTTTTTCAAAATAGGTGTTAAGTTCCCTGTAAATATATTTTTCGATAATTTTTGAAATTATTGGTATTAATGATATTGGCCTGTAAAATTCCATTAGCTCCCTATCCTATTTTTAGGGTTCCGTACCTCAAGAGGAAAAAACGGAACCCTTATAGGATCACTCGTGTGTCTGTCTGTCTGTCACAGCCAATTTGCTCCGAATCTAATCGACCTATTAAGTTGAAATTTGGTACACATGTGGATTTCTGTGACCCAAACCACGTACAGCTAAAGTAATGTAACGTTGCACGTTATTTCTTTATTTAATTAAAAGTTACCATATAAAAATACTACACTATTTTCAATTACAGTGGGAACACTGTAAACAATGACAATGACATGACAGCTACGTCTTGCGGTTCCTCACCGTTGCTTGTTACGGGAGGCCGTGGCTATAAAAAGGCCGGCACGTAATTTTTAGAGACATATCAGCAGAGACAACATTATATTACAACCAGCACCTACACACGGAATAACGGTCACCTAGTACTCTCAAAGTCTAGATTATTTCTCTAGCTTATTTAGCTACGACCATTCGTTGAAACTAAAAGTTGTGTAGTGAAAAAAACCCCAGACGGGTGAGTGTCGTAAATTCTATTTGCTTTAATCTCTAAATTCACTGTATAAACCTTTGTTCACATAAATATTATAGTTTGTATAACAATACTGTGCTATGAGTGTTTGTGTCGCCAAGTATTATCTGCGCAATACATACTTTGAGTCTCATATAACTTGTGAGGACTGTACGGCGGTTAACATAAATCTACCTTCAACTCATTTTCATAAATTTTCATAACCGTTACCGTACCAGTCAGTACCTATTAATGTTTTAAATTACTTTCTATGCGGCCTATGATTGTTAAATAGCTTACCTGGACCTAATCTATGTACCTACTATGAGTATGATATCCAAATCTTTTAAATTACCTTACCCAACTGGGTCGAAAAGATAGGTACAGACCGCGGCACGTAAGTTGAACTATGACCTTGAATGCGCAGTAACAAATTTTCGGGTCTCAATTGAAGTGCGGTATGAGGTGCGCTGCGAGGGGCCGCGCGTAACCATAGCAACGCGGCGACGCTAGCCGCCACGCAGTCGCAATCCGCCCCTCGCTACCCGCGCACTCTCCGCGCTGCCCTGGAGTACAATCGCGTACTAAGTTTTCAGTTCTTTGACGACGTTCGTTTATATTTCAATATCAAAGTTAAATGTGATTCAACCTCGTGAAAAAATGACTCGACCACAACCAACTTTAAGGAGACAGGGTATTTGATGTTTATAATTATTTTTTAAAAGAAAATAATATAACTGATTCCTTGAATAAAACTGCGGAAGCTACAAAAAAGTCTGTATCCACGGTTAAAAGAATCGTAAAAGAAAGTAAAAGTTCAGAATTTATTGTTACATTTAGGACCCCTGGTAAAAACAGACAACGGGTAAAACAAGTCACAGGCATAGACGATTTTGACAAGGGGGTAATAAAACGATGCATTCACAATTTCCATATTACTGAGAACGAATTACCGACCCTTGGTAAACTTCGTGCAAAATTACGTTCCGATATAAATTTTGAAGGTTCTGAAAAAAGTCTTCGCCGCATCATTAAGGAACTTGGATTTAAATGGAAAGCCACCGAGAATAATAGGAAAGTTTTAATAGAAACATCAGCCATCAGATTATTGAGAATAAATTATTTACAAAAACTAAGACGGTATCGACAACAAAACAGACCAATTGTATACACAGATGAGTCATATGTTCACGCTACTCACACAACACCGAAAGGTTGGACAGATGGTTCCACTAAGGGATTAAAAAAACCCATATCAAAAGGGCAACGTGTTGTGATAGTGCATGCCGGATAGGAGACTGGTTTTGTGCCTAACGCCTTGTTAACGTTCAAGTCAGGTCTGAAGTCTGGGGACTATCATGATGACATGAATTTTGAGAATTATGTGAAGTGGATCCGAACTCAATTGCTACCGAATCTTTCCCCAAATTCAATTATAGTTGTAGACAATGCATCATATCATAACAAGGAATATGACTTAGCACCAAACGCGAACACAAGGAAAGCTGATATGCAGGCTTGGCTTTCAGAAAAAGGAATAACATTTACGTCAGAAATGTTGAAGCCTCAATTATACAAATTAATAAAAAATAACAAAGATCGCTTCAAAACATTTAGTATAGACAAGATTTTCAACGAACATGGTCATGACGTACTTCGCCTGCCTCCCTACCATCCCGATCTGAACCCTATAGAAATGGCATGGGCAGCTATAAAGGGTTATGTTAGTAGCAAAAATGTACGATGGAATGTACCCCATGTTATAGAGTTAGTGAACGAAAAAGTAAATGCAATGGGACCATGTGATTGGAAAAAACTATGCGACAAAGTCAAGACAATCGAAGAAGCTTACGTCAAAAGCGACCATGTCATCGATAGAATGACGGAAGAATTTATAATACGAGTTGGAGATTCTGACAGCAGTGATTCTGAATCGGATTCCTCAATTGACATAGAAGATGAAGTCGCAACACCTGGACCTAGTTCTGGTATACCACTTGAAAATTATGTAGAAGGTGTTATGCCAATGAGTGACAGTGATTAAACATTGAAAGTACATTAACTTTTGTTGTATTATTTTTTTATTAATATTCCTTTAACTGTTCTATTTAATAATACCTAACGACCACTTGCTACGCCACTGTTGTTCGAGAAATACAATAATAAAATTAAATACGATGAATTCACGATTTTTCTTTGAAAGATTTTTGAATTTCCCTTACAACCGCGTAGCATGCGTCTAACACTTTTGTTCATAATTTTACCTGCGCGGACGACCGCCATTTTGGTTCAACTTACGTGCCGCGATCTGTACTGAGTTTATCTTTCTTTCACTCACCTACATGTTTGGATATCATTCTTTCCATGTTTTGTTTTATTGTACCACGCCCAAGACTGCTTCATCTCGATAGCTATTAGTTGTCCACTCAACGCTGTTCACCGTAGGCCTCTTGACCTATGTTTGTCGGGATGTAGCAGTCAACCGCGTGATTCTGGATAATAAACCTAACCGGACAATCTAACTACATTCCAGGGTTCCTATCTACCCTACACAAGCAACCTACAAGCGCTGGCCATCCGCTTATGCTCCGGTAGACCAGCTCTGTGGTTAATAATACTGCTGCCGTCGTCGACGCCGCAGGGAAGTGGCTGGACAACCCTGTCGCAGCGCTACTCGGATCCGGAACTTTCAGTCATTGGACTCCCGCTGTCTACACTTGCGGACCTGCAGGATAGTGGTGTTTTGTAGGCGGATCTAATCTTTCGCGAGCTCGATATAGGATCCACGCCCGGCTCAACCGGCTTTGAATTTTATTTTACTTCTACCTACTATTGAGGTATGTTACAGTAAATAAATGAATTTTGAATATGGGTGTCACTTTTAGGGGGCAAATAAGGAAATTAAAAAAAAAAGTTTTGCAAACCGTGTGACATATTATCAAATGAAAGGGCTTACTATAAGGTTTTTAAATATATTTTTTTCTTAATTTTAAAATTAATAGAAAGTTATTTAAGAAAATAGACGAAAACTGACTTATCTCCGAAACTACTGAACCTAAAATTTTGAAAAAAATACAGAAAATAGGTATTACAGTAAAACCTATAAGAAGTTTGTAGTCTTAAAATAACATGGTAAATCTCTCAATATTGTGAGTACAAATTTACATTTACCGTTGGAATGTATGGGAGAACAGGCTTTTCAACTGTAATGTTAAGTTTGTTCTTGGGATAATTTTATACCAACTACGGAACCCTTCACTGTGCGTAGTCCGACATGCACTTGGCCGGTTTTTTTAAATATTGGTTTTACAATAGATTTTTTTAGAGCATTCGGAAATACACCTTCACTGATGCTTAAATTAATAATGTAGCTTGTGGGGGCTACAGATTTCATAAATGCTACAGTCTTAACAATTTTTGTACAGACGCCAGCAGGTCAAGCCACCCGAAACTGACAAATTTTCCCAATCAACCTTTAACCTAATATTTTAGTAATAAAGATGAAAATCCAGTAAAGAAATTTGACAGATTGTAGTAGCTTGATGTGCTGGCGTCTGTACATAACCATCGTATCCTACACTGTTTGTATTTTTAAGGTCGCGATAATTTTTAATACATCAAGTGCTAGACTTGGGGCCATGAACATTGAGTATTTTCTGGCTAAAATATGTTTAGTGACTGTGGTTCCCGAGCTGGTCATAGGTTTAATTTTTTCTTAAGTTAATAAAAATCGTTCGTGCTCAAAACAATTGTTCATCATATTCGTCGATGCTACGCTCCAACAATAGACCTGTTATTAAATGCGACTTTTGTAGAAGTAACTGCACCAACAGGAGTAGCTGCACGCCTTATCAATGGGAAAACCATCCACAGTGCAGTGTTTAAGAATTGAAAAAGGTAAAGCAACAGTGTACTGACAGATGAAAGGACAGCGGTTGGAGGATATGAGAAGAAAATGGCGACACATTCGGTGGCTTAGATGAAATCTCAATGATATCGTATGAAGTTTTACGGTCGATTCATCTTCGATTGCAAGAATTTAAAAACTGCAATGATATATTTGGTGGAGTAAATATTATTCTCTTCGGAGATATTATGCAGTTACCGCCTGTCAAAGGAAGTTGGTGTTTCAAACAACCGTTTACATTACAAGGGAAACCGCATCTATGGCGTTATTTTGGGCTTTGCGAATTGAAAACTAACGTGCGACAACAATTACCACCAACCAATTTATTGCTATTTCATGGTCTGTGCCGTCGGCTTGACCATGTGAGATTACACCTTCATTCTAGCCCTTGGAACCCTTTAGATCCGTGCGTTTAAGTGTCCACTTGCGTCTGTCTAGTCGCGGCCGCTGCGCTCTCCCGCCCCGCGCGGGGTGTGGCGGGAGAGCGCAGGCGGTCGCGTCGCCAGTACGCTTTCATTGTTCCCGCGGAGTGCATGTACTTCCTTGCGAAAACAATATTTTGTTTACAAACGACGTGTGTCGTTCGAGACCAATACTAAGGTCGCTCATTATTAGTTTAAAGTATTTACATACTTAAAATTTAGTGTCTAAGTGGATTAGTACTGTGGATTGCTATCGTTAAAGGTACGTCTTTGTATTTTCACTTTTCTTTATACTTATTACCCATGCTCCTTCCGCAGCAAACAGAATAAAACTACTTATTTTAATAGATTCATATGTAGACTAAGTTGTGAAACGAACACAATACCTACTTATGTTATGTTTATTACCACTGAGTTGATATTTTGTTGCGGAGGGAGAGGGTATATAATTGGTGATTTTATATAATTGGTGATTTAGGTAATTGAGATATCTCAGCTGATGACTCGGAACCCATTCCAGTCATTTTGTTAGTGCCCGTAAATTCACTCAGCGGCACTTAGTCTCGAATTATTTTCTTTTGCCACTCGATTCGTTCTATATAATTGTGTAGTGGTTTATGAGACACTGCTGCGCGCTCCGGCCCACACAGTTCAATCTAAGAAGCCAAACGGCCCGATTTGACGAGCCACACGGCCCGACTAGAGGAGCCGCACGGCTCGATTAGTGGAGCCGCACGGCCCGATTCGAGGAGCCGCACGGCCTGATTCAAGGAGCCGCTCGGCCTGATTCGAGGAGCCGCACGGCCCGACTTGAGGAGCCGCGCGGCTCAATTCGAGGAGCCGCACGGCCCGATTTTAGGAGCCGCTCGGCCCGATTTGAGGAGCCGCACTAATTTTGTCAATCTTTTGTCTCAGATGGCAGTGCCGAAAGAGCCGTCGTCACTAGAGGCCCTCTTAGAGTGGGAAACAGACAACCCAGATGACAGTCTAATTTTGGAGCGAATAAAGAAGTTGGCTTCGACCTACCTACCTGATGGATGGCGTCAATGGAAGGTTATACCTCATACCCGAGAGGATCTTTTGGGTTCGCACCTGGACCCTCTTGTGCTGAATAAAATCCGCTTTGCTCTCCCGACGGTCGAACTTACTAGAGCCTTCAGTCCAGAATGTACCTCTCTCTCTGAGAAAACCTACAAGGACATGAAGATTAAGATGCTTGGGTGGCCGTTCTGTGTAGGCCTTATAATTGGCCCACCGGCCATCGGATCTAGAATTAGAGGTTCCGCTGTTCAAAATGAACTGATCGTAGCATCACTAGCAGATTTAAAGCCTCTGCTTTTAAGCAGAAAAGAGGCGCCGAGGGAGCTCGCAGATAGTGATGATGGGGATGATTTATCGACGCTTCGCTCTACATCGTCCAAATCTAAAAAACTAACAAGGATAGATAAGCTAGAACAAAATTTTAGCGAGATGAAGGAAATGCTTTCCGGCATCATGGGAAGGCTTAGTAACAATGTTGATGATGAGTCTGAAGTAGAGGCAGCTTACCCTTCTTCTGATGATGATCTACAGGAAGAATACCCAAGTCAGAATGAAAAAATGATAGAATCCTCAGACTGGAAGGCCCCAGCTCTAACACCAGAAGATGATGACGAGGAAGATTTTGGTTTCTCCCCCCAAACTAAAGAACAGGAACCTCCAATTCCAACTACAAAGGCTCATATCGAGGAGCAGGGTATTAAATGCATGAGACTGGGCGAGTTGGCGTACAAACAGATCCGGTATGCTAAGGTCCAGAAAAAGCTGCAGGCGTTTCCAGTTTTTCACGCCTCAAAAGTTAATCCTTTTCTAATAAAACTTAATCCGGCAAATGCTTCGTCTGATTCTCTAGCCAAACAGGAATCCTCTTTTGGATCGATCTTACATGGGTTGCTGCTACAACGCGAGGCTCTTACCAGTGCTATTAAGGTGCTTTCATCCAAACATCCTTCTCTAAAATCGGATATTAAGGAAGTGCTGTCTGGACCAAACTCTGCTTTCAAGACGATTTCTGATGACATCTTGCAGTACGTTTGTGGTCATAAAGTGGAAACAATAGAACTTCGGAGGAATGCGATCCTACCGAAAGATGAGTACTACGCAACACTGCTTAATGCTATCCCTCCTTCTTCGACACATCTTTTTGATGAGCAGCAGGTCTCAGAATTGATGAAGCAGCCTTCACTACAAGGATTTTTTCGGGGATACTCTTCAAATTCCTACAAGCCGAGACCTCAACCAAGGACCTATACAAACTTTGAACAAAGAAGGAAGATCCCTAAAACGCCCAAATCTTCTTATCAACCAAGATCCCATACCTTCAAAGCGAAGAATGCCGAGTCGGGAAAGTCCTACCCTAGAAAGGCGACAAAGCGTAGCCAGATCCCCAGCTCCAGGGACAAGTTCCACAGAGAAACCGATGCCAAAAAGCCTAAGAGATCCTGACTTACAGGACTTCAGAGGAGGGAGGCTAGGCAGTTATGTAAACATATGGCGGCTTTACGGGGCTCCTCCTGGAATATTAGAGATCATAGAAGGATATTCCATTCCATTTGCAATCAAACCCCCTCTTGTTCTTTTAACGCCTGTCCACATTTCCAACTATAGGAATGGACTCAGAAATAGAGGCGCTGATATCTCAGGGAATTTTGGAGGATTGTCATTCCCCGGTCGGTTACCTATCGAAGATGTTCCCAGTTCCAAAGTCCGACGGGAGTCTTCGCTCTATTATAAATCTACGCGGACTAAACAATTATCTATGCCCAAAGAAATTTCGCCTCCTGAATCATCTCAAAGTGCCAGATTTCCTTCAAGAGTCAGATTTTCTAACAAAAATAGACATTTCTCAGGCATATTTCCACATACCTGTAAAACCAGGCCACAGAAAATTCTTAGCAATAGTACATCAGCAAAGGAAGCTTCAATTTACTTGCCTTCCGTTTGGCCTATCGACCGCTCCACTGACGTTCGCAAGAGTGTCAAACTGGATAGCAGCGCAGCTAAGACAGATGGGAATAAGAGTCATTGTATACCTCGACGATTTCCTCATAGCCAATCACCAGGAGAGCTGCTTAATAGAAGACACAGCATGCGCTGTAGGTTTCCTAGAGGACCTGGGATGGAAAATAAACAAAAAGAAGTCTCTAAGCCCACCAACTCATCGCCTAGAATACTTGGGAATAATGTGGGATACAAAAGAAAACAGGACCTCTTTGCCAAACAAAAAGATAGTCGATTTGAGAAGCATTCTTGTGAAGATAATAAAGACACAAACCTGGAATTGGGCCACGGGAAAGAGTCTAGTTGGAAAGCTCAACTTTGCTTCGTTCACGGTCCCTCTGGGAAGACTACACACAAGACATCTTCAACGCGCAGCCAATTGTCTTCCTCAACATCAGAGGACTCGAAAATATCTACTGCCGACAAAAGCTCTACAAGAGTGCACTTGGTGGCTGAAGAATCTTCAGAAGGGAAGAAACATTTTTACATGTCAGGAGACAGTATTCATCACAACGGATGCTTCAGAAAACGGTTGGGGTGCTCAAGTCAACGGGTCGCTGCTCAGCGGGTTATGGGCAGAAAACCAGATTTCGTGGCATATAAACCGCAAAGAACTATTTGCAGTGTACCAAGCATTCCAGAGAGCGCTACCTCAACTACAGGACCGACGAGTCATCATTCAGTCCGACAACAAGACTGTTGTGTCTTACATACGAAATCAGGGAGGAACACGATCCAGTATTTTAACAGACCTAGTAGCGAATATTCTAGAGCTTGCTTACATAAACAGAATAGAGACATTTGCTTACTACATTCCGGGTGTTTACAACGAGATTGGCGACAGTCTATCACGTCAGAAATCGCTTTCGTTCAAATACGCAATCTTCATCACCACCTGACGGATGCAACGAGGAATGTGCCCCTGCCAGATGCTCGAAACTTACGCTTGGAGGCTTGGAGGGTACGGGGTGGACCCGTATAACAGCGTCATGGCCCAGGGAGGACCTCGAGCTACTAGAAAGTTCATGGAGGAAATCTTCTTTGAAGACTTACGCTGCCCCTTGGAAGACATGGGTAACAAGATGTAGACAACTACTTTTGGACCCGAATGACCCTGATCCAGCGAGGGTAGCACAGCACCTGAGTTATTTACATAGAGTGAAACAGCTTTCTCCAGGAACAATTAAATTACATAAGTCTGTAATATCTATTTTGGCTAATCCTTTAAAAAGAGAGGAGATTTCTGGTCACCCATTAGTAAAACATATGATCAAGGCCATTGAGATCTCTAGACCACCGTCCACAAGGCGATGTATTTGGGACATAGAACAGATGGTGCTTTGGTTGAGGAGCATAGTAGTAAACGAGAACAGCTTATTCGAAGTATCACGGCATGCTTCCCTCATCCTACTATTAGCCTCTGGCCGAAGATTACACGATCTTACACTGCTAAGAGTAGATGAAGATCATTTAAGAATGGAAGAAGAATCAGTGACTTTCTGGCCAGTTTACGGTTCAAAAACAGACAAGAGCAGTCACAGACAATCGGGTTGGTTATTATCTAAGTCTTCAGAAAAGAACCTCGATCCTGTATTTTGGATTAAAAAGCTAATTACCGTGTCTTCCACAAGAAGGAAGCTCGGCTTAAACTCTCTGTTTATTTCTACCCGAGGAGTCGTAAAACCTGCTTCGAGAGCAGTAATAGCTGGTTGGGTACGAACCGCACTAGTGACTTTAGGGATAAATTTTTCCCCCGGGAGTATAAGGTCCGCAGTTGCTTCGTCAAGAAAGGAGAATGATATTCCTCTTGACGATATTTTAAGACAGGGTAACTGGAGATCTGATAAAAATGTTTTTAAATTTTATTTTAAAGAAATAATTAAACAATCTTCTACTGCTCAACCTGTAAAGGATTTGATTAGTACTAGTTTCAAACCTGTATAATTTTATCTCTATTCAATAAATATAGTACCTTTCCTACACTTACTTTTCTTTCTTTATACAACCTACTTAGTAATTCACAGTACGCTTTCCTCTTGCGTCGTCAGAAACTAAAAACCTCTCACATGGTCAAGCCGACGGCACAGACCATGAAATAGACAACGTTTTCCCCACGAAGGGAAGAAAACGATATATTTCATGTCTTGCCTAGTGTGACGAAATCATACACCTCAATTGCAGTATTGAATATAATTTATTCACTTAATTCCAAAACACATGGTTATTAATAATCACTTATCACAGTTATCACTTATCATCATGAATTTAATAAAAGTAGCACGGATCCGTCAGATATGCTTACAGGTCAAAGCCTACAAAAAGACTGACCCTGTGAACTCTGTCCTAGTAAATCAGTTGCCAACTGAAGGATCCCCACTTTAAACGGAAGTGAACACTCAGCCGGCTAACGACCAATCAGAGCAAAGTAAACAGTACACACAATCACTTGACTAACTTAAATAATTTCATGACTTATGATTAGCCTTATGATTATTATAAATAAACTTTTAAAACTTAAACAATAATTATTTACTAACTGTATTAAAGAAATATACTTTAATAATAGTATTCTACAAATGAATACCTAAACGGATGTATAAAGTTCGTGCAATCACTAGCGCCATCTGTCGCTTGTGGAAAAAAGTCTTATTCGTAATTATTATTTTAAAAATCATTACACTAGGCTTGACCGGAATAAGCTCTTGACGACTTTACTGAGAGGTACTGGCGACGCGACCGCCTGCGCTCTCCCGCCACACCCCGCGCGGGGCGGGAGAGCGCAGCGGCTGCGACTAGACAGACGCAAGTGGACACTTAAACGCACGGATCTAAAGGGTTCCAAGGGCTAGAATGAAGGTGTAATCTCACATGGTCAAGCCTAGGCAAGACATGAAATATATCGTTTTCTTCCCTTAATCACCTACGAGTAGGTGACATAAGCATGGAGCAATATGAAATTTTGCTTGAAAGAAGTCGTGTACCTTTGATTGGTGATTTTTCTGACGGGGAAGCTGTGCAAAATCACCAAAGGCAATACTGATAACAACAAAAGAATCTACATAAGATCTGCTATTTTTTTTCAAGAGTGTACTAGTTTGCTGAATATCCTGGCTGCAGGATCAGCTCATCGCGTTGCCAACATTGCATTGTATGTAGAATCAAATACATTTTTGACGACACGGTTGGCGCAGTGGTTGAGCGATTGACTGCTGCGCAGCATGTCGCGGGTTCGATTCCCGCACAGAACAAATATTTGTACGACCTACAAGTATTTGTTCCGAGTCTGGATGTTTTTCTATCTATCTATTATGTATGTACTTACAAAAAAAAAAAAATGTATATAAGTAGTTTATCAGCCATCTCGTTACCATAACACAAGCATTAGGTTGCTTAGCTTGGGACTAGATGGCGTTGTGTAAAATGTCCAAGGATATTTATTTATTATTTTACTGATCAAAACGAATCCAAACACGTCATATCTGCTATTATTTTTTCAAGAGTGTTCTAGTGTGCTGGATATTCTGGCTGCAGCATCAGCTCATCGTGTGTAGAATCAAATATTGATCAAAACCTCAACACAGACAACAACCACGCAGAAGAATAGCAGGACGTCGGCCTAAATTGTTCATCTCGCTAAGCGATGAACAAGTTAAGAGTCGGTTCCGCTTTACAAAGGAGTCGGTCTAAACTAACCTGTCGTATTCAACGGCGGGACTGCATTTTTCCCATGTTGCAGCTATTAATAGCTCTTAGATTTTACGCGACTGGTAACTTTCAAGCTGTTGTGGGGGATACCGTGAATGTGAGCAAGGCGACGGTGTGCCGCGTGAGGGTGACTAGTGCGCATTATTGAGACGGCAATATGTTCTTAAGCACAGGAGAGGAGACACCTAACAGACGGTGAGTGGTGACATTTTTAAATCCACAAGGTAAGATGTTATCCAGTTATCATGTTCTTTGTTTGTAAATTCTGAAAACAGTTTGTTCATATAATAATATAAAAGTAGCATAAATTTCATCACATTTTGTGTCTTAAAATGATTTAATTGTAAAATATGTTTGAGCGATGTAGTGATGTTGGTTTTGTTGTTTTGTTACAGCAGCAAAATGACGACCAAAAAACGGAAAGTTGATTCTGTATGCTTACTCTTGAAATCAATCCCAATCTCGAACGCATTCCAATCCGATCCAATTTCAATTCCAATCTTCAAAAAATTGGCACTCTTGAACGAAATCGAGATTGAGATTGGAATCGACTGCATGTTCGACTACACCGATTGACATAGGGTAGCCATACAAATGAAAACATTAATTACCAAATTTAAAACTATTGAATAACTCGTTAAATCTATTATTAAAATTGTTCCGATATTTATTTTAACATGAATAATCATTTAAGTGGTCTTTGCTTGCATTTATATGTATTTTAACACTAAATATTTAGGCAACATTGGCTCATTGTGAATGTCATTGCCTACGTTACGTTAAAAAAAACTTCTCGCGCATTTGTCATTCTGTCATCCACTTTAAAATCGTATTAGGTTCCTACTTGAATAAAAACTGTGAATTATTACTGTTGCGATAAACAAAAGTTTTAAAGCGATGTTATCTGAAAGTTTTCAAGTGTTTAGTTTGGAATGTGATAAAGTACGTTTGTATGCTCAAGTTCAAGTTAGTTGTACTTTAAGACAAGCATTCAACCGAGGAAGACGAAAATATCAAGGTAAGGCCACAGTTCTATTAAATATATTATAATTCCTTAAAATTTTAATATTTAACACTTGCTTAATACAAACTTTCATTGTTCTTACAGGATGAGTAGGACAACACACCAACAGCTAGAGACTCTAGTAGATTTCCTGGTACAGAACCCAGTGCCAAGGGGTTATTGCGTACTGCTCATGCTAAGCAGGAGACAAAGAAAAAGTGGAACGAGATAGCAGTATCCTTAAATGCACTAGGCGGTGCACAAAAAGATGGTAAAGGCTGGGCTACTGTCTACACACTAATATTTTTCTTTACACTTAATTATATGACTACGGTACAATAATGAATACATTTCTTTCCTTTTCAGCATCGGGCTGACAAAAAGCATTCGCTTATCAAGATATGTGGTGAGCATGCACAGTCGATGAGGCATACAGGTGGTGGGTCTGAAGAGAATTTACCTATACCTACTAACACCCATCGACCATCAATACTTATATTAATTTACCATAAAGTAAATCAGTTTTATAGTGTTTTTGTTTCCATTAAGTTTTAACATTAATTCATAGTGATAATAGTGTTAATTAAGCAAAAAGTTGTGATAAAATAGTGATTCCACGAAAAATCGTAAGTACAACCCTTATAAACCTCAATTAAGTGGGCCTTTATACCTAGCCATAATTTAAATTTTTTTTTTGGTGCGTCCAGGTAACCTAGACCAAGACCTAGCCCTGGACGATGTCTAGTCCTTTTGAAAAGCTTACTCAATTGAGTTTATATAATAATTATGTTGCAAAATTTTAGTTTGTTAATTTTTGTAAATATGGTTTTTACAACTATCATTCGAGGGTGTGCCCTGATCAGCCTGCAAAACACTGTAGTGTTATTTTAAATGTAGGATTGTTTTAGTTCAATAGAGCAGCCTGAGGTATCTATATGTAGCTTATAAGTCGGTGCAGTACTTTTCGAGTAATAAATCATATAAAACAGTTTTTGATTAAAAATTATAATTTTATCCTATTTACACTGAAATGTCTTTTCAGTGGAAAAAAATAGATAATATAGATAAGAGTACCTCAGTAGATAGATAATTTTTTACGGGATCCAACAATGTGTAACATGCCAAACACAGCAGGTACTTTTATAAATATGGTGTTTAGTCCTAAGTTATGATGTGAACAAAATAAAAATTGTTTTTTGTTGTGGAAATGCCTTGTGAATATAAATGGAAACTCATAATAAAAAGGCTATGATTATATTTATTCAAATATATACTTTGTAATATTAATTAGACATTACCTTTTAATCTTAAGATTTTTACTAATTAAAATTATACCATGAACTTATATTATAATTGACTTTTAATGTAAGCTTATTATTATTTGATTATTAGTAACCCCTCTGCACAGCACATTAGTTACATTATTTTAATACATAATAGAACAATAGTCTTACAATTGAGTCTTAATAAGAGAGAGTACAAGTCCCTATTTACTCGGTAATTTTTCCTAAATTCATCGTCCAGTCATGGCAAACGCGTTGTCTGCATAACGCGCCATTCGTCTCAAATTCCGCCTTTGTTTCATATCTTACTTATGAGCATTGTCCAAAATATCACAAATAAGTTCTAAACGTGCCATTATTCACAATAAAAACTTCAGCCATCCGTTACAAAAACAAACTCGATCCCGAAAAAGTAGCCTTTTTGTAATCGTTCAATTTTGACACAAACACGACTTCAAACTCGATACGGTAACGTCAAAATCTCGTCAAGAGTACCGAAAAAGTGCATTCGTTCGAGTAAAGTCGATTTCATTTAGTTCCAAAAAAATCCGTTTAATACGATTCCAATCGTGCGCTAGTGTAGCATTCAAGAGTGCCAAATGACAAGATCTCGATCCCAATTTCCAATTCCGTTTGCGATCGAGTGTCGAGAGTAAGCCTGCTGAGTGTCGAGTTTTTAAAGAAGAATGGTCATGGAAATATTTTTTCACAGAATTTAAAGACAAACCAGTTCGTCTCATTTCTAATGAAACAGTTGCAGTTTTTCAAGATTTTAATTTGTCTCGACACTTCTCAAAAAAAAATGCAAATGCGAAATATTCGTCTATGACAGAGGCAGAGAGAAAGTCCTTTGTTGAAAGGCAAAAAGAGAACTTACGTGGACAGCAGAACATGTTCACGAAGCAATCTGATACTCAGAAAGCTGCAACACTGGCAAGTTATGTTGTAGCTTACAAAATCCCAAAAAGCAACAAAACTTTGTCGGATGGTGAGTTTGTAAAAGATTGCATGGTGGCTGTAAGCAACATTATTTGTCCAGAAAAAAGTAAAGAGTTTCAATCTTTAGCTTTATCACGGAGAACGATAACTGATCGAATTGACGCCATCGCTGCACAATTATCGTCACAGCTGGAACAGAACTGTAACGAATTTGAATACTTTTCTCTAACCATGGACGAGAGCACAGACGTGAGCGATACTGCCCAATTGCTGATTTTTATTCGAGGAATTGATTCAGAATTCCACATAACCGAAGAATTAGCATGCTTACAATCCTTGAAAGGAAAAAGCACTGGAAAAAATATTTACGACTCTTGTTTTGAGGGTCTTTCAAAGTTTCACTTGCCTATGGACAAATTATGTAACATAACCACGGATGGAGCACCAAATATGGTGGGTAGCAATTTGGGGTTTATGGGTATATTTTGCAAAGAAAACTGTTCGCGACGAAGCGTCACCAATAATAGTGATATAGTTTTTTTATTTATTCTCAACTTAAAGAATCATAGTTGGCGACGAGACCCTATCTGCTCACATAGGCGCAAGTAGCGGGGAACCGTCGTAGTTCACGTCAGTGCGATCGCGAATCAGACGGGACTTATAAGTTAGGAAATCAAAGAGATTTTGTTAATATAGTTTTTATTTATTTGATTTAACTTAAATTCAAACGTTAAAGTGTTCTTATAGCCTGTGATAGTGTAATAGTGAAGTTACATAAGGAAAACTGTAAGTACAACCTCTATAAACTTCAATTAAGTGGGCTATATAGCTGTTTTCATAGTTTTGTTGGTGCGCCCAGGTACCCTAGATCAAGACCTAGACCTGGGCGTAATGTTAGACCTGTAGTTTATCTGCAAAACCCACTTAATTGGGTTTATAGAGGTTGAAACTGTATTTTTGTTAATATGTTTTAACGTTTTAGGTTTTCAGGGCGCGTCACGCCCTGAAATATATAGTGCCGATATTTAAATTATCGTATTGTTCTAGGTCATTAGACCAGCTTGAGATACCTGTAAAGACCATTGAAATAGCTTCAGTAGTTTTCGAGTAATTTAGCTTGCAAAATATTTTAAAATTAAAATAATCGAATTTTTAGTGTTTACACAGTAATATCTTTTCAGTAAATAACCTTACAGGAATTTCAGGTATCTCAATAGTTGCGCGGTCTAATGACGATTCTGACAATGTGTCACATGTTGTATTTCATGAAATATTTAAGCTAGATATAAGCGATTTTGTGATTTTTTTTAAATAAAACTTAGATGAAAATAAAGTTGAAAACGGGAGACGATTTGCGGTCCTCAGTAAGGTAAAGTTTCGAGGTACCTAAGCGCGCAAGCCAAAATAGCAAATCGTAGCCATCGGCATGGTACCAATCTGTTCCTAAAGAGTGCGCCAGTCGTCTCCTGAAATCCGCTGAAGACTTATCAAGAGGCTGTTTCATTGAAAATAATCCTTCAGAACCCTCACAAGAACATAGCTGCTGGTCATCGGTTGCAGATAGCCGAGCCAAAATAGCAAATCGTAGCCATCGGCATGGTACCAATCTGTTCCTAAAGAGTGCGCCAGTCGTCTCCTGAAATCCGCTGAAGACTTATCAAGAGGCTGTTTCATTGAAAATAATCCTTCAGAACCCTCACAAGAACATAGCTGCTGGTCATCGGTTGCAGATAGCCGAGCCTATAGGTGCAGGACGTCAGCGCCGTATGGACTAGGAGGCCTAATCACATACATAGGTATACACCTGGATAGGCTTACACACTCCTTTCACCTCACCGTGTCCATCGATCACGCCCGTCCGGCACATCTGCTGGTCCTTGCGAGCCGGATATCTGCAGTCGGGAACTGTTCCTGTGGGATCCCTGAAGAATTGTTATAGAAGATTGAAGATTTATTTTTGAAGAATTGCTATAGAAGATAGAAGATTTATTCACTGAAGATTTATTTCTGAAGATTCACTATAGAAGAAACATTCCTGAAGCCTTTTCCTCTGAAGATTTATTTCTGAAGATTCATTATAGAAGAACCGTTCCTGAAGCCTTATCTCTGAAGATTTATCACAGAAGATTTGTCATAGAAGAATTGTTCCTGAAGCCTTTTCCCTGAAGATTTATTTCTGAAGATTCACTATAGAAGAAACATTCCTGAAGCCTTATATCTGAAGATTTATCATAGAAGATTTGTCACAGAAGATTTATCATAGAAGAATTGTTTCTGAAGCCTTTCCTCTGAAGATTCATTATAGAAGAACAATTACTGAAGCCTCAACTCTGAAAATTTATTCTTGAAGAATTATTATAGAAGATCGAAGATAGAAAAATAATTCTGAAGTTGAAGACTTGTTTCGGAGATTGAAGACTGAACATAGAAGATGACACTAACAAGATCACAAAGCAGAGACCGTAGTGCTCCAGGCATTCGTCACGAGCGGCCACCACGATCGCCGTCCACCACAGAAGGAACAGTACAGAACCCTGCCCCGAAGAGAGACCTGCCTGTACGAGCTCGATCTGAGGGACAGCCATGCACTTCAAAACAAGGAACTCAGTCAGAAGAAACTTCAGATGACTCAATGAAATCTGTAGATCAAACAATACAGCCAATAGAAAAGGAAACAGAAGAAAACCATAGCCGAACCATACCGATGACTACCCGGGGTGACGCCCGTATCGAACATAAGAAGCCGCCGTCGACTACAAATAGAACGACGCAGTCCCATAGAAAAATTTCAAGAGCACGTGAAGACTTATTGCAAGATTAAGTTGGAACTTGCTCAAATAGCACTTCAAAGAGCCGAAGAAGAAGACTCCGATGGCGAATATATGGATAATAGAACGTCAAACAATGACAATAATGAGTACGTGCGTTCCTGGCTAGAAGAGGCACCAGAACCAGAGCCGCCGAAAGGGGACAACTCCACTAAGGGGGACAATAGAAATAGAAGCCGTGAGCAACGTCCCCCCCTGTGGATGCCGATGTTATAGTGGGCCTCCAGACGCAAGTAACTCTGCCGAATCCTATAGAAAAAGAAGTGAACAACATAGCACCTTCGAAAGAAGAGAACACCGGGAGAGATTTCCGTCCTTTCATAACGGAATTGACGTCCGCTATAGCATCGTTAGCCGACGGGAAGACAGAACAGTGGACACCGAACCAGCCCTCGGCGTCAAAGGCCATCATGACCTTACCGAGCTTCAATGGAGCTCATACAGAATGGCTTTCATTCCGTGCCATCTATGAAACCACAAAAAGATACTTCAATGATGTTGAGAACACAGCAAGACTTCGAAGAAGCCTGCGCGGACGTGCGCTAGAAACAGTGAGCTCGGAACTAATCGGAAATGCCAGACCAGATGACATCATGAGAGAACTCGAGCTGCAATTCGGCCGCCCAGACTCAATAGCTCAAGCCGAAACAGATAGACTACGTGGGTTGCCGCGCTGCAGCGAATCTCCAAAAGACATCTGCAATTTCGCAAGTCGAGTCAGAAGCGGCATAGTCACTCTGCGCGCACTGAAGAAAGAACACTATCTTATCAACGCCGAGCTGATGCGAACACTTACAGAGAAGCTGCCGAACTCGCTGCGTGTACAGTGGTACCGAACATATACCGAGAAGTATCAGTCGCTACCAGACCTCTCACTCTTTAGCGACTTTATCACTGAACAAGCTCGATTCTGCAGCGCCTTCGCTCCACCAGAGAACATCAGCTCTGAAGCAACAACTTCCAAGTGTGTCGTGCAGAGAACTCACGCTGCTACAGACAAGTCAACGTCAACTAGCAAATGTCACGTCTGCGATAAGGAGGGTCACAGCACTACTGACTGCAAGAAATTTAAAGACGGATCCAGTGACAAGAGATGGGAACTCGCCAAGAAACTCAATCTCTGTTTCCGTTGCCTGCGAAGCCGTCGCAATAGTCACACATGCAAAGCGAAGAAGTGTGACGTCAAGGGGTGTACAGCCACGCACCATCAGCTTCTTCACTACAACAAGAAGCCTAAAGCAACGGAAGTCGAGAAGCCCGATGTTCCAGAAAAGAAGAAAGAAGCTCAGGAAACGGTGGCCAGCTCACGAACAGCTGCAAGTCATGCCTACCTCAAGATAGTGCCGGTTCGAGTCATTGGACCGGCGGGAGAAGCTTCCACATTCGCTCTTCTCGATCTACCGTTTCTTTGATCGACGAAGAAATCTCAAACCAAATTGGAGCAGAGGGCCATATCGACCCTTTGAAGATAGGTGCGATCGGTAACACCACGATCGACAATCCTTGCTCCCGAAGAATAACCGTCACTCTTGCAAGCCAGCTGAAAGATAGGGTGCCGTTCAGAGCGCGCACCATACCGAAGCTCAACCTCGCACCGCAAACAGTCAGCGAAGAAGACGTCGCACAGTGCAAACATCTCGATGACCTGAGGCAACAGCTGATTTACGACACAGGCGCACCGAAGATACTCCTCGGTCAAGACAACTGGCACCTACTACTAGCCAGTGAGATTCGTAGAGGACCGAAACACCAGCCTGTTGCGTCGCTAACCACACTGGGCTGGACACTTCACGGCGCGCACACCAGAATCCTGGGTCAGCAGGTGCACTACGTCAACCGACTAGTAGACAGCGACGAAGATCTGAATGAACAGCTTCGTGAATCAACCCAAGAAGACCAGACTCCGATCCCGAGAAAAAAGCAGAGGATATCTTGACTCGTCACACTCAACAATTAGAAGATGGCCACATAGAAACGGCGATGCTGTGGAAAAATGAAAACACAGAAATGCCAGATAGTTACGGGACAGCACTCAAAAGGCTCGTCTCAATAGAAAAGAAGCTCGACAGCAAACCAGCTCTTCGAGAAAAATATATAGAACAGATGGATGCACTTATCCAGAAAGGTTACGCGGAGAAGGCGCCCAAGACTGGCACACCTGGTAGAACATGGTACCTACCTCATTTCGACGTGTTCAATCCAATGAAGCCTGAAAAACTCCGTATAGTACATGACGCCGCTGCCAAATCAGGAGGTCTATCGCTCAATGACTTCCTCCTAACTGGACCGGACTTGCTGTAGTCGCTGCCCGGCGTCATGATGAGGTTCCGACGTCACCGAATAGCCATTTCCGGTGACATAGCAGAGATGTTCATGCAAGTGAAGGTGCGACCGCAAGACAGAGACGCCCTCCGATATCTGTGGAGAGGCGACAGAAGGGACGGAGCACCCGAACAGTACCGCATGACGTCCATCATATTCGGCGCGGCAAGTTCGCCGTGCACAGCCATTTTCGCGAAGAATTGGAACGCGAAAAGGCATACAGCAGTGGAAGCCATAATACAGAATAATTATATGTATGATTATCTCGATAGCTACAGAACAGTAGAAGAAGCGACCCGTATCGCAACAGCGGTGAAGAAGATACACCTACAGGCGAAGTTTGAACTGCGAAAATGGGTGTCAAACAGCTCGCAACTTATAGAAAATATAGATCCATCACAGATCCGAACTGAAGTCGTCAGCATCGGAAACATAGATGATACAGAGAAAATCCTCGGCCTGATATGGAGACCGGGGGAAGACACGCTGGGCTTCAACCTGACACTCGCACGTCTACCAAAAGGCGTGTTAGAAAAGGAGGTGCCAACCAAGAGGGAGGCGCTGAAGATAGTCATGTCACTGTACGACCCGCTCGGACTCGCTTCACCAGTTACAATTCGAGCCAAGCAGATACTGCAAGAGGCATGGAGGCGAGGAATCGACTGGGATCAGCCGCTAGACGAAGACCTGGCTATTCAATGGAAGAGCTGGACGCAGCACCTGCAGCAGCTCAAAGATGTCAGCATACCACGGTGTTATCCAGGTTACAGTGAAGCTAAAGAAACACAGGTCCATGTGTTTACCGACGCGAGCGAAATGGCATACGCAACAGCAGTGTATTGGCGGGCCACGACAGAAGACGGCAAGCAACACGTCAGCCTCGTCATGGCAAAGGCGAAGGTGGCACCACTGAAGTTGCAGTCAATACCGCGCCTCGAGCTGCAGGCGGCGGTGATGGGAACCCGTGTGGCTGCAGCTGTGATGCGCGAGCACAACATCAAGCCCGCATCGGTGACATACTGGTCAGACAGCAAAACCGTTCTGACCTGGATAAGAAGAGGGGCACGAGTATACAAGTCGTTCGTCGCCCATAGAATAGCTGCCATCGAAGAAAACAGCAAAGTTTAAGACTGGCGATGGGTGCCTACAAAACTTAACATCGCTGACATCGCTACCCGTGACGTACCACAGCACTTTGACTCACAGCATGAGTGGTACTGTGGCCCCAAATTCTTGTATGAAGAACCGTCGTCATGGCCGTCTGAGAAACCTCCAATTATATAGATCGGACTAACTTACCTAGTGACGTCCGATCCTTAATTATGTGAAGTGATCTCGTCCTCATTGTACACATGTAGTTTGTACTTCTCATACCCGCTAATCACATTATTTAAAGATGAAAACCTTCATCATAAAAAAAAATATTAAAAAATAAAAATATTTTATCTGTGGTCCGCCCGTTGGCGCGTGCTGTCCTGGCATCTGTCAATCATTCTTTCAAAGCATAAGAACGGGACTTCACGATGACCGATACGGGCATCGTATAGTCCCGGCATAGTGCATACAGCACAACACAACTTTTAGAGGGGGTTTAGATAAGGCAATCCATTACACATAAGTAGGTTGATTATCTGGGAAGGGCTGGGATACAATGAGAACGAGATCACTTCACATAATTAAGGATCGGACGTCACTAGGTAAGTTAGTCCGATCTATATAATTATGCTTCGTGATCTCGTCCTCATTGTACACATGTAGATGTTCAAAGAACAAAGTTGTGTTGGTAATAAGTTCAGCATATTGTTTAATAATAGAACATTGTAACTTCACATGTTATTCTAAGTTTGTTACTTACTCATTCATTATAAATGTATTTCTATTTATGAACCAGTCTTCCAGTTATCTTAACTTAATTTAAAATTCTCTAAATGTTATTAGTTCCTGGAATTCTTATTCAGTCCTGAATCAACTAGTCTCATTAATAATCTAATATGGCACACATCAATTATCTACTTATAATCAGACATTTAACATGGACATTAAAATGTAACAATCACTGTGTATAGAGCACACAGCTTGTGCAAAAGCTCTAGATTGCACAAGGATTACTAATGGTTGATAATTTTGTGTTCCAACCAGCAGCTTTTCTTATGACTACAATGTTGATACCTCCTTCAGAGGTCTTTTAAGTTGAAGTAGAGGCATGTCTGTTTATGTGAATTTGGAAATATCTATTCCACTACTACTTAAGTTTTGTTTCATCCATCTACTAATGGTTGCAGAAGAGGTGGCATGAAAAGGTTTTCTCATAGTTCTAATTAATTATTTACAATCTTATCTTATACTCTTAGTAAAATCTAGATAGGGAAAAAAAGGGGCTAGGATACATTCTCTTTAAGAAATTATAATATCAAGTTGAGTTGAGATCTGCCAGGTGAAGAAGTTTTAATTATTTCTGGAATCTTTATCTAAATGTTATCCTCATTATCGAATGTTATCAATACTAATGAGTGACAAGGTTTGAATTATATGTGCTGTTACAAGAGCTGAATGGGTACTTACTAATTTTTTGTTACTTATTCTAAACTAAGGGTTTAGTTATGAAATAAATTAGATAACCCAACGATACTGGGGTCCCAAAGTATTTCATACTTAGGGTTCTTTTGTTTTAATTTAAACATAAGAAACCCAGCCCGGTTCCCCCTCACCCCCCACCCCCAAGAAATCTTGACACTACCATATGAGCCATTTTGGGGGCCTAAAACTAGAAAAATTGTTTACAATTATTATACAGCGCACTCATTAGGGTATTGAGTGAGTCATATGACAATCCTTCAATGAAACTTAGTGGTCAAAAATAATATCACCATGGTGACTGAGCCTAGGAGGGGTCAATATCTTGATTCCTACAAAAGAGAATCCGCTGATTTACAGTAGATTCATATTGTTTTCTTGTTTTGTTAAACAAGGAAGCTATCAATTAAAAGGACCAGACTTCCTCTTCTCAGGAAAGCGTCCCTGATAATAATATGGTGGCAATCGGTGTGAGACCGCGCATCTACAGAGCATGTAAGTACCTGGATCAGGGAGCCATGATATGTCATTCTGACACTTAGTAGTGGAGCTGCTTGCAAACAGGGTCAATGCGGGGCTGACACAGTTTAACAACAAATGACTTGTGGGCTATATCACATCACTTCCATTCAATTTTTATGCTAGGTTGTCTAGATTTTACATTTGCCATAGAGTTTTCTTTGGACTAATGTAAGATGCATAAACCCATATATTTTGTCTTTCCTGGCACCATTGCTACAATTAAAGGCTAATTAAGCTATTTAGATAAGTAAAACAAGTACCACACATCTTATGATGATATAGGCGGAGCTATGACATTGTGATATCTATTCTAAGTAATTCCTCACAGTACCTATGTGAGTTTGCTTGCAAATGTTTTGAGCCCTACAAACGGTTGAACACTGTTCAAGGTAATTTATATGGAACTTTATCATTAGCAGTCCAGTGCCCATGGCTTTTGATATCATAACATACCAGTCCCCAGCCAGTTTCAAACGCATCAGAGAATATTTCCAGGACAAAGTCAAATTGTTTAATCCTATTGTGATTTGTTGAAATGTGAAACAACCTTTGCAAATAGATGATTTTGAATTTGATTCTAGTTTTGTTGAACTTGCAAATACCTAAATGATTTTGAATTTTAATTTGAATCTAGTTCTGGCCTTTTTATTCTCATTGTTGTTTTTAAGGCCACCATGTTAGAGCGATCCTAAAAGTTCTTTTAAAGAAGCCTATTAGGTTCCCGACTGCAACGTTGTACCAACTATGCTCTGTACTCACAGTAAGACAGCTCTATGTGCTTCAGACCGTCATGCGCAAACATGCTACAATCCCATATAAGCCCAACAGCAAGCGTAGGCAGGACATAATGTGTCAATTACAGTCGCACAGAACTGCTCTCGCCAGTAGAAATTTTAATATAAATAGCTCTCGTCTCTACAACCGTATTAATAAAATAGCATTTATACATAACCTAACAAAAAACAAATGTAAAAAAGAATTACAAAGCCTATTACTAAAGTTAAATTACCAGGAGACTGAAGATCTTCTCAAACCAATCAAATAGAGGTAGGTATTTCAATAACTCACGACGCATTCATACATTCATACATAGGTACACTTACACATACACTATCACTCACTCGTGCACTCTTGTGCACGCACACTCACAAATATTTCAGTACATGTAAATAAGTGGCTTAATTTAATTTAATTTATAGAATTTGTTTTTTATTGTTTTTAAATAGCATCTTTTTTATATTTAATATTTATATTTCTTTTTACAAGTTCACCATGTAGCACGTTGAAAGTTTAATTTTTTTTTTTTTTTTTTTTGGTGTAACCTAGTTTGGAAGGCGCTGGTGTTTGTGATACAATGATTTTTTTCATTAGTACATACACCAACGATACACTTATTTCTGTTTATTCTAATTTTACTTGGAAAATTGTTTTTGTGCACCGTAAATGTGTTTTTTCTGAAATAAATAAATAAATAAAAAAATAAATAAATAAATAAATTTTACAGTTGGGCATGCAGCAACAAGAATACCTAATAATTAATCAAAATCTATTAATTGCATCTCATTTTTATGGAATAAGGGATAAACTATAAAATCTTTTTCTGAGGAAGTAAAATGGCAAACTGGACTGAATCTAATAAAAATCCTAGATACTGGCAGTACTGTCTGGGTTCTAGGACATTCTTTTCAGTATCAATAATAAATCTTAGATTTTTTAACGCAGTTTGAGTAGTAAACACCTTCTAACATTTTACATATTTGAATAGGCAAGACACAGAATATTGTCAAGATATATTGTGACAGAAAGTGACACTAATAACTTCAGTTGACAGCCACCTGGCTCCATGATTTGTAAATACAAATATATACTGGAGATACCTCTAAGATATTTTCCTATGGGTAATAAATAGTATGCATTTATTATATCCATTTTTGTCGGCAAAGACTATACTGTCCTTAAATCTACCAGTTTAAAATGGTATGTGGGAACATACTTATTGTATTTTTAATCTCCAAGTGCCATTTAATTTTGGGGAAAATTATAAAAATTCATTATTGACAGGAGAACATGTTTCTATGGCACCTAACTGTAAGAGAACTGAACTATGTACTTATTTATGACTTAATAATAATTATGTACTTATTTATACCCAAATGTTTGCATGTCGCATTATTGTGACTAAGTGTTATGGATCTGTATAATTATTAATTTTAAGACCGAAATTTGTACCAACACTTAAAGCGAATAAATTGATTTGATTTGATTTGAGATAATAATCTCTGAAAAATTAAATATTATTATTATTTATTATTAATAATAATAAAATGATAATAACTATTTTATCATCAGGCAACTAGGGCCATGGATAAAATACATAAAATTATCTAATTTATTAGGAAAATTTGTATGGATATAAGATTGCTTTATTTCTGAATGAAGTTTTTATTCAGAAGTTTCAAAAGGAAACTCAGTGAAAGGTAGTTTATAGTCCTTGATTCACTCATGTATGGTTGGATTAGTAGTAATACTATTCCATACTTCAGAAAAATACAACAATCTACCATTGTGTATCTGAGCTAGTTTCAGTTCTGTTTCAGTACCGTTTGATGTCATTGAATTTATCTTGAAGCTTATAGCCCGACCAGGTAATCAGATAATCAATATCTGTTTGTTCTCTAAGGATAAGGATCTCCGTGTGATGAACTATCATGATAAATGTCACAGTTGTCTAGCTGAGTCAGTTAACGTTTCTATTTGATGCACTCCCTTGTGAGACTATTAAACTGTTAAGGACTTTGCCAGTGGATGTAATGGCAACAGCCATTATAATACGCTGCAGTTGATTCCTCTTTCATTTACTGCTTCTGCCACTTAGATTACAGGTGTTTCATACTTCTTTTAAATGTTTTGCTTCTTAATTGCTATCTATAATTGCTCACCGGACCACCATGTGGCCAGACTGCCTTGCTGTTCCATAGATAAGGTAGCTAACTGTACCGCCCCCCTCCTCTCTGAGTAGATTCTCAATACTTGAAGGTAAGACATTACAATGACATGACATTACATGGTTGTGGAATAGATACCATTACAATCACAGCCTCCTTCTAGTTGTATTGTAGTAGAATTTAAGTAGTAACATAGCATAATTAAGTTAGATTGTATACAACATCTAGAATTGTAAGTATTTTGGAATTTTTGAAAAACAACTGGAAGTTATCTGGTAAATAAAAGAGTTAAAATTGGCGGCATTGAGTCCGGCTGCGACGGATTCGGTCAAGTGACACATAGCTCCTTGAACGTGTTCGACTGTAGTGTCTTCCACGGAAGCGAGCTTCATACTCATCTACAAAGAACAATTGAAGTTCAGTTCCAGACTGCATAAATCTAAATCCACGGCTAACCTCTCGTGATAGCTCTAGGAACACAGCAGGGACATGTTTTTAACACTGAACGTATCGTACCACTGGCTAACCTCTCGTGAAAGCTCTTGTGGTGTCGTTCTTCTGCAAGTATACAGCATATTCTCATGGTTAACCTCTCGTGAAAACTCTTAGAGACTCCTGGGTCTAATAGCAGAGACGTGTTTTTAACACTGAACGTATAGACCATCGACTAACCTCTCGTGAAAGCTCGTATAGTATCGTTCTTTTGTAAGTATACGGCACAGATATTTTTCTCATGGTTAACCTCTCGTGAAAACTTTTAAGAGACTGCTAGGGATCCAACAGAAGCGTGTTTTTAACACTGAACGTATATACCATCGGCTAACCTCTCGTGAAAGCTCGTGTGATGTCGTTCTTTATTAAGTATACGGAACAGTTTAATGTTCTCATAGTTAACTTTTCGTAAAAACTCTTACGAGACTGTTAAGCATCCAGGAGGGACGTGTTTTTAACACTGAAAGTATAGGCCATCGGCTCGTGTGATGTCGTTATTTCGTAAGTATATGGCACAGTTAATTCTCATGGTTAACCTCTCGTGAAACCTTTAGAGACTGATATGCATATTGCGGCACCCAAGGTAAATAAATTTTAGGAAAATGATTTAAAATAAAGACAAATTGTTAGGTTTATCAAGAAACTTACTCGAGTTTCAAGACGACTCCGTTTTCGCTTTTCCACTCGATTTTCCAGATCTCGCAGACGCTCGTTCAGCTCCTCCATTTCCTTGTCTCGGATTCTTCGATATTTTTCCATTTCATTAAAAATTTTCTTAACTATTTAACGAAAAACGTGATCAGCGCGCGGCACAAAAAAGTACAATGATTGACAGATGCCAGGACAGCACGCGCCAACGGGCGGACCACAGATAAAATATTTTTATTTTTTAATATTTTTTTTTATGATGAAGGTTTTCATCTTTAAATAATGTGATTAGCGGATATGAGAAGTACAAACTACATGTGTACAATGAGGACGAGATCACGAAGCATAATTACAGAAGAGACTGGGGAAGAGAGAACGTTAGTCGCCGTCGAAGACGTCATAAAGTTAACCGAAGCCATTCCAGATCCATCCAAGTTTTCTAAGTGGGAACGATTACTCCGCGCAACAGCGAGCGTTCTACATTTCATATTTCTTTGTCAAAGAAAATCCGAGAAGACGTTCTACAAAAGAACGAAACAGAACACAGAAAAGGATCCTGACTGGCGAAAACAGAAAAAGGCGGCACCTCTCCCACTGAAACGAGCGTCGAAGTCATCAGAAACTGACAAGAAACAGATGGGTGTGGCAAGTTATTGCCCCTTACGACTCGACGTTAATGCTAGCATGACGTCGAGTCAAGTTTGCAGAAGTTTTTTGAGCTAGAGGAAATTCCATCTCAGCGTTTTATTAGTCCGGACGAATTAGAGTGTGAAAATAATTTTAATTCTTCAGTTTTATTTAAAGACGGTAGATATTTTGTCGATTTACCTTTCGCGCGCAATCCCTCCGAATTAGGCAATTCACGCGGTGTCGCTCATCGGCGGCTACTTGCGCTCGAGCGTAAATTCACGTGCGTGCCAACCCTACGCAAGGATTACAATAAAACTATCACCGATTATATAACTCAGGGGTATTTATCGGAGGTACCCGACTCTGAATTAACAGACGAGGGTTACTACATACCGCATCACGCCGTTATTAGACCGGACAAAGACAGCATTCGAGTGGTTTTGGACGCTAGTGCCAAAACACACTCGGGGTTGTCACTCAATGACATTCTGCATGTCGGACCTAATTTACAGGCCGACTTGTTTTTATTATTACTCGATTTTCGTACCTTCCCTGTCGCAATGACAGCGGATATAAAACAAATGTTCCTACGGATCGGTGTAAATGAGCACCACCGCAAATATTTACGAATTTTATATCGTTTCAACAAAAATGAACCCATACGTACTTTTCATTTTAACCGCGTTCCCTTTGGATTAAAGCCTAGTCCTTATTTAGCGATGCGCACAATACGCAATTTAGCGTGTGAGCATGGCGACCGCTATCCTGAGGCTTCTAAATTAGTAGAAACTCAGTTTTTTATGGACGATTATGTCTATTCTGTTCCTGATGAACAGATTGCTATACAATTATTACCGCGATTTAATTGAGTTATTTAAGTTAGGATCCTTTGACCTGGTCAAATGGGCTACTAACTCACCCGCTTTGTTGGAGATTCTCCCAGAGTCTCACCGCTTACCAGTTAATTTTTCTGGCATGGATAATGATAAACATAATTTCAAAATCCTTGGATTAACCTGGGAACCCGCTGATGATATTTATTCTTTCTTATTGAACTCGTCTGTTCAAACAGATATTAAAAATGAGCTTCTAAAATCTCGCATTGAGTGGACAAGAATACCGCCGCGAGCTCCGCACTTCGGAGGTATTTGGGAGTCGAACATTAAGAGTGTTAAAACTCACTTGTATAGAGTCATAGGAAAGCAGCTTCTCACTTACGAGGAACTCTACCGTACTGGTACAAATCGAGTGCCTTTTAAATTCTCGACCGCTTAGTGTTCTCTCATCAGACCCGCATCCGGACGTGCTCACGCCTGCGCATTTTCTAATGTCCAGTCCACTTAAGCATTTGCCTTCTTCTGAATTGACAGAAGAAAACATAAATTTAACAAACCGCAAAAGGCTTTTGGATCAGCTTGTGTTATCCTACTGGAACAAATGGCGAGTTGAGTACTTGCACACGTTGCAAGTTCGCCAGAAATGGTGCACTCCCGATCACCCTATAGAGATCGGTACTGTCGTTCTCTTGGGTCAAGATAACGTACCACCATTGACTTGGCCATTGGGCATCATAGTGGAAGTTTTTCCGGGATCGGATGGTGTAATTCGAGTAGCTTCAGTAAAAACCGCGTCAGGTACATATAAACGTCCTGTCACCAAGTTATATCCTTTGCCAACCCAATAGAACTATATTATTTCGTAGTTTAATTTAGTTTATAATTTACAATAGTATATTTTCTCAATGGTACGCCATTACATAGTTATAATTTAGCTTAGTAATTCAACTTTGTCTTAATTTAATCAAACTGCAATTTCATTCTTTGGAATCTGATAATTAATTTCGAACACCGTTTCCTAGTAATGGTGTTTTGAACTGCTGCTTGGGATTCTCCTGATGCTTTCAGACTGACAGATATATAAACATCATCTCATCCTCCCAACCGCACCAGCTTTTCAGCGTATAGATTATCATCTTTGAAAGCTCGGGACCTTTCAAGGCGGGGAGTATGGTGTGGCAAGTTATTGCCCCTTACATTTTTTTGATTGTGGACGGTTTATAAGGTGTCTGTAGTCTGTCTTAGGCTTATATTGCAGCCGCGGATATTGTGTGTCGCGGGCTTTAGAGAATCCTGCGGCTAGTGACAGCTAATTGATGGCTGTCAGACGTCATAGAGCACCGGCGCTGAACGGAGGCTTTTCGTCTCACCGCAAACCACGTTTTTTCAATCTCAATTCATCGCGCCCGCAAAACCGCAAAACTTTATTACGTTATCCCGTAATCCTTGGGGATATACTGTGCTACGTTTTCAAAAATAAAAATAATAACCCGCGTCCGATTAAATCTAAAATATAGACTTTCAAGTGACCAGTGTACGGGCAAGCAAGGTGGCCACCTGAACCAGGAGGATTCTTCCAAGACTTTCACCAGGAGGAGCACAGGTACCGCTTTGCATTATTTGCTGGAGTTAGGCTACAAACGCCACCTGACCGCCACCAATTCCTATTTGAAAGTTTACTCAAAAAAAAGGCAAATTGAATTATTATGCATTCCAGATAATAATTTTTCTGTAGTCCTCGACCCGCAAGGAAACACGGCTATTTACACGCCGGGACAGGCGTGTAAATAGTCCACATATAATAGAAGCCGAATTTCTCCAGCAAGCGGAGAAAATACTGATCCAGGTCGCACAGCAACAGTCTTTTGCAGAAGATATAGCCAGGCTGCGGGAGCAGAAATCAATAGAGAAAGACAGTCGACTGTGGCCGCTACAGATAGAAGTCGTAGACAGCGTGATACGGCTAAGAAGCCGTATAGCAGCGACCAACGAGGTCACTGATGATGTGAAGCGTCCACCGATACTACACGGCGACCATCACATCACACAGTTATACATAGATTGGACACATCGGAGTCTACAGCATAGTGGGACAGAACTCACAATCAACTAAGTACGGCAGCATTACTGGGTCGTCAAGATGCGACCAACAGTCAAGAAGGTGATAGCACAGTGTCTACAGTGCCGAATTCGATAAGCACAGGCACCCGTCCCTGCGACCGGCGACCATCCGAAGACGCGCCTCGCACATCATCAGAGGCCGTTCACATACACCGGGTTAGACTACTTTGGCCCGTTGTCCGGCACCGTGGGCCGCCAACATCAGAAGAGATACGTAGCCCTATTTACGTGTCTCACCACCAGAGCTGTTCATCTTGAAATCGTCGCTAGCCTCAGCGCAGACTCCGCTATACAAGCCCTGCGCCGCTTCGCTGCTCGTCGAGGCTGCCCAACAGAAATACACTCCGACAACGGCACCAACATGCACGGTGCCGACAAGGAGCTCCGAGACGCCTTCCGAGAAGAGGCCAGTGGTCGTGGCATCGTGTGGCGCTTCATAACGCCATCGGCGCCATTCATGGGAGGCGCCTGGGAGCGCCTAGTTCGCTGCGTGAAGTCGGCGCTATACACTGTACTCATAGAAAAGCACCCACACGAAGAGGTGCTGTCCACATTGCTATGTGAGGCAGAGTACACAGTAAACAGCCGACCGCTGACACACGTATCCGTGGACAGCGAAGACGACGAGTCGATCACACCGAACCACTTTCTACTCGGTGGGTCGGCACGACTCCCATCACCTGGCGTGTTCACCGAACAAGATATAGACGGCAAGAGACTATGGCGGCGAACACAAATACTCGCCGACATGTTCTGGCGTCGCTGGGTACGAGAGTACCTGCCGGAGCTTCAAAACCGGCGGGAGCCGCATAGCCGCGGGCCCGGACTACAGGTGGGCGATCCCGTGCTCATAGCAGACGGCCAGCTGCCTCGCAACACGTGGCCGCGAGGCCGCATAATCGCCGTATTCCCCGGGGCCGACGGAGAAGTCCGGACCGCTGAGGTGCGCACTGCCGGCGGCACCTTGAAGCGTCCGGTGAAGAAACTCGTCCCATTACCGAAGTAATAGCAGAGCGTCGAGCGACGAGCGTCGCGGCGACGAGCGTCGAGACGGCGAGCGTCGCGGCGGCGAGCGTCGCAGCATAGCTGCGATCGTCGCGGCGGCGAGCGTCGCGACGGCGAGCGTCGCGGCGGCGAGCGTCGCAGCATAGCTACGAGCGTCGCGGCTACAGTCGTCGCTCACCGGAGAAAATGCAGCGCCGCGCCGACATCGCTACGAGTCATCGCTGCACTGCACGGCGGGAGAAATGTTCGCGACGAAGCGTCATCAATAATAGTGATATAGTTTTTTTATTTATTCTCAACTTAACGTAGAATCATAGTTGGCGACGAGACCCTATCTGCGCACATAGGCGCAAGTAGCGGGGAACCGTCGTAGTTCACGTCAGTGCGATCGCGAATCAGACGGGACTTATAAGTTGGGAAATCAAAGAGATTTTGTTAATATAGTTTTTATTTATTTGATTTAACTTAAATTCAAACGTTGAAGTGTTCTTATAGCCTGTGATAGTGTAATAGTGCAGTTACATAAGGAAAACTGTAAGTACAACCTCTATAAACTTCAAATAAGTGGGCTATATAGCCGTTTTCATAGTTTTGTTGGTGCGCCCAGGTACCCTAGATCAAGACCTAGACCTGGGCGTAATGTTAGGCCTGTAGTTTATCTGCAAAAATCACTTAATTGGGTTTATAGAGGTTGAAACTGTATTTTTGTTAATATGTTTTAACGTTTTAGGTTTTCAGGGCGCGTCACGCCCTGAAATATATAGTGCCGATATTTAAACTATCGTATTGTTCTAGGTCATTAGACCAGCTTGAGATACCTGTAAAGACCATTGAAATAGCTTCAGTAGTTTTCGAGTAATTTAGCTTGCAAAATATTTTAAAATTAAAATAATCGAATTTTTAGTGTTTACATAGTAATATCTTTTCAGTAAATAACCTTACAGGAATTTCAGGTATCTCAATAGTTGCGCGGTCTAATGACGATTCTGACAATGTGTCACATGTTGTATTTCATGAAATATTTAAGCTAGATATAAGAGATTTTGTGATTTTTTTAAAATAAAACTTAGATGAAAATAAAGTTGAAAACGGGAGACGATTTGCGGTCCTCAGTAAGGTAAAGTTTCGAGGTACCTAAGCGCGCAAGCCAAAATAGCAAATCGTAGCCATCGGCATGGTACCAATCTGTTCCTAAAGAGTGCGCCAGTCGTCTCCTGAAATCCGCTGAAGACTTATCAAGATGCTGTTTCATTGAAAATAATCCTTCAGAACCCTCACAAGAACATAGCTGCTGGTCATCGGTTGCAGATAGCCGAGCCTATAGGTGCAGGACGTCAGCGCCGTATGGACTAGGAGGCCTAATCACATACATAGGTATACACCTGGATAGGCTTACACACTCCTTTCACCTCACCGTGTCCATCGATCACGCCCGTCCGGCACAAAAACCCTAATAATAACGTATTATTTCTGCACTGTTTAATACACCAAGATGTGTTGTGTAAAGCAGCTATTGACATACAACCCGTTTTGAGTGTGGTTGTTAAACTTATCAACACAATACGTTCACGGGGTTTGATGCATCGACAATTCCAAGCATTTCTAAAATCCACCGAAAGCAAGTTTTCTGATACCATACTAAAGTGAGATGGTTAAGCTGTGGTAATGCATTTGAGATAGTGTGGAACTTAAGAAAGGATATTCAAGACTTTCTGACGGTGCAAGGCAAATGGGACGACTTTAAGATCATGTCTGACGAAAATTGGCTTGCTGATTTCGCATTTTTCACAGATTTGCTGTCGCACTTAAACAAACTGAATACAAAGCTTCAGGGCAAGAATCAATTTTTAGATGAGCTTTGGGGACATTTAAAAGCCTTCAAATTGCAGCTTAAATTGTTTTGCTGTTGTGTAGAGAAAAATGAACTTACCAATTTTCCCAATCTGAGCAGTATATCACCTGTCTCAAACGACAACTTAAAAAGGTTCGCTCAACAGCTGAAGAAACTGCACGAAGAATTTGAGAAGAGATTTCAAGATTTTAAGAGAATTGAGCCTTCACTAAATATTTTTTCGATGCCTTTTAACGTCAACGTCGATGAAACACCCGCCAACCTACAACTTGAACTAATTGAGATGCAATGCAATACCCATTTGAAGCAACTGTTTCTTAACACCAGCAAATTGGAATTTTATAAGTCTACTAGCTGTCCCGACAGACGTTGTCCTGTCTTGACTATGCATATTTTAATGTAAACGCGCGAAGTTAAAATAGTCGTTAAGTTTTCTGAAATTTTCCAATCTTCAGCGAAATTTTCCAATTTTCAGCGAAATTTTCTTAATTTTTTCTTTCATAAGAACCTTCTCCTGACAATAATAAACAAGAAAAAAAGAATTAGCGAAATTGTTCCATCCGTTCACGCGTGATGCGATGACCAAGGGAAATAGGGATTCATTTTTATACAGATTCATGTATATACAGATATCTAGGACACAATACCCAAATATAGTTGCCCACGCCCAAAAAATAATGGCTATGTTTGGTACAAGCAATTTGTGCGAACAAACTTTTTCAATAATGAAATTAAGAAAAAATTGTCTTCGCTTTTGGATGACCACCTTTATTCACTACTAAAATGTTCAGCATCACAAATGGAGCCGGTTTATGATGAAATCATGCAAAAACAAAAACAGTTCTACATGTCACATGTCCCCACAAAGACCAGCGCTCCTCAACCTTCTACTTCGCAGCTAACTTAAAAGTTTAATTTAATTACAATTACCAATTTCTTTTTTATTCCAATAGTTATTTTGTAATATTGCACAATAAATTAGTGTTTCAAAAATACATATCAATATTTTTATTTCAGTAATTAACATAGCCAAAAATTAAACAACTTGGCCCGCCATATATTTCGTTAGTACTCGTATTATATTGGCACGCGAAGGAAAAAGTTTCCCCATCCCTGGCCTTGACTTTAAAGGTCATCAAGTATGTACTATGGGCCAAAGTTCCGCATGCTCACTATTACAGATGGAGGCGAAATAAAATGCAGACTTGGTTTCAGAATCAATTTGGAGGGTGCGGGTGGTTGCATATCAATACAATATCAGCAAGACGTGAAGCTATGCGCCGATAGCAGTAAGCTAGCGCCCTGTAGTTCCAATGTAGGTATTGATGTAGGGCGGAGTGAGGTCAATGCTCTTTGGGCTAAAAAACACACGGGTGCGTTCCCGTCTAGTCGAGTCAAACGCCAATAAATAACCGCAGCTTTAATAGGAAATCTAAAAGAATATCAAATCTACGATATGCCGACGACACCGTTTTCCTGGCAACGCCAATAAATAACCGCGGCATAAGCTTTAATAGGAAATCTAAAAGAATATCAAATCTCCGCTATGCCGACGACACCGTTCTCCTTGCAACGCCAATAAATAACCGCGGCATAAGCTTTAATAGGAAATCTAAAAGAATATCAAATCTCCGATACGCCGACGACACCGTTCTCCTTGCAACATCCATGGAAGATATGAGTGAGACATTCCAAAGACTCGAGAGTGAAAGTAACAACATTGGTCTCGCAGTGAATAGAGCGAAAACCAAGGTAATGAATGTGGATCGAGCCGGGAAGTTAACAAATGTCACCAGCAACATTCCTGTCATTAATATCGTCGACCACTTCATCTACCTTGGCTCGCTAATCTGCAGTGATGGTAGCTGTGTCCCCGAGATAAAGAGGCGTATTGGGATGGCCAAAGATGCCTGACCCGTTTAAACAACATTTGGAAGAAGAGAGGAATTGATATCAAAACCAAGATCAGATTGATATATATTCCCTATCTTCCTGTATGGAGTAGAAACGTGGACGATTTTGGCCCGGGAAAGACAAAGGATTGATGCATTTGAGATGTGGTGCTGGAGAAGTATGTCGAGAATACCGTGGACTGCCAAACGCACCAATGCATCGATCTTAACCCAGCTTCAAATAAAAACCCGCTTGTCGACCATATGTCTCTCCACATAGTACGCAGAGGCGATGAAAGCTTGGAGAAACTGATTGTGGTTGGGAACACCAAAGGCAACACGATGGACCGATCAGGTGAAGGAATCATCGTCCTCTAAATTCTACACGGTGCGGTAGTAAGGGATGCGCTGGACAGAAACCGGTGGAGGCGAATCTTCCGCTCCAGATGCAACTCCGTAGCTGACCACGATCCTCAGATATGATGGACCGACTACAGAGAGAGAAGCTTTAATGGAAGCGTCACAAAATATATGCATACAATCACGTTGTGGACGTCATGTGTTGACGTCATGTGTACCTACAGTAGTTGAGCAGCACTGAGTCCACATACCTGCATTCAAATACCAACGCGGTATTCGTAACAATTCTAATTGTTTTAATTCCTCAAGCCATTTTACCCAATTAATCTGCTCGGCAGGTTGAATCTGGCACTTTGAGTCGACATTAGATCTATGTAGGTACGCCTTGTAAAATGATTTAACTTTTTATAAGAAACGGTCATACAAATCCGTGAATATCACAAACTGACATAATACGAGTAATGCTAAGCATTTTGGCTTTCGTCGTAGGTGGTACGGTTCCTTCTGAAATATCTACGGGGTATACGGGTCAAATTAATCCTAAAACCGAACGAATCATCCGCGTGATGCCATGTTAATCCTTAAGTGCGCTCAGTTGTGTTGTTTACGCCATCTTTGAACTGTATAGCGCTGTGGGCTAACGCATCCGTAGGTACAGAATCTAAAACTCGTTTGCTACTGCCTGACCAACCTCTTATGAGATAAGAGGTTGGTCAAGAGTTTTAGATTCTGTCTGTTTTAGAATCCGCCTTTTCTATGTATGGACGTTATATGGTTCACTAATCTACTCGCGTTACTCTCGTCGCTAGTTGAGTGTAAACAGTCATCCATGTAGTGATCTTTTATTATTACGTCACCGGCCTCGAAATCTTTGTATTTTATCGCGTTCTTATTCCTTATATGATGCTCAATTATGCTTCGTGTGTTGGTCCAAGACGTCGTTTTTAATTTTTAACTTGTAGTAGCGTTATCGTGTCGCTGTTATCCACGTATTTCACAGTTATTTCAGAAAAAAAGCTTGTTCTGAACGCTTTACAACTGAACGCATCCTTTGCTTGCTTGCATTGCGTTATCTGTGTCACCTGTCATCATGTCATTAACGTTTGCGTGCACGCCAAAGAACCACGGAATAAATCTTCAGAAATTAAAATGGGTAAGGATAAACGAAGAGACAGGGATTATGACGATGTTTTGTATAAACAAATAAGGAAATCACTGAAGAAAAGAAGAACAGCAGGTGAGTAAATTGTGAAACGTGTCTAGGTACCTACACGAACAACAAAATTTTCTAACCGCCAACGGTTTATAATCTGGTGTTGTAATCTGAAATCTAAAGCAAATATCTTGAGAATTTGTTCCGTGCGGTGAGACTTATTTCTTGATAAGTTTCAAACGTTTGAGAATATACTCGTGTACAAATACTGACATACTAGAAGTACGTCGTGGTTTATTCCAAGCTGAATTTAGGCGTTCACCTCGCGAATCCTTACAAGCGACCTGAGTCGTTATTTTGTAATATCTCATGTGGTGTACTTCTGTTATACCTTGGAACGGAGACAGGGTCTAACAGGGGTACACATTTCAGTGTGTAAGACTAGGAGGAATTATTTATGATTAATTACCTCATTCACTGTATTTCTATGCAAGGTGATACTTCTTTTTATAGTGAATAAACTTTGTATGTGTATTGAGGTATGTGTCTTTAATTTCATTCTTTCCAGATATTTACTTTCACACGGTCGGAAACTTTGTTTCATCGACAATTTAAAACTCTATAAAGGGCCGGGTGACAACATTGTTATTCAATCAATCAATCAAATAATTTATTTGCAACGAATGAAGAGCTCGTGGCTAAGTAATAACAGCCGCACGGGTCGATCCGTCAGGTTAAGCTACGCTTGCCGGGGTTGGTCAGTGGATGGGTGACCATCTTTACATATCGAGATTCCTCCGTGCCTCGGAAAGCACGTTAAGCCGTTGGTCCCGGCTGTTATTCGTGGATCTTTGACAGTCGTTACGGGTCGTCAGAAGCCCGAAAGTCTGACAACCAGTCTTACCAAGGGGTATCGTATTACCCAGTTACTGGGTTGTGGAGGTCAGACAGGCAGTCGCTCCATGTAAAATACTGGTATTCAGCTGCATCCGGTTAGACTGGAAGCCGACCCCAACATAGTTGGGAAAAGGCTAGGCAGATTGATTGAATGAAGGTTATTGCTCAGTAATAAAAAAATTTCATTTTTTCAGAACATTCGCCTGAACATAGACAAACAAACAACATAATCACTGTACCAGAACAAATTGCGGAACCAGTTTTAGAACAAACTGTCGAGCCTGGGGCCGAACACATGGAAGTTGAACCAGTACTCGACCACTCAACTGAAACTGAGCCAGACGAAATTATTGATGAAGTCTTGGGAGATGACCCCACTAAAACAAATAAATACGGAGCCAACAATCACAAAGACATAGCATCCCACAGGGAACACAAACCGTCTTATTACAAAAAAATGCTTATGTACTGGTTTAAACCAAGACTAAAAGGTCTAGGATTGTTACGGTATTAAAGCTAGTACCAAGACCAAAATGTGTTCCGATTACAAAACGAAGACTATCGGAGGATCAGTTAGTACCATGGTTAGTACCAATGAAGGTCCATGCTGGTCCATGCTTTTAAAATATCCACAGATAAGAAACAAAAATGGCATTCTTTCATTCGTTCCTACAGTATTTATTTGAAGCAACGTTCCGTTTCTCTAAATATTGATATAATAGTATCACTTGAAATATTTAAATAATTATTTATCAATACAAAAATAGGTCAAAAATTGTTCTTTGTCTATGTTACAATATATTGAACAAGCACAATTCGTACTTTTGACGCGCTTTTTATAAACAAGTTGTCATATTTTTTAAAACCTCTAGCGTGAAGTGGAGCGACATATGTATATTCGCCGAGCGGCGCGTGTAATTTGAGAGTTGAGAACCTTGAGACGCATGTTTTTGTTGCGTCCTATAATAATAAATACCTGGATGAACTTCTTATTTTCACTAATTGTTTTTAATATTACTGTTACTGCTATGTGGTTTGCTCGTGAGTTGTTGTGTCTGGTTAAATTGTGAACTACTAATCGTAAAAAATGGAAAACAACAAAAGAAAAAACGTGTTGAAAACTGGATTTCTGAAGAAAAAGTTAGTAAAACATGGATTTTAATTTATTATTAGGTAAATAATAACCATCTTATTTCGACTATCTAACGCGATGTTCTTATATTCTTATTATTATATTAGTACCGCAGTTAGTCCAATAGATAAACTAGGGTTCTCTGTGCTTTAACTTTAGTAGGTACCATAGATAGTTCATGAACTAGTGATAAACTTCATTTTATAATAACGTTTTATTTAGTCATGGTTTAAACCTAGTAATAATATCAGTACTATATTTAAATCGCGTTTTGTAATAAGACGGAAAAGGTCTACAAAATGACACCAAATCAGATCTTTTAAAGACAGCTCTCATCCCGGAAAACTGAAAATTTTTAGAAGCTCCGGTTAAAAACACGGAAATAGTAGCAGCCATATCTGACACTGTACTTAAAAGGGACAATGCGTTAGCTGCTCAACAAAACTTGTTGGGTCAAGCCACTGCCTGCATAGCAGTAGCCCTTAATAACAACTTCCCTGTACCCATACAACGCATTTTATGAATACCCCACGCCCAGTTTTTTTCTTCTTATGAGATAGTTAACATTATTTTATACCATATTTTTTTTAAATAACAATAGAAATATAATAATAATAAATAAATAAAAATAATTTAAATTATTACATGTAGATTTATCCTATTTTGGTTATTTTATTTTATGACTCATAGACGTAGGGCGAAAAAATTTTTTCCACCACGTTCATTGAGTCATAATTATGTGAACACATTGACCATAGTAATTACTTTGCACGACAAATGTGTTTTTGAGTGTCAATAACAACATTTGCCATATGCATTGACAGGACAGATCCCTATCAAATAAATGCATTCTAACGACAATTAGATTAGAAAGTTGTCTGCTCTTTTAGTTGTTTATTTGTGGTTATATTTGATAAAATTGGTGAATATGGCTAATAAAAGATATACAACTGACGAATTACTCCGTTATTTGGAAAATTCTGATGAAGAAGCATTTAGTGGTGGAAGCGATGAAGAGTATCAGCCCAATGATGACGATAGAGCTAGGATACCGAGGTAATTGCAAACTTTATAGCTAGCACTGCAGACAGAAATAGCGAGATTCCTTTTACCAACCAAGCTCATCGTCACCTAATGCCGCTGATTCCAAATGGAAAAGAGATGTTTTGCCTTTAGGAAGGAAAACAAAATAAATCACGTAAAAACGGCTGAACGGATTTGGATAAAATTTGGCACACAGATAGTTCATAACCTGGATTAACACATAGCATACTGTTATCCCGGTGGTAAGTTATCCCGTGGGATAATAATTATCCCACGGGAACTTACCACCGGGACGACATCCACGCGGGCGATATAATAGGTCTTTACCTATGTAATTGGAGATTCTACAACCAGCATTTTCAGATTTAAATATCTGTGGATTGGCGCTTAAGGTTGATGCGCCAGGGTAGCCCGCGAAATTCAAAATTTCTTACGTTTTTTGCAATTTGTAGGTCAGTGTGAGCTTGTATGTTGATTAAAATATGATTCGCGGCCGTAGCTTTTATGACTTGCCAGAATTATAATCATTAGAATCAGCAATACAACTCCATAAGTTAGCATTTACCTCAAACCTCATGATTTCATGAAATCGCTAGATTTGAGGTAAATGCTAACTTATGGAGTTGTATTGCTGATTCTAATGATTATAATCTGTAAAGCCATATTAGCTACGGCCGCGAATCATATTTTAATCAACATACAAGCTCACACTGACCTACTAATTGCAAAAAACGTAAGAAATTTTGAATTTCGCGGGCTACCCTGGCACTTTCGCCTTAATACGAAATTCAAATAAATTTTATTCGAAAGCCGTGTTAATTTAATTTCAAATTCAGTCATTTGTTTTTAGATAGTTTTTTGTTTTTGTGAAATTGTGGTAGTTTTTGGCGCCATGAATAAACTGAAAATACGTACAATTTTCGAATATGAGTTCCTACGTGGACATACCGCTGCGCAAACAACACGAAACATTAATGACGTGTACGGGCCTAACACTGCTTGCATAAACACGGTCCATTATTGGTTCAATCGTTTTAAATCTGGAAATTTTGAGTTGAAGAACGAGCCTCGCGGTCGGCCGGTAACCATTGTCGACAACGATGAATTGAAGGCGACAGTGGAAGCGGATCCAACTTAATCTACGGCTGAGCTTGCTGCGGGCCTTGGCGTTAGTGTCAAAACCACATTGAAGCACTTGCGGCAAATCGGAAAGATAAAAAAAAAAAAAAAAAAAAAAAAAAAAAATATGTTTATTTTGACAACTTTGTAGTTTACATAGCTTTGAGTTTGGAGGCACCTTTTAAGCAAAGATTTGCTTGTATTAGGTGGTCCAGCTCTTCCAGTTTACTTTAACAATACACAAGTTGAGAGAATAGTTTTAAAAGAATAACAAGGTTATTTAAGTTTATGTTTACTTTAACAATACATAAGCTGAGATAATAATTTTGAAGGAATACCAAAGGTTATTTCAGTTTACTTTAACAATACATCAGTTGAGAAAATAATTTTGAAGGAATGCCAAAGATTATTTAAGTTTACTTTAACAATACATAAGTTGAGAGAATAATTTTGAAGGAATAACAAGGTTAAATTTGCGTTTACTTTAACAATACATAAGTTGAGAGAATTATTTTGAAGGAATACCAAAGGTAATTTAAGTTTAGTTTAACAATACATAAGGTGAGAGAATAGTTTTGAAGGAGAACCAAAGATTATTTAAGTTTACTTCAACAATACATAAGCTGAGAGAATAATTTTGAAAGAATGCCAAAGGTATTTTAACAATTCAAAACAATACTAAACATTATTTAAATAACGAATGCGCTTTATGTTTTGTGTGTATATGTGGATGATGTGTGAGGTGTGGGTGTGTGTGATGTCGGTATATTGGCGTGGAAAGTGTTAATTTGCGTAATAAAATTGTATAAGAATAGGTTATAATTATGTTAAGAATCATGTGATTGTATGGAACATAGCCTCGATTTCTTCGTAACTCTTGCTCTTCAACCATTCAGTGAGTGTCTTTTTGCAGTCGTGATATGTCATAGGGTATATGGTCAGTATTTTGTTGAGGGAATTGTATAAGCGAGAAGATTGCTTTGTGTATTGTCTTGTAGCAAATGCAGTTTTGACTGGGGTTTCTGGAGCTACATTGTTCTTTCTCCTAGTTTGTGTCCTGGGAGTAACGAAGGGAAGTGATTTGTGTTTTTAAAAAAGCTAGACAAGTGGGTGCCACACGAACTTAGCGACCAACAGCGAGACTTACGCGTCGAAGCATGTATAGCACTACTGAATCGGCATAGAATCGAGGGAATTCTACATCGAATTGTTACCTGCGATGAAAAGTGGATCCTGTACGACAACCGTAAGCGTTCGTCTCAATGGGTGGACCCGGGTACAGCACCTAGTCAGTGCGCTAAAATTACTCATAGGAAGATGATGGTGACTGTCTGGTGGACCAGTGCCGGACTCGTACACCACAGCTTCTTACCGAATGGCACAACAGTGACGGCAGATGTCTATTGTAAAGAATTGCAAACAATGATGGAGAAGCTCGCAATTCAACAACCAAGACTGGTCAATCGCTCTTCCCCATTGCTTCTCCACGACAACGCGCGAGCTCACACTTCACAACAGGCCACCGCAAAGCTACAAGAGTTACAGCTGGAAGCTCTCCGTCACCCACCGTACTCACCGGAACTTGCCCCAACAGATTTCTACTTTTTTCAAAATTTAGACAATTTTTTAAGTGGGAAAAAATTCAACACCCGAGTGGCAGTACGACACGATTTCGCTGACTTCATCGCCTCCCGACCGGCAGACTTCTGCAGTAAAGAGATAAACAAACTGCCATCAAAATGGCAAAATTGTATAGATAATTTGGGACAGTACTTTGATTAGCTAAAATAAAAAAAAAAACAAAATTTTTATATTTTAAAATTTTCATACAAATCTCCAATTTCATAGGTAAAGACCTAATATTACATAAGTAGTGAAGTTATTCTCAGGGGTGTGTATTAAATGAGTTGCCCGCCGCCGCCTCAGCCGCGGCGGCGGGCCTTCAAATCACCTGCTCCTCAGCTCGCGGGCCGCCCCAACCCTTTTTTTTTTTTTTTTGAGGGTGGGAAATCATCAAATAACTTCTCCCGCTCTGGGTGGAGCGGAAGGGCGTGTCAGACTTTTACTGACTAAAACCCACCCGTGTTCCTTCAGTTGCCTATGCCAGGGCCGCGGTAACCTCTTCAGACAACCCGCGACCCCAGCGGCGTCGGCCCTATTGGACCCCGTCACTTGCTGACATCTCTTTGAGGCGCGCGTGGAACACAACGCGCCGTCGACTCGGGCCTGGTCCTTACCGGACGGCGAGCTACCCGCTGCTCACCGTCCGCAGGCCCGCGCCTACGGTGGCCGGAAATCGCCCCGCGATTCCCGCCGCCCAGGGCGTCTCCTGCGGCGACTGAGGGCGTGAGGCTGCCTCTCCCTCACGCGTTCCGCCTCCTCCTTCGCGAGCATCACTGCTTCGCAGAAGGAGGTGACGGCCTCCCATGCACTCTCGCTCCGCACCATGGCCTGGACCAGGCTCGGACGCGAGAGATCGCCGCCGCCGATCGCCTTCGTGAGAACACGGCGGTGCTCTGCCCAAGCCGGGCAGACCTCCACTGTATGCTCCACCGTGTCCTCCGGGCGATCCACACAATGGTGACACCCGGGCGTTTCCTCCCGCCTTATGCGAAACAGGAACCTCCCGAAACAACCGTGTCCGGTGAGGACCTGCGTCAGGCGGAAGGTGAGGACGCCGTGGCGCCTCTCTAACCACTCCTCAAAGAGGGGACTTATCGCCGCAATTGTGGCGTGCCCAGGCCGCCCCACCCCTGACGCGCCTACGCGGGCTTAAGATTACTCCCGTTTAGTACCGTAACACGGTCACTTTATAAAGCCTACTTCTCATTAATGGCTTGTTAAGAAGATTTGAAAAAAATATATGTTTGATATAGATTCATAAACAACATATTTGCTACAAGATTTTTTCGTATGGCTGATACTTTTGCCTTAAAAAAATATTTACCAAAACGCTATTTTTTGGCTAATATCCCTACTCCTCCTAAACGGCTTTGGTGTTTGGAAATATTTTTACACTAAAAAATTGGTGGTTCGAAGTGCTACAAATTTGCCACAGCTTTTGTAAATCAATCAACATTTGCAAAGACAATGTTCCCATTTTGAGATACAGGTTCAGAGCTAGGTGCTCTGCGCGGGCGCGAGCGGCAGTCGTGCATTAGCATTGAGACAGGAGGGCTGTGTCGCTCGTTGTTCCGCTCCGGCTCTCGACCGACTACGTAAATTGTGTGTGTTAGTGCAAATATTTACGGACGTATTATATCAGTGTGCGTTTATAGACTAGCTCGTTGCAGAGAGCCCGATTCGTTCGATTGTGCGCGTGGACGCTTTAATAGTGGTGACTCTTTTTGTTTTGTAATTTGTAGATAAATAAAAATGCCAAGGCAAAGCAAGTCACGAAAACGTCATGCTCAAAATGCTATGAAAATGCGTCTGGTGACGTAAGTCACCTAAATGTTACTGTATGATTACCATTAGCTTTTGTAATCATCTGGTGTGCGATTGTTTATTCATTCTAATTGAAGTAAATAATTACGAATTTTTTCCAGAAAATCTAGAAAGAAATCATCAGAATCGAAAGGCAATCCGAGTACATCTACTGATAATATAGAAGACTCTGTTCAGGTAAATTATACTAGTACCTCTACCTATACTAATAATAGGCATATTTTATGGTCTACTATTCATACACGAAATGTCTTAAGGGGTAATTGTACTCATCATTATGAACAACTTTTACTATGGATCAAACTTGAAATTGCAAAAAACAAATCAGCTGTTCCCTACATTTTGACCAGTTATGCAAACATAATGTAGGGAACAGCTGATTTTTTTTCGCGATTTCAGGTTTGGTCCCATAGTAAAAGTTGTTCATAATGATGAGTACAATGACCCTTTAACCCCTCAAGTGTCGAATGCACCCCATGAGGAAAATAACCATTAAAATTTCACCCAGTAGGTATACAGGGTCAAATTTTTTTAAAGGTTTTTTGAATATATAAATTGTAAGGAAACATCTGAAACATTTACAATTTACTTGTAAGTAAAGTAAAAATGTTTCGGATATTTTGTATGTGTAGAGTAGACAAAGTGATGAACGGTTAGCTATTGTTGAATTAAAAAACCGGTCAAGTGCGTGTCGGATCACGCACAATAAAGGGTTCCGTAGTTGGGATGAATTTATACCAAGAACAAACTACATTACAGTAGTACCCAACTGATATGGCTTACCGAGGTACCTGCGCAGAAGATGAATTTTCAAAGCGCGGGTAATGCTAATGACCAATCGGCACGCTCCACGCACCGTCCTTCTTTTTCCTGTACCGCTATTGGTCAGCAGCTGCCGCCATGATGTTAGTCAGCTGCTATCCTTGTGAGTGAGACGGAACTAACGACTGCAGTCATTGATATATAAAAACCCAAGATACACATTCAACGTCTCAAAACCGTCCGCAAAAAATGAGTGCACAATTCCAAATTGTGCACTCATTTCAAGTAGTCTTGCGACGCTCGCGTCACTGTACGTACGTCAAAAATTCCGAAGTGTTCGTTTAGAAATTGCAAGAATATTGCGTCAAGAACGTTGAAAAAGGATGGGATATCGAATTTTCGGTAAGTAAAACGGTTTATCGATTTGTTTTTGTTTACGCCGATGTCATTCACTGCACGAACGAAACGTTTGCTTGACCACTAAGTACAGCGGACATTATAAAAGTGTTCGTTCGTCCGTGACAGCTCAGTGTTCAAAGGGTTTTTGACCAAACCGCTCGTAAGAAACAGGATGTGCTAAGCCTGTCCGCGTCCCCCGGGGGAAAGTTGCTGTGCAAATCAATCTCGCTAGTGAGCAACAAACTAATAATAAACAACTAGTCGCGCGCCTAAAAAGAAGAACATAAAAATTCAAATTCTGCAAGCAAAGAAGATAAGATCGACGAAGAACGAAGGCAATTGGGTTGCAGGTAAGCTGCGCTAGTTCAAAAAAGTGACATGATTGATCTCATCCAGGCCCCCCGTTCATATATGAATAATTAATTAATCGCTGCTCTAATTTCCTAATTTTTAAGCATTTAATTGCAACCCGCACTTGTTTCATAAGATTACCCATCCCGCATCACCATTTTTGGTCACTTCGAGCCGGATAATAACCAGTAAATTCCTTAAAAGTCCTATTAAAATCCTATAATTATTATATATATTTAAACACTATAACATAAAACGTAATTCATTGTTACAATAATTAATTGTCAAGTTACCTTCAATTCATTTTTAACACGTAACTAGAACTATCGATTAGCGATCAAGGGCGCTTGAAGGTCGTCGGTGGTCACGTAGTCCAGAGTTTAGAATAACTGCACTATTAGCGTTAATGAGGCATAGCTTAACCCATTATCGAGACAGGTGTAAGTGTTCAATAGCACTGTTGGATTCGTAACTATTAGTTGGAAACTTCAAAATGAGTTCCGAAATGAAGTTGAAAATGTTAACTGCTAAAAACCAGGCCATTTTTGCCAAAATGAATGAGTTTTTTGATAACTCAAAGCGAGTTTATCCATCGGCTACTAGTACAAGATTTACAAGTGAATTCATAGCGGCAACAGCCAACATAGACATGTTATATAGTGAGTTTATGAGCTTGTGTGATGAGTATAATGAGTTATCGTTGAAGTCAGATCCAGACTATAATTTGAATTTTAGTGATTGGAGTTCATTTGAAACATTGTATTCGCAAGTAAAACATGTACGCAACATTCAGGTAGAATCTCATAGCTTACCTAAGTCGGATAGATCCGTGTCTGACCAGTACGTATGCAAATTGCCAGCTTTGGAGTTGGTAAGCTTTTCAGGGCAGCCGGAAAGTTGGCCTTTATTTTACCAAACTTTTAAAACTAATGTGCATGAGAATAAAAGTTTATCTGACGGTCAAAAGGTACAATATTTGGTCGGCAAGTTGAGTGGCAACGCGTTAAACATATTCGCGGGAATAATACCGGATGCGACTAATTATAAGAATATTTGGAACACTTTGGTAGCGAGGTTCCAAGATAAAAGATTATTGGGTTCAATGTACTTGAATAACATATTGGATAGTAAACATACATCTGGTGCTTCAAATCAATTAAATAATTTTGTTGAACGAATGAATTCATCATGGTTGGCTCTTAAACAGTTAGGTATTGACGACTTAGCTGATTTTATATTTACCCACATAGCTTTGAGAAAATTGGACTCACAAATAGTTCAAAATTTTGAACAGGCTATACGTGATAAAGATCTACCTACTAGTGGTGATTTAGTTGAGTTCATTCGTCATCATGTGAAGGTCATGGAGAGGTCATCGTTGGTTCATCAGAATGTTGTTTTTTCAAATAACAAAGGTCATAATTCTAAATCACCTGGTCACGCGAGCGGACAGAAAACTACTCATAGCTTCGCCGTTACTGGAAATAATATTAATTCTTCTTCTACCTGCCTTTTTTGTAGTAGTTCTGATCACGCGCATTTGTACGAATGTTCGGAATTTAAAAATCTAAATGTTGAAAATCGCTTTAAATTTATAAAAGATAATAGATTGTGCGTTAATTGTTTCAGTAGTAAACATACTACTTTTAAGTGTGGGTCGAAACGTACTTGCAAACATTGCAAACCGCGAAGGAACTCCGCAGAGGGAACAGTCTGACGTTATGGGAATTGACAACAGTAATCATGTATCAACGACTGCGACTTCTGTGGGTTCCAAGTGTTCACGGCCGGTATGTATGCACACCGCGATTCAGCACACCGCGATTCAGCCGGTCGCAACTTCATGCGCCGTAATTAATGAACGTAATAATGTGGGAGATGCGACCGCGACATTAGTGGATGATAATAAAGTTTTTTCTTGTGTGCAACTAGATAGTTCAATCGTATTACCTACCGCTCAAGTATATGTACCTATAAACGGGAACCGTTTCATAATAAGATGTTTGGTGGACAGCGGGTCTCAAAATAATCACCCGTACCGAACATAGCAAGCCGCCGTCGACTACGAATAGAACGACGCGGTCTAATAGAAAAATTTCAAGATTAAGTTGGAACTTGCTCAAATAGCACTTCAAAGAGCCGAGGAAGAAGACTCCGACGGCGATTATATGGATAATAGAACTTCAAACAATGAGTACGTGCGTTCCTGGCAACAGAACCAGAGCCGCCGAAAGGGGACAACGCCGCCGAGCGGAACAATAGAAATAGACGCCGTGTGCAACAGCGCCCCCCCCCCCTCCTCCCCTTTGATGCCGATGTTATAGTGGGCCGCCAGACGCAAGTACCTTTGCCGAATCCTACAGTGAATGAAGTGAAGGACAATATAGTGCCATCGAAAGAAGAAGACACCAAGGGGAAAGACTCACTCCGTCCTTTCATAACGGACTTGACGTCCGCTATAGCGTCGCTCGCCGACCAGAAAACAGAACAGTGGACATCGAACCAGCCCTCGGCGTCAAAGGCCATCATGACCTTACCGAACTTCAGCGGAGCACATACAGAATGGCTTTCATTTCGTGCCATCTATGAAACAACAAGAAGATATTTCAATGATATTGAGAATACTGCAAGACTCCGAAGAAGCCTACGTGGACGTGCGTTGGAAACAGTGAGCTCAGAACTCATTGGAAATGCCAGACCTGATGACATCATGAGGGAAATCGAGCTGCAATTCGGCCGTCCAGGCAATAGCAATAGCTCAAGCTGAAACAGACAGACTACGTGGGTTGCCGCGCTGCAGCGAATCACCGAAAGATATCTGCAACTTCGCAAGTCGAATCAGAAGCGGCATAGTCACTCTGCGCGCACTGAAGAAAGAATATTACTTGATCAACGCTGAGCTGATGCGAGTACTGACAGAGAAGCTGCCGAACTCCCTGCGTGTACAGTGGTACCGAACTTACACCGAGAAGTACCAGTCACTACCAAATCTCTCACTCTTCAACAACTTCATCACCGAACAAGCTCGTTTCTGCAGCGCCTTCGCCCCACCAGAGAACATCAGCTCTGTTGAAGCAACATCGTCCAAGCGTGTCATGCAGAGAACTCACGCTGCAACAGACAAGTCAGCGAATAAATGCCACGTCTGCGAGGAGGGACACAACGCTACTGATTGCAAGAAGTTCAAAGAGGGATCCAGTGACAAGAGACACGGCGGCATCCTGAGTCTCTTCAAGCTGAAAGCTCAGTGCGGGACAGACTTTTTAGTTCAGATGAACGCCGTTTGATCCTTGAAGAACAAAGGAAAGTGGAACTAGCTAGCATAAGGATGGCTGTTGTAGAGTTGTGCGAGCATATACAGCAGATTAAAGCGCAATTGCAATCTATAGTATAATAAATATAGTTAAAGAAAAATATAGATTACAGACTTTTTAGTTCAGATAAACGTCGTTTGATCCTTGGAAAAACAAAGGAAAGTGGAACTAGCTAGCATAAGGATGGCTGTTGTAGAGTTGTGCGAGCATATACAGCAGATTAAAGCGCAATTGCAATCTATAGTATAATAAATATAGTTAAAGAAAAATATAGATTACAGACTTTTTAGTTCAGATAAACGTCGTTTGATCCTTGGAAGAACAAAGGAAAGTGGAACTAGCTAGCATAAGGATGGCTGTTGTAGAGTTGTGCGAGCATATACAGCAGATTAAAGCGCAATTGCAATCTATAGTATAATAAATATAGTTAAAGAAAAATACAGATTACAGACTTTTTAGTTCAGATGAACGTCGTTTGATCCTTGAAGAACAAAGGAAAGTGGAACTAGCTAGCATAAGGATGGCTGTTGTAGAGTTGTGCGAGCATATACAGCAGATTAAAGCGCAATTGCAATCTATAGTATAATAAATATAGTTAAAGAAAAATATAGATTACAGACTTTTTAGTTCAGATGAACGTCATTTGATCCTTGAAGAACAAAGGAAAGTGGAACTAGCTGGCATAAGGATGGCTGTTGTAGAGTTGTGCGAGCATATACAGCAGATTAAAGCGCAATTGCAATCTATAGTATAATAAATATAGTTAAAGAAAAATATAGATTACAGACTTTTTAGTTCAGATAAACGTCGTTTGATCCTTGAAGAACAAAGGAAAGTGGAACTAGCTAGCATAAGGATGGCTGTTGTAGAGTTGTGCGAGCATATACAGCAGATTAAAGCGCAATTGCAATCTATAGTATAATAAATACAGTTAAAGAAAAATATAGATTACAAATTAATCTAAAAACACAGTTAATTAATATTTTTTTATAATTAATGTGTAACAATTACTAACAAAACTAAAATAAGAATTATGTTGTACGCACGGCTAGAGATCAAGCTATACAGTTCCAGTATAAGCTGATCTGGCATTGTATATGATTTCCTTACAATGAGAGGTCAGTGTAAACTAGAAATGTATAGCTTGATGTGTAGCCGTGTGTACGTACAAGAAATAAGAAACTGTTTTTAAAAAAAGTTACTTGAAATGGTAAACTATATACTAGTATTATTCTAGTTTTAGGAATTTAATGAAAGAATTTTAGTTGTCCCCTCCTCAAAGCATCTGTGGCAGATGTAGCAGGCTGAGATGTAACTCTTATACCTTCTGACCTACTGAATCGGACCCGTGGAAGCGGCAAGGCATTTGATTGCGTCGATCATGAAACCTTACTCTTAAAACTTGAGCATTACGGACTTGGAAAACTTGCCCTCAGTTTAGTAAAATCTTATTTAAATGATAGACAACAGCAAGTTCAAATAAATGGTGTCAATTCACTGTGTTTAAAAGTTAAAATGGGTGTTCCACAAGGCTCGATATTGGGTCCTTTCCTCTTTTTAGTGTATATTAATGATTTACTCCATTTATTAAAAAATCAACCACAAATGGTGCTATTTGCTGATGATACTTCATTAATTTTTAAGGTAGATAGACGTGCTACAAATTTTGACGACGTCAATAACGCCCTACTGCAGATCCAAAATTGGTTCACTGCTAATAATTTAGTATTAAATGGGAAAAAAACTAAGTGCATCAGATTTTCTTTACCAAATGTCAAAAGTAGTGATTGTGAGATAGTATTGAATCAAGAGAAACTAGAATTCGTCGATAAAACCGTTTTCCTGGGGATTACGCTCGACTCAAGGCTACAATGGGGTCCTCATTTAATATCACTTGCAGGACGGCTAAGTTCAGCAGCTTATGCTGTCAGAAAAATCCGTCAATTTACTGATGTAGATACCGCGAGGCTAGTCTATTTTAGTTACTTTCACAGTATCATGTCTTACGGTATTTTACTTTGGGGACGGGCTGCAGATATCGAGTCCATTTTTATTCTGCAAAAACGAGCCATCAGAGCCATATATAATCTTCGCAGGCGCGATTCTCTAAGGGAACTGTTTAAGGATATTAACATCATGACGGTACCTTGTCAATATATCTACGAAAACATCATGTACGTAAGAAAAAATTTACATCTTTTTAATAAAAGACATGAAAGGCATAATTATAATACTAGAAATAAGGACCTATTAGCTCAACCAGGTTTCAGGCTGGCTAAAGTAGACTCATCGTTCATGGGGTACTGTTTAAAATGTTACAATAAAATACCTCCACACATACTTCAACTAAATGAGACGAAATTTAAAACTTGTATAAAACGCACACTATGCAGGCAGGCATATTATAAGTTGGGGGATTACATAAATGATTAAAATGCTTGGCTCCATGCTGGTCCTTTTTTTTTTTTTTTTTTTTTTTTTTTTTTTTTGGGGGTGGGAAATCATCAAATAACTTCTCCCGCTCTGGGTGGAGCGGGAGGGCGTGTCAGACTTTGACTGACTAAAACCCACCCGTGTTCCTTCAGTTGCCTATGCCAGGGCCGCGGTAACCCTTTCAGACAACCCGCGACCCCAGCGGCGTCGGCCCTATTGGGCCCCGTCACTTGCTGACATCTCTTTGAGGCGCGCGTGGAACACGACGCGCCGTCGACTCGGGCCTGGTCCTTACCGGACGGCGAGCTGCCCGCTGCTCACCGTCCGCAGGCCCGCGCCTACGGTGGCCGGAAATCGCCCCGCGATTCCCGCCGCCCAGGGCGTCTCCTGCGGCGACTGAGGGCGTGAGGCTGCCTCTCCCTCACGCGTTCCGCCTCCTCCTTCGCGAGCATCACTGCTTCGCAGAAGGAGGTGACGGCCTCCCATGCACTCTCGCTCCGCACCATGGCCTGGACCAGGCTCGGACGCGAGAGATCGCCGCCGCCGATCGCCTCCGTGAGAACACGGCGGTGCTCTGCCCAAGCCGGGCAGACCTCCACTGTATGCTCCACCGTGTCCTCCGGGCGATCTACACAATGGAAACACCCGGGCGTTTCCTCCCGCCTTATGCGAAACAGGAACCTCCCGAAACAACCGTGTCCGGTGAGGACCTGCGTCAGGCGGAAGGTGAGGACGCCGTGGCGCCTCTCTAACCACTCCTCAAAGAGGGGACTTATCGCCGCTATTGTGGCGTGCCCAGCGCTGGGTTGCGACAGTCGCGCTCTCCATGCCGCCTCCATGCTTGTCCTGCTCCACAACCTCAACTAATTAATTAACATTTGAAGATACTGTTAAGCAACTGCTGAAGATTGTAAGAATAGCTTTGCATTGTGTAGACTCAATCACCTTTGTATTGTATAATTGCTTAGTACATGTGTGAGTACTATGTACCTACTCTAAAGCTACCATTTACTGGGTACGTCTTTATTTGACTTGGATGTGCCCTGGCGGCTGAGAGTGTGTCATGCTCACTCTAATGCCTCGCTGATGGTGGCGCGTGTGTTGGATCATTTAACGAATCCATACATCAGGTTTGTGAACGGGCGCTGTTGGTGGAGGCTGGTCATACCTTAGCTGCCACGGCTTATTTTAATTTTAATTTTGAATTGTTTTTTTTTATTTTTTTATTACGGACGCTTTTAACGTTCATCGTTCTCACATGTATAATTTCAACATGAATGATGTAACCAATATTTTGTAACTATATTTTGATTTAAAAGAGTGTCCGTGGAGTTTCTTGCCCGTTCTTCTCCATAGATCTACGTTTTGGAATGGGCAACTAGCTTCAACTTTCTGACTTACCTACTGACCGACTCTTTGACAATTCAAAAGTGCCTGTAATTGGTTTAATTGAAATAAATGCTTTGAGTTTGAGTTTGAGTTTTTGAGGCCCGCCGCGCACTTGTAGCTTCATACCTAAACTGCGGAGTGTCCCATCTGTATTAATCTGTGACAGTGGTAGATAAAGTAAAATTAAAAGGCTACAAAAATCTATATAAACAAAAATTATAAACCCTGTCTCTTAAGAGGCCTGTATCTTAAGAGACAGTGTTCGGCCAGATGGTTGCGTAAATTAAGTTGTACCTTTTATGAGTGAAATTGTGTCGATCTATCTATCTAACATTACATACCTAACGAACAAATTTTTATTTTTTATTTTTTTTTTATTATATTTTGTAAATTAAACATTACATGTGAACACTTCCTGCCCGGCGAGCACGGCCTACTGTGACATGGCTTGAGTCACACATTTTATCGTAGTTTGGGCGATAAAACTGTTTTGTCTTAAATGCTAACACGGCGGCGTGAGATAATTTCTTGAATGTGACATAACTTCTTGACGTTTAGTTGGGACTCATTATGTCTTATTTGCTAATATGGGCGCACCAATTATATCACAAATGTCACATTTTGACGGTGACTAAGAAAAATTGTATCACGTTCGTTCGGAGGCGGTGATAAGATTTCCTGCTGCACCAAATGGGAATAAATTATTTTTTTGCATTGTTTGGTGGTGGTTTATTTGTGTGAAGAATTGCGCGTGACAACCAAAAAAAATTGTAATAAGTAAATAAATAAATTACTATTTTTTATATTTTTAAACGGTTTTTTTTTAATTTTTAAAAATACATATTTAGACATGTAAATAATGCGCGTCGAAACCAACAAAAAAAAATCAAAATAAATAAATAATTTAAGTAAATACATAGGTACTTAAATACAACAATTTTTTTTTTTGGTACCTACATGTTAAGAGTAAGGGGTTTATGGGTTTCATAAAGGGGGGCCAAATTTTCATTATTTTTGCGATAGGACACACCGTTTTCGAGTTATAAGCAATAGAAAAGAAAACAAAAGATTTTATTTTGCCGCATATTCAGATAGTCTTAAACATTTTAATTTCTTTAATTTACTATGTCACACTATGAATTTAGCAACAAGAAAGCCATGTCGCGCCTCTAGATTATGTCACATGGTTGACCCGTGCTAGCATTTAAGACAAATTGTAAGACATGACATAATTTATCATGTCTTGTCACAAACGTCTTGGGTACGCCCGTGCTCGCCCCGCTGACCTGCAGTTGTGATTAAATTAAATCTGTTTGGAATATGCATATGTATTTGATAAGTCATGTCCTTCTATTACTCATGATGTTTATGAACGTTTACAAAATGAATTGAACGAAATGTTTGAACATAAAATGTCTAAAATTGCTATACAAGTGTCGGTGAGACGTAATACATTTTTTTTCTATGATAGTGGCACAGATGTAGGGGCTGACGACATAACAGACACGACGGAAAATAAAAACGACTTTAACAATAACGGTGATTTTGAAAATATTGATGATAGCAACAGCAATTCTGATTTGAAAATAAAGTTTCTAATAGATATTCATGAATTCAAACGTATCGCACCTAAAAACCACACGTTGTTACAAAAAAGTTGGAATAATGAGCTGCAAGATCAAATATGAAAAAAAAAACCGATCTTAATAGTACGTTTGCTTTAAAAAATGATTACGTACCTACGAATTTTCTATTTGACGATATTAAATGCAATGGAAAATGTACTCAGTGTGACGCGGTTGCGTGATTACAAAAGCCTGTTGATTTCGGCCAGGTATCTGGCCCAACCGCTCGGTCTTTTAAAGTAGACATCCTCGCGTGATTACAAAAGCCTGTTGATTTCGGCCAGGTATCTGGCCCAACCGCTCGGTCTTTTAAAGTAGACATCCTCGCGTGATTACAAAAGCCTGTTGATTTCGGCCAGGTATCTGGCCCAACCGCTCGGTCTTTTAAAGTAGACATCCTCGCGTGAAAACAAAAGCCTGTTGATTTCGGCCAGGTATCTGGCCCAACCGCTCGGTCTTTTAAAGTAGACATCCTCGCGTGATTATAAAAGCCTGTTGATTTTGGCCAGGTACCTGGTCCAACCACTCGGGCTTTTAAAGTAGACACCGTCACTGAACAAACCCCAGAGTGTTGCGGCCAGTCAAGAGGCCTAAATCAACAGGCTATTAGAGTAGATCAATCAGTTTACTCCAACTACAAAAGCCCAAGCCTGTTGATTTCGGCCAGGTACCTGGTCCAACCGCTCAGGCTTTTAAAGTAGACACCGTCACTGGACAAACCCCAGAGTGTTGCGGCCAGTCAAGAGGCCTAAATCAACAGGCTATTAGAGTAGATCAATCAGTTTACTCCAACTACAAAAGCTAGAGTGACTCGAAAACGAAACATTGCTGAACAATTAAAGTATGAAAAGGCACTTAAAGTCAGAACATTGCTGGCTGATGAACTCATGAAAATAGATATTCCAAAAGGTATATTTGCTGTTACTTGACCCAAAGCATGAACAAATAAATGAATATTATTTACCGCCTGTATACGATACTCTAAAAAGGCTGTTGCGAAAATTACCTATGTGGGGTAACGTTATGACCAACTATTTTGTCAATGCAAAAGATATAGCCAGTAGTTCAAATAAGTAGGACTTAGACTATATTTTAATACCAAAGATGAGCGAATACGACTTGATGAGTTCATGGTACAACACTATACTTTTATAAATGGGTGTGTAAAATTGAACATTTCTAATAATTAAGTAAAAACAAAATTATATAAAGGCATTTTACAAAAACGAAAAATTAATGATGATTCTGACTTGGAACATGAAAAGAAAAATAGTAAAGGACATTGCTTAGGTTTGGACCAAGTGCTGCCTAGGAGTGTGAGCTGCTACCTAATTGCGAAACACATTTTCGTCATTCTATTCAGACTAGTTGGTTTGGCTTCTACCGCAGTTTATTTTAATTTATGTCTTTCGAATTGCGAAACTACGTTAACGTGTGTAACCAACTCCAATCGTGGTTTGGAGTTTGAAGACAGTAAAGAGTGAACGATAAGCTACTAAAAGGGCTTATATTCGAATTGTGAAACTATTTTGACAGCTGGAAGTTTGTTTGAAATCCACGAGCAGTCGTTTTTGAAACAGAAGGCAACGTCGTGCCCTCAATAATTTTTCTTAGCAATTTGTTTGCGATTTTCTCATAAAATCTCAATAATTGTTACGAAATTATGTAGGTGAACATCTTCTTGATAAATAGTGAATGTGTTTTTGTGTAGAACCGCGATTGCCTGCAACGCTAAATCAATATTTATGGTATTTTAAATACCGAGGTTTTTGTTGCTTAGCGCGGGAAGAGCAACGCCTCAAAGATGAGCTTATTATAAGCCGCAGACTTTTGAGAAGTGCCTCAACTCTTAAGGCTTTGTGAGGAAATATTTTCTTTGGCTAATTCAAAGCATTATTTGAATTTTATTATTATCCATTAACAGGCACGGAGTTGGTCAGCTCAGAAAGTGAAGATACTTGCCCATTCCAAAACTTACCTATATCCTAATGAAGAAATTATGGTTATGAAACTCCATGAACACTGTTAAAATCAAATTATTACAAAGCAAAAAAGTCCAAGCAAACAACGAACTTTAAACATGGTACTTATGTGTCTTCAAAAAATGTGCTTAAAGAAATAACATTTTATTTCAGGGCTTCATTGAAAAAGCAATAAATATTTATAGGAACAACAAAAAAAGCACAGTTTGAAGCATTTTATGTCAATGTATTATGTAAGTACTGATGAACATACATACAATGCAAATTGCATAAAGGCTCTTACAATTGAATAACCCCGGCAAGCGTAGCATAACCTGACGGATCGACCCGTGCGGCTGTTATTACTTAGCCACGGGCTCCTCCTGTAGGTATTCTTATGTGGTAAAGTTATAATTAGATCATGGGGTCCCCATGATCTATTATCGTCAGGTTAAGCTACGCTTGCCGGGGTTATTCAATGGATGGGTGACCATCTTTACATACCGAAATTCCTCCGTGCCTTGGGAAGCACGTTAAGCCGTTGGTCCCGGCTGTTATTCGTGGGTCTGTGACAGTTGTTACGGCTCGTCAGAAGCCCGAAAGTCTGACAACCAGTCTTACCAAGGGGTATCGTATTACCCAGTAACTGGGTTGTGGAGGTCAGATAGGCAGTCGCTCCACGTATAATACTGGTATTCAGCTGCATCCGGTTAGACTGGAAGCCGACCTCAACATAGTTGGGAAAAGGCTAGGCAGATAGATAAGAATACCTACATAATTATGGAATGCAATAAAAGTATTGAGTACTTATTGAGAATAATATCCAAGTACATAAGTAGGTACCTGCTATCTATTTTTTTTTTTAATATATGTATCCAAGTCATTATTGTGTAGGGTGGAGTGGTAGCCAATGAACCGCGTGTACCTACCGTATGAACCATAGCACCTACCGTCAATACGCGACGTTGCAAGCTTGTGCAATAAACGTGTCACGACTCGCTTGCCACGTCGCACAGTGGGCCCCTACTGAAAATTAGTGGACTTAGGCAACAAAGTTCCTATATCGATGCGATTTTTTTTTATATGACGTGTTATATTATTTCTGACAACTTTTATTCTTATAAAATTTCTTCTAAAGTTGATAGTTTGTCTTGAAAAAAATTAATTAGATTTTTTTGTATGGAGCGAATCACGTTTAATTTTTTTTCTTCAATTGTACTAATATGTTGAGTGTGTGGCGTGAGTATATGATAGCTAGGGTCATTCTCTATCCATGAAAAAAAAATCAGCGCCGGCCATCTGCGGCAGCGAGAGTAATCATTCGGTAAAAAAAAAATGATTTGGAAGAATTTTTTTGTCATTTAAAATAAATTCAAAGCATATTTTTTGTCTCATTTGGCTGTTTTCACCTTCTTTTTAGTTAAATAAATAGTTTTAATAGCGCATAGGTACGTACTTATAACTAGTAATTCTGGTAGAGATTTAGTTATTATTGCATGTTATCGGTACAAATGAGTCATCAATCACAATGCAGGTGCTCTGCATTGTGATTGATGACTCATTTGTTTGTGCGCGCATAACTAATGAGTCATCGAAAAATGCTCGTCTCTGATTGGCTGTGTTATTTTTTAACTGCACGTTATCTATTGTTGAATAAATATATCGTAATGTTTCAGGTTATACTAATTTTGTTAATGATAGGTGAAATAATTTAAATTTGTACGGGCAAGTCGTTGATAATTATCTACATAATCAACTGTATGTATATTATTATAGTACAAGTTATCGTACGTATGATCAATATGAAACTGTGAAGTAATTGTAGCCCTGAAAAGGGCTGTTTGTCATATTCCTAACCCTGATGGGCATTTGTGGGAATAATTTAGAGCCGGATCACATTATTTCTTGTTCCAGAAGTGCTAGTGGGTCCGGCAAATTTTCGGACTCTGCTATGAGGCATTCTTCTTCCTCCATAATTTCACTGTCACAGGGAGGCTCAGTAGTCTGTAACAACTGAGTTGCTTCAGGCAACAACTCATTATGAACCTGTTTCATTATTTTAGGCCTTATGTAGGATATGTGGGGATCAGAGCTTATTAGAAGTCCATGGAGGATGTCTTCGTTTGTTGCTATTCTCCCCGTTTTCCGAGTGTGCCTCTCCCTGACGTTTCTGAAGTCCTTATTACGGGCTTCCGAAGCTTCTTCAGATAAGGTACCTAAAACTAATAAGTACATACATTTTAATTTCAAAACGCAATCGAGTCAAATAATACATCAAACTATATTTATTTTTTACTTACCGATTGGCAAAACACCAAAGTGGTTACAGATGTCTGCACCGTGCATTAGAAGTTTATGTACACTAACTAGCATGTAGTACCACGAATAGTGTTGCACGTACACATCAGCTGTTTCTCTACAGTATCTTCTAAATTTTTCACAGTCAATGTTTTTGCCTGATGATATGGCTTGTAGAATAACGGAAAATCTGAAAATCAGATTTTCGTCAATTCCCGTTATTCTGGAAGATCTTTTGTAATCTTGGAAAAAGCGCCTCGCTGTATTCCCGTCGTTTGTAGTTCCAAAACCCTAAAATGGGAAAACAATACTGTAATATACAATACATAGAGATATAATTCACAAACAACATAAAGAGAGCGAAAATTAAATACATACCTGTTTGACTATATCAATCAGCATTCCAGTTTGCTCACGAAACTCTTGCTGTGTGGTATTTTTTTTAGCTTGTTTCAAAGCCTTATGTTCGCCGCGAGCAGTCCATCGTTGAAAATCCAGATTATAAGATATATGGAGAAGACATTCCATACACCGATTCTTCATATGCAGTGAAGAAATTCCTTGTTTGTAAATTTCTTCACGAAGTGGTTTAGAAGTCAAAGCGTCTAAATTATTCATCTCACTCGGTTTTGCTAAGCAAATGGGACACGTTGCATATGATGGTACTCCAGCAATAATATTGGCCACTTTTCCATCAATCATGGTCATATGCAATTCATGTGATACAATAATATTTCCACACTGTGTAGATATTCGTTCATCAATTTGTTTTTTCATCTCAGACTCTTCAGACTTTATAAAGTCAGCTGTCTCCGAAGTGAAAGTGAACTTCACTGGTCGACAGTACAGAGTTGAGCAAGGTGTGGGGTTCTCCCAAACTAGATTTTCATTCCCAGATGATGGCCTAGTAGACACTGATGAATCATCGAACTCTGTAGCTGTGTTTGACGTTTTCTGTTTATAGTTACTCTGCGACGAAGAACCATTAAGTCCCCATTTCCAGGTCAACTTGAGTTCTTCATTTTGAGACCTATCAACAGTATTTATATCAAGTAATATCCTCTCCACAGTGTGGTCCAATAGCGCTTGCAATTTAATGTGAGCTCCGTTTTCGGTAATCTCCATACTCTCTTGTGGTGGGTAACATCTTTTCTTGGCATTTACAAGCTTTGGATAAGATGGAAAGGCAGCACAGTTTTCTTCTTTCAGAAATTGTCGAAGAGCTAAGTACTTCCATTTCGAGAGCGCAACTGATGTATAAAGAGCTAAACACTTATCTTCAGAGACAGTACTTAAGCTCTGCTTTTTGAATAGTCTCTCTTCTACTTCGGATAGCGCATCTGGATTACTGGAAAGGTATTCGACCACTTTTGCCAGATTCGTTTTGCCGTTGTCTTTCAATTTTGTTATGTACCAGTGCTGCAACTCTTCCTCGGAATTTTCTTCTACTATGGAAGTAGAACGTCTTTTCTTTTGCTTATTACTTAACTCTTCGAACGGTTTTCTGTGCTCCTTTTCTGTAGATGTTCCCGCTTCCGCAGTACATACTGCAAGAGTAGGAACATGGCAATCTATATCCACAAGCTCAGATAACGCTGCGTCCGAAAAGCCCATCACACTTCTCAGATCAACACTGTCACAAACAGGCCAGTTGATGTTTTTTTCCAACCACTTGCGATTAATTACACGATTCATAAAAGTTTTTTGATTTCTACTTGACTCTATCCACTTTTTATTTAAATTTACACAAAAAAGTCGACAGAACTCCTTGATTCGGTTCTTGTCTTCTTCAGAAACTTCGGTAGTCAAGACAGAAATGATACTTTCATACAGAAACATATGATTTTTCAGATCACCGCCACTTCTTAATTTCACAAAAAGATCTAGGTTGGTACAAAATCCAGCCATAGTTCTAATGTTAATATAAAAATACAAGTATTTCACTGTGTTCACAAACAAGCGACAAGAGCGAAACTAGATGGACTTAATGAATGTCTTTATATTTATAGTTAGTGTTAATTACTCAAGTAGTGGACATAACAGTGAGTGAAAATTATTCAGCCAATCAGAGACGAGCATTTTTCGATGACTCATTAGTTATGCGCTTAGCCGAGTGCACAAACAAATGAGTCATCAATCACAATGCAGGTGCTACCGATAACATGCAATAATAACTAAATCTCTACCAGAATTACTAGTTATTAGTACGTATGCGCTATTAAAACTATTTATTTAACTAAAAAGAAGGTGAAAACAGCCAAATGAGACAAAAAATATGCTATGAATTTATTTTAAATGACAAAAAATTCTTCCAAATCATTTTTTTTTTACCGAATGATTACTCGCGCTGCCGCAGATGGCCGGCGCTGATTTTTTTTTTCATGGATAGAGAATGACCCTAGCTATCATATACTTACGCCACACACTCAACATATTAGTACAATTGAAGAAAAAAAATTAAACGTGATTCGCTCCATACAAAAAAATCTAATTAATTGTTTTCAAGACAAACTATCAACTTTAGAAGAAATTTTATAAGAATAAAAGTTGTCAGGAATAATATAACACGTCATATAAAAAAAAATTGCATCGATATAGGAACTTTGTTGCCTAAGTCCACTAATTTTCAGTATGGGCCCACTGTGCGTCGTGCAATTTGATCTAGTCGGCGGTCGCTTGTCGCCACAAACGAACGCGTGCGCCGCGACCTTGTGTTTTCTCAAGCAGTAACGACGAAAAAAACGTGAGCTTCTTTTTGTAATTACTTTATTATTTTAACTCTTACTAAAATATGAGTGAATTGTATGTATAATGTGGGTCCTTGCGCTTGTTTGAGACTATTTTTTGGAAATACTTCTCAACGGTTATTGGGTAAAACATAACCTAACATTTCCTAAGGTAGGATGGCACAGTATTGCTTTTGACTCGAAAAGCGGACATCCACTTTTTATTAACTTATCCGATAGAACAGGTTATTTTAAAAGTAAGAGTAAAATACCCGTGTGATAATTTTGTTCCATTCGGGAGATATATTTTTTTTTTTAATATTTCTATGGTTTTCATAAAAACCATAGAAATCGCAATAACTTTAGATCCAATCCGTTTTTGTTATATCTTTGATTGCAATTACTTGACGCTTTATAATAAGAAAATTATCAAGCAAACGCTTAATTTTTATCGTTAACCGGTAGTGAGTAACATCGAATTTTAAGTATTTTCGATTTTATTTTTTTATGGGCTTATTTCATGGCATTTGGATTCAATATCGAGACAAGTTGTTCCTTTGGTACTAAGAAGTACCGATTTAAAATATCATATCCAAATCTTATGGTATCTAGAATTTACAGGATTCTGAAATTTAGGCACTAGGGTTGGCACATGTCGCATTTAAAAAAAATGTTTTTTATTGGAAAAATAATAATAACATAATAATAAGACCCTGTTCTTTAATTTTTAGAGATTTATAAAGACTATTTTTTATATTTTTAAATGTTTTAATACATTAATTTTTAAGAAATATTTTAAATTATTAAAAAATATGTGTAATAATAAATAAAGGACATAATAATATAGTTATCTGAAAGAAGTTACAATATCATTGATTTTCACATTGTTAATGATAATTCCATGTTATTTTTTTATAAATAATTAAATACTTAGTAAATTAAATTAAAATTAATAAACGGAATTATAATGCTAGCAATCCTACTAGTTTTATAAAAATACAATTTTTTTAGCGGTTAATATATTTGTTTGGATATTTCTAAGTTTACTAATCTCATACGAAGTTAAGGTAGGCGTTGTGGTAGCCCGCGTAATTATTATTTTTTTGTGTTTTGTGCAATTTGTACGTCCGTATCAGGTTGTATCTTGATTAAAAAATGATACGCGACAATAAGACGTATGTATATTTACATAATTTTAAGCACAAAATCATACATCTCTCTAAGTTAGATTTCGTGCAGATTGGTTTTGATTCGATTGATGATTTTATGGTTAAAATTATGTAAATACATATGTTTTACTGTCGCGTATCATATTTTGATCAAGATACAACCTGACACGGACCTGCAAATTTCACAAAACCAAAAAAAAAAATTGAATTGCGTGGGCTACAATAGCGCATCCCCCCTTAAATACGTATAATATACAATAAACGAATTAAATTTCGTTTATCCAATGAAGGGCAATTTGTGATACGGGGAAGGGGTCCGCCCTCGTTAGGCTTAAGTCAAAACCCTGTAGCTATACATATTGTCTGGAGGAACGGGGGTGAGGCACCATGGAGCCGCAAAAGACCCATGGCGCCACTTTGCCTCAACAGGACTTGACCCGACCTGTTGAGGGATGTCTGTCCGGGCTCCGACCGGCTGACTTATTGCGAGGAGGGCGTGAGGGCGCCAACCCTCATGTTGGTCCACGAGTGGCAGTTTATGAAGCTGTAGATAACGCCACAGCCGATGCTCTTCAACCTCCGGGAGTATCCGCAAATACACAAGGAGTATTCACCAGATTAGAAGCATTTAATTTACTGACGAAACTAGCTAAGGATGAAGGTAGTAAATTCCCTATTGGCGTAGATTTTACCAAAAGAACTGTTGCTATTTTAAGAGCGCTGAATATGCCACTTACTAGTAGCCACTAGTAGTAACTAGTCAAAATTGTGATTTCCAATTTTACTGCCAAATGTGAAAAACTGTACAAAAATGTAATTATTCCATGAAATTTTTCACCAAAAAACACCATAAATGGTTGAAGGAAAACTTTAAAAACGATTTTCCCAAAAATATTGAATCAGAAATGGAACAAGTTGATCCTTGTACTCCTCAATATGTACCAGGACTTTTTGATGAACGTAGTTTACGCCCCGATTCTGACTCCAGTATTGAAACTTCTCATGATTACACAACATTCTCCATTTCAGAGGCTATTCGTGCACCCGAATCTATTCTGGAACAAAAGCTAACTAACCCGAAGCCTATTACCGAACCTGACCTTGTTTTTGAATCTGAGTTTATTCCCGAAACTAACCCTATTTCCGAACCTGAAACTATTCTTAAACCTGACCTTGTTTCTGAATTTGAAGCTTTTCCCGAAACTGAGCCTTATTATGAACCCTACTCTATTCCTGAGCCTATTCACGAACTGGAGCCTATTTGCGAACCTAACCCTAATCCCGAACTTGACCTTATTTCAATATCTGAGCCTATTACCGAACTTGAACCTATTTCCGAATCTGAACTTACACCTATGTCTGAGCCTGGTCCCAGTTCAAAGTACAATACACTGTCTGAAAGACAGAAGCGTAGATTGCGAAGATCTCTTCAAGACTCCCTTGATATAGAGCCACAACCGAAACTAGTCAAAGTTTTTTCAAGTACAGTAGAAGCAGGTGGGAATAAATTGCAGACTAGTGCATCAAAAAACTTGCAATTTGTGATTAACACTTGTCTGAAAAGCCCAACAAAGTCGACTAAGATAGCCACTCAAATACGGAACCATAAGCCTCAGCCGTATACCCCTGAAGAAGCATTAGCAATTTATATTGACAGAAAATTTACAGTTGAAACATAATATCACTTTCTTCAACAAGATTTAAAATCAAGGGGATACCCCGCGTTTCCACCATATAAGCAAGTACATGTTGCAAAAAAATTATGTTACCCAACACCTCCAGTACAAGTGTCTGAAAGAGAGGCTTTTGTAACGTTATATGGTCTGCTCTCTCACACTTTTTCAAGTCTTGTTCTTTCATGTGAAGATATTATTTCTTTACACTGCTGTTCCCCAAAAAATATACAAACATTGAACTGTATTTTCGAAGGATCTTGGGGATTTGATGGGAGTACAGGTCAATCATTGTATAAACAATGCTTCTCCGAAGATCGAGAAGACGAAAACAGCTTGTTTGCCACCACATTTATTCCTTTACGAATAACCACAGATACCGGTCAGATTTTGTGGATGAACCCTACACCTCAGTCTTACAGATTTTGTCGACCGTTACATATTCAGTACCGTAAAGATAGCAAAAATTTAATACTTGCCGAAAAAAATGGGTAGAAGATCAATTAGAAGAAATAGACCGCATTTGTGTAATCTCATCAAAAAACATAACATTAACAGCAAAAATTCAACTTTACTTGACCATTATACAGGGTGACTGGATCTGGACCCGCCATAGAAAATTCGCATATAGAGGAGGTCATTTGCTAATTATTGGACCTTACTTTCCCTAGCTAAAGTTTTATAGTTTGGGAGATATGTCAATTTTTATACTTTATTGAGATTTTTCCAAAATTTGACCTTCAAGCATTCACAACTTTTTTTTGCACTAATTTAGTAGTTTTTTTTTATTATTTGTTGGTAGTCATAAACATTGGTGATTAAAATACCTCGGAACTTCCCTCAAACTAGGGTTAAAAAATAAGATAGAAAGCTTTTAAAAAAAAAAATATGAAAAAAATATCTTTACGATCAAATTCAACCTGAAATAAAAAAAAAACTGAGGTGTTACAATAATTAATTTTAATTAAAGTTAGTTCTCTAGTTTGTCACCTTTTTAACGGTACTTAATTTGTATTAATAAAATTGCTACTTTAAAAAAAAACATTATTATTTGTAATTGTCGTACCGTCCAATTCAGTAAAGGTTTGTTGCTACCTGAGGCCGCTAACGGCGGCAACGGTCCCTTTTGCATGATGTCAGGAATAAGGAATGCGTGGAATGCAGCGTCATGTTTTGTCTCTTTCTTACGCTAAGGGAAGGGCCATGCTACTCTTCTTTATTTTTACTTAAGCCTTTGATTTTGGCAGGGACTGACTGCACCGAAATTATTTGTTCAGTTTGTGTTTGATTGTTTGGTCGCTCACACGTGCAACCGATCGTGCTGTTTTCCTTCGTCATTTTTGCATTTTCGTTTTAAAATGCCAGGATTTACAAGTGAAGAATACGCCGACATGCTGCTGGCGTATGGTGCTGCACACAGTAACACCCGCGAAGCGCGGCGAATTTACCAAGAGCGATATCCAAACAGACGCTTACCTGACCGTGACACATTTTCTACCACATATCGCCGGTTAAGAGAAACGGGTAACTTGAACGCCAGGGAACCCCGAGTAGCTGTGCGGCAATTACCTGTTGAGATTGATCACCAGATTTTGGCAGCTTTTGAAGAAGATCCCACGACTAGCACCAGAGTGGTAGCTGCCGCTTTGGGCGTCAGCCAGTGGAAAGTCTGGTCAGTGATACATCGGGATCATCAACACCCGTATCATTACACAAAAGTTCAAGGTAATTTTTAGTTTATTTATGTACCTAATTAGGTATTACTTTCGGTATTGCCTATCATACTACATCTACTTACCTAGCCATTTTATGTTGTATTACCTTAATCAATCCACCTAGCCTTTTCCCAACTATGTTGGGGTCGGCTTCCAGTCTAACCGGATGCAGCTGAATTCGAGTTTTTTACATAGCAACTGCCTATCTGACCTCCATAACCCAGTGATTGGGTAATATGATACCCCTTAGTAAGACTGGTTGTCAGACTAGGGCTTCTGACGACCCGTAACGACTGTCAAAGATCCATGAGCGTGCTTTCCGGGGCACGGAGGAGTCTCGTTATGTAAAGATGGTCACGCATCCACGGACAACACCGATAAGCGTAGCTTAATCTGATGGATCGACCCGTGCGGCTGTTATTACTTAGCCACGAGCTCCTCCTGTGACCCGTGCAGCTGTTATTACGTAGCCACGTGCTCCTCCTCCTGTTGTATTACCTATTTTTAATAATTAAAGCGTGCGCTGTTATGTTCAGCATTAAAGAAATTGTAATTATTACGACGAGCTTAAATGTACCATAATCTTCAACAATAAATGGTAAAATTTTAGGTATGTACAAATTTTGTTTTTAGAATGACATTTATGAAAATAATTGACAAATGGATTATTGGCAGGGCTTGAAACTGGCGACTACGAAAGGAGGATGAATTTCTGTCGCTTCATTCTTCACACCGATGTCGACGACCCAACATACCTGAAGCGTATTCTTTGGACCGACGAGTCACATTTCTCCCGAGAAGGCATCACCAATTTGCACAATTTGCACAACTGGGCCCATGATAACACCCATAAAAAAAGGGTAACATCGGTCCAACGGAAATTTTCCGTTAATGTGTGGGCTGGTGTTATTGGACGTAAAATTATTGGACCCCATTTCCTACCAGACAATTTAAATGGGGAAAGTTACTTCGAATTTTTAATGGACGTCTTGCCTAATCTGCTGTCGGAAGTAATAACCTACGACACGCCTATTGTGTTTCAACATGATGGGTGCCCAGCGCATTTTAGGCTGGACGTCCGAGAACTTTTAAATAATTCGTTCCCTGATTCGTGGATCGGTAGAGGTGGGCCAACTGAATGGCCGGCACGGTCGCCAGACTTGACACCGCTCGATTTCTACGTTTGGGGCCGGGCCAAAGAGTTGGTCTACAAAGAAGAAATAATGACAAAAGAAGAATTAATTCAAAAAATTAACAATGCTTTTTCAGTTATGAAAGAAGAAATTAGGTTTAAAGTTACCACCACGGAAATTAGGAAAAGATATCGGGCATGTATCAGAAATCGCGGGCAGCAATTCGAGCAGAATCTTTAATTTCAACTCAATTTTAATTTTTGCTTTTGATGCCCGATATCTTTTCCAAATTTCTTGTTTTACATTGTAAAAGTATTTTTTTTAAATAATAAATAACGTAAGTACACTAAGCATTTAATTTCTACCTACCTAGTCATAAATTTGCAAAAAATAATTTGCACAATTCGCTTCAACAAACCTTTACTGAATTGTTTTTTTTAAGTTAGTAACTTTTTAAATACAAATTAAATACCGTTAGAAAGATGACGAACTAGAGAACTAACATAAATTAAAATTAATTATTGAAACACCGCAGTTTTTTTTTTATTTCAGGTTGAATTTGATCGTAAAGATATTTTTTTTTATATATTTTTTTTAAAAGCGTTCTATCTTATTTTTAACCCTAGTTTGAGGGAAGTTCCAAAGTATTTTAATCACCAATGTTTATGACTACCAACAAATAATAAAAAAAACTACTAAAATAATGCAAAAAAAAAGTTGTGAATGCTTGAAGGTCAAATTTTGGAAAATCTCAATAAAGTATAAAAATTGACATATCTCCCAAACTACAAAACTTAAGCTAGGGAAAGTAAGGTTCGATAATTAGCAAATGACCTCCTCTATATGCGAATTCCCTATGGCGGGTCCAGATCCAGTCACCCTGTAGATGGGAAAGTGCTCAATATAATCACTAACACTTCGTCACAACTAAGATGCCCATTTTGCAAGGCAACTTCCTCTCAATTTAATAAGTTAGACATTGTGTTTTCTCAAGCCTCAGATGAATCGCTTATGAAGTACGGAATAAGTCCTTTGCACGCTTGGATTCGTGTCTTAGAATTCTTGCTTCATCTAGGATACAAGATGCAAGTAAAAAAATGAAGGATAACTCACAATTCCCCGGAGCATATAATTGTGGAAGAAACTAAAAAAAAGGTGCAGCAAGAAGTAAGAGAAAAAATGGGGCTTCTGGTTGATGTGGTGCGGCCCAATGCAGGCACCACCAACGATGGTAATACTGCTCGCACAGCATTGTCTAACAAAAACCGTGGAACGTTTGCAGACATATTAAAGATTCCTCAATGGCTTCTTGATGATTTGTTTACAATATTAGTAGTTTTATCTTGTGGGCTACCAGTTGATACCGAAAAATTTGGGGATTTTTGTATGTCACTGGCTAATAAGTACGTCCAAAATTTTGAATGGTATCCTATGACGGTTACCTTGTACAAAATTTTAGTCCATGGTAAAGACATCATGCGACACTCTGCAATGCCTGTGGGTTTACTCTTAGAACAAGCGGGAGAAGCAAGGAATAAGTTTTGGAGGTCTGACCGAGAGCATCATACTCGAAAGTTTGATAGAATTACAACCATGACAGATTTGTTTAACCGGGCACTACTAACATCAGATCCATTTATATCGAATGTCAGATTAAAGCAAAGGCAAGCAAAATTAAGACGGATACCACTACCACCCGCCGTTCTCCAATTGTTAAAACCGTACGAAATACCCAGGGAAGAGGTTTCGGTCCAAGATAGCGATAGCTTAGATAGATTTGAATTTATACATAAGAGATATTACATTAGATAGTGATGAAGAAGACGTAATGCAAAATCTTGTAGAAGGCTGGAATGAACTCATCTAGTTTAAAAAAAAAATGTTTGACGTGTAAAAGTGTTTGTACAAACCTACTTACAGAAAATAAATCATTTATCATTTATAATGACGATAGTACTGATTTTTTACCTACGGAAAATGATAATTAAAGTATACACAAGCAAGTGAAGTCTGTAAATATTTAATGTTTTATTTCTAAAATTTCAAGTTTATTAACCAAGTGGTTCAGGCTATGCGATAATAAGTGCAAAATGAACTCTTAGGTCCCACCAAAAACATAAATGTAAAATAGGGGCCAAGTTCCGTACAAAGTACATGAACATGATAAAAAAATAGAGATCTAAATGGGTGCCAAGTTCTATGGAGGTAAAATATAGTTTATTAGTTTCCTTGCTACTAATTATGCAACTTGACAAGTTTTCAAAGTCAATTATTTGTTTGCAACTGTTGAGAGTTTTGCTTTAACAACCTTCGTTGGTCTAATAAAAAAAAAAATATCCTTGGACATTTCACACAACGCCATCTAGTCCCAAGCTAAGCAACCTAATGCTTGTGTTATGGTAACGAGATGGCTGATAAACTACTTATATATATATTTTTTTTTTTGTAAATACATACATATTATAGATAGAAAAACACCCCGACTCGGAACAAATACTTGATAATAAATAATAAATAGATAAATAATAGATAGATTAATAGATTTAGGTTGTCGAAAGTAGCTCGAAATGGTTCGTGTAAGGTTTGCTTCACCCTACTTTATCTCCGAACTTGGCTTGATTTGCAATAAATCATGAAAAAATATTAGTATAAATAATTAACTTTAGTTGTATGGTCGATGTAGAAATAATAAAAAGATACAAGAATATTATTTGTGAAATTTATGAGAGTGGGTGTAAATATGTATACGTAGATAAGTAAGTTATAATCTATGATAAAATAAAATCCAACATAAAATATAAACATACAAACCAAAAATATATTTTTTTGTGAAGTGATGACCCCTAAACTCAAAATGATCAGAAAAAACTTTAGAAGTGAATAACTCCTAGATACCGCGAGATTTGGATGTGTGTTTTTTTTATAGTGATTGGTTGGGGTCTAAATATGATTTACAATAAATATTGAATCCAACTAAGCAAAGATACAACCATGAAAAATCTAAATCTAAAAACACAAAAAAGCATATTTCTTTACATCTGTACTAGTTAGTACTCTTTTGTATTTTTTTTTTTCAAATATCTTTAACATAGTTTTGTTACACATAATAAAGAAAAGGGTAAAATAATGCGTATTTTTTTTTGTAATTAATTAATTTAGAAAAGTTGAAAAAAAAATTGAAAAATTTTTTACTCGTGTTTGGTGTAAAATTGGCACACGGGTATTTTACTCTTACTTTTAAAATAACCTGTTATATCGGATAAGTTAATAAAAAGTGGATGTCCGCTTTTCGAGGCAAAAGCAATACTGTGGATGGGTACGCAGTGAGCCGTTTATCCTGGGTAAGCAATGAACCATGGTTCATTGCGTACCACATCTTGCTTTGCGTATAAATTGTGTAGGTAACATTGATTGTATAGGTATGGATTTGTCACATACCCATAAGCAGGTGGGAAGTATTATTCCAGTCAACCTGTGAGTGATAATGTAAGTATCATTACTTACCTACTATTTGTTTATTTCAGAATGGGACGAAACACGGTAGGGCGGGAAGCTCGTAAAAAAGGGAATCACACCGCAGAAGCTATCCAAAGAGGGATAGATAAACACTTGTCGGGACTGAGTGTCAGAAAAGCAGCCAAAGATTGCAACCTTCCCTCTATCCAACACTGCGAAGATACATTTTTAGGATGTCCTGTGTGAATCCTCAAAATCAAATAGCCTTGAAGGTGGTTTTCTAAATATTATGGTAGTTTAGGTACCTACTTGAGAGTTATTTCTAATGTTTATTGTTAGTTTATTTAAACATATTGTGCCGACCCCAAGTCACATGGGATAAGGGCAGGAAGATGATTGTTAGTTTATTATGGAGCCCTTTGCACTGAATTGGTTTTGGTTGAAAGGTACTTACCACAATAATTAGCAATATACAGGGTGTATCAGAAAGGTGTGGTTAAAGAACAATGACCACTGCCCATACATTTAAAAACCTGATAATGAAAGTATATGTTTATTATACTCTCTCCTTGTCCGAGACGATTTAACAGAGTAGTCTACAACCATCGTGCTCTGGCGCTTCACAATATTTAAAGATCCCATCCAAAACAAAAAGACTCCCTGCGTATTTCTGGACGAACCTGTTAACTTCATTACGGTTTTTGTGCTCGGCGCTGTCACTGCGCCTCCGGAAATTAAAATAGTTTTTTGTGTAATTAAGTAAGTTTTAGCATTAAAAAATGATTTTTACAGTGATTAAATTAGCATGAGACTTTTCCTCAGTGTAAAATAGTATTCCAACGACGAAAAAGTCGTAAAAAGTGTATTTGGTAAGTGAGGTGAACGTTCGTGAAAACAATGATTTTTTTTTGGCAATTCGGTAAGTTTTTATGTAAGTAAGTATGCAATTTGCGAAGAAAAATACTAGAAAATTAGATCTAGTCTAGCACTAGCAGAAACATATTGTAAACATACCTACTTTGAGGTTATGGTTAATGTTTGTTGTGTTCCTTTTTACGTTAAAAAACGATTCGCAATTCGCATTGATCGATGACTTCCAAAACGGAACCGGACAACCGCGTTTTTTTATCTGTCAATCAAAGATTAGTGTCAAAGTGAAAACTTTTCCCTTCTTCGAAATTTTCAACTCAACGGTTTCGACAATATTCTTTTTTCCCTCGCTTCGATTCAAATTGCGTGTGAAAACTAATTTACGATGGGAAAACGGAAAAATAAAGAAGAAGAAGCTGAAAAAATCAGAAAAAAACTGAAGAAATGGTAGAAACGTTTAAAGAAGAACGAAGAAAAAGAACAAGATGGATGTGTTACACTTACACCAACGAATTCCCATCCTAAAGAGAGTGCTGTCTCCACGGAACCCTCAACATCGAATGTGGACATACCTTTGGCGACCTCAGGTACATAACATAACTAATATTCAAATAGACATCTGACTTCAAACGTATGGGTGTTTGTATATGGGTACTTACCTATTTACTAAGTACACCAAATACTGGCCTAAGAGCTACCACTATAGAGGGTAGACATTAGGTACTAGAATATAATAGTGAGCTATCACATGCAGAGGATAGACATACTATTGTGCATTCATTATTACACTTCAGAGCTATCACTTAGAGGGTAGACCAACTAACATACTTAATCGAGCGCTATCACTTAGAGGATAGACATAGTAGCATATTTTATTTTCTATTAAATTGTTAATTTTGCACCAAAATACATATATTTGGCCGGAGTATAGTTCTTTATGGGCTTACAGTGCATATTAAACTTTCAGACGATGAAGAAGTGCCTGAAGAACTTCTCCTGGCCTTGGGTCATGAAGGTGCGGATACCAATGAGATAAGTGAACCAATACATCCACAGTTAGCATCAAGATGGAAAAACATTATGAGAGAAGGTTTAAAAAAGGAAACCAGAGAAGAAATCACAAAAAAGTATCCTGACCCAGAGAACTTCAACACCACAGCACCTTCCTTAAATCCTGAAATCAAGGCAATCATGTCTGAAATCTCTTTAAAAAGAGACAATAGGCTTGTAATAAGGCAAAAGCTAACAGGAAAAGTTTTAACAGCCATAGGAAAAGCTATGACAGGTGTCATGAAGGGAAACTTTACCTCAAAACAATTATTTGAATACCTCAGTGATGCTGCTAAAATCACTACAGACATATACCATCAAGATTTTATGTCAAGAATTATACTTCGCACTCGCAGGCACCAGTTCATTGGTTAAAGACGCCATTAAGAATGAGAAGCCAGACGGGATGCTATTCGGAAGTGCTTGTTCGGAAAAAATAAAGTTGGCTCAAACAATTCAAAGAACTGGAGCCCAGATAAAAGAAAAACAGAAAAACTTCAGAAGCCCGCTGCCACCTCAACAGAAACCTCGCAGCGGACAGCACCAGTACCGTCAGCCAGCAAAGCCTTACCCGAGGCCATACAAGAAGAGGCCGACTCAGCAGAGGAAGCGGTCTCCACCACGCAAACAGCGTCACAATTAGAGGTACATGCAGGCAAAACTAAATTTTTCTATTTGAACTGGATAAAAATTACAAATGATCCAATTATCTTGCAGTGGATTTATGGCTATGAATATGGTGTATGAAATTGTCTCCTTATAATTGCGGAAAATTCAGTGCAGTCGCCATCTTCGAAATTCCAAATTTTATTTCGAATTTTTTCTTCTTAAGTTGAAAATGGTCGAAATATTCTTCCTGGGCCCATAACCTATTAGGATTATGATATTTTAGGGTCGACGAGTAATACGATAGCAGTGGGTTGTACTATATTTTTTATTTAATACATATTGTAGTTACATATATTCCTTACATTACGAGACGTAGGAAGAGACAGAGAGAAGGAGGATGTAGGCACAGACAATATATAGTTTGCACAGGTCTGTAGTACGTTCTCCTTTGAGTAAATTCTAACACTGCTTTATTTCTAGACACAATAATAATCGATAACGATGAAGACGATTAATAAATACATTCAATATGATTAGTATTAGTTTTATTAACTGTAATTGTTGTACCAATTAGTTGTATTTTAGTTATTGGCATTGCATCATTTATTTATAATAATAACTGATTGATATCTAATAAGTATGTACTACAACATCAAAAATACAATTATTACAATTATAATTGAACGCACAATAACTGTTTAGTAGTTGATTAGTACATTTGTGGCTGTTAAGTTCATTTTTTCCAATAAAAATATCCAAATAAAAACACTGTTTTTCTTTGGACTCCTGGGATAGATTTTTATGCGCTTTGGATTACAGATTAGTGATGATCTTAGGAACAAAATGCACTATGTGAGCATTCTAGGCAGCACTTGGTCCAACTTCCATACAAAAGTAGGCAATGTCCTTTGTAGTTTTACAAAATGCGCCTATTCTGCTGACCTGTACCTAAAAAAATTCAAATCTTCAATACTTACTACTAGATAGAAAGACAGCAGTTCATACACAGAACGTGAAGTACAATGAGGACTTCGAATTGGAGTCTATGTTTCAGGACGAACCTGTAGAAGTAGAAAACTGGCGAGGTCTTGCTGTTTCTCGCAAAAAAGCAGACGGTAACATAAAACCTCGGCAAAAACAAAACGGCAACATACCCACGTCCAGAAATAAAATAACAATTCTGCCTAATACTTGTGCATTTGACGCAAGCGTTTGCCATAGCGTATAAAGATAAAATTACATTCAACAGGAGATCACCAATAGTAAAAAAAAAACCGGCCAAGTGCGTGTCGGACCACGCACAATGAAGGCTTCCGTAGTTGAAAAGAATTAATCCCAAAAACAAACTTAACATTGAATTCCAAAAAAAAAAAATTGATGTCATAAAATTACAAATTCACAATTTTGGGACTTTTTCCTTTACTTGTGCTGAGAGACCTTGCTTCTTGCCAGATTTCATTATTCTAGGTCAACGGGAAGTACTCCATAGGTTTTGATTTACTTGCGAACGTTGCGAGTATCAAAATATGTCGCAAAATGACCGTATTTTTTTATTGCGTTGACTTAGAAGCTTGATTTTTTTAGTACTATATGGAATCATAGACTTACCTATTTAATATTAATTTCAACTTGATATCTCCACGCGTCCTTGAGAAAAAGAGTCTTGACAGCTTGAACTTTTTAGGACTTCAAGAGACCACAGACTTACGTATTTGATATTAATTTCAACTTGATACCTCCACGCGTTCCTGAGAAAAAGGGTCTTGACAGACTGACGGACGGACGGACAGACAGACAGACAGACAGACAGACGTACAAACAAGTGATCCTATAAGGGTTCCGTTTTTTCCTTTTGAGGTACGGAACCCTAAAAAGAAAAATGACGCTTTCACGACGTTCTTGCTACTGCAAAAAAGTTCAGCCAAAAATTGTACAACAAACGAGATATACTTTTAACTAATATTTTTTGTCCTTATATAAACCGATTACGAAACTACGTGCAATGTAATAAATTGCGCATGTAATATTACAAAAATATTTGAAGAAATTTGTATTTTATTCTTTTCCGCTACCAGAAAAAGAATTTGCTCACCGTAAATTGCACTAGCCACCAAAACAAACAGACATTTGAATGTAAATACATGGGGGTCAGGGGAAAAACAACTTTTGTCACATTTTTTATTTTTTTCAACTAGCAATGCAGTCTGAATGGTTATATCTGTCGCTATGTTCTTTCAAAAACAACAGGGCAATAACATTCATAGTCTCTGCGCTGTCAAGCTTTTAAAATATCGGTACAGGGAAAAAACATCCAACGTCAGAACCGTTCAGGAAAAAATCAACCATTGTCCATGGTCGACTATGACAGTGACATAAGACTTTTAGGTTATATTTTCTTTCGTTTCCAAGAGCGCTAAAAATTACTGGAATTGTGAGTTTTTTACGCAAAATGTCTGACGAAGAGTGTACTGTTTTGAGGTGTGAAAAGTCTAGTAAAAAGAGAAAAACTTTCGGTCGAATATCAGAAGTTAACAAGAAGATAATTTATTTATTTGTGTATAAATGACACTATTTTATTAAGATCTTATCTTTTAATTAGTAATATCTCAGTTTGTTCATTAGGTGACAAAAGCTGTTTTTCCCCTGACCCCTTCATATAATAAAACAGAAAGGTATTGAAAAATTTACAAGTCTGTAGAAACAGGAATGCAAAGATTTCTCACCACTTTGTATTTCTTGCAGAATAGGCACACTTTCATTTAATTATCATCTGAACCATTTAATAATATTTGAGCTTCATGATATTAATGTACCCTTAAATGATATAGACATTAATATTGAAATCTTTAACAGATTGTATGTGATCTTGCACAGAGTACTTTTTTATATAGGGTGATCTTGGCAGTCATACAATTTAAACCACCTCTGAGCCCCGAAGGGGTTGGCCACTAAAGAGCTCATTGCTATAGAACACATAACAGGATGTTTCGATGCTATGACGATATGTACAGTAAAATTACACGACTGCAATGACAATTTTATTTATCTGTTTAGTCAGAGAATATGACTTGTTTTTTACTTTTTAGTTCGTTTTTTGGCAGGGCAGTCGTGTTTTTTAATTATCTTGTTATTCAGTTCCGCAAAGGCGACAACGGGATAACGGACTTTGTAATAGTGATGTATTGTGAATGTCGTTTGCTAGTTTAATTAACTTACTGTCGTTGCTGCCTTTTCGTGTCTTACCCGAAACGTTCTTGGCGAACAACATGTAAGTAGATCTTTAATACTCGTCTTTAATAAAATTGGGTATGTCTTAAACTCTCAACGGATCACGCGATCCGAATAATCGAAGATAGTAAGATCTTTACATGTTTTAGGTCGACTCCAGTGAGATCAGATGTGAAAACTTACAAAAAGTTTTTATAAAATCATACTAATACTGGCAAAAGGGATAATTTCACTACCGCTGACGATCGACTCACTGCAAAATATAACCTATGCCAAAAAAAAGACTGTTCGTGGAAGTACAAGCGGATTGAGCAATCATAAGCGCTCAATACATAAATTAAATACAAATGAAAGCACAGCTTCATCGTCCAAATCAAAAGAGTCCGAAAACACCCAAAGAAACAGCATCAAGACCAGAATTAGCAAGATGAACCAGTACGAAAGAAAACTCGAGTCTCGGACTATTTACTAAGTTCTCAATCAATGGAATTAGTGGTTTCAAGGCAGGCAGCATTTGATGGTATATTTGTCTTAACAAGTATTTTGATCCTACATAATACCCAGGGTATTTAACATCATAAAAATACTAAAATATCAGTTAATACAAGCTTGTTCAGTTATTTAGATAGGTAGTGTGAGAGCTTATTTAGATCATAAAACTGCATGCTTAGCATGACCGCCATAGAAACGGGTTTTGTCGACGGAAGAATAGACAAAATGGAAGATAGTAGACATATTTGTACGCATTCTACGCGTCTAAGCATGGCAATGTGTAGTTTTGTCTATTCTTCCATCGACAAAACGTCGCCATGCTAAGCGTGCTGGTTACAGAACTATCGATGGACAATGCCAAAAATCAAGGGACCAACGACGAAACCCAAAAAAAGGGAATATACTGTGAAGTCCAGGATGCCCAACTCGGCTAACTGATGAGGAGGAAGCTAATATAAAAAGGGTGTTAGTTGCAGCCACCGAATATGGCAGTTTTTTGACCCTTCTGGATTTGCGAATTGTCGTACATAGGTGATGTTCAAAACTATATTGTATCTAGAGATTTACTTGAGTATGCATAAACGTTTGTTAAGCCTAGGAATAAAAAAATAATTTGGGAATTTTAGTTTTACACATTTTTTTCTCAATTTCCACTCGAATGTGTAAGGCATACCTTAAGCATGTTGAACTATTTATCACCTACTAATTTAACTGTTTTATTTTGAGATATTTGGAGGTCAATGGAAGACTTTCCATTTTCAATAACAAGTTACCCGGAGAGAAGTGGGCATACACTTTTGTAAAACGAAATAAATCAGACATAACCTACAGAGTGATCCAAAATATAAAAAGAAGCCGTGCAGAAAAATCCCCTAAAGAAATGGAGGAATATTTCAAAAATCTGAAGCTATCACTGGAAGGCGTCTCTAATGAGAACATTTTAAATTACGACGAGACAAATTTAACCGATAATCCTAGGGCTTAAAAATGTTTGTTCAGAAGAGGAGTCAAGTACCCCGAAAGGGTGTTAAATTATACGAAGAGGGCTATATCTATAATGTTCGCAATAACTGCAGGAAGGGAATGTTGCACCATACGTTGTGTATAAAGCTGAGCACTTATATACACAATGGACACTGAACGGACCTAAAGGATCCAGATTCAACCGTTCTAAATCAGGATGGTTCGATGGTGTTCTATTCGAAGATTGGTTTGAAAGTATTATTTTACCATGGGCTAAAACCAAAACTGGTACGAAGGTTTTAATTGGAGATAACCTGGCCTGCCACAAAAATCACAAAATTGTGACATATTGTGAAGAAAATGATATACGTTTCGTATTTTTATCCCCGAATTCAACCCATTTGACTCAACCCTTGGACGTGTGCTATTTTGGCCCATTAAAAAAACTATGGAGAGAAATTCTATTACATTACAAGATAAAAAACCCAAGAGAAGCAACAACTCACAAGGGACATTTCCCAGATCTACTCAAAAAACGAATGGACCAATTTAACGAAAAAACACACAAGATAATCAGTGCATTTAAAAGTACTGGCATTGCACCATTAAACGCGGATAAAGTAATTAGTAAACTACCAGGCTCAAATCACAAGGTGATGCCATATACTATTGACAATGCACTATTACACTGGCTGAAGGAGATCCAGTCCAGATCCAAATAAAAAAATACGAAACAAGAAACTAAATGTCCCACCGGGAAAATCGGTATTTTCAAGCGATTTGAAGGATGTATCAACTCAACCAAAGAAAAGAAAAGCAATAAAAAATAATAAAAGGCTAGAAGAAAATGATCCAGAAACTGTGCAGCCAAATTCTGGCTCATTACTGCAGTTGAAGTTATCGCTGATCCAAGGGCTATAGCTTGAATAACTTGTGTATCAGGAGTATCAATGCTTACATGCAAAATACTGAGGAATCCTCCTCACAACTTTTTTTACAACTTTTATACTTTTTCGAATTCCTACCCATTTTCGAACTACACGTTCCGGACAAGTGAAAATTATCGAAACAACGACTTTTATCAAACACTAGCCATTGCCTTTTCTTCGTTCGCGTTATTTGGGGATAAAAAGTAGCCTATAATTGTTAATCCAGGTCCTAATCTATCTACCTACCAAATTTTATCTAAATCCGTTCAGCCGTTGAGTTATCGAAACTTTTATCTATGTAATATATCGCCCGCATGGATGTCGAATATTATCCCACGGGAACCTCCTACCGGGAAAAAGCAAAATAATACTAAAACAATATTATGAATGAAAACTACCGGGACAAAAGTTTACTGTGTGTTAATTCAGGTTATAAACTATCTTTGTGCCAAATTTCATCTAAATCCATTCGGCTGTTTTTGCGTGATAAAAGAGCTAAGCAATTAAAACGTTGGAGAGTTCCTAAAACTGCTTCATGGGAAGTTAATGTGGCAAAAAAAAGAAGCGCTGAAGGGTCAGTTTATGCTATAAAAAATAAGATTAGACCTGCAAAAGTACCTAAAAAAGTTGATTGCTCCAAAAGCTCTCGTCGCTGTTCAGAGAACATTAACGAAGAGATTAGAAATAAAATCTGTGGAAAGTATTGGTACTTAGACTTCATTGGACAAAAAATTACATATTAGCTAATGTTGCAGTGAAAAATACTAAATCGTTATCGCTAGAAAAAAAAAGAACAACTACAAGGGCTTATTCCCCACAATGTTCTTTTGAAATCGAAAATGAGAGACTCAATGTTTGCCAAAAGTTTTTTTACACCACCCTGTGCATCAGTCAAAGCGTGATACAAAATGCTGTAAAAAATAAAGATTTTATACCATTCCCCCTCTAAAAAACTGCAAGTGCTTTTTATTCACTGTAAACAGTGAATAAAAAGCACTTTTACTCACTTTTTTTATGTTTGAATTTGGAACACACCAATGTATTCGACCACAGATTTAGAGTACCTAGGCTAGATACCGCATGTTATTAGATAGTATTGTAGGTGACTACATAATAATAATTATTATTTCTTTTATTTCATTTTACACATACTGTTTACATTTTTAAATATTAGAATAAAAAGAATATAAAAACATTTAAAAATATAAAAATAGTAGCCCACCGATATCGGGAACAGGGTCCAAGCTACCGGCGGTCAGGGCTCCAGAGAGAGGAACCTCCTTTTTTTTTTTTTTTTTTTTTTTGAGGGTGGGAAATCATCAAATAACTTCTCCCGCTCTGGGTGGAGCGGAAGGGCGTGTCAGACTTTTACTGACTAAAACCCACCCGTGTTCCTTCAGTTGCCTATGCCAGGGCCGCGGTAACCCCTTCGGACAATCCGCGACCCCAGCGGCGTCGGCCCTATTGGACCCCGTCACTTGCTGACATCTCTTTGAGGCGCGCGTGGAACACAACGCGCCGTCGACTCGGGCCTGGTCCTTACCGGACGGCGAGCTGCTGCTCACCGTCCGCAGGCCCGCGCCTACGGTGGCCGGAAATCGCCCCGCGATTCCCGCCGCCCAGGGCGTCTCCTGCGGCGACTGAGGGCGTGAGGCTGCCTCTCCCTCACGCGTTCCGCCTCCTCCTTCGCGAGCATCACTGCTTCGCAGAGAGGAACCTCCTAACAATGCGGGCCGTGTCCAGAAGCACCGCTTTCTGAATCAAGCCCTTGATCCAGCTGCCCAACGAGAGCCTCCTTAGGTGTTGGTCGAGGCTCTTGGCAATTAAGCCATTGGCTGATACGACTATCGGCACAATGATTGCTGCGTCCACATCCCACATGTTGACAACCTCGCAAGCCAAGTCAAGATACTTGATTTGTTTATCTTTCTCGGCTTTCACGAGGTTCCCGTCATGCGGGACCGTTATGTCAACAACCATTGCGCGCCGCTCTGTTCGATCCACCACCACTATATCAGGCTTATTGGCAACAATAGTCCTGTCAGTGATGATGGATCGGTCCCAGTACAATGTGATATTTCCATTTTCGAGAACTGGGTCGGGCACATACCTGTAGTACGGCACCTCCGATTCCACAAGGCTGTATTTCAGAGCAAGTTGCTGATGGATAATCCTGGCTACAAGGTTGTGTCTATGCAAGTACTCTTCGTTAGCTAGACGAGATTCTCCCGGTCGGTGGCATGCCCGACAGATGCCAACCGTTCCGTCTTTCACAATAAATCTCCGGTAATTGTTCGTCATAACTTCGTCCATAATTGCACAGACAAAACCTTCGGTTTCCCCAAAGAGGTCACCGGAACGCAGGCAGGCTACGGACGCTAGCGGAAAAAGCGTCTGTGTTTTTATTTTTTTTCTTCAGGGTGGGAAATCATCAAATAACTTCTCCCGCTCTGGGTGGAGCGGAAGGGCGTGTCAGACTTTTACTGACTAAAACCCACCCGTGTTCCTTCAGTTGCCTATGAACACGTCCCACAGCAGTATACAGTGTGTTCCCTTCTCGAAAGAGCGGTCTCGGCAGGCGCAAGCATCGGCGGAGGTATACTGCACTAATGTCTTGGAAGTTGTCTGTGCTATTTGGCGTGGCTTTGGGAGCCACCGCGATATTCCTAATAGCAAGAAGTGAAGACATTAGATTGAATACGTTAGCAGACATTTATCGCACGGCAGGAGGCAATGTATTGACGACAGGACCCTATGGTTTAGTAGTTCCTAGGGGTCTCCTGGTGCCAACATAATGGCTCAACAAGCACCCGTGGGGGAGCCCCCCCAGGGGATGCAGCAGTTTTGGCAGCGGTTTTTCGGAAGGCAGCCCGAACCCGCGCCAATGAATGGGCGAATCTTTATGCCGGATCGGCCCCACGACATTCTTGTGCAAGGGCTCGACGCCATAAGGTTAACACGTGAATTCATCGATGAAGTCAACGACTTCGACCAAGCCGCTGCGGGCGACTTCCTGGACGTGAAATTCTACGGGCAACCCATCACGGAGAGGTACCGAGCCCAGTGTGCGACGGCCCTAGTACAGGAGCTGGACAGACACACCGTCCGGAACGTAACAAGACGAGCACGGCTAATTCCAGAAGCCGTAGAAAAACACATCGAGCGTAGGCTGCGGGCTGAGCCACGTTGGAACAAAGCCACAATAGATAAGGTCAACATCTTCAATGAAGGCGTGTGTGGGGACATTAGAACCAGAAACCCCTACTTGTATTGGCAGTGGGATCGTACAACCATCGCCAGTACTTTAAACTCCGAGCGCCCCTGGGACGACGAACGGTCATTCAAACTATCACACTTGGTGGCACCACTGGCAGTGGTGGCGGGAACGTCTATATCAGTGGTAGCCGGTGGCTTGGCCGCAAGGGCGGCTTGGAGATGGTGCACTTCCCAGCAGTCAATGGGCGCCACGAGTTATTATACTACCCCAAGCATGAGCACACCACAGCAGCAGCTTATTTCAAGCGCCATCGACCGCAGCATACAGGCGAGTACGACGGCAATCGCATCGGCCGTCTCTACAAGCACATCAAATGCTTTGTCTGCCATCCAACAAAGTATACAAGACACAGCAATACGTTGACACTATCGACCTCCACTATCCCCCAATATCCTCCACTATCGCCTCGTACAAGAGTGTATCAAGCAGCAGCAGATGACCTTGACGGCGGCGGTACGGTCGTGGATGTTGTCACTCCTTTCACCAAGTTAGAGAAAGATTCGGCTGGGAAGTATAAGGCGCCACGAATGATACAGGCTCGCGATCTTAGCTTCAATGTTGAGTATGGACGGTTTGTCAAACGCCTTGACATTGAGTAAGAAAGACCAATTCGGGAAAGGTAATTATGACCAGATTGGGGCTAAGATCGCGAATCTCAAGCGGCGCTACCGGTACGTAACCGAGGCTGACCACAAAACATTTGATGCTTACGTCACCAAAGAGCACCTCAGGTTAACCCATAAGTTTTATCAATCATGTTACCACCACGACAAGACGCTGCGACAACTATCTAAGAGAACGCTGGTCAATTCATGCAAGACGCGCGAGGGTGACAAGTACAAAGTGCATGGCACACGAATGTCCGGCGATGTCGACACCAGCCTCGGCAATAGTTTGATCAACTACGCAGTAATCATGGAAATGCTGAGCGACCTCAAGCTCAAGGGCGATGCCATCGTCAATGGTGACGACTCTATCATCTTCACCAATGAACCCATCGACGTGGTCGCGGCCAAGGCCAGCTTTGCGACGATGAATTTCTCCACAGAAATTAAGGAGTCACGTGAGCGACTCGAGGACGTGGAATTTTGTCGCTGCAAAGTTGTGTTGAACAATGATGGTCGCCTCACGTTGATGATGGATCCCGATCGGTTGATAAAGATTTATGGAATGACTTACAAACAATTGTCGATCTACCAGGACTACTGTCTCGAGGTTCTGGTGGCCTACTGCATCATTAACAAAAATACGTCCCTTGGCACGCTTTTTTCCGACCTGTGTACCAACGAGCTACGTTCGGCCGTCGGCCTGACCACAACATGGAGTTTAAATATCTCGACAAAGCCATGTTGCGAAACGTGGCGAAACAAAAAGAACTGAAAGCTGATTGCAGCGGAGTGGTGACCAACTCCATGTTGTGGGCTTGGCCCCAAGAATTTCGTGACTGGGACCTCAAAATGTCTCGGTTTCGATTTAGGCTGCAGCAGATACTCTCCTTGCCGAAAATCAACTCGGAAGACCTTAGAAAACGTGGTAAGGTCTGGGTTGTCACATACATCGACCACGATAACAAAACAATAGAGCACCAGTATGTAGTTGATAGGAAGATAGTTATGTAAAGTAGAACACGGCCCGGAAGGTGCCGTACCGGTTTACTGCCACACGCACACATAGACCCGGGAGATGCTGTACCGGTTTATTGTCTAAAGTACGCTGCCTAGTCCACGGTGCAGTACCGAAATGGCGACCCCAATTAGTAACAAAATCGAAAATACAAAAACATTAGATTACTGTCTAGTCCACGTGGCAGTACCGAAATGGCGACCCCAATTAGTAACAAAATCGAAAATACAAAAACATTAGGTTAAGTACTGGAGCTCAATCTCGCTTGCTTTATCTGGCATTGGACACCGACGGACCACCCTCGAACCGACGACCTGGCATGTAAATGGACCCATCCCGGGGGCGGGACCCTCGGCGGGTAAGCCTATTCTCCCACGCGCAAGCGGGGCCTAAAGGGAGAAAGGTAGCCGACCAACCTTGTACCTTGTATGCCAGGGCCGCGGTATCTTCTTCAAACAACCGGCGAAAACGATCGCCACCTACGGTTACCTTCAGGTTGTTTTAAATTTAGGAATTCGTAGGGATTTTCCTTGGCGCTTTATAGTCGCTGACGTCACTAAAGGCATTATAGGTGTAGATTTTTTGTCATTTTTTAATTTAATTGTTGATATTCGCAACAAGCGCATTATTGATGGCACTACCAGCTTGTCAGCTGTAGCATCTATCGCTTCGCCTAAAAGCTTAATCACTAGTGTAAAGGTTGTGACTGGCGAATGCAAATACCGAAATCTCTTATCCGAATTTCAGGAAATAACACGGCCAGCAGGCGCACCATTCACACCTAAACACAACACAGCACACCACATTCGCACCACATCAGGCCCCCAGTATCTTGTTCCCCACGCAGACTAGCCCCGGATAAAATGAAAATCGCCAAGGGTGAGCCTTGGCGATTTGGCTTGCTAAATCATATTGTGCTTTTGCTTTACTTACTATTGTGCTCGCTATTTCCTGTGCCTTCTCAATTCTCAAACATTGTTGTGTAGTATGTGGAACAGTAAAGTTTATGATCATCAAGAGGACTATCATTTCATCCACCCAGTAAGTCCACCCTCACACACACCACCGACATAACTAAAGCATGAAAACCGAGCGTGTCATCTTTTTGGGGTTCCGTACCTCAAAAGGAAGAAAACGGAAAAAAATAGTTTTTAGTTTTCTTTTTCCGGCAAAATGTGGGTGTATGTACTACAGGTACACCTCTGCCCAACCCTTCGGGGAACAAGGCGTGATGTTATGTTTATGAATATTTTTTTGCGAATACAAACTTAAATATGCAGTTGGAGAATTGTCCGTGACGTATATCAATGTATGGGAGAACATGTTTTTAAATCAGTGTTAAGTTTTTCTTTGGAATCAATTATTTTCAACTACGGAACCCTTCATTGTGCGTGGTCCGACACGCACTTGGCCGGTTTTTTTTATACCTACGATAACTTCACCCCAGCCATTTAGTGATGTGCTCAACGTAAACAGAATTGTTTCAATCGCTAAGCGTCACTGAGCTAACAGACTTTTTTTAGAACAAACATGCAGGGCACGCTTGGTCGGATGGCTTGCGGTATCTAGTGTAAGTGTAATCTGTGTATTCGACCTATATTGGTGTGTTCTAAATTCAATTTGATTGGTCGATATTTTCGACAAGGAGTTTAGCATTAGAATAAATAGAATAAAAACTGTTTTGTGTTCTTTGCTGTCCTTAGTAAATTGGCGCTATTTTCAATACTGTAAGTTGTACGAACACAAAGAGTATATTAGTGATACTTAATGATAAATCTATTAAAAATGCATTTGAGTGATGAAGATGTGTCAACACCTGAATTTATGAAAGAGAGGGCGGCCAATATAGTAGAAAACTTGGTACTCAACAAATCACGTATTCTTGGTAGGTCTTATTGGAATGATTGAAAGTGTGGATTAACCGTTTTCATAACTATTTCTTCATAATTTCGTGACAATATGGTGAGTATTTGTGTTGTAAGCGGGAATATTATACAGGTTGTGGAATAACTTTCCTTATGTAGGTTTCATTGTGTAATTTTTAGAAATGTGACAAGAATGTGACCATGTATTTTTATTTTGTGGGATAGTTTTGTAAAAACTGTGTAAAGTTACTGCTATCTGTTCTAGGAATGATACTGATGCCGAAAATCCTTGTTTTAGAATTTTTGTGTTGAATATGCTTGTTCCACGTACTTATGTATATTTTTTGTTACAGTTAATTAGTTCCAGAAAGTAAAAAAGATACTGTTTTGAGTCAAAAGAAAATGGAAGCACCTTCCAGACATCCTTCAACTGCCAGGGATATTGCACATGCAAACTATATTATTGAATCATGTTTAACTCATTTAATAAATACTGCATATCTTTGTATCCTTGTTTTATTTCTAAAAAGCTGTAAATGATATAATCTCGGATAACAGAACAAACCAGATGGTGCAAATGCGCATAAATTGAGGCAACTAAAACAACACAGTGCGCACTAAGCCTACAAACCACCAAAACCACAACACCACCACCACCTACAGACGCGTATATTCTTTCCATCTGTATTTTTCCCTACAAGCAACAGACGATACATAACTTATTAAAACATATTTACTAATGTAAAAAAAATCAAAAAACCAATGTGAATAAAGTTAATTATGAAACCAGACTTTCGAAAACTTTAAATGACCTATCTTTCCGTTATTCTGTATTTCCTATTTAGGTACCTGGTCAATGAAAATTAAAAACAAAAACAATTCTTTGTAATTTGCAAATAGATTCTGTTACTATAACATAATATACTTAGCCACTCCAACCTGTCGTACTTTTATAAGTAAATGTATGGTCACCCTGTTAGAAAAGGACACCGCTACCAAGAAGTCTTTCTCTTTCTAGACCGAATTTTCACTTAGCCACTCCAACCTGTCGTACATTAATAAGTAAATGTATGTAGTAGGCGGAACGCGTGAGGGAGAGGCAGCCTCACGCCCTCAGTCGCAGCGTTGCCGTTAGCGTACATTTTACACATTTGACGTACCTTTTAAGCCTCCCATGTGTAATGTGTAATGGGGTCCATTTTACGTACCTTTTCAACATAACATTCAAAGAAACCGCCACAACGAAACGAGAAAACGAGATAGCCACAGACCTGCGTAATGTAGAAATAGGAAATAGCTCTATCTCGCTTCCGCCCAGAGTATGCAGTGTCGTGTATCCGACCGGCCGGGCGGCGCGGGGCATAGACTAGTATCTCACCAATAAAATTGACCACAGACACAGACAGGTACGTTATAGAACACACAACAATATTCAAAGTACTCTGTGACACACAATACCACAATATTACTCTGTGCTTACTCTACTCACAGGGCGCGCTTGTTTGCAAAGAGGATAGTTTTGATTACATTTTGTTTTGTATTTTTAAGCACGCGAGATATTGGTCTCTGCGATAAGGGAAAGTGATTTTCTTGAGTGTACAACAAAATAGAATAAGCCCATTTCCAATAATCGAATCCTGTGTTCGATTTGGTCGTGAGCCGTGGAGGTCCCGGGTGGCTGACCGGTGCCTTTATTCGTTCGCTGCTGTGGTAAGTTGTAAAATACTTCCTTGAGATTATTACTAGTTTGTATTTTGTTTGTGTGTGTTGCATTGTGTTTCGCTGTGGGCTTTGATTCTATTACTACCTATTTCTACTAACTACATACTACTGAGTGAGACGTCCACTGCAGGACATAGGCCTCCCCAAGTTAGGGAGTTTTGCCGTAATCGACACGCTTGGCATTGCGAGTTGGCGATCGCAGTGTGTTGGTACAGTACGCGGAAAGAACGCTGCTGCCCATCCTACGGTGTTTTTCCTTCATAAGCTGTTTGAGTTAGACATTTTAGACCCCCTTTTTAGGGTTCCGTACTTCAAAAGGAAAAAACGGAACCCTTATAGGATCACTCGTGTGTCTGTCTGTCTGTCTGTCCGTCTGTCACAGCCAATTTGGTCCGAATCTAATGGACTGATTACGTTAAAATTTGGAATATATAAGGATTTTTTGTGACCCAAACACGTACGGCTAAAGTAAATAAATGAATTTTGAATATGGGGGTCACTTTTAGGGGGCAAATAAGAAAATTTTAAAAAAAGTTTTGCAAACTGTACCGTGTGACATATCAAATAAAAGGGCTTACTATGAGGGTCTGAAATATTTTTTTTTTTTTTGTAATTTTAAAATAAATCGTTTTAAAGTTCTACTACTGAGCCTAAAATTTTGAAAAAAATACAGAAAATAGTTCTATACCTGTAGATTACAGGAAAACCTATAAGAAGTTTGTGGTCTTAAAATAACATGGTAAATCTCTCAATATTGTGAGTACAAACTTACATTTACTGTTGTAATGTATGGGAGAACATGTTTTTCAACTACAATGTTAAGCTTGTTCTTGGGATAGTGAATTTAATCCCAACTACGGAACCCTTCATTGTGCGTAGTCCAACACGCACTTGGCCGATTTTTTTAGCTATATTTAGATCTTAGGCGCCTAACGCAGCCATGAAAAGCAAACAATAATAAATATTGAATGCCACAAACACAATATAACATTGAATACATGCTTACCTATTAAAGGTGTTGGTTTCTTATAATAATCTCTGTGCCTACTTGTATGACTCTAAAATGTTTGTTGTTTTAATTTCATGTTTTTCACTCGCTTGGGCGCATGTGCATGAACAGAAGGTTGAAACAATTTCAATTACTAACGACTATAGAAAATCTCACTGCTAACTAACCCAGTAAGAAAATGGATAAATTTATCCGCCGCTTACCCCCAAAATCTAATTTCACTGAAATGGTGGAAGATGACAAAACAAAGCCGACCACTTCAACTGTCCCTGCTGCGCAAGGTGTTACAGCATTATCTGACTCGAACCCAACTTCCAAACCAGACTCAAACACAAAGCCTTCTTCAAAAATGGTTTTAACAAAAAAAGGTGCAAAAACAAGGCCGCCTGAACAAGAACATCCTGCAACTAGTTCTACTACTAACATAGAAACAGTACAGCTTGACAATGTGCCAGAGTCAGAAAAAGAGTTTCTAGGTGTAGAACCTCCCGCTAAAAAAAGAAAACAGGTCTATAAATTCAATGATGACTGGCTTTTGGTGTCGTCATTTTGCAAATGGCTAGAAAAGAAAGAAGAAAAAGATAAAGAACCGACTGCATTTTGTAAATTGTGTGAAGTTACAATTGCTAATCATAAACCTGTATTAGAAAGACACATGACAACCACAAAACACCAAACAAATGCTAATGCTATACAGCACACTAAACACATTGGTGACCTAATAAGAAAAACTAGTAGTACTAGCAGGGATCAAGCAAGAAGGGCAGAAGTAAAATGCACTGCATTCTTGGCTGAACATAATCTACCGTTATCTTTGGCTGATTCTCTTGTCCCATTCGTACGTAACACATTCCCGGATTCGACGATTGCACGAGAAATGTCTTTAGGTCGTACTAAAGCCACTGACGTTCTGACTAAAGTTGTAGCGCCAGCTTGTAGATCCGAGCTGATAACGCACTTAAAAACTCCTGGAACTTTTTTCAGTTTGGTAATGGACGAAACGACCGATGTATCTACAAAAAAACAATGCGCGCTGTCCGTGATATTTTTCAACAATGATACTGAAACCGTAGAAACAAGATTTTTTGATTTGTATGAAGCCCCTTCTGGTAAAGCTGAAGATTTATGTGGGGCCATGTTACTCCGTCTGAAGAATAACTCAATCCCTTTAGAAAACGTCGTAGGATTTGCGTCTGATACGACTAATAGCATGGTTGGGCAGCATAACTCAGTTTTCAGCCACTTAAAAGAAAGCATACCAGATATTACTTGCGTAAAGTGCAGCTGCCATATGATCCATTTAGTGGCATCAAAAGCGTGCTCTAAACTTCCAAGCTCGATCGAAGACCTTTTAAGAAACATAGGAGCACACTTCACCCGAAGCTCTAAAAGAGTAAGCCGTCTTCAAGAGTGCCAGGAGTTTTACGGTGTGGAAATTCATAAAATATTGAGCCCAGCTAACACCCGATGGCTATCTCTGAAAGCCTGTGTTGATCGCACGCTAGAGCAGTACGTGGTCCTAACCGAGTATTTTCGCCTGGAGATGTTCGAAGATGGCACAAGCGCTAACGTTCGTATTTACGAAGGCCTGGAAAATAAAGTGACAAAAGTGTACCTCGAATTTCTATCGTACATATTAGAGTTCCTAACCGATTTCAACAAATTATTCCAAACCGACAAACCACTTCTACACTGCCTAAAGCCTGAAATCGAAAAATTAATCCGATCCATTGCATCTAATTACATGAAATTAAACCACGTCAAAAACATTAAACCCTTACTCATTGATCACGCAAACCCGGGTCACTTTATGCCTCTCGAAAAGATATATCTTGGAGTACTGGCTCAAGATTCTGTGATTCAGATCTTACAAGACCAACCTACAGCATTACCTGATGTGACTAACCTCAGAAGACGCTGCCTTACATTCTACATTGAATTGATCAAACAAATCAAGGATAGATTTGATTTTAATGATCCTGTGTTTAACACTATATCTATACTGGACCCAAAAGTGGCACAATCTTTCGAACAAAAAGATTTAGATGAAGTAATAAAGAGATATACAGTTTTGAAAAGTATTGTTGACGAGCCAGCTCTACATAAAGAATGGCGAGAGCATGCTCTGCTGGATCATGAAAAATTAAAACTAGATTCAACATTAACGGCCACCAGCTACTGGAATATGGTTTTCAAGCTAAGGAACATGAACGAAGACCCTCTGTTTCCCAACCTAAAAAAAGTTATTTGCCTACTACTAGTCCTTCCCTTTTCAAATGCTTCGGTCGAACGGATATTCAGCCAGCTTAAACTGATCAAAACAGATAATCGTAACAGATTGAACACTGACACCATATCAGCTCTCATGATGACCAAACAAAGCATCAAAGATTCCATCAAATACGAACCGCCGAAATCACTGCTTACCAGTAGCAGCTGGAAATTCAAACAATGATATTACTAACAATTTTATATTATAATTAATTTATACCTATCTCCTGGGCTAACAAAAGGTTGGTGAAGGCATTTGTTGCAACAAACATGCATGACTTGATTGTAGAATTAGTAACATAATTATTTTATTATTTTAGTTTTAACTGACAATTATGAGCTTATTATGTATTATGTTTTTTTTTAATTTTCAGATTATGGATCTAACTTCAACCACAATCACGATTTGCCTATCATAAAACTGCGGGGATTTTTTTATATAATACTAGCTGACCCGCCACGCCAGACGTCCTGTCAAAGTTGCAATTTAATTTTTTTCATATTTTTTTTTCTTTTTAACGGTATGAAATATATTTTACGACCTATTCTCAGACCTACCAAATATACTTACATAAAAAATTTCATAAAAATCAGTCGAACCATTTCGGAGGAGTGTGACCACAAACACCGTGACACGAGATTTTCATAATATTAGATAGGTAAGTTTTCTCACACCTAGAATCCAAAAAATAGAACTTCTGCTGGCGAGCAGGCAGTCTCTCCCTGTCTCGCATTCATTGCGAGAGAGTGAGAGAAGCAGTAGCGAGTGATTTTATTAAAGCATTACTTATGTACCTTTTTAACCCAAAATGTACTATTTCAGCGCTGGTTATGTACCTTTTGGGAACTCAGTTGCGGCAACACTGCTCAGTCGCCGCAGGAGACGCCCTGGGCGGCGGGAATCGCGTGGCGATTTCCGGCCACCGTAGGCGCGGGCCTGCGGACGGTGAGCAGCGGGTAGCTCGCCGTCCGGTAAGGACCAGGCCCGAGTCGACGGCGCGTTGTGTTCCACGCGCGCCTCAAAGAGATGTCAGCAAGTGACGGGGTCCAATAGGGCCGACGCCGCTGGGGTCGCGGGTTGTCTGAAGGGGTTACCGCGGCCCTGGCATAGGCAACTGAAGGAACACGGGTGGGTTTTAGTCAGTAAAAGTCTGACACGCCCTTCCGCTCCACCCAGAGCGGGAGAAGTTATTTGATGATTTCCCACCCTCAAAAAAAAAAAAAAAAAAAAATGGTCACCATGTTAGAAAAGGACACCGCTACCACGAAGTCTTTCTCTTTCTAGACCGATTTTTCGGCAGTAGTCAGCAATCCAGTTTGTATATTAGTTCCATGGCAGTAACTATGTTTTTCCTCCTGGTTTTAATTCCTCGGTTACTGCTGCTAACCCAATAAAAATAAACATACTTCCAATACACTATGTGTGTTGTATATATCTAAAGACAGGACTTTTTGTGATGTGATTTTTCAAAGCTTCCTCTCTCCTACTATTGTTACTCTGCTCGACAGGGTACATAATGATCACATACAATTTTAAGTTACCACCTAAGTACAAATTGTGCAGCATTTTGTGACTAACAAACAGCCCCGGCGGCTGTTTGTTAGTCACAAAATTATTAATAATAGGTAAAAATACAGAAGAACAATAAAAAACATTAGACGTAATAGCATCAGTCTTGCGGGGAGTCTTGTGATGACAGGAACCAGCGCACAGTACCAGGATCAGCAATGCAGGAACGAGGTCAGGATGCAACTCTGCAGCGCTAGACGGATCTATAGTTCTGCAGCAGGCAGCAGGGTAGGAGAGAAGATGACGCTGTAGCGCCTTATTCCAAGGAGGAGTAAGGCAACAACATCCGTTGATGGCGATCTAAGTCACTCCGTTATAGGGACTTTAGAGGTCCCTCTGTCCAATGAGGACAATAGAGGAGGCAGTAATTTAACTCATGCCGCTAGGAGTTCAGAGGTCCCTCTGTTCGAGGAGGACAGTAGAGAGGGAGACAGAGCTCAAGCCATGCCGCTAGAGGATCAGTCGTTAGAAACCTCCTGGTTTTTCTGAAGGATAAGCGTACTTGGATTGTTAATGGGAATCCACCGAATAGAAATATTTCTTGAGGGATTTTATAATACTTGGGCTGTTCTCCGGAGCCCACTGGATAAAAAATACTGATTCGAGGCTTCACATATTATTTTCCCATTTCCCTCATTTTAAATGAGAGAAATAAAAAAGTACCCCATCATCGGATTCCTATCAGTCAGTATACACCAAACCTGTTTCGAATCCAACTCTAAAATATTAAATAGTTCAAATGACAAGGGTCTTTTTATTGTGCACGTTACGCGGTCGGAACCGGATATGTTTGCTGGGCAGCCGAAAAGGATATTATTAAAGTTTGCGCAACTCATCCATCAAAATAAAATTTCGGATATAGTACTCGTAGATAAATACCATACTCCAACTCTCAACTTGGATTTAGACGTACGATAGTCAAAGCATTCTTACCTCCCAAATAAGGCTTGCATTCTCCCGCAATCAACACGTTATTGGGGTCTTCCTTGACATCTCGTCGGCATATGATAATGTCCAGCTTCCGCTACTCAGGCAAAAAATGCTTGAGCTGAATATTCTCGTGAGACTGAGACTGTGTAGTATTATTAATCGAATACTAAAAGTGACTAATTATCTACGGCATTCGTTATGGAATTGTCTAAAATAATTGACAATTAATAAAAACAAAAAAAAAATAGAGTAAAGTAACCATCATATCAAACTTATAAGTACATAATTAGCTAGTTTCATATAATTTCTTGGTACAAATATTAATGATGTAGGATTACTCATTTACTTATGTATAATTTGAATAATGTATAACCAGCTATACAGTTCTGCAGGAAGGTGGCTCAAGATATTAGATTGAAATAATATTTTACTGTCAGCATTCCGAGTCCGATATTAGTTATTGGTTAACAATAAATGCTATTAACGTCCGTCAGTAATATTGTAATATTTACCATTTGATTTCGTGGTTCGTATTCGTATTGACATAGTTAATTCCCACTGTTGTTTTTACTGGCTAAAACACTATTCACCGCACAGTACGTAAAGATTTAGAATCATTGCGGGGCCGTATTGTACCCTTAACTATGGGTGCTGTTCCTACACGTTCAGACTTTCCTGGGTCTAAGTCACCAGGTCTACCCTACAAGAACTATGGGTATAAGACTAAACGAGAGGTGCTCGATCATGGGCATCTGCATCACATCAATCGAATGTGGCAAGATATTGGCCGAGGTTATCATCGCCATTTAGCGGACGTTTGTCTGTTCGCGCGCGCCCAATTGGCTCGGAAGGATAGTATGAAGATTCGTGCAACTTGGGGCTTTCCGATAGGTGTTTATATGGAGGAAGGACGTTTCTTCTATCCTCTTCAGGACCAAATAAAAGCACACAACCATGACTTACCAATCGCTTACGGGTATGAAACCGCGAATGGTGGTATGGCTGAGCTAAATCGGATCTTGGAAAGGAATAAGGGGAAGACTTTCGCCTGCACTGATTGGAAGAGCTTTGACAAGACTATACCTCCTTGGTTAATTAGAGACGCGTTCGCGATACTCGAAGAATGTTTTGACATGTCTCACGTTCTTGATGCAGATGGTCATGTGTGGGAAGTGGATCCTGCAATATCGCGGCTGCGTTGGAAGAAAATGGTCGATTATTTCATTGAGACTCCCATCCGTACTTGCAAGGGAGAACGTTTTTTGGTCACGGGCGGTATACCATCCGGCTCATGTTGGACCAATCTCATTGATTCGATCATTAATATATTGGTGACTAGATTTATGGTGTATCAGACTACTGAAACACTACCACTAGATGAAATCTTTTTAGGTGACGGTGGAGTATTTGTCCTCGGGGGAATAGTTAACCTCGTTGATATGGCGGACGTCGCCTTACGCTACTTTGGAATGATACTTAATGTTACAAAAAGTTATGTAACTACTAGAGTCGATAATGTTCATTTCCTTGGATATTTCAATATGTTTGGATATCCCTTTAAACCGATGGATTTTCTCATCGCATCATTTATTAATCCAGAGCATACTCGCAAGACCACAATTGATGCTTGCGCTGCTGGCCTCGGGCCGCTATGGAGTAGCTTTGATCCAATAAGGTCTACCAAATGGTATGACGTAATAAAATATATCGCTGCAAAAGAAAATATAAGTGACAGCGATATAGTAGATCACCTTCGTGCTAATAGTTTCCGCCATAAATACTTACAGCACGTTGGTATTACGGCACAGAGTATTAGCGTTCCTGTGCCCATAGACGGTATGATTTTAGACGACGTCCCTAAGATGTCGTCCCGTGTCCGTCTCAAGCCTAGAAATTATTCAATTAATGAAATTTGGGCAATTGAAAATAAATAACATGGTAAGTCCATTTAGTAACGTTGTAAATTTGTTGTAAAGATATTCGTTGATTTCATCCTACTTTTTTTTTTGTTTATTAATTTAATAGATGGTGTGTCCCCAAGTCAACATATCCGCGGATTTTAAGATTGTTCCATCGCAAAGAGGCGGTGTCCTTATGTCAAATAAATTTAGATACACAACATAAAGGACGCTGAACTAAATGGGGAGGAAAACTAACTTTTTATCACGCTAGGTGGCACATGATCGACTGTCCTTTTTTCATTGATTTGACATAACGAACGATTGTCAAATTGTATGGATTTGTTTGTAAAACAATGTACAGTCGTTCAGAGCGCCATCTACAAACCGCTTTGCGTGTGGCTCCCCATTGGGCATGAAGTATGGCGGTGCGTTGATAGAAAAATATGCAAGGCGTCCTTGATTACACATCAGCAAGCTATAATTAAACAGGAAAATCATTCATGTACTGAATGAAGTAGATAATGAGATTAAAGTTAGAGTACAAAGATGTATAGATAAAATGCGAACGAGCAGTCAGTCACTAATATCATTTGCCCAATCAGCATCTGCATATGCCTTCACATTTAAAGCATTTCCTTTATAAAAACATAGTCTTAAATTGATTGTACCTGCTAAATAGCGTAAGATACGTTTCGCTGCCATCTAATAGTTATTTATGCAACTAACGTATAATAAGGGGTTTTAAAACACGAATGTGGGTTTATCACACGATGCGAAGCCGAGTGTGATAATAGTATCACATGAGTGTTTTAATACCTAATTATGTACAGTTGCATACAAGACTTTATTTACATCCATGTTATCAATCCTCTATAAAAGGTTCTGAAACAGTTTTTTGCAATACTAATACTCGTATCGAACATGGCGGCCGGCGTCATAGTATACGACGTGAATTCGAATAAGTTCTTTTTTTAAATTACGGCGCTGTTTTAGTGAAACGCGCGTGCATTACAATGTTCTTTTTTTGAAAACGAGTTGCATTATGAAATTCAGTACAACATTAAAACACCCGTTTGGATGCTATTATGGTTACCATAATCATCTTGTTGGAAAATTATTGGCCTGTCCGTATTTAAAATGGGTACTTCCGCATCATCCAGGAGTGTTGGGAGATCGTTTTGTAGAACAATGAAAGAAGAAATGCAGCTTAAAATCACCACGACAGAAGTTAGAAATCGCTGTCGTAAATGTATACGGTGTGGCGGAAGCCATTTTGAACAACAAAATTAAAAAATCAAATCAAAAACTGTCTTTTTTTTTACTCCTTAAAATCGACTTTAACTGGTTCAGGCACCCTAACTTCAAAAATTGTAAAGCTATCTAAGTAAATGATACCTTAAAAAAAAGAGCAATAACTCAGCATGTTTTTAAAATTATTTGAACACCTGTAGCTATTTTATTTATTTTTTAAATGTCAATTAAAATCCATTTTTTTTCTTTAATTTTTTTTTCTTTTTATTTTAAATAGTCTGAAAGTTATTTTTTTAGTAAATACGGTGCTTCGAAATGATTTCATACCATTAAACACACATTAGGCCAATAAAGTAAATTAAAAAAAATAGAAATTTTCACTCAATCTTTGCGTTATTAGGCCTTAATTGGAAAATTTTGGGATTTTGGTACCAAAATCGTAAAAGTTCTCTAAAAAAATAAATATCAGACTTTGGTTAGGACAAATATGGCTCAAAATGTTCTAGATGGTCTGTATTAACACCCCTTTAAGGCTTTGCACCCACCTTCCAAACAACCTGTATATTCTTCCTTTGTTTTAAATTGGTAATTGTGACTTAAATGTAGTATTGAATTAAAGGAGGTGGTTATGTTCCGTAATTTATTTGAATAATTTTTGTTATTTTTTTCCACCTACCTTACATCACCAGTTATCATTTTTTTCTTGCAAGTCATTTCTCATGCTTTTAGAATTGTACCACGCTGCTTAGACTGCTTCATCTGGATGGCTAATTGATGCTTGAACACCGCTTTCCACCACGTATTCCACGTTCGACGGTTGTCAGGATGTTGCAGTCAGTAGCATGAATTCGGTCATTTTCTAAAATGCCCAATTCCGGAATTCCAGGGTTCTTCCGTACCGGAAAAGAACTTATTACCAACGCTTCGAGGGCTGTGGCTGGACAACCCTACGAGCTATCCTAGCTGCTGTTGGAAGACCGACCTACCTACCTGGCTGCCATCTATCATCTGCATACCTACGGGAACTTCCAGGATAGTGGTTTTCTCTAGGCGGTCTAGAACTTTACATGCGCTCGATATTGAGAACTCACGCTAGCTTCTGCTGGAGTCTAACTTTATACAATTATATTTATTTATGAAATAAATTATTGTAACCTAGCTATTTCTAAAGTTTTAATTTTCCTGCCCTAGCAGGGACGTTACAGTAGTAGGCTTTATTTGGATACAATTATGTCATAAAAGTGGTATATACATAGGTAAAGCATTTGTTATCAAAAATTTACAGGCAGTGAAGATGATATAAACGTAGAAAAAGAGTTTCCCAATATTTTTTACAATTTAGGTGTGTATGATACATTTACCATTAAATTGATCTCCAATCCAGTCCCATATGTCCAGTCATCACTTAGAGTAGTTCCATTACCTCTGCTGGATAAGGTCAAGGAAGAATTAAATAGATTAGAAAGGTTAGGTGCTATTATTCCAGTAGAAGAGCCAACTATGTTTGTATCTCTTATTGTGGTTGTACCAAAAGGTCACAATGGTGTTACAATTTGTGAAGATTATAAGCAGGTTAATGTCATCATCATCATCTGCCTAGCCTTTTCCCAACTATGTAGGTGTCGGCTTCCAGTCTAACCAGGTGCAGCTGAATACCAGTATTTTACATGGAGCAACTGCCTATCATGAATATTTTTAATGTATCATTATGAAATTCGTTCACCTACATGATCTACATAATTTTAAATCAAATCAAATTGTTTATTTGCTAGAATGCAGGTGTACAAATAAGGTCGTGAAATTTTAAAGTTGAGCCATACATTCTGCCCAAGATTTGGCATGCAAAATTTAAATGAGTGGATGCAAGAAAAAAGAAAATAATAAGAACATTAATTACAAATATCAGATAAAAATTAATGCGATTAAAATTATTTCAGTAAAATACAATTAATAAAAATAAGATAAGTAAGTCAAGTCATATCTTAGTCAAGATAAGATCACAAAATCTAAATACATTCAAATTAATTCGGTCAAAATGCAAATAATAAAAGCATAATAGTAAAAAAAAAAAAATAAAAAAAAAATAAGATCAAAATGTCAAAATACAATTAAAATGCCGAAATACAATTCAAATATCAAAATACTATTAAAATGTCAAAATACGATTAAAATGTCAAACAAAATACTTACAATCAAAAGGTAATTTTAGTCGATAATCGATATAATTCAAATGTCAAAATTCAAATTATTTTATTAACAAAATGTCAAGGTCTATAATCGGTCATTTAGAAAATCATTAATGGAGTAATAACATTTCTCCACCAGAAAAGCCTTTAGTTTGTTTTTGAAACGTTGAAATGTGTCATTTCTTATACTGTCCGGTAATTTATTATAAATTATTGGTCCCATACAAATGACACTTTTCCTCAATAGGGCAGTTTTATAGCTACCGACATTAAGCCCGGGTGACACGAGGCTAGTAAATCAAGCTAGTGAGCCAAGCTAGTGCTGCCAAGCTAGTAAGCTAGTGACACTAGCTTCGTGTAGACGGAACTAGCTTCGTTTACAAGCTAGTAAGCTAGTGTGGAAGCTAGCAAGCTAGTGCCTCAAGCCAGGATAGTTTTAATAGCTTGGGGTTCTATTTTTCAAGCTAGTAGGCGCCCCCCACCACCCGTTTTACTATCCTGGCTTCGTTACTAGCTTCGTGTCAACCGCGAAGCTAGCGAACCTAAGCTAGTGTGCAGTCGGAGAGCGTGGTGAGAGTGCGTGCAATTTGTTAAAATGCCGAAATTAGCGGACAAAATTAATTTAAAATTCGTTCAATTGTACAGAGAAGAGGAATGTTTGTGGAATGCAAGTATTCCATCTTACAAGGACAAGCAAATGCGAGACTCGTCACTAGAAAAAATACGCGACATACTAAATAAAGATGGAATAGAAATGTCGATAAAAGAGATTAAAAATAAAATTAAAAATCTAAGAGCTACATATTGTCAAGAATTAACAAAGATAGAAAACTCTGAGAGGTCTGGAGCAGGAACTGCAGAAGTCTATAAGCCAAAAATTATTTGGTTTGAGGAAATGCATAATTTCATAAAAAAGGTGCCAATGAAGAGAAAAACTTCGGTAAGTTATTTTAATATTATTTACTCTTTACAATTATTTACCTTAAAAGTACTTATTGAAATATTAATAATCGTCGGCATTTTTAATTTTTCTTGTAGTTTTGTCTGAATTAACGAATCATTCTTGCTTGCCATGGTACTGCTCCATCATTGTTGAAATATCTCTTAAATTTCTCCCTTTTTTCGATAGCTGACAGAGAAGAGTGGTTACTTCCCTGTCGACTGATACTGGGTAAACATAAATTTTCCATTCTCCATGAACCGGGAATAATGTTTCCCGCTTCAATGTCTTCTTGGTCGACATCACTACTAATGCAATAAGTGCTTTTTTGCTCTTTTCGTAACCAATTATGCAGAGCACATGATGCTAGTACAATTTTGTCTACTGTTTTTACGTCAACTGCGATTGGTCTTTGATAAACACGAAATCGGCTTGCCAATATGCCAAAGGCATTTTCTACAGTTCTTCTGGCTCTACTTAGCCGGTAGTTGTATACTTTTTCTTCATGTGTTAAATTGTCACCTGGGTACGGTTTCATAATATACGATTTTAATGGGAATGCAGCATCCGCCAAAATTACTCCGCCTTGTGGTATAAGGTTATTTTCTAGTTGATTATATATGGAGCAATTCCTAAAAACACTTCCATCAGATGCCATTCCACAGGCGCCGACGTCAATATAAATGAAATTATAATCGTAATCAACAATAGCCATAAGAACAATACTGAATGTTTTTTTGTAATTAAAAAACAAACTTCCACTGTTGCCAGGAGCTATGATTTGAACATGCTTCCCGTCGACGGCGCCATAACACGCTGGAAAGTTCCATTTCACTCTGAAACCATTTTCTATAGCTGCCCATTCTTCAGTTGTAGTTGGAATCTGTAACAATATTTTTAACAAATTTCTTATTTTCAGAACAATCAAGATTCTCCAAACAATAATAAAGATGACAACAGTGCAAGCAACAGTCAGTCATTAGAACCACCCGTAGCAGAAAATCTGTCAGAAAAGACAGTTGAAATGTCTCAACCTGCAAGCGAAATGTCGTCTATTCAAGATAAAACTTCTAAATTTATTTCCCCCGGAAGTAACATTCCGCAATTTAAGAAACGGAAGGTTTCGCAAGTGAGTTCATTGATAAATGAAATTAAGGTGATTAAGGAGGATTTAAACAGTTCACGAGAATTTCAGGAACCAGAGCTGGATGAACATGAGATATTTGCAAAATATGTAGCAAGTCAGTTGAAAAAGCTTTCACCCGGACAGGCCATTTTAGCTAGGGATCAGATCAACGCAACACTATCCCGCTGTCGGATGTATGATTTAAACTTCGGAAATACTACATTTTCGTACCAGTCACCTATCAATTCTTCAGACTCCAATATGTCAACCACATTTTCTTACAATAGTTCTGCAGCAAGTCCACTCTACACTAATCCACCATCACAACTACAACAGACTGAGCAACGTGATGAACCCATCATCCATCCGCCACCACAGCAAGAGTTGGAGCAAGATGAAGATCCCATCTATCAAGCATTTCAAAATGCTTGATACATTTCTCGCCATTTATGTAGCGTAAACGTACATTTTGTCGTCATTTATGATTTCTCATTTTGTAATTTAGAATTTAATCTCGCCATTTATGTAAGCGTAAAAGTACCTACTTTAATTTGAAATAAATAAAATTCTACATACCTGTATATCTTTCTTTAATGCCTTATAAATTTCACTGCAAACTTCTGGTATAAATCTAGATATAGTAGATCTTGAAACACGATACATGTGACTTAACTTCCTGTAATTGACACCAGATGATAGAAAATCTAGAGTTATTTCCAATTTTATTTTAGCCGGTATGGCTTCTCTCATATTAGTATTTAATTTTTGTATTTGTGGTCCCACTAGATTCAGTAAATTGTCAAAAATATTAGGTGTCATTCGCAAAATACTCTTGAATTCGCCGGAATCCTCAGATCGCAGTTCTTTTAAAAGTAATGCAGATGCTCCATGACTATGTCTTCTTAAGATCCAGGGTCTTGTCCAAGTACGCTTTTCTTCTAGCAGAGCTAATATTTCATCTAGCGCATGTTGACACAACTTCCGAATTAACTTTCTTAGTAGAATTGCTTTTCTCTTACGCACACTGTTCATTTTTACGTATACGTGTTATCAGGTTAAGCACAACTCACTACTGACTTGACTAGCTTGAAATTTCCTAGCTTCGTGTAGACAGCACTAGCTTGGTTACAATCCAGGCTAGTAGGTAAGCTAGAAACCAAGCTAGTGACCCCTTACTAGCTTACTATCCTAGCTTCAAAATACTAGCCTCGTGTCACCCGGGCTTTAAGAAGGTTTTTATATTGAGTTCTCACGGGGCGTTTTCTGGTGTCAGAAACCTTAGTGAACAAGTTCGCATTTGATTTTACAAATATTGCCATTTCCATAATAAATAATGATGGAAAGGGAAGAATATTTAGAGACTTAAACACTGGTTTGCAACTATCTGTGGGTTTAAGACCGCACATCGCTCGTACACAGCGTTTCTGAGCTTTAAAGACCTTATCTCTTAGGCTACAATTACCCCAAAAAATTATTCCAAACCTCAAGACCGAGGCGATCAAACCGTGGTAAGCTATTAAAGCAGTTTTCATGTCAACTTTTTTTGCCAGATTCCAAAGGACATATGCTGCTGTGCTCAGTTTTTTGCACACTTCTTCGGCTTGAGGTTTCCAAGTTAATTGGTCGTCTATTATTATTCCCAAAAATTTCGCAACCTTGACTATTTGGATCTGTTCCCCATCATATTGTACATTGACATTTGGTGGAATTGTACGTTGGTGGAAGTGCATTACACTAGTCTTTTGTAGGTTTATTACTAGATTGTTCTTATCAAGCCAGCTTATGATATTTTTTAAAGTGTCATTAATGTTTTGTGCGTAATGAGTAATGTCAGTACATTTTACGAGTGCTGTATGTCATCGGCAAATAAAACCATAGGATGCGGTATTTGACGTGGCAGATCATTTACATACAGCAAAAAAAGAGGCGGCCCTAACACACTGCCCTGTGGTACACCGAACTTAACTATTTTACCTTCAGATCGGTATTTCTTTTCGGATTTTGTTTTAAGGCATATGCTGGATGTCTCTGTATATTGTGTGCGGTTACTGAGGTAAGATTCTAAGAGATTGAGCACGTTTCCTCTGATACCATATCTGTTAAGTTTATTCAATAGTATATTATAATTAACGCAGTCAGTTTATTAATCATTGTACGTTTTTGGGGTTCCTTAGGTACCTCAAAATGAAAAACGGAACCCTTATAGGATCACTGCTGTGTCTGTCCGTACGTCTGTCATAGCCAATTTGTTTTCATGTATAAGTGAAATGTTGGGATAAGTTATTAAGTACCAAAAAAATCATTGAATATTTTACAGATACCACCAGAAGATGAGTCTGCGGCCCTTGCTGCAATAACCGCCACTCCGTCCTCAGCTCCTCACTCTTCCATTATAGATTCTGAGAGTATAGCTCCACAGTCTATAATGGAAGTGGAATGGCTTGATGAAGAGATTGCCTCTCCACTGCAACCCGAATTCCAAACTTTTACGCCGCCACCTTCCGCCGTAGGAATGTCATCAGTATCGGCGGTGGGCTGTGAGACACAGGTGCCCGCCGATACTGAAGACACGCAGAATATGTCAGACGATCAACCTGAGGTTTAGTCGAGAGAAAATAGCAAGAATATTTTAAAACATAAACATTGTGGTCGAAACAAGCCTAAATATGTAAATTAAAAACTTATTTTGTTTTTAGGACAAACTTACCACTCTTCTTCAAGCCTGCAGAACACTATTTTATAACACAATATACACTAACAGCGGCTTCGTGACCTCGAGCTTTGGGCTGGTGTTTTAGTGTATCCGTCTCCTATAGAGTTGAGCTGAAGCGCTACGGACTCCCACTCTTCTCGGGTGGCTCGAGCATCCTGTGGCCCTCCCGGTAAGCGGTATGTCGGTATGTCCGGTATGTTGCGATTGGACTCCGCAAACTCCAAAAGCACTTCCATTTGTCTTAACTAAACTCTTCTTCGTGCAGGCATATGAAGTTATATGCATAAATGTACTGAATGTACTTATACAGGAATATTTTTTTTACGTGCACAAAAAAATGTTGGTGGTTCAGTATCAGTAATAGAACACATTTCCATGATTTGTTCAAAACTTTTTTTAATTTTTTTATCCGACTTTTAATCAGCAAAATATGGACACTATCTTAATCGTAATACAAACAATGGGCGCGGCGCACATGGCATGGCGAAGTTGCAGCGGGGGATTCCCGGGCGGCAGAGTGGTGCAGGCAGGGCGCCCGAGCCCGAGTCCCCAACTCTCGACCCAGACAGTCTCCTCAGCGCAATCATCGCATGCGCTATCGAGACCTAGCGTCGCGTGTGTCGTACTCGTACCTACCGGTCACAATGTCGGACTTTAGTAACCGCGAGCTTTATGAGATGGTGCGAGTGTATTTACTAAGTGGTGAAAGTTTACAAGCAGCTCGCAGAATGTATACGACGGAGAGCGTACCTCGAATGCGAGCCCATGGTATCCTTAACCCCGCGGTCCCTAATGTAAGAACTATTTTAGCAGCCACTCAAAGGCTTCTCGATCACGGTCAGTTCAGCTGGTCGATTCTGTAAAAATCTCACCGTGAAAACTTGCGTGGAGTGAGCTGTCAGTGTCATCCCACGGATGCTAGGGATTGACCAAATTACATTTACAATCATAATCGAGTTTTTTTACTATATTTCTTTATGCTAATTTTATAACATAATCATTTTATATTATTTGTAAGATAGTAGGATGTCTAATTAGGGGGTTTTAAAATAAAATAGTTTATCTTTATTTATTTATTTAAGTCAGACATAATTATTATCCATATTTTTGTTAGTAGATATACTTAAGAATGATGTTAGTAAATATTAAATTATAAATATTAAATTATATTATTAAACTATATATCATGCAGAAGTACTTTAAATTCATTATAAATATTGTAAAATCAACAATATTATTCATATGGAAGAAATTCATTATAATATTAAAATTCATTAAATTCATTAAAATAGTAAAACAACAAAATAATAAAAAAAAAAAAAAAACAAGTAAAAACAATATTCGTCCATCAGTTGCTGTTCTTTTTATATGCTACTGCACACAATGCCACAATATTGGTCAGTCAATTCTGGCAGCAACAACGCTAAGAATGCTGTTGCTACTGCCGCGGGCACGACTTAGCAATGATGCAGTTCTCTTTCTGAGGATCGCATGGAAGCCATCAATACGAGCGTCGGCAAACATGCCCGACGCGCTGCAGTGCCTCGGCAGCCGCATCAGCACCCTAAAGGCATTATTGTATTGAACGCGCAGGGCGTTGATTGTCTTCTGCGTATATTTGACCCATAGACTGCACGTATAAAAAGATTGGCAAAACGCCCGAAACAATGTAACCTTTACTGCTTTACTGCAGCGTGCAAATCTACGAGCCAACATATTGCATCGGACAGCCAACGCCCTGCGCTCCCTCTCAATATCCTCGTAGTCTGAGAGGTCATCCGAGACCCAGTGGCCCAGGTATTTGAATCGCGGAACTCTGTGTAAAGGAACACCGTCTATGAGGACGGGTGGTACGTGTCCGACCTTATGACCTGGTGATTGGAAGACCAAAAGCTCGCTTTTCTTTACATTATACCAGAGCCCATAGGCCCCGGCATAATCCACACATACAGCGAGTCAAACTGTCAAAAAGTCAAAATAGGTAGTCAAATAGAAATTCATACCAAAACTCAATTTTGTTTTGTAATTTTATTTAAAAACCCCCTAAATAGTAATGCTGACACATACATACTAGCTTTGAAATAATATCACTAGAATAGCGTAAAAAATATTAAATATTAAAATCTCGATTATGACTGTAAAAATGTGCTTGGTCCATCCCTAGCATCAGGTGGAATGACACTGACGGCTCACTCCACACTCACTTCACTTAATTTTTCACGGTGAGATGATTACAGAATAGCATTGCAGGACCCCGAATCACGCACGAGGGTCAGGCAGACCTCGACTGGCGGTCGAAATCCAAGAAACCATTTTTGATTTCTTCGAGCGAGATCCAAGAGCTAGTACCAACGATGCGGCACATCGCTTTGGTGTGAGCCAGTTCGCGGTATGGAAGCTGCTAAATTCAGCCGGACTAAATCCATACCACTTTCAGCCCGTACAGCAGCTTCATGACCCAGACCCAGCACCACGTCGAGCCTTATGCTAGTGGCCTCTAAATCATCGCGAAGTTGACATCTTGTGGACGGATGAGGCATTGTTCACACGTGTGGGCCTGTACAATGTACATAATGAACATTGGTGGTCATTCAATAATCCCCATTTGGTGCGAGAGACGCATCATCAAGTGCGTTTTAGCGCCAATGTATGGGCTGGGGTTATTAAGAATAGGGCCCATTTTTATTGACGGCACCTTGACCGGGCCAAGGTAATTAGAAATGCTGGAAACGACGATAGAAGACATAATGGACGAAGTTCCGATGTGCTATCATAATAATTTGTATTATCAGCATGATGGCGCTCCACCTCATTACGCCATACAGGTACGGAATTACCTGAATTCTCGGATGCCATCAACAGCCTTAGCTTATCTAATGAGGATTCAGCTGAAATTATCAAAACAGCTGGTGTAACACCTCAGAGTGTAGTATCTAGCACCCAATTTAAATCTTATGTGGTACTAGGTATTACACCTGAAGAATTCTCTAATAGCTATGCTGCTGTTGAGTTTGATTATGATGAACTTCGAACTACTTTTAACCAGTATTGCAAGGATTTTAATGATGTCTTAGAAGAAGGAAAACCATCTAAAGCTCTAGAATTTTGCTCTAAAATATTATTTCAAGTTGGCCCTAACCTAAAGAATGAAAAGAAGACTTAAGGGTGACAAAATGGTTAGGTTTAACTTCTGCTATACTAGGACAATTGATTCAAAGAAAACTTTGTCCATTAAAACAGTCATAGTTTCTACTTTTAGAGAAAATTCGTATATAGCAAAAGTTGAAGATAAAAAGATGATTTTGACATTCAAGCAAGCTGGAATGTTGGCAATGGACGTATTCAAAATGGCTATTGATTATGTATATGCTAAGGATCAGCTAATTATGATGACACCATTATGTGGTGCAATCCTTTCAAGGGATTGTGTATCACCCATATCTGAAAAGCTAAGTATAAGCCCAGAATCAAAAATACGGGCAAAATTGGATCGGTCGTGGTGGCCCCATACCGTGGCCTGCTAGGTCCCCGGTCCTTACTCCCTGCAATTTTTTTCTTTGGGGAGAAGTGAAACTGTAGAGGAGGACCAAAGCCTAGATGACTTAAAGTTTAGGATAATTAACGCTTTTGATGAAGTGAAAAGTGAAATAAGTGTTCTCAACAAACTAAATGACAATTTATTTAAACGTGCACGTTTATGCCTAGAAAGAGGAGGACTTCATTTTGAACAATTATTAAAATACAGTGATTAGTGACATGTAGGGTAAGCAATTATTTTTAATTAACAATTTTAGTGAGTAGGTTATTTTTGATTGAACATTAGTGTAAGTACAAAAACTAGCGAAAAAATTGCAATATAAACCTGCAACAGTTGTTCACAAAGAAATTGCTTCCGTAGTCATCAAAGATGATGATACTGTCAACTCTCCAGTACTACCAACGATAGAAGCTTTGAGGAAAGTGAAACACGAGAAAAGGCAAAGTAATCGATTGCACTCTGATCCAATCATGAGCATTCTCATGATGTCGATAATGGCAACATACCAAAATTTTGTTCGCGAGTTCACTTTGGTACCAAGCTTTCATCTGTGCTATTGGTGTGAACAACAAATCCAATACTACAAGGCTTATATCGAGAAAATTCCTCATGTCACATTGACTATAGATGCAAGTGGATCATTCTTCCGAACGATCAAGCTCCCAGATGGATCTGTGCTAACGAAACGGATGTTCCTCTATGTTGCCATGGTAACGTCTTCAACTATTAAGTCGACAGCAATTTGCCAATTGATTACTGATAACCACACAACGGATTCTATACTGTCATGGTTGAAAAGATGGCACAACGAAGTACGTACTGCCCCCTCACGAGATTGTAACTGATGACTCGTCAGCGTTAATAGCAGCAAACGTTCAGGCTTTTACTATTTTTCAAACAGTCCGAGACTATGTACGACAATCTTTTTTAGTTTTAATGCGTAAAAGTAACGATGTGCCTCAAGTATTCCTAAGATTAGACAAAAGTCACTTTGTCAAAAACGTGTACAACTTGCGATGCTTCGATAATGTTGATATAAATATCAAAATGTTTTACATTCGCAGTATTTTATTTGTGAAAGAGTGCGAAAATTTTGAAATAATAAAAAATGTGCTTTGTCAAAGGCAGGAAAGGAGTTCTACCAGTCTACCTTCCGGCATCTTGCCGTCTACCTCAGGGAATCCACCTAGTCAGAAAGAGAGACTAAACTGAGAAATATGGGAGCTGCTGAAGGTATCGGAGCACAAATGAAACATACACCTTCACTGACAACGTATATTCCAAGACTGGCGCGCGGCTTGTAACGTAGGTACCAAGCCTTTTACACATACCCACTATTACAAATATATCACACCTCCACCACAATACAACAGTACATATGTATTACAGATAACTCAACAATAATACATAACAAAAACACTATCATAACAACAAAATCAACCTTAATTGTGTGAACTCGAAACTAATTAATCAATCTCAAATCTGACTACTGGCTTACGTATTCGCTTATGGGGGTAACGATTCTCCGGCGGCGGAGATTGCGGTTTCAATTTAACCATAGAATCTTTAGGTGTATTTACGTCCGGCTTTGAGCTTTCCCCCATACTCGTGGTGGTCTCCTCTGGTGAGGCTACCTTTACTACCCGTTCTAGCCCCTCGCTAACTGGCTCGACCCCACTCTCTCCCCCATGATCCGTGTTGTCCTCAGTCTCTGGACTGGTAACATCAGATAAGCGTGACCTACGGCGCATTTGATCTACATGCCTTTTTAGTGATTGACCATTATCCTTTACCACTGAGTATCTACGGGCGCTGTCTACCCGTTCCACAGTACCTTTCACCCACTTATCACTAACACCATACTCGCGAGCCCAAACTGAATCACCCTCCCTGAAACTGCGGTCTGTTCCCCCCGCAATTTCCATTTGCCGTCTCTGGGCTTGACGGACTCTGTCTTCGGTGACCTGGTTTGTACGCAGTAAATCAAGCCTGGAGCGTAAAGGACGTCTCTGTAACAGCATAGCCGGGGTTTCCCCGGTAGTGCTGTGCACGGTGTTCCGGTATGCTAATAGAAACGTTTGTAGTGCGGTGTCGACATCTACACAATCTCTATACGCTTTCTTAATAGCCCGCTTGCATAGCTTGACTGCATTCTCCGCTGCCCCGTTTGATGATGGGTGGTAAGCTGGTGAAAAAAACTGTTTAATGCCGTTGTTTTTTAAGAAAGTTTTAAACTCAATACTAGTGAATGGTGGGCCTTGATCAGATACTAATTCCTCCGGCAACCCAAACCTTGCAAATGTAACTCTCAAAACCTTTATAACATTTGTTGCATTAGTTCGTGTCATTTCAAACACTTCTAACCATTTTGAAGAAGAATCAATAATAACTAAGAAGGTACGACCTTTATATGGCCCTAGGAAATCGACGTGAATCCTAGTCCAGGGGCGCGCATAATACTGCCACGGCTGTATCGGAGCCCGCGGCGGCGCATCCGCCTCCACTGCACAAGTCTCACATTGTTTACATAATGCCTCCACGGCCGCGTCAACATTAGGCCACCATACATAGCTGCGTGCCAAGCCTTTTGTTTTGACGATCCCCATGTGACTGCTATGTAGTTGTTTTAAAACACTATTCTGCAACGAAAGTGGTATAACCATACGATAACCCCACATAATACAACCACACTCCGTATATAACTCATTACGCCTCATAAAGTATGGTTTGATATTCTCTGCATCTGCACAGGTTGATGGCCACCCGGATTGTATGTAAACTAAAACCCTACTTAACACTTTATCTACAGCCGTCGCTTTCCTGACGTCTTGGCTAGTAATTGGTAAAAAATTTTCAACAAAATTAACATAAGTATTTTCTTTTTGTAATATTACATTTTCTTTACAACCTTTGTACGGCAGTCGTGATAATGCATCGGCACAATTCTTACTCGAAGAAACATATTCAATGTCATAGGTATACCCTGCTAACAACACCGCCCAACGCTGTAACCTAGACGCAGCCATCACCGGAATACCCACTTTATCACCAAAAATATAAGTGAGAGGCTTGTGATCGGTTCTTAATATAAATTTGCGACCATAAAGGTATTGATGAAATTTACGAATTCCGAACACAATAGCGAGTGCCTCTCGATCTATTTGTGAGTAGGCCCGCTCGGCTTGCGTGAGCGCGCGCGACGCGTACGCCACGGGCCGCTCGCCTCGCGCCGTTGTGTGCGATATCACAGCTCCTACTCCTACACTGCTCGCGTCTGTTGTTAAAATAATAGGTAACTCCGGTGTGTAGTGCATTAGCACTTGACTACATGTTAATAAATGCTTCACTTTACTGAACGCATCTTCACATTCTCTATTCCAGCTAAACGGTGTTCCTGCTTTAAGCAACTTATATAAAGGCGCTAGAATTGTACTAACATTTTTTATAAATTTTCCATAGTACATAACCATACCAATAAAAGCTCTTAGTTCCGAAATATTGGTGGGCGCTGGAGTTTTAACTATAGCTTTTACCTTGTCTGGGCACGTGTGAACCCCTTCTTTACTAATCGTGTGACCTAGATAGTTTACCGATTCTGCAAAAAATACACATTTATTTTTTTTTACTCTGAGCCCGTATTTGTTCAAGCGATCGAATACCTTGCATAAGTTATGCATGTGTGTCTCATTTGTGGGTCCCGTTATTATGATGTCATCTAAGAACACCCCCACGTGTGATAAATCTGCGAACAACTGCTCCAAATGTCTTTGAAAAATGCCCGGACTTGATGCTAAACCGTATACTAGCCTATTATACCTAAATAACCCTTTATGAGTGTTAATCACTGTGTATTTTTTTGTTTCATCTAGCTCAAATTGAGCGTATGCTTGTGAAAGGTCAATTTTACTGAAATGCTGGCCACCCTTCAACCGAAGTAGTACTTCCTCTACTCTGGGTAACGGATAACGGTCAACTTCTATAACTTTGTTTAAGGTTAATTTGTAATCTGCGCAAATTCTAATGTTACCGTCCTTCTTAACGACCGGCACAATGGGTGTTGCCCAGTCTGAACGCTCCACAGGAGAGAGAATGCCGTCCCGCTGCAGTTGGTCAAGCGCCCGCTCCACCGGCTCGCGCAGCGCGTACGCCAGCGGGCGCGCGCGCATGAACACCGGCCGCGCCCCCTCGCGCACGCACACGCTCACCGTGCCGCCGGTGAACCGTCCCAGGCCGTCCGCGAACACTTCACAGTATCTGGTACTGAAAGCAGCCACATCGAATACATTGTTTTTGTACATCACAACATCATTACTATTACAATCATAGGTTACTGTAGGTAATTGTATTTCCAGTTCTGCCATCCACTGACGGCCTAATAGAAGTGTTTTGCCATTCTCTACAACATATAAATCTAATTGCTTATGCTTATTTTTATATTTCACTAATGGTTGTATAATTCCCAGGGGTTTTACTAACTCGCCGGTGTAATACTTTAGTGTTAAAGTACTAGGCTTAAGTTTTACATCATTAAACAATCTAATATAACACTCCCAGCTTATGCATGACACCGCACTGCCGGTGTCACATTCCATTTTAATATCAATACCATTTACATTCAGTTCGACATAAATAGGACTACACTGCGTCGCTGTTAATTTACAAACATCTACAAATATTACCTCATCGCTCTCCGCGCCATCACTTTCATGGGCATTTATTATTTGAAGCGCGTCCATATCCACGTTGTGGTGTTCCGATAAATTCGGACACATTCGTCGCAAATGTCCTGCTTGGTTACAAACTCGGCAAACATAACGGCTAAACTTGCACTTGCTTGCGTCGTGACGCGCGCCGCACACTCGACACTGCTGTTGCTGCGCACGCTCACCCAGCTTCATGGGTGCGGACGCCGCCGATGCGCGCGCGCCGCGCCCCCGTCCGCTAGATGTCGTATTGTCAAACGGTGTTGTCGCTCCACGGACGTCACGAGTGGCCTCCGCCGCCGTACCCTTCCGCCGCGAGCCCGCCGACATCGCTTGACACGTCACCGACGTCGTGGATGCACCCTCGCTTCTCGACCCGCTCTGTCCTTCAACGGCCGCAGCGTCTTTTTCTGCTGCCTCCATGCTAACCGCTAACATATACGCCTTTCCGTAATCCAATTTGCTTTCGGCAAACAATCGTTGTCGTATGGTTTCATTTGTTATGCCACACACTAGCTGATCTCTCAAGCTTTCTTCCAGCCAGGACCCAAATTCGCATGTTTTGGACATCTTCTTCAAGATAGCCGCGTATTCCGATATGCTTTCACCTTCTTTCTGTTTCCTATGTCGAAACTTGTATCGTTCTGCCAACTCACTAGGCTTTGGTTGCAAGTGTTTTTCCATGACGTCAATGATTTGTGCTAACGTTTTGCTTTTTGGTTTAACCGGCGTACACAAATTAACCAGAAGTTCATAACACTCCGCCCCCATCACTGTTATTAATGTTGGCACTTGTAATTCGTCTGGTATCTTATTAACTACAAAATATTGTTCTAAACGTTCCACGTACAACCGCCAATCATCACTGTGGACTTTGAACTCTGCAATTTTACCGATCGACATTTCTGTTTAATTTGATGATTGGTACTGTTCCTTTTCTTTTACTGTAGCACTAATCACGCGTAGAATCGTTTGTCCTCGTCGCCACTGAGAAATATGGGAGCTGCTGAAGGTATCGGAGCACAAATGAAACATACACCTTCACTGACAACGTATATTCCAAGACTGGCGCGCGGCTTGTAACGTAGGTACCAAGCCTTTTACACATACCCACTATTACAAATATATCACAACTAGTGACAAAATACAGCATTGCCACTCGTGATCAATCTAGAGTAGCTTTTGAGTCATATATTAGGAAAATATTGCAGAGAAAAACTAGCTTCAATAAATTAACTTGTTCTCCACTTAATATTTAATATTTCTTGGGCATAACTTTGGATGCCAAACTTCAATGGGGCCCCCATATAGATAAATTGTCGAAAAAGCTTAGCGCTGCAGCATACGCCGTTAGGAAAATTCGTGATTTAACTTGTTTAGAGACAGCCCGTTTAGTTTACTTTAGTTATTTTCATAGTGTGATGTCGTACGGTATTCTGTTGTGGGGAAATGCCGCCGATATTCAGACAATTTTTGTTTTACAAAAAAGGGCTATTCGTTCAATTTACAAATTAAGTCCCAGACACTCCCTCAGAGATAAATTTAAAGAAATTAATATAATGACTGTGCCTTCTCAGTATATCTATGAAAATCTTTTGTATGCTCATAAAAATATCAATTTGTTTAAAAAATACAGTGACGTCTGTTGCGCACAGCACGCAGTACGCGATTAGTCGGGTGTAAAATGAAAACAGTCTGTTAGTGATTAGTAGCTTGAGGCCATACTACGGCGGCAAGACACGTGGAACGCGGGTGCGCGCGAGATTGCGCGACGTGCGACCTGAACGAAGGCGGAACGCGGACTGTGGCTCGGCGCCACTGGCGACCGCACCGCGCGGACGAGCGCGGGCGGGGGTAATTTGCCAAGCAAATTTGAGCTCTAATTCAACGTCTCAGATGACCGCGGTGGCAGGACCTCAATGCTGATTTATTATTATAAAAAGTACACGAAATAAACGTTACAAATGCTTTCATACGCAACATTCTCCCCCTCAGTGTCGACACGACACTCAAAACGGTAACCTAAATTAAAACAAGAATTTAAAATATCGCTAACCTGGCTGCAGGACGTTTCAGTATGCCATTTTTAGTTTTAACGTCGACAACCCTTACGCGTCCGTCTGCACCAGGGTACACGGATTGTACGATACCTTTAGGCCAGCAATTACGGGGGGAGTTAGGGTCAACTATTACTACCATATCACCGATCTTCAATTGTGCGCCCTCTTCTCTCCACTTTTGGCGCGGCACTAGATCGGGGAGCACCTCCTTCACCCATCTGGCCCAAAAATGGTCAGCCAGACGCTGGGAGATACGCCATTGTTTGCGCAGACATAAGTCTTTGTCCGTAAACACTCCTGCGCTAGGCAAATTAGACGACGAACCAATGAGGAAGTGATTCGGCGTTAATGTCTCATCATCCCGAGGGTCCACGGACACATGACCGAGGGGCCGGCTGTTGATAATATTCTCCACTTCAACTAGGAGAGTAATCAAAGTCTCTTCGTGCGGAGCTCTCTCTTTCAGAACCACCCTGAGGGCTGTCTTGACACTGCGTACGAGTCGCTCCCAAGCTCCTCCCATGTGCGGGCTAGCTGGCGGAATGAAGCTCCAGGAAACTCCAAAGTTCAAAGCTTCGTTCATGACAGAACCCTTGTCTACGGCGTCGTAGGCTTTCTTTAGTTCAACTTCTGCGCCGCGCATATTGGTCCCGTTGTCAGAATAAATCTTTTTTGGCCAGCCTCTACGTGCAGCCATTCTGCGTAAAGCCATTATCAATGAATCTGAAGTGAGAGACGGCACGATCTCAATATGTACGGCGCGTACTGTCAGGCACGTGAACAAGACCCCATAGCGTTTTGGTCTTGATCTTCCAACTGTGACCTCTACTGGTCCAAATAAGTCGACTCCGGTAACGGTAAACGGTCTTTGGTGATGCGTGAGTCTACTCTCGGGCAAATCACCTAGACGTGGCGGCTTTGGATTAGCTTTCCTGATGCGACAGAACAAGCACTGCGTCGCAACAGTACGGACCGTAGGACGTAGACGTAACAACCAATATTTTTGGCGCAGCTCATTTACCACCAACTCGTTGCATCCGTGACCTGCGCGGATGTGATAATACTTGACAATGAGTCGAGCCACGTGATCATTTCCGTCCAGGATCACAGGTGATTTTGTGTCCATCGCTACATCTTTAGCTGCTCCGATTCTTCCACCAACACGTAGTAGTCCAGTATCATCCAATATGGGTGTCAAAGCGCGAAGTCTACTATCGCGTTTTATTTCTTTATTTTGTTTCAACAGTAAAATGTCACTGAAGAAAGCTGTGGCTTGCGAGTGCTGAAGCAATAATGTTTCAGCTCTTTTCATCAACTCGTCGGTAAGTCCATTTGTTTTTATCTTCTTGCATTTATCTATGACCAACAAGACAGTTCCAGCAGTTCGAAGCAATCGCAACCAACTAGAGAAGCGCGTCGGCTCCGGTACAGGTAAGTCGTTTACACTATTATTTTCATTTACTATATTTATTTTTTCTAATATTTCTTCATTAATTTTTATTTTATTTTCAGGTTCCTGAGGCCAGCAAGAGCGTGACTGATGTAAAAATGACGGACCGGTAAACCACGACGAGCTGCTGCTAAGTACGTGGTCGGTACTTTTAGTTCCTAAATCCGCCACGTTGACGTCAGTCGGCACATAGTGCCACTCGTCAGCCTTACTTAGTTCGTCAATTTCTCCTAGACGATTGGCGATAAAAACCTTATATGTTCTACAATTATTTCGGATCCAATGTAAAACAGTAGTTGAATCCGTCCAATAATAAACTGAACTTGGTTTCAAGCGATGTTCCTTTTTAATATTATTTGCTAATTTACATCCTAATAAAGCACCCTGTAGTTCTAGTCGCGGCACAGAAACAGATTTTACGGGTGTAACTTTGGATTTACTAGCGATAAACGCTACGATAATATGTCCACTGCTCGTTTCCTTGCGCCAGTACGCAACGGTCGCGTAGGCGCTCGGCGACGCATCGCAAAAAACGTGTAGTTCTAAGTTTTCATTACTCGCGCTCATATCACTATCACAAAAATACCAACGCGGGATCCTAATATTATTAATATTTTTTGCTTGAATTATCCAACACTGAAATAAATTATTTAACTCATCATTTAATTCTTCATCCCATTTTATATTTCTTTTCCAAGTTTCGCGCATTATTATTTTTCCTTTAATTGTAAATGGTATCAGATAACCATGAATGTCAAAAATAGACATAACAATACATAACAGTTCACGCTTCGTGGGTCTTCTTTTTAAGTTTATAACATCAGCTGGTATACGTTTCAAGGTCAAATCGAACCCTAACTCGTCGCTAGCAGGGTACCATAATAAACCAAGTGTCCTTTCCGATTGATCTTTATCGAAGGCGCAACAGACGCTGTCACTCAAAGCTTCCTTCGGTACGCTCTCCAGTACATCCGGTACGTTGGAAGCCCAGTTCCGTATTTCGAATCCACCCTGCTGGTGAATAAAAGAGACTTCCTTAATCATTTGTTTCGTAAGGTCGACTTCGGGTAAACTATCGATATAGTCGTCCATATAATGCTGCTTGCAAATAGCGTCGACAGCCGTTGGATAAGTATCCTTAAAATGTAATGCATTTTTATTTTTAATATGTTGCGCGATAAAAGGCGAGCAGTTCGCGCCAAATATTAATGACGTCATAGCGTATTTATTAACGTCCTTGGTAGCTTCATCTCTAAATAAAAACCTAAGTGTATGTTGATCCTTTTCTTTAATTTTAATTCGAAGAAACATATCTTTAATATCTGCAATAATTCCAATTCGATTTTCTCTAAACCTAAACATAATTCCAAATAAAGACTGTAACAAGTCCGGACCTGTCAATAAAAAATCATTAAGAGAACATCCCTTTGTTTTCGCAGCCGCGTCGAAAACCAAACGTAACTTCTTCTTATTGGGGTTATCGACCCCGAAATGCGGTAGGTACCAAATATGGTCGCTAGACTCCCCCTCGTTTAGCCTCCTGGCATAATTATTCGCAAATAAATGCTGTATACGTTCTTGGTAACGCGATGCGTAAGAGTTGTCGGCTAACATTTTTCTCTCAACTGATAATAGGCGATTATAGGCATTTTGATAAGAATCAGGCATAACAAAGGTATCATGTTTCCATGGCAATTCCACAAACCATTGGTTATCAATTAACTCACAAGAGTTATTTAGAATGGTGACAGCACGCAATTCGTCCGCATTCTGTCGCGGTTGTTTTGAAATACCTATCGACTCTAATGCAAATGATTTTCTTAATAATTCATCTAACTCGGAATCGCAACAATGTTGCGCGCTGTCATCACTAGTACTACGATCAGCTGACATGTTTATTATGTTGTTTACAACACCGTGTACACACCACCCTAGCGGTGTCTTTGTGACATAAGGTTCATTTTTGCTATTACCTTTTAAACACAAGATAGGAGCAATCAAATCATAGTTATCCTGCCCGATTAATAATTTAGGTTGTGCGTCACATTTGCACAAGTCGTAGTTAATATAGTCTGAATAATTACTAAAGTCCATACACGATACACGTTGAATGGGTAAATTGAGTTCCATCATTTTACGAGCACACAAACTAAAACGATTGCCTGTATTAGTAGAAATGTCAAAACTTACGTTTTCCGTTTGGCATACGAGCTCACCGGAGTCCCATGCACTGCGGGCGCGCATGGTCACTGTCTTACCGTGGAGTCCCACCTGATCAGCGAGATCAGCAGATATCAGCGTGACGGTGGCACCGTCGTCGAGCAACGCGTGGGTGTGGATATTGTCTTTAGGTCCATGAACGGTTACCGGCACTATTTTTAACAACACTTTAGGCACTGGCGATTCACTAACACTAGTGGACGCACTGGTGTGGGCGTGGGCAACGGTGTCCTCGCGGCGCGACTCGTCGGGCGTCGATGTGTGCACGCGGGCCGTGTCCACCGCGGGGCGCGCCGCCGTCTCTGGATGCGCGGCGATCGGTGCCGGCGGCGCCGCCCGCGCTGGTGCCGCAGGCGCGGTAGGCTTCGTCCAGTGAAGGAGATGATGGTGTGGATGTCCACACTCGCTGCAGTCAGGCGCGCTGCACACGGCGGGTTCATTGTGCCGTGCGCTCAAGCACTTGTAGCACAGATGTTTAGCACGTACAAATTGCCATCGATCACGTCTCATAGCACGTTTGAACTTGCCGCACTTGTCTAGAGCGTGCGTCGGAGAGGCGCGGCAATACATACATTTACTATCGGTAGTAGTGCACGCTAACACTGAATGAGTTTTTATATTATCGTATTTCTTTCTTACGTCGTTCTGACTATGTATGTAACTCACACCTGAGGTAGCGACTATGGTTGCTTCTCTATATAAAAACTCAGATAATATTTCTAATTTAGGTATAGAACTATCTTGTCTCTCGTAAGAATACTCGGCCCATTTATTGATAAGGGCGGGCGGTAACTTCGAAAGTATTATTGACGTCGTTTCCGGACTTTGTAGGTATTCCTGCAACTTGATAGTTTTGACAGCTGTGACGTAGTTTTTAACTTTTATTGAGAAATTCACGATCTCCGTGTGGTATGCAGTCGGAAGTGGGTGAATTTTCTTGAGTTGAGTGAATATTTTATTAATTATACACTCGGGTCTGCCGAATTGTAACTCTAAGGTGTCAATTATCGCTTGCGGTGTTGTGTTACCGATTAGAAGCGATGACACGGCTTCTTTTGCGTCGCCACGTAAACACTTTCGTAGCCGCCAAATGTTTTCTGAATCGCTATAACTGCACAAGTGTGACGATTCTTTATATGATTCCTTGAACTGCAGCCACTGCATAGGATCACCGTCAAACACTGGTAAATCTTTTGATGTTGCTAGGCGCGCAAGGAGTTCTCTGTTATTATTATCTCGTACGCTAGTTTTAGCAAGTACTTGTTGCAACGCTTCCGTCAACAGGTTGATGCTGTCGCCACGCGGCGGGCGCTCGCTGACGAAGTCCTGTTGCTGCTCTAGATGGTTCCGGGTTATGTTACACGTCGGCATCGAATTTATTGGGCAAACATTTTCTGCGTAATCGTTTTTAACAATGGACTCGACGCCATCTTGTTTGTCGAGCCATGACTCGACTATTCGCGAGCTTTTCGCGACCGAGCCGTATTCTTCTTCTTGTGAATCTGCTATGTCGACTTCCAGTTTCTTCAGAAGCAACTCTTTCTGAATTTGTGCACTTTTTTGTGCTAAATCGAGGTCGATTTGAGCTTGATGTTGAGCCGCTTCATACTCTAACCTTTTACGGGCCGCCGCTGACGAACACGCGGTTTTAACACTTTTCACTTGTAACTGTTCACTTTTCCTTGTAGTCAACTGCTCCGTAGCACGTTTACTACGTGTTGTAACACCCTTCGGGGGTGTGCGAAGCAGAGACATCCCTGCACACAGGTTTAGTCCGACTAAAACACGTGGCCGGAGGTCCAGGTCCGGCTAGAAGGACCACTTAATGTTGCGCACAGCACGCAGTACGCGATTAGTCGGGTGTAAAATGAAAACAGTCTGTTAGTGATTAGTAGCTTGAGGCCATACTACGGCGGCAAGACACGTGGAACGCGGGTGCGCGCGAGATTGCGCGACGTGCGACCTGAACGAAGGCGGAACGCGGACTGTGGCTCGGCGCCACTGGCGACCGCACCGCGCGGACGAGCGCGGGCGGGGGTAATTTGCCAAGCAAATTTGAGCTCTAATTCAACGTCTCAGATGACCGCGGTGGCAGGACCTCAATGCTGATTTATTATTATAAAAAGTACACGAAATAAACGTTACAAATGCTTTCATACGCAACAACGTCCATAATGTGAATACTAGAAACAAACACAAATTTGTTGTTCCTACAACCAGGCTAAAGAAAATAAGTGGTTCGTTTAGTTGCCAATGTATACGTTTTTATAATAAACTACCTAGCCACATTCAAGAACTAAGCCTTAATAAATTCAAAAAATGTATAAAGCGGAAACTTTGTCAGAAAGCCTTTTATACTGTCAAAGACTATATTGAGGACAAAAAGGCTTGGGTTTGAGCTGCTCCAATAAATTTACACTATTAATGTTGATTTAAATACCTTTTTACATATTCTATACAATGACATGAATATTTTGTTTGTTATACTATTTTTAATTATTGTGAATGTGAAGACTACGTGGATCATTGTTTTTATTTATTTTATCCTTTTCTCAGTTTTAGTTATAGTCTGACAGTTTGAGTAATTTATGCGGCCTACCCAAATGTCTTTTCTTTGGTATTGTTCGTCGAATCGTTAAGCTCCTTAAGTTTTGAGTTGAGCTGCACGATTACTGACAAATGCGTGCACTGACTGGACAGGTCCACTCAATCTGTGTGGTTCTTTCATCAAAAGACCATTTCTGACTGCAATCTACATGGTCTTCACATGATCTGACCAAGATTATGTCTGGACTTTAAAAGAGACTGTGACCTCTGAGTTTGTTTCGGCGTTTCTTCTCAGAGTAGTCAGATAGGAAACGTCGAACTCATCTAGTTTTAAAAAAAATATGTTTGACGTGTAAAAGTGTTTGTACAAACCTACTTACAGAAAATAAATCATTTATCATTTATCATTTATCATTTATCATTTATCAATATTGATTCAGATAGTAATATCACAACAACCTATTTTTATCATTTGGGTTGTTCAGGTAGTCTGAGAAACGTTTACAAGGTGCTCAATTATCCTAATAAGATCAAAGTTAGTGACCGAGGTAGTCTATTGATTAAGAAGAGTAGAGTGGAGGAAGTGGTTAAGGGATCCTATCTAGTAGAGACCGATTTGGAGCTAGTGTTCAAAGACAGACATGGAGGACATACTAGCTAAATTTAAGGCATTGGGTCAAATCCCCTCTGATCCTCTAGAGATATACACTCAATTGAAAAGTGCCCTATCAGCAATCGGAGATGTTAAAGCTTGGATGGTGACAACATTTGGATATTCTGGATTTGATGTGATTGCATTTAGAGAGAAAATGATAGTTCAGATTAAAGAACTTGGAGATTTATATTTCTTAATCATGCTCTTCATGATAAGAGGAAATAACGTCGCAAGGTTAAAAGAGACTGTTGAGAGCGCAGTAGTAAAGGCTAAAATTGAGACACTAACTAAAAGTCTAGGCATTAAGCCGAGAGCAAGTGGAAAGACATCAGTGATCACACTCTCCAGAATCGCCATATCATTTCCTGAGGTAGTCGCCGGATGCTTGGAGGCTGTCCCAGATATGCCAGGAACTGTGTCACTGGAATTGATTAGATCAACACTAGGATATGAGGAATTCCCAGGAATAGGCAGACAGCCTTCATTAGCCTGTCTGTTACCGAATAAGACTGGAGAGTCAATGACTATACTAAATGTTTTCTTTTACGCGAACATGATGTTGTCTGAAACAATAAATCAGCGTAATGAAGAGTGGACCAAAAAAACACCACACCAGCGTGCCATGGAAACCAAACCATATCAGGAGAATGCTTACAACTCTCCTGTACTCGCTAATGAAGCTAGAATCGATTGGTGCATAAAGCTCAAAATAATGAGTTCTAGGAATGTATATACGAGCGTATGGATGGATGCTGCAAAAAAAGCAAAAGAAAAACTTACAACTGTTTATAATTTTGCTTTCTAAGTGATTGATTAGTCATATCATCATTTCCTATTACTCATTTCCTATTACTCATATTATAAAAATTTGTACATTCAAATATGAATTCACAAACAATGACACTTGTAAAAATTCTATGAAATACCTCAAATCTTTGTCGGTCAAGATAGAAGACCCAGTTGAAGAAAAGGACAAAAAAGATTTATCTGATGATTATGTTACAATAACTGACGATGTCAATATTTTAGATTGGTTTGATGAGCTTGTGAATAAAGAAAAAAATTTGGATCAAACAATGAACAAAACGGAAAAACCAAATGACTATTACTTACCCAATCTAGTATCAACTCTTAAAAGGTTAATGACCAAACTGCCTCTATGGAGCAATGTCATGTGTCCTTTTTACAAATCGTAAAATAAGTCACCAACATCTTAAGCTATTGAAAGTTATTTCAAAACTTTAAAACACTTATTATTTGAAACACGCCTGCGTAAGTACAACGTGGATGAATTTATAAAAATTCATTACAATTTTATATTAGGGGAGACAAAAACAGCTGCGATAAATCTTAACATAACTCTAGGAAATACAAACAAACAAACAAGGGCCGAAAAAGGAAGTTATTAACAAAAAAAAATACGCAGTGTAAAAAAAATAAAATAAAAACAAAACAATAATTTTCTTCCGATTCCATATTTACAGAAAAGCCTTCATATATTGAAAATGGGGGGGAGAGGGATATACTGTGAAGAATATCTCAGTATTGTTTTTGCGAAATGGGAATTTAGTAAACTCTATCAACAAAAGTATGAACTTTATTAACACATGTGCGTTTGAGTCTGATTTTTTCTATATTTTTACAAATTGTTTACAAATTGAATCTGTTATTTACCAAAATTTCAGGTCTGTGCAACGCTTAGTTCCTGAGATCTCCGTGGCCGCGCGGTTCTCCGCGTTTCGATGGCGCGGCCACGTTCAAACCCTTCTAGTTTTTTAACCATAGCTTTGACAAATTTGTGGTTTTGGGAGTCAACTTTTACAAATTGTTACAAAATGTTGGCATAGTTTTTTTTTTTAACGTCATGGCCGCGCGGTTGAAACGAACACGCGAAACGTCATCGTGTCGCCGCGCGCTCGACACGTTACGTGGCGCTATCGCAGCGAGAACGCGGCGAGCGCGCTGTCAAACGCAGGCGTCCCGCCAGCGTCATTTCTGCGTTGTCTGTCTGCCAAGCAAGGACGTTACGTAGGTATTGACAAGTTTTTGTTAAACAATAAACAATGTTTGACATTGAAAAGTTTATACTTGAAGTGAGAGAGAGACCTGCACTTTACGATGCGCAGTTGCCAGAGTAAACCAATACTTTGCTTTATGTTCTCTATTCCGGTAGGAATAGAGAACATAAAGCAAAGTATTGGTTTGATGTGGGAAGTGCTATGTTCGTGGAATGGGATGACCTAACCTCTAAAAAAGAAAGAGGTAAGCGTTCAGTATTATTTATTTAGGTAAGTTGGACTTTTGTTGTTCATATATTGTAAGTATTTATATAAAACAAATTCGGTTGACTTATAACTGAAGAGTCACAATTTATACACAATTTATAACTGAAGACTCTTAAGTTATAAATTGTGTAACTGAACCGAATTTGTTCTATTTAGAGATAATGGTGACGCCTTTAAAACGAACAAGTTCCATCTGGAAACATTTTCAAATAAAACAGGATGACGACATTGACGACACAAAAGCGACTTTACACTGTAATGTTCAGCGATTCTCGTAAATTCGCGTAAAGCAGTTTCATCGAAGGGCTCACAACAACTAATATGTGGACACATGAAGGGATCAGGGGAAAAACAACTTTAGTCACATTTTTTATTTTTTTCAACTAGCAATGCAGTCTGAATGGTTTTATCTGTCGCTATGTTCTTTCAAAAACAACAAGGCAATAACATTCATAGTAGTAGTCTAGTAGTCTAGTCTACATAGTCTCTGCGCTGTCAAGCTTTTAAAATATCGGTACAGGGAAAAACATCCAACGTCAGAACCGTTCAGGAAAAAATCAACCATTGTCCATGGTCGACTATGACAGTGACATAAGACTTTTAGGTTATATTTTCTTTCGTTTCCAAGAGCGCTAAAAATTACTGGAATTGTGAGTTTTTTACGTAAAATGTCTGACGAAGAGTGTAATGTTTTGAGGTGTGAAAAGTCTAGTAAAAAGAGGAAAACTTTCGGTCGAATATCAGAAGTTAACAAGAAGATAAAAGTACAAAGTCATGAGATGGGAGAAAATTGTTATTGTAAGCGGTACAAGTGTTTTGATGTGGTAAATCTAGAACAAAGAAATAAAATTCTAAGAGAATTTAATCTCATGCAGACCCGTGATGAACAAAATTTATATTTGTGTGGTCTCATCACAGTTTATGAGGTACAACGAAGGCGTCCAAGGAAAGCCGAAGACGATGCAAATTTACATTCAGCAACCTATGTATACCGGGTTAGAATCACTGACAACTCTCAAACGAAAGATGTTCCAGTTTGTTTTAAAGTGTAGGCTACTACTTACTTATTTATTTAATTAATAATAATTTACTATATTATTTAACTAATACTTACATATTTACAACACTGGTTTACAATTACTCACATATTAAAGTATCTATTTAATATTAAAATCACATTGATATCTATTTACATTTATTTAATGCATCATAGAATAAAAGATGTCTTTATTCTATGATATTATGTATACATAGCACCAGTCGGTCGGTGTCGATAATCGATAGTAAGTGCGATAAACTATCGACTCGCAGGACATCACTAACCTAACGGTATTGAACACGTCGCGTGCGCACGAAGGCGCAGCGGTCACCGCGCAATGTCAAACCAGTCGAGACCTACCTTCGGCGCAGAGCGCATGCCTTTCGCTCGCATATTTATACTGTCGCGAACTGCTTAAACTGCTTGTGATTCATCTTTTCATCTTTTCGTCTTCTCATCTGAACTCTGTTTTATCTTCCCTATTCACTGACTATTGTGCTACGCTTGTGCTTGTGCTAATTTCCTATATTGTGCCTTCTAAATCATATGGTGTGTGTGAGGATTGTTGGAGAATATATACCTATAAACCGTGAGTTGGATTTTAATTACATACCACTGAAAACCACGTTACACAACCTATTACTTTCACACTATACCTATAAAAGCATTCATGGCTATACATGGCATTTCTCAACAAAGGTTAAAAACTCTGAAGAAGTCTTTGCAAGAGACTGGAAACGCGCCATTAGACATGCGAGGCAAGCACAACAACAGGGTAAGGAAGCTCACAGATGACGTGAAAAATAAAGTAATGGAGCACATTAGGTCCTTTCGTGGCCGTAAAAGCCACTACAGCCTACACGAATCCTCAAAAATATATCTTCCTGAAGAATTGAATGTCAAAAAAATGTACAATTTGTTTCAATACAAAGATTTATTGTCGTATGAGTCGTACAGAGCAATTTTTGTTAATAATTTCAACATTGGTTTCGGATATCCGAGGTCAGATACATGCAGAAGTTGCGATGAATTTAAGGCTAAACTGAAGGGCTTAGAAGTAGACTTGAAGAGTGTATCTAACAGTGAAGGAAAGGCAGTTATTGAGAAGAAGATAAAAGATTTAGAAACTGAAAATAAAGTACACAAGATTAAAGCAGAGACATTTTATAGGAAAAAAAAGAGAAAGCAGAATTCACTGCCAATCTTCTTTGAAAAGAGAGGCTATCGCCATGGATTATCAAAAGAATTTAAGCATGCCTAACATAACCACTAACGAGACCTACTATAAGAGACAGCTCACCTTCAATACATTTAACATTCACGCACTGGCTTCTTCAGATTCCTATTTTTACTGCTACGATGAGACCATAGCTAAAAAAGGAGCAGATGAAGTTACTCAATGCGTCGTTCGAGAGTTAGTAATATTCTGCGATTCATGTGGTGGGCAAAATAAAAACTATTGCTTGTTCAGATTTATACACTATGTGGTTCACACAGCCAAACGTTTGGATGTGATAAAAATGGTATTTCCGATTCGAGGTCATTCATACCTAGAATGTGACAAAAACATGGCACTTATAAATCAGAAGGCTCCATGTGAAACGCCAGATGATTGGAGTTTTTCGAGTTATTGATGTTGATCAGCCTTTAGTCCGATCTTGGACCAAGTTTTTGGCACCAAATTATAAAAAGACATGCCCATTTCTTTCTAGACCTATCCGTGAGATCAGTGTTGAGATTACACATCCCCGTCTCATTTTCTACAGAGATTCCTATAATGGACACTGGACTTCCTCAGTTATGCTGGATGCAAAGAGAAGAAGGGTAAACTCATCTTCTTGTGAAGACATCCCTAATTCAAGAGAATTTACTCTCCCTGACCAAGCTTACAAGGACATTTTACCAATCAGTAAAGCAAAATTCCTGGATATACAGTCTTTATCTAAATATTGTGGACCAACAGCAAAAAAGTTCTTTTCCAACCTAAAATACAATAACTAGATTGCCTTGTGACTAGTTGTGACATCAATTGTTTTTCCCCTGATATTGGTGGACATAGGATGATTTTCACCTGATTAATCTGACTTAGTCTCAATTTTTTAATATAACTCTGAACTGATGTGAAGTCAAAATAAAATAAATAAATAATTACATTAACAATAAACATCTTTTCAATAAAAAAAGCTGTTCTTATTTATTTGGGTATAAATGACACTATTTTATTAAGATCTTATCTTTTAATTAGTAATATCTCAGTTTGTTCATTAGGTGACAAAAGCTGTTTTTCCCTGACCCCTTCACATGTGAAGCGCTATCATGAAAAAGAGTTGGAAAACGAGACCCCCCATCTACCTCAAATACCGACAGTGTTCCGCCACCATAAAAACAAGCAACTTTAGAACACATTCTGGAAAAAAGTGTTATGTATGAAACTGATGACCCTAGCTAGACTCTAGGGTCATCAGTTTCATACATAACTCTTTTTATATAAGCTATTGTTTGCGTGACCGCTTGATCATCAATTTCATACATAACACTTTTTATATAAGCTATTGTTTGCGTGACCGCTTGATCATCAATTTCATACATAACACTTTATATAAGCTATTGTTTGCGTGATCGCTTAATCATCAATTTCATTCATAACACTTTTTATATAAGCTATTGTTTGCGTGATCGCTTAATCATCAATTTCATTCATAACACTTTTTAACCGACTTCTAAAAAAGGAGGAGGTTCTCAATTCGGATGTTTGTATTTTTTTTTTTTTTTTTTTTTTTTTTTTTTTTTTTTTTTTTTTTTTTATGTTCAAATCAAATCAAATCAAATCAAATTGTTTATTTGCTAGAATGCAGGTGTACAAATAAGGTCGTGAAATTTTAAAGTTGAGCCATACATTCTGCCCAAGATTTGGCATGCAAAATTTAAATGAGTGGATGCAAGAAAAAAAAAAGAACATTAATTACAAATATCAGATAAAAATTAATAGGTCAATGGGATTAAAATTATTTCAGTAAAATACAATTAATAAAAATAAGATAAGTCAAGTCATATCTTAGTCAAGATAAGATCACAAAATCTAAATACATTCAAATTAATTCGGTCAAAATGCAAATAATAAAAGCATAATAGTAAAAAAAAAAAAAAAAAAAATCAAAATGTCAAAATACAATTAAAATGCCGAAATACAATTCAAATATCAAAATACTATTAAAATGTCAAAATACGATTAAAATGTCAAACAAAATACTTACAATCAAAAGGTAATTTTAGTCGATAATCGATATAATTCAAATGTCAAAATTCAAATTATTTTATTAACAAAATGTCAAGGTCTATAATCGGTCATTTAGAAAATCATTAATGGAGTAATAACATTTCTCCACCAGAAAAGCCTTTAGTTTGTTTTTGAAACGTTGAAATGTGTCATTTCTTATACTGTCCGGTAATTTATTATAAATTATTGGTCCCATACAAATGACACTTTTCCTCAATAGTGCAGTTTTATAGCTACCGACATTAAGAAGGTTTTTATATTGAGTTCTCACGGGGCGTTTTCTGGTGTCAGAAACCCTAGTGAACAAGTTCGCATTTGATTTTACAAATATTGCCATTTCCATAATAAATAATGATGGAAAGGGAAGAATATTTAGAGACTTAAACACTGGTTTGCAACTATCTGTGGGTTTAAGACCGCACATCGCTCGTACACAGCGTTTCTGAGCTTTAAAGACCTTATCTCTTAGGCTACAATTACCCCAAAAAATTATTCCAAACCTCAAGACCGAGGCGATCAAACCGTGGTAAGCTATTAAAGCAGTTTTCATGTCAACTTTTTTTGCCAGATTCCAAAGGACATATGCTGCTGTGCTCAGTTTTTTGCACACTTCTTCGGCTTGAGGTTTCCAAGTTAATTGGTCGTCTATTATTATTCCCAAAAATTTCGCAACCTTGACTATTTGGATCCGTTCCCCATCATATTGTACATTGACATTTGGTGGAATTGTACGTTGGTGGAAGTGCATTACACTAGTCTTTTGTAGGTTTATTACTAGATTGTTCTTATCAAGCCAGCTTATGATGTTTTTTAAAGTGTCATTAATGTTTTGTGCGTAATGAGTAATGTCAGTACATTTTACGAGTGCTGTAGTGTCATCGGCAAATAAAACCATAGGATGCGGTATTTGACGTGGCAGATCATTTACATACAGCAAAAAAAGAGGCGGCCCTAACACACTGCCCTGTGGTACACCGAACTTAACTATTTTACCTTCAGATCGGTATTTCTTTTCGGATTTTGTTTTAAGGCATATGCTGGATGTCTCTGTATATTGTGTGCGGTTACTGAGGTAAGATTCTAAGAGATTGAGCACGTTTCCTCTGATACCATATCTGTTAAGTTTATTCAATAGTATATTATGATTAACGCAGTCAAACGCCTTTGTCATATCTGTAAAGATGGCACAAATGGGTATTTTGTTATCTATATTTATCATTATTTCATGTAATAAATCAAATACGGCTGAATTAATGCTTTTATTCTTTCTAAAGCCTGCTTGTTGACTGCATAATATATTATGTTTTGTCAGAAAATTGTTAATAGATTCGTAAATAATCTTTTCTATTATTTTTGAAAAAACAGGAATCAAAGCTATTGGTCTGTAATTAGCTATATCTTTCCTGCAATTTTTTTTGTACAATGGTTTGACTATTACTGTTTTTAAGCCGTTTGGAAACACGCCAGAGCTGATGGCTAAGTTTACAATGTGGCTTAGATGTCCGATGATATTATTGGCAACAAACTTAACTACTTTCGTTGCTATTTCATCATGTCCTACGCTGTTTTTATTTTTCAATGATTTTATTGCTCTTAGTACGTCATGGTGAATTACTGGAGGCATAAACATTGTACTTGGGTTTTCGAGTAAACCACTTGTTTCGAAAGATGCTTTAGGAGAGTTTTCAACTTGGTCAATAAAGTAATTGTTGAAAGCATCCGCAATTTCTTTGGGGTTATTTATAATTGCATTGTGTACCCTGATTTGGGAAATGGGCTCATTAACACTTATTTTATTATTAATAATTTGCCAAGATGCCTTTGACTTGTTAAGTGAAGTTTTGATGAAATAATTATTTTGAGCTTTTTGAGTCAACTTAACAATTTTTTGAAAACGCTGGGAGTAATTTTTAAATTTTATTTTGTTTTCAAGTGTAGGTCTACGCCTGCATTCCCATAAAAGATGTCGTTGTTTCCTACTACAAATGCGCATGCCCCTAGAAATCCATTTTATTTTTTTATTTGATTTTATAGTAACAAACTTGTAGGGGAAGCAAAGATTATATAACAAGCTAAAATGTTCCATAAATATGTTATATGCTTCATCAACATTTTCTGTCTCATATATTTCGGAAAAGGAAAGGCATTTCAGACAATTGTTGAATTTATTTAAGTTTCTCAATGAAAGGTCCCGTTTTTTTACACGCCAAGATTTCAGTCTGCAGGTTTTATTAACTTTTATTTCAAATATTTGTGCGGTGTGATCGGATAAGGCAAAATCAATCACGTCGCATTTGCATTTAGATTTAGAGTTATGTGCAATGTTATCTATACAGCTATTGCTAGACAGTCGAGTTGGCTGATCAAGTTCTAGATTGAGATTGAAGCCCAGGAGGAAGTATTCGAAGTCCAAACTAATATTATTTCTCTTCAACCGGTCAATGTTGAAGTCTCCGCATATAACAATTTTTTTGTTAGGGTTTGCACATAAAGATTTTAAAATTACATCTAAATTGTCATAAAAAACATGTAAATTACTATACTTTGGGGGCCTGTAAACACATATGATAGTCAATTGTTGTTTAACGAGTTCAACAGCACAACATTCAATTACTCCTGTTATTGAATATCGCGATACATTTCGAAGTTCTATACATTCAAACGATTTATTTACTAAAATGCATGCACCTCCTCGTTTCTGGTCACGTCTTGCATAGCAAGCAGCGAGCTTGTAATCTGGTATATTTAGTAAAGTCTCATGTCCATGCATGATGAAATGCTCGGTTATGCATATTATGTCTATGTTTCTTTGACTCATTGATAATTCTTGAAGATGGATTGTGAGTAAATCTGATTTGTTCAAGAGTCCAGCAATATTTTGATGAAGTATCCGTAAATTGTTATGAAAGAAAAAAATTGATATTTTTGTCAAACTGGTGTGAGTCACTCGTGTCAATTTGTATTATATTAGAAGTCATGTTAGTATCTGTTACATCAAGGGTATATTTTATGTTCTCGTCAATCCTCAGGTTTCTCATTCCATTGTTATTTATTCTGCCGTTGATGCTATTAAACATTTCGTGTGTGTATGTTAGTTCTAAGTTGGAGTCTAAAAGCATGACGTATTGATGAGATTGGTTATCCATGTAAAACATATTATTGAATGTCTCTATACTCCAATTGAACAGAAGAGCGTGCTCACTGTATTTATAGGTAGGTAGGCAGATTATAATGTTGGTGTGCTGTATAATACTCAAGGTTTCTCTTATAGAAACAACAAGGTCACAGTAATTTTTTGAAACGTGAAAGTCTTCTTCTCCTATGAACACGATGCAGTAGTCTTTTTGAGTGTAGTTGGTCAGTTTTTCATGTATATTATGAATTAAAACCTCAATACCACAGTTTGGTGTGAGATAATGACATATTTGATGGTTCGGAAACATGTTTTCTGCGGTTGGTAACATTTTATTTTTATTGTTGCTGCTTATGATACACAACTTACTTTTTTCAAGTTTGCATGTAGTGTGGTTTGTAATACTTTTAGTTTTACAAGGCACAGCCGGTGATATTTTTGAAGAAGTATGCGACATGTGTGGCGTGGGAGTAAATAAGATATCTCGTTCCTTTTGCGATTTAGGTGTACAATGTTTCGAAGTTGAGGATTTCTTTTTGCTCGGCGTAATTATATCACTTGTTAACTTTTTTGTCGCTTTTTTTACTAATTCATACCTTGTGTTTATTTTGGCAACTATATTTTTAAGTTCCATATTTTCTAGCGATAGATTATCTATTTCATCATGAGCTGAAGTTAGTTCGAGCTTAAGTTTTTGAATCTCATTTCTAAGTTCATGTATCTGTAAGTCACTTTCGTCGATAGATATGTTCGGAAGGCTGTTGGAGCTGCCATCTATCGTCAGGTTGATGGAGCTACCACTATGGTCTACATTATCAGCTGTTTTTGAAATATCGGACATTGACTGACAATGAGTACGATGTTTCGATCGAAACGTTATGTTTTCAAATAAATCCATAATATAATTTTAAAGTAACTTGCCTAAATCCTGAGTTGAGCCGGGATTTGAAGTCGCATCCACTTTGCACTTTTATTGTAATGACGGTGGACGAAAAAATTTAAAGATTAAATATTTTTGGTTCGAAAGAAAATAATAACCGTAACTATACGGAACACTTTCACTTTGTCATTTCAATAGTATTACAGAAAGGAACTTCGCAATGTAGAATGCTTTTTATCATACTATTGATACTCTTCGCGTTAATCACAGTTACACTTGATTTGACATTGATTTCGACAAGTCATATCCAGAAAATTATTTTTACGTTTATCTTCGGTGTTCTCATGCAGAATCCTTTGCAAACACTTTCACTGCGTTATTGGTAGACACTTTCACCATTTCATTAGTTTTCAGTATAATAAGTACGAGAAAAATATTTTTAAACAACGATCAATTACGGAGCCGATGTTGTGTTCCGTGCGTTCCGTGCGTTCCGTCGCTTCTACCGAATGTTTGTTCGCGCATAACTCCGTCGCTTGCCAACCGATTTGAAAAATTATTTTTTTGTTGGAAAGGGTATACTTCCCAAATGGTCCCATTTTTGTCAAAATCCAGTTCTGATGATGGGATCCTGGAGAAATCGAAGGAACTCTTCAAATATTATAGGCACACCTATAGCGATTTGGGTATTTTTTATACTAGCTCGTGCATTTGCTCTCGGAAAGCACCACTTGGTGAAGTGGAACTGATAATGAAGACCACAGATGGCTACCGGAACTACTCAATGATAAATATTTCACGGGTTGCGATTCGATTACTTTAATATGGTTGCTAAGCAATTTCCGCTCGTCACACAATGCGTGTGGTGAGTGGTTGTTGAGGAGTTCTCCTGGTTCTTACCAGCAGAACTCCTCAACAATTAACGTCCCAGCATCGGGAAAAGCAATATTTCGTACTATGTGATGAGCAATTGACATTAGACTATTGTAACTTATACAAATTATAAACAGACTCACTAAAAAGCGAGAAATAAAAACTTTTTAACAAAAAAAAAAACCGACTTCCAAAAATCACTACAAAGTGAAAAATAACTTTGATTTCGGAAGTCGGTGGCAACAAAAAAAGAAAGTAAATAAAAAACGAAAGACACCGACTTCCGAAATCAAAGTTATTTTTCACTTTGTAGTGATTTTTGGAAGTCGGTTTTTTTTTTTTTTGTTAAAAAGTTTTTTTATATAAGCTATTGTTTGCGTGACCGCTTGATCATCAATTTCATACATAAAACTTTTTATATAAGCTATTGTTTGCGTGATCGCTTGATCATCAATTTCATACATAACACTTTTTATATAAGCTATTGTTTGCGTGACCGCTGGGTCATCAGTTTCATACGTTAAATAATGTGCACATTTAGCGAAGTGCACATTCTGCGTCAAATCCGAAAACTAGCATTCGATTTTGTAAAATTAAATAATAAAATATCCCACCTAAATAGCTTCATGTGTTCATGAGACGACATGGACAGGGAGGTCCACAAGCTTTAACAAGCACAATGTAGCAATTTTGAGATATAAAAGAGCGTTTTAATTGCAGCCCTGACCGTATATGGAATATCGACAAAAGTAGTGTGAGCACTGTTCACAAGCCAAAAAAAAATATCGCATGTAGAGGAGAAAAGCAGGTTGCTAAAATGACCTCTGGAGAACGAGCAGACTTAATAGCAATAAATGCACTTGGGAACCACATGCCACCATTTTTGGTTTTCCCCGGAAAAAACTGGCAGGCACGCATGTTGAATAATGCACTTCTAGGTACAGATGGCGCATGGATGAATGGACAGATTTTTGTAACTTTCCTGAAACATTTTGTCAAGTTTTCAAAATCTTCCAGGGTAATCACCCAGGGCAGCCACTTACTTCTAGGTACAGATGGCGCATCCAATCCCAGTGGATCATGCACAGATTTTTCTGAAACATTTTGTCAAGTTTTCAAAATCTTCTAAGGAAAGCCCCAACCTTATAATCCTTGACAACCAGGAGAGTCATATCAGTCTAGAATCTATTAATTATTCAAAAGGAAATGGCATACGTCGCATAAATTACAACCACTAGACCGGACAATATTTGGGCCATTAAAATCTTATTTCAATACCGGTATTATTAAAGGTACTACAGTATTTAACAAGAGATTAAAAACAGCATGTAATTTGAAAAAAATCTTCGAAAGAGATGACGTCAGACGTATGACTGCAGGAAAGAAAGAGTAGGGTCGGTTGTTGAACAGTGAACCAACCAGATACACTGAACCACCGCCATATTGGGAAAACTGCGACGTTGCCACTTTGACCGATCTTATTAATACTTGCCTCGTGGGCACCCTTCCCCTCTCCCGCAGTCAGCGTTGCCAGATGTACGATTAAAATCGTATTCATACGATTTTTTACATTTATTTTGCATGTACGATCCAAGGGCAGAAATCGTACGTAAACATACGACTTTTTTAGATTTCATACAACCAAAGTACTAATACCAATGTAACAATTCTTTTACTAACTAAGTACCAACCCTTCACATCACTAGTTAGTAGTTAGTTAGATTATATGGTTAGGGGATTTCCCTTACATCCCAATGATACACGTTACGTTACTCGGAAGTCGGAAGTATTTCATTCGTTCAATATTTAGTTATTTAAAGTTAAAGTGTGAAAGTTTTTAATCATGGAGGATGAAGATTCAACATCTAATCCAGGCCCAAGTCGCCCTTGTCCTGGAACTCCAAAAAAGACTGGCGAGACGGAATGAGTTATCCAAGGATCAAAAAGAAAAACACAGAGCTCAGAAATACCGCTCCGATTGGGAAAATCTTGAAGTTTTCAAGCATTGGCTGAAACCCGGCAAAAGTGAATACAAAGCAAAATGTATTGTATGTGATTGTGAATTATTATCCGAGTATAGTGTATTAAAATCCATTCCACTAGGCAGAAACACCTTAAAGCTCTGTCTAATGCTAAAATTGCAAACAAGCAACGTAATTTGATGACAAATTTTGTCACAGAAAATCCTGTTGGAAAAAATAAATTGGAATCTAAAATAGAACTAAAGCTATCAGCTTATATCGCCGAACACAATATTTCTTACAATTCTATCGATCATCTGACTGATATTATCAATGATATATTGCATGATTTTGATGTCAAACATAAAATTTCCCTGAAGATAACGAAGGCAACTGCAGTGACAAGTCAAAGTCATCGGCAAAGCAGAAAAGTCAATGTTGACTAGTGTTTTGACTACACAAAAGTTCAGTACCATATCCGATGAATCAACGGATATTAGCACTCGGAAAGCTTCGTGTATAGTTGTGCGATATTTTGATAAGGACAAGAAGCAAATCGTTAGTAAAATGTGGGAACTTTGCAAGGTATTTGACTCAGAAAACCCTGATATGGTCAACCAAGGTGCTACAGGTGAGAATTTGTACAGAGTTATGATTCAGTCTTTTTTGGATAAGAACATCCCACTAGATAATATGATTGGATTTGCCGCCGATGGCTGTAATGTGATGATCGGTGAAAATAACAGTGTTGCCAGCAGGCTGAAGGAAAATTTACTGGATATCTTCATATTAAAATGTGTATGTCATTCGGCTCACCTGTGCGCATCTGAAGCATGCAAAGAACTTCCTCGTAGGTGCGAAGACTTGGGTTTCTCATTCCATTGAGAAAAATGGAATGAAAAATCACAGTTACACTTGATTTGACATTGATTTCGACAAGTCATATCCAGAAAATTATTTTTACGTTTATCTTCGGTGTTCTCATGCAGAATCCTTTGCAAACACTTTCACTGCGTTATTGGTAGACACTTTCACCATTTCATTAGTTTTCAGTATAATAAGTACGAGAAAAATATTTTTAAACAACGATCAATTACGGAGCCGATGTTGTGTTCCGTGCGTTCCGTGCGTTCCGTCGCTTCTACCGAATGTTTGTTCGCGCATAACTCCGTCGCTTGCCAACCGATTTGAAAAATTATTTTTTTGTTGGAAAGGGTATACTTCCCAAATGGTCCCATTTTTGTCAAAATCCAGTTCTGATGATGGGATCCTGGAGAAATCGAAGGAACTCTTCAAATATTATAGGCACACCTATAGCGATTTGGGTATTTTTTATACTAGCTCGTGCATTTGCTCTCGGAAAGCACCACTTGGTGAAGTGGAACTGATAATGAAGACCACAGATGGCTACCGGAACTACTCAATGATAAATATTTCACGGGTTGCGATTCGATTACTTTAATATGGTTGCTAAGCAATTTCCGCTCGTCACACAATGCGTGTGGTGAGTGGTTGTTGAGGAGTTCTCCTGGTTCTTACCAGCAGAACTCCTCAACAATTAACGTCCCAGCATCGGGAAAAGCAATATTTCGTACTATGTGATGAGCAATTGACATTAGACTATTGTAACTTATACAAATTATAAACAGACCCACTAAAAAGCGAGAAATAAAAACTTTTTAACAAAAAAAAAAACCGACTTCCAAAAATCACTACAAAGTGAAAAATAACTTTGATTTCGGAAGTCGGTGGCAACAAAAAAAGAAAGTAAATAAAAAACGAAAGACACCGACTTCCGAAATCAAAGTTATTTTTCACTTTGTAGTGATTTTTGGAAGTCGGTTTTTTTTTTTTTTGTTAAAAAGTTTTTTTATATAAGCTATTGTTTGCGTGACCGCTTGATCATCAATTTCATACATAAAACTTTTTATATAAGCTATTGTTTGCGTGATCGCTTGATCATCAATTTCATACATAACACTTTTTATATAAGCTATTGTTTGCGTGACCGCTGGGTCATCAGTTTCATACGTTAAATAATGTGCACATTTAGCGAAGTGCACATTCTGCGTCAAATCCGAAAACTAGCATTCGATTTTGTAAAATTAAATAATAAAATATCCCACCTAAATAGCTTCATGTGTTCATGAGACGACATGGACAGGGAGGTCCACAAGCTTTAACAAGCACAATGTAGCAATTTTGAGATATAAAAGAGCGTTTTAATTGCAGCCCTGACCGTATATGGAATATCGACAAAAGTAGTGTGAGCACTGTTCACAAGCCAAAAAAAAATATCGCATGTAGAGGAGAAAAGCAGGTTGCTAAAATGACCTCTGGAGAACGAGCAGACTTAATAGCAATAAATGCACTTGGGAACCACATGCCACCATTTTTGGTTTTCCCCGGAAAAAACTGGCAGGCACGCATGTTGAATAATGCACTTCTAGGTACAGATGGCGCATGGATGAATGGACAGATTTTTGTAACTTTCCTGAAACATTTTGTCAAGTTTTCAAAATCTTCCAGGGTAATCACCCAGGGCAGCCACTTACTTCTAGGTACAGATGGCGCATCCAATCCCAGTGGATCATGCACAGATTTTTCTGAAACATTTTGTCAAGTTTTCAAAATCTTCTAAGGAAAGCCCCAACCTTATAATCCTTGACAACCAGGAGAGTCATATCAGTCTAGAATCTATTAATTATTCAAAAGGAAATGGCATACGTCGCATAAATTACAACCACTAGACCGGACAATATTTGGGCCATTAAAATCTTATTTCAATACCGGTATTATTAAAGGTACTACAGTATTTAACAAGAGATTAAAAACAGCATGTAATTTGAAAAAAATCTTCGAAAGAGATGACGTCAGACGTATGACTGCAGGAAAGAAAGAGTAGGGTCGGTTGTTGAACAGTGAACCAACCAGATACACTGAACCACCGCCATATTGGGAAAACTGCGACGTTGCCACTTTGACCGATCTTATTAATACTTGCCTCGTGGGCACCCTTCCCCTCTCCCGCAGTCAGCGTTGCCAGATGTACGATTAAAATCGTATTCATACGATTTTTTACATTTATTTTGCATGTACGATCCAAGGGCAGAAATCGTACGTAAACATACGACTTTTTTAGATTTCATACAACCAAAGTACTAATACCAATGTAACAATTCTTTTACTAACTAAGTACCAACCCTTCACATCACTAGTTAGTAGTTAGTTAGATTATATGGTTAGGGGATTTCCCTTACATCCCAATGATACACGTTACGTTACTCGGAAGTCGGAAGTATTTCATTCGTTCAATATTTAGTTATTTAAAGTTAAAGTGTGAAAGTTTTTAATCATGGAGGATGAAGATTCAACATCTAATCCAGGCCCAAGTCGCCCTTGTCCTGGAACTCCAAAAAAGACTGGCGAGACGGAATGAGTTATCCAAGGATCAAAAAGAAAAACACAGAGCTCAGAAATACCGCTCCGATTGGGAAAATCTTGAAGTTTTCAAGCATTGGCTGAAACCCGGCAAAAGTGAATACAAAGCAAAATGTATTGTATGTGATTGTGAATTATTATCCGAGTATAGTGTATTAAAATCCATTCCACTAGGCAGAAACACCTTAAAGCTCTGTCTAATGCTAAAATTGCAAACAAGCAACGTAATTTGATGACAAATTTTGTCACAGAAAATCCTGTTGGAAAAAATAAATTGGAATCTAAAATAGAACTAAAGCTATCAGCTTATATCGCCGAACACAATATTTCTTACAATTCTATCGATCATCTGACTGATATTATCAATGATATATTGCATGATTTTGATGTCAAACATAAAATTTCCCTGAAGATAACGAAGGCAACTGCAGTGACAAGTCAAAGTCATCGGCAAAGCAGAAAAGTCAATGTTGACTAGTGTTTTGACTACACAAAAGTTCAGTACCATATCCGATGAATCAACGGATATTAGCACTCGGAAAGCTTCGTGTATAGTTGTGCGATATTTTGATAAGGACAAGAAGCAAATCGTTAGTAAAATGTGGGAACTTTGCAAGGTATTTGACTCAGAAAACCCTGATATGGTCAACCAAGGTGCTACAGGTGAGAATTTGTACAGAGTTATGATTCAGTCTTTTTTGGATAAGAACATCCCACTAGATAATATGATTGGATTTGCCGCCGATGGCTGTAATGTGATGATCGGTGAAAATAACAGTGTTGCCAGCAGGCTGAAGGAAAATTTACTGGATATCTTCATATTAAAATGTGTATGTCATTCGGCTCACCTGTGCGCATCTGAAGCATGCAAAGAACTTCCTCGTAGGTGCGAAGACTTGGCACGAGAAATTTATAATCATTTCAAGCTTAGTGCAAAAAGACAATGCCAATATAAAGAATTTCAGAAGTTTCTAGATGTAGAACCACACAAAATTCTACATCTATCTCAAACAAGATGGTTGTCCTTATTGCCGTTCTTGATCGCATCTTGGAACAGTGGGAACCACTGAAATTATTTTTTACAAGCACGTGGTTACAAGAAAAATTAATTTCAACGGAGATAATCTTTCAGAATTTGAATGACAATTTCATGAAATTATATTACAAGTTTCTGGCGTGGATTTTGCCCAAGTTCACTGCATTTAATAAATTATTCCAGTCAGATAGTGCTGTAATAATCAATCTTAATGAGAAAGTTCGGGACATGTACCGCGACATTTTGTTATGTTTTATGGAGAGAGAATATATTAACAGAACTGAACTTTCTTCTGTTGATATAGATTACCAAGAAAAATATCTTGCCGACCGCCAAATGTATTTGGGTATAAAAGTAATGAACGATGTAACAAGTGAGGAGTTCACTGGCCACCCACAAAAGTGCACAGAGTTTTTCCACCGTCGCCGCAAGTTTTTAATAACAAGTTCTCGTGAAATAAAAAAACGGTACAACTTGAATGATCCTGTATTATCAAAATTGGAGGCTATCCATCCTACCAACGCTATGTCAGAATCGTACAGAAACAAAGTAAGTACTTTGTTACCTCTAATGAACATTGTGCCTCGGATTGTAAGCGGTGAAAAAATGCAAAATGTGGATGACGAATGGAGAAGATTGCCCACGCTTATAAACCAAGTTGATATGACTCTTCCACCAGACGAATTTTGGGCAGGAATTTGCGCTTTTGAAGATTTTAAAAATATAGCAAAAGTTCTGGACTTATTATGCCTTCCGCACTCTAACGCAGATTGTGAACGTTGCTTCAGTTCAGTCAATCTTATAAAAACAAAGATCCGAAACAGGCTGAGCAATGAAACATTAAATGGCACACTTTTAGCCAAACAGCATATTAAGGCCCTACCTTGAAAATAAATAGTAGTTTAAATGGGCGTGGCTTATTTCCCCGCACGTGCGGAGTGGCAGTTCCATCTTTCGTGGTCGGTCGGTCGCCGCCACAAACTTCAACACACAAAATATCTGAACCTGTGCTCAAAACTGGAACTAACGAATACCGGAATTTAAAAACTTTACTTAGCATAGGCTTTGGCTAAGCATTAGTTTTGTCACTGTCACACAACTGTCAAACTAAAAAACCAAGATAAAGACGGAAACATAACTAAGAAAAAAAGTGCATGCTAAGTAACATCAATTTATCTCGGTCTATGAAATTTTTGCACATACGAAACTGTGGAGTAGACAAATAATAAAATTTAAAAAACCCCCAACACAAAAAAGAAAAGCGAACATTTAAAAAGTCAAAAATAATACCTATCGTTGAGCCATCAAATTCGATATAGTAATACCTATATATATATTTTAATTACAGAAATTGATGGAAGACACGATAAGGTTTGCTTTGTCCAAATCACGAAAAAAATCGTAGTTCGTTGGAGCAAGGTCTGGCGAATACGGAGGGTGACAAATGGTTTCTAATTGCAGTTCCTGTAGAGCTAAAACGGTTTTTTGTGCTGTATGAGGTCTCGGCAGATTACACTAATCAACGAAACAGGCAGAGTGCAAATTTCAACCACATGTTTTTTTTTTAATTGAATTTTTTTTTTAGTGGTATTGTATTCTACAATGCTTCGCGAACATGACACTGTATTCAAATTTTACGTAGCACATCCAAATGCATGGGGCCTGTGTAAGGGTTAAGTTATAAATTGTGTAACTGAACCGAATTTGTTTTATTTAGAGATAATGGTGACGCCTTTAAAACGAACAAGTTCCATCTGGAAACATTTTCAAATAAAACAGGATGACGACATTGACGACACAAAAGCGACTTTATACTGTAATGTTCAGCGATTCTCGTGGTATTAAAGCAGTTTCATCGAAGGGCTACACAACAACTAATATGTGGACACATGTGAAGCGCTATCATGAAAAAGAGTTGGAAAACGAGACCCCATCTACCTCAAATACCGGCAGTGTTCCGCCACCATAAAAACAAGCAACTTTAGAACACATTCTGGAAAAAAGTGTTATGTATGAAACTGATGACCCTAGCTAGACTCTAGGGTCATCAGTTTCATACATAACACTTTTTATATAAGCTATTGTTTGCGTGACCGCTTGATCATCAATTTCATACATAACACTTTTTATTTATATAAGCTATTGTTTGCGTGACCGCTTGATCATCAATTTCATACATAACACTTTTTATTTATATAAGCTATTGTTTGCGTGACCGCTTGATCATCAATTTCATACATAACACTTTTTATATAAGCTATTGTTTGCGTGATCGCTTATTCATCAATTTCATTCATAACACTTTTTATATAAGCTATTGTTTGCGTGACCGCTGGGTCATCAGTTTCATACGTTAAATAATGTGCACATTTTGCGAAGTGCACATTCTGCGTCAAATCCGAAAACTAGCATTCGATTTTGTAAAATTAAATAATAAAATATCCCAGCTAAATAGCTTCATGTGTTCATGAGACGACATGGACAGGGAGGTCCACAAGCTTTAACAAGCACAATGTAGCAATTTTGAGATATAAAAGAGCGTTTTAATTGCAGCCCTGACCGTATATGGAATATCGACAAAAGTAGTGTGAGCACTGTTCACAAGCCAAAAAAAAATATCGCATGTAGAGGAGAAAAGCAGGTTGCTAAAATGACCTCTGGAGAACGAGCAGACTTAATAGCAATAAATGCACTTGGGAACCACATGCCACCATTTTTGGTTTTCCCGGGAAAAAACTGGCAGGCACGCATGTTGAATAATGCACTTCTAGGTACAGATGGCGCATGGATGAATGGACAGATTTTTGTAACTTTCCTGAAACATTTTGTCAAGTTTTCAAAATGTATGACGTTTGCCCAACTATTTTGCAAATAAGAAAGAAATAAATATATTTAAACAATATTTTTTCCAACAGGGACTGAAAGGGGGTCTTAAAAATTCTAAGTGGGGCTAATAGCTCTATTAGCCCCATTTAGAATTTTTGATCATATATGAAATGAAAGAACGCTGTTTGCACATTTTTAAACATTTTTTAATTTTTTTTGCGGCCCAAGCGCATAGTTTTAGACTTTTGATGAAAAATGTAAAAATATACCGTCCCCCCCTCTTATCTCAGAAGTTTGCATAGAGAAAAATCTGAAATTATTCTATGTGATAGAAGTTTATCTACTTATAGATTACGGGAAAAATAATATCTCTAAATAGCACACATTTTCAGAAATTATCAGAACAGAACCCTCGGCCTCGGTGCGCGAGTCCCGACTCGCTCTTGACCGGTTTTTTTATTGATATTTTATGTTGTAGCAAAAAATACGTGTCTAACTATCTGACTGACGATGACGGACTAAATAGAATTTCTTTTTTTTTACACAGGCATCATCCCTATTTCCACGTCCTGCGGTCACTTCATCAGTCCAGTGTTACAATACAATTTTTTTTATACTTTCAGATTCACCACAGCCATCGAATAAACGTAGAAAAACTCAGAATTCAAATAAAACACGCAGTGAACCGCAACCATCAACTTCCAGAGTAAACGTGCAACAGGTTAGTGACCGTCATGGAATTGAAGATGATGATCCACTAGACCAAGAATGTTGGCGATATCTCGCTTCCTCTGTTGGATCACCGGATATCAATAATGAGGATATTTTATCTTTCTGGAACGAAAAAAAGAAAGATTTTCCTTGGCTGTCTACCTTTGCCAGAGCTTTGCTATGTGTACCCGTTACAAGTACCCCGAGTGAGAGGGTATTTTCTGTAGCTGGAATGGTACTTTCTGTAAAAGGGCGGATTTTTATAAAAGTGTACCTTAGGTTTTCACGATGTCCCTTAAGTTTAATGTTTTTTTTTATTTACTTAATTGCAATAAACTAAGATTTTTCAAACGTGTCTTGATTGAGCATATGTTTGGTAGCATTTCTGTATTTCTTTTTTTTATTGTTTCTGATTTATTTATAGCTTTTCAGTGCAATTAAATGACTAATAAGTGGGTTTTTGGCATGTCCCCTCGTCAAATAGTAACTTAAAAAGTAGAATAACAGTTTAAGTATCAGTATGTAGATTGATGTAATTACATTATTAGACGGCTTGAATAATATATAATTTCTGATAAACCTAGATACAACAATTCAACCCTTTAATTCGTAACGTTAGCTATACTTAACCTTGACAATTCTAAAAATTCACTGACAATATTATTGGTTCATTTTACGTTTTTTTTTCAATTAGTAAGTACAGGACATCACTATGCGTCCTTAGAAAAATAAAATACGTCATGTAAATGTCAATTTTGACAGCATTGTGAAAAATGGCGTTTCGATCGCGAGCTGCTCCCGCGCAAAAGGTAAGAAATATTATTTTTTTCAATCAAATTTCGTATTTCATGTAAAAATAACATATTATTTATGTTTTTACGATTGCATTCTACAACATTACAAAAGCTTTCTTAAAAATATTGCATGAGAGTATAAATAAAATAAATAAATAAATATCCTTGGACATTTCACACAGTATGCGCTATAACATGTTGAAGTTGAATGTTAGCTATGGTTAACATTGCGAAGATACCAGTGATTACCATAAAGACAAGAGTGTAAGAAATAGCTAACATTGCGAAATGATGGAGGATGTACTTCATTGCTTTGATTGGTATTGGGGGTATTTGTATGCTCAATTTTGCTTTATTTATTTTAGGGTAACCTGCGATTAGAGCGTGTGAGGAAAATACTAGCACTTGTCCCACCACAAGATGCTTCTTCCAGCGATAGTAGCGATAATGACAATGAGATCAATGTACTAACCGATGATACTGAATACAGTTCCGAACCCCACTCATTAGATTCTTCGTTTGAGCGACTTAATATTTTGGAGAATGATGAGTTTTTGCCGGAAGATGTAATACCATCTACACCCGTTATAAGTGAAGTACTCGCCACACACAACCCACCACAACATTTGCCTGCACTACAATCCATTTCTTCAGTGTTATCCATGTCGCCAAGCCCTGTTGCTTCTACAATAATCAAAGAAACGCGTTCAAAAAAAAAAGACAGCAACTAATTTGCCTCATTTACTTACAAAAAAAAGAAAGCATATACAAGAAAGCCGCTTGAATTTAAATGGGAAGGTGGTAAATTTAAACATGGTGCAACCTTGGAAGAAATAACCTTCACTCAATTTGGTTCGGAATCTAAGTCTCCGTCAGATTATTTTGCGGATTTTTTTAGTGAAGATGTAATCAGCATAATTATTGAAAATACAAATTTATACGCAGTGCAACGAAATCTCAAGTCTGTAAATCTCACTCATGACGAGTTGCTAGATTTTATTGCAATCAATTTGTTAATGGGTGTTGTTAAGATGCCGTCCTATCGCGACTACTGGAAGAAGGACCTTAGATATGATCTTGTTGCCGATGTTATGAGCCTTAAGCGTTATGAACAAATTCGCCAGTTTTTGCATTTCGTTGATAACTCTCAGCAAAATGGAGATCGTTATTTCAAAGTCCGACCGATTTTAGAAGCGGTACGTAGAAACTGCCTTGAAATAGAAGAGGAACATCGATATAGTATCGACGAAATGATGGTGCCCTACAAGGGTACAAGAGCTGGTAACAGGCGCCAATATTTGGCAAAGAAACCAAAGAAGTGGGGCTTTAAAGTGTTTGTCAGGGCTGGGGTATCTGGCTGTGTCTACGATTTTGTTCCTTATGCAGGAGAAGATACATTCAGATATCATTCCTTCTCGGAATATGAGAACTCTTTAGGAGTTGGTGCCAAAGTTGTAATAGCTCTCTGAAAGAGTATTAAACATAAACCGGCGATTGTGTATTTCGACAACTTCTTTTCATCTCTCGAACTGATTCATCTGTTACGTAGTGAGTACGGTATCTTTTCCTTGGGCACAATCAGAGCAAATCGTTTAAGAGGGTGTCAGGAAAAACTGCCTAGCGATAAAGACTTATTAAAAAAAGGTAGAGGTTCCAGTAAACAAGTGGTTTGCAACAAAAATAAATTAAGTGTCGTAAAATGGCATGATAACAAATCTGTTATATTAGCAAGCTCTTATGTGGATTCGTTTCCAATGGAGATTATAAGGCGATCCAAGATTGATATACCATGCCCTCAAATAGTGAAACATTATAACTCCCATATGGGAGGTGTGGATTTGTGTGACATGCTAATCTCCCTTTACCGCACTAATTATAAAACAAAAAGGTGGTATATGGCGTTGTTCTCTCAACTCTTAGATATTTGCGTAAATAATGCATGGATCATGTATAGAAAAGATTGTGCACGGTATAATAAAGTTCCTAACTCACTAAAAATATTTAGAATTATGATTTACTACGAACTTCTCTCGAAACAACGAACGCCTGCTGGTACGAGTACTTCTTTAGAAAAAACTCAACAGGTTAAATTTGAAAAAATTCAAAAACCTTCTGGGCCAAGGCCTACTGATGCTATCCGCTGTGACAATATAGGTCATATGCCTGACTACACAACAGCACCGGGTAGGTGTAAGTTTTGTAAGAAAGGGATGACTAACGTTATCTGTTGCAAGTGTAACTTAAGATTGTTTTGTAAAAAAACGTAATTGTTTTAAACAATTTCACGATCATTAATCGTTTTTATGTAATTTCATTAAATATGTTTTTATTTTAATAAATAATATTAAAAGTAAACAGCATTAAGATTTATTTTTAATTCCCTGAACATTACGCAATGTTAAAAATACATAACATGTTATTTGTACACTTGAACACTGTCTGTTTCGCAATGTTACGTATTTTTAACATACTATTCCTAAAAATCTGGGTATTACAGATTTTTTTTTTCACAACAATATTATTAGACAGAATTATATAAAAAAATAGAACATTTTTATCACAACTTTTTCTGCGAAGTAGAGGGTATAACAATTTGATTTTAAATTATTTTTTAAATTATAGTCTGGAAATTTGATCGGGTGGAACTTTCCCGTGAGTAACGCGAATTTAAGTGGTTTTAAAAAAATATTACTAAATTACAAATATATTTTTTCGTTGGCAACATTACAAAGCTGTCTGATTGACTGCCGCCATCTTGACAACAAATTTTCTGTCATCGTGCACAACCGCTACATTGAGGACGCGTACAGTGTGTGCATAAAATATATCCAGTGACTAGCGGCACTTTTTAAGGTAATTGAACATTTTTTTACACGTATCCTACTTAATTTACGAACTGTTAGTTAATAGTTTTATAAATTGTTGCATAATTTCCTTGATATAACGGCAAATCATGGAAATAAAAATGCAAACATATTTTTTGTCGGACTTTCGTTACATTCCACTAACTCTGTCGAAAATGTTACTCAGTGGAGAAAATTGTTAGTCAGTGGAACGCTAAAGCTGTATTCACGACGAACAGCGTTCCGTCAGATCACTTAATAATTTTTTGCGTTATTAAAATAGACACAAAATCATTGAAACTAGCTACTGTTCTGAATTTAATTTGGATATTTATTTGTTTTTGTTGTGCTTGTATTATTTTTGTTTTGCTTGAAACATTGTCAGAGAGTGACTATAGTAAGATTTTTTTCTCATTATCACATGTAGTTTCAACTAAAACAAAATCTTAAATATTTTAGAACCAAATATATGTTCATGTATGTGTGTGCGTTTTTTCATTCCACTTAAGGCAGGATTGCAGTAAGCGATAAAACTACGTACAAAAAAAAACGGGCACTGACGACTCACAGCGCCCAAAATTTTAATTGTTTTTCTTCGTGGAGAAAATAAATAAATAATAACTAAGTTGTAAAATATTATGTTTTGCCATTTTATTTGAAATAAATTCATTACCAAATCGCAACTTTTAACGTACTTTAAGTGATTACTCAAAGTACGTTAAAAGTTGCGATTTGGTGTCATGTTTGGCATTTTTCCTATCGAGAAAATTATTCCTAATCATGTTCATATCTTTGCCATTTCCAGAGTCAACTTGACCAAACGATTGTTTTTTTTATTAAAATTTCATATGAGATAATTTTCTACAGACGTTCAAAATATATCAAAATTACTGCAATACCACCTTAACAACTGAACCGATTTTGCGGTATCTTTAGAATCCTTCCCAACTTTATTGTTTTAAACAGTGTTAGAGAAAAGTATTTAAATTGTAATTTGATTATTAGGTGATAATAATGCCTCTCACATCAGCTGAGAGAGTTAGACGACACAGGGACAAATTAAAGCAAGACCCAGTAAAATTTGAAGAATACAAGAAAAAACATGCAGCTCTCGTAAAATCAAAAACCAGAAAAGTGTCTGATCTCTCAGAAGCTGAGAAAGAAAAGATAATTAAGTAAGTTCCCGTTCATTTCAACCGCCCGCTCAGTTCCGATACCACGCTGCTATGAACTGAGCGGGCGGTAGATTGGTTGAAGGTTAGTGAAGTGGGACGGGAGGTAACAGCAATCTTGAAATGAACGGGTAGTACATCAATAAACGTCTTCTGCCCAATATCTGTGTTATTTCTTAGCGGCCATCGTGAAGGGAGATTGACTTCATGCAAGCGATTTCTTATAGTTTGGTCGCTTATTAACATCCGTGAAGAGCAATGAAGCCTCGTTACCACAATCATCGCGGTTATTGTACGATTTCGTCGAACAGTACAAGTAGAACCTCAAAGCAAACAACGCAGGAACAAACAGAATCAGATGATCTCGGAAAAGACAAAGAGGATGTCCATGTTTCTTTTGGTGAATGTTCAATGGCCCTGCCGCAGAAAAAAGGCTCTGAGAGAGAGTCAAATTTGGAAAAAGGGAAAGGGAAAAGAAAAGGCCAAGGAAAAGGAAGAAAGCAATATTCTGAAATTCTTACTTCAACTCCTATCAAAGAAGCCTTAGAAATGAAAAAGATTCTTAAAAATATCAAGACAGAAAAAGCTAAAGAAAAACTGAAAACCAAAACAAATATAAAGAAAACGAAAACATCAAAAGTAGAGAAAAAAAAAGCAGATGGAAAGCAGTCGCACAAGAGAAAAAATTTAATCAGCTCGAGCTCTGACGATAAGTCTTTGATGCTAGGCGAAAGTGATGACAACGACGTCTTTTATGCAGAAGGAGAAACGGGTGTTACAAACGAGCCTCGTCTAATTTGTGGTGAATTTTGAAAAGATCGAGAGCTCTGGTATCGATCGATGTATAGTGTGTGGGCAATGGGTTCATGCATTGTGCAGCGATAAAGATGTGCCAGATGGTTATATTTGTGGATTTTGTCATGGTAAATAGTTGAACTAACACTGTACGCAATCATCCGAAGGTGTCGGATGATTCCGTACTTTTGTATTTTTTTTAAACTTAATAAATCCAATATTTCATTTCCTTTTTATTTAGTATTTATCTGGTTTTATTTTTTGTTCGAGCATTTAGTAGTCAAATATTTTCTGTACTGATAATGCTTAAGATAAACCAAATAAGGCTTTTAATTATTGAGTAATAAGATTTCTACCTTAAGTGTACGGCAACCCCCGCTCCTCCCCTACGCTTTGAAACTTAAAAAATCATAAAAGTAGATAGAACTTTGCATTTTTTTTTGTATCGAGAAAATTTCATTGTATCGTGTATTCCTCTTTCTAAGATACTAGGCTTTAAAGTCAAAAATCATACACCAAAATGTTGAATCCCTATTCCATAAACATTAAACGGCGTGTGCTTCCGTTTTTAACTTTATGACTTTATGACTTTATGACGATCACCATAGATGAACCAGGAATGAAGAATAAATAAAAGACTTGATGACTTGTTCTAGCTGCGGAGGTGTTGACGTGTTGACGGTTGCTTGTAAAGTGACCCAGATTTCCGGAGCGCGCGCTTTTTATAGGCGGGGCGTAGCGCTGGCGTAGCGGTGACATTATTTCCAAAAATCTGAGTCATTTTGTGTATGTGTGTGTGTATGTTATGAGCAGCGTTTATTTTCAGAAAACAAATACATAATGCACACAGTGCGTTTCATTTTATGGTTACATAGTATTTTTATATACTAGGTTTTATGCTAGATGATAACTTGCTTTTATAGGGAACAATTCAGACAGTACAGCACAGTAAAGCTATAAAATAGGAAATAATTCAAACAATACTTATAGCTATAAAATAGAAAACAATTCAAACGATACTTAAAGCTATAAAATAGGAAATAATTCAAACAATACTTATAGCTATAAAAATAGGAAATAATTTAAACAATACTTATAGCTATAAAATAGAAAACAATTCAAACGGTTAAGTACTTAAAGGCTATAGCTGTTATTTACAATCTCCCCCTCGTGCGCAAGCACTAAACATAATGTTCTTATTCCGATGTTGTGATCACGATGAGGCGAGAGGCCGGGCGGCGAATTAAACCAGCTGATGTCCTGACTTCGGTCACTCTGACTCGTCCGTCTGGTCCTGGATAAACTCTAATTATTTCACCTCGGGGCCATACTCCTCTGGGCATTGTATTGTCGACTATAATGACGACGTCGCCGACCTTTAGGTTTCTGTGTTGAGCATTAGTGTTGGGTCGAGGCATTAAAAGAGGTTTGTATTCTGCTGACCATCGTGCCCAAAAGGCATCTGCTAATGCTTGAGTGGTTTTCCATGAATGTAAGTCCAGCTGTGTATCTTTGAACGAGCCAAACGGTATTATGCCACTTGAGCGTCCCATAATGAAGTGATTAGGCGTCAACGCTTCTTCATCTAAGTTAGGGTTCACTGGGGTCAATGGCCTTGAATTTACTATGTGCTCGGCTTCTATTAATAGTGTATGCAACACTTCGTCAGCTGGGAATTTTTCATTTAAGGTACTTTTCAAAGCTGTTTTTACTGATCTGACTAGGCGTTCCCATGCGCCGCCCATGCTTGGGGCGCCTGGGGGTATCTTTTTCCATGTGATCAGTTTTTTAGATGCATATTCTCTTAAGTTTGAGTCGTTGCTTTGCACAGCTTCATTTATTTCCTTTTCTGCTCCCACGAAATTGGTTCCATTGTCGCTGTATATTACGGTCGGCGTTCCGCGGCGCGCTATCATTCGTCGCAGGCTCATGATCATGGAGGAGGCCGTGAGTGATGTGGCCAGCTCTAGATGCACTGCGCGTGTGGTGAGGCATGTGTATAGTGCGCCCCACCTTTTTTCGTGCCTTCTTCCGACTGTAACGTGCATGGGCCCAAAATAATCCACTGCTGTTGCGGTAAAGGGTGGCTGATTCTGGGCCAGTCTTTCAATAGGTAAGTCGCCGAAGGGGATCTTTGAGGGAAGTCCCCTATAGGTCCGACACCATTGGCATTGATTGCTTAAGTATCGAATAGCGCTGCGCAGTCCTATTATGTAGTATCTTTGTCGTAGTTCATTCATGACAGTTTGATGGTTGCCATGGTTGAAGGTTGCGTGCGTGTGATGCAGCAACAACTGTGTGAAGCCTTCTTTGGCATGTAGGACTGGCAGGTTGCGCTCATCTTTGATTCTGCTATCTAGGCACAAGATGCCATTGCGATCGGCTTTCACGGAGAGTTTGTAGAACGGTGACTTCTTCGGTGGTCGCCGCCCAGCCTCTATTGTCGTGATGTCTTCGGCAAATGAGTTATATTGGCTTCTTCTTACAAGCAGTAATTCTGCAAGCTTGATGTGGTTCGCTGTGAGTTCAGTACTTGTGATTCTTTTGAGTAGTTTGGCTTTAAATACCTCAGCGGCGAGGAGAACGGTGGCAGCAACACGTAGTAGTCGTACGTACTTTGAAAAACGTTCTATCTTAGGTAAATAATCGCTAACATCATGCCTAATAGTTACGTGAACTTGTTTTAATACTCTTTCTTCCCCTGAGGGGTTTAACGGCGCCGTAACCTGTTTCTCTTTTGGCCAGGTAGTGGGGTCGTTTTTAATAAACTCAGGTCCAGAGAACCACCTATGTTTGGAATTGAAATTGGCGGGAATACCCTTAGTTGCATCGTCTGCAACGTTATCGGCACTGGGTACCCATCGCCAGTTTGCTGGAGTAGTTAGGTTTTCGATTTCAGCCAGTCGGTGTGCGACAAATGATTTGAATGTGCGCGGGTCTGATTTTATCCAAGCTAATACCGTTTTAGAATCGGACCAATAATGGCATTTTATTATTTTGTAATCCGACTCGCGCTTGACCGATTCGGCTAATCGGCTACCCAATACTGCAGCTTGAAGTTCTAGACGAGGTACTGAAATTGGTTTGAGTGGAGCTACTTTGGCCTTACCTACTACTAGTCGTGACGTTTTGTTACCGTCCGTCCCTGTACTAACGAAGTATATAGCTGTTGCGTACACCTTTTCGCTTGCGTCACAGAAAACGTGTAGCTCTCCTTCGCCAGAGGGCGCTGCAGGTATGTATCGACCTATTTCTAGCTCTTTTAACAGTTGTAAGTTATTTATAAATGATAACCAGGTTACGTGGTGTTCTGCTGTAATAAGCTCGTCCCAGCCTATCCCACTACGCCATACTTCTTGTATGAGACATTTACCTATCATTGTAATCGGTGAGACTAGACCTAATGGGTCGAAGACCGACATGACCGCGCTGGTTACTTGTCGCTTGGTAGGTAAAGTGTCGCCTTGAATGACGCTCGCGGGCGTGCTACGAAGATTGACGTTGAAACCTAGTGTATCGCGTGTATGGTTCCATATTAAACCTAACGTTCGCTCTGTATCGCTTTTACCTAGCGTGGTCGTATTGCTACTGCGCATGTCTGTGACGTCGCTTATTACTTCGGGTACGTTTGATGCCCATCCGCGTAATTCAAATGACGCGGCTAAATGAACTTTGTACATTGAGTTTATTATTCGCTTAGCTTCGCTCTCGTTGTCGTACGACCCTAAGTAGTCGTCCATATAATAATTACGTACTGTAGCTTTCGCGACCTCGGGGTATTTTTGACTGTGACTTTCTGCATTTTTATTTTTTACGTATATGGCGGTACAAGGTGATGACGCTGCCCCGAATATTAATGACGTCATTCGGTATTCTTGTGGCGGTCCCGACCTATCTTCCCCCCTCCATAAAAATCGTAAACTGTCACGGTCTTGTTCGGTTATTTTGACTTGTAAAAACATTTCTTTTATGTCGGCTACGACTGCAATTCGGCCCTCTCTAAATCTTACTAGAACACCGAATAGCGATTGCAGTAAGTCGGGGCCTGCTAATAGCGCGTCGTTCAGGTTCTTACCTCCGTATTTGGCTGCTGCATCGAAGACTAAGCGTATTTTCCCTTTTTGTGGGTGCATGACCGAAAAATGTGGTAAGTACCAACCACGCGGTGACGTAATTGGCGTATCAATTTTTTCCGCGTAGCCTGACTCTATTAGATTGTTTACTTGCTTATTATATTCTAATTTTAAATTATTATTTTTGTCTAGCTTTGTTTCTAGGCTGTACAGACGGTTGAGAGCTTGTTTTTTGTTGTTAGGCATTTCCTCATTGTCTGTTCGCCATAATAAGCCCGTTTCGTACCTGTTACAATTTTCTAACTTTTTACAAGTTTTATCTAATATTGCTAAGGCGCGCTGGTTTGGGTCAGATTTTGGTTTACGCGGCTCAATACCTAACGATTCTATGCTGAAAAAATTCCTTATCATTTCTAGTGCGGGGTCGTTGACCTGAGCGGGTCGCACGTGATTTATTACTGCAATGGTGCTCCGAGGGCGTGAATCTTGACCGTGCAGAACCCATCCTAATTTAGTGAGTGATGCTACGGGTTGGTTTTTGTTACCAACACGTAATTGTCTGGACGTAATTAAATGCCAATTGTCTTGCCCTATCAATATGGTTGGCTGTCCCAACTCGTAGCATAACTCTTCTTCAATGTCTACCAGATGGCTGCACTGTCGCACTAAGTCTCGACTTACTGATTGCGGGGATAGATTTAAATTTTTTATTGTACTCGCACTCATACTTTCCAGGTTTCTATTGCATAAACCTCGGATTGATATTTTAATATGGCACGACTCGCTGTCGTCAATTCTATTCCCGCCTACGCCTTCTAACGATAAGAGCTGGCTGCGTCCTCTAGGTATAACTTCGTCTGCCACGCTACGCTCAACTAAAGTCATAGTTGAACCTTCATCTAATAATGCGTGGGTGGTAATCGTACCTGTTGGACCGCTTAATTCGACCGGCACTATTTTTAGATAGGTATTAGATTTATGCAAATGATTAATGGAGCTTACGTTTCCACGGGTAGGCAGAGATGTATTTTCACTGCCGTGTAATAACTTGTTATGCGACGCTTCGCACCCATTTACTCCACATGGTACGTATTTACATTTAACTAATCGTTTGTGTGAATCGTTCAAACATCGAAAACACAATTTATTACTTTTAGCTGTGATCCACCTCTCGCTTACAGGTAATTTTAAAAAATCGGCGCACTCTATAGTGCTATGATCGCCTGCGCAAACAATGCATTTATTTTTATCAGATTGAGTTTGCTCTGCGGAGGTACGCGGTGGGCGTGGCTTATTTTGTGTTTTCGAAGTTTGCTTTTTTGTTGAAGATTTGTTTAATGAAGCTACTGTTTTACGCGGTGACTCGCTGTCTGAATCAGATTGGTCTGAACCGTCACTGTCTTTATTTCGCAGCCGGTTGTGACGTTCGCGCGTGGTGTTTACCGTCCGAGGTGGTTTTTTATTATTTTTGCGTTCATCTCGGGCAGTTTCGTAAGCAAACATTGGTCCGCATTGGTCGGCCATGTTATTTAAAAACCTAGATAATAACTCTAATTCAGGCGCTCCGCTATGCGTTGATTTAAATTCGTACCATTTATATTTTAGAATGATACTTAGTTTGTCTACGATTCTATTTACTAACTCGGGTGAATACAGATACTGCGGCTGTTTGAGTGACTTTATCGCCGCTACTGTATTCGCTACTTTACTCGCGAAACTGCCGACGTTGCGTCCGTCTTCTGTCATGCGTGACATGCGTTTAATATTTTCTAGTTCGGATAGTACTAGTAATTCCGGTCTTCCGTACCGACGTTCTAATGTATCGATTATTTCGTAAGGATCCGATACTGTAAATAATAGCGCTCTGACCGTTTCGCGAGCCGCGCCGCGCAGCGACTTTCTTAGCCGGGCTACATTTTGCACGTCAGTAAACATGGCCTCTGTATCATTAAAAACTGATTTGAAGGCCATCCATTCCGCGATTGTCCCATCAAAATGGGGTAGCTCGTGGATGAATTTTGGTACCGCGGAGTCTGATTTATTGGAATTAACTGCCTGCATAATCGCATTGGCCAACATTGACATGTCGCTATTATTATTATTATTATTATTTTGGGGCATGTTTTCGCCTGCGAGTGGTTCATTCCTACTCCTATTGGGTGGCCGTATGGGCTGATCCGGGATTCGATTATTATCTAATATTGCCGGTCTATTGTTTACGCGTTGTTCCGAGATCCAACCTTCTACACGAGACTTTTGATATCCGGGTGGCGGTTCCGCTTCGTTGGAGCTTTCTAATTCTATTCTAGCTATCTCCAATCGATTTAATGCAGCTGCGGACGCCGCCCTAGCCTGTGCTAACTCGGAATTATGCAACTCTAGTTCAGCTTTTAAAATAGATAATCGACTACTTGCTCTATCCACTGGAACATTTACTACTGTGCCCGGCGCGCTCCTAATTAGAGTATTATTCAAATCGGCCTCCGGGGCCCTAATTTCTGTTGTGACTACATTACGCGTGTTGTCTTCGCCTGCCGATTCCTCTGTGCCGGTGCCCTTACTCCACGTATGTGTTTCTGTTGAGCCAGTTTCACCCGACTCCCGTGAGGATTCTGTGGTCGGCGTGGCTTTGTTGGAACGCAACACACGTGCGCCTTCCATTGCGCACGAGGGGGTCCTACTCATACTAATATTTACTTAAAATTAACACTTCACTTTCACTTAGCACTTGAGTTTGATGCCTACTTTACCCTATCGGCCTGGCCGGACTCCTACCGCGGTGATGCCGGACCAGGAATGGGAACGAATAAGGTACGGGAAGGTAGGGAACCTCCCGGCAGAGGATGCGGGCGCTTATGGGTGCATCAAAGTACGGTAGGAAACCCGCACTCGTCGTTGCGTGCCAACTCGTGGCCCCAAAGCGTTCCACACCTTACCGGCGGGGCCTGACTGCTACACCTTGTGGGGTGCGTGGATTCGTCAGTTCATCCACTGTGCTTCCATACGCTTTTTTGGCCGTTTATCACCGTTAGGTGGCCGCGTACGTAATGATGATTGCTTCCAAGTATATTAGCAGTGGTCAAGCAAACCAACAGCTAAAACTCGCGCGTTCATGTTTCTTTCTTCCATAAGCTTGATTTCTTCTTGATTCAGGCTTGATTGCAGTGATCCGGTTCTTGAAGGACCATTAAACGGCGTGTGCTTCCGTTTTTAACTTTATGACTTTATGACTTTATGACGATCACCATAGATGAACCAGGAATGAAGAATAAATAAAAGACTTGATGACTTGTTCTAGCTGCGGAGGTGTTGACGTGTTGACGGTTGCTTGTAAAGTGACCCAGATTTCCGGAGCGCGCGCTTTTTATAGGCGGGGCGTAGCGCTGGCGTAGCGGTGACATTATTTCCAAAAATCTGAGTCATTTTGTGTATGTGTGTGTGTATGTTATGAGCAGCGTTTATTTTCAGAAAACAAATACATAATGCACACAGTGCGTTTCATTTTATGGTTACATAGTATTTTTATATACTAGGTTTTATGCTAGATGATAACTTGCTTTTATAGGGAACAATTCAGACAGTACAGCACAGTAAAGCTATAAAATAGGAAATAATTCAAACAATACTTATAGCTATAAAATAGAAAACAATTCAAACGATACTTAAAGCTATAAAATAGGAAATAATTCAAACAATACTTATAGCTATAAAAATAGGAAATAATTTAAACAATACTTATAGCTATAAAATAGAAAACAATTCAAACGGTTAAGTACTTAAAGGCTATAGCTGTTATTTACAAACATAATAAAGTAAACTATAAAGAAAAAGCACATTTTTCTCAATACGTCACCTTAAGCGTTATGGGTGTTGTGTGGATTTTTCTCCAACACGAGAAGTGTTAAATAACATGAATAGTAAAACCCTTTACGGAGATAAATAAAGACTTAAAAGTGTGTGTTTAAATTGATTATTTGCTTTATTAATATAATAAAACAAAGGTTTTGAAAACGTACTATATTTTTTTTTGTAGCCTTCTTAGGGAATACTTTTTATTTACCCATCGTACGATCGCCCATTCAAAACGTCTGGCAAAACTGGCCGCAGTGAGCCGGCGGCCGCGGCTTGAGCGTGACGTGTGTTAGCGGTTTGTTTGTTTCTCGCCAAAAAAACGTAGTATTCTTACGTAAGTGTCTCGATTTCTCTATATTTTGTTATAAGAACAAAAGCTGTATGGTGACAAAATTATTGTAGTTTTAGTCGTTTTATTGCAATGTGACAATTCAGTGTATCACGTTTTTTTTTTTTAATGTTAAAGTTGAATAGTGTGTGTATTGAACAGTGAACCAGGTTCGCATGGTGCTCAGTGAACCGGTTCACTGTGTACCTTACGATCCTGGTTCACTGTTCCTTGTTAGTGTAATCTTGAAAATCAATTATATTTTTATTTGTTTTAGCATGCCAAGACCAAAAAATAAGGAGCGGAAAATAGGAAAACACAAAAAAAGAGGACATGATGTCAGCTTAACGAATGGTACAAACTGGTTACTCCACAGACTTATATTGGCTAGATTACGCAAGTCTCATCGTCTGAATAGAAACCAAGCGTGCCATTATTTTTCCACCTACTGTAACGTCACATGAGCGATTTAGTGATGGGAACTCCCCGTCCGCGAGTAAACGATTCAAAACGATTTAAAGGCCCTGCCGCGTTTCGCCTCGTCTTTGGAGCGAGCAGTCGCGTGCGAGCATTCCGTCCGCTTGCATCTTATACCTACTTGTTTCACACTGCTTCCGGTTGTGCCTAGTTAGCCCGAAAGGGAAGAGGGAGTGTTACGTAAAGATTATTTGAGTAAAAAATAATAATTTTATAATATCGATTTTGCAATCGATTATTCGAGTTCATCGACAGAGGAATGATAAATCTAAAATTATTTGTTTTTTTTTACTGAAATGTTAGTCATTTTCGGTTATGTCATTATATAACTGGTTCTTATTGGTTGCTTGAACCTAATTAGTCTTATTATGTACTTTGTTGTAGGAAAGTTACAACGTTAATAAAAAACCCTAGAAGACATTTTATCTACAAAAAGAAAAGCCAGTAGAAGTCGCTATGAAATAAAATCCGATCCAGAATTAAGTAAATAAATTAGTAAAAAATAAATTTAAAATATTTTTAATAATTCCTGAAAAAAAATAGAGAATTTTAGGTTTTAGAGAACGATGCCAGTGAATTCGAGCCTAAAGTCAATCCACTAACTCCAGCATTAGTTAACGCCTTCAATACATCAATTGTAGTCAGGCGCCGAAACTTTTTGTTTCCGTAAAGCTGCCTTCATTAAAATGAACAGAGCAAATTCGACTATATTGTGTTGGGAACCAATTTTCATGCCCCGTCGCTTCAATCCATATTTATTTAACTTTGGTATCACTTGGAAATCTGTAAATATAATTAATAATATTCTAAACAAAATCACTAAATTGGCACATTGGAGTAAAAATAAAAATTACATGTCACAAAAAACCCAACGCAAACATTCCTCATTCCTCTGTTTCCAAAATCGATTAGAATCGAGATTGACTGTACAAACTGTGTGTACAACACTATTTGCTTTATTTGACAGAAAAATGAGAATAGCGACTGTACCACGAAGCTGAGCGACAAGTGACAATATCGATCATTTTAATTTTCATTGCGTGTTTTAACAGACAAGTCCTATACTGCCTTGTAACTAAAAACGGCAATGTATCATGAATTATTTGCTACACACTCAGTTACATAGTGTTCATTGTAAGAACACAATGAACACAAAATAATTGATTTTGCAATGAAAAACCCATAATTTAATAACAATATGACTTATCGATGAAAGGAAACGTTTCCATTATCTCGTCCCACTTTTTTTGTGTAGTTTCTACAGCTCAATACCGCATAATTTGGCATTTTTTAGTTTTTGGTTGACGTCCGGCATCAAGAACGTTCGAGCGCAGACTGAATGGAAGCGGCGCTGAAGGAAGTCAATTTTACTCCCTTTTTACACGCGAAGTACATACACTTGCGTCGTCTAGCCAATATAAGTCTGTGGGTTACTCCATTAGGACGGCGGCAACAACCTGTAAAATTCCGTACCCTACATTGCGCCGTTACGTGAAAAACAGTGTGATAACACTGATAACATATCAATTGTACCTAGGTATGATATTAATAGTGTTTACTGAAGAACATGAACAAATATTATTAAAATACTACAAGGACTGTGCACTAATGTTCTACGGTTTGACCGTCAAAGAATGTAGGAAGGTGGCGTACGAAATGGCAAAGAGTAATGGCATTAAAATACCAAGCTCATGGGAAAGAGATCAATTGGCAGGTTTGGAATGGTTTCGTTTCTTCAAAAAAAGACATCCTGATATTTCGGTGAAGAAACCAGAAGCTGTAAGTCTCGCACGAGCTACCTCATTTAACCATAAGACGGTGGCAATATTTTTTAATAATTTGGAAGAGTTGCTGAAACGGGAGCCTAGATTCGCGGATGGAACTCAAACATTCAACCTTGACGAAACCGGCACAACCACCGTCCAGAAACCTCAGAAAGTTGTGGCTCCAGCAGGAGCTAAAGTGGGTAAAGTAACAAGTGGAGAAAAGGGCACACTTTAAAAATTTAATGATGCACGGTGCACCTCCAGGTAGTTTAGGGCTCGCGAATCCTTCAGGTTGGATGACTAGTGACTTATTTGTGGCAGTAATGAAACATTTCATTAAGTGTTCAAGCACAACACCAGAAAATCCATGTCGGCTAATAATGGATAATCATGAGTCACATTTGTCACATTTTGTGTTTGTGATAAATAAATAAATAAATAAATAAATTTGTCCATTGAGGCTCTAGATTTAGTAAAACAATCTGGTGTTGTGGTTCTTACGTTTCATACTCACACTACTCACAAACTGCAACGCTTAGGTAATACGGGCTGGTATCCGCAACTCCACGTCAATGCGCGTATTTTGCGTGTGAAACTGCAACGCTTATATGTGGGTTCGATGGGACCTTTAAAGACCTAATACTATTCCGCACTTGAGTCATGGATGCTACAGAACCAAGGGAAACCAGTTACAATCTACGAGATAGATTACTAAGATTCATTGGTCATGCTTATCCCAGATCTATGACTCCACTAAATATATCGGCAGCTTTCGCAAAATGTAGAATTTTTCCCTTTAATAAGGATATATTCTCCGATGAAGACTTCATGCTAAGTAGCGTAACAGACCGCCCCGTTCCTGTGGTGTCACAAAATTTGCCTGATGCTGAAGCTTCTGCTATTCTCTACATGAATAGAAACAATAATTAACAGGATTCGACTCCTCTAGAAACACGTCATTCAAGTTATGATCCCGTTGTTACCCCTGATCGAGAAAGTTCATGACATGCCCTAGTAGCCCCACTTCGGAATTTTAAGACCCCCCTCCTTCAACCCCTGTTGCAAAAAAACAAAAAAATATTTTCATTTCTTTCTTATTCGCAAAATAGTTGGACAAACGTCATCTAAAACTGTTTTAAATTTCAAGTTGATAGCATTAGTAGTTCTTGAGATATCCAGCTGTGACAGACAGACAGACAGACAGACTGAGTCACACCATAAGGGTTCCTTTACCATTTTGGTACGGAACCCTAAAAGAGCACAGAAGCTTAGCCTTTATAAGATTATATTTTGACCACCCTAACTTTTTTTTTCAGCCATGACTGGTCGCATGCATGATTTATTTACAACACATTATTTTTGACCAATCTAGCTTGACTTTTTTTGCCACATAAAAGAATAGAAGCTTTAAAAAGCCTTTACAAGACTTTTTTACCAACCTAGCTTATCATGTTTTTTTAAGACAAGAGCTTCTAGCCCTACACAAGACTATCTTTAAATTAACATAACTTTTTCTTCAGCCAAGAGCTTAGTGGAACCTTGATGTCTTTTCAATACACTGTTTTCTGACCAATGTAACATGTTTTATTTTTCAGTCAAGAGCGCAATTAAGCATGGAACATTTACACCACAATTTTTTTTTATTTTATTGGAAGCATGATGTCTTTATAACACATTATTTTTTCACCAATCTAGCTGACTTTTCTCTCAAACAAGAGCCTTTATAAGACTATGTTTTGACCACTGTAATTTTTTATTCAGCCAAGGGTTTGCCGGAAGCATGATTTTTTGACGTTTGTTTCAGGCAAGAGCATAGAATTTTTAAGCCTTTACAACAAATTATTTTTGACCAACCTAGCTTGACAAGAGCATAGAAGTTTTAAACCTTACAACACAATTTTTTGACCAACCTAGCTTGACGTTTGTTTCTGGCAAGAGCATAGAAAGTTTAAGCCTTTACAACACTATTTTTTTGCCAACATAGCTTAACATTTGTTTCAGACAAGAGCATAGAAGTTTTAAGCCTTTACAACACTATTTTTTGTCAACCTAGCTTAACGTTTGTTTCAGGCAAGAGCATAGAATTTTAAGCCTTTACAACACTATTTTTTGACCAACCTAGCTTAACGTTTGTTTCAGACAAGGGCATAGAAGTTTTAAGCCTTTACAACACAATTTTTTGACCAACCTAGCTTGACGTTTGTTTCAGGCAAGAGCATAGAAGTTTTAAGCCTTTACAACACTATTTTGGACCAACCTTTTTTTTTTTTTTTTTTTTTTGAGGGTGGGAAATCATCAAATAACTTCTCCCGCTCTGGGTGGAGCGGGAGGGCGTGTCAGACTTTTACTGACTAAAACCCACCCGTGTTCCTTCAGTTGCCTATGCCAGGGCCGCGGTAACCCTTTCAGACAACCCGCGACCCCAGCGGCGTCGGCCCTATTGGGCCCCGTCACTTGCTGACATCTCTTTGAGGCGCGCGTGGAACACGACGCGCCGTCGACTCGGGCCTGGTCCTTACCGGACGGCGAGCTACCCGCTGCTCACCGTCCGCAGGCCCGCGCCTACGGTGGCCGGAAATCGCCCCGCGATTCCCGCCGCCCAGGGCGTCTCCTGCGGCGACTGAGGGCGTGAGGCTGCCTCTCCCTCACGCGTTCCGCCTCCTCCTTCGCGAGCATCACTGCTTCGCAGAAGGAGGTGACGGCCTCCCATGCACTCTCGCTCCGCACCATGGCCTGGACCAGGCTCGGACGCGAGAGATCGCCGCCGCCGATCGCCTCCGTGAGAACACGGCGGTGCTCTGCCCAAGCCGGGCAGACCTCCACTGTATGCTCCACCGTGTCCTCCGGGCGATCTACACAATGGAAACACCCGGGCGTTTCCTCCCGCCTTATGCGAAACAGGAACCTCCCGAAACAACCGTGTCCGGTGAGGACCTGCGTCAGGCGGAAGGTGAGGACGCCGTGGCGCCTCTCTAACCACTCCTCAAAGAGGGGACTTATCGCCGCTATTGTGGCGTGCCCAGCGCTGGGTTGCGACAGTCGCGATCTCCATGCCGCCATGAGATCCCGCCGGAGCTCTGTCCGCTGTACCGTGATTTCTCGCGGCAGCGGAGTTACGCCCCGGCGCTTCGCCTCCTCGCGCCACTCCCACACGTGCGCGAGGACCTTTGCCTCCAGATCCCACGGCGATTTTGGACCAACCTAGCTTAACATTTGTTTCAGGCAAGAGCACAGAAGTTTTAAGCCTTTACAACACTATTTTTTGACCAACATAACTTGACGTTTGTTTCAGACAAGAGCATAGAAAGTTTAAGCCTTTACAACCCTATTTTTTGACCAACCTAGCTTAACATTTGTTTCAGGCAAGAGCATAGAAGTTTTAAGCCTTTACAATACTATTTTTGACCAACCTAGCTTAACGTTTGTTTCAAGCAAGAGCATAGAATTTTTAAGCCTTTACAACACTATTTTTTGACCAACCTAGCTTAACGTTTGTTTCAAGCAAGAGCATAGAATTTTTAAGCCTTTACAATACTATTTTTTGACCAACCTAGCTTAACGTTTGTTTCAAGCAAGAGCATAGAATTTTTAAGCCTTTACAACACATTATTTTTGACCAACCTAGCTTGACGTTTGTTTCAGGTAAGAGCATGGAAGTTTTAAGTCTTTACAACACTACTTTTGACCAACCTAGCTTGACGTTTGTTTCAAGCAAGAGCATAGAAGTTTTAAGCCTTTACAACACTATTTTTTGACCAACCTAGCTTAACGTTTGTTTCAGGCAAGAGCATAGAATTTTTAAGCCTTTACAACACATTATTTTTGACCAACCTAGCTTGACAAGAGCATAGAAGTTTTAAACCTTACAACACAATTTTTTGACCAACCTAGCTTGACGTTTGTTTCTGGCAAGAGCATAGAAAGTTTAAGCCTTTACAACACTATTTTTTTGCCAACATAGCTTAACATTTGTTTCAGACAAGAGCATAGAAGTTTTAAGCCTTTACAACACTATTTTTTGTCAACCTATCTTAACGTTTGTTTCAGGCAAGAGCATAGAATTTTAAGCCTCTACAACACTATTTTTTGACCAACCTAGCTTAACGTTTGTTTCAGACAAGGCATAGAAGTTTTAAGCCTTTACAACACAATTTTTTGACCAACCTAGCTTAACGTTTGTTTCAGACAAGGGCATAGAAGTTTTAAGCCTTTACAACACAATTTTTTGACCAACCTAGCTTGACGTTTGTTTCAGGCAAGAGCATAGAAGTTTTAAGCCTTTACAACACTATTTTTTGACCAACCTAGCTTAACATTTGTTTCAGGCAAGAGCACAGAAGTTTTAAGCCTTTACAACACTATTTTTTGACCAACATAACTTGACGTTTGTTTCAGACAAGAGCATAGAATTTTTAAGCCTTTACAACACATTATTTTTGACCAACCTAGCTTGACAAGAGCATAGAAGTTTTAAACCTTACAACACAATTTTTTGACCAACCTAGCTTGACGTTTGTTTCAGGTAAGAGCATGGAAGTTTTAAGTCTTTACAACACTACTTTTGTCCAACCTAGCTTGACGTTTGTTTCAAGCAAGAGCATAGAAGTTTTAAGCCTTTACAACACTATTTTTTGACCAACCTAGCTTAACGTTTGTTTCAGGCAAGAGCATAGAATTTTTAAGCCTTTACAACACATTATTTTTGACCAACCTAGCTTGACAAGAGCATAGAAGTTTTAAACCTTACAACACAATTTTTTGACCAACCTAGCTTGACGTTTGTTTCTGGCAAGAGCATAGAAAGTTTAAGCCTTTACAACACTATTTTTTTGCCAACATAGCTTAACATTTGTTTCAAACAAGAGCATAGAAGTTTTAAGCCTTTACAACACTATTTTTTGACCAACCTAGCTTAACACGTTGACTGCCGTAGTGTAAATGAGAAAAATCAGTAAAAAACTTTTTGATGAAAATAGGTGGGCAATATCAATATTTTAAAATATATCTAATTTTGGATTCGATCAGAAGCTGCGTTTCATAATTATTTCGAAAAAACCGCATGAGGCCACCGGTGACCTACGTGGCGCCTTGATAGTAAAAATGTGAATTTCCGTTACGGGGCGCCGGGGCGGGCACTTCTCCGGTCACCCGCACCCCGCAGTCGTCTGTTAGCGCTTGGACGGTTCACCCGTGACGGACGCTCGTGCTTTTTAATTTGTAAAATTGGGTGATTACAACATGGAGAATAGTAAAGATTTCGATGTGAATTTTATAGATATTTCATTAGATGATTTGCGCGACATTGACTTACTGGAAGCTAGTATTTTTGATGAAATTGCTAGAAAAAATGTGTTGAGTGAAAATGAAGAATCAGAGATTGAAGATTATAATATCTATCCTCCAAAAAACCGAAAACGCAAACGTATGGTTATTCCTAGTGAATCTGAGAGTGAAATTGATGACGTGGAAAAATTTGTTAATGAAAATATTGATAGATTATCAGCGAGTACGTCACAAAAATGGCTTCAACCAAAAGGACATCAACCATCTGTTATAGCGTTTACAGAACTAACAGGTATAATATTATATTATTTTATTGTTTGTTTTGTTTTGTTTTTTGTTTGTTCTACTTTAGACTATAGGTAACATATTGCTGTGTCAAACATCAAAATCCGTTCAACCATTTTTAAGATGTTAGTAACAAAGTTTTGCCTTTTACGATTTTAAAATAGTAATAGACGCTATACAGATCTATGAGCGCTACCGGGTTTGATTCCTAGGTTATTTTTTGTATTTGTATATTTTATACATATAAATCGGTCGGGTTGTTCGGTCGGTCGGTAAAGTTTCTATATTAATATTTGTATGTTAAATCGTATGATAAGGTGTATCTTTGTTTCATTTTCAGGTATGAGACAACCATTTGCTTCGCAACTTCGAAATGCTGCTCCAGGAGAATATTTTAGCTTGATGGTACCGGATGAAATTTTCGAAGAAATTGCTATTCAAACCAATTTGTTTGCAGAGCAACAAGGACCTAGTGCAAAGCCTTCGTCTCGCTCAAATAACTGGAAACCAACCACAAAAGTTGAGATAAAACGGTTCTTCGGATTAATCTTGTATATGGGACTAGTTAAACTACCTAAAATAAACCTTTATTGGAGCACCGACAGGGTTTTTGGGCAAACCTTTGCTGCATCTGTTATGAGCCGAAACAGATTTGAATTACTATTGCAGAAACTGCACTTTACGAATAATGATACGGCTGATGTGTCTGACAGAATTTACAAAATACGACCTCTTTTAGATAGTTTAAACAAAACTTTTAAAAATATATATGCACCTAAGGAAGATATCTGTATTGATGAAAGCCAAGTGCCTTTCAGAGGTCGCATAATTTTTAGACAGTATAACAAAAGCAAGAGGCACAAATATGGTATGAAGTTATTCAAACTCTGTACATTACCAGGATATACATGCAAATTGGAACTATACGCTGGCAAAAATAATGAAGTAGTGAATACCACACCCACAAGAGTGGTAATGTCTCTTTGTGAGCACATACTGGGCTGTGGTCACACACTTGCAACAGACAATTGGTATACAAGCTTGGAGCTGGCCAATGAACTACTTGATAAGGACACCCATTTGGTGGGTACTCTGAGGAAAAATAGAAGAGGTTTGCCAAAAGCGGTAGTAGACTCCAAATTAAAACCTGGCGAAGTAATAGCTAGGGAGAATGAACGAGGAATATGCGTATTAAAGTGGAAGGACAAAAGAGATGTGCTGATGTTATCCACGAAACATTCTAAAGGATTTTCTAAAATAACTAAAAAGGGTAAAGTAATTCGCAAACCAAGAATGGTTTTAGCCTACAACAAAACAAAAAGCGCAGTTGATATGAGCGATCAAATGGCCGCATATTCCTCGCCACTACGTAAAACGGTTAAATGGTATAAAAAATTAGGAATAGAACTTATATTGAATACAGCTATTGTTAATGCATGGATTATGTATAACGAAAATAAAAAAAAAAGTGAAAGTATAGTACAGTTTAGAAGAGAGTTAGTGAAGTATTTAGTTGATGCAGGAAAGGACGCAGAACCTGAAAGAATAGATAGACCAAAAAGACTGAAACATCAATTATTGAAAAAGGAGGGTAACGTAAGAAACACTAGACGATTTTGTTCAGAATGTTACAAAAACTGTGTGGCAATGTACGGTTCAAAATCAGCCAAAAATAAAACAAAGAAAGTAGCAACGTTTTGTAAATAATGTCCAAATGAACCATATTTTTGTTTAACTTGTTTCAATAAGTTCCATCGCTTCGTTTAATTTGTATTTTAGAATGCCTAATTACTTGTGTTTTACTTATATTTCAAACATTGAGAAAAATAAATCCTTGATTTTTATGACGGTTATGTTTTTTCACTCACTTTCTTCATTTTTGTCCCACATTTCACACAATTTCATAAACACGCCGAAACCACGCTGTAGTAACAGTCTACAGCGCCGCTCCGGTCACTTGCATACACTAAATGTACGATAAACGTGGCCACCGGCGTAATAATTCTGCCCAAAAACAGGTCTGTGTTGAGGTCACCGGTGACCAACACGGCGCGTGGATACAAGACGGGGTCCGGTCACCGGTGACCGGGCTGGCAGTCAACGTGTTAACGTTTGTTTCAGACAAGGGCATAGAAGTTTTAAGCCTTTACAACACAATTTTTTGACCAACCTAGCTTGACGTTTGTTTCAGGCAAGAGCATAGAAGTTTTAAGCCTTTACAACACTATTTTGGACCAACCTAGCTTAACATTTGTTTCAGGCAAGAGCACAGAAGTTTTAAGCCTTTACAACACTATTTTTTGACAAACATAACTCGACGTTTGTTTCAGACAAGAGCATAGAAAGTTTAAGCCTTTACAACCCTATTTTTTGACCAACCTAGCTTAACATTTGTTTCAGGCAAGAGCATAGAAGTTTTAAGCCTTTACAACACTATTTTTTGACCAACCTAGCTTAACGTTTGTTTCAGGCAAGAGCATAGAATTTTTAAGCCTTTACAACACATTATTTTTGACCAACCTAGCTTGACGTTTGTTTCAGGTAAGAGCATGGAAGTTTTAAGCCATTGCAACACATTATTTTTGACCAACCAAGCTTGACGTTTGTTTCAGTCAAGAGCATAGAAGTTTTAAGTCTTTACAACACTACTTTTGACCAACCTAGCTTGACGTTTGTTTCAAGCAAGAGCATAGAAGTTTTAAGCCTTTACAACACTATTTTTTGACCAACCTAGCTTAACGTTTGTTTCAGGCAAGAGCATAGAATTTTTAAGCCTTTACAACACATTATTTTTGACCAACCTAGCTTGACGTTTGTTTCAGGTAAGAGCATGGAAGTTTTAAGCCATTGCAACACATTATTTTTGACCAACCAAGCTTGACGTTCGTTTCAGTCAAGAGCATAGAAGTTTTAAGTCTTTACAACACTACTTTTGACCAACCTAGCTTGACGTTTGTTTCAGGCAAGAGCATAGAAGTTTTAAGCCTTTACAACACTATTTTTTGACCAACCTAGCTTAAAGTTTGTTTCAGGCAAGAGCATAGAATTTTTAAGCCTTTACAACACATTATTTTTGACCAACCTAGCTTGACGTTTGTTTCAGGTAAGAGCATGGAAGTTTTAAGCCATTACAACACATTATTTTTGACCAACCAAGCTTGACGTTTGTTTTAGTCAAGAGCATAGAAGTTTTAAGTCTTTACAACACTACTTTTTGACCAACCTAGCTAGACAAATTTTCAGACAGGACCATAGAAGTTTACTTTATTTTTTGACCAACCTAACTTATTATTTGTTCTGCCCACACCATAGATGCATTTAATAGTCTGGAAACTTGAACAGCCGAAACAAGCAACTTCCATTCGAGAGAATTTTGATATAAATAAGAAAAAACGAATCTTCACTGCTTATAGATGCACACCAAGCCGTGAGCGAAAGGGAGATGGACCTATACAGGAATCATAGCGCCATCTCTTTTCACATTGCAACAACGATGACTGAAACTCCCTACCCAAGGGTATGGTTCCAGGATTCTTGACATTTGTTCTAATAACCCATACGATAAAACGATGGTGAGTATACGGCGACTGGGGAATCTTACAATACAAGCATTGTTGCTTGTATTGTAAGATTCCCCAGTCGCCGTCGCCGCAAGCATTATTGTATTGCAATTAAAATGATAGATGATTAACAATTTGTTAGAGATTAGCAAACATCAATGCTCCTGGTACGCACGGCTACAGATCAAGCTATAATTTCCAGTATAAGCTGATCTTGCGTTGTATAGGATTTCCTTACAATGAGAGGTCAGCGTAAACTGGAAATGTATAGCTTGATGTGTAGCCGTGTGTACGTGAAAGTTGCGCAACATTGTTTCAGCAACATGATTTGTTTTAATTCACAACATATATGTGTGTAAAAAATGTTTCTAGTAAGTAACTGAAAATCATGTTGTTGCAACAATTTTGAGCAACTTTTTTTGTTTAATACGAGGTTTTATGTTAAACCAGTTGGAACATTTTCATCAATTAATTAAAATCAAACGGCGGAAATAAAATATATTTTTTGAATATGTTTTGAAGAATGGCTCAGCCATTTATTTTAAATGCCAGCCTGGCATATTGATTTACATACATATTGCTATTAAAAATTCTCAAAGAAAAAGGATATATAATAATTTCTAAGTTCTACTTAGTATTTAAGTTATGTTAGGTTCTAGAGTCATTATTAACAAGCAACTTAAGAACAACTGTTTTATATAAACGATAAAAATGGATTTCTAGTGTTCTTACAACATTAGCACATTAAAAATATAATATTGCATGTATTTAATTATTTAGTTATAGCTACTAAGGTTCGAAATACAACACTATTCTTGTAGATTTCACACAGCACCAAGCTCCATTTTGAATATGCTTATGCCGTAGTTATTGGCTACATACAACTACTGATTACTTTTGTTATTTGCACTATCATCAATCTTAACACTTTCACTTATTGCACTTTCTTCAATTTTAGATTCTTCTACATTACTGTCTTCAACTTTGTTACTTTTAACTTCACTAGACTCTACGTAACTGACTTCTGTTATAGGTGTTTTGATGTTGCTAAGCTTTGTTTTAGCGTCTACTTTGCCGACATCTTTACTTTCATTTTTATCATCATTTCCCTCATCATCCGCGTCATCATCATCATCATCATCGCCACCACCCAGCTCTTTATCATCAACTTTCTCTGATGTCTCTTCCGAGGGCTCGTACGAATGATTTTGAAGTTTCTCAAGCCACGTATCCATAGACTTGCCTTCTACTTCACCGTTTACTATCACGGGGTATATGTGCTTATGTATAAACTTGTGAATTTCGTCCTCTACATCTGACCAAGTTAAACTTTCATGGCTGTCCTTAAATTTAGCATCGTATCTGTCGTAGTGGACCTGAAAGAGTAAAGAATGTTAAGTCTTGTCCAGAACAGGGCACAGTAAGGTGGTTCTTGTTTATAAATATGTTGCAATAGAATCGTCCGGTGCAATTTGTCGCCGACTATACATAATATTACGTATAAGATATAAAGGATTGTTATTTTGGCCTGAAATCTACATCCACAACGTGCCGCCAGAATGGCGACATTAATTCAACATACGGGTAGGGCTAGTGGCCAGTAATAATAAAATTATAATAAGATAAAATAATTCGGAAATTGAAAAAAAAAAACAATTTCAAACAAACTAAATAATAAAATAATAACCAAAAATAAGGTCACTCTATGCAAAAGACTCATTCATGAAGCTATTGTTCTATACCAGCAGGTAAAAGGCCGTTGACCAACACCTTTTGTTTGTTCATCGTTTGTCTATTGTTCTGACCCAGCTGGTAAGTCTCATGAATGAATTTTTGCAGTGATCCCAATTTTAATAAACCCCAAAAAAAAAACTCGAGTATTTTTGCGGGGCGCACGGCTATTAGCACGGATATCTCGATGTTTTGACAAGATTGATCAATAGATTGCAACCTTGAGAAAATAATTGTTAAATATTAATTTTATTAAAAAATATTTTTTTAACCGACTTCCAAAAGGAGGAGGTTCTCAATTCGTCGGAACCTTTTTTTTATGTATGTTCCCCGATTACTTGAAAATGGCTAGACCTATTTGAATTTTTCTTTTTTTGTTCGAAAGGGTATACTTCCCAAGTGGTCCCATGATCATCAAGTCAGGATCTGATGATGGGATCTCATGGAAATCGAGGGAAACCCTCAAATTTTATGGGCACACCTATATCGATTTCGGTATTTTTATAGTAACTCGTGCATTTACTCTCGGAAAGTACCATTCGGTGAACTGGAACTGATGATGAAGACCACAGAGGGCCATCGGAAATACTCAATTATATCTAAGTATATAACAGGTTGCGATTCGATTACTTTAATATGGTTTATGCTCGTCAAAATAATGGTAATGGTGACTTCACCATGAGCTCCATTTCTCCTGGTTCTTACTAGGAGAACTCCTCAACAATTAACGTCCCTACATTGGGAAAAGCAACATTTTGTAAAACGTGATGAGCAGTTGACATTGGGTTACTGTAACTTAGATAAATTACAAAATGAACCACTAAAAAGTGAAAAATTAAAACTTTTTTACAAAAACAAAAACCGACTTCCAAAAAAAACACTACAAAGTGAAAAATAACTAATTTCGGAAGTCGGTGGCAATAAACTAAAATACAGATCCAAAGACACCGACTTCCGAAATTAAAGTTATTTTTCACTTTGTAGTGTTTTTTTTGGAAGTCGGTTTTTGTTTTTGTAAAAAAGTTTTTTTAACACCAATATACAAAATTATAAATTAAGTAAATTTATTCGTAATAAAGATTGATTGTAACTATAAAATGAAATGAGAAGTAGAGGCCTAGTAAATCTATATAAATAAAAATCAATTGCCAAAATGTATGTACGCACATCACTTCAGAACGGTTACACCTATTTAGCTAATTCTTTTTTGTTGTTTGTAATTGTAAGGACAAGGTTTGTATGAAAAACACCGGTCAAGTGCGAGTCGGACTCGCGCACGAAGGGTTCCGTAACATTATCTATAAAAACGACAAAAAAATCACGTTTGTTGTATGGGTGCCCCTTAAATATTTATTTTCTGTTTTTTAGTATTTGTTGTTATAGCGGCAACAGAAATACATCATCTGTGAAAATTTCAACTGTCTAACTATCAAGGGTTCATGAGATACAGCCTGGTGACAGACGGACAGACACACAGACAGACAGTGGAGTCTTAGTAATATGGTCCTGTTTTACCCTGTGGGTACGGAATCCTAAAAAATGGTTGGAAAATTGTACGGAAAAGTGAGAAATTTTGGTTAAAAAATCTCCAGACAGACGTCTGACAGTTCGACGTTTAGTTCTTCAGTTTCTTATATTGTTTTCAGAATGTTAGAATGTTATAATAATTATTATACCTGCTATTTTTAAAAATACCAGCAATAGTTGTCTAAAGAACTCAAGTGTGTTATCGTTATGTCATCTATCACTCAATTGCCTTGTCTTGGTTTATTTCATTATTAAGAAAATGTCACCAGTGAGGCGTCAAAATATCGAAAAAACTCAAAGTGCATTTTTAACCGACTTCATAAAGGAATTTTATATGAATTATTAAAATTTCGACAGTACAACGTCAACGTTGGGTCAGCTAGTTAATTATAAAAAAATACCCCATACATACCGTATCAAGGACAAGACCGAGGCCAGGCGCAGTGGGTAGCATGACCTTTTCCTTGGCAAACACCCTCTCAAGTATGGAACTATCAGTGTGACCACGCAGCACCGCTATCGCCAATCCAACCATCTTGCGTATTTGATGCAACATGAAGCTTTGACCCTGGGTTTTAAATAAAAAGATAAACTTTAACACGTTGGCTGCCATGAGCATCACCGGTGGGATCACATAATCTTCTCTGTGTAGCCATGATCATCACCGGTGGGATCAGAAGCTCTTTTTTCAGGGTATTTTGTTGGGGGCCGAGTCAAACTTTGAATGTTATTTTGTAGAGGATACTCGATAGTTACTAACTAAAACTTCACTATTTCGAATTTTTAGATACCTATTTTAACAATACTATGAATGAGTCAACTGAGGGTAGAGTTTAGAAAGGAGTATAGCCTGTGTAGTGTGAACTAGTGAGTTACCTACGTTAATGTGTCACCGGTGATGCTCATGGCACCTCAGTAATAAAGCGATGCATTGAGCATCACCAGTGGGATCAGTAAATTTGTATGGGGCGTGGGAGCAATACTGTAGGTGTACTATGGTGGGCAGCCAACGTGTTAATGGAATGGAATGGAGAGACTTGTGTCCATTTTTAAAAGTTACTTTTACAATGACCTCAGTATCAATGAAAATTAGTTAGTAAATAGGATTCTTCTATTTCCATATCTGCAGGGTGTATCAGAACGTAAAATTTAAGTGTGTGTGTAACCCTTAGGTAATACGGGCTAGTATCCGCAACTCCACGACAATGCGCGTATTTTGCGTATGGGTGTAACGTTTTTTGTATAAATAAAATGATGCTGTTTGTTGGTAAAGCGCATCATTTGAGAACAGCTAGACCGATTTGACAATTTTTGTTTCAAAATGTTCTTAATAGTCCGAATTAGGTGTTTATGGAAAGTAATATTGGAAAAGTTAATGGGACAATTTTCATATTCTGGAAAAAGTAATCGATAACAAACAACTTTTACCATGGGACCAAATCTGAATTCGCGAAAAAAAAGTCGGCTGCTTTTTTTGAAACATTTTGACGAATGTATGGAACAGCTGATTTTTTTTTTTCGCGATTTTAGGTTTGGTCCCATAGTAAAAGTTGTTTGTTATCATGAGTACACTTATGTGTTTAAGTATCGGTCACTAATCACCAGTCAACTATTATAAATAGTAAATTGCTGTCCGTTACTCTCCCTAAAACTCATAAACGGCTTGACCGATTTGAATATTTTTTTTTTTGTTTTATTCGCCTCTTAACTGGGGCTGATTTAAAAGAAAAAAAATAGGAAAACAAAAGAAATTGTAATTTTAACAGGACAACATCTGGCGGGTCAGCTAGTTATAAATAAGTAAATGTTTCAGAAAAAAAATTGATCCTCTACTGCCAGACAAAATAATGAGAATGAGGGTATATAGGTACTACATGAAATATTTATGGGAAAATATCCTCTATTCATAAAAGCTTAAGAATAATATTGACATTAATTAGTAACATACCTTTACTAATAGTACAGCAAATTCCATATCTGAGTCAACAAAAACTCTGTCTAATGTGAACCCCATCATAAATCGTAGAGATGATGGATCTTGGAAATGTCTGAAACAAAATAAATACTCCAGTTAAAATGTTAACACCTCCTATCTTTTTTGTCAAAAGCCGGGGTCGCGGGTTGTTCGAAAGAGATACTGTGGCCCTGGCACAGGCAACTGAAGGAACCCGGGTGGGTTTTAGTCAGTAAAAGTGCTGCTCCGCCCAGAGTGGGAGAAGTCATGTGTTGATTTCTCATCCACAAAAAAAAAGGCCGTCAAGCTTGTTTTGATGATTCTAATGATTATATAATAGGTACGGAGGTAGGCAGAAATTACAGAAAGCCACCTGCTACGATCCTTACATACTACTTTTGGTTTTACGTTCATACATCTGGTCGTACATGCACGACAGTTGCAAGTACTACACACCTGACCTTTCAAGAACATCACCAATACGGTCACTATTATGTCCTTCTAAGGCGTGTCCACTCACATCTGCCTTGACAACAAAAGGTATTTAGTTAGTCGCTTTTCATTAATCCTCATAAGTAGTGGAATATCATCAGTTGCAGTTTCGCTGCTATGGTTTCGCGGCGAAGATGTGCTATGGCCCTTAAACCACAACATTGCCTAATCTAATGCGCTTTGTCTAGTGATTATAATTCTGTAAATACATAAATCATATTTTGATCATCATACAACCAGACACTGACCTGCGAATTGCAAAAAACGTAAAAAGTTTTAAGTTCATAGGTTACCTTAGCGCATCCCCCTTAAAGATTAGCCCCCTTTATTCATAGAAAGCTAAAACGCTATGTAAACCTATTTTATTTAAGAGCGTTGTTGCATTTTTCATACGTAAATCGAGAACTTGGGAGATTTTGAAGTGATTTTGGTCACATAATTTATTTTTTTAGCTTCTTTTGACTTCAATCATCGTAATTATCATATATTTTTATTTAAAGTCTATTAAAAAAAACTTGTTCAAATTGAATTATTGACTACGAAAACAGTCGATTTCGAAGGCGCGATTTCCAGATGACGCGCGAAGGCTCAACTTTGAAGTAATCTTACACCAATTATTACTACTAATTAAGAAGGTAAAGTGGTATTCATTCGAAGAGGCATATCCTGAAATTTAAAATGCATTGAGAAAAGTTTGATTTTTAATTCATTAACTTGTATTTTAATCACGTCTAAGATAATCAAAAATCGAGAAATCGACTACAAAAAAACACGTCATTTCTCAGAATCTAAAAGTCATTTGGCAACACAAATCATTTTATACGTAAGAAGAAAGATTGTAGTATATATGTGTAAAAAATAAAATATATCTGTCTTCAATCATTTACGAAAATAATTTTTTAAAGTGAGTATAAAATCGAGTGCATCGAACGGCCTAAGTCAGTCGCGCTCTGGCGCTCGTCGACGCAGGACCTATGTCGGTTGACCTCCCGCCGCCGCGCATGCGCCTCGCGTGATATATAGTAAATTGTAGTGCGACTAAATATTTTTAATCCTTTCATTTAAGTAATATTTTAAGAAGCTAAAGTGGTAGGCACACTTACTTTAGGAGAATTATGTTACAATTCTTGAATTATGTTGTATTACTTGTAATATTGATATTGTAATTACAATATCAATAATACAATATAATTTGGTCAAAATGTAAATCCAAGATGGTGGCTGCGAAATTTTTTAAATTTTTCGTCATGGGGATCGTTCCATTGTTCTCGAGGATGCTAAAGCAGATAGTGACGTTAAAATGTAAATCCAAGATGGCTACAAGAATTTTGGATGATGAATATGGAGAAAAAATTTATATCAGATTTTTATTTGAAATCTCTACTGCCACAATCTCTATTGTGGATCCGTGACAAAGGAGACGGAAACCATGTCATATAAACTTGGGCCTGGGCCTGGGTTGTAAAAAGATGAAATTGGTGTCAATTTATAGCTACTATATTATCAAACCATCACTGAACATTTTGCGGATTTTTGCGGTCTGAGTTCCGAGTTAAAAGAGATGTAATAAAAGTGAGGTTACATACCGATCTACATATAGGTACTTAACAGCTGATTTTTGAAGTTCTTCAGCTCGACGACCACGTAAACTACAGCCTCTAGTCACTTTGCCACAATTTACACAACGATCCATGGTGCCAATATGAAATCGGTAGGCTGGTCGTAATATACAAAATAACAAGTTCAAGTCCAACGTTTATGCGGGGTTCTCCGTACCGTGTCCGGTGTGGTAGCAAGGTTCGTACAAGAAGCAAGATCAGAAGTCCGCAGAAAGAAAACAGGGGTCGAGGAAAACATCAATAAAACTATGGGAAATACACTCAAATCGCGACCGCACTAAACGATACGAAACGAGTGAGGCATAGATAAAGGCACTATATAAAGGTGTGTCCAAATATAGGGCGGCATTTGAGCGCGGCTGCCACGCGCGGCTAGCCGCGCTCTGATCGGACAAGGGCCGCGCGCGGCGGTGTTGAGCGTAATATATCTTCTCATCTCACATCAGTGATGACCTCTGGCACTGAAACGTGCTCGCTCACAACATAATGGGTCTCAATCATAATCAGCCTATAATGTTCCCACTGCTAGCACACAGGGCTCCTCTCGGTGAGAGGGAGTGGGCCGTAATACACCACGAGGACCCAGTGCGGGTTGGTAGATGTCACATGTCTTCGAATTTTTGGTTCTAGACGGTTTCCTCACGATATTTTCCTTCACTGTTTTGAGAGTAGTGGTGATGAAATTATTTACACAAAGTGCCTGCCTGAGTTCGAAACCATGACCTACTCGTATGTCGGGATCGTTACCATTGGGCCACCATTGCATTGCTCTCATGGGCCGCATAGTGCAGTCAATCATCCCTTCTACGATGATTGATTCACTATCGGCTTCATCCTCGAGAACTATGAAAACGACATCCATGACGAAAAATTTTAAAATCTTCGCAGCCGCCATCTTGGATTTTAATTTTGACTTCACTATTGGCTATAGTCGAAATCGAAAACTATGAAAACGATACCTATACAAATCCTTATCACTTACCACTGACGTGCGACGTGTGGTCGACTGTATAGTCATTAGGTCGACTGGGCACGTACAATACCTGCCTAGGCTAATAAACATTATAAAACCAACCCCACACGAACGCAGCAGTACTATTATTTATTCTGTGGCAGCGGGGTGACCTATCTATTTGAAATTTGAAAACAGTAAACCAATCATTTGCGCATGAGGCGGCTTTATGTATTTATGTATTATTGTTGGTTCAAATTCAACTGTTTTATGAACTTGATGCGGTTGCTAAACCTATAATGCCGCAAGAAAAATAAAAAATTATAGCTAGCGCGTGGCGTCTTTATCTACATTGAAATAGGGCTTAAATTCAACTGTTTTACACAAAAAAACAATGATTTTGGTCAAAAGATGGTTCCGCTGTTAACAAAATTTTATTCTGATTGTGTTCTCCCAGAAATTATAGATCCAAGGAAAAGTCGATCGATCTCCTTAGACAAATACTTTTATAAAACTTCAATTACTTATTAGTATACAAATACTTAAACAAATAAGTAAAATGAGTTTAGTTTTTATAAGTACCTACATAATATTATTTTTTCATCCATATTTGTATAAATTTAATTAAAATACACTAATAACGTATTGTGGACAGTCTTTTTATTTTCTCCGTTTACCTCTAGCTTTTACTTCAAAAAAATATAGGTACGCCATAGCTACAGATCAAGATCGTTTAATCGTCGTAGCTTCGCAACTGTGTGCCGTACATGAGGAAAAACGCACACACGCGCACTCGCTACGCGGCGTCGAGCGTCAGATGTTTAAAATCCGAGCGCGAAAATAGGGAACCACACTCTTAAGAGTATAGAAGTGTTTTGTCAATTTCTTTCGAATTATGATTTGAGTTTGAAGGAAAACAAAACACTTCTATAACTAAAATAGGTATATAGAGCGTTTTAGTTTTTTATGAATAAGGGAGTAAATGTGTACAAGTAATTGGTGGTGGTGGTAAAGTAATTGATGGATGTACGGATGTTTGTTACTTTTTCATGCAAAAACGACTGAACGGATTTTGATAAAACGTAAAAGTAATATAGCTTATACATCAGAATAACATATAGTAGCGGGCGAAGCCATGGGCAAAAGCTAGTGTTTTATGAGAAAACTAACTTAGTTTTATATTATGTATAGTTAAAGATAAACCTAGTCACTGTCTACAAAATATTTTTGGTAATTAATATAATATCCTTGGACATTTCACACAACGTCATCTAGTCCCAAGCTAATAAAAAAAAAAAAGTCCCAAGCTAAGCAACCTAATGCTTGTGTTATGGTAACGAGATGGCTGATAAACTACTTATATACATTTTTTTTTTTGTAAATACATACATATTATAGACTAGCTTTTGCCCGCGGCTTCGCTCGCGTGGATGTCGGAAAATATCCCATGGGAACGTTCATGTGGAAAACATAGGGCCGTCCGATATAACTGTGCAAACTCAAATCGCTACGATATATCGTTACCGTGTATAGTAGGCATAAAGCTACCAGTCGGCATGATTTTTTCCGACATCTTCAACAGTCGTCGTCATATTTCAGCCAATTTATACAAAACCATAATGAATTACACTGAATCACTCCGTTCATTGGAGAAAACCGTATGAAAATCCGTTCGGCACTTTTTGACATTATCGCATTCAAACAGACAGACTTACGCGGCGGGGGGACTTTGTTAATTACTTAAAATTTATTATGCCAGTCACGCTCTAATAACAAATAACTTTTGTCCGAGTGTCCACTCGTTCAAATAATTTCCTCGTAAAAACAAAGACTAAATGTTACCTTAAGGCTGCAGTCTTGCAAAATTCACTCGCGGCGAATTATTTGCGCAACTTTGTGTTTTTTTTTTAAACAAAAGTAATGAAATAACATGAAATATTATTATAGTACGTGAATAACCATAATATAAGTAATAGATGGTAGTTTTTTTTAAGTTCATCTGGGTGGATTATGTTAGGTAAATCAAGCGTTAAATACAGCTCTTTCGCGCCAACAACGATTCGAGTTATGTTTGTGCACTTGCATTGGGCAATACAAATTTTATTTAGAAAATCTGTTCATCGCATAATTGTTTCCATATTCTTGTCTTCAAAATGCGCTGATTACTTTTTTTTGATTATCTTTCATTTTCTTAATTCAGGTGTCACAATGTCATCGAAATTCTCTGTTTTTATCTCTTAATAAACGGTTTGTTTCATAATAACAAAGCATCGTATGCATGTAAGATTTGGTTGGTTTAATGCCAAGAGTTCAATAATGCAAATACTAAAAAAAATACTAATACTAAATCACCTTAGTCTAACAATAATAATAATCTCAAAAGACCTCCAAAACGCTCCGACCCACTAAGAAATTTCCCTCGCAATTCTTGTTCATAAACTCTGTTTTGGAGGTCTTTTGAGATTATTATTATTGTTAGAGTAAGATGATTTAGGTGCAATTTTTTTTAGTGTTTGCTTTATTGAACTCTTGTCATTAAATTAACCAACTTTTACATGCATACGATGCTTTGTTATTATGAAACAAACCGTTTATTAAGAGATAAAAACAGAGAATTTCGATGACATTGTGACATCTGAATTAAGAAAATGAAAGATAATTAAAAAAAAGTAATCAGCGCATTTTGAAGACAAGAATATGGAAACAATTATGCGCTGAACAGATTTTCTAAATAAAATTTGTATTCCCCAATGCAAGTGCACAAACATAACTCGAATCGTTGTTGGCGCGAAAGAGCTGTATTTAACGGTTGATTTACCTAACATAATCCACCCAGATGAACTTAAAAAAAACTACCCTCTATTACTTATATTATGGTTATTCACGTGCTATAATAATATTTCATGTTATTTCATTACTTTTGTTTAAAAAAAATACAAAGTTGCGCAAATAATTCGCCGCGAGTGAATTTTGCAAGACTGCAGCCTTAAGATTCGAAGTATGAATCCCTTTGAAACACAAACATTTGTCAACCCCTATTGTACCCCTTAGGGGACCATTTTTAAAAAACGCTGTACCATATATTTCTTTATTTCCTACCAAAAGCATAAATTTGAATTTTCATATCCCTAACTTAAGAAATGCTGGGTTTCCCATACAAACTTTCATCCCTTATATCACCCCTTGTAGGGTTATGTTTTAAGACAAAAAGTAGCCCATGTCCTTTCCCAGGATGCTATCTATAGCCTTGAAAAATTTTATCGAAATCCGTACAGTTTTGTGAATTTTAAAATCAACCCCTATTTTACCCACTTAGGGGATGATTTTTTAAAAACTCTGAACCGCATATTTCTTCATTTCCTACCAATAGCATAAATTTGTTATCCCTAACTTAAGAAATGCTGGATTTCCCTTACAAACTTTCATCCCCTATCTACACTCCTTTGCAAAAAAAACGGGCGGTTTGGCTTTTTCTACATTATTAGTAATCATTTAGTTCTAAAGAGGTTTTAATAGCCAAACTATATTACTGGCACTTAATACAGAGTCTTGGTATAAAAAAAAAGTTAATTTCAAATTCGAAACTGTTGTTTTTAAAAATAATAATCCCTTTTTCAGTTTATGACTTTTTACTTGCTATTCGCGGGTTTGCGGTTAAAAGGTTATCAGGCAACTAAAACTAACTTCTCGTTATTTTTATTAGAATAATTTATGTTTGTCGCATTATCCTGCCTTATTGTGACTTAAAACAGATATCTTTGTATCGATTGTAATGGCAGAAAAAGCAATAAGAGCTAGTAAAATTATAGCGCTGCGGGAAGTGGGGTGTAGTCAATGTTACGGCTCACAGCGGTTAAACGTGGGTCGTTCCACCGTCCAAAGAACCTGGACTCGATACCAAGAGACAGGTTCCGTTCAAAGAAGTCAAGGTTCTGGTAGAAAACGTTGCACACAACCACGAGACGACCGCTTTTTAGTGACTCAGGCGCTGAGGAACCGCAAATGCAGTTACATAGACCTCAAAAGAAACCTTGAAGAGGTACGAGGAGCACAAGTTAGCCTATGGACAGTGAGGAGGAGGCTTTTAGCGGTTGATATACGCAGTCGACGACCAGCGCGGGCCCCCAAGTTACTCCGTGAGCACCGAATTGCTCGACTGAGGTTCACTAGAAATTGTCTATCTTGGACACTATGTAACTGGAGTAGCGTACTCTTCTCAGATGAGGCTCGAATTTGTCTGAATGGTGAGGACCGACGTCGGCGAGTGTTACGAAGACCAGGGGAACGCTATGCCGACGTGTGTTTTGAAGATATCACCCCTTATGGTGGAAGGTCCGTTATGTTTTGGGCGGGCGTAACTTCCAGCTATCGTACCGAGATAGTGTTCATTGAAAATGGCTCACTAAATGCGCAAAGGTACATAACAGGAATAATTTGTCAACATGCACAGCCCGCACTGACTGTAATTGGTGAAGATGCCATTTACATGGACGATAATGCTCGGTACCACCGTTCTGGCGACGTAGATGCTTATATGCAAGAGGTCGGTATTCGTCGCCTGGATTGCCTAGCGCGGAGCCCCGACCTTAACCCCATTGAGCACGTCTGGGACCTCCTAAAAAGGCGAGTACGATCTGTCCAACCCCTTCCACAAAACATCAGGGAGCTTAAACGTGTGATTTCGGCGGAGTGGGAACACATTCCACAGGACACCATCAAAAGCCTGGTGGAAAGCATGCCAAGACGATTACATGCCTTAATCGCTGCAAGGGGAGGTCATACTCGTTATTAATTTTTATTTTTTAATGTCTTTTTTTTATTAAAATACCATGAAAATACTCGTAGTCATAATTTAATTATACCCTAAAAATTTTCATTTTAACACGACTCTCTGTTTACATTGACTAAAACACCGATTCCAGGATCTAAGGGTTAAAAACTATATTCTCAATGATAATAAGAAATTTCTAGTCATTTATGCTAATGACATACTAAAAATATAAATATTATCCAAAGAAAAGCCAATGACTGTAAGGTGCCCGTTTTTTTTGCAAAGGAGTTTATATCACCCCCTGTTTTTGAAAGTATCCTATGTCCTTTCCCGGGATGCTATATAGCCTTCCCAAATTTTGTCGTAATCCGTGCAGTTTTGTAAATTTTAAAATCAACCCCTATTTTACCCCCTTAGGGGATGATTTTTCAAAAACGCTGAACCGCATATTTCTTTATTTCCTATCAAAAGCATACATTTTAATTTTCACATCCCTAACTTAAGAAATACTGAGTTTCCCATACAAACTTTCATCCCCTATATCACCCCCTGTCGGATTATTTTTAACCGACTTCCAAAAGGAGGAGGTTCTCAATTCGTCGGAACCTTTTTTTTTATGTATGTTCCCCGATTACTCGAAAATGGCTGGACCGATTTGGATTTTTCTTTTTTTGTTTGAAAGGGTATACTTCCCAAGTGGTCCCATGATCATCAAGTCAGGATCTGATGATGAGATCCCATGGAAATCGAGGGAAACCCTCAAATTTTATGGGCACACCTATATCGATTTCGGTATTTTTTATAGTAACTCGTGCATTTGCTCTCGGAAAGTACCATTCGGTGAACTGGAACTGATGATGAAGACCACAGAGGGCCATCGGAAATACTCAATTATATCTAAGTATATCACAGGTTGCGATTCGATTACTTTAATATGGTTTATGCTCGTCAAAATGCAAAATTCTCCTGGTTCTTACTAGGAGAACTCCTCAACAATTAACGTCCCTGCATCGGGAAAAGCAATATTTTGTAAAACGTGATGAGCAGTTGACATTGGGTTATTGTAACTTAGATAAATTACAAACTGAACCACTAAAAAGTAAAAAATAAAAACTTTTTTACAAAAAAAAACCGACTTCCAAAAAAAACACTACAAAGTGAAAAATAACTTTAATTTCGGAAGTCGGTGGCAAAAAACTAAAATACAGATCCAAAGCCTTGCCAAATTTTATCGAAATCCGTTCAGTGGTTTAGGCGTGAAAAGGTAACAGACAGACAGACAGAGTTACTTTCGAATTTATAATATTAAGTATGGATAGAAAAACACCCAGACCCGGAACAAATACTTGTAGGTCGTAGAAATATTTGTTCCGTGCGGGAATCGAACCCGCGACATGCTGCGCAGCAGTCAATCGCTCAACCACTGCGCCAACCGTGTCGTCGGATTATTATACTTGTTTAATAATTATAAATTTATAATCAAACTCACTTCTTTTCAGTAAAGTTGTGATAACTCTTGGTCCCCTTATAAACTTGTAGAACCTTGTTCACTTGTTCTTTTTTTTCTTCTGTGATTCTATACTGCCTTCTCTCTTCATCTGTGACAAGACTAGGCTCTAACACATGTGTGGGAAGCATATAGCTATATGTTCGAGCATTGCACTTTGATTTCGAGTTGAATTTGTTTGTTACTCTTTTTATGCTAAAAACTTTTATACAATCAGGCAGTCTTTTATTTATTTCTCCTATATCTACTTCCAGAGCTGTGGACAAAAAAGAAAATATTTTAGTATTATTAGGCACTTTTGCAATACTTTTTAGGCTGAATTTAGTTTTTTTTATTTTTAATTCCAGAGTTGTCCCAAATACAATATTAAAATGAAACTTCAGTTGTGGCAACCAAAATATACATTGTAAAATCATTCTGAAAGGGTTAATGCATAGAAAAATAAGTATTGCTCCATTTGCCACACTTGAAAAATGATAAGGGCAAAAAGGTTTTGACAAATTTTGGCAAAAATTACAGTCATTGGAATTTTGGACATGTACAGTTTAAGGTACCATCGCGAAACTTCCTGGTGAACCTCTTTTCAAGCTTATTGCGCTAGGAATAAGGTCGAAAAGTGGTTTACCGCAGTTTCGCGATCGTACATAGCAATGTATAACATGTTATTAATGTAATGAATACTAACGTAGCTTAAGTGACACAACCTGTCTGGCAGCTGACACACCCTTGTCCGTCCGAGAACTCCTTTGAAACTGTGCATTCTGTTGATTGTTGAAATCTTCCTCTGTCAAATACTTTGCCTCCATTAATGCTCTTAGTAAGTCCTCCTCTATTGTTCTTACACCAGGATTACTGAAAATAAATATTGTTGATATAACAAATCATTAATACAGTGAGCTAGCTATTGAGAATAGAAATGGAAAGTTGCCTGCTTGCATGACAGATCACTGATTACCTTTAGTCATCATTTGCCTAGCCCTTTCTCCATGTATATTGGAGTCAGCTTCCAACCCAGCTACTGGGTAATACAATACCGTTGGTAAGTCTGGCTGTCAGACTTTCGGGCTTCTGACGACCCATAATGACTATCAAAGATTAACAAATGACAGCCGGAACAAACGTCATTACCATGCCAAGGCACAAAGGGGTCTTGGTATGTACAGATGTTCACCCATCCACGGACCAACTTTGGCAAGCAAAGCTTAACCTGATCAATCACCCTGTGTGGCTGTTATTACTTAGCCACAAGCCCCTAATTACATTTAGTGCCAAATTAAAACTATTTCTATTAAGGCGAAAGCGCCAGGGTAGCCTGCGAAATTCAAATTTTCTTATGTTTTTGCAATTTGCAAGTCGGTATTAGGTTGTACATTGCTCAAAATATGATTCGCTAGCGTAACAAATTATGTATTTACAGAATTATTATCATTAAAGTCATCATTATAACTCTTTTGAGATCAGGAGGTTGCGGTTGCGAATTATTCAATCAATATAATTGACGACACGGTTGGCGCAGTGGTTGAGCGATTGACTGCTGCGCAGCATGTCGCGGGTTCGATTCCCGCACGGAACAAATATTTGTACGGCCTACAAGTATTTGTTCCGAGTCTGGGTGTTTTTCTATCTATAATATGTATGTATTTACAAAAAAAAAATGTATATAAGTAGTTTATCAGCCATCTCGTTACCATAACACAAGCATTAGGTTGCTTAGCTTGGGACTAGATGGCGTTGTGTGAAATGTCCAAGGATATTTATTATTATTATTATTATTATATACAACTTAATACTGACTTGCAAATTGCAAAAAACATAAGAAAATTTTAATATTGCAGGGGTGCTAGTGGGCATAAGTATTGAATTACTTTAGTTTTAGTCTACTATTAGCTTTTAAGTCCACTCACCGCTGCATGCCATAATAATCAACCCCACAATAGCCTAACAGAAGTGCCATTTTCTTCCTCTTGATACGTTCTATGGGTCTCTCACAAAGTTTCTTTGGCTCTGTTTCCCCATTCTCATTTTTATTTTCAGTTTCTTGCCACTCCCGCTTCATGAAACGTTTCTTGAATCTCGTCAAATTCTTGTTAGGAACTATTTCTTGTGAATCTGTAGGACTATCCTCAGCTACTTTATTCTCTACAGTTGCTACTTCCATGGCTGATATAGACCGCACTTGGAATACTGCAATCATAGAATTAATAGGCTTACTCTAAGACTGCAATGAAATTATAACATTACCATTTATAGTTTTTTTTTAAATATGGCGGAAAATGAAAGTATTGGGAACTACAAGCAAAATCTACTTATTTTAATGGAAAACAAGACCAAATTATACTCATACGTTAAGCTACGACCCTGTACCTTATAGGTACAATACAACACAATACAGGTTTTATTAATGTGTAAGTAATTGGGTCATTTTATGGGTAATTTTACTCCCTCGGACCTTTTATTACTTTTTACAGATTACATAATTAAATTAAGTTAAATAATTGGGCAAAACATCATCGACGTCAAAAAAGGAGGTTCTGTTTATTCAACCCGCATGTATTTACCGAAATTTTTCTTTGGACTTTAGGAAGTTATTTTTAAGGCTATCAAATCACCTGGGCGAAACTGTTATTGTAAACTTACCACACAAAGCAAATTAAAGAAACAAGAGAGTTCACGAAACACAAAACACATAATGTTTTTTATAGAAGCAGTGATTGTTATTAAAATAAATACCGCCATTTCCCATGTGTGCATTTTTTTTACCTGGTTTAATGGGATGTCTCGGCAGATTCTGTCTCAAAGTATTTACGAATAATCTGAATAACGTGACGGACATACCTAAAAACGAAAATTGTTTTGTTAACTGTTAAGTACAACTTGTCACTTGAAAAAACGTTTGTATTTATTCAATGTTTGAGAACGTTTCAACAGCACTGTCGTCTGTCAGCCATTTTGGATTGATTTTGGATTTTGCACTAGTGGTGTGTTGTGGTGTGTCTTGACAGTGTGACAACTTGGCTTTATCGGTTTATATAAAAAAAACCGTAAACGTTCATTTGTGGTAATATTTTTATCAATCGAAAACAGATCATTCAAGTAAGTAAATGCAACTATGCTAATAATAAAGCTGAAAGCGAGAAGGGAGTAAATGATAGCGTGACGGTTGACCGGGGAGAATGGAAGAAGAAAACGTGTTGCGCCGACCCCAAGTAACATGGGATAAGGGCAGGAAGATGATGATGACTAATAATAAAGCCGAAGACTTTGTTTTCCTGTTTGTTTGTTTGTTTGAACGCGCTAATATCTGGAACTACCATACGGATTTGAATACTTATTTTTTTTTTGCATTTGATAGCCCAATTCATAAAGAAGGTAAACAACAACACGCTATGGCAAAAAGAGAAAAAAAGTCAGAAAGAAGCTAAGCGAAACCGAAGTAAGTAATAGAGCGAGCGAGAAATGTGGATGCTAAATGCGCGCTGGCACACCGGTATATTTACGGTTTATTTAGTATATTTACCTAATGTGCTCCTCACGCACGCCACTGGCGTACAAAAGACGGGTGGCAGGTGCGGTCCGCCCCTCCTGGGGGCCCCCACAACTAGAGAAAACTTTTTAATCAAATTCCAAACAAGACCAAATTATGTTCTTAGTCCTTTTTTTGCCAATTACAAACTAGGTACCCTTTATAGTTTGTAATTGGTAAAAAGGGGGGGGGGGGCTTTTTTTGGGGATGGGAAATCATCAAATGACTTCTCCCGCTCTGGGTGGAGCGGAAGGGCGTGTCAGACTTTTACTGACTAAAACCCACCCGTGTTCTTTCAGTTGCCTATGCCATTGCCAGGGCCACGGTATCTCTTTGGAACAACCCGCGACCCCGGGGCCCCCTACATGCTAAAGATAAATGTAAGGTGCCAAAATTTTCTTTTCAAACTGCATTCTTTTCTCAGTCTTCTCTGCGTAAATCAACAATGTAACTCCTATTTATGTACCTACGAATAGTCAAAAGAAACTGAAATTTTCGAGCTTGCTCTACTATGCTCCGTTCATCTGACAGAAAAGTTCGAAGATTACTTATAAGTTGGCAAAGTAATTCATATTTCTGTGTATAGGTTCACAAGAAAATTAAGCGGGGTGCTAACATTTTCGAGCTCGCTCTAATATCCTCCATTCTCTAGCTTTTCTGCTGTCGGTCTCCCATTTCTAATACCTACCTATAAACCTAAACCTAGCTAGTCAAAAGAAAATCTAACATTTCGAGACAGCGTGCTAATATTTCGACGTTCATTCGTGGGCGGAGGGGGCCATTTATTTTTGGCGGCCCGGGGCCCCAACAGGCTTAGTCCGCCATGGCTCCACGCGAACGAAGTCGCGCTGCGGGACGAAGCTAGTCATAATATATAAAGGCAAATATGTAAAGAATCTCAACTATAAACGAGTAACGACTAACACAGCGCATGTTTCGCACTGGCCTGGCGCATGCGTACCTCGATCATGTATATGGGGCAAGGCTTTCAATTCAGCATGGGTTGACGCAGTGCTCATAAAATGAGGGGTGGAAGTTCGGAACGTTTGGTCGTACGGCCATCTCGCCGTAGAGGAGAAACGCGTGCCAAACTTACGCGATATATTACCGTAATACTAGCCACTTTGTTAGGAGGTGGTGGCTCCGCGCTGCTCTTCCTCGTCCCACTGTACGCTGATCCAGCGTTAAGTGCTCTAGCAGCTGATTTCGATCCGGTGCCAGCGGAGTGCGTCACTGAGAGACGTGATGACAGACTCGGCTTGGACAACTGCACCTGGGCCTCGTGTAGAGAGGGGTGTACCAGCGACGCGTATAAATGTACACAGCTACACGTGAAGTACAAAGCACACTCTGAAGAATGGCGCCCGGCTGTGCTGTTTGTCAATATAAAAGGATGTGGCTATCCACCTATGGTTGACTGTGAGAATTTTACGACGAGCTACGGGTATGTTGGTGCGAAGTATCCCTGTTTTTGGTCGCGAGCTGATACAACGGTCGTGGTACCGCGTTGGTCTCGAGGAGAACAAGTGGCCACGGTGACCAGGACCTTGGCTGTTCCTCTGTTCCTGTCTGGCTGCGCTGGGATAGGCTTGTGCGCGCTGCACTGCGAGTGCAAGCCCCGCCGCCGCCGCCGGCCTCCTCGCCGTCCGCCGCGTTTACCGACGCTGTCACCCGACGACACATCAGTCTACCGATTAGCATAGTTTTAAAGCAAAAACGAGCACAAATTATATTTTCGATAGTGAGAATGTAAATAAGTAATAATTATTATATGTGTAAATATACCAGCAGTTGCGTGCTGTCGATATTTGATTTCATATTCGTCAAACCAGTTTTTGTGGGTGTTTGAGGGGCAAATCATTGAAAATTTTAAATATTTATTGTAAAGATGCCAATAAAAATTAAAAAACAAAATGAGTGTTTCCTTTTCCTGTGTCATTCTTTACACAACACTGGGCGACTAGGCCACAAATAGGTAGAAACCTACTTCGCTGCTGACAAAAATCAAGCAAACGACAACAATCATCGTTAATGTATTGATAAGACTACTGACATAACCCGATAAAATATTTTTCTTGGGAAAGATTAGGACTTGAGAGCCAGCATATTCATACAGCATACAGGACAATGTATCCGGGCCCCTAGACTTTCGTCTGGCATTGACATTCTATTTTCATGGAAGTAAGGGTAATTGTTGCAGGTTCTTTTCGCGAAAGTAAACCAATAAATAAAGAAGTAAAATATTTATTTCAAGGTTTATAATGTGTCTTTATCTTAAATTTTTAGAGGTACAAAATAATTTTCGTATTCAGTTCAGTCCAATGCCAATGTTTAGTACATAATCCTTCAGTCTTCGAACAATCATTCATTTTCTACATTGATAAACATGTACTTATATTTTCATAATAATACGAAGCTATTTATTTTATATACCCTAAGTAGATTGCGAATCTTGGAAGGGTAGAAATGCAATGAAAATTTTCTATCAATAAAAGCAGATTTATATTTTTTATAACATGGGTAGATTCATTTATTTGTCGATAACTTACTAAGAAATCTAAGGAACTTAGGGAGAGAAATATTTTTTTTCAGTGACATAATAAGATTTATTACATTAAAAGAAATGGCGCTACAAAAATGAGTCATATTTTTGTAATTCCTGGTTTAATTATCGACAAACAATTAAATCTTAAGGCAGAATTATTTAGGAAGCTCAGTTTACTAATACCAACACATGTTACATTTTAAAATTAGAGATAGGAACATAGACTTATAAAAAAAGATGGACTCCGCGCCACGCATATCGAAAGTGAAGCACCGTACCGATCTATGTGTGCATGATTTGAGTACCTGCAAAGTACGTCGTCGCTCGTGTCACGTAATGGCGGCCGGTCGGCATACTATGATGTAGATGTGTGCGTGAGGCGTGTTTGTACAAACGGTCCGGCATACTTACTGTGCTTCACTTTCGATATGCGTGGCGCGGAGTCCATCTTTTTTATAAGTCTATGGATAGGAATAACAAATACAAGTTTATGTAGCTAATGATGAAAATTTAAATACTTACAATAAACGAACATTGAAGTATGCAACTTATAAAATACTCAAAAATAGTTTTGGTAACTTATTTCGAATCATTAGGCCTTCAAGTTGGACAAATAACGCAGTGAGTATGTTCATAGTCGTATTATTAGCCACATAATAACAAATTCTCGTCGAAATTCATTTATGATGAATCAGTAGAACATTCAATCTTTCGACACAACATAACAGTAATTTGCTAAAATTGTAGTATTTACGAGACCGCTTATAAACCCGCATAAAAATTACTTGTTAGGTGAAGGGGATATCTTATTTGATCTTTTTAGTCAACAAGAATAATGAACGCGCTAGCTCAGACTAAATAAAAACCAAGACATAGCGCTTTCAACAGTGAGGAGGCCTCACTTTTCGGGTTGAGTAAACATAGTGAGGTGTAGTTTTGCTCATGATTCACTGTATTATTCGCAGCGCTATATCTTGATTTTTAATTTGGTCTGAGCGCGCTAGTAGCTGCCAGCGTCATAGGTATACTTGTAAAGGGGCTTACGTAGTGCGCATTGTTAATCTATGCTGTATCCGCCATTTACAGTACTCGGGCCTTAATATCATCCGAGATTTACACATGTATGATAGAAATGCATAGCCTCATAAACTCGATTTACTATATTTATGGCCGGGTACAGTAGATATACCTAGTGAAGCTGTACTCATTAAATGTTTTCGTTGATTTTTTAATTAAAGCTTTACGCGGCACAATCAGATCACAAATGACAACTGTAATAAAATTGTAATGACTGAAAGACTCAAAAGTACAATAATGAAACTAGCAATCTATTGCAAATTTCCATACTTATCCCCTTTTCCCTATTGCAAGATTGTAAAACCCTTTAGGTATTGAAATAAAATAATGTGGAGTGATATGACCGAATATGTGCTGAACTGTATCAATCAACTCAATAGTACTTGTCAATATTCGCGAATTCGAATCTCAACTATCACGGCGGGTCCATTTATTCGGATTCAACACCACATATTTTGTCATATAACAGTTTACAAAAAAAAAATGTGAACATGGAACGGAATCTTACATTTCATCAATAAAAACATTAAAAAATAACTTAAACAGTGCACTATAAATGAGCAATAAAAAAAACGTTCACAACAAGATTCTATTCCATACCATCACAATCCGAATATTCTTTCTGCTTATAAAAGTTATCTATGGCTACGCAAGATTCTAAATTCGAAATATAAATATGGCGGGAGCAATATGACTTCTTGGTTCCAAACCGCTTTCGTTGCAGTAATTTTAACAAGACTTTTAGAACTCGCGCAATGTGTACGTTTACATTTTTAATAGGATGGCTATAGGAACACGCTACATAGCGTGCCAAACTGTAGCCTATTGTAAAATAAATATAGGTGACATGTCATACAGTGACATTTACAAGCAGAAAGAAATTACAATATAACAATAATTTAAAACGTACGTAATCACAACCGCTCTACACCCAAAACAGCAAAATCGATTCAATCAAATAATTTACTCTAAAACATGACTCGCATTTAAAAAGGAATTAACATAATTTACTATTAAAATTGCTATTTCGGATACAGTATTAAAAATATACTAGATTGGTACATTAAGGTGAAATTGAGTTTTATATAAGGTGTAACTTAAATAACGCACCTCACCTCTTAAGGGGTCATTGTACTCATCATAATGAACAACTTACCATGGGACCAAACCAGAAATCGCGAAAAAAAATTCCATTTTGATGAGCTATGCGAACATAGATCTAGGGAACAGCTGATTTTTTTCGCGATTTCAGGTTAGTTCGACTTCCCATAGTAAAAGTTGTTCATAATTATGAGTACAATGACCCCTTAAGAGGTTGAGCGTTAATTAAGTTACAACTTGTGTAGACGAATGTTTTTTTGCGAAGATATATAAGTACAACGATTCGAGAACTTGAGAATAGTGGTTTAAATAACAATGAAGGATAACTTGCGGTGTAATTTCGTAATACACTTTTATTTTGACACTTCAACAACATTCATTGCGTTATTAAAGTTGTCTACCAGACAAATTTTTCATACCTATGAAGCAATTAATTAGGAATGTGATTGAAAGTATATGACGCAATTAGGGTGCTGATTTATCCCCGGTTTCTGAATGCATAATCGATTTAATCCGTCGTCAAATCTTATGCCAAGACAATGAAGGTTTTCTGAAATGACGTTCACGCTAGTCTGTTGTTAGTCAACCAATCACAACTCAAGTAAATTAACAGTCATGCTTTTAGAAACCGGTTGTCGTAACAAGAGAAGGTTTCACACAAACCACTCGTCCTTACAATTTCACCTTTAACAACGTCTACTCGATACAAAAGTTCAAACTATCATAAATTAAGGAAACAATGATCGTCAAAGTTTACTTTGTAAACCACGTAAATGATACGTTACAGTATTCATCATACAATACCGGATTGACATAACGTGCTGGACTTGTGGTTAATACATTTTCCTGTATACAAGGTCAAATTAAATTACCTAGAAAAACCACAGAATAATACAGATGGGACACTCCGCAGTTTAGGTATGAAGCTACAAGTACGCGGCGGGCCCCGTCCGCGGGGCAAATTCAAGGTATAACAGTTACGCGATAGAAAGAGAGGCAACTTGTAGTTGAATATAACTGTAGGTAATAGGCGTTGTGCGACCTGAATTGCACTTTATTGTGTCGTAGCAAGAGTCGCCTTTTATTTAAATGATTTTGCGGAGTGTCCCATCTGTATTAATCTGTGGCAAAACTCCAAAGACGAGATGAGTATTGATATCTGCCTAGCCTTTTCCTAACTATGTTGGGGTCAGTTTTACATGGAACAACTGCCTATCTGACCTCTGACCCAGATACTGGGTAACAGGAATACACAATACCCCTTGGTAAGACTGAATGTCAGACTTTCGAGCTTCAGACTACCCGTAATGCATGTCAAATGAGTGAAAGCTATGAAACTATTCAGAATTAATGCAGACGGGGTCGAGACATTGAATTTATCACAGCTAAGTTAATTTGACCTTGCATATTTTTGTTCTGACAACATCATAAATTGGTAACTATTAATTCGTAGTGAAAAGGCGCACGGAGGTCTAAAGCATCACGTTACCGACATATTAGGATGTAAAGTGGACACCAAGGGTCAGTTCCTTTCCACTTATTCCAGATACATGTGACGTAACTTAAAAAACATCAAAATGGCGGCGGATGGCTTATGCGGTTACTTCACTACGGTTACCTATATTCCCTTTAAATGTCGATTAGCCTTTCAATAACCGGGCGACAGGGGGCCTATTTCACGATGTCCGAACGGCCACTACTTAGCGAATACATTCAAAAATGGAACAGAATTTGTATGAAGTTATATGCCAAGTACAAAATCTGTTCCATTTTTGAATTTATTCAGTGAGTAGTGGCAGTAGTATTCGGATATCGTGAAATAGGCCCTAAGTCTCACAGTAATGGAAAAAATAAGAGCTTTCAACAATGATGCTTGTTCAGTCCACACATGTTACGTCAACCATACACTTCATAAGATACGTCAAAATCACCATTAAATGCTAACCAGCACATACCTTGCGTTAAGTAGCTAATTCGAGATTTGGTGATCGACCAACAATTTCTCACTAACTATTGCTAATTAGGAAATGCATAATTGAGAAGCTTTTTTTATTTAGGAATTTTTGTAAAGTTGAATTTTTTTTGAGAAAAAAAAGGACCAGTAACTTGAAACTAGCAACATTAAAAACACTATACTTTACTTGATTGAAATAACCATAGTCATATCAATAACCAGCTAATGTTTGTGTTGTAAATCAGTTTATTTTGTTGTTTTCTCAAAAAGTTCAACATTCCAATTTTAACAATAATATATCCATACTAATCAAGCAACGTTACTAAACTTCTCAATCATTTATTGCTATGTGTTAATATAATTTATTGCAAGTGGACATATTATTGTATGATTAAGTATTTAGTTCAATCTTCGTATACTGTAGTCATAGAATTGAGTAAAGCAATAGGAGGGCACCTTAAAATTTATTAAAACCTGACATTTGTATCGACAAATGTCAACGTCATGTGTGTCAATGTCATGTGTGTGTGTGTGTGTGTGTGTTGTCAATGTCAATGTGTGTGTGTGTGTGTCTGTGGTCGCAACACTAGTGACTTGCGGAGCGTGGTCCTTGGGTATTGAGCCTCAAGTCAGAAAGTGTATTTTCGTTGTCATCAAATTTTCATTAAAAGATTAGTGCCCCCTAATTAATTGCTAGATACTGGTGCCGATTCTCCTGTACACCGAACTAAACTAACTAAACTATACTAAAATTCCTTACTTTTGGCTATGAGAATATCACAGCTATTCTGGAAAAAAAAACTTCTAAATTTAAAAACACTAACAATTTAGACAAAAGAATTTTGACACAACTAAAATGTTTGACATTCTGACTCCGCGTGGTATGGTGCCCGTAGTATATTAACTAAATTTTGGTGGATTTTAGTCTAGTTTGGAGGCATTTGTGACAAGAGAATCGGCACCAATAATTTCATAACTTTGTGAACGTAGAAAAATAGAGCAGATTTATAAATAATTAACCATTTCATTAATTAGTCCACTTGCATAATATTAAAGCATACTCGTAATAATTAGCTACGCTTTCAAACAACATATTCTGGAATACGCATACTAACCTATGTATTGACTACAAATACTTCCAACTTCAATAATAAATAAGAGTTATTAAGAGTATAGAAACGTACATCATTAAAATTTAAAAGCTAAAATCAAAAGTATTTGTAGTCAATTGTCTGTATTCATGATTTTGCACAATTATTATCCGAGTGGCAACAGTATTTTTTTTGTTGTATAACATTTTGGAACACATTAAGATGGCATTATGTGAGCCATTATTTAGGAGGATACATCGAAGGGTGGTTTAGTTCGGTGTGTAAGTGAAATGGCGTTATGGCTTTTAGCTTGGCGCGCGAGATAGAAGACTCTCACGCGCACCAGAACTAAACGCGCTTCGTTTAAATATAGAATTATGACAAAATGCTATACTTAAATAATTTTTTAGCTTATTAAGTTCTTAACATGTTTAAATACCTTCAATTTAAAGAAAATTTTACTGCACAAAAAGGAACTGTTTACTATAATCGTATAAAACAGAAAATAGACGGTACTACTTTGGCATTTTTTTTTTCTATCGAAAAAATTTCAAGTAATCATGTTTCGGCTTCAGTAAAGCAAAAGACAATATAGTCAAATAACACATACGGAAAATCCAAATAATTTAACCACACTGGGTGTAAAAAGGCACTTTCCAAAGCCGGAAGCCATATATTATACCCATTATTTGGATCGTTTTTTTCCACTAGATCATACCTGGGAATCCACTGGTTCTGGAGATATTTGAAAACAGGACATGAGAAAAAAGGGTTATTGAAGAGAAATCTTCTATGGGCGCAGTAAACGATTATTGGTAGGGGAAAATCTTATGGAATCGCGTCACCGACATGCGACATGCTAATGTTAACAGGGTTATTGGTAAAACACCAGCAACCTCCTAAGGGGTCATTGTACTCATCATTATGAACAACTTTTACAATGGGACCAAACCTGAAATCGCGAAAAAAAAATCAGCTGCTCCCTACATTTTGACGATTTTGATAAAGATAAATGTACTGAACAGCTGATTTTTTTTCACGATTTCAGGTTTGGTCACAGTAAAAGTTGTTCATAGTGATGAGTATAATGACCCCTTAAGAGGTTGCTGGTGTTTTACCAATAACCCTGTATTGCTATGAGTATGACGAGTACCGCTGTCAAGTTTTCATTTGTCTTGAAATGTTATACAACAACAAAACGCTACAAATCACGAATACAGACTTAACTAAAGACTAGACATGATCATAGAACCACTTGTGACATCTGAGAGGCAAGACGATACCTCTTCCTGTCAAGCTCAACATTGGTATCCAGACCACGTTTCACAGCCATGCTAGTTGACGGTTGTACCTCTAAACTAGCTTCAAGTAGTCTACGGGACCTACAATACCTGTAGTCAGCCGCTGTGTTAACCCGTTGCAAGGTCATGTCAACAGCTGTTGGTAATGTGTAGTAGTCTTGAACATTGTTCTGAGGCACGTTAGAATCTTCTAAATCTAAGACTGAGTAGTTCGCGTCCGGTCTCCGTTCGACAGGTCGTTGGCGGTAGGATGTGTCTACATTCAAGTGGCTTCTTGAGGAAGTGCTACAAGTACTAGAGGCCGGAGACACGTGGAAGCTGGGCGATGTACAGGGTGTCTGGTTCGGGGATGTGCGAGCGCTGCTGTAGCCTTGATCCAGATCTGACTCCACCGAAGTCTCGCGAGACTTGAGAATTTGCATCATCCTGTAATTTTTTTTCATTTGTTATTTTTGTTGTGGGATAGAATGTGAGGTTGGTTAATGTGGTACTGTTCAGGTATTTCGCTTCGGTGTTATAACCAAGGAGGGACATCAACCCAAAGGGATATCGACCTTGCAGCTCTTGCGAGCGTCTTTTCGGCCTTTGATCATCATTACAGAGTTTTACTGTACAGGATGTGAGTGTAAACAGTGGCAATCTTTCAAGGGGTCATTCTACTCATTATGAACAACTTTTACTATGGGACCAAACCTGAAATCGCGAAAAAAATCAGCAGTTCAGTACATTTATGTTACCATAATTCGTCAAAATGTAGGGAACAGCTGATTTTTTTTTTCGCTATTTCAGGTTCGGTCCCATAGTAAAAGTTGTTCATAATGATGAGTAATTGTCCCTTGGAAAGATTAATTGCCACTGTTTACACTTAAACCCTGTATAATATACAAGGTCAAATTAAATTAGCAAGAGTAGCTCCGCAAACGTGATGGTTGTATGGAAAGAAGGCGTGAGTTTATATCGGCTTATAGAAACTTTATTCCCAATAAAGACATAAGTCACTTACTTGAGAACAATATTAAAAACATACATACAGGGTGTAAGGGACAGCCCTCCGCAAACTGATAGGGTGAATTCAGTATATCATACTAAGATGACCGGTACATGAAATTATTTCAGGAACGCTATGGGAATCCAATAAACCTGATTTGTTTGTGTTTTTGTGCACAAATCGGAGCGTCTGTTATTGGTTGGGAAGGGTAGGTAATAGGTATGCGGTGAGTTCGATGAACTCTGTAACCTAGGTAGAAGGTGGACAGCTGATTTCACGCGTTCAACATCCATTGCTGGTTTTTTTTTTTGCAGTTTTTTTTTTACATAAATGGAGTTCTGCGTACACACAATGGATTATTACATTGAAATAAAGGAAAAGTAACAGAAAAACGATAAAAAAAAATTAAAATTTTCCTGAGAAAATTTCCGGTGGTATATTCCACCGGAAATTTTCTCTTCAGAAGAAGGAGCTGAATGCACCCTGTTAGTTTGCGGAGGGCTGTCCCTTACACCCTGTATAAATATTACAAAAAGTTCGTCATCAGTAATACAGATAATAGTTACTCATCCAATGCATTCATTTCTCCAGAAGTGTGAATCCGCAATTATGTACTGGCTAAGTTGAGTTTTGGATGCATTGAAAGAGTGTAGATTTCTTATACAGGACGGTAATTTATTATAGAGTTGTGCTCCTTCAAAGTTAACATTTTTTTGCCATAGTTAGTTCTTGGTTTAGGTAAAACTAGCAAGCTTGCTCGCCGTGTGCTGCGTTGACTAACCTGTTTATATTGGGTGAGGATTAAGTTTGAGTGAACGCTTCTGTTGAGAATATTTCCGATGAAAATACATGTATTGTAAATATATAGATGTTTTATATTCATTATTTTTGTGTCTTGATAAATTTTACTAGTTGATGTTAGATAAGGATAGTCGAATAACTTGGAGTCGGTTGAAAAGTCGGTAACTTGAAGTTCTGACAGTTTTGTTTTTGCAGGAATGGCCCTAATTTCGATCAAGTTAAGTAGATGCGGCTTTACAAGGGAGTTGTAAATAGTATAACGCAATTTTGGTGGAATACAACGAACTATGTTACGCAGTAACCCGGAGAGTGCCGAGAGTTTACTCTTTATGTGTTCAATGTGAGTATATGAGTTAGGTTACCTCTGCAGCAGGCGAGCGATGGGCGCGACGGCGGCGGGCTGGCGGCCGGCGCGCGCGGCCAGCCACGCGGGCCACGCCGCCAGCCCCAGCGCTGCGCGGGCGCACGCGACGCACGCGCAGCCCACGTCCACGCACTCCACCACCTTCAGGCGCACGTCTGAGGGGGAAAACCATATTATTAATAAAATATAACATAACATTACAACTGTAATCTCCCAATTCTTTTTTTTTTCTTTGGGAGCGTTCAATAATTACGAGGGAGGTTTGGAGGGGGAGGGTCGAGCCGAATCTCACCCAACGTTCACGTGGGACAGGGGAGTCTTGGCAAAAATCACGTATTTTACATCCGAGAAAACTTGGTAAATAAACGGGGCTATAAAAAATAATTAAGCAAATTATGTTTATTTAAATGAATCCAACGCAATCAAGCACAGATTAACGTATTTACACAAAAAATACGCATTTTGTATAATCACACGTGAGATTAGCGGGGAGGGAGGGATTCAAGCCAAATCTCACCAAGAGGGAGGGGGGGTAAAAAAACCGCCAAAATCTCCTCACGTAATTAATGAACGCCCCTGTCTGTAGTAGAAAATAAATATGTCGAAACTTACCAGACAAAGTTAAGTCCAAATAAGCCTCAAGTAGTTTAGCCCCATCCCTCTTGAATCGCCTCACGAACTTCGGATGCCGCGTCGTCAGGTCGCTGTCGGTCACCACATATTGGGCCAACAATGCCGCATACGTCACGGGGGTTGGCGCCAACAACCTCCAACGCACATGTTGGCCCACCATCCATTCTAACTGCCTGAATGTTTTACCACATAATTGGACCCCACTGATTTTAGATAAAATCTTTAGAGTGGGCGCCCGACTGAATTTTTCTTCGCTTTTTGCTGTGGACAATTTGAATGTGTTAGTATCAGGGACCATACAACAACGGTTAAGAGTTAAGTATTTCGAAGGGGTAAGCCGTTTATGAGGTTACATTTATCATGTGTAATTCATTGAATGGGTTATCCAGTGAAAGGGTTATCCCTTCAATGTGAATAACACATTGAATGGGTTCTATACTTGAAACCCAGTGAAAGGGTTATCCCTTCATTAAGATAAGCAATACATAATAACATAAGGGTTTTGTTTGGGTTACCATACTAGCTATTTGCAACGTATGCCCATCATCGATTGATCATATTACATTGCTCCGAGTCGGAATGTTATGCTGTTTCGTTTTTAAGAGAGTTGAAGTGGAACCCTTTTGAACGGCTTAATTTAAGTTGTTCAAAAGGGTTACCAACATCGTATGGGTTTTTGTTTAACCACTGAGAAAAACCCAATCGAAAACCCTTTCAATGATTAACCAAAGTGGTCCCTTATGGTTGATGCGCTAAGACGCTAGCTAAAAACGTAAGAAAATAAGTTTACCTCAAACCTCATGATTTCATGAAATCGCTAGATTTGAGGTCAATTCTGACTTACAGAGTTGTATTGTTGATTCTAATGATTATAATTCTGTAAAGCCATGTTAGTTACGGCCGCGAATCACATTTTAATCAACATTCAACCTGACACTGACCTGCAAATTGCAAAAAACATAAGAAAATTTGAATTTCACGGGCTACCCTGGCGCTTTCGCCTTAAAGCCATTCAGAAGGGTCACTGGTTCATACGACATTTGTCGGTTTAAAATCATACATAAGTGACACAGCAGAACAATCTTAGATTATTAGGTATTTTTGCAAAGTACCTGCTAAACTCAAGCAAGCCAGGGCGATGTGTGTCAGTCGGTCCGCCCTCAGTCTATGCGCATCCATAAACAAGTCTAATTGAGCGACCGCCGAGTGTAAGGTTGCGATGCATAATCCCAACTTCTTGGTGACGTCACGGAGCTGCTGCACTAGTGCGCCACGGAATTCCAACTGGAAAGTAGAAAAGAAAATTAAAAAATATGTATTTATGGTGATTGCACAATAGCCCGCGAAATTCAAATTTTCTTCCGTTTTTTTTTGCAATTTGCAGGTTGTATGTTGATAAAAATATGATACGCCGCTATAACAAATATTTATTACATTATTTTAACCATACGAATCATCAATACATCTTTCTAAGTTAGATTTGTTCCAAAATGTCATGATTTCCGATATGAAACTTGAAAGAGAACAGAGCAGAATAAATAGTTTTTCTTTCTTGCTTTCAGCTAAGCTAGTTAGAAAGATGTATGTCCGGGGTTGGTCCGTGGATGGGTGACCAACTTTACATACCGAGACACCTCCGTGCCTCGGAAAGCACGTTAAGTCGTTGGTTCCGATGACAGACGTGGATTTTTGACAGTCGTTACGGATCGTCAGAAGCCCGAAAGTTTGACAACCAGTCTTACCAAGGGGTATCGTGTTACCCAGTAACTGGGTTATGGAGGTCAGATAGGCAGTCGCTCCATGTAAAAAACAAGTATTCAGCTGCATCCGGTTAGACTGGAAGCCGACACCAACATAGTTGGGAAAAGGCAGATTGAATCAGTCAACAAAATCAGATTATAATTATGAGAGTAAGTAAACTCGCTAAAAAAGGCTTTTAATTATGTTATTTAGCACATTGTGTTACTAGTTCAGGTTTCAAAGCCATGGTTTACTTTCGTGACACTTCAGACATAATGAGAGTAGGTTATTTTATTAGGTTAATCCCCCCTATGTAACTACAGCCTTAAATTTGGCGCGTGGGTGTTTTTCTTTTGATAAATGTTTCTCGGAAAATCGATTTAGTTGTTTCGTACGTCTCAAGTAAAATGTTTACAAATAATCTCAAACGACGATCACCATCTGCTTAGACTCGCCTTTCCCCAACTATAAAACTGATACATGATTTATATTACTTATATTTTTTCTAAGAGGTCAAATCTGTCGCTTACATAATATTCTTTACATTGAAGAAACTACCTGAAACCAGTTTGGCATTAATAAGATGTGTACAAATTGTATTAAGGTATACTTGTCCCCTAACTTTTGGGACCCAAGCAAAGATTATTTCTTTGTATAAAAGAAGCAGCTGGTTCATACAGTATTGTCTTGCAGAATTCGCAGATATACGGTAAAAACACCTTTTCAATTTCTTGTAGAGAGAGCCAAAAAGATTATTTTTTTGCATAGTGCATTGAAATTTTACGAACAATGCTTGCACAGGGGTGACAACTACATGTTATGTGTTCATATGTTGCAATACTTTTAAAATCCATGCAATCGCAGTCGTTGCAAGCGATTTTAATCTCTATTACCTATGGTGTAAAAGTGAATGTGCCTAGTGTGGAATGTTTTGCATGATGAAATACGTCGATTGAGCATTGAGCAAAACACAGTCGTTATGAATCATCATGTATTACATTCAATCAAGTTTAGTAACCCTTCAACGGTAATAAAATGTCCTTATTTGATACAATTTCAACAATGTTGATGATTATTTCGTCATTTGTTTTGTTGTTACGTTATTAGGATATAATGGGGTTGGCTCTTCGATCAATAATAGCACTAGATTCCCGATAAGCGCTTCAAAAACGGCCCGAAAAATAAGAGCACAAATACTTTTGTGGTCTTATTTCAAATTAGTACGACCCAAACATAGCCAACGTTAAGACGTCAAAATGCCGCAGTGCGCGTTCAAATATTGTGTAAATAACCACCGTAACACCAAGATTTTGGAAGGAATATCTTTTTTTCGGTAAGTTTATATCAATATGTATGTGTTTTTCATAAAATAATAACAATTAAATAGTAAATATACATCATTTAGCAAATATTATGATTGTTTGACCAATGTTTGCGACAACGCGCCAACTATTGCAACTATTGTAACAAACATCGACTGTTCTGGGACAGGGAAATGCATGGAGTAGTATTGTTATTTTATATGTTATTTTTGTTTGTAGATTTCCTAGTGACCCATTTCGCAATGCAGAATGGGTATCTATTGTAGCGAAAGAAAGAGGAGAAGAAATATATAAACCTTGTAAAAATTCCACAATTTGTTCAAATTCATTTTGATAAATTGGACATAACTGGAAACACGCAAAGGCGTAGATTAGTAAAAACAGCGGTTCCCATTGTTCCCAAGTTGCAGGTAATTATCATAAAAGTATTAAAATAGTTGGTGTAAGATAACGTTTGGATAAAATAGTAAGTTGATTATGATTTCTTTTTTTTTTTGTAGATTCACGGACCAATAAAAGTGCAATCAGCTATATGTTCAGAATTGACGAATGATTTATCAAACCAGGTAAATTTTGTAAAAATCTTTGTCGGAAGAAAACTATTGCTGTAGGTATTTTAATGAAATATACTTTAAAACTGTTTCCAATAATCCGCGAATGTTTATTTACAGGCCACATCATCAGCAACTTTAACTTTTGAAGATACCATAAGAATACGTGACATGCCTCGGGCTAATGCAGTTTCTTTTAAGTCTCCTGATGCATCATTATCTGATTTAACATCTTTATGTGACACTCCTAGAAAAGGGTATTTAAAAAAGAAATTGACGACATGTCGCAGAATTATAGATAGTAAATCTAAGAAAATCCATAATTTACAAAAAGTAAATAAGCGACTAACTAAAAAAAACCTTTCTTTAAAAAACATAATTAATTCGCTTCAAAAGAAAAAATCGATTGATGATTCAATATTTTTAGATTTGACAAAAAATGTTGAAGTTGCCGAAATATTTAATGGAATGTACATTAAAAATAAAAAAAAATCGTACGAGGCCCTTCATAAAATATCCTCCAGGTGCAAGAAAATTTGCTTTAACGCTGCATTTTTACTCGCCATCTGCTTACAAATATGTACGTAAAATGTTTAATACATGTTTACCGCACCCCCATACATTATATGAATGGTATCGAAGTGTAGATGCGGAACCTGGATTTTGCGCCGAAACTTTAAATAGGCTAGAGGAAAAAGTAAAATCTAGTGACAAAATTATTTTATGTGCTTTAGTTGCTGATGAAATGTCTATTAGGAGGCAAAAGATATGGACAGTTAAAAGCTATGAGGGCCTAGTAGATATGGGTTTAGGTAGCGATGACAGTAGCCAAATGGCCACCCAAGCTTATGTTTTTATGTTAGTTGCTATTAACGATTCCTGGAAACTACCATTAGCTTATTTTTTCATTGATAGTATTAAGGCAGATATGAAGGCCAATTTAATAAAGACGGCTTTAGAAAAATGCGATAAAATTGGTGTGCAAATTCGTTCTGTCACGTTCGATGGCTGCAAAAGTAATATTGCAACTATGAAAAACTTGGGTTGCGTTTTGGATGATGTACAAAACTTAAAAACATATTTCAAACACCCCTGTTCTGATTATAATGTAGTTATATTTTTAGACGCGTGTCATATGTTAAAACTGATGCGGAACACCTTCGAATCTAAGAAAGTAATTTATACTACTGGTGAAAAATCAATTAGATGGCAATATTTATCGGAATTATATAACCTGCAAGAAGAAAACTGCTTACACTTGGCGAATAAACTTTCACATCGACATGTCCATTTCAAAAATCAAATAATGAACGTGAAATTAGCAACGCAACTTCTTAGTAGAAGCGTTGCCAAAGCTATAGACTTTTGCAACAAAACCTTAAATATTCCCGCATTTAGAGAATCGGAAAGCACAGTAGAATTTATTAAGATACTAAATGATCTTTTTGATACTCTAAATACTAGAAACCTTAAAGACTTTGGATTCAGACACCCTTTGAATAAGGGTAATTCACAAAAAATATTGTCATTTTTGTCCCAAATTAAAGATTACTTATTAACATTAGCAATTAATGTTACAACTAAAAGAACTCTTAAAGTCGGTACCAATGTAAGAACTGTGTTTTCAACCAAAAAAGTGCCACTTATCAAAACACAGAATAATACTGGATTATTAGGACTATTAGTGTGCATCAACAGTCTGACTTATTTGTATAAAAATTTAGTTGCAACTGACAAACTTGCTTTCTTATTAACATACAAACTCAGCCAAGACCATGTCGAGCTATTTTTTGGGAACATACGGAGTCAAAGTGGACACAATAATAATCCCAACACTAGACAATTTAAAGCCAGTTTTAAAAAGCTGTTGTCTCATTTGGAACTGGGTTCCAAATTTACCGGAAATTGTATACCTATAGAGAACATACCAATTTTATCCGGATCATCATCACTGCACAAAATTAATAACTTGTCAATAGGTTACCGTTTTGAGGAAACCGAGGAGAAAAATTTAAGTTCTGCAGAAATTTTAAACAATAAATCTATAGAACAAAGTTTTGATAAATACCAGACAAACTGCACTGAACTGAGTGAAAAACTAGATAATAATCCAACTTCAGATATTGTTACGCAAATAGTAGGTTACATTTCTGGTTTTGTAGTAAGTAGCCTTGTTAAGAAAATTAATTGTGAGGACTGTAAAACGGATTTATTGGCTAAACAAAAATTATGGTTTCACAAATTAATCGACTTAAGAGATATGGGTGGTTTATGTTACGCTTCAAATGACGTGTTCGACGTATGCATGAAAACCGAACAAGTTATACGCAATTGTCTTCGCATGAGTGGTGGCAAAATTATACAAAAAAAATATGATAAAAACTTTATATGTGTCAATGTTTTAAACGCATATTTCATTTTCATTTCATTTTCATTTATTAATTTGTGTTAATTTAGATTATTCGAGCGTATGGCACTCGTGGGTTGCAGCTGAAAATCAGCGTCAGGTGGCAGACCTTGTGTTGTCATCTGACAATATGCTGAGCTGACGCCCTTTTGGCATTGCAATAATTGTTTTACGTTTTTTATAGTTTTAAGGTGTACCTATTTATATTTTGCTGTAATGCCAAATAAACGCATTTTTCTTTCTTCTTTCTTTCTTTCTTTCTTTCATATATTGAAAAGGATGTGTTTTCTGGGGGAAACGAACACAACCATAAAATCAGCTTGATGAAACTAATTATAGAAAAATTCATTGATGTAAGATTACATTATATTTGTAAAAAAGAAACCGCCCAAATAAAAATTGATTCTAAAAGGCAACTTTATAACAAGCTGAATCTGTTTAAAGGTAATTAAACATACATTACGTTTAAGGTACAATAACAAATGGAAGGATGGAACAATAACAGATGTGTATTTACATAATTATAACCATATGAATCATCAATACATCTATCTAAGTTAGATTTCCTCCGGATTGGTCTGATTACGGATTGCAAATCTGAATTAGAGAGTTGTATTGATGATTCTTATGATTATAATTACGTAAATACACATTTGTTACTGTCGTGAATCATATTTTGATCAATATACAACCTTAAACTGACCTGCAAATTGCAAAAAACGCAAGAAAATTTGAATTTCGCGGGCGGCCTAAGCGCACTCCCCTTAAAGAGACCGATTACGATTATTCAGATACATTATTTAAAGCATCCACCTTTCGCGCACAAAAATCATCAATACATCTTTCTAAGTTAGATTTCTTACAGATTCGTTAGATTTTGTTCGTTCGTCGAATCTGTTGTGAAATGTAAATACATATTATACTGTCGCGTATCATATTTTGACTAAGATACAACCTGACACGGACCTGCAAATTGCATAAAACGCAAGAAAATTTGAATTTCGCGGGCTACCATAGCGCATACCCCTTAATAAAATAAGTATTGTATAGTTGTTTTATCTCACGAAAGCGGGTGAGCCATACTTGTAGATGTAATGCGTATAGAAACGCGCTCGACACGCGCTCTTGTGTGCGTATCTGCAGTTAGCGCGCTCCCGAGCTTACGCACTCCAAGACAATGTTCATATAACATTTACACATACAAGTATAGCTCGCCCGCTTTCGTGAGATAAAACAACTATACTAATTTAATTCTACTACCTAATTTTTTAAATCGGTCAAAAATAGTTGCAAAATAATAATATATTTTTTTAGGCAAAGGTTAATTTTATATGGTAATATAAAATGAACCTTTGCCTAAAAAAATATATTATTATTTTGCAACTCTACGTCTTTCAATACTTACTGTGTTCTGAGCATTGAAATGTAATACCAAGAACTATGTCTAGTTCCAAAATAGAGGAAGCACGAAAATGTCAACAAAATGTTTTTAACCTTATTGCTTAGGTTTTAAGTTTTATTTTAGAATAAATATTTTTGTACTTATTATAAAAATGACTTTTTATTTTCAAGCGACATTTTAAATTTATTGCTTTTACCTTTCTCCGATGATAGATGGACTTAAATTAAATATTTGCAATCGTAATTAAACTTTATGCTTGAGTGTTAAGGTTTATAATGAACTGAAGTTGTTAATATTATAAAACTTTTTTCTATATTTCGTAGTAACAAATGTAAATGTTTATGTGTGTGTAAACGTGGCCACTTCAATGACTTATTTTTGTTCCTGATCCTGTATCTAGTGCTATTATTGATCGAAGGGTTGGCTCCTTAAAACTTTTGGCAGATGACGCTAGCATAGCTTTCACTTGTCACATTTGTTTACTCAATTTGTGTGTTGGGTTTTGTAATTTTTTTCATCAAAATACCAGGATGGATGATAAGATAAACATGTACTCCTCATGTATGTACTGTGGAGAATAAGCGAGCTAAAGGCTGAACTGAAAAAAACGAGGTGCTTCTTTACAAGGAAGAAAAGCAGACCTTATTGAAAGGTATGCTCTTAAAATTATACATCAAGCTATTTTATTTATGAAATAGTTTTGTTTGTAGGAAGTACACATTTCATAATACTTTTCGCCAACTATACATTACTACAAAAAGCCGAATTAGACCATTTTTTTAATTAAATTACTTTTTTAAACCTTTTTTTTTAATTCTACAGCTATCGGAAATTGGTGTGCACTATGCACCTATTTCTTTGCAATAAGGCACTTCACATTTCTTAGGCATTTTGTAAAATCTTATACAAACAAATACTTCATACAAATGAATATAATTTTGGTTAAAGCTATGCTAGCGCCGCTTTGACAGTAGCCAACCCCATTGCAGAATAAAATTACGAATGACACAAGGGGGAGAGACACTGCCAATTTATCCCGCTAGGAGTCTCATCGTCGCTGGTGTTGTTTACCTGTCAAACACCATTTTTAGGGTTCCACGGTTAAAGTGTAAATCTGTTGTTCTATAATTAGCTTTGCCTGTTCCTTCCAGCGACCGTACAGCCTCGGTTAAGAGTTAAGTGTTTCGAAGAGGTAAGCCGTTTATGATGTTACCTTTATCATGTGTAACTCCTTGAATGGGTTTTTGTTTGACAGCTTAGAAAAAACCCTATCGAAAACCCTTTCAATGGAAAACCAAAATGGCCCTTTAAGCCATTCAAAAGGGTTAACTGCATGGTATGGGTTTTTGATTAACCGCTTAGAAAAACTTTATCGAAAACCGTTTCAATGGGTAACCAAAACGGTCCCTGGTTCCTTCCCAATGACGCACAAATTTATTTACAAGGAAACTGAAAACGAAACAAAATGCATGCATCAATGTTTAGGATAAACTTGTGAGTCCGTATTTAGGATTCCGTACGCAGAGGGTAAAACGGGACCCTATTACTAAGACTCCGCTGTCCGTCCGTCTATCACCAGGGTGTATCTAATGAACCGTGATAGTTACACAGTTGTAATTTTCACAGATGATTGTATTTCTGTTGCCGCTGTAACAACAAATACTAAAACAGAATCAAATAAATATTTAAGTGGGGCTCCCATACAAGATACATGATTTTTTTGCCATTTTTAGGGTTCCGTACCACAATGGTAAAAAAGGATCCCTTATGGTGTGACCCAGTCTGTCTGTCTGTCTGTCTGTCTGTCCGTCTGTCTGTCTGTCTGTCACAGCTGGATATCTCAAGAACTACTAATGCTATCAACTAGAAATTTGGAACAGTTTTAGATGACGTTTACACAACTATTTTTCAAATAAGAAAGAAATAAAAATATATGTATTTTTTTTGCCACAGGGACTGAAAGGGGGTCTTAAAAATTCAAAGTGGGGCTACTAGGGCATGTGGGGTATCATATGAAAGAGCGCTGTTTGCACATTCTCAAACAATTTTTTTATTTATTTTTAGGCTGCACAGTGTTCGACTTTTGATGAAAAATGTAAAAAAAAATACCGTCCCCCCCCCCTCTTATCTCCGAAGTTTGCAAAGAGAAAAATCTGAAATTATTCTATGTGATAGAATTTTATGTAAAGATTACAGGAAAAATAAAACGATGTCTCTAAATAGCACACTTTTTCAGATATCGGAACGGAACCCTCGGTGCGCAAGTCCGACTCGCTCTTGACCGGTTTTTTTGTATGAATTATTACAGTACACCGTTGGATACCTGCTAGAATATTTTGCATGAAGAACCCACACAAATCCACGATCCTGTTTATGAAACGGGTTCTAAGATTTTGTATTAGAACTCCATTGCGAATTGTTTACAAAAAGCGCTTGACATGAGTTGGATTTTGTACCGAGATTTAAGCCTTTTGTAAACTCTTTTTACTTTTATACAATACTAGGCTCTTGCACGCGGCTTCGCCCGCGTGGAGGTTGGACATTTTCCCACGGGAACTACCGGTATAAAAAGTATCCTATGTCCTACCCATGTGCCAAATTTCATCCAAATCCGTTCAGCCGCGTGAAAGCGTAACAAACAAACTTACTTTCACATTTATAATATTTGTAATTGCAGTAAATGAATGGGAACATGAATAGATGTGTCCATTTATCCTACAAAATAAATATGAAAGCATAGTACCTACGTCTGCCTTAACGGCTGAACGGATTTGGATGAAATTTGGCTCACGGGTAAACATGACCTCGGTTATGTTATGTATGACATACTTTATATACCGGAAGTACGTTCCCGTGCGATCATTGCGCGGACTTCCACGCGGGCAAAGCCGCTGGCAACAGCTAGTTTTATGATGCGCAGTGGTAACCCGCGAAAATCTTTTTTTTTTGAGTTTTTTGCAATTTGCAGGTCCGTGTTAGGTTGTATCTTGATCAAAGCATGATACGCGGCAATAAAACATATGTAGGTACCTATTTATACTGGATGACTTTTTTAGTCTCAAAAAAAAAAAGTTAGGTATGCCATAGGCTTCTACTCCGTTCACCTAATATACCCAATTTTTTTCGAGACGGTAAAAAAAGTCATCCGGTGTAATTCTAACTATAAAAATCATCAATAACTACATCTCTCTAAGTTAGATTTCGTGCAGGTTCGTTACATTTCGTTCGTTTGACGAATCTGCACGAAATCTAACTTAGAGACAAGAAAAAATTGAATTTCGCGGGCTACACAGCGCAATCACCTTAATATAAAAGAAAAACACCGAAAGCTGAAACCAATAGACGAAGGCGTCAATGTCCTATTTGGAAGTGTTTACACACGTTTTAACTCTCAATAGTAAACAAAACAAATATTTTGTTAAGTAGTAGAAAATTAATCTATCGATTTATACATTGAGGTGTGGTTAAGTCACTCGACTACAATAATACCCCAGCTGGAAAGCATACAGCAAGGTGACATTAATTATTTAGACTTCAGTAAGGCATAGTTGACACGAGACACGGTTGGCGCAGTGGTTGAGCGTTTGACTGCTGCGCAGCATGTCGCGGGTTCGATTCCCGCACGGAACAAATATTTGTACGACCTACAAGTATTTGTTCCGAGTCTGGGTGTTTTTCTATCTATAATATGTATGTATTTACAGAAAAAAAAAATGTATATAAGTAGTTTATCAACCATCTCGTTACCATAATACAAGCATTATGTTGCTTAGCTTGGGACTAGATGGCGTTGTGTGAAATGTCCAAGGATATTATTATTATTATTATAGTATCGATTTTGACTTTTTGATACCTAGACTAGCACAGAACAGATAAAATGATCTGTGTACCCCAATATACGAGTAGTTGGGGTCAACTTCCTGTCTAACCGAATGCAGCTCAATACCAGTATTTTACATGGAGCGACTGCCTATCTGATCTCCACAATCTAGTTACTAGGTAATACGACAGCCCTTGGTAAGACTGGTTGTCCGACTTTCGGGCTCCTGACGACCCGTAACGATCTGTCAAAGATCCACGAATGACAGCCGGGAACAACGACATAACGTGTTTTCTGAGGCACGGAGGAGTCTTGGTATGTAGAGATGGTCACCCATCGACGGACCAACCGCGGCAAGAGTAGCTTAACGTGATCGATCGACCAGTGCGTATGGCTGTTATTACTTAGCCACAAGCCTTTTGATACCTAGATGATATTGTTTATTGAGCAACTGATACATCATCCTGACTCGTTTCGGCAAAGCCGGGCGGCAAACGATACATTCGATTTTCGAATCATGCCAACCCGAACATGACGTGTGCAGCACCCCTAATACCGGGTTCAGACGCTTTTATTAATTTTATTTTAGTTGAACAACTTTTGTTGTTCACCTATTTAGGTAGATTTTAGTTGAACAACTTTTGTTGTTCACCTAAAAATACTTTGAATTTGAAATTCAATTTAATTGAAAGTCTGTTCAGACGCTCCAAATCGCTTTGGACTTAGCAGTTTATCAACTAAAATCATACATACATTACATTACATTTTTAACCGACTTCCAAAAGGAGGAGGTTCTCAATTCGTCGGAACCTTTTTTTTTTTTTTTTTTTTTTTTTTTTTTTTTTTTTTTTTTTTTTTTTTTTTTTTTTTTTTATGTATGTTCCCCGATTACTCGAAGATGGCTAGACCGATTTGGATTTTTCTTTTTTTGTTCGAAAGGGTATACGTCCCAAGTGGTCCCATGATCATCAAGTCAGGATCTGATGATGGGATCCCATGGAAATCGAGGGAAACCCTCAAATTTTATGGGCACACCTATATCGATTTCGGTATTTTTTATAGTAACTCGTGCATTTGCTCTCGGAAAGTACCATTCGGTGAGCTGGAACTGATGATGAAGACCACAGAGGGCCATCGGAAATACTCAATTATATCTAAGTATATAACAGGTTGCGATTCGATTACTTTAATATGGTTTATGCTCGTCAAAATAATGGTTATGGTGACTTCACCATGAGCTCCATTTCTCCTGGTTCTTACTAGGAGAACTCCTCAACAATTAACGGCCCTGCATCGGGAAAAGCAACATTTTGTAAAACGTGATGAGCAGCTGACATTGGGTTATTGTAACTTAGATAAATTACAAACTGAACCACTAAAAAGTGAAAAATAAAAACTTTTTTACAAAAACAAAAACCGACATCCAAAAAAAACACTACAAATTGAAAAATAACTTTAATTTCGGAAGTCGGTGGCAAAAAACTAAAATACAGATCCAAAGACACCGACTTCCGAAATTAAAGTTATTTTTCAATTTGTAGTGTTTTTTTTGGAAGTCGGTTTTTGTTTTTGTTATCTGTAATTTTTATGTTGTGCATAATAAAGAGTATTCTATCTATCTATCTAAAATCAAATCGTGTGTTGTTACCGTGCTTGAAAAATCATGCAGATTCCAAACTGGCGTACAGTCAGCAACAAAAGTCGATTAACACAGTTTTTAAATCTTAATTATTGAGCAAGATATTTAATTAAAATCGGAGTAGAAGTAAAATTTAAAGATCTACTAGACATATACATTTATTTAGAAAAAAGGAGGTAATCAAATAATTTTGTATTCATTTACATGATGTGTAAAAAAGTAGCAGTGTTAATCGACTTATGTTGCTGACCGTACCTATTCGATTTATGAATCTAGGACCACATTTTGAATTTACGTGACTTTTCTTTCTTATGTAATGTTTCCTGGGCTGGTTTGAAGATATTGTCGTCGTGAGCAAAGCTGCACAGCTAGTCATATCCATGTATTGCAAATATAGTCGACCTCGTAAATGCGTTACAACCCGAAGGTTGAATATCACTTGTACGCAGGGCTTGAAATACCGGTATTTTTAACCGACTTCCAAAAGGAGGAGGTTCTCAATTCGTCGGAACCTTTTTTTTTTTTTTTTATGTATGTTCCCCGATTACTCGAAAATGGCTGGACCGATTTGGATTTTTCTTTTTTTGTTCGAAAGGGTATACTTCCCAGGTGGTCCCATGATCATCAAGTCAGGATCTGATGATGGGATCCCATGGAAATCGAGGGAAACCCTCAAATTTTATGGGCACACCTATATCGATTTCGGTATTTTTTATAGTAACTCGTGCATTTGCTCTCGGAAAGTACCATTCGGTGAACTGGAACTGATGATGAAGACCACAGAGGGCCATCGGAAATACTCAATTATATCTAAGTATATCACAGGTTGCGATTCGATTACTTTATTATGGTTTATGCTCGTCAAAACGCATAATGGTAATGGTGACTTCACCATGAGCTCCAGTTCTCCTGGTTCTTACTAGGAGAACTCCTCAACAATTAACGTCCCTGCATCGGGAAAAGCAATATTTTGTAAAACGTGATGAGCAGTTGACATTGGGTTATTGTAACTTAGATAAATTACAAACTGAACCAGTAAAAAGTGAAAAATAAAAACTTTTTACAAAAAAAAAAACCAACACTACAAAGTGAAAAATAACTTTAATTTCGGAAGTCGGTGGCAAAAAACTAAAATACAGATCCAAAGACACCGACTTCCGAAATTAAAGTTATTTTTCACTTTGTAGTGTTTTTTTTGGAAGTCGGTTTTTTTTTTGTAAAAAAGTTTTTATTGGGAACCGGTACCAGACGTAGAACCTGTACTGTTACTACCGGTACCAGACGCGTAGAACCTGTACTGTTACTACCGGTACCAGACGTAATACCTGTACTATTGCTCTTTCTAATCAGTATCGGTACCAAACAAATATGTCCGTAAGTTTATAAATGATAAAACAGATACCTACCTATAATAAAATAAAAGTATAGTAATTAATAGGCATTAGAAAAATATCTAATAAGTTGCCAACGGTACGACGGTATGACGTTCCTTTCCTCTTACAAAATATGAGATTTATGATACGCGCCGGGGACCTTAATTTGGCACCGATACTTTTTAGGTGGAGTACCGGTACCCGTCTGGAGTCGGTACCTAGGTACCGAAATTACATTAACCGCTAAGTACCAGTACAGAATCTTTACTGTTGGTACCGGTTCCAAGTCCTCCTTGTACGCCATAAAACGGCTAGATCTATTCGTCTATCCTATGTGACATATAAGTATATATTTTCAATCTTAGTAAAGTTTAAATTTATGAAAGGAATTGTTGTCAAAACTGGTAAATTAATTACGAGGTCAAATATAACTACTTTTAATATTATTTATATAGAATTGATGCATTGTTAACAATTTGTTTACAATAACATTTAAGTGCACATGCTATCTTGTGTTATTTGAGTTCCTGATATTTAATCAAAGCATTATCAGCATAATCTGAATACTGATTGTATCAAATAGTCATCAAGGAATTTCTATAATGCAATCATTGACTTATATATTACTTAAATTATAATTATGCAACACTAGCTTTTGCCAGCGCCTTCGCCCGAGTGATGTCGAAAAATATCCCACGGGAACGTACTACCGGGAATTCCTTCCTTATTCCTTGTCTACATTATAAAGGGAACCTCAATGCAAAATTTCAGCATTCTAGGTCCAAGGGTTTGGGCTGGCCGTTGATGAGTCAGTCAATCAGTCAGTCAGTCAGGACTTTTCTTTTTATGTATTGAGATAGATAGATATATAGATAATAATAAGTAATGTAAATATTTGTATACTTACTTAAATATTTTTCTTTAAATTTTATGTTTTTATAAAAATATTTAAAAATGTAAATGATATGTATGTAAATTAAATAAAAGAAGTGTAATAATAATATGTTCATTTAGCTACATAGCTCGTCAAAATATAGTGAACAGATGATTTTTTTTTTCGCTATTTGGTTTGGTCCCATAGTAAAAGTTGTTCATAATTATGACTACAATGACCCCTTAAGAGGTTGTGTGTTATTTATATTAAGTACGCCTTGTATACGGTAATCTCTGAAAGTATACATATGATCTGATTACAAGAATTCTTTCACTGTTTGAAAGCTACACTACTGCCAAGTGTCATAGGATAATATTTTAATGCTAAAACACGCGGACGAAGTCGCGGACAGAAGCTGATGGTAAACCTTTAACAATTAATTAATAATCTCACCTGTGGTGATTGCAGATGGATGGTGGGTTTGTCGGCTTCCTGTTCCAGTAGGTTCTTCCAAATTTCTTCCTTGTACTCACAGTGGTACTCTTCATCTTGGTCTGTGAGAGACTGTAAAGAAAAAAATAATGCTGTAGTAGCTATATTAATTTAAGGTGAAAACCTGATAAAAGGATTATTTGCCACCACCAAACAGATGATTTCAGAAGAATATATTTTTAACTTTGCTAAGTATCAGCAAGTGGGGAAAATTAGCTAACTTTAAAGTCTTTCTGAAAGAGAATTCTAGGTGACTGCAGAATCTATTGATTAAAAGCGGTAAGTATGGTCACTGAATGAGTAATAATCTACGAACCAAAACCGCCCAGGTGCCCCAACCCAGGCTAGGCTTAGCTGCGAGTCATTTTCAATCAAAAAGAGCCTGGCGGGTTTTGCCGAGCTTTGGTGTGTAGACACCTTAAAGCATGACGATAATAGCATCATTGGGGAAATGTGGGTATATAGGTACACCTCTGCGTAACCCTTTGGGGATTAAAGGTTCTTTTATAGCATCACCCTTTGAAAAAACATATTGACATACAAGAATCAATTTATTTGAGACTATTATAGAAGAAAAATAAAAGACACACTGATGTGCTTAATGAACACTTTGAAGGACACAAATAAGACACAACAGATATTTTATTGTTAGTACTGCTATGGCCGTATAGTGTCCTTCAAAGCGTTAAGTGAGTTCAAGCAACACAATTACAATAGTATTATAATGTTGTAAACCATCTGATAACAGTTTCAAGTGTTATTTGAATGTGCAGACAACAAGCACATACACATCCATCTAGCTAGACTTTTCAGATACTTTTCTATTTTCAAGGCAAATATATTATCAAGCAATTTTCAATAGTCAGATATATTATATTAAGGGTGAATTCAACCAATCATTTTATACCTAGTTTATAGCCTTTTGCCTATCGTACATAAAATCCCTTCAAATAAATTCTGAATTTTTGACAAGGGCTTTGCAGGTCAATAATAGGTATAATAAACACAATGAATACAAAATATGCCAAACCAGTGTATATATTCCGCAGTTAAAGTTATCTGACTATTGAAAAATCAGCCCTTAGCTTATTATTAATTTGATACACAATGTGTTGGATGTAGAGATTGTACAGTCATGTGTTATGGCAGCCTGCCAGGCTATCAAAAAACATCTACATAATATGAGTCATTCTTTGTCTTCTTAAAACCACGGGAAGGTATAATTTCAACCCAGGAATAAACCCGAGGTTGGGTTTACAATAACCCCTTGGTAAGACTGGTTGTCAGACTTTCGGGCTTCTGACGACCCGTAACGGCTGTCAAAGATCCACAAATGACAGCGGGGACCAACGGCTTAGTGTGCTTTCCGAGGCCCGGAGGAGTCTCGGTATGTAAAGATGGTCACCCATCTACTGACCAACCCCGGCAAGCGTAGCTTAACCTGACGGATCAACCCGTGCGGCTGTTATAACTTAGCTACAAGCTCCTCTGGGAATTACGATTATCATGATATTCAAATGTAAACTATCCTTACTAAAATAATAATTTCTAGAGTATTATCTCACTGATGTTTTTAGAAATTTAGCAAAGGGATAGTTTCTAAAGTGATTATCTCACTGATGTTTTTAGAAATTTTGCATAGTACATAGGGAAAAATAATTAAGTACTTTATTCCAAGTATGAATGAATTATGAATTGTGCAACCAGCTGCAATATTGAATATTTTATTTTATAAAAAAACACAAATGATGTTTATTATGAAAACCACTGTGACTTTTGTTATTTTGTGGCTTAGGTATGCTAGTATCAAAATAATTATTGTAATGTTTTCCTTATTAGACTTGTGGCTCATATTTAGAGCAGCAATAATTATCATAATAAGTAATTAGTACTTAGACATACAATTAATAAAAAAGTGATTAATTTTTAAAATCTAATCACAAAATGAAACTGATGAAAAAATTAGAATTTAAGGTTTAACTTTTTGTAGAACAATATTTTAAGTTTTAAGATCTCCAAAAATTTAATACTTACTCCTGAGCTTATCAGTATGTTTTCTTTTTAATTAATAGTTAATAAAAAACTAGGAGACTCAACTTGAGATTCATTTAACATTATTATCAATTAATCTCTAGATCAAGATGTTTTGTAAAACAGCTGTTTTATGTCATCATGGGTGTCACTCATTGCAGTGAGTTTGCATCACTTAAGCAAAACATTCATGTTTCAACCTATAACTAAACAATTTCACCGTGAGCTGGGTGAGGAGAACTGTAAAACATTTTTTTAAACAAAATATATTGACATCTTTATTTGGTCATGAAAAATGATCTGTATTGGGATATTGAATCTCATGCAACTATGATGACATATGCTTGCATAATTGCGAAACCAAGTTGCAGAAGCCTTATCCACAGTGCAGCATAATGCTTGACTGTATTATTTATTATCTAAAGTATTAAAAAGATTTTACAACACATGGGTATGTCCTTACATTGGTTTCGAACTTTTCTTCCGTTCTTTCAAACTTCACGCCGTTGTCCTGGGAGCCCCGACTCCTTCCGCTGTACAAGTTCAGTTTCGAGATGTTCAATGACTCCATTTCTACTTTTAATTACAGCCAAGAACTTTAAATATCTGTAGAAAATTAACACGTCGACCGATTATGACGTGAACCACGTGGAAACAAGTGTCAAATAATGAAGCCGAAAAATGCAACAAAATAAATTCTGCTGTAAAAATATAATGTCCCACACGCAAGCATCACTCTTCCCATTCAAGTAAAACACTAAAACACCCAATAAATATCACAAAAAACTGTATTTTAATTTAATTCCGTCACATGGCATAGCGAGCTCTTTCATATCATTTTTGACAAATTGAAATGCTCAATCTGTGAATCTGGCTGGCTCAATGCCATAGACTAGTGATGGATTAATTAGCATTCGCATTCATTGTTAGCATGCGAATGCTTATTTAGCATTTAGCAAATGAAATGTAGTTGCGAATTTCTGTGAAATATGAAATTAATTATTATTCATCCCTTCGTACTTCATAGGTCGATAGTGCGTACAGTGCGCGCTCTCTGTCGCACCCACGAAAAGTCGGAATTACTAAATCTATCTGTTTCACGTGATCCTGACCTCGTTCGCAAGTGAAATTATTTAGCAGGTGGTGCGAATAATGAAGTCAAGCAAATATTATCTTCGATTAGCTCGTACTTAGGATCGTATATTGAATGAATGCGTATGATTGTATTGTTAATAATAATTAGTGATTTTATGTGGCACGTGCGTGGCGCGCGATTATTTTTTAAATTGTTAAAAACACGCGCTAAGACGCTAGCCCGCGAACGCGCTCTTTAATTCACATACTAACAAAATTCACATATTTGACTATTATTAATTATCGTCATATTAGCAAATATCATAGCAATAGCATTTAGCGTGCTAAGACTCAAGAATTCGCATGCTAATGAAATTTATTCTAAATCGCATTAATTGCCATCACTACCATAGACTATACACTAATCTCAATGCGTGAGCAATTTTATTCGTTCGAAAACGGGTTTCCAACATGTTTCAAATTGGTGGCGCTGTGCCTGTGGCGCGCTCCGTAGTCATAAACAAAGAAGCGTAAGTTTCCATAGACAACAATCGACTAAGAACGACTCTACCATTACAATAAACCGGTAAACTAAAACTTGATGATCAAAAAATCAATGAAATTATTGTAATAGTTGTAATGGACCTATTAATATCAAAGTAAAATGGTGTTGGAAAAATAGATGTTACTAAAAAAATGGTCGGTATTCCTCTGCCCATATATGGTAATATCAATGACCGACAATCGTGCCAACTTTGCCAAAAAATATTATTGTACGTCATTTTTTTGGTAGGCAATGGGACATAGCGGCTGACTGTGTTTCTCTAAAAATAATCAAAAGTACTGAGTGACCAATTGTTTTCGCATTATCAGTTTAGTGATTAGTTAGCAAAGAGTGTTTTTAAAATGTCTTTTTCTCATAGTAAGTTCTAATTTGATTCTATTACGGGGCAGCATGGTTGTTGTAACTAGCGAGTGAAACATGATGATAAATCTGTCTGTGTATGAAAATACAAGTGATCGGTGGTTTTACAGTGTGGTTTTGTGTCCACAGAATATACCTGGGCGGCTTTACCGAGGACCCAGAGAGGTACACCGTTAGTTCTAGGCGGCGATCCGAAGGGCAGAAACTTCCTCTACACCAATGGCAATTCCGTTATCATACGAGATATTGAGAACCCCGCGATCTCTGATACATACACGGAGCATTCTTGCCAAGTGAATGTCGCGAAATACTCTCCGAGTGGATTCTACATTTCTTCAGGAGGTAAGGTTATGCATTCCTTGATTAACGATTTTGTATTTATAATGTGAAACTTGTTGCTTTGATTGAATTGAACTGCCCTAATTTTATAGATACAGGCATAGGAAAAGGAATACTCTTCCTCATCCTAATAAGTCATGTATGAATTACGTAGGTAAATAGTCATTAGTCATAAACTCATAATATTTTGTGATACACCATAGTATTTCTAGCATTCATGTAGGTACTAACATATTTGGGACAGTTTTCCTCAATAGTTGTTTTGTTTGTTTACTCAACGCTATTATTATTTAAAACTTGGTCTAGAGATCCATAATTTTTAAAAACCCTAATTATTAATTGCCAACCATGTTCAGAGGTTCATTGACACTTCCAAAATAGTAGTATGAATTTCTACAAAATAATTATACCCACTTTCACTCAGTTTTCACAGTTGTTAATTTTTACAATTTTAAACTATTTAATAAATTCATAACTTTCTCTTATACATCAATCAGCCTAGCCTTTTCCACACTCGGGTGGGGTTGGCTTCCAGTCTAATCACACCAAAACCAAGCTGAAAACCAGTGTTTTACTTCGAGTGACTGCCTATCTGACCTCCACAACCCAGTTACTGGGTAATACAATAAACCTACAATACTCCTGGGCAAGACTGGTCGTCCAACATTCGTCTTCTGATTACCCGTAAGGACTCAAAGATCTACAAATTACAGCTGGGACCAATGGCTTAACATGCTGTCTAAGGCATAGAGGGGTCTCGGTGTGTAATGGATGGTCACCCATCCACGGACCGACCTTGGCAAGCATTGTTTAACCTTAAAGATTGACCCATGCAGCTGTTATTATTTTCACACAAGCCTCTCTTTTAAGAGAAAAGGCAGCCTTTCTCTTATACATTAGAAAAGATAATAGGTCTAATTTATATGAAACTAGCACTGCCCGCGCGGCTCCGCCCGCGTGGATGTCGGATAATCAAATCAAATCACTTTATTATCAGGCAACTAGGCCCATAGATAAAATACATAAAATTATATTAAACAATAATAAACTAATACACAATAAATCTAATTAAAACTATAACTATACACGTAACGTCGGCGTCGTGTTCCGCTGCGTGCTGATAATATCCCACGGGAACATACTACCAGGAATTTCTTCCTTATTCCTTGTCTACATTATAAAGGGAACCTCTGTGCAAAATTTCAGCTTTCTAGGTCCAAGGGTTTAGGCTGGGCGTTGATGAGTCAGTCAATCAGTCAGTCTGGACTTCTCTATATCTCTCTCTTATTATAAAAAACTTTTTACTATAATTCCTAAGCACTATCTACAAAGTGCTTAGGAATTATTATATTTTATTTTATTTTATTTATTCGGAAGAACAAACAATTACACATTACATATTACAAATAAATAGAAAATAAGAAGTTATACAAATGTGCAACCAACAACGTTCTCCACAGATACACAAAAAGACAAAGACAATATTGATATAGTAAAAGTCGGACAGAATAGAAGAAAAAAAATACACATAAATTACAGCAGCAAGGAACACTATAGAGATTTACAATACATTTTTGATTGTGTCAAGCAAGATCGTTCTAAATTTTCCAACGGATAAAGCAAATAGATCCAAGTTAGAGAAAAGCTTATTAAAATTGCCTGTGAGGCGACGTAGAGGTGCCCGCAAGCCTGCATTCGTACGACTAGGAGTGACGGCGAAAACAGGTCGTGCGCGCACCCCACGTCCCTGAATGGTTCTAGGGACAACATAGCACAACTTGTTACAAATATCCATACAATCATATGAGTTGTTACACAGATCGTATAGAAACATAGTTTCTAGAAAGGTACGTCTAGACTTCAAAGAGAGCAAGTTGTATTTTTCCAGTAAATTGGTATAGGGATAGTAAATACGACTTCTAGAACAGCGGTAATAGAACTTACGTTGTATACGCTCGATACTGTCAGTATATTTATTATAATAGGGACTCCACACCGGCACCGCATATTCTAGTTGAGACCGGATTAATGATCGATACAAATGTAAATAAGTACTCGGGTGGACGAATTCCGTGGCTGATCTTATTACGAATCCATACATACGATAAGCCTGACTCACGATTTTATCGACATGTGCGTCCAGGTGCAGTTTATCATCGAGCAGTATTCCCAGATCACGAATTGTGTTAACTCTGGCCAAGACTTCAGTTTGTAGCGCATAAGGGTGTTTAAATTGGTTTTTGTTTTTAGTAAAGCTGATACAGCAACATTTGGGAATACTAAGTTGGAGTTTGTTTTTATTACAATATTCTACTAGGCGATTGAGGTCTTGCTGAAGTAAATGACAGTCTAGTATTGATCTAACCGGTCTAAAAATTTTAAGGTCGTCCGCGTAAAGTAAGAACTTAGTGTTCTGAAAACACACTTCGATATCGTTAATAAACATCACAAACAACAGAGGTCCGAGAATTGAGCCCTGAGGCACCCCTGACGTCACGGTTATAGTAGCGGAATGGAAACCATTGACAGCTACTTTTTGTGTTCTATTTATCACATAAGAAATAAACCAACGTAACAAATCCCCGCGGATACCGTTAAAGGCTAGCTTCTTCAAAAGCAATTCATGATCAACCTTATCAAAGGCTTTTCGAAAGTCGGTGTATACAGCGTCCACTTGCACACGAGAGTCCATACTGTTAAATAAATAGTCAGTGAAAGTTATCATATTAGTTGTTGTAGATCTTCTTTTTACGAAACCGTGTTGTTGCTGTAGTATTTTGTCATGGACAATCGGATACAACTATATTATATTAAAAGAAAGGTTAAAGTTTAGTTAAAGCAGTTACCTACGTAACTACTGTAGTAATTGGCTAAGCTTTAGTAACTGGCCACTCATACAAAAGAGGTAGAAACAAGGTACACACGGCTACACATCAAGCTATACATTTCCAGTTTACACTGACCTCTCATTGTAAGGAAATCCTATACCATGCGAGATCAGTTTATACTGGAAATGTATAGCTTGATCTGTAGCCGTGCTTACCTAAAGCAAGCAAGCTCATGAATAGGATAAAAAATATGTTTTTCATCCTTTTCATTCATGAGCTTGCTTCTTCTCCTTATTTCTAGATCTTTTTTTATGAGTGGCCAGTTACTAAAGCATGGCCAATTACTACAGCAGTTACCCATACTTACTTAAATTGAAGCCTTTTTTGGACACTAATTCTATTTTTTGACTTAGTATAGGATTGCTGGTAATCCTATTAAATACAGTCTGAGCATTCTCACTTTTTCAACAACAGACACATTTCCTTTGTATGTATTTATTCCTATATACAATTTCTGAATAGAATATAATATAACTTTAACCATGATATGCAGTGAGCATAGTGTTGTTACCTATTCTGTCGTCTCTCATGTTCTCTGATGATTGATACTTTTTGACAAATATTCTATCAAGAATATTTGGTGTTTTCACTATTTTTTTTTCTGCAGTTTCACTTGTATCTTGTGGGAAATGAAATGAAATGAAATTGTTTATTCTGTTAATAGGATATTTAAATAACTTAACTAGTTATATAAAATAAGAAAAATAAGCTAGATGGAGTCGACATTTCCTATCTGACTACCCCTGAAAACAAATGGCGAAATCAACTCCGAGTTCAGTCTCTTTTAAAGTCCAGACATAATATTGGTCAGATCATGTGAAGACCATGTAGATTGATAAATGATTTATTTTCTGTAAGTAGGTTTGTACAAACACTTTTACACGTCAAACATATTTTGTTTTAAACTAGATGAGTTCGACGTTTCCTATCTGACTACTCTGAGAAGAAACTCAGAGGTCACAGTCTCTTTTAAAGTCCAGACATAATCTTGGTCAGATCATGTGAAGACCATGTAGATTGCAGTCTGAAATGGGATTAGTGCCTAAAATGGTCTTTTGAGGAAAGAACCACACAGATTTGAGTGGACTTGTTCAGTCAGTGCAAGCTATTTCATGTCATCATCATTTCAGCCGAAAGACGTCCACTGCTGGACATATGCCTACCCCAAGCACCGCCATTTCGACCGGTTCTGTGTTTCCCGCATCCAGCGGATTCCTGCGGCCTTTACAAGGTCATCGGTCCACCTTGTGGGAGGCCGTCCCACGTTACGTCTTCCGCTACGCGGCCGCCACTCCAGAACCTTTCGGCCCCATCGGTCATCTGTTCTACGAGCAATGTGCCCTGTCCACTTCCACTTATGTTTGAAAATTCTTCGGGCTATGTCGCTTACCTTGGTTCTCCTGCAGATCTCTTCATTTCTGATTCGATCACGTAGGAAAAGACTAAGCATAGCCCTCTCCATTGGCCTTTGAGTGGCTTCCTATTTCATGTAACTGTCTGAATACAACCAACAATAAAATAAAAAAATCAATCTACTCAATCTCTTTAAATATCTCAGGTCACTTCAGAACCCAATTTGCCAGTCTATTCAAATTAGTTCAGCAATTTTTTTCTTTTTCTTCAGACTTTTCCTTATAATACTATTTGTATACTGTAATCCACAGATTGACCAAGTTCAGCCAAAATATACATTAATTCCATTATGTGGTTTCAAATGTCATAGTACCATTAAAACAATATCTTAATTATATAATTCTTCTGTACGTGTGTTTGTCACCTAACTCCTCCTAAACGGACCGATTTAGATGAAATTTTGTGTGTATATTTCAATGGGTCCCTGGATGGTTTGAAAACACAGTCGGGTTTTAGGATCGCACCACACAGGACAACGTCTGTCGGATCCGCTAGTTATTTATGTAACTGATAGTAGTGACTCATTATTTACAGTCTTTGGTATCTATCTTGTTTATGCTATGTATATTATATGATTCATTAACTTCACATACTGATAAAAGCACTCCTAGTAAAAAATATTTTAACACCAACCTTTTTTCCATATATGGGGAAATTCGCATGCATGGATGAAAATACTTGTTTATTTAGCCCAGTCCACACAATTTAAACAAAGGGAAAAAATTTTGCTCCTCACATCAGCATCAAATAGGTCCAGTAGAGCCTGACGCTAGTTTTGAATTGGACCCAGGGGCGTAGCTACCGCCGTATCAATAATACGGGGCCTCTAACCCAAGCTACAGGTGTCCCCGACGTGTGTAATCAAAAATTCGTAAAATAATGTAATCAATCTGTCTAGCCTTTTTCCCAACTATGTTGGGGTCGGCTTCCAGTCTAACCGGATGCAGCTGTGCACCAATATTTTACATGGAGCGATTGCCTATCTGACCTCCACAACCCAGTGACTGGGTAATACGATACCCCTTGGTAACACTGGTTGTCAGACTTTCCGGCTTCTGACGACCCGTAACGACTATCAAAGATCCACGAATGACAGCCGGGGCCAACGGCTTAACGTGCTTTCCGAGGCACGGAGGAGTCTCGGTATGTAAAGATGGTCATCCATCCACGCACCAGCACCGTCAAGCGTAGCTTAACCTGATGGATCGACCCATGCAGCTGTTATTACTTAGCCACGATAATGTAATAACACCTCAAATTATTTTTTCACTCAGCTTACACCCATAACAGTTTAACGATCAACTACAAAAGAAAAACTCAAGAACTGTTCGTCAAACAAACGAATCATTTGCCAAAATCTGTAACGATTCGTTGACTTGTTACCGAGTCGTTAGTTAATAAATAAACACATTGTCTGATTTAAAAACATTAGCATTGAGGTGAAAGAACTCCCGGTTGTATATTTTTTTGTGGTAATCATGATCTAGCTAGATTGTTGCCAAGGTTTTTTCAGCTCAATTTTCTCTTTGACTGACTTTGATATTCTTTACAGATTTTTTTATCAAACTGCTTGTAATAGCGTCTTTAGATTTAGACTTTTACCGTTTTTAAATCGGTTTATTTTAACAATAGATCGCTGCCTGACTGGCCATTGGTTATGTAAGAAATGTCTTTCCAATCTTTTAGTTGAGCTAAAGGTCACCTCGGATACATTGCCCTTTGCGATAAGATATAAAACATTGATTTCTTGCTTACTCTTTCCTGATGAACATAATTATCCAATAAGTATTAGCTTTCGCCCTCGTGGAAGTCGAAAATGATCCCACGGGAACGTACTACTAGGATAAAAGTAGGTATCCTATGTCCCATATTCCCAGCCCATAGTCTTTTCGCGTACCAAATTTCATCCAAAACAGTCATAAAAAGGTAATAAGCAGACCGACAGAGTTACTTTCGTATACCTATTAAGTACGGTTGTAATCTAATATATAAGCAGTGCTTTGTCATTTTGATATCATTTTTGGGAAATATCGTACGGTTATAATCGATTCAGGGGCCCTACTGCCTAAGTCCGTCCGTTCATCCGTCCGTCCGTTTATCCGTCCGTCTGACTTAACGATCCATCAAAACAAGTGTAAAAGTTAAATTTTGCGGACGGGCTAAAACACATCGGGAGTAGGGACAACTGTCGTATCGTGTTGCCATTCATACTTCGTTCGGGCCCCGAACCAATCATACGTCTGTAGGTGATACGGAGTAGGAAACGCCCATAACGAAGGCCGAAACTACGGACTTCGTGCTTAGGGAGTAGACCCTCAGGTTTGCGATTATATCAAAGCAAAGCAGAAAATTGCAGCGGCATGACGACTGCCTAGATACATCGTGTGGAATGTTCTAGATAACTCTGTAAGTAAATGCATAGATTATAAGCACGTCTCTATTATTTTACACAGTTGGCTTCTGCAATTTCACTGAGAAATTGCGAATGAAATGCCTACTTAAAGTCGGCGCTTGATTTCAGCAGTGCTGAGTGTGATAATAACATAAATTACCAGGGACCATTTTGATTACCCATTGAAAGGGTTTTCTATATAGGGTTTTTCTAAACAGTCAAACAAAAACCCATGTGGGTAACACTTCAACTCTCTTAAAAACGATAACTCGGAGCAATGTAATATGATATCTCGATGATGGGCATACGTTGCAAATAGCTACTATGGTAACCCAAACAAAACCCCTATATTATATAGGTAGGTTATTTTAATGAAGGCCCCTTCACCCTTGACCCTTCTACTGAGTTTCAAGACTAAAACCTATTCAAGGAGGACACATGATGAAGGTAAACTCATAAACGGCTTACCCCTTCGAAAGACTTAACTCTTAACCGGGGTTGTACGGTCCCTGCATATAACATCACCTGTAATTCCAGAATGGTTAGGCAGAGGTGTACCTACAATAGGTTTACCCACATTTTGCCCGTTATGTTTAAGCCTCACGTGATAGTTGGCGAGCCTATTGCCGTCATTCGGGCACAAATCCAGACTCCGGGCTGCTACTGAGAAATTCCGAGTGGAAAAAACCCAATAACACTTTGCCCGACCTAGAAATCGAATCCAGGACCTCATGCTCAGCACTCAGCAGTAGGTAGTGCTAGCTGAAAGGATAATCTTCTTCTTTGTCCTACCCATTTCCCATTATTTGGGGTCGGCTCTCCTCGTTCTGCGGCGCCAGGACAGACTGTCCTGGGTTGTCGAAACATTTGTTTGGGCAAGCTCTAAGTCCTTGGCCACCGTGGACCACCAGGTGGCTAGTGGGCGTCCTCTACTTTTTTTATTATTTGGCAGTGCTAAGGCCTGTTTTACCACGTGGTCTTCGGGGCGTCTCATGACATGGCCGAACCATCGTAGGTGGCTCTCGGTGAGTTTTTCTGCTATAGGCGCGACCTTGAAACTTCCTCTGATGTGCTCGTTTCGCACTTTATCGAGTCGGATCACACCTGCTGCCCATCTTAGCAAAGGATAATGTCGGGTAAAATTACACTTAGGTCTGTTGGGTTTGGGTCGATGCAGTTCCAAACTTTAGTTAACCCGACTAGAGCTGTTTTCTTGATTAGAAATCATTATCCTGAATTAGCCTGCTACATTCCATCCATAATCAGCCTATAATGTTCCCACTGCTGGGCCACAGGCCTCCTCTTTCTGTGAGAGGGAGTGGGCCGTGGCCATAATCCACCACGCGGTCCTAATACGGGTTGGTGGATATCATGTCTTCGAATTTTGGTTCTAGGACATGTCGGTTTCCTCACGATGTTTTCCTTCACCGTTTTGATAGCAGTGGTGATGAAATAGTTTACACAAAGTGCCTGCTTGGGTTCCAACCCGTAAGGTGCTTGGGTTCGTAAGTGGCTATATTCATGAAACGCAAATTAATGAGGACTGAGAATGTTTCTGTCGGTCTTGCTTTAAACTTTTCAACCACAAAGGAGGTGTTATTCGCAAATTACTGCAGCAGCAATGATCTGACAAAACCTATCATCAGTAAAAAATAAACTCAGCACTCTACAAAACAGATTTCTAGCAAAATTATGCCTAAAAAACAATGTTCAAAGAAAAGAATTAAACACCAATAAAACCTCGAGGAGCTCGTGGCTAAGTAATAATAGCCGCACGGGTCGATCCATCAGGATAAGCTACGCTTGCCGGGATTGGTCAGTGGATGGGTTACCATCTTTAGACACCGAGACTCCTCCGTGCCTCGGAAAACACGTTAAGCCGTTGGTCCCGGCTGTCATTCGTGGATCTTTGACAGTCGTTACGGGTCGTCAGAAGCCGGAAAGTCTGACAACCAGTCTTACCAAGGGGTATCGTATTACCCAGTTACTGGTTTGTGGAGGTCAGATAGGCAGTCGCTCCATGTAAAATACTGGTATTTAGCTGCATCCGGTTAGACTGGAAGCCGACCCCAACACAGTTGGGAAAAGGCTAGGCAGATTGAAAACCCACACTTTTATGTAATACTTATCCAAAACCTGTAGGTCGTATGCCATCACCAGTATTACCAAAACATTCGTAACTAAAACATTTATTATGATTTCTCGTATAGAATAGCGTTCATTGGCTCCCAGCCAGCCGGCTGGCGGATCACTCCAGAATTAAACTACGAAACTCCGTTCTCGTTGTATTTACTAAGATCCGAATTTCTACATTATGTTGACACTTTCCAAGATATTCTGGTCTAATTTTATCTACCGGAAGATGTCCTGAATTCACGCTATGCAGGGCGGTTACATAACCTTTAGAACTCTCTCTTGTCATCATCATCATCATCATTTCAGCCGAAAGACGTCCACTGCTAGGCTTCCCTCAAACACCGCCACTTCGACCGGTTCTGTGCTTCCCGCATCCACCGGATTCCTGCAGCATTGACCAGGTCCACATTGTGGGAGGCCTTCCATCGCTACGTCGCGACTCTTATATCGGGTAGAAATGTCTAGTGCCGTTTAAAAATATTAGTCAGCAAGATCACAATATAAATCAAACAATATTTTAGTGCACTATAAAGCGATATTTCAACAAATTAATAAAAACAACGAAACATTTGACAGCTATTTGAGACGTTTGTCTTCCATGCGTTTGTCCATACAAATGTATTCCCCGTTTTTCGTCCTGAATAATGCCTCCTAGAGTAATCATTTTTTAGGGTTCCTTACCAAAATGGTAAAAAAGGAACCCTTATGGTGTGACTCAGTCTGTCTGTCTGTCTGTCACAGCTGGATATCTCAAGAACTACTAATGGTATCAACTTGAAATTTGGAACAGTTTTAGATGACGTTTACCCAACTATTTTGCAAATGAGAAAGAATTAAAAATATTTATATTTTTTTTTGTAACAGGGACTGAAAGGGGGTCTTTAAAATTCAAAGTGGGGCTACTAGGTCATGTGGGGTATCATACGAAAGAGCGCTGTTTGCACCTTAGATTATGACATTTCATAATCTAAGGTTTGCACATTCTCAAACATTTTTTTTCTTTTTTTTAGGCCGCATAGTTCTCGACTTTTGATGAAAAATGTAAAAAAAATACCGTTCCCCTCCCTTATCTCCGAAGTTTGCAAAGATAAAAATCTGAAATTATTCTATGTGATAGAAGTTTATGTAAAGATTACAGGAAAAATAAAACGATGTCTCTAAATATCACACTTTTTCAGAAATCGGAATGGAACCCTCGGTGGGGGGCCGACTCGCTCTTGACCGGTTTTTTTTTTTCATAAAATCTATCTGCTGTAGACACGTCCCTGTTATTTCCTTTTTTTCAGGAACTATAATTAGTTCCTATAATTTATAACTATAGTTCGTTCCTCTAATCATTTGCAGCAGTTTTTTACAGTTTACGTTAGTAAAGAAAATATGACCCTCCAAAAATTACAAAAAATGCCCCATTTTTTTATTACCGCCGTGATTAGAGGACTACCAGACAAATTCTAAAAGTTTTTAACATAAAAGAAAATGATAGGAACCTAGACGTACTCTTCCTTAAAATTTTAATGAAAAAATAATTGAATCGGCTCAGTTTTCTAGGAGCAAAAAGGGGAATACGAAACGTCGATCTCGTCAAAATTTTTGTGATATAATTGGTCTGAGCTGCAGCTGTCCCTATCGCACTCTCTTATCACTGTTCGCGACGCGCGACGGCAATAATTTCTTCAAATAACTATTTTTCAAATTCCTTGCTGGCCACGTCTTAATACTTACGTCTATTGTGGTGACTGGCGAGGTGGTAGCAAAGCCCACTGCCCGGGATGCCGGACCCGTAATACATCGCTAGTTATCTTTATAAGTACTAAGTAGGGGGCGAGCCTATCGCTATTGACCGGACACATGCCGGGGCTACTCTATGCGTCTTAAACATCGCGGTATTTGTTCCGTTGTTCAACGCGATGAATTGAGTGGCCACACTTGAACGGTCATTGAATTCTCACCCATCCATAGGCCATAGAGTATAGTAATCTATTAAAAAGGCCATCGGCAATGTGAATGCCGTTGTCAAAATTATCGGCGTAGTGGTGGCAGGTGGCTACACCTACGGTTATCGTGTTGATCAACGGCGAAGTCCGCATAGTGTAGCCCCGGCAACAGAAATAGATGATACAAAATCGCGTTTGACAATCTGGGCCCGTCCTACGATAAAGATTTCCAGCCAATCCGGTTACTGAAGTTTAATACATCGATGCACGCAATTTGGCGTGCGATATGATCGTAAAGACATGCGTGGTTCACCGACATACACATGTAAATGCCGAGGCGGTTTTCATATGGTCATGGGTGTCATTAAATACGAATATGGCGTTTATACTTATAATAACGTGGATGATCTTGAATTATTATAATGTAAGCTGTGAGTCACATAACATAATTGTGATGTAATTGTGCGATCTTTGTTCACGCAGATACGGTTCTTAATTTTCGTCATTTTTGGTCTAGTATGCACGGTAGGGTGGAAGGGACATCGACGCGAAAACGGATAAGTGTAAGTACATCATTCTGAGCCCACCTACATAGATATTTTTCATCGGTTATTAAAACAAAAATCTGCAGTTTCCTACAATAGTGCAATACCTACACGGTCAAAATGTTTGGAAGAGCAGCTTTTTTTTTCAATAACCGATGAAAAATTTCTATACAGGGGGGCTCAGAATGATGTACTGAATACGTGGTAATCGTTTTCGCGTCGATCTCCCTTCCACGCCGTATAGTGCTGAGCGAGATTGAGAATGAGGATGAATGAATGTGACTATAGGTACACATCTGCCTTACCCTACGCGGAATACAACACGCCAGGTGTTGTTATTTTTCAAACACAATCAAAGGATTGAGATTTTAGGAAATTGTGGCGTTGCTGCCAACTCTAGGAGTCCTCAGTCCAGGATAGAGCTATCTGACCCTGCTGCATCCTTTATTTTTATTGCTTTATTATTATTACTTACTTTTTTTTTTTCAATCGGAGTTGGTTTCATTTTGACAGTTCAACAACATTCATTGCGTTATTTACGTTGTCGATTAGACAAATTTTTCGAACATATAAAGCAATGGGTTAACAATTTGCTTCAATATGATTCAAATTCCGATTGATAGTCTGTTACACAGTTAGGGCCCTGATATGGATGTTGCTTGAGCTTACCCTACTAATATTATAAACGCGAAAGTTGTTGTGAGGATGGCTGGATGGATGAACGGATGTTTGTAACTCTTTCACGCAAAAACTACTGAACGGATTTTGATGAAATTTGGCACACAGATAGTTTATAACCTGTATTGACACATAGGATAATTTTGTCCCGATATTCCTATAGGTTCGAGGAGCTCGTGGCTAAGTAATAACAGCCGCACGGGTCGATCCGTCAGGTTAAGCTACGCTTGCCGGGGTTGGTCAGTGATGGGTGACCATCTTTACATATCGAGATTCCTCCGTGCCTCGGAAAGCACGTTAAGCCGTTGGTCCCGGCTGTTATTCGTGGATCTTTGACAGTCGTTACGGGTCGTCAGAAGCCCGAAAGTCTGACAACCAGTCTTACCAAGGGGTATCGTATTACCCAGTTACTGGGTTGTGGAGGTCAGATAGGCAGTCGCTCCATGTAAAATACTGGTATTCAGCTGCATCCGGTTAGACTGGAAGCCGACCCCAACATAGTTGGGAAAAGGCTAGGCAGGTTGATTCCTATAGGTTCGAGACTTACGCGTGTGAAACCGCAGAGCGCTGCTAGTTTATTTACAAATACGTTTATCAATGTTACAATATCTCGCTATGAAGATAATATGGATTAGGGGATAATATTAATTTCTCAGTAGTTCAGTAATTAATCAATGACTCACTAGCGGTTGGTTTTATTTTATCTGATATCGATTGATAACTTTGAGAGAGAGTGTGGCAGCAAAAATAAACTAAACATTAAAAACCAAGATAAAACAGGAATTTACAGTTAATACTAAGGTTTCTATTTATAGTAAGCAGAATAAAGTTCCAACCTTCTACATGAATAAAGTTAAGTACGTCAAAATGCTTAGTCGTCGGTAGTGTATGGTTTCACCGTACAAACGTAATGATTATATAGGAATTTAGGACTGTATTTGATCTGATAGAAATCCTATTTAGATTATCCTTTATTGAGGCTGGGAATTGGACATTTTGACACCTCTGGACATTTTGACCCTGAACAGGCCAGGGGCTCAGATTAATCACATAACTTCAACACTGGGAGCACCCACTTCATGGGCTCTATATTGATAACAGATTCGGAAAACTCATGCCAATGTCACGGCCACGACTTACAAGTTCCATATGCCATCATTATATCAGCCTGATGATGTCCACTGCTGGACAAAGGCCTAACCTATAGATGTTAACACTACCTTCAACAAGTCGTTTAAACTCCTGGCCATTGCCATTCTGAACCATCACGACCGTATTTGCCGAAGGGTTAAGCCATTCATTTATTTTACTAACAATTTTAACATCGTCTGCCTAGCCTTTTCCAAACTATGTTGGGATCGGCTTCCAGTTTAAACGGATGCAGCTGAATACCAGTATTTTACATGGAGCGACTGCCTATCCGACCTCTCCAACACATTTACTGGGTAATACGATACCCCTCGGTAATACTGGTTGTCAGACTTTCGGGCCATCGGAAAGCACGTTAAGCCGTTGGTCCCGGCTGTCATTCGTGGATCTTTGACAGTCGTTACGGGTCTGACAACCAGTCTTACCAAGGAGTACCGTATTACCCGTTACTGAGTTGTGGAGGTCAGATAGACACGGTTGGCGCAGTGGTTGAGCGATTGACTGCTGCGCAGCATGTCGCGGGTTCGATTCCCGCACGGAACAAATATTTGTACGACCTACAAGTATTTGTTTCGAGTCTGGGTGTTTTTCTATCTATAATATGTATGTATTTACAAAAAAAAAAAAAAAAAATGTATATAAGTAGTTTATCAGCCATCTCGTTACCATAACACAAGCATTAGGTTGCTTAGCTTGGGACTAGATGGCGTTGTGTGAAATGTCCAAAAATATTTATTTATTTATTTATAGGCAGTCGCTCCATGTAAAATACTGGTATTCAGCTGCATCTTGTTAGATTGGAAGCAGACCCCAACATAGTTGGGAAAAGGCTAGGCAGATTGATTTAGGCCTTACTATCTGCATTCCAAACTCGAACCATTCTATCCCACTCCATACTTAAAAGTGTGAAACTATTCTATTTCAGATGCATCCGGCAAGATTCGCATCTGGGATACTGTGAACAAGGAACACATCCTCAAGAATGAGTTCCAGCCAATTGGAGGTCCCATCAAGGACATCGCGTGGAGTGCTGATAATCAGCGCATGGTCGCCGTTGGTGAAGGCCGAGAGAGGTTTGTGTTTTGCGATAAGAAACCTTAATAGCTAAGCTATGTGTATTGTATAGGCTAGTTTTCATTGCAACTAAGTTTGCTTCTAATTTTTTCAGTCAGAGTCAGTGTGTTTGTTATGTAGACATTTGTAGTGTAATCATCAAAGCATTTTACACAAATTATTCATATTTTTTTATTATATTGAGGAGCTCGTGGAGTCGTGGCTAAGTAATAACAGGCGCACTGGTCGATCCATCAGGTTAAACTACGCTTGCCGGGGTTGGTCAGTGGATGGGTGACCATCTTTACATATCGAGACTCCTCCGTGCCTCGGAAAGCACGTTAAGCCGTTGGTCCCGGCTATCATTCGTGGATCTTTGACAGTCGTTACGGGTCGTCAGGAGCCCGAAAGTCTGACAACCAGTCTTGCCAAGGGGTATCGTATTACCCAGTTACTGGGTTGTAGAGGTCAGATAGGCAGTCGCTCCATGTAAAATACTGGTATTCAGCTGCATCCGGTTAGCCTGGAAGCCAACATAGTTGGGAAAAGGCTAGGCAGATTGATTCATATTTTTATATTGACTCAAAACTTGCCTGATATGGACTAGGCTAGACTTATCTTAGTATAAACTGGTACAGAATGCCTGGTAAATCCGCTTTTTGTGCATAAAATAATAAATGGTCTATTTATTTGTTTTGTTTATTGACTTTGATTAAAGGTACAATACACTTATTCCTAGACTTAAAAAATGTTATGTAGTATGGACACAAGTTACCAAGATACAATAATTACAAGAGCAAGATCGGATACTGAAATTCAACCGAAACTACCGAACCTGTATTATCAGAATCAGAAAGCTGAAAACCAGCGCTTAGTAAAACTCTAGGGACCTAAGCATAATGCTGACGTTTAAACCTTTTGCTTCCGGTATTATGGTTTTGTGTATGTGTTATAGTCAAACCTGGAAGCTCCAGCGTTCCTAGGTTTGACTAGTCAATCCTCAGGTCTTCAGGAAGTCTTAGTCAAAGCCCAAACAAATGGAAGTTTTTCGGCCTCTGATTAAAGAATTTTCGTCAAACCTAGGAGAAACTAATGTGGTCAAGCAAACGTCGAAACTCAATTTAATGAAATCGGGGTTTGACCAGTCAAACTTCAATTAGATATTAGAATGTCTTAGTTTGTTAGATTAGGTGTAATAAAACGATTTTTGTGTGATGATGCGTGTTTCACAAAAAGAAAAATTGTACAGTCAAAAATATCGGGACGAACACACTGTTCAAAATGATCTCAACAACTAAGAAAATTAAACTTTATCCCAATTGGATAAAGTTCTTGTCAGAATGACAGTAATTGTCGTGTACTATCTTCATTCTGAAACATTCCTTGTGTCATTGAGTTAATATTTCATTTTCATAGTTGTTTAGATCACTTTGAACAGTCTGTTCGTCCCGATATTATTGACGCTGTAGCGGTTGCTAGTCCAAGGTTTTTAACTACCATTTTGTCACAGTTCAAGGTTACTTCCATTACACCGGAAATTCAAAATGTGTTACATATAAATAAATGTATTGTTATGTGTATAAATTGATGCACTGATTAGCTCCGTACAGTTATGGTTCGGTAAGCACTAACAAGTTTTTAATAGTATTATCTACGCGAGCGTGCTGCATATTTTTTTTTTTTTATAAAATTTGCGTTTTAAGACATCACTTCGTAAAAATCCACTGAAAAATAAGAGCCTTGACGGGCAAGAAAATTGGACACTGACCATCATACAGGGCTTTTTTTAAAATTAATTTGGGAAACTTGCATTATTTTGGTCGCTATAAGATGCCCATTCCCATCATAACTTCTGTGAAATTTCGCCAATTAATTTTAAAAAGTCCATGTTTGATCAGTGCCCAATACGTAGCACAAAGAACATGTAATGTATAATTTTATGCAAAGTTTATTTTTTGATGTGCCAATGCCAATAAATGCATTTTTTGTTCTGTCGACATAATATAATATCCCACGGGAATGTAGTACCAGGAAATCCTTCCATATTCCTTGTCTACATTATAAAGGAACCTCCGTGCAAAATTTCAGCTTTCTAGGTTCAAAGGGTTTGGGCGTTGATGAGTCAGTCAGTCAGGACTTCTCTTTTTATTTTATAGATTGTACTATCTTTATTGGGTTTTTCCATGACAAATTATTTAGTAGCAGCCCGAAGTCCGGATTTGTGCGCGGTTGATGGCAATATAGGCTCGCCCCCTATTACTTGACTTCATAACTGGAAATGTGCTTGTCCTATCTGTAAATGACGTGACCTGACGTGATGTTCTGTTCTGGTCTGATATCAACCAATCAATCTGCCTAGCCTGTTCCCAACTATGTTGGGGTCGGTCTCCATTCTAACCGGATGCAGCTGAATACCAGTATTTTACATGGAGCGACTGCCTATCTGACCTCCACAACCCAGTGACTGGGTAATACGATACCCCTTGGTAAGACTGGTTGTCAGACTTTCGGGCTTCTGACGACCCGTAACGACTGTCAAAGATCCACAAATAACAGCCGGGACCAACGGCTTAACGTGCTTTCCGAGGCACGGAGGAGTCTCGGTATGTACAGATGGTCACCCATCCACTGACCAACCCCGGCAAGCGTAACTTAACCTGATGGATTGACCCGTACGGCTGTTATTACTTAGCCACGAGCTCCTGATATCAACCAATGGTCTGATATCAACCAATGGAAAAATATTTGACAACTTGGATATGAGGCTTTTGCTTACATTGCATACTGTGTGCACTTTGTCATTTTATTTTTTTTATTTTTTTCTAATGTGTGTTTTATTTGTGCAGAATAAACAATTTTTCTGTCTTTTTTATATTTATGTTTAATATTGTATTGTATATATTTCCAGATTCGGCCACGTATTCATGTCTGAAACCGGCACTTCAGTCGGTGAGATCAGCGGCCAGTCGAAACCTATCAACTCGGTCGACTTCAAGCCGTCGAGACCGTTCCGCATCGTCACGGCGTCGGAAGACAACACGCTGGCTGTGTTCGAAGGACCCCCCTTCAAGTTTAAGTGTACTAAGCAGGTAATGTAACTATTTATTATTTAATACATCGGAATATTAAACTACAAAACAAAACGAATGAACGAGAGGCAATTGCTTGCATTTGAGACGAAAATATTAAGATATATGTATTTGTCATCATCATCATCATTTCAGCCGAAGGATTCCATTGCTGGTCATAGGGCTCCCCCAAGCACTTCTTGTATATCACACACTTGTCTATTTGTGATCTGTGGGCTTAGTGCGAGTTTTTTATACTTACTCGATTGCGTTTACGTTAACGTTGACGTATGTCAATTCGTATGGAATAATTGTGTTTCCCATTATAGTCCCCAGGCGGCGCTTATTTATTTTCAGTACAAACTGACGTTTACGTTAACGTGATCGAGTAAGTATAAAAACTCGCACTAAGCCCTCTGTTGAAAATAAGTAATTAATGAGTGTGTAAGGTGCGGGCCACACAGAAGAGACGAGGACGGGACGCAGACACGCGAGTCCCTTTCATGTATCTTCAATATTCTGATCTGGCACAAAACATACAGAAAGGACAATACCGCAGGCGTGTGGCTTTTCCATCTGTTTACTATTGCTGCGTCTGCGTCTTGTCCTTGTCTCACCGTCTCTTTTGTGTGGCCCGCGCCACAGAAGGTGATTGAATTGAAAGTAATGCCGGGACAAGAAAACCTGAGGAGTAACCGATTGCAGGAGAAAGAATGTAACTAGACATGTGTTAACTGTGAAAGTGGATGAAAAAGAGGCAGAACAAGGAACAAGGAAACGATGGACTATGTGAAAAATTATATGGATAGGAAGGATGTGAATACTGAGATGACAGCAAAGAATAATACTTCCTTCGCCGAAACTAAATTTTACTCCGACTTCCTCAAAATAAAAATATTTTATTTCACATATACTCGTACCTATATGGTCACATATGAAATGTCAGAAGCTATGTGCACGGTTCCAATTTGTCTTTTCCTATCGAGAAGAGACGGCAAGAAACTACATGGTTAACTCTTTTAAAAATAATTAGCTTTTACAATATTTTCTGCTTTATGTTAAAGGTAGTAATTTTACCAATTAATTTCATTTTCCTTCAGGAGCACACTCGATTTGCTCAAGCCGTCCGCTACAGCCCCGACGGCAGTTTGTTCGCGTCGGCCGGTTTTGACGGCAAGATCTTCTTGTTCGATGGCGCCACCTCCGAACTTAAGGGAGAGGTTAGTATTGTCAATAGTAACCAGCCTATTACTGCCCCACTGCTGGGCAAATGGCTCTTCTCATATAAAGAAGGCACGAGCATTAATCACCACGCTTGCTCAAGACGGGTTGGCGATTTCAGACTTATATTAGCTATAAGTTCAGGTTTCCTCACAATGTTTTTCCTTCACCGATGTCAGTAATGTCCAAGATAAACTCGGACAAACTAGCTAGGAGAGCATCCAGCACGTCTGTCTGTGGAGCTGAGCCAATCGTACCCATTCCTTCAACCAGTTATGCAGGTGGCTACAGGAGTTCACCCACACACAAGCGGAGAGTTGGTGGTCCTCAACACCAGGCTGCAGGCAATCGACGCAGACGGTACGCTTACCAGGCGTTTATTACGTCTGGTCAGGAACGGGCTGGGCCTGGTGACGGGGACCATCACAGGACACTGCTCATTAAACAAACACTTCCACACAATAGGAATAACGGACAGTCCTCTGTGCAGGGCCTGCATGGAGGCTGAGGAGACCGTTGCGCATGTGCTCTTTGAATGCATAGGCGTTGCCCAGATTAGAACAGAAACTCTTGGAATACCCCGATCTTTCACAGATGTTCTTAACAGACCCAGAGATTTGATTAACTTCTGGAGGGAGGTGGGCTGGTTGGAATAACCCCCGAAGGCCGCCATGCCTCACGCACAATGGTTCATATGAAGGACTAAGTGCGGAAACCAAATCCTTTTACATAGATAAACTCGGAAAGCACTGCCACAAGCATTGCCACTATAGTCTGTTTTTTTTTTACAAACGAGTACTGAGTATGTCTCTCGCACATTTCCGATATTGACAGAGTGAGATGGGTCACTGGTCGGGGTGGGTGGAACGGACTGTTGTTGTTGATGTTAATTACGTGGACCAATAGCAACGCAGTCAAAGTTTTCGGTACTCGTTTGTTAAAAAAAACAAGACTAGCAACCCTTTGAGATTTAAAGGGTAAATAGGGCTATCTCAAATGCATTTAAAGTTTAAATGCACTTGAGATTTTCCTGCAATGAGTATTGCCAGAAAAATAGGAATTTGTTGCGCTGCGCGTGCTCAAACAAGCAAACGCGTTGTAAGTGCATGCACTTACAACGCGTTTCAAATAAGGATTGTTGTGACGTCATAGCTGTCAAATCGAATAAATTGGGTAGGGTGAGCAAAACAAGATATTTTTTTAAATAACATTTATTTACGAACCATGAACGAAGAATTTGAAAATAAATTGTTGCCAACAATGAAAATATGAAAGAAAGTAGTATAATTTAAAAAAAAAATAATTATGAATAATTTTTTTTGATGTCTTTTTACACTTTGATTTAAGACTCGGTTAAACAAAAAAAAAAAAAAACGTTATTGATACGCAAATAAGTTTTCATTGCAAACCGTACTTTTCAATCAACATTTGACAGATAGAGGTCATTGACGTTCCTATCCTTATTTGAATCGCATTGTACATGGTCATGTTTGGTGAGTGATTTTGATTGACTGTTTGTTAATAGTGGTTGGCGCTTTTATCTTATTTTATTATTAAAGCCTTTTCCCTTAATTCAAATGGTCGAGTGATTATTATTTTTTTAACTTGCTTGAGTAATGTTCGTTCGGAACGTTACAATGTTCATTTGAATTATTTATTTTGCCACAAGCAACTTTGACCTTAGTTGCACTTTATTAAAATAGAGCATATAAATATGAGTAAAAAAGAAAAAAAGAGTGTCCCCTACGGAACACGATACACCGCGCGTAACAAATTTTTGCATTACTTATTTATTTGGATACAAATGTTATTGTAAAGTCTGTTAAGACATCTCTAACTTAGTTCATAGCTATAGCCGTCCTTTTCTCGCGCTGCCTGTTAGTAAAAGATAGCGATTCTCTCATTTTGGTTTAGTTATTGAACAAGAGGATCGGCAACAATGTTTATTTTTTTATCATTTATTTTCAGATCGGCTCCCCGGCCCACAAGGGCGGTGTCTACGGCATCGCATGGTCTCCGGACGGCAAACAGCTGCTGTCTTGTTCGGGAGACAAAACCTGCGCTTTATGGGACGTAGAGAGCATGCAGCGAACTGTCCTGTTCAATATGGGCACCGCTGTCGAGAACCAGCAGGTATTGTATCCGGTTTAATTTGTCTATATGTCGCAACCTACTAGCTTAACTAAAAAAAAAAATATATATCCTTGGACATTTCACACAACGCCATCTAGTCCCAAGCTAATCAACCTAATGCTTTTGTTATGGTAACGCAATGGCTGATAAACTACTTATATACATTTTTTTTTTTTTTTGTAAATACATACATATTATAGATAGAAAAACACCCAGACTCGGAACAAATACTTGTAGGTCGTACAAATATTTGTTCCGTGCGGGAATCGAACCCGCGACATGCTGCACAGCAGTCAATCGCTCAACCACTGCGCCAACCGTGTCGTTAACGAGCCTTTCAGTTATCAGTCTAGCCTTTTAACTAAACGGCGCCGTTCGACTAGCGACCTGAATTATATTCAAAAGTTAGGTTGGAACCAGGGGCCGTACAACCCCGGTTAGGAGTTAAGTCTTTTGAGGGGTAAACCGTTTATGAGGTTACTTTATCATGTGTAACTCCTTGAATGGGTTTTAGTTTTTTATTATCCCTTCAATATGCAAAACTCATTGAATGGGTTTTATACTTGAAACCCAATGAAAGGGTTACCGCTTCATTAATACAACCTGTATAATATAAGGGTTCTGTTTGGGTTACCATATTAGCTATTTGCAACGTATGCCCATCATTGAGAGATCATATTACATTGCCCCGAGTCGGAATGTTACGCTGTTTCGTTTTTAAGAGATTTGAAGTGAAACCCATTCGATGTGGGTAACATCGTCCACATCATATGGGTTTTTGCTTAACTGCTTAGAAATACTATCGAAAACCCTTTCAAAGGGTAACCAAAATGTTCCCTGGTTGGAACTGTGACCAACCACGCGAGAATTGAATTGTTCGCAATAACTAAGCCGGGTTACTCCGACCTAATGGGTTAGGTTAGAACTGTGACCAAACGCGAGCGAGCCGACCGAGCGAAGCGAGTGGTGTCCCGGCAGCGGCCGGCGAGCACTACTTCCAAAGGCCAGGTTAATTAATCTAGTTTGCTGCGACTTATACACCATTATCATTTGCCTATCATATCCTTTTCCTAACTATGTTGTGATCGGCTTTCAGTTTAACCGGATGCCCCTGTTACCGGGCACACTATACGCCTTGGTAAGACTGGTTGTCAGACTTTCGGGCTTCTTACTACCCGTAACGATTGTCAAAAATCTACGAATGACAGCCGGGACCAAATGGTCGAAGCACGGAGGGATCTCGGTATAAAATAAACTAGATGGTCACCCATCCACGACCCGACCGTTCATATCGTAACTTGTCCTGCTTGGCTGTAACTTTGCCGCAAGCCCTTCCACCCACCCTAAAAATGTTCTTTTCTTGTTTTCTCAGGTATCCTGCCTCTGGCAAGGGAAGCACCTCATATCCGTCTCCCTATCAGGGGTCATCAACTATTTGGACGTGGAGAATCCTGACAAGCCACTGCAGGTGTTGATGGGCCACAACAAGCCCATCACTTGCCTAACCCTGCATCCTGACAGGCATACAGTGTACACGGCCAGCCATGATGGATGTGTGACTGCTTGGAATGTTGAGAGTGGTGAGTTCAGAGAAAGGAATGATGACTAATTTTTTTTTTAAAATATTGGACACGTATTTTTTTCTTTTTTTACGTAATCAAAAGATTACGGCGATATAACTCCCGTCACGAATTTTTAGCGCTCGGTGGAGTAGTGGGGGTTGTTTGAGAATACATATTGTCTAAGGAGTAAGGTCCAAAATCGCTTAAAGTAATTCAAGGTCAGCGCTAAAGTTTCGTGCCGGCGGGTATACATTGAGTTCAAATGTGGCATGACGTAACGCCTAGCTTATACTAAATTGTGACGGAGCGAGCCCCCACTCCTCAACTTTAATGCGTGTTATCTAAGTATTTTTTTATTAATATGATAAAGCAAAAAGCACGTGTCTAATATTTTTTTATTGTCTGACTGACGGACTAAATACTTTTTTTATTGTCTGACTGACGGACTAAATACTTTTTTTTTTTACCCAGGCATCATCTCTATTATTTTATAACGATAGATTTTTCTATCAACACCCGCCATGTGTTCGCTGGGTTTCCCAACTGGCAAAAAGTATGAACTATTATTCAACCCCATTAAACCCATTTAAGGGTTGGATTTTTAAAATACTTCCTTAGTGAAATTTGGCACACAGATAGTTTATAACCTGGATTAATACCTAATATACTTTTTATCCCGGTAGTAATCTCCGACATCCGCGCCGGCGAAGCCGCGGGCAACGGCTAGTTTTCAATAATTATGATTTGTAGGGTAAAGTTTTAAAACGTGTTTTGCATTTTCCAGGCGAAGGACGTCATATTCTGGGTCAAGGTCACGGCAACCAGGTGAACGGAATGCGAGCCAGCAAGGACGGCTCGCTACTCACGTGCGGCATCGACGACACGCTGCGACGTGCTGCGCCCCAGGCCGAAGGTTCAGCTAAATACTTCTTACATTACGTTATTATTATCGTAAAACACACTAGCAGCCAATGAATTAGCTGGCCTTCTGCGAAGCAGTAATGCTCGCGAAGGAGGAGGCGGAACGCGTGAGGGAGAGGCAACCTCAGTCGCCGCAGGAGACGCCCTGGGCGGCGGGATACGATAGCCGATTCCCGGCCACCGCAGGCGCGGGCTTGCGGACGGCGAGTAGGGTAGCTCGCCGTCCGGTAAGGACCAGGCCCGGGTCGACGGTGCGTTGTGTTCCACGCGCGCCTCAAAGAGATGTCAGCAATGATGGGGTGAAATAAGGCTGATGCCGCCGGGGTCGCGGGTTGTTCCAAAGAGATACCGCGACCCTGACATAGGCAACTGAAGGAACACGGGTGGGTTTTAGTCAGTAAAAGTCTGACATGCCCTTCCGCTCCACCCGGAGCGGGAGAAGTCATTTGATGATTTCCCATCCACAAAAAAAAGCCAATGAATTAGCTGATGCGTGTTTCAAATAATACTAATAATGATAAATCTGAAGAGTTTGTTTCTTCGAGCTAATCTCTGGAACTAAAAATATTTTTGCATTTGATAGCCTTTAATACTTGAGGAAGCTTATTAGAGGATATTATCATCACGCTAAAAAAAGCCGAGCCGAGCAAAAGTCAGAAAGAACGGTGAGCCGAAACGAAGTAATAGCCCGGGCGGATTCTGACGACCCGTAGCGACTGTCAAAGATCCACGAATGACAGCCGGGACCAACGGCTTAACGTAACGTAACGTACGAGTCTCGGTGACACCTTCACATATAAAGGTGTCACCCATCCACGGACCAACCCCGGCAAGCGTAGTTTAACCTAATATGTCGACCTGTGCGGCTGTTATTACTTGTCCACGAACTCCTCTGCGAGTTTGCTGAAGTAACTACAGACAATTTTTTTAAAATATTTTAAACAGAATCAGTCTCAAAACCATTTATTGTTATAGTTATGTGGTTTTTCAGGCGAAGTACCGACATACACGGACGTGTCGATACCGCTGGGCTCTCAGCCGCGCGCCATGGACCACATCATTGAAGATGAAACTACCATCGTAGCTACCGTAAAGGAGGTCAGTCAATTATAAAAAAATACATTTGATAAAGATAAAAACCAGTGCGTGTTGGACTTCGCACATTTAGGGTTCCGTACCACTACCAAATATGATTTATCAATGAATTTATTATTTATTTGTAAAATATACGTAAACATTATTACCAAATAAGTTCATAAGCCCAATGGGAGTAAAATACTCTTCGGAACAAAATATTGTAAAAAAAACGACTTTGATGGCTTCTCATTCCTTTGTTTTCTAATGTTTTTTAAAACAAAAATACAGGGGTCCTAAAACGGCCACATTAAGCAATTCCTCTAAAAGCAATTCATTTCCTGAATTCCCAGCATTTTTTTATGATTGTGCTATTTGACATTAAACTTCAATACTTAAGAGCGTTGTTGCATTTTTCATACGTAAATCGAGAACTTGGGAGATTTTGAAGTGATTTTGGTCACATAATTTATTTTTTTAGCTTCTTTTGACTTCAATCGTCGTAATTATCATATATTTTTATTTAAAGTCTATTAAAAAAAACTTGTTCAAATTGAATTATTGACTACGAAAACAGTCGATTTCGAAGGCGCGATTTCCAGATGACGCGCGAAGGCTCAACTTTGAAGTAATCTTACACCAATTATTACTATTAAGTAAGAAGGTAAAATGGTATTCATTCGAAGAGGCATATCCTGAAATTTAAAATGCATTGAGAAAAGTTTGATTTTTAATTCATTAACTTGTATTTTAATCACGTCTAAAATAATCAAAAATCGAGAAATCGACTACAAAAAAACACGTCATTTCTCAGAATCTAAAAGTCATTTGGCAACACAAATCATTTTATACGTAAGAAGAAAGATTGTACTATATATGTGTAAAAAATAAAACATATCTGTCTTCAATCATTTACGAAAATAATTTTTTAAAGTAAGTATAAAATCGGGTGCATCGAACGGCCTAAGTCAGTCGCGCTCTGGCGCTCGTCGACGCAGGACCCATGTCGGTTGACCTCCCGCCGCCGCGCATGCGCCTCGCGTGATATATAATAAATTGTAGTGCGACTAAATATTTTTAATCCTTTCATTTAAGTAATATTTTAAGAAGCTAAAGTGGTAGGCACACTTACTTTAGGAGAATTATGTTACAGTTCTTGAATTATGTTGTATTACTTGTAATATTGATATTGTAATTACAATATCAATAATACAATATAATTTGGTCAAAATGTAAATCCAAGGTGGTGGCTGCGAAATTTTTTAAATTTTTCGTCATGGGGATCGTTCCCATTGTTCTCGAGGATGCTAAAGCCGATAGTGACGTTAAAATGTAAATCCAAGATGGCGGCTGCGAACATTTTCATATTTTTCATCATGGGTATCGTTTTCATGGTTCTTGTGGGTGCTAACGTCGTCGATAGTGTAGTCAAAATGTAAATCCAAGATGGCTACAAGAATTTTGGAGGATGAATATGGAGAAAAAATTTATATCAGATTTTTATTTGAAATCTCTACTGCCACAATCTCTATTGTGGATCCGTGACAAAGGAGACGGAAACCATGTCATATAAACTTGGGCCTGGGCCTGGGTTGTAAAAAGATGAAATTGGTGTCAATTTATAGCTACTATAATATAGTAGCGATGATGGTTTGATAATATTATTATCAAACCATCACTGAACATTTTACGGATTTTCGCGGTCTCAGTTCCGAGTTAAAAGAGATGTAATAAAAGTGAGGTTACATAACGATCTACATATAGGTACTTAACAGCTGATTTTTGAAGTTCTTCAGCTCGACGACCACGTAAACTACAGCCTCTAGTCACTTTGCCACAATTTACACAACGATCCATGGTGCCAATATGAAATCGGTAGGCTGGTCGTAATATACAAAATAACAAGTTCAAGTCCAACGTTTATGCGGGGTTCTCCGTACCGTGTCCGGTGTGGTAGCAAGGTTCGTACAAGAAGCAAGATCAGAAGTCCGCAGAAAGAAAACAGGGGTCGAGGAAAACATCAATAAAACTATGGGAAATACACTCAAATCGCGACCGCACTAAACGATACGAAACGAGTGAGGCATAGATAAAGGCACTATATAAAGGTGTGTCCAAATATAGAGCGGCATTTGAGCGCGGCTAGGCGCGCGCCTAGCCGCGCTCTGATCGGACAAGGGCCGCGCGCGGCGGTGTTGAGCGTAATATATCTTCTCGTCTCACATCAGTGATGACCTCTGGCACTGAAACGTGCTCGCTCACAACATAATGGGTCTCAATCATAATCAGCCTATAATGTTCCCACTGCTGGGACACAGGGCTCCTCTCGGTGAGAGGGAGTGGGCCGTAATACACCACGAGGACCCAGTGCGGGTTGGTAGATGTCACATGTCTTCGAATTTTTGGTTCTAGGCGGTTTCCTCACGATATTTTCCTTCACTGTTTTGAGAGTAGTGGTGATGAAATTATTTACACAAAGTGCCTGCCTGAGTTCGAAACCATGACCTACTCGTAAGTCGGGATCGTTACCATTGGGCCACCATTGCATTGCTCTCTTGGGCCGCATAGTGCAGCCAATCATCCCTTCTAGGATGATTGACTTCACTATCGGCTTCATCCTCGAGAACTATGAAAACGACACCCATGACGAAAAATTTGAAAATGTTCGCAGCCACCATCTCGGATTTACATTTTAACGCCAATATCGGCTTTAGCACACTCAAGAACTATGAAAACGACATCCATGACGAAAAATTTTAAAATTTTCGCAGCCGCCATCTTGGATTTTAATTTTGACTTCACTATTGGCTATAGTCGAAATCGAAAACTATGAAAACGATACTTATACAAATCCTTATCACTTACCACTGACGTGCGACGTGTGGTCGACTGTATAGTCATTAGGTCGACTGGGCACGTACAATACCTGCCTAGGCTAATAAACATTATAAAACCAACCCCACACGAACGCAGCAGTACTATTATTTATTCTGTGGCAGCGGGGTTACCTACCTATTTGAAATTTGAAAACAGTAAACCAAACATTTGCGCATGAGGCGGCTTTATGTATTTATGTATTATTGTTGGTTCAAATTCAACTGTTTTATGAACTTGATGCGGTTGCTAAAGCTATAATGCCGCAAGAAAAATAAATAATTATAGCTAGCGCGTGGCGTCTTTATCTACATTGAAATAGGGCTTAAATTCAACTGTTTTACACAAAAAAACGATGATTTTGGACAAAAGATGGCTCCGCTGTTAACAAAATTTTATTCTGATTGTGTTCTCCCAGAAATTATAGATCCAAGGAAAAGTCGATCAATCCCCTTAGATAAATAAATAAAATAAATAATAAATAAATATCCTTGGACATTTCACACAACGCCATCTAGTCCCAAGCTAAGCAACCTAATGCTTGTGTTATTGTAACGAGATGGCTGATAAACTACTTATATACATTTTTTTTTGTAAATACATACATATTATAGATAGAAAAACACCCAGACTCGGAAACAAATACTTGTAGGTCGTACAAATATTTGTTCCGTGCGGGAATCGAACCCACGACATGCTGCGCAGCAGTCAATTGCTCAGCCACTGCGCCAACCGTGTCGTCAAATACAAATACTTTTATAAAACTTCAATTACTTATAAGTATACAAATACTTAAGCAAATAAGTAAAATGAGTTTAGTTTTTATAAGTACCTTCATAATATTATTTTCTTCATCCATATTTGTATAAATTTAATTAAAATACACTAATAATGTATTGTGGACAGTCTTTTTATTTTCTCCGTAAACCTCTAGCTTTTACTTCAAAAAAATATAGGTACGCCATAGCTACAGATCAAGATCGTTTAGTCGTCGCAGCATCGCAACTGTGTGCCGTACATGAGGAAAAACGCACACACGCGCACTCGCTACGCGGCGTCGAGCGTCAGATGTTTAAAATCCGAGCGCGAAAATAGGGAACCACACTCTTAAAGGAATTCATAATTTGTGGACCATTTTAGGAATCTCCATACAAAACTGTCAAACAGATTAATTGCGTGCTATGAATTGTACGCAGATAAATCATGAATTGTCAGTTTGTGACCGTTTTACGATTTCAAATATGATTCATAATACCTATTATCCTGTTATGATTTTGCCAAAGTGACCGTTTTAGCCCCCTGTATATACGATACCGCATATACCCCTGTATATGCGGTATGAGACGCTGTCGTGACGGAGCTTTAGTTACGACTGAAGTTATGTTAATAAGTATTAATTAGCTACTCTTAAACGACTAAACGTACAGTAAGATTCACGAAAGATGACCACTGCGCAGAAGGCATATTTTAGGTCCCTTTGGAGGTGCAAGGTGAGGCGCGGGCGGAATGCGTCAAGATCGGAGCGACGCCATTGGTCCGCGCGCATCTCGTGATAGGCTGCTCAGTCGCTATTCGTCTATCGCGGCCTAGACGGTCTAGACGGCCGCCATTTGTGGTCATCTTTCGTGAATCGTACTGTACGTAGTTACTTACTAACTTTTGCTGTATGAGCATTCTTGGCTCGTTCAAGGCTTGAGTTTATGTCATCATCATCATTCTCCTGCCCTTATCCCAATCTATTTGGGGTCGGCGCAACATGTCCTTTTTTTCATACTTCTCTATTAGTCGTCACCCCCCTTTCTAGCTGTCATGTCATCTTTCACACAGTCCATCCATCGTTTCTTTGGTCTTCCCCTACTCGTATAGCCATCGACATTCATACTCAAAACTTTCCTCACCACATTTTCCTCATTCCGCATCACATGCCCATACCATGACAACCGATTTCCACACAACTTTTCAGTCACCGGTGCCACTTTCAAACTTCCTCTTATGTACTCATTTCTTATTCTATCCATTCGTGTAACACCACACATTCCTCTTAACATTCTCATCTCAGCTGCATGCGGTTGCTTCTCATTCATCCCTTTTGTGGCCCATCATTCTGATCCATACAAGGCGTGAGTTTATATAAGTATGTATGTATAATGGTATAAGTATGTATGTATAATGGTTTCTCTGTCATTAGTTGGCGGTGATCCTCGGTACAAGCAAGCAGTCCAGCCTGCCGCTGTCGTACGAGCCCACTTGCGTCAGTATCGACACCAAGTCCAGACATGTCGCTGTTGGTGGTAAGTCCTCTTTTTATCTTCCTAGCCTACTTACTACTACTATGTTCTGTCTAAATGATAAACTATACTAGAAAGGTTTAGGTAGTTAAATAAAGGTAAACGATCTTGATGTGTCTTTTATCTTTTTTTTATTTTAAAACCTCAGTTTAAAAATACCACGCCACGTACGTAAGCTACAAGCGTAGCTTCATACCTGAAATGCGGAGTGCGTCTGGCCTGCCAATACATAATTATTTGACAATATACTGAAGTCCTGCGGTGGAGGAATTGGTAAAATTTTGCAATTTACGACACGAGATAAATCGAACGACTTTCAAGACTAACGATGACTCTGTAACATGTTTTTAATGGTACTGAATACCGACAAAACGTCCTATGCTATTTATTTAGCCAGTTTATAATCCAAATATATTTTACATAATTTTTCAGGAGCTGACAACAAAGTCCACATATACACTTTAGACGTCCGCACACTATCGACCGGGGTAACATTAGACCACCTGGGCGCCGTCACAGACGTGCGCTTTAGTCCAGACTCTCGCTACCTGGTCGCCAGCGACGCTAACAGGAAGCTCATACTCTACTCCACTGATGACTACAAGGTTTGTTTATCGCAAACTCATCCATCTACAAGTAGTACCAAACTTCTATGGCTTACCGAGGTACCTGCGCAAGAGATGAATTTTCAAAGCGCGAGAAATGCTAGTGACCAATCGGCACTCTCCACGCACCGCGCTTCTTTTTCCTGTAACGCTATTGGCCGACAGCTGCCGCCATGTTAGCGCGCGCCACGTGGCATGTTAGTCAGCCGCCATACTTGCGAGAGAGACGGAACTAAAAGCTGTAGTGTATTATGAACCTTATAGTAGTGATCTAAGGTTGATTGGAAGTTTAAGCATCTTCGGGGCTTTATTTTCTGTGCGAACGAAGATTCACGACGCGCCTTATTAGTTGGGTACCACTGTACCCTTTGAACACCGTAATTATAGAAACAATGGAGTTGTTTCCCCTGAAGCTTCGCCGCGAGAGAGCGCTGCATTTACTTATAAACAAATGGACTTGCCAAACCTACAAAAATCGGGCACTTAACATAGCCGCCTTTCGTAGGGTTGTTACTCCGAGTGCAAGAGAAAGTAAGCAACCGTTTAACAGCACATCTACCTATCATCTACCACAAAACACGGCACTCAACGGGTGTACTACGCCCAATCGAATGCCAAATAATCGAATATCAATTGATCGACCACTATAAATCGAACGTCTAAATACTCGAACGTTCATAATATCGAATGCTTAATAAATCGAACATTCAATATATCGTTCACTCAATACATCGAGTGTTCAAAATATCGAATGTTTGTTTGATCGAGCGTTCAACGCATCGCATAATTATTAATTCTAACGAAATTTTAATATACTGAATCCTTTTTTTAAAGAAGTTTTTTCGAAGAAAAACACACTAATAAATCACATTGTAATCTTTAATTATTATCTTTTAGAGGCACATTTTAAAGTTTTGTGTGAATTGCAATTGCACGGAGAAACTAATAAATTCATGTTGTTTTTATTCGATTTTACCTTTTTATAATTATTACCTCTTTTTTTGAAGACTATTATGATTATAGGTATTGAAAATGAATCACAGATGAATTAATGTATCATTTTAACATATATAAACTTTCGTTAGAAACAAGTCTATTTCAGAACGAAAAAATTAGGTACTTAAGTCATATTTAATTCAGGCTACCCTCACACATTGGAATATTGTTTTCAACTCATAAATAAACTTTGTTCATCTGTAAAAAGCATTGTGACTATTAAGTGTAAAGGCAGTACGTGGTCTTTGGTTCGTGGTGGCAAAAGGCGTCTTATTATCTAGAAATCACTGCACTGAGGGTTCCGTTCCGATTTCTGAAAAAGTGTGCTACGAGTATTTAGAGACATCGTTCTATTTTTCCTGTAATCTTTACAATAAACTTTTTACTAAACTTCTATCACATAGAAAAATTTCAGATTTTTGTCTATGCAAACTTCGGAGATAAGAGGGGGGGGGGGGGGCGGTAATTGTTTTTACATTTTTCGTCAAAAGAAAAATAAAATATTTGAGAATGTGCAAACATCGTTCTTTTAAATGATACCCCATATGATCTAGTAGCCCCACTTTGCATTTTTAAGAACCCCTTTCAGTCCCTGTTGCAAAAAAAAAAACTGTCTTATTTGCAAAATAGTTGAGTAAACGTCATCTAAAACTGTTCCAAATTTCAAGTTAGTAGTTCTTGAGATATCCAGCCGGGACAGATAGACATGGATTTATTAGAGTTTCTCCATGCAATTGCAATTCACACAAAATTTTAAAATGTACCTAAAAAGAAATAATTACAGATTTAAATGTGATTTATTACTAAATTTTGTGTTTTTCTTGTATTCAGTATATTTATATTTCGATAGAATGAATATGCGATGCGCTGAACGCTCGATCAAACATACATTCGATGTATTGAGTGTACGATATATTGAATGTTCGATTTATTAAGCATTCGATATTATGAACGTTCGAGTATTTAGACGTTCGATTTATAGTGGTCGATCAATTGATATTCGATTATTTGGCATTCGATTCGGCGTAGTACACCCTACACGGGTGAAGCGATGTAAGTCAATGATATTCTGAATAATCTCTTGGAAGTCTCCGATCATATTAGGGAATGAACAATAATGTTAACGATGTTCCACCAGTACGTAAGTCGCAAGCGCAAATCAATCAACTCACTGCACTGCCAGGGTAATCACAACCAGGGTAGTGATTTATTAGTGTTATTCTTGTATTCTTAAAAAAAAAAAAGTAGGTATTCAGTATATTGAAATTTCGATAGAATGAAACGCTCGATCAAATAAACATTCGATATTTTGAACACTCGATGGTTTGAGTGTACGATATATTGAATGTTCGATTTATTAACCATTCGATATTATGAACGTTCGAGTATTTAGACTTTCGATTTATAGTGGTCAGTCAATTGATATTCCATTATTTGGCATTCGATTGGGCGTAGTACACCCGCACTCAACATGGCGACCAATCACGCATAGACATGATTTTGACGTCACTCAAGTGTTGCCAAATTTAGTCCTTGACAAACATTTAAATGTCTCTCTTTTCATATTCTGCTCTTGATCAGTTGAAAAGAGACAAAACGCTTTGTGATATGTGTGTCGATATGATAGATATTTGTATAACTATTATTCCAATTTATATCTCAATGGAGCGCTGTGTTTGTCACTTGTCAAACTCATCTTGAAGACAAAGCGACCGATCGGCGACAAGAAAAATACTTAGCGCCAACACACAGCAAAGTTTTTAACAAGTTACTCGAATGAAAGCCATTGACAACTGAATGAAAGTAACAAACATTTAGCGCCATCTACACGGAACTAATTTAACAGTTTTCTTCCATATTCAAAAGCTATTGAATCTCGCCCGATATTGCGATTCTTTTTCTACCACTTGTAAACCACAATGTTGTCCATTGTGACTCGTCATAATTTCGGTTGTTTCCAAACACTTAGTTAAGTAATATACTAATTTCTTCCACAGCTGGCACACAACAAAGAATGGGGCTTCCACACAGCCCGCGTGAACTGCGTCGCGTGGAGCCCCGACTCCAAGCGCATCGCGTCCGGCTCGCTCGACACCAGCATCATCATATGGAGCGTAGACGCGCCCAACAAACATACATACATTAAAAGTAAGTTAAATATACTCGCTTAGATACGCCCCGCGGCTATATGGAATTAGTGACCGACGACCCCCCATTCTTAAACTATCCTGTCCTATTAAATGAGCGATATTTGTATACATATACAACGTGCCGCCGCTATAGCGATATTAATTAAAGACACAGGTAGGGCTAGTGGCGAGTAATCATAATAAAATAATAAAAAAATTGAGAAAAATAACAAAACAATCTAAATGATAAAACAATAACTGAAACTAGGATCACTCTATGCAAACGACTCTTTCATGAAGCTGTTCTTCTATGTCAGCTGGTAAAAGGTCGTTGACCGACACCTTTTTTGTCCTGATCCAGCTGTGAGTAGCTTCATGAATTATTATTCTTTTGTAAAATCCCCAGAAAGGTTTATCTCGCTCGTTTTAATTTCATCTCTGCGCTACAGGTGGCTCCAGGATGTATTTTAGAAAATTGAAAATAAATAAATAAATAATAAGGTTTAATGAAATTAAAATATCTTTATAAAATGAAAACGTGGATCGCGAATAAGCGTGTCAAATTAATGTCATTGCAGCGGCACGTTGTATAAGTATAAAATCTATTTGTAATCACGTTCTCGAAAACGGCTCTAACGATTGCGACTAAAGTTGCTAGGGGTTTACGGGGGCGAAAAATCGATCTAGCTTTTTCGAATTAATACTTTTCAATTAAATAACTTGAATTTAGTGATGATTTAATTACATGTATAATTTCAGATGCTCACCCTCAAAGCCAGATCACAGGGCTAGCATGGCTGGACGACGAAACCGTCGTGTCGGTCGGACAAGACGCCAACACGCGCGTGTGGACTGTGCCTAATGCTTAGACCTTCCTAATAACTACGCAGTTTGGGGGAATATTCTTTGACCATAGAAGTAACCACCGCCAGTGGAATAGGGCATGAATATTTTAACCAAAATAAATAAAAACAGTCAATATTATTTAAAATGTTATAAACAACAAGAAAATTCGCAGATCTTATGGACGCTGTTACAAATGGGTAGTCAAATCATTACTTTTTATCACAAAAGTATGTTTAATAAATAAAATGCTTTGCATTCTTAAAACGTTTTTTGGCTGAATTGTTGATAGATGTGCATACGTACGGTACGATTCTGAAGTTTAAATATAATTTTAGATAGGAACATTTTCTTAATGAATGTACCCCCATTTGTAACAGCTTCCTGGTTATTTACAAACATAGGTTCAATAACTTAAAGATATTTATTAGCACTTCTCAATTTGTGCTCGTATTTTGAAATCACAGATTATTAATGTAACTATGATTATAAATAATATATTTATTAATTACCGTGTTTAGTAATGTAAGCAGAAACAATCTTGTTGTTCTCGAAGTCTTAAAATAATAACATGTCCGCTGATTATACGGGATGTAATTTTAATCATCTTTATCCTCTTAAGGGGTCATTGTACTTATCATTATGAATAACTTTTACTAAAGGACCAAACCTGAAATCGTGAAAAAAAAATCTGCTGTTCCCTACATTTTGACGAGATAAGCGAACAGAAATGTAGGGAACAACGGAATTTTTTCGCGATTTCAAGTTTGATCCCGTAGTAAAAGTTGTTCATAATTATGAGTACAATGACCCCTTAAGAGAATAAAGATGATTAAAATTACACCCTGTATTTCAATTCAATAAAATGAGAAGCGATATATCTCTTTTTAACCAAAATTTTAATGTATGGATTCTGACACCTACCGTGCCGATTCTGTTTTATTTTTCAACAAAATCATAAGTATTTATTACAATATGCCAATCAATAGAATATTTCCCCAAATTAATGTAATAGCTATAAATAACTCAGATTATCTAGCATATAATAAGAAGAATACTAATGTATTTATTTCGCTTACTACACATAAGTTAAGAACTCCGTTAGTTAACAATAAATATGATTTTTGTTACTAACAAAGAGTGATGTTGCTCGTATTTAGAACTACGGACTGATTTTTTCAAATGATTTATTACTTTCAAACATAATTCACACTTTATTCTCACGGAGGTAGGCAGAGACTGTAGAAAATCATGCGCTACGATTTAAATTTTAAATACTGCTTTATCTTCGTTCACAACCAGACACAACCAAAAAGTAGCGGATTTTAAATCATTAAAATAGAAAGAGTAATAAAAATAATCTTGCATTTATTTCTAGTCTTATATCAGGATTCATAGTGAATATGAGTCAATAAAAATACATAGCCAAATCGACATTCTTTGAAATGACCGCTGAAAATAATATTCGATTACTGATCGATATTCGCTCTCTATTAGTCGACTACCAAACCATTGATTGATCAGAAAGATAAACTTTAAAGACGATTGATATTCAGTTATGGAATCGCCCATGCGATTACGAAAATAAAAAGATACGGATGCATTCGAGATGTTTGAACAACTGAATTAGCCGCACATAGTTAGCCGACGTTGGCACGGACGTAAAAATATCGCGGCGATTTTTTTTCGCGCACTGGATTTTCAGCGCTCTGCTTAGCGCTGAGAGTTGAAAATCCAACAGTGTGTTTTTTCGACGCGCTGGGTTGCACTCTGTTGTTGCTAGGTTGAATTCTCGAAGTTCGGCTCAACACCGAGAGTTGAAAATCTAGTGTCATAACTTATTTATCACTATCTGTTGCCCGTGACTTTATCTGCTTTTTTAACCGACTTCCAAAAGGAGGAGGTTCTCAATTCGTCGGAATATTTTTTTATAATACAAATATTCGGGTTGAAAATTAGTCTATATCTTTTCGAGGTCTCAGGCTACATACCTGTCTAATTTCTAATTTCATAACGACTGGTTCAGGATAATAAAAAAAAATGGTATGAAGTTTATAAATAAATTTAAAAAAAAATATCTTTTGATTCTGTCAGTCGATTTTGATGAAATAAACGCTAAATGTTGCTTACAATAAAGCTTGTTATCTTTCAGTAATTCGATTTTGAATCCAATGAGTGGCTTTTATGTGACGCGTGCACAAACGAAAAAACAGACAAAAATTTTAAAAAATGTTTTTTTTTTTTACGTTCTGTTACTTAATTATTTTTTTTTGCAAAAATCTTTAATGAACAGATACGGAAAGTTTACGATTTTATTATATATGTATAGGAGACATCATAGCCATTCAGTCATAATTATTATACTGAAAAAATAAAATTGGTTCTTATAAGATCAGTTCTACTTCTGTGCGAGCATTGTGATTTTTGTTTTGTATTGAACTTGGTGCGATCTGAGCGGTCCTTTTTATACCCGTCGTTGCATACTAACGGTGTGAAATCGCATTTATAAATTCCTAGTGAGAATTAAATATTTAAATTATTTGGAAAGAATAACTTATTTTTAAATTGACTTGACTTGGCACACTGGAATGAATGACTGAGACATCAGAGAGGCAATGGGGTTGGCTCCTTAAAACTTTTGGCAGATGACGCTAGCATAGCTTTCACCTGTCACATTTGTTTACTCAATTTGTGTGTTCGGTTTTGTAAATTTTTTCATCAAAATACCAGGATGGATGATAAGATAAACATTTACTCAACATGAAGAATAAGTGAGCTAAAGGCTGAACTGAAAAAAACGAGGTGCTTCTTTACAAGGAAGTAAAGCAGACCTTATTGAAAGGTATACTCTTAAAATTATTCATCAAGCTATTTTATTTATGAAATGGTTTTAAGTAGGAAGTAGGTATACATTTCATAATACTTTTCGCCAATTATACATTACTACAAAAAGCCGAATTAGACCACTTTTTTTTATTACTTTTTTTAATATTTTTTTTTTATTCTATAGCTATCGGAAATTGGTGTGCACCTATTTCTTTGCAATAAGGCACTTCACATTTCTTAGGCATTTTGTAAAATCTTAAACAAACAAATAATTCATACAAATGAATATAATTTTGGTTAAAGCTATGCTAGCGCCACTTTGACAGTAGCCAACCCCATTCTCGTATTTTTAACAACGTTCGTAATCCCATTTCAATCTCAATCTGTCAAAAATTTTATAGCGTTTACCTACATTTTTGACATTTGATTGTCACTGGCATGAGATAGTTGAATTTGAACGTTTTTAAGTACGAAAATTGGTCTCCGAAGAAATTGATCGGTAAACGAGAGGTCCAAATTTCAATGTTTGGTATAGAAGATTTTACAATGTAGGCGTTCACAGGAATATGAAACTGTGCTATAATATATTATACTTAGGGCCTGTATCACCACCTCCGATTAAGTTCCTATTAACTTACTTAGCAGATAATTTCATACAAATTCTGTTCCATTTTTGAATTTATTCGGTGAGTAGTCGCTATTCGGACATAAATGTCAAGATTCGTGGTCTTCGCCGTCATTAAACGTGTGAGTAGGACTTGCAGTACCTAGTAGTACGGGGTTTCTAAAAGCTTCCGCGTTTTATGACCATGAATGTTATGAACATTGCTTGTAATCTTTTGTAGTCAATATTGCAGAGTGCTAAGTCAAAAGACGTGTAAAATATTAATAAAATATTGTCCAGTATTAGAAATATTAAGATGTCTACAATTTTACTAAAAATACTATTGTTATGTAAGCTCTATAGATGTATCTAATGATAATCGGTCACTAATATTTAAACGTAATATAATTAATTTATTATTTGTGTATACAGACGCCAGCACATCAAGCCACCCGAAACTGTAAAATTTTCCCAATCAACCTTGAACCTAATGCTTTAGCGATAAAGATGAAAATCAATTGAAGAAATTTGACAGATTGTAGTAGTTTGATGTGCTAGGGCGTCTGTACATCATAGAAATTTATTTTAAATTCAATGTATTTCGCAAATTATTTTATCTTGCCTAGATCTCAATTTCAGAAATTTCTAGTAAATTTTTTTGTAATTTTATTAAGGAAGTATTTTCTGAATATATTTTTACTGTTTCACGTTATCTTTCCAAATAATAGGGTCAAAAACGTTTTCTAAACAGTATTTTTATACTAATTTCTGATGTACTTTTTCTTAGTTTTACGCGATTTCTACTAAAATAAAGTATGTAAGATGATAAAAATAAACTTGTATACACTTGTAAAATGGATTTAATTATAACCTGCTTTAGTAATTTAATTATAATTCGGACAGTTCGTGACAACACTTTATCGTAAACTTTTCACGATTATATTTAAAAATTGAACTCATTAAATCTTCTAAACTAAGACCCGACTAAATCTGTGACTTGGCGAAAAGTTGCGACTAAATTTGGGGGAAACCAGATTCGCCAGGTGGCCTAGTTTTTGAGATATAAATATGGCCAAGCTGGGGAGACGCTCTCCAGATCACCTACGAACCCTTCCAGTGACTGACAAATTCTGATATTTGGCGGCAAATTTCGACTAATTAGCGACAATTTTTTTGTGTTAGCAATTTATAATCCCTGATGGCAGCCCTGCCAGTATCAGTCACACTGACCTCTTCGTATGGTTTAACTTACCGTACCATACGCAAAATACGCGCATTGACTTGGAGTTGCGGATACCAGCCCGTATTACCTATGGTTTAACTTCTAAAAGACTAAATTGATAGGGACAATTAAAACACAACAAACTTTTAAATATTTATTAAGAATAAACTAAATTGTCTTTTATTAAATAAAAATGTCTTTTTAAGCTAGCTTAGGCTAAATAATATAAAAGTAGGGCCTATAAACATGACTAGAACATGATTGTAATGAAATGTCACTCCAAATATTTTAATGCCGTCTCCAAAAATAATTCTGCACTTTTTTGTTGTTCATATCTTATTTATTTTAAAATTTGTTGGTACCTAATGGTATATTACAATAGTGTAGTTATCTAAAATTATTTTTAGAAGCATTTAAAAATAACTAAGTACGATATTTTGCAGAAACACATAACACTATTTTGCCAGGATTACATAATTATATTGTATTACCTATAAAAATTTTGCCATCGTACATAAAAAAAACAATAACAAAAAATAATTAGCTAAGGAGCGACATGACTATTCTTGAGGAACTAACGGACATTGTTAAGAATCTCAAAATTATCTTTAAACAGGATGTATCAGAAAGAAGAGTGGTACAGACCATCAAACTGAACAACTTTTTCCATGGAACCAACATCGTAATCGCGAAAAAATTATCAACTGTCCCATAGAAAACTTCAAAACCTACTCGACGCAAATGCCCATACATTTGCGTCGAATAAATGAAAAAAAATGAAAAATGGTTTATTATTTTTACAAGTAATATCTTAACAACTAGTGATTAGGTTTTGAAGTTTTCTGGCTGATTATTTTTTCGCGAATACGATGTTGGTCCCATGGAGAAAGTTGTTCAGTTTGATGGTCTGTGCTCTGTACCATAACTTTGTGGTACAGTCAGCCGCAAAAAGATGTATACATGGACAAAAATGTATTTAATACATTTTTGTCCATGTATACATCTTTTTGCGGCTGACTGTACACCTTTATATACTGCTAGACTAAGTGATAGAGGTCTCATGACGTCCCCATCACTTTAAGAGTCAGTGCTTTATGAGACGTCCCCATCACTTTATTATACTCGTTTTCACTAACACTAAGAAACAACTAATTGAACGCCTAAATAATATTGCACTGTTGGATTTTCAAATCTCGACGTTGGACCCGGCAGCGTTGCAAATTAAACAGTGCGCTTTTATTTTATGTTACCTAGTGTTAAGCTACGGCTTCCTACAAGAACGGGGTCAACGGCTGCAGTGACTGCTGTCATAAAAATTATGGCAGTGGCAAAGATTTAAATCGTTAGATTCGCCCTACCGCGTCAAAAGATAGTCGCATTTCTGATTCGTTTTGACACCTCTGTCACACAATGACGCAGTGACTACGACGCATTTTTTTTGTGAGCTCACTCTTTTCAGTATGGACATTCTTGTGACTAAGTACCTACATTGAGGGCAAATCTATCGATTTAAATCTTGGGGCAGCGGGGTTTGACCTGATGTCAATTAGGGGTGAAAATTACATATTTTCATGGCGATGGAACCGCTTTCCTAGGAATCCAAAGCTTTAGTAAAAACGGCAGTAGAATCATAGCAGTACCAACTAATTTTGAATTTCTAGACGACTTTTATGGTTTTAAAACCTGCAAATAAGTAGAATCGACTTTATATGTACGTAAGAAGGGTACCTACGTAAATAAAGTACCTTTACTTGCCGAGTAGTTCCTTTTATCACAGAATAATATAAGTAAATTGAACATTTTAATACACAACACTCCTATAAATATTTAGAAATTGGATAATAAATACCTACAGAGTAAAAATTACTAGCATTGTAAAATTGTTCTAAGTATTGGCACTTGTGTTCAAAGGCCATGTTCACCTTGTGAAAACGATTTCCCAACCATTTCTTTCATGGGCGTAGCCAGAAATCCCACAATATTTACCAGGAACGTTAAATTAGAACAATATTCTTCCATAATTAAAACCGTATTAAAACCTGGCCACGCCCATTTCGTTTCCATAACAATTTAGTAAATAACATTGAACAAAATAAGAATAATATACACTAATATTAAAATAGTGCAAAACACAAAAATGTAACAAAAACGTCTTTTTTAATGTTACTTTGGTAATATACCGTCGGTGGGTATTCAACAGGTTCACTTTTATCTAACTTAAGTTCAATAATAATAATCAAACGTAGGGGCAGTTTGCCCACCCGAGAGCGTCCATCTTGATTTTAAACTAAAAAGAACGTGCTTATACAGGGTGTTTGGAATCTGGGTGCAAAGCCTTAAGAGGGTGATAGTTGACACCATTTAGAGCATTTTGAGCCATTACATGTCTTAGACGTAGTATGTTTTTTTATAATTTTGCCCCAGTTAAAGCATATTTTTTGTTAAAAGTTAGCAGTTAAAAATAAAAAAAACATACTTCGTCTAAGAAAGAAATGTATGGCTCCAAAAGCTCTAAATGGTGTCAACTATCACCCCCTTAAGGCTTTGCACCCAACTTCCAAACATTCTATATTCTTGAGAGGGAAAAAGTCTGTGCTGGGCCTTGTGTGCTGCTTGTTAAAGAATAATGTGACAGATTCAATAGAGTAAGCTCAAAACTCGTAGTCATCATTATTTTGCCTCGGCGCAGATGGAAAAACAATTTCCTTTCTTACTTTTTGTCTTATTAGGCAAATTAGCAGCTGTGTTAATACCCTGTTTCGCTTGAAGATTTAAAAAAGATCCACCAGATTAAATTAAAAAAAAATCACTAGTGGGGGTACACGTGTTTTGAACTTTGATATACCTATTGTCAGTAACGTTAAACGCATATGTCTTTTGAAATTAATTAATAAAGTGAAAAAAAAAATAAAAATAAAAAAAAAAATCATGCCTACTAAACATTGTGCATTAGCGAATTGCAGTTCTGACAAAAAAAAAAGGAAGCATTAACAAAAATATGAACATGAAATAACAACAATTAAAACGAACAGTCAACGACAACTAACCTTTCTACGAGAACATTTTTGTTAAGTAGGTACCTGAAACAAGTAAACCACGGCATGCAAGCCATTGTTTTAAATTCTGGACAAGATGATCTTGAATTTTTGCAAATTTAAATTTTGCTCCAGGTACCTACATTATCCGTTAATTCCATTTTTACAATGTAGGTATGTTTAACGTTATTTATTTTATACATGGGAAATCAAAACATTGGTACCCTTTGCTTCATCTGGCGAACCTTTTTTTAAATATTCAGAGGAAATAGGCTAATTCTGTAAACTTTACTTGGAACATCACTCTAATGACCGGTGCACATGTTATCTAAATAGAAATCACTTGGTCTTTAAGTTACAGTATGCGCGCAAGTGATGGTCACCGTCTGAGGTATGTGACCGGTGAGACGGGGGTCTTTGTCTACCACCCCCGTGTCACTCACATAGGTACCTTAGGCGCACTATACTAAGGGCTGAAATTCAGCACGACAGGTAGGTGATTGTTGCAGTACTATACTCAGTTTAGAATAAGATTAGACATTTAAACAAACCTTTTTTACAGTCTGTTCAACCGATTTTGACTTCTATTCCGTAGGCTTAAGGATGGCATTAAAGGCAAAAAAAGTGGTTACAATACCAACTGTTTACTGCAGCTGCCATTTGTCATGCCACCAACGCAATAGAAGTCAACATCGGTTGAACGGACTGTAAAAAAGGTTTGTTTAAATGTCTAATCTTATTGTCAATGGAGTATAGTGAACAAATCGACTAGTCCAGGGGTCTCCAAACTTTGAAGCCATAACATAATTATTTATAATATAAATTATTATAATTATTTATATTTATAATTATTTTTTCAGTATATTCCAAGGGTCAAAACAGTTTTAATTTTTCTGCCCTTATCTTAACTTAAGCTTAGATACTTCAGTTAAGTTTTCTGCGTTATCATTTCTGTCGTTAAGTTTTACCTTGCAAGTAAATAAAACTGAGTAGGTAAATATCATTTTGTGTTTTCTTCTTCAACTTATCACAGCAATAGTAACAACAATAAGACTTATTGGCTGTCGCGGGCCAGATAGAAGACACTCGCGGGCCGGATTGATGGCACTGGTGATGGCGGGCCGGATTTGGCCCGCTGGCCGTTGTTTGGAGACCCCTGGATCATCTGTCTGCATCTTCGCCTCGACACCGTTCTCATCTCAAAGTGAGGTTTACAGAATAACACTGCAGCAGTCAAGACAATACAGTTCACAAGTCACCTCTCCCCGTCCTGTGCTGAGGAGGAGCATGCCTATAAGCCACATGCTTCCTCAACGCATCCCTAGACCTGGACACGTGTGAGCAGGCCCTGCAGGCATGCCTCCTGCCCGCATGCGTCTCCATGTGCACCCGTAAGTTGTACTGGTTTGATAGTCGCTTGTTGCAGATCGTACACACTGAGCTGTTCATGCGCCATTTTCTGTCGTATGCTTCTGGTGGGTCTGTAACTGAGGTTTGAAATCGTGTAAGTACTTATCCCAGCACGCGTAGCACGACCACCGCTGAAACGGGTTTTGTCGACGGAAGAATAGAGAAAATGACAGGTTGTAGAAATATTTCTACGCATTCTACGCGTCTAAGCATGGCATTGTGTCATTTTGTCTATTCTTCCGTCGACAAAACGTTGTGATGCTACGAGTGGTGGCTACTTAAAAAAACATTTCTTAAAAAGACGAGAAACGAGAAGGAAGACCTTTACTGCCTCCCGATCCAGAACTACCTACCAATCATAGTAGGCAAGTAGACAAGTAATTAAAATTAGATGCCTTTATGCCTTTAGCTTCGACGATGCTTTTAGCTTCGACGACAATATTATTCGAGAATGTCACTATGTATATAGGGTTGCAGGGACATTGACGCACAACCTGTTACCATGGATTCAGTAGGTAGGTACAGTCAGCAAGTCAGTTACAAAAGTCGACACTTTAGTTTTTTAAATCTTAATTATTGAACAAGATATTTATTAAAAAAGAAACAGAAGTAAAATAATTAAAAGATCTACTAGACTCTTAGGTGTTTTAGGAAAAAAAGAGATAATCAACAAATGTATTAATTTATATGATGTGTAAAAGTAGAAGCTAGCTATCTGACTGCTGATATATTTTTAAAATTTAACTTTAAACGTTTTTTGAAAATATGCTAGTGATCACAAACTTTTTTTGATGTGTGTAGGTAGGTAAGGTGGTGGTGGTGGTGTAGACTACCAACAAATCGGGCTCGAACAATTAGGCTGCGATCACAAGAAAGGCTGAACCTATCCTATACCTACCTAGTTTGTCGCTCTATTCGATGGGCTATCAACGTCGTCAGTACCACAATAAATAATATGCACAGTAAGGAAAGTACTTAGACAAACGGTCGAAACGGCACACTCATACAGACGCGCGCAATGACCTGGCGATCTACTCCCTAAGCACAAAGCCCGTAGTTTCGGCCTTCATTACGGGCGTTTCCTATTCCGTATCACCTACAGATGGACGATTGGTTCGGGGCCCGAGCTAAGTATGAATGACAACATAATTTGGTAGTTGTCCCTACTTCCGTTGTGATTTAGCACGTCCGAAAACTTTTACGCTTGTTTTAATGGATCGTTATGTCAGACGGACGGACGGACGGACGGACTTAGAGAGTAGACCCCAGGACCCAAGCGATAGTCGCGGTGCTCCGTACGTTTGTCCGTAGATTCCCTACTGTCTATATTTATATTGTGTCAGTACGTACAATAAAAGTGTATAGAACAGAATATTATTTATTGTCTTGTATTATTTTTTTAACTGCCTCGTTGGTCTAGTGGTTGCAAGTGTTACTTCTGAGTACGAGGTCCTGGTTTCGATTCCCAGGTCGAGCAAAGTGTTATTGGGTTTTCCCATCAGGAATTTCTCAGTAGCAGCCCGCAGTCTGGATTAGTGCCCGGTTGATGGCTGTAGGCTCGCCCTCTATTAAGTACATGGGACTCAAACATAACTGGTGAAATGTGGGTGTAGGTATTAGGCCTCTGCCTCGAATATTGCGGGCAGTGGGGCGGCGGCGGCGGCGGCGCGGGAGCGGCAGGATCTTATGCGTACATTTAAGGTTGATGCGCCAAGGTAGCCCGCGAAATTCAAAATTTCTTACGTTTTTTGCAATTTGTAGGTCAGTGTGAGCTTGTATGTTGATTAAAATATGATTCGCGGGCGTAGCTAATATGGCTTTACAGAATTATAATCATTAGAATCAGCAATACAACTCCATACGTTAGCATTTATCTCAAATCTAGCGATTTCATGAAATCATGAGGTTTGAGATAAATGCTAACTTATGGAGTGGTATTGCTGATTCTAATGATTATAATTCTGTAAAACCATATTAGCTACGGCCGCGAATCATATTTTAATCAACATACAAGCTCACACTGACCTACAAATTGCAAAAAACTTGCGAAAGCTCCAGGGTAGCCCGCGAAATTCAAAATTTCTTAAGTTTTTTGCAATTTGTAGGTCAGTGTGAGCTTGTATGTTGATTAAAATATTATTCGCGGCCGTAGCTATTATGGCTTTACAGAATTATAATCATTAGAATCAGCAATACAACTCCATAAGTTACCATTTACCTCAAACCTCATGATTTCATGAAATCGCTAGATTTGAGGTAAATGCTAACTTATGGAGTTGTATTGCTGATTCTAATGATTATAATTCTGTAAAGCCATATTAGTTACGGCCGCGAATCATATTTTAATCAACATACAAGCTCAGACTGACCTAGAAATTGCAAAAAACTTAAGAAATTTTGAATTTCGCGGGCTACCCTGGCGCATCAACCTTAAATGGACCGGTTCTCGAAAACAGCGGCGCGGGAGCGGGGCGGGACAATGCGAGACGCGCCGCCGCCGACGCCGCCCCCTGCCCGCGAAATTCGAGGCAGAGTCCTTATAGGTACCTACACCTCTGCCTAACCCTTCGGGGTTTACAGGCGTTGTGTTATGTTATAGGTACTTATACATATATCGTTGCTGTAGCCTGTAGGTGGTTATCAAATAAAGTTGATAAAAATAAAAAATACTGGATGACTTTTTTTACCGTCTTGAAAAAAAAAATAGGGTATATAATAGGTGAACGGAGTAGAAGCCTATGGCATGCCTAATGTTTTATTTTTTTATTTAAAAAAATCAAAATTGTAATCATATGCAGGTTGCATAAGTATGATTTGAATTTCGATATTTTTAAAACGATTTGTTTATTTTTTTTTTTCAAAATTTCTGTTTTTATTGTTCTAATCATAGACTTATAAAAAAAGATGGACTCCGCGCCACGCATATCGAAAGTGAAGCACAGTAAGTATGCCGGGACCGTTTGTACAAACACGCCTCACGCACACATTTACATCATAGTATGCCGACCGGCCGCCATTACGTGACACGAGCGACGGCGTCTTTGCAGGTACTCAAATCACGCACACATAGATCGGTACCGTGCTTCACTTTCGTTATACGTGGCGCGGAGTCCATCTTTTTTTATAAGTCTATGGTTCTAATATGAAAAATTACATCGAATTTGTAGTATTTATTGATACTTACTTAGATAATTTTTTCTGTCTAAGATATAGAAAAAAAAACTAGGTACCTATGCCATATAGGCTTCTACTCCGTTCACCTAATAGGTATAATACCCTTTTTTTTGTAAAGACGGTAAAAAAAATTCATCCAGTATACGTAGGTACGGGACGAATTGAGAACATCATCCTTTTTTTGAAATCGGTAAAAAAATAAACTTAACTCTACAACATACTCTAGCTAGCTTCTAGGGTAAGTCTTAACAACAAGTTAATTAAATTCTTTCAAATTTATGTAGAGACACTAAAAAGCTTCTTAAAATCTTAACTCACTGTTGTTATACTTATTAAATTAATAATCTAAATTCACTAATGGAACAACAATTTACTGTCTGCAATATGATTAGACAGCGTACTCACAATTTATTTAAAAAAAGCATAAGTTATAATGCGAAAGTTTGCGACTTGAGTGCAGTATTATGTTAGATAGCTGGTACAGAGTGCTGTCGCATTCTGTCATCTCTCTCGCTCACACGGTACCAACACCAAGTAACATTGAAAAGATTTTAAGATTAACTGAAAAGATTCTTTTTTTGTAAAATGTAATCAATTAAAGGACTAGTAAATATTGTTTATTAGATAATAGGTAGGTACCTAATTATTAAAACACATTTCTATTGTGTTATATAATAAATTCAGTTTAAAAAGTATTAAGTATTTGTTTTTGAGATGAGTTAAATTTTTATTTGTTAGTTCGTCAATCGATTACATTTGTCAAAAAAACACGTTTCATTTAACATGCTTATCACTTTCACGGACAATAACGTCGAGAGACGTTAATTATGACCCCTCATAATATGGCACTACGGCTGTAGGCGGCGATTTAAAATACACCAAAAGTAGAATTCCGTCCACGGCCGACTATTTCCCATAGCGGCCATAGCATTTATAGGAAGGATATGACTCTGTGCCGTTTGAGGCTATAATACAGACCGCTAGTGCCACAGCAAACACTCCTGCGTGTGCACACAAGTTACCTCTGTCACGCAAACATTGAAAGAACATTTCCGCCTACAGGCGATTACGTCTGACCGTTACTGCCGCAACACATACTTTTAAAACCGAGTAATGTGGCAATCCGTCCCCAGACGTGATGCCACTTTGTATGGAAAAGTGTACCATATCACAAATTATTGAGAATGGTTTTGTGTCCGTGAACGTGTTAAAAACTTGGTCTCGTGTGAGCGAGAGAGGTGACAAAATGCGACAGCCCTTTTAAAGCAGTATTTGGTAAAGCCAGCAACAATTTAGTACCTATACATAGCATCACATAACATCGTCTGTACCTATACCCCGAAGGGTTAGGCAGAGGTGTACCTATAATGCTCCCACATTTCGCTAGTTTCGTTTACATAATCAGCATAAAATGTTCCCACTGCCGGGACAGCAGCCTCCTCTCTGTGAGAATAATGTGGCCGTAATCCACCACGCGGGCCCAGTGCGGGTTGGTGGATATCACATGTTTTTGAAATTTTAGTCTTAGGACATGCCGGTTTCCTCACGATGTTTTCCTTCAACGTTTTGAGAGCAGTGGTGATGCAATTAAATAGCCAAAGTAAAGTGCTTATCTGGGTTCGTACTCATGACCTACAACTCGTATATCAGAGCCGATACCACTGGGCCACCACTGATATCTCAGTTACGTTTTTAAGACCCTCGTAATAGGGGGCGAGCCTATATTGCCATATCATCAAAATTGACACAAAATGATGCGATAAACTTCTTTGCAGCATTTCATGTAGGTAGGAGAGTTAATTTTGTTCAAATACGTGTGTAACGTGCGTTTGTACGTGTGTGTTTTTTTAACATTTTACTTATAATCTTATAGGTATACAGGGTGTAAGGGACAGCCCTCCACAAACTAACAGGGTGCATTCAGCTCCTATTTTGAATCATATTCCACCGGAAAATTTCTCAGGAAAATTTTCATTTTTTTAATAGTTATTTCAGTTACATTTTCTTTATTTCAATGTAAAATTACATTGTGTGTTCGCAGTACTCCATTTATGTAAAAAAAAAACCAGCAATGGATGTTGAAATACTCTAACGAATGACGCTTCAAATCAGCTGTTCATTTTCTGTCTAGCTACAGAGTTCATCGAACTCACCGCATACATATTACCTATCCCTCCTAACCAGTAACAGACGCTCCGATTGGTGCACAAAAACACAAACAAATCAGGTTTATTGGATTCTCCTAACGTTCCTAAAATAATTTCATGTACCGGTCATCTTAGTATGATATACTGAATTCACCCCATCAGTCTGCGTAGGGCTGTCCCTTACACCCTGTACTTAAAGATAGAAAAATCCTGACTAACAACTGTCTGACTGACTCAACAACGCGCAGCCCAAACAAACCATTGGACATAGAAAGCTGACATTTTGCACAGAGGTTACCTTTATAATATAAGGATTTTTGTTCCCGCGGGATATTTTCCGACATGCACACGGGCGAAGCCGCGCGGGAAGTGCTAGTTAACATAAATAACAGTGAATTTCATTGCTGAACATACACAAAGCTTTTCTCACCTCCAGAATTAACCAGCGTAGCAGCCGGCGGTGTTCCAATCTTGTGCGTACTGTACAAGTTCTGTACAATCTGGTCCAGTTTACTCAATCTATCCTTCTCGCTCTTTCCCATGAAGTCAGACACGTAGCTTCCGTCTTTCTCGTTCGTCGGTGACAGGATGTCATCGTAGTTCAGTTTGGAGCTAGAACTGGAGTTATCGTTGATGACCTGGGGTTGGTGGATGTCGTTCTTTATTTCTAGATTCACTGGGGAGTTGAATTCGTCTGGGGTCACTTCGGGTTCTGTCGGCGTCAGTGTTGAGTTCTGGAATTATGGAAAATTAAATTAGTAAGATAAGAGGAGTTCCTGGCCATAGACGTATAAAAAAAGGAGGACTCCGCGTCACGCATATCGAAAGTGCAGCATAGTAAGTATGGCCGGACCGTTTGTACAAACACGCCCCACGCACACATTTACATCATAGTATGCCGACCGGCCGCCATTACGTGACACGAACACGAGCGACGGCGTCATTGCAGGTACTCAAATCACGCACACATAGATCGGTACGGTGCTTCACTTTCGATATTCGTGGCGCGGAATCCTTTTTTATACGTCTATGCTCGTGGCTAAGTTATAACAGCCGCACGGGTCGATCCATCAGGTTAAGCTACGCTTGCCGGGGTTGGTCCGTGAATGGGTAACCATCTTTACATACCGAGACTCCTTCGAGCCTCGGAAAGCGCGTTAAGCGGTTGGTTCCGGCTGTCATTTATGTATCTTTGACAGTCGTTACGGGTCGTCAGAAGCCCTATTAGCAAAGGGAATCGTATTATCCAGTTACTGTGTTTGGTGGGGCTTTGGTGATAGATGATAAATGATTTATTTCTGTAAGTAGGTTTATACAAACACTTTTACACGTCAATCATATTTTAAAAAACTAGATGAGGTCGTCGTTTCCTATCTGAATACTCTGAGAAGAAATGCCGAAACAAACTAAGAGGTCACAGTCTCTTTTAAAGTCCAGACATAATCTTGGTCAGATCATGTGAAGACCATGTTGTCCATTGGTGTCTGAAATGGTCTTTTGAGGAAAGAACCACACAGATTGAGTGGACCTGTCCAGTCAGTGCATGCATTTGTCAGTAATCGTGCAACTCAGGAGCTCAACGATGTTCAAATGACCAAAAACGATACGCAGGTAAATTCAAAAAGCTCCTAGACTGCGTTTTTGGTCCTAGGTTACATTGTGATGAATCTTTCTAAAGTATCTCTTTTACTTAAGGGGAAGCGCTAGGGTAGCTCGCAAAATTCAAACTTTCTTTCGTTTTTTGCAATTTGAAAGTCAGTATCAAGTTAGCAAAGTACCTATTTACAGAATTATAATCATTCGAATCAATATAATCCCCAACTGTCAAGATTTCATGAAATAGTCATTCAATAGGATTACCTACCAGGTCTTATAGAGTTGTATTGATGGATTTAATGATTATAATTCTGTAAATACATACTTGCTACAGTCGCGAAACATATTTCGATAAACATACAACCTAATAGGTACCTAGTTACCTACTGACTTGCAAATTGCAAAACACGTAAGAAAAGAATATTGCGGGCTACCCTGGCGGTGTTGCCTTGTCTTATTTCCATTTTGAGATATACAAAAACTGTTTGATTCGAAGCGGTATTATGTATGTATTACTACTTACATAATTTATAACTGCAAGTGTTTTAAAGATAGATAATTATGAAATTCACAAAGTTGTGATTTTCGCACCTTAGCTAGAAGAGATATTTACGAAACATGAATACTACTTACTCTTCTATCACCCTTTTTTTTGTGAATGGGAAATCATCAAATGACTTCTCCCGCTCTGGGTGGAGCGGAAGGGCGTGTCAGACTTTTACTGACTAAAACCCACCCGTGTTCCTTCAGTTGCCTATGCCAGGGCCACGGTATCTCTTTCAAACAATCCGCGACCCCTGCGGCATCGGCCCTATTGGACCCCATCTTTTGCTGACATCTCTTTGAGGCGCGCGTGGAACACAACGCGCCGTCGACTCGGGGCCTACTCCCTAAGTCCGTCCGTCCATCCGTCCGTCCGTTTGTCCGTCCGTCTGACATAACGATTCATCAAAACAAGTGTAAAAGTTAAATTTTTCGGACGGGCAAAAACACATCGGGAGTAGGGACAGCTGTCAAATCATGTTGTCACTCATACTTCGTTCGGGCCCCGAACCAATCATACATCCGTAGGTGATACGGAGTAGGAAATGCCCGTAACGAAGGCCGAAACTACGGGCTTCGTGCTTAGGGAGTACACCCCCTGGTCCTTACCGGACGGCGAGCTACCCGCTGCTCACCGTCCGCAGGCCCGCGCCTACGGTGGCCGGAAATCGCCCCGCGATTCCCGCCGCCCAGGGCGTCTCCTGCGGCGACTGAGGGCGTGAGGCTGCCTCTCCCTCACGCGGTCCGCCTCCTCCTTCGCGAGCATTACTGCTTCGCAGAAGGAGGTGACGGCCTCCCATGCGCTCTCGCTCCGCACCATGGCCTGGACCAGGCTCGGTCGCGGCAGATCACCGCCGCCGCCGATCGCCTCCGTGAACTCTCCTATGACCTAATGTATTAGCAAAGCTAAGGCGATCAATCTGCCTACCCTTTTCCCAACTATGTTGGGGTCGGCTTCCAGTCTAACCGGATGCAGCTGAACCTGCCTGTCTGACCTCCACAACCCAGTTACTGGGTAATACGATACCCCTTGGTAAGACTTTCGGGCTTCTGACGACCCGTAACGACTGTCAAAGATCCACGAATGACAGACGGGACCAACGGCTTAACGTGCTTTCCGAGGTACGGACGAGTCTCGGTATGTAAAGATGGTCCAATCCCGGCAAGCGTAGCTTAACCTGATGGATCGACCCTTGCGGCTGTAATTAATTAGCCACGAGCTCCTCAAAGCAAAGCTAAGGCGATACTACATAGAATAACCAAGGTCTAAAAAATACAAAATCTCTCACCGTATCGGCATCAGTCAGTCCTGAAACCTTCAAGGTCTGTGCAAGTCGTAGCAGAGATGGCAGGATCTTCTTGGAGGCCGTCACCTCCCCGGTGTACATGAAGGTGAGCAGGAGTCGCAGTTCTGTCGCATCGCAGCCGAGGACCACGACTAGTGTGTTGTTCTCAGCTTCCACTTCCTGGAAAATATGTCAAAGAATAATCAAGTATCATCAAGTACTGGCTGCATTCAAATAACCAAGAAGAAAGAAGAAAGAAAGAGAAAAAAAATTGGGTATATTAGGTGAACAGAGTAGAAGCCTATGGCATACCTAGTTTTTTTTTTTTTTAATATCTTAGACAGAAAAGATTATCTAAGTTCCAATAAATACTACAAAATCGATGTAAACTTTTCATTTTTGTACCATAAAAACAGAAATTTTGAAAAAAAATCATTAATCGTTTTAAAATATCGAAGTTCAAATCATATGCAGCCAGCATATGATTTGAATTTTTGATTTTTAAAGTTTGTGTTTTTTGAAAATAGGCTTCTACTCCGTTCACCTAATATACCCAATTTTTTTCGAGACGGTAAAAAAAGTCATCCAGTATATCGATGGTTCCGTAGTTGAAAAGAATTTATCCCAAAAATAAACTTGACATTGTAATCCCAAACAAATATTTTTTTATGTGATAATATTACAAATTAACAATTTTCGGACTATTTTCCTTTAGGTACTTGTACTGTGAGACATTGCTTCTTGCCAAATTTCATTATTCTAGGTCAATGGGAAGTAGGTAGGTACCCTTTATTAGGTTTTGATTTACTTGCGAGTATCAAAATATGTCGTAAATGGGCGTATTTTTTTATTGCGTTGACTTAGAAGCTTGATTTTTTTAGGATTCCAAGGGATCATAGACTAGAGTATTTGATATTAATTTCAACTTGATACCTTCGCGCGTTCCTGAGAAAAAAGGGTCATGCAGACAGACAGACGGACAACAAAGTGATCCTATATAGGTTCCGTTTTTTCCTTTTGAGGTACGGAACCCTAAAAAAAGGTATCTAAGTAGTTAAGTAAATAAAATAACTGTATTATTTTTATGCCGTAAGAGCTTGCTGGAACCTTCTAATAAGGAGAGTAGGTATGATTAATCTCACCTTAAAGAGCTGGGCAAAGTATTGGCTGCATGAAGCCAACACAAGGCGATGTGCCTTCACGGAGGTTCCGCTGGCACTCAACGTGACGTCAGTCAGGGCTCCAGTGCTCAACATGCGACCTAGGGCTCCTATCAAGCTGTTCTGTTTAAGTAAAATTGGCATTTTAATTCTTTGGCCCTCAGCAGCTTTTTTGGGAAATCCGTCAATGACTCATCCATTTATCAGATCAGATCAGATTAATAAATTAATTTTGGACTTAGTGAACATTAAAACAGGTAAGTAGTTAGCTCTACAGGTCCTTTCAAACACCTCTATTTATAAAAAAAAAATAGGTACTTATTTTATTCTATGAAATCTCATTTTGACCTTATAAAAGTTTCAGAACTGTATTTTTGCTATCGTGTTTGTTAATTTTCCTAATAACATCAGCTGAATTTATCCTTTCATAATTTTAAAATTATTTTAAAATTTTAAAACAGTTAATTTCTAATAACTTTTTGTCATAATTTTCATAAGATTTTTCAGGCACAAAATACTAAGCTATTGCGAGTATAGGTTTATCAAAGACGGAATTCTGCCAAATAGCTGCTGCTTCTATTAAACTAATTAATACATTTTAATCGAAATTAGTTGTAGCTCATAGTCGATTAGTTTGGTGTGCGTGTGATCTATTAGTAACCTTCTATTTAGTGTCATTGGCAAAGGTAATACATACAGGCTAAGCAAAGGGTGCTAATATTTACATTTTTAATGTATATTTTAGCGCCAAAACATGATTAAACAGTTTTATATTTGAAATTAAAATAGTTACGTGATGTATTGGTAAACCAAAGTTCTCATTTTATCTCACATTCTAATATAATTATTTACGAAAGTTTTACAACATTTTTAAATATTTTATGAAGCATTTAAATAAAATAATAATTACATAGGCTTTCAAACAACACGACTACATTTATTGAAAAAAAAAGCAACGTTTAATTTTACTCTACGTATCATAAACTTTTTAAAAAAAGAATAAACTCAAATAAAAACGCATAGGCTTTATGACTGAAGCGAAAAAAAAAGAAATATGTCCAACGAAAAAAAATGTAAGTGTACCTGGTCATCTGTAGTGGGTGTGTTGATGAAATAAAATATTACTCACCTACCTGATGATTGTGCCAGCGCAAAGAAAACTGTTGTACATCCTCATCATCCATGGCCACAAGTATTTACTGTATAAAAGCACTAACAAACTTCTTACGCTCACTAGTTCGATGCACGTACCAAGTGGAGACAATTATATTGTTAACGAATCCAGGCTGCTTTATTTTAGGTCGGTACGCCTGGAAAACCTGTGGCCACCTATTTCTGGAGCTGATTGTATTTATAAATCCAATGACATTCGGCGTGTGACGCGGCTGACATACCAAAACTCATCCAAAAACAGATTTAGTTCGCTCGACCGAGATGATTGGCATCATTGTTCGACTGTTTGTACTAATTGATCGTTATTTCATGCATTGTAATGGATTTCACACATAATATTCGAGAGTTGAGTACTTTACTAGGATGTATGAGTTGTTATCATTGCCCCGTTTAATCGAGCTTAAAAAATTGGACTACTTTTTCTAATTGATTGTTTTATTTCAATTATCTGTTTGCCTACATATTTACAAACTTTACCGAGATAATTTGATTTACATAATGTAATCTATCTCTTGTTTTATTTAGTCATAAACTAGGTAATTAACACAATCTGCCGTTGGCAAAGAAGTATGTCTGTCAAGAAAATTATGTTGAGAGCCGTAATGACGGTTAATTACTGAAAGTTTTTAGACAAAGCCCTATCTTGATGGCGACATTTTAGAGATTATTAACTGACATTGATAAAATTATTTTGTTTAGTATATTATGTTTGAAGTAAATTGTTATTTTATAGGACTGAAATATCTACCTTAGTATCGACTAATTTTATCCTTTTTGCACGGCTTTTTGCTTCATTAGAAAAAAATACTTTTGTATCTTACTGAAAAAAAGAAACTCTCAAAGCTTGATTCTATTTTTAATAATTCTTATTGTTCACTATCTTTTTTTTAATTTCGTACGAACAGTTTCGGTGTTAAAAACTCTTTCGTAATAATCTGGCTGTTTGTCGACGATCGCGTGCAATCGTTGACCTAATTCTGATTTTAAAAAGTTTCGTACATTTTCCCGCTTCGTTTGCGTTTCCGATTGTCAAACTTTTTAGGGCGTCGAGTTAAAATCAAATAAAGTTTTATATTTTGTGAAAATATTTTCTGATTTTGTTAGTGTTTATTATAACAAGAATAAACAGTCAGGTCCGTGTTTTAATTTGTAAATGTCTATTTAATTTTTTTGTTCGTTGGACCAGTTAGGTATCTTGTTTTGACAATATTCTGTGTTCGTCCAGGCAATTATTCACAGATAACAAGGCCCTCGTAATTAACTGAATAATACATAAGTTTGAATAGTAGATATCAAAATACAAACGGATCTCTATCCTACCTATTTGGAACTGTTTCTAAAATTGTTCTTAGAAATGGAAGCTCCAAGTAAATCCGCGGAAGATATACTGGATCCCGATTTCTTCAATAATACTACAGCTGCAATTGAAAAGGAGCTCGATAAAATGAAGAAAATAGTCAATAACGTCAACCAAATGAGAGGTAAATATTGATTTTTGTCAAACGTGATGAGGATTTTAAAAGTAAATTATACTAAGTAGGTACCTCTTTAGGTACCTACCTACGCGTTATTTAATTACATAGGTAAGTACTTAAATAAATTAGAACGCAGGTACTTCTTACAACGTATACCCACATACTTATGCTTTAGGAAAAACAATGGAAGCTAGATTTTCATTCAAAGAATTTTCCTCAACACCACTACTTACAGTAGTAAATAATCTTTGATTTCAACAAGTTAAATTTCTAACGTATTTGATGGATGTGTAAGGGCCTCGTGTCTAATACGTGGATGGGTGACCATCCATAACATACCGAGACTCTCTGTGCCTCGGAAAGCACGTTAAGCCGTTGGTCCCGGCGGCTGTCATTCGTAGTCAGAAGCTCAAAAGTTGACAACCAGTCTTACCAAGAGATATTGCGTTACCCAGAAGAGGTCAGATAGGCAGTCGCTCCATGTAAAATACTGGTATTCATCTGCATCCGGTTAGACTGGAAGCCGACCCCAACATAGTTGGGAAAAGGGTAGGCAGATTCAAATTAATTGAACGTGTAACCGGGTTACCGACATTTTATTAGAAGAATAGGTATCATTATTGACTTACTCAATAGATTTGATATTTTTTTCGTTGACCTCGACCTTAATTATACTATCATAATAATAATTAACGTAACTTATATGAATAAGTTTTGATTGAGTAGGCAGTTCGGTATTTCCCACAAGTGGTCTTTAAGGAAAAGGAAAATTCCGGGAGGCATTTAAAATTTTTATTGTAAAGGAATAGCTCACACGGTACACTGAGCTTCTAGCCTAGGTTGTTTCTTCTATTCATAAAATAGTAAAAAGCATTAAATTAAAGCTAGTGTTCGTGTTTTTTTAAGTGTAGAATGTGCAGTAGGAACATTACGTTCAAAGAATTTAGAGAACGCAGGATATTCTGTAAACCAGGTATTTGAATAGGTCCCGTGGTCCCGTGTAAAAACCAGGCCAGTTGCATTTATCCTACCATCTATGTCCCCGCCAAAAACCGGTCAAGTGCGTGTCGGATCACGCGCAATGAAGGGTTCCGTAGTTGGGATGAATTTATCCCAAGAACAAACTTAACATTGTAGTTGAAAAATATGTTCTGCCATACATTCCAAGGGTAAATGTAAGTTTGTACTCACAATATTGAGAGATTTACCATGTTGTTTTGAGACCACAGACTTCATATAGGTTTTCCTGTAATCTACAGATAAAGAACTATTTTCTGTATCTTAAAAAAGAAAAATAGGCTCAGTAGTTTCAGAGATAAGGGCGCGGGGGGCCCTTATCTCTGAAACTACTAAGCCTGAATTTTTTTTATAAATTTTCTTGTTTGCCCCCAAAATATACCCCATATTCAAAATTCATTTATTTTTTTTACCCGTCCGTGGTTGGGTCACAGAAATTCATACTTATGTGTACCAAATTTCAACTTAATCGGTCCATTAAGCATGATCCTCCGCTAAGTCTATAATACTGCAGCATAAATTTTAAAATAAATATGGTAAAGTTGAGGATTCATTATGATTTGTGTACTATTTTTGACGAAAACACGATTCCATAAAATTTTCTCGATCTGCAAACTGAACAATAAACCGCTGGTATTCCAGAAATACTACAAATTAGATCATGAAACTTTGCATTATTATAAAGCAGGTCTTATAATAATAAATAAATAATAAAATCTTTATTACACTTCGAAGTCACAAACATCTGTGTAGCTCTGACTCTTGTACTAGGAGTTCCTGTATCACAAGAGACAGACCTCTCAATTTACAGGGAATATGATGTAGAAGCGAGATAGACAAAAAAATAAATTACAGTTATGGCATGCATTGACAAGTAGATTTACAAAATATTTATGAGAACAAAATAATTAAAAATAAAATAGAGAAATAATGATAAGAGTTTAAAATAACAATGCGTTTTGTAAAAAAGGGTGGGTGAGTGTGAGTGAAGTGTGGGGGGGGGTGTGTGTGTGTGTTATGTTTTTTATTTTTTTCAAATTACCATTATTTTCACCTTCTATAGCAATTACCTAAACTATCGGCGCCCAGCACCACACTCAGTCTCGCTCTCACTCAGTCCGCGAGCGGTACTGTGTGAGCGAGATAAAAAGCTGATGTAGTAACGCCAAAAGTAAGATTTTGATCATCACATCAACTTATTTCTCAATTTATTTTTCAGTGGAAGCCGCCTATTTAGAATCTGATTTGGTGTTGATGATCGATGCACATACATGGGAAGAAATAACGGAGCTAATTGGTATTGGAACGTCCCCAATGACGATGGACGATGTTGTTATCAAAAAAGAAATGAAATAAGGAATATAGTTCTGATATAATGCTGTTTTATTTTTACTAAGTATTATAAATCATTTTAATAAGTCATTCCCACCATTGTTATATACAGGGTGGCCGGAACATTGACGTCCAAAAATAAAATTTCGGTCCCTCGTATCGTGGGGTATTCGAATCACCCCCATGTATGTTCCGCGACTTTTCATAGTTTTCGAGTTATGAATTTTTTTCTGAATGTTTGAAAATTTTCGACCTGACCAACCTAAAAAAATTCTAAAAAAAAAAGTAGAGGGTTTTATCGAGTTTCTTTTTTTGCAACTGAATTTTCATAAGTAGTACTTTTATGCATAAAATAATCAGCTTCGTAACTGTGATGAAAGTTATGAAAATGTTGATCTAAAGTGAAAAATTTACGTTCGGTAAATTATGACTCAAATTTTCAACTTTAAATTAAAAATCTTAACAGGTGACTTCATAATTCCTAAGTAGGCTTCAAGAATGCGCCAGACTCTCAGCTTTCATAATCATAAAAAAAATGAAGTACTTAATAGGGCTACTTTGTTTAAAATCGGCCTTCAAAGACAGCGAGGTGGAAAAATTCTTAAAATTACCCATCTGAGTAATTATTTTTTTTTGGCTATTTTCTCGTTCCTAAGGTTAATTAATGATAAGAATACTGAAAACTAACCAACAAATAGTTTCAGAGTTGGGTAAGAAAAGTTTTACGTAAAAAGTGGTTTTGAATAAAACACAGATGATAATGTGAAAAAAGTACTTAATTTATTTTTAACATTTACAAAAGGTTTTCAAAGTGGCCACCACCAGCAGCAATACACATTCTACACCTACGTAAGAAATTGTCTGGCAATCGTCTAAAAGCGTCTCTGTTCTCTCTCACAACACGTTCAGCTTCTGCAATCAACTGCCTCAGCTCTTGTTCACTTGAACAGTCTCGGGCGTATGCTATTTCCTTGTAATAGCCCCAAATAAAGAAATCGATGGGGTTGAGATCAGGTGAGCGTGGAGGCCACCTAATTGGTCCGCTGCGTCCGATCCATCTGTTGGGGTATGTTTCATCTAAGTAATTTCGGACCTGGGTTGCATAGTGACACGGGGCGCCGCCGTCATTTTGCAACACCATGGTTCGTCTGAGTTCGAGATTCACATCTGCCAGCAACAATGGAAGTTCATTTTCCAAAAAGTTTTTGTATGTTTCTCCATCAAGTCTAGACGGCAGTTCAAACGGACCAATTAGTTCGCCATTGAGGATACCAGACCACAAGTTAACGCTGAAGCGATGTTGAAATGTCGAAGCTCTCACTTCGAGTGGATTTTCATTCGCCCACGTGTGGTAATTATGAATATTGAATATAATGTGGTTAGTTTTCGGTATTCTTATCATTAATTAACCTTAGGAACGAGAAAATAGCCAAAAAAAAATAATTACTCAGATGGGTAATTTTAAGAATTTTTCCACCTCGCTGTCTTTGAAGGCCGATTTTAAACAAAGTAGCCCTATTAAGTACTTCATTTTTTTTATGATTATGAAAGCTGAGAGTCTGGCGCATTCTTGAAGCCTACTTAGGAATTATGAAGTCACCTGTTAAGATTTTTAATTTAAAGTTGAAAATTTGAGTCATAATTTACCGAACGTAAATTTTTCACTTTAGATCAACATTTTCATAACTTTCATCACAGTTACGAAGCTGATTATTTTATGCATAAAAGTACTACTTATGAAAATTCAGTTGCAAAAAAAGAAACTCGATAAAACCCTCTACTTTTTTTTTTAGAATTTTTTTAGGTTGGTCAGGTCGAAAATTTTCAAACATTCAGAAAAAAATTCATAACTCGAAAAGTATGAAAAGTCGCGGAACATACATGGGGGTGATTCGAATACCCCACGATACGAGGGACCGAAATTTTATTTTTGGACGTCAATGTTCCGGCCACCCTGTACAAGCCGTGTGCCGTGTAGGCAGAGCACATTGCTCGCAGAACAGATGGCTGACGGGGTCGAATGGTTCCATCCGTACATCCGTCCGTACGTCAGTCCGTCCGTCCGTCTGACATAACGATCCATCAAAACAAGTGTAAAGCTAAATTTTTCGGACGGGCAAAATACACTCCTTTGCAAAAAAAACGGGCAGTTTGGATTTTTCAACATTATTGGTAATCATTTAGTTCTAATGAGGTTTTAATAGGCAAACTATGTTCCTGGCACATAATAAAGAGTCTGGGTATGAAAAAAAGTTAATTTCAAATAAAGAACTGTTGTTTTTAGAAATAATAATCCCTTTTTCAGTTTATGACTTTTTACTTACTATTCGCGGGTTTGCGGTTAAAAGGTTATCAGGCAACTAAAACTAACTTCTCGTTATTTTTATTAGAATAATTTATGTTTGTCGCATAATCCTGCCTCATTGTGACTTCAAACAGATATCTTTGTGTCGATTATAATGGCAGAAAAAGCAATAAGAGCTAGTAAAATTATAGCGCCGCTGGAAGTGGGGTGTTTAGCGGCATGAGGAACAGGGTGTAAAGTTCACTCATCCTCCATAGAAAACGGAGGCTCCTCCGACCAGACGGGTGCTGTGTCTGGTGGGCTACTGCCCAACGGTTGATATTGGGTCGTTGTATATATGCTAATCGCGTGGTAAACTCTAATTGCGCGATGCAGGTTTGCGTGACGTCATGTCATTGATGCGTAATTCATATGTGGCGATGTAGATGCCGCCACAGGGTGTAGCCAATGTTACGGCTCACAGCGGTTAAACGTGAGTCGTTCCACCGTCCAAAGAACCTGGACTCGATACTAAGAGATAGGTTCCGTTCAAAGAAGGCAAGGTTGTGGGAGAAAACGTTGCACACAACCACGAGACGACCGCTTTTTAGTGACTCAGGCATTGAGTAATCGCAAATGCAGTTACATAGACCTCAAAAGAAACCTTGAAGAGGTACGAGGAGCAGAAGTTAGCCTATGGATAGTGAGGAGGAGGCTTTTAGCGGTTGATATACGCAGTCGACGACCAGCGCGGGCCCCCAATTTACTCCGTGAGTACCGGATTGCTCGACCGAGGTTCACTAAAAATTGTCTATCTTGGACACTAGCTAACTGGAGTAGCGTACTCTTCTCCGATGAGGCTCGAATTTGTCTGAATGGTGAGGACCGACGACGGCGAGTGTTACGAAGACCAGGGGAACGCTATGCCGACGTGTGTTTTGAAGAAATCACCCCTTATGGTGGAAGGTCCATTATGTTTTGGGCGGACGTAACTTCCAGCTATCGTACCGAGATAGTGTTAATTGCAAATGGCTCACTAAATGCGCAAAGGTACATAACAGGAATAATTTGTCAACATGCACAGCCCGCACTGACTGTAATTGGTGAAGATGCTATTTCATGGACGATAATGCTCGGGTCCACCGTTCTGGCGACGTAGATGCTTATACGCAAGAGGTCGGTATTCGTCGTCTGGATTGGCTAGCGCGGAGCCCCGACCTTAACCCCATTGAGCACGTCTGGGACCTCCTAAAAAGGCGAGTACGACCTGTCCAACGACCTTCCCCAAACATCAGGGAGCTTAAACGTGTGATTTCGGCTGAGTGGGAACACATTCCACAGGACACCATCAAAAGCCTGGTGGAAAGCATGCCAAGACGATTACATGCCGTAATCGCTGCAAGGAGAGGTCATACTCGTTATTAATTTTTATTTATTAATGTCTTTTTTTATTAAAATACCATAAAAATACTCGTAGTCTTAATTTAATTATACCCTAAAAATTTCCATTTTAACACGACTTTCTGTTTACATTGACTAAAACACCGATTCCAGCATTTAAGGGTTAAAAACTGTATTCTCAATGATAATAAGAAATTTCTAGTCATTTATGCTATCGACATACTAAAAATATTAATATTATCCATAGAAAAGCCAATGACTGTAAGGTGCCCGTTTTTTTTGCAAAGGAGTTTACATCGCGAGTAGGGACAACTGTTACTGTCAGATCGTGTTGTCATTCATACTTCGATCGGGCCCCGAACAAATCATCCATCCGTAGGTGATACGGAGTAGGAAACGCCCGTAACGAATGCCTACTTTTAATTTACGGTCTTTACGGTCTTCGTGCTTAGGGAGTAGACCCCGAGTGGCGACCGCGTACCGGAAGACGTAACTATGTGAAGGCCGCAGGAATCCGCTAGAAGCGAGAAGTATACGGTCGAAGTGGTGGTGCTTGGGCGAGGCCCATGTCCCGCCATGGACGTCTTTCGGCTGAAATGATGATGATGATGATAAAGCCGTGTGTCTGCCCCATGGAATTTCCCATTGCCAGAAATGTCGAACTTCCATACAAATTTTCATAACCTAGGTATATGAAATTTAAAAAATCCTTCGCGCAAGTGGTGTCCTGCTACCGATAAAATAGTTCATCTATCTATCGGTAAATCTGCTCTCTTTTAGCTGACACTTGTTCAGCACCAAGATATATTATAGTCTATGCCTATTGCTTTTTTGGGTCCACGACAACAGAGGAAATTATTTTCTGAAAAAACGAATTGTGCAAAACAATAACTCTCTTCTTTAATCAAATAGCGCGTAAACAATAACCGTAAAAATAACGTTAAGTTACGGTTTTTCCCACCCCTTATGAGTTACAAATGCAGCTTGTAATATACCGGAATATATTGCGCTACATATTTTATAACTAATAATATAGTATACTATATTTTTAAATAAACCTTTATCTGTGCAAAGGTTTGCAGCAAGGGGACGCTCAATTCTTTTTAAAAGGATTTTCGATGCGGCTGCTTGCTGGAGCCGGTTTCTGCTAACTTAACAATGATTTGTGCAATCTAAAATGGATCTTATGTGTCTGTGATAAGGTCTAGAAGGATTGCAGTTGGAGTTTTGTTGGAAACTCTCGTGAATTATTCGGTTCAGAGCTTCGGAGCGCGGGAACGGTCGACGGGGCGACAGTAGCTAGCTATTTTACGACACTCGCCAACGAAATTCTTTCCGAGTGAAACGACTAAAAATCGAATTGAATTTGATGTTGACAATTGGTATTTTATTTACTATGAATGCTAGTGAATGTATCTGCGATATAGGAATATTAAATCAGTTCGAAGACCTGTGCTGTATGTCATTATCTTCAGAAAGGAAATCTAAAGGAAGGGAATCTTCTAGGAAAGGTGAAAAATTTTCTGCGCTTGAAAACTGTTCTCAACAAAACGGAAGAGTATGAAAGGTGCACAAATACCTACAATACTTATTTATGGTGTATCTATTCATACATGAAATCTCTTAAGGGGTCATTGTACTCATCATTATGAATAACTTTTACCAACCAAACCAAACCTGAAATCGCGAAAAAAAAATCAACTGCTCCCTACATTTTGACGACTTTGATATAGAATGTACTGAAGAGCTGCCATATTAAAAGTTGTTCATGATGACACCTTTAGAGATTTCGTGTATGAATAGATACACTTTATATGACATAAACTCACGGCTTCGTCTCATGGGGGTAGGCAGAAACTACAGAACTCCATCTGATACGATCCTTACATACTGCTTTTGCCTCGTTTACACCTGCCTGCCTGCCTGCCATACATACATTTGGTCATACATGCACGCCGGTTGCGAGTACCACGTATGCACGGCTACCAGATCAAAGCAGATCAGATCAGATTTCCAGTATAAGCTGATCTCGCATTGTATAGGATGTCCTTACAATGACAGGTCAGAGTAAACTGGAAATATATAGCTTGATGTGTAGCCGTGTGTACCACTACAATATGTATATGCCTATTACAGAGGTAACACAGGTACTTAACAACTAAGTACTACCTACACCACTACTACACTTCTTTCTTCACTAATACTACTAGGTACTACTAATTCTTTCATTTTTTTTTCTTTATTTTGTTTTCTACTTTTCTTTTTTTTCCTTTCTTATTTTACTACTTGTACTTAGGTAACTTTAGTGTAATTCAATGCGAACTTTCTAAACGTAAGATTAATTCAGACCGAACGATAAGTTTTGTTGACTGTACCAAAGAAAATCCGTATTCGTGTATGAAAACTCAATGTTTAATGTTTATCCATACCTAATGATTAAGGTACAATTAGTTTCGATACTTACTAAATATTTTTGTATTTATCCTCTTCCAAGTTAATGTTCCAAGTTAAAATTCCTAACTTGAATTAAATAAAAGTTAAATTTTAAATTGAAAAAACCCCGACACCTATAATTTACCCTAATTTCTTTTTGCTACTCCATCATCAGACCCTGATTACCATCTATCTACAAGCTATTCATTGAGACCATTACAATGAGCCCAAACACGATACCTCTGTTGTAAGTTGGTTGGGAAATAGGTGTTCTGCAATTTCCAGGTAATGCTGCAGCATCTGTTGAAGGTTACTATGTTCTTCTAATATCATCGAAGAAACAGAATACCAAATTTCGACTCAATCAGACTTGTGGAAGATGCTCACATCAATTCATCAACTAGAAAAGCTGATAATCTTCAAACGGCTGAATAGATTTTTTTGTATCATAGCTAAGAACATTTTCGATCAAGTCACTTCTCAAACAAAACAAAAAAAATCTAAATCGGTTCAGTCGTTTGGGAGCTATGATGCCGCAGACAGATACACACGTTAAACTTATAACACTCCTCTGTTTCCGTCGTCGAGGGTTACTAAATGTATGAACACTGAAATACATAATTATGTAATCGTCAATTCTGCAGTCCCTACTACAATAAGCATAACAAACATGCAGATTTTGCAAACCAAGTAGGAACAAAAGTCCACACTAATATTTGCACTATAGTGACAATTGCATAGAATCTGCCATCATAAGCATAAGCTTTCGGGTCGGGACCCTTTGAGCTTATTATAATGTGAATTGCTATCAGTTTTCACGTTGCGTGTGCTTCGGTGACATTAATTGCTGCCTAACGCCTTTTGCTTCTTCATACATCTATTCATAGATATAAGCATATAAATAATTTTATACAATTTTATAAATAAGTATATTTTGTTTAATTGTTTCCCTATAAAAATTTGGGGAATAATATGGGTAAGATATTATTATCATATTTAAATTTGTTTAATCGAACGGGGAAATTTTAAATCGTATTATGGCAACCATCGAGACTCCTCCGTGCCTCGGAAAGCACGTTAAGCCGTTGGTCCCGGCTGTGTATATAGAAATGCTAATTCAGTACGTCCCCTCAGGCGGAGACGAATATCTAGAGTTAGCGCATTTACACACGTAAATGCTAGTATTCAGTAGCATTTACGCGGAATTAGCATTGACTAGTATTTAAGTGTGTTTAACGCCTGGAAATGACTATCGTCTCCGCCTGAGGGGACGTACTTAAGTAGCATTTCTATATACGCGTCGCGGCGGTTATTCGTGGATCTTTGGTAGTCGTTACGGGTCGTCAGAAGCCCGAAAGTCTGACAACCAGTCTTACCAAGGGGTATCGTATTACCCAGTTACTGTGTTGTGGAGGTCAGATAGGCAGTCGCTCCATGTAAAATACTGCAGTGCGATTCTGTAACCATCTCACCGTGAAAACTTAGGTGAAGTGAGCGTGGAATGAGTTGTCAATAGTGTCAATTCCTAGCAAAAACAAACTCACTTCACCTAAGTTTTCACGGTGAGATTTTTACAGAATCGACCGGCTGGTATTCAGCTGCATCCGGTTAGACTGGAAGCCGACCCCAACATATTTGGGAAAAGGCTAGGCAGATTGATTGAATAATTTTATACATGGTCGCAGTTTGGGACTCTATGCACCTGATCTTTTTAGAGGATGTACCTATACTAAAATCGGCGTCCTTTCCCGGCATTTCCACTAACATCTGCCTTACAAATTCCGTTTGTTAATTTCCAGTCATTAATTATTCAGTCAGCGTTATGACCGTCTCTCGTTTGTAAGCATAAGTACCTACTCTTCTAATTTTGTTGTAACTACATGAAGAAATGCCCTGACGTAAGTACTTTTCAGAAAAACGAAGTATGTCCATGTACTTACAATATTTTTCACGGAGTTTGGATCGCAAGCCTTTGACGTTTATGTGTTTAGCTCACACAGGATTCCTTTAAGCCTCGTTCAGATTTGGTAGAGTAAACAGGCTAGTAAATGGTAGAGTAGCTACTGGAATACTAGTACAGTTTTAATAGTCCATGCGCTCGTCGTCTGCTTTCCTGTTTTCTCTATTTAAGAGAATGGCTACTGAGAAACGTTTTCAGTTTTTAGTTATTGATAGGTTTACGTTTGTTTGACTACTATCTCACATGTAAGCGGTGATGTGGCTGACATGGAGCAAGATTATTATAAGCATAAGCATAGCATAATTAGCCTATAATGTTCCCACACCTGCGACAGCCTCCTCTCACGAAGATGTCACATGCTTTCGAATTTTAGGTTCTAGGATATTTCCGTTTCCTCACGATGTTTTCTTTCCCCGTTTTGGGAACAGTGGTGATGAAATGATTTACACAAAGTAAAGCGCCTGGGGTTCGAACCCTAACACTACAACTCGCAAGTCGCGGCCGTTACCACTTTGCCACCACTCTCGAGGAGCAAGCTTGCCTAGTCTTGATTTAAAGATCCCCAGGTTATAGCTATCAGGCAGGGAATTCATCTCCTTAAGTGTACACACACTGAAAGAAAATAAAGAAAGAAAAACTGTTTGTTCACGAGAAAGTGACGCACCTTGTTCATATGGAATTGTTTTATAACTTTAGTATCCCTAAAGTTTGGGATACTTGAGTGAGGAGTGTAGTTAGGAACTCGTGGCTAAGTAATAAAAGCCGCACGGGTCGATCCATCAGGTTAAGCTACGCTTGCGTTGGTTGGTCAGTGGATGGGTGACCATCTTTACATACCGAGACTCTTCCGTGCCTCGGAAAGCACGTTAAGCTGTTGGTCCCGGCTGTCATTCGTGGATCTTTGACAGTCGTTACGGGTCATCAAAAGCCCGAAAGTCTGACAACCAATCTTACCAAGGGGTATCGTACTACCCAGTTACTGGGTTGTGGAGGTCAGATAGGCAGTCGCTCCATGTAAAATAATGGTATTCAGCTGCATCCGGTTAGACTGGAAGCCGACCCCAACATAGTTGGGAAAAGGCTAGGCAGATTGATATATTGAAAACAAATGGGTATTTATTCTCTACCTATAAAAAGAACAATATCCTAAACGGAAATGCGTCACTACCGCGCGAAACGGCTGACGCTCAGCATAATGCCGTGGCCCGTGCACGAAGGCACGAATCAACGGCACTGGTTTTCAGCGTAAGCCGACGTGTCGCTGTCTCAAAGAACTGAAAGTGTTCTCGATTTTCACGGTGGGTTAGAGATTTGAAAATGGCAATGGTAATAGAGCTCTGAAGAAGAATTTATTGTGAAAGAAAAGTCTTTAAATTGGGAAACATGGTACTTGAAATACAACGACCTTTAACTGAATTGGCAGAAAACTTGAAATAGGATCCTAGATCAAATGCCAGGTACGCACGGGCGTTTTTTAGCGACGAGAGTTGAATATCCAGCAGTGTGTTTTTTTGAGTTCCTGGGATGCGCTATATTGGATTCTCAATGCTCGGCTCAATACCGAGGGTTGACAATCCAATGCGCCATAAACCGTGCAAACCTGGGGAAAGAGAACCACGATGCAAGTGACTCAAACAGTTTGACCTTAAAGTTCATTGAGAAGACTGCATTTAAAAATGCTAGACCGCACTTGACGATATACTCTCCCAATGTAAACGAGCCTTAGTTGTAAGCTTCGATACCGTATTGAGAGTACTTGGCGTTACACGTCTTTGGATTCTAAGCTGTGGATACCCCTTAAAAGGATTGATACTCTAATCTATAACTCTTATGTAAAGAATGTAAAAGAATTTCTTCTTTGGTTTGGTCATGCGCGTCCGCTCACGCTTGGTCATACGAGTTGTAGGTCGTAGGGTCGAACACCGGCACGCGCTTTACTTTGTGTAAATTATTTCATCACCACTGCTCTCAAAACGGTGAAGGAAAGCATCGTGAGGAAACCGGCATGTCCTAGAACCAACAATTCGAAGACATGTGACATCTACCAACCCGCACTGGGCCCGCGTGGTGGATTACGGCACACTCCCTCTCACCGAGAGGAGGCCTGTGTCCCAGCAGTGGGAAGTGGCTGAATATGTCCGCTCACCGCGCGGACTTGCGTTTAGGGCGGGAAAAGTATCATCGAGTATTACAGTCAATTATAGAACCTATTCGTAAGCCAGTCCCCTACTATTAGGTTCTATAATTGACAGACGTTGTCTTGTTTCCTAGAACTCGATCGCAGCGTCACCTATTATGGTATCGGGTCCCTATAAAAAAGAATCGACCGCGCCGAACGAAACGAAGTTCCTAATAATTCTTCCCGCGATTCGTAGCTTTCATAGGATTTCATACACGTAATTCTAGGACTCCACGAGACAGGCTTGACCTAGTGTGGAGTTCATAAGCAAAGTTTCCTTTGCGTCTTATGAAAAACCAATGTAAACCTATCTATTAATGTAGACTATAAGGAATTGTAAAGCACAGTTTATGGCAAAAATAAACATATTATATTATTATTATTATTAATTCTAAAATTTGTTTACAAAATAGGTCTTGCCGTTTTTAGTGACATACAGATGTGGCGACATCTACATCGGCACATGTGAACTACGCATCACATTGAGGTCACGCAAAATCCTGCATCGCGCAATCAGAGTTTACCGCGCGACTAGTATACAGGTTGTTTCTTTCAAGGTGTCAAGCCAGTGCGAGCTGATAGCAGAGTACCATACCTATCGATTTAACCTCCATGTATGTTCTACGATTTTTTGTAGTTTTCAAGTTATTTTGGATGCCTCATTTCATATTAATGGTAGTGGTTAAGGATAGTAGTAGGTATAAAATTTATGTTTTCATTATCAACTGAGCTCTGATTAAAGGTAGAGGAATAGTAAATATCATTATTGACAAAAATATGCAAAGACAATAATCTATATCTATAAAAGGAAAGCGTTACTGACTGACTGACTGACTGACTGACTGACTGACTGACTGATCTATCAACATACAGCTGAAGCCACTGAACGGATTGGGCTGAAATTTGGAACACAGGTAGCTATTATGACCTAGGCATCCGCTAAGAAAGGGTTTTTGGAAATTCGACCTTTAAGGGGATAAAAAGGGGGGATATTGTTTGTATGAAAAATCTTATTCCTTGAGTTAATAAACTTGAAACTTGGCACGAATATTTATCTAAGTAAATTATGATTTTTGTGATTTTTTGTTTTTCTAAATTACCCCCTAAAGGGGAATTGGGGGGTCTCAAAGTTTGTATGGAAAAATTTTAACGCGCAATCCGATTAACTCAAAACTCAGTATTTATACTTAAAACCAAAAATAAAGAATAATGTGTGTCAGGGTTTTTTGAAAATCTACCTCTAACGGGGTGAAAAGGGGTAGTCAATTTCACTGGGGAGGATTTTACTGCGTGGCTTGATTAACTCGAAAATTGGTGTAAATAATCTTTGAGTCAAGTTATGGAAATATCTCAAACCATTTTTTTTAATTCCACCCCTGTGGGGGTGAAAACAGAGAATACAATTTACATGAAAAATTTTATTCATTTGGTTTTAATTGACTTGAAACTTGGCACAAATATTTGTCTAAGTTTGTCATTATTAGTTTTTTAAAACTACCCCGGAGGGAGGGTTAGAGGGGGAGGGGCAAGGGAGGGGTGCTGAGGAGTGTGAGGGGAGGGTGATGGACGCAGGGAGAATGGGCAGGAATTGGTGAGGAGAGGAGGAAGACATGGTGAAGGCTGAGGGGTGGGGAGGGGTTGGTGAGCCGGAGGTGGAGGAGAGGGGGAGAGGGAGGGGACGGGGTGGTGAGAGAGAGAGAGAGCGAAGGGGAAGTGGTGAAGGGGGTGTGAGAGTGAGTGAGAGGGGGAGGGAGAGGTAGCGGAAGGGGATGTGGTGAAGGAACGAGCTAAACTCTGGAACTACCCTACCCAGTCGGACTTTAAAAAAAATTTTGCATTAATGATAGCCCAAATCTTATAGAAGGCATATTTAACATCACTCTAGGGTCCTTAGGTGCCGAGCAAAAAGAAAAAAAGTCTGAAAGAACGCTACGTGAAAACGAAGTAATAGCGCGGTTAGGCAATGTGATGCGACGGGGTGGGTCGAGCAAAAAACTTTTTACAAAAAAAAAACAACCGACTTCCAAAAAACACACTACAAAGTGAAAAATAACTTTAATTTCGGAAGTCGGTGTCTTTGGTTTTTTATTTACTTTCGTTTTTTTTTGCCACCGACTTCCGAAATTAAAGTTATTTTTCACTTTGTAGTGTGTTTTTTGGAAGTCGGTTGTTTTTTTTGTAAAAAGTTTTTATTTTTCACTTTTTAGTGGTGCCTACCCCACACAAATGTGAATACCACTCCGCAATATAAATTAGAGGAGCATCATCCACAAAGACTAAAACAACTCAAGTAACTAGCGCAATTTGAAGCGCCATATAGGAAGCATTAAATCATTTATAGCCAGAGTGCACCTCATGACAATTCCAATAAGCCCAAACACGGCTAGGATACATTGTTTTATTACTGAGTTCCGATGCCTACCTTCCGGCTCCTTCATCAGATCGGTTCGATGGTATGGTACCATTTTCATCAGAACGATTTATTTAAAGCTTCGCCATAGTCGCTTAACTATAAATCGAGATATCTTATCGCCACCCGTGAAATACTTATCATCGTTGAGGAGTTCCCGTGGCTTTCTGTGGTCTTCTTCCTCAGTTCCACTTCACCAGATGATACTTTCTGAATGCAAACGCTTGATTTGTTGATGAAAATACCAAAATAGCTATATGTATGCCTATAATATTTGAGGAGTTCCCTCGATTCCTCATGGATCCCATCATCAGAACTGGATTTTGATAAAAATGGGACCAATCTGGAAGTATACCCTTTCAAATAAAAAAAAGAATTTTCCGAATCGGTTCATAAATGACGGAGTACTGAGGTAACAAACATACAAAAAAAAAAAAAAAAAACATACAACCGAATTGAGAACCTCCTCCTTTTTTGAAGTCGGTTAAAAAATAAATTTCACGCGGACGAAGTCGCGGGCAGAAGCTAGTAAATTATAAAATATGAAAATCACATGATTTCAGATACACCACTTTCAACGACCGATTTCAGCAAATAATGCCCTATTTAGTACATTCTTGTTCAAAGTTTACCCAAAAAAAAAGTATAATTTTGTAAAGCCATCATCTCGTTGAATCAAGAAAAATATCGAAAAAAAAAATGTAACTCGAAAACTAAAAAAAATCGTAGAACATACATGGGGGTTAAATCGACAGGTGTGGTACTCTGCTATCAGCTCGCACTGGCTTAAACACCCTGTATATACAACGTCCCGATATCAATCATCGGGCATTAGTCCACCAGACACAACACCCGTCTGATCGGAGGATCCTCCCTTTTCAATGGTGGATGAGTGAACTTTACACCCTGTTCCTCATGCCTCTAAACACATGTACCTACATAATAATTATACAGGGTGTAAGGGACAGCCCTCCGCAAACTGATAGGGTGAATTCAGTATGTCTTACTAAGATGACTAATACATGAAATTTTTTCAGGAACGTTAGGGGAATTCAATAAACCTGATTTGTTTGTGTTTTTGTGCACAAATCGGAACGTCTACTACTGGTTGGGAGGGGTAGGTAATAGGTATGCGGTGAGTTCGAAGAACTCTGTAGCTATACAGAAAGTGAACAGCTGATTACACGCGTCGTTGGTTAGAGTATTTAGTAGTAGTTTTTTGTTGGTTTTTTTTTGCTGTTTTTTTTTTTGCAGTTTTTTTTACATAAATGGAATGCTGCGAACACACAATGCAATTTTAAATTGAAATAATGAAAATGTAACTGAAAAAAAAATTGAAAAAATGAAAATTTTTCTGAGAAAATTTCTGGTAGAATATGATTCAAAATGAGGAGCTGAATGCACCCTGTTAGTTTGCGGAGGGCTGTCCCTTACACCCTGTATAAATAAAAGATAAAAGAAGATAGTAGGTAAATTAGGAAAACCGTAGCCAACTTAGCTTTGGATTTGTCCACGGTTATTGACCTTAGCTAAGTGCTAGAACAAACATTGTTAAATGATTTTATAGCTTTCATTCTCCACGTTGTCACGTTCAACACCCGACGCCGCCGCCGTGTCAACAACCCCATTTTTCTCAATATCTGAAGTAAAAAACCGGCCAAGTGCGTGTCGGGCCACGCGCAGTAATAGGGTTCCTCATTTGCATAATTATTGCGGACTAAGAAGAGGGCTTTTTGTGGTTTCATGAATAAATGACTATTACTCGTAAACTTGAAAAGCCGATTTAGTGTGATAGTTTTCCTTTTAACTTCGTTATATATACTACTACCGTGAATTTTTTCACCCACCCAAAACTAACCGTTTAGCTGGCAGAGGGACTTGACTCTAACAAAAATTAGTAGTTTAAAGCTTAATATTTCAGAAACGGATCCCTAAATCGAAAAATTGTTTCCACAAACCCGCAATATTTTTGAAAAACCCATACAACAACATCCCACACCATGGGGTAGACGAGAAAAAAACATCCCCACTTTACGTGTACAGAAGGTACCCTGAAAAATCGTCAAAAATTTCTTAAATCTTTGTCGGGGTGATGAATATGTATATCCATACCAAATTATAGCTTTCTAGTACTAACAGCCTCTGAGCTAAGCTGTGGACGGACAGACAGACAGACAGACAGACGGATGGACATAGCGAAACTATAAGGGTTCCTTGGACTAAGGAACCCTAAAAACAGAAAATTTCTTGCTACAAAGTAGGTACATAATAAGTATTGTAAGGTTTTAAAAACAAAAAAAATAAGTTGGTAGCAAAGCTGACTATAAAGCAGCTCTCTATGTGTAAGATAGCGCAAATAACACGTCAGTTGCTGAAGGATTGAAAATTTATACGTTCTGCTGCCTCCGCTGGAATAATTCGCTTATTTTTCACGATTACCGCCGCCGAGTTCTGACAAGCGGCGAAGTAACAATTTAGATGTGAAAGTTTTTAAAGGAAATGTTTTTATTACTGTGTTTCTATGGGAGATTTATTTAAATACACGTCTTGGGAAGACTTTTTGGAAGTCCGTACAGAAGTGGGAGTAGACTCTAAACTCAAACTGTCTTATTACAAAACAAGGTTTATCTTCAAACCCAGGTTTAAACCATTGACCCTTTTTTGAATTTTGAACTTTATTCCGACACATTAAGTTGTCAGTTTTATAAAACTGACAACTTAGTACCGGACTAAGTTGTCAGTTTTGTATAAATAACTGTATTTCTATCACAGCTAGGTTCTTATTACAAAAACTGGCTCGATGGTTTAAACCACGGCAGAAGAAAAACCTCGTTTTGTAATAAGCCCGAAAGCATTTATTTAAATAAACCAATTACAGGCACTTTTGAATTGTCAAGGGGTCGGTCAAGCCGTCGGGGTCGCGGGTTGTTCGAAAGAGATACCGTGGCCCTGAAGCAACACGGGTGGGTTTTAGTCAGTAAAAGTCTGACACGGCCTTCCGCTCCACCCAGAGTGGGAGAAGTCACTTGATTTTCCATCCACAAAAAAAAGGGGGTCGGTCAATCACAAACATGAAGCTAGTTGCCCATTCTAAAGCGTAGTAGCTTCCAATGGAGAAGAATCTCAACGGTCCACGAACACTTATAAATCAACATATTGGTTACATTTTCAATTTTGTCAGTCTGTCAAGCAAGACCCTTTTTCTCAGAAAGGCGTGGAGGTATCAAGTTGAAATTAATATCAAATACGTAAGTCTATGGTCCCTTGCAGTTCTAAAAAAAAAATCAAGTTTCTAAGTCAACGCAATAAAAAAATACGGCTATTTATGCGACATGTTTTATATATTATATATTTATATTTTTATATTTATTCATAAAAAAAAAATTACAGATGGTTACAGCAACAAACAGTGGGTAGAGATAAGTGGGTAATTAGGTATGTTGTAAAATCTGTACTAAAATTAATAAAACCCTGCCTCTCAAACTAGGTTAATAACCTGTATTTTGAGAAACAGTGTGCGGCCACCAAATTCTAAAACACTAATAGGTACTGTTACAACAATTAATTGAATGGTGTTCTACCTCTGCAGTAATTTATGTGATTCTGTGATAGTTGTGATGTATGTGTATGTGTGAAAGGGTGTGTATAGTGGAAGGAGAGTATTGTGTGGGTGTGTGTGCATGTGTGAAAAGGTGAAAAGGTGGGGTGGACGGAGGATGCGTGCGCGCATGTTTAAATATGTGTATGTTATTGAAATCTGAGTGGGTAAGAGATTAGGTGACGTATGTGAGTAGAGACTCCGTGTAGGCATAGTCCCTCTCTAGTAGCCACTCTGTTACTTTTATTTTAACCGCGTGGGTATTTAGTTTTAAGATTTTTAATTCTTTATTTATCTTATTGTAAATAAATTTACTAAGTATGTAAAATTGATGCATTGCAAAAGTGGTGGTGGTGTTTTGATACTCGCAAGTAAATCAAAACCTATAGGATACTTCCCGTTGACCTAGAATCATGAAATTTGACAAGAAGCAAGGTCACACAGCACAAGTAAAGGAAAAAGTCCGAACATTGTTATTGTATCACAAAAAAAAAATATATGTTAAGTTTGTTTTTGGGATAAATTCTTGTCAACTACGAAACCCTTCATTGTGCGTGGTCCGACACGCACTTACCTTTTGTTTGTATGTTTGAATACGCTAATCTCTGGAACTACCACTCGGATTTGAATAATTCTTATTGCATTTGATAGCCCAATTCTTGAGTATAGGCTATTTATCATCAAGACTCCTTAGGAGCCGAACAAAAAGAAAAAAAAGTCATTAAGGGCGAGCGCGCATTGCGGTGCGTTCTTCTAACGCAAACTCTGTGAAGTATGGAATGTCTTTGAAGTGCGCGCACTGCGGTCATGCGTTTTGTTACTGCAGGCCCCGCCCAGTGCGGCAGAACTAACGGAAACGCACCGAAGTGCGCGCTCGCCCTTAGAACGCTAAGCGTAAACGAAGTAATAGCGCGGGTAGGCAATGATACAATGCGACGGGGTGGGCCGGGGAACATGAGCTTCACGCGGACGATTTTGCGGGCTGAGCTATTCAATTATAAAAAAAAACACTATCGGTTTAGCTATTTGGGAATTACAATACCGCAGACACACACACACAGCTACACACGTTTATAAAAAAAAAACACAATCGGTTTAGCTATTTGGGAATTACAATACCGCAGACACACACACACACCTACACACGTTTATAAAAAAAAAACACAATCGGTTTAGCTATTTGGGAATTACAATACCGCAGACACACACACACAGCTACACACGTTTATAAAAAAAAAACACAATCGGTTTAGCTATTTGGGAATTACAATACCGCAGACTCACACACACAGCTACACACGTTTATAAAAAAAAAACACAATCGGTTTAGCTATTTGGGAATTACAATACCGCAGACACACACACACAGCTACACACGTTTATAAAAAAAAAACACAATCGGTTTAGCTATTTGGGAATTACAATACCGCAGACACACACACACAGCTACACACGTTTATAAAAAAAAACACAATCGGTTTAGCTATTTGGGAATTACAATACCGCAGACACACACACACAGCTACACACGTTTATAAAAAAAAACACAATCGGTTTAGCTATTTGGGAATTACAATACCGCAGACACACACACACAGCTACACACGTTTATAAAAAAAAAACACAATCGGTTTAGCTATTTGGGAATTACAATACCGCAGACACACACACACAAGCTACACACGTTTATAAAAAAAAAACACAATCGGTTTAGCTATTTGGGAATTACAATACCGTAGACACACACACAGAGCTACACACGTTTATAAAAAAAAACACAATCGGTTTAGCTATTTGGGAATTACAATACCGCAGACACACACACACAGCTACACACGTTTATAAAAAAAAAACACAATCGGTTTAGCTATTTGGGAATTACAATACCGCAGACACACACACACAGCTACACACGTTTATAAAAAAAAACACAATCGGTTTAGCTATTTGGGAATTACAATACCGCAGACACACACACACAGCTACACACGTTTATAAAAAAAAAACACAATCGGTTTAGCTATTTGGGAATTACAATACCGCAGACACACACACACAGCTACACACGTTTATAAAAAAAAAACACAATCGGTTTAGCTATTTGGGAATTACAATACCGCAGACACACACACACAGCTACACACGTTTATAAAAAAAAAACACAATCGGTTTAGCTATTTGGGAATTACAATACCGCAGACACACACACACAGCTACACACGTTAAACTTAGGTATACCGCAACCTCACTCAAGTTCGCTAACCACTACGGTACTAAACTTAACTTTAAATAGAAGTCTGCTCATCTCTTGCAAGTTAGAACGTCATAATATTATTCCAGTCATTGGAATATGACCTATGGGAATATGCTGCGGTAGACTATTAACTGTACCGACGTTCTGAAACCACAAAAACGTTTTAAAGCACTGTGGGGACTCACTGTGGGGGAGTTTGTTAATGTATGTAATATCTTGCTGTTTGAAATTAGGAGGTAGAGCATTGAATATGAATAAGCATAAACTTACAAGAGAAATAATCATGAAAATTGGTGTAAACTTGGGCTTTTATCGTATTCTGTAACTTGACAGTAAAAAGGAAATGAGGTGAAAACAAAAACCGACTTCCAAAAAAAACACTACAAAGTGAAAAATAACTTTCATTTCGGAAGTCGGTGTCTTTGGATCTGTATTTTAGTTTTTTGCCACCGACTTCCGAAATTAAAGTTATTTTTCACTTTGTAGTGTTTTTTTTGGAAGTCGGTTTTTGTTTTTGTAAAAAAGTTTTTATTTTTCACTTTTTAGTGGTTCAGTTTGTAATTTATCTAAGTTACAATAACCCAATGTCAACTGCTCATCACGTTTTACAAAATGTTGCTTTTCCCGATGCAGGGACGTTAATTGTTGAGGAGTTCTCCTAGTAAGAACCAGGAGAAATGGAGCTCATGGTGAAGTCACCATTACCATTATTTTGACGAGCATAAACCATATTAAAGTAATCGAATCGCAACCTGTGATATACTTAGATATAATTGAGTATTTCCGATGGCCCTCTGTGGTCTTCATCATCAGTTCCAGTTCACCGAATGGTACTTTCCGAGAGCAAATGCACGAGTTACTATTAAAAATAACGAAATCGGTATAGGCGTGCCCATAAAATTTGAGGGTTTCCCTCGATTTCCATGGGATCCCATCATCAGATCCTGACTTGATGATCATGGGACCACTTGGGACGTATACCCTTTCGAATAAAAAAAGAAAAATCCAAATCGGTCCAGCCATTTTCGAGTAATCGGGGAACATACATAAAAAACAAAAATTAAAAAAAAAAAGAAAAGATTCCGACGAATTGAGAACCTCCTCCTTTTGGAAGTCGGTTAATAAGAATTAGCGAAACTACCTTGATGTTGAAACACATTTTAGTTTGTCTTATATCTATGGTTTATACCACAATATAAACGATAAGTAATATAAAAAAAAACCGGTCAAGAGCGAGTCGGACTCGCGCACCGATGGTTCCGTTCCGATTTCTGAAAAAGCGTGCTATTTAGAGACATCGTTTCATTTTTCCTGTAATCTTTACATAAACTTCTATCACATAGAATAATTTCAGATTTTTCCCTTTGCAAACTTCGGAGATAAGGGGGGGGGAGGGACGGTATTTTTTTTACATTTTTCATCAAAAGTCGAAAACTATGCGGCCTAAAAAAAATAAAAAAATGTTTCCAAATTTCAAGTTGATAGCATTAGTAGTTCTTGAGATATCCAGCTGTGACAGACAGAGAGACAGACCGACAGACTGAGTGACACCATAAAGGGTTTCCTTTTTTACCATTATGGTACGGAACCCTAAAAACCGGACAAGTGCGAGCCGGACTCGCACACGAAAGGTTCCGTACCACCGTACTATTATGCTAAAAAAAAAACTAAACGGAAATTGTTTTTAATCTTAAATTTTAACAATTCATTTGGAACCTAAAAACGCTTTAGAATAGGCAACTAAAAAAGTGCCTGTAAGTGCTCTTATACAGTAGCACGTTGTCAACGTCAGAGGCAACTGCAGTTGTCGACACTGGTCAGCGGCAGCCGCCGACGAGTCCAACTGTAGGCGTCGATGCGTCGGTGGCTGTCGCCGACGAGTGTCGACAACTGCAGTTGCCTCTGACGTTGGCAATGTGTCGCTCGTGTATATGAGCACAACACCTAAATGCTTTGAGTTTGAGTTTATGAGCGACAAAGACAGTGCTCTACAAAGTCGAAATTTTTCTAAAAGTTCATGTGCCATGTTTACTATCGGGTACTGTTGCTCGCAAGCGCTACTGCTGAGCACGAGGTCCTGGGTTCGATCCCCAGGTCGGACAAAGTGTTATTGGGTTTTTCCATACGGAATTGCTCAGTAGCAGCCCGGAGTCTGGATTTGTGCCTGGTTGACGCCTACAGGCTCACCCTCTATTATAGATGGCGAAATATCGATGTAAGTAGGTACTATAGGTTCACCTCTGGCTAACCCTTCAGAGATTATAGGCTTGATGTTATGGTTCTGTACGTATACAGGGTGTAAGTGTAAACAGTGGCAATCTTTTAAAGGGTCATTGTACTCATCATTATGAACAACTTTTACTGTGGAACCAAACCTTAAATCGCGAAAAAAAATCAGCTGTTCTCTACATTTTGACGAATTATGCGAACATAAATGTACTGAACAGCTGATTTTTTTTCGCGATTTCAGGTTTGGTTCCTTATTCATAATAATGAGTACAATAACCCCTTAAAATATTGCCACTGTTTACACTTACAATGCGTTTCAACTAAGAATAGGAAAGTCAATGACCTTTAACTGTCAACTGAAGCTAGAAATCTAAGGCTTGCAAAGTTTTGTAGTGTTATCCTTATCCATTTTAGTTCTGTTTTTGGAATTTGTTTTTGTTAAAATATGTCACTGACTTTACAAATGTGTAAACGAGATGCTATTTTGCTAAATCTTCACAATATGGCGCAAGGTCATTCCTGTTCTTAGTTGAAACGCACTGTACACACATACCTCTCATCCCCATTCTAAAAGTTATAAATAAAGTAAAGAAACGTATAACATTCACATAAAAGGTGAGTTTTATGGCTTAGGGAACGTCTCTTTGTTTTTCTTTATTCGATTTGTTGTAAAATAAATGTGTTCTGTCGCACTTTACGATCGGAGACCATCCGTGATTGCTACTTCATTGAATTCACTCTTTTTTGTCTATTTCCAAATATTTTTTGGGATATAAAATTGGCTTGCTTTAAGAGTTTTGTTGGGTAGAAAGATGATGCTAGCGATTCAATTTGCATACAAAGTTTAAGTTCAGTTTGAGTTGGGTTTTGAATAATCTATTCATAAGTAGTGTACCTCGCTAATAATATACCCTAGGACACATAGTGTACTCTGTGGAATCCCACATCGTAATGTAAACTAAGACCAAATAAAAAATCAACACAGTGAGCGCTGCGAACAATACAGTGAAGCATGCGCAAAAATACATCTCGCTCTGTACATACACGCTCACACGCACACATGTACACCAAACTACACCTCATTAAGAGGAAATGTGGCTGTTATTTTCTCCATACAAAAAGATACAAACGCTCTCGCCTGTTTTCTTTCTGGTTAATGACCATAAAGCAATTATTTTTTACAGAAATATAAATATCAGCTACTTGTATGCCCCTATGTTTTCCTTTTTGATGATATATTATTTTTATAAGAACTAAAACCCTCAAAAAATGCTCAAAATGGCCTATTCAGACCGCTGTCAACAGACGCCTAGTGTACCAATTTGACAACTATTAACGAAAAAAGAAAAACATAGGGCATAGTATATATCCTTCTTATTCAGTTTATGAAATATCTTTTAAATTGGTCCAATATTGGAGGAGGAAATAGGCGAGAGCCAAACCTCGAAATGTGACTTTTTACATAGGCTTTTTAGTGGAATCTGCAGTTGTCCTTATCGCACGAATTCGAGGGCGGAGCGCTCGCAGAGCGACAGCAATACCTTCTTTTCAAAAGTCTGGCCGCCCCATTTCCTCTTAAGTGCATACATTTTTACGAAACCGGCGTCACTGTTGACAGCGCTTTGTCTTGGTTTTGTATTTAGTCTGAGAATGTAAAATTTCGATTAATTTTGTAGTAAAACTCAGGTCACTATGTTTTATAAATATTTTATGCATATCCAACAAATGTTACACAGTAAAATAATACAGCCAGCACACGTCCACACAGTCCGGCTGTCTAGCTTAGAAGAATGCCCACGCTCGCCGAGTGTTACCGACAGATCGATTCTAACGATTCTTCAAATCGATTATACCTACCGTTATTCGGTTTATTTAATTTTATATTTAATTATTTATAATGTTTTTTTAATTGCTATTAAACTATGTATGATTCTAGAACACTAGGTTTGAAAATTAAAAAAAAAAACCGGCCAAGTGCGTGTCGGACCACGCACAATGAAGGGTTCCGTAGTTGAAAAGAATTTATCCCAATGACAAACTTAACATTGAGTTGAAAAACATGTTCTCCCATACATTGATATAAGTCACGGACAATTCTCCAACTGCATATTTAAGTTTGTATTCGCACAAAGCTATTCTTAAACATGAGATCACGCCTTGTTTCCTCGAAGAGTTGGGCAGACGTATACATATAGTGCACCCACATTTTGCCAGAAAAAGAAAACTAAAAACTATTTTTTTATGCGATAAAACTACAAATGATCAATTTTCAGACTTTTTCCTTTACTTGTGCTGTGAGACCTTGCTTCTTGCCAAATTTCATGTATTTAAGGTCAACGGGAAGTACCCTATGGGTTTTGATTTACTTGCGAGTATCAAAATATGTCGCATATATAAATGGCCGTATTTTTTTATTGTGTTGATTTAGAAGCTTCATTTTTTTAGAACTTTTAGGTACCGTAGACTTACTTATTTGGTATTAATTTCAACTTTATACCTCCACACATTCCTGAGAAAAAGGGCCTTGACAGATGACCTACTTAAAAATATTTTTATACCATTCCCCCTCTAAAAAGCTTATTTTATTCACTGAAAACAGTGAACAAAAAGCACTTTTACTCACTGTTTTGATGTTTGAAAATGGAACATACCAATGTATTCGACCACAGATTTAGAGTACCTAGGCTAGATCCGATGTTATTAGATAGTATGAAAACCGAAAGTGTCATCTTTTTTATACCTACGATAACTTCACCCCAGTCATTTAGTGATGTACTCAGAGTAAACAGAATTGTTTCAATCGCTAAGCGTCACTGAGCTAACAGACTTTTTTTAGTACGAACAGTCGAACATGCAGGGCACGCTTGGTCGTGGCTTGCCCTATCTAGTGTAAGTGTAATCTGTGTATTCGACCTATATTGATGTGTTCTAAATTCAATTTGATTGGTCGACATTTTCGACAAGGAGTTTAGCATTAGAATAAAAACTGTTATGTGTTCTTTGCTGTCCTTAGTAAATTGGCGCTATTTTGAATACTGTAAGTTGTATGAACACAAAGTTTAGTGTTACCTACTTTAATCTTTAATTTTGTGTTTGTTTAGTGTTGTTCTAATCGATTAAAAACGCATTCTAGTGATGAAGATGTGTTAACACATTAGTTTATGAAAGAGAGGGCGGCCGATATTTATTTATTTATTTATTTATTTATTGCATTCATGTTGTCTACAAGATGTTAGGTAGGTACATAGTTTCTGTTTCAAACATGAACCCTGCTAGGGCACAGCAAACATATCCTACAGCTAGATTTAATATTGCATGCATGACATTAAATTATCCTACATTATTAATTACATACTACACTAAATTATTATGAAATGGAAATTTTACATTAAGTCCATGTATTATATTTTACCTATTATTAAATGAGTTTATTACATTATATTATTATTAAATCAGTACATTATAATTATTATAACATTTTTATAACCATCATACATTATTATTATTTTAATGTCATTTTTGTAATTTTATTATACATATTTAATTGATCAACATTAATATAAGTATTTGCACAATTTAGTAGGAAGTAACATTTTTAAGTAAAGAATTCTTTGAGGCTGTAATAACACTTCTGTATAAGGTGTTTCTTAAGTGCGTTTACAAATTTATTTCCATGTTCTATATTTTTAATATCATCTGGTAATCTGTTGTAAATTTTAATGCACATTACAAGCGGTCCTGAATGATACATAGCAAGTTTTGACCTTGGCTGAGCTAGTTTGTTTTGGGATCTTAAGTTTCGTTGCTGCGGCCGTAGGTCTTTAACCAATGGGAATAGTGACGCATGCTTTCTGACAAACTTGCCTACTTCCAAGATGTACATGCTTGTCAAAGTGAGAATTTCATATTTAATAAAGTAAGGTTTGCAGCTCTGCATTTGGTCAATGTTTGCCAGAATTCTTATACATTTTTTCTGTAAAATGAAGAGTTTTCCAACTTCTACACTATTTCCCCACAAAATAATTCCATACATTAACCATGAATATGCGTAGGCGTAGTATGCCGACATAGCTGTTTTTGAATCGGTTGACCTTTTTAATTCATTTAGAGCGTACGTGAAGCTTGCAAGTCTACTGGACACCGCTTGAATATGGGCCTTCCAATTTATATTGGTATCAACTATCAAACCCAATAACTTAAATTCATCTACACACTGAAGCTGTATATTATTGTACGAATAGTTAATATTAGTCAATGGGCGTTTTTGATAAGGTCTGTATTGCATCAGTTTGGTTTTAGAGAAATTAATTTCCAAATTATGGTCTTTCAGCCAGCTTACTGTTTTTGAGAGTTTATCGTCTAGGATTGAAGTTAACTCATTGCTGTCGGCACATGGAAAAACTATTGAAATGTCATCGGCAAAAAGGACACTTTGGGCATTTATCTCATTCGGCAAGTCGTTTATGTAAATTAAAAACAGAATACATCCTACCACACTACCTTGTGGTATAGACATAGTTACATCTGCTGCTTGTGATCTTACGTGGGTTATTATGCCAGTATGCGGATGATTATATTCTACTTCAACGTACTGAGTCCGATTTTTTAGGTATGAGCAAAACCATTTATGTGCATTGCCTCTAACACCAATTTGGTAGAGTTTATCAAGTAATATTTTGTATGATACCCTATCGTAGGCCTTACTCATATCCAATAGTAACCCTATTGCATATTTCTTATTATTTATTATATTTAAAGCTTCTTGAATGTATTTAAATACTGCTAGTGTTGTAGATTTATTTTTCCTAAATCCATTCTGACTGTCATTAAATATTTTATATTTTTCACAAAATTTATTTATCCGTTTGGACATAGCAGTTTCAAATATTTTTGAGAATGTAGGTAGTAACGCTATAGGGCGATAGTTTCCTGCGTCCGTCTTTTTGCCTTTTTTGTATATAGGCTTTATTAAAGATATTTTTAGTAAATCCGGGACAACACCTTCCGTGAAAGATTGGTTAATAAGAAAAGTCAAAGGCATTATCAATTCTTCGATACAAGATTTAACAAGTATTGGTGGTATTTCGTCATGTCCAAAACTTTGTTTGTTTTTTAAATTTCTAATGATAAATTTTACTTCATAAGGATCAACTGTTTGCAAATATATGGAATTCTCGCTAGGATTTACAACTCGACGACCAGGCGGGTCTTCGAAAGTTCTGGTAGTGTTTGTTTTCCCCACTGATACAAAGTATTCGTTAAAAGCATTTGCAACTGAACTCGCGTCTTCTACAAGATTATTGTTAACGTGGAGTTTTATACTTTCCCTAGACTTTTTTGTCAATTTGTTTGTACGATTTTTTATAATTTGCCACATTGTTTTTGTTTTATTATTCGACTTTTTCATTTGATTAATATAGTTTAGTTTCCTAGATCTTATAACTGCTTTTTTAAGGGTTTTTTCATATTGTTTATAATGTCTTCGAAGTATATGGTTATTAGTAGTAGTGATTAGTATTTTTAGTTGACGTTTATGTTTACAAGCAATTTTTAGACCAGGCGTTAACCATGGTTTTGATGTCTTGTTCTTGACCTTTATCAACTTTTTTGGTATACATAAGTTTAATATTTTCTGAATGGCTGTATGAAAAGATGCATAGTTAGCGTTTACATTTTGGCTATCATTTAGAATTATGTTCCAATCTAGTTTACCTAGTTCTGACTTAAACAATGCTATATTGTGGGAATTATACAGTCTCTTTTTTGTGTACTGTAGTTTTGTGTGTTCATGTGGTATGTTATCGGTTGGTAGAGAAATTAGAATTCCTTTATGGTCTGATAGTCCAAGGTCTTTGACATCTATAGCAATCCGATTCTGAAAATTTGTAAATACAAGATCTATACATGTCGAACTAGTGGCAGTCACTCTCGTGGGTTCTTTCACTAGTTGGTGAAAATTGTACCTAGTCATTGTGTTGAGTAGGGTTAGTGAACTAGGGTTTTTTTCTAAAATGTTGACATTGAAATCCCCGCCTATTATTATATGTTTTCTACTGTCTTTTAAATTTATTTTTTGCAGAAGTTTTTCTAAACTACTATAGAATATTTCCATTTCCCTATTTCTTTGTGGCCAATATACTACAATGATTAAAGTATTTAATTTAGGTATTTCAATTGCACAGGTTTCAAATATGTATTCCACTGTCAAGTCTTTAATATCTTGCCGTTCATTATAAACTAGATTTTCTTTAAGGAATATACATACTCCACCGCCTACGTAGTGTTTACGGCAGTAAGTTGTTGCCAGGTTATATCCGTCTAATCGTAGAAGATCTTTTTTTACCTCTGAAATCCATGTTTCTGACAAACAAAATGCTTCTATAGTACTATCGCTATTTATTGATTCTATTAAATGTCGTTTGTTTTTTATGCTTTGTATGTTTTGGTAAAGGAATTTTATTTTATTAACGAAATGTATTTGTGTTTTGGTGGTCAATAACGTTACCTTCGTAATTAGAATTTTCCTGATCGCCTGTTGTGAGTTCATTTAAATTTTGGTTTTTATACTTACCATCCACTGATGAACAAGTTAAAGTGCCTTCCATATTATCAGTAGTTTTTATTGAAGACTGTATGGAAATGATCATGTCATATATATCTTTCATTATTACTTGCAGTCCAGAGTTTTTTAAAACACCGGTGCGTCTATCGAACATAGTATCGTCGTATTTCAAATTTAGATTACTATCAAGGAAGTAAGCATATTTGTGTGTAAGTACGTCAAGATATAACAAATTGTTAAATGTTTCGACCCTGGAATTATAGAGGTAATTGTTATTAAAGAATTTGTAGGTTGGCGTACAAATGATTATGTTTGTGTGTTTAATTTCTTGCAATGTGTTTCTAATATGCAAAATAGTGCCTAAATAATTGTTGGTAGTCTTGAAATCCTCTTCACCCATTAGTATAATGCAGTAATCTTGTGTTGTGAAGCTTATAATCTTCTCTTTAATCCCCTTTAACAAAAGTTGTGTATTTCCATATGGTGTGATGTAGTGGCAAAATTCACACTTGTCCAATGTATTTTCTGCAATATCAAGTAGTTTGTTTTTGTTGTCTGTGCTAAGGATACATATTTTATTGCGTTTCATATGGATTTGATTTTTTTCTGGTAATTTCTTCCTTTTTTCTTCTGTTTGTGTGACATTATAATTTTCTTTGGTTTTTGCTGTTTCCGTTTGAGTCTGTTTGTTGTTTCTACCGTTATTATTTATATTTATTTTTGTGCTTGATGATTTAGTTTTGATTGGACTATTTGTTATTTTTTTATGATGAACATTTTTCTTTGTCAAGTTTTCGTTAAGCATTTTTAGTTTACTATTCTCTGATGTAAGAGTCTCAATTTCTGAGTGGGCACTCTGTAATTCCATCGTAAGACTTTTAACTTGTTCTCGTAATTTTTTAATTTCGTCATCCTCGTCATCGGACATTTCAGGTAGGCTACTGGTCGTTTCATTTATTGTATTTTCTGCAAGTACTTCACTGTCATCAATTAGTACGGAATCCGATTTCGTTCTAGTACGACGGAACGTAATATTATTTATGAAGCTCATTTTGGTTAACATACAGATAAAACCTTGTCAAAAAGAATTGCGTTTTCTGTATAATTGTACAGTGTTTGTCTGATGAACTGTTAATTAGTTAAAGTAGGTAGATGTAACTTAGAAGTTCTTGAATATTAATTTGGCTTTTTTACACTGATTTTAAGTAACTAATATTATGTTCACTTATTCACTTCACTTTTAATCCTACGTCATATAATTTCTTGTTGTTTGCCTGATGCACTATTATTTGATTTATAGTAGGTAGGTGTAACTAAGAAGTTCTTGAATATTGTTTAGTCTTATTTCTCTGTTTGTAGATACTGTTCACTTGTTCTCTTCACATAATAGATTAATAGTCACTATAATTTATCTATGTAGCTACTTTTTACTCGCAAAACACTCGTATTTTATTTATTAGGAATTTAAAATCTAAGGACGACATGAAGTCAATGTTTACTCGCAAGGCGTGTTATTATAGAACAGGGCTATATAGGGATATAGTGGAAAACTTGCTACCCAAAAAATCACGGCTGGTTTACATCAAAGCCAATTTAACTTTCCTTTTTCTTTATTATAATTATGTCTATTTTCACTTAAATCTTTCTTTTTCTCGTAGTCATGGTATAAAGTATAGTATGCAACTCTTGAATAAAACGGATTTATATCGAGGGCCATGAATCACTCGCGTCGCTCAGGATTCTAACAATTGAATCACTCGCTACGCTCGTGATTCAATCATCATGAATCACTCCCTACGGTCGTGATTCAATCGTTAGAATCCTTCACTAGCTCGTGATTCATCTATGGCCCTCGCTTTAAATCCGTCCTTTATTCACTAATTGCATAATATACTATTTTATGTGATAAAATTATAAATGACTAATTTTCGAACTTTTTCCATTACTTGTGCTGCAAGACCTTGCTTGTGCCAAATTTCATGATTCTAGGTCAACGGCAAGTACCCTATAGGTTTTGATTTACTTGCGAGTATCAAGATATGTCGCATAAATGGCCGTATTTTTTTATTGTGTTGATTTAGAAGCTTGATTTTTTTAGAACTTTTAGGTACCGTAGACTTACGTATTTGATATTAATTTCAACTTGATACCTCCACACGTTCCTGAGGAAAAGGGCCTTGACAGATGACCTACTTAAAAATATTTTTTTTGTGATAAAATTAAAAAATAACAATTTTCGGACTTTTTCCATTACTTGTGCTGCAAGACCTTGCTTCTTGCCAAATTTCATGATTCTAGGTCAACGGGAAGTACCCTATAGGTTTTGATTTACTTGCGAGCATCAAAATATGTCGCATAAATGGCCGTATTTTTTTATTGCGTTGATTTAGAAGCTTGATTTTTTTAGAACTCTAAGGGACCATAGACTTACGTATTTGATATTAATTTCAACTTGATACCTCCACGCGTTTCTGAGAAAAAGGGTCTTGACAGACAGACAGACGGACAGACAGACAGACAGACAGAAGACCGACAGACAGACAGACAGACAGACAGACGGACAACGAAGTGATCCTATAAGGGTTCCGTTTTTTCCTTTTGAGGTACGGAACCCTAAAAAACATGTGTACCAAAATAGGTAATTAGTAGGTTTTTAAAACTGACGAAAAATAACGTTTTGGGGTCTAGAATATGTATCTACTGAAACCATGGTAAACATTTTCGTTACAATGTCTGTTCCACAGTGTATTTATTTTCCAAGTAAGTTAGCTGACACAATCGGGCCGAGCGAATTTCAACATTTTCAACCCGCACGAGTAAGTCATAGTCATAAGTCATAAATATGTCATTTATTCCTGAACAACAAATTGTATCTGAAATTACATGGTTTATAAAAAGAAAATTAAATTACATAAGAAAAAAAACACGCTAAATATTACAGCAATTCATAAATACAACATAAATACTTATAGGAATTTCGTTATGGATCTTCAAAAGCATAAAGACACTAATTTAATAGGAAACTTTGAAGTTGCTTTTTAATAGAGCTTGAGTAGATTGCGCTTTTTGTATAAAATGTTGTATACAGAAAGCGCTATATATTATATATTATTATCAATTTATCAGTCTTAATCGAGCTTGTTTACACAATTAAATTTCTTCCGAAATGACAAAAACACTTGCTCCCTAAACAAAAACCCATAGTCACCGTCTTTTTCCTGCATTATCAACTGCCTAGCCTTTTCCCTACGATGTCGGGGTCAGCTTCCACTTAGTCTAACCGGATGCAGATGAATACCATTATTTTACACGGAGCGACTGCCTGTCTGACCTCCACAACCTAGTTACGGGGTAGTACGATACCCATTGGTAAGACTGGGTTGTCAGACTTTCAGCTTTTGACGACCCGTAACGACTGTCAAAGATAATAATAGCCGGGACCACAGAACAGATACTGTGGCCGGGATCAACAACGGCTTAACATGCTTTCCGAGGCACGGACCCCTCCGTGCCTCTCTCTTGGTATGTAAAGACGGTCCCCATCCAAGGACCACCCCTGGCAAGCGACCCGTACGGCTGTCATTAATTAGCCACGCCCCTTAAATAAATTCACCCTGTCTTTTTCTTGCATATTTTTATAAAATATATCCTACATAAAATCAGCATGACCTAATTAATGGCATATTACAAAGATGATAGCTTACAAATAAACCAACCGGGTCGGCTATCGAATCCGTGACTTATCAGCGCCAGCGCCCAGTGATCAACCTTCGTCACCCGCCACCTAAGGACACAAGAAAGATGGAACGAAGAACATCTACTTTGAACAATGTAAGATTTAAACCGAAACCGCTATTCGCGTCATGTGAAGTATGTTGGGGTCGGCTTCCAGTCTAACCGGATGCAGCTGAATACCAGTATTTTACATGGAGCGACTGCCTATCAGATCTCCACAACCCAGTAACTGCGTAATACGTTACCCGTTGGTAAGACTAGTTGTCAGACTTTCGGGCTTCTGACGACCCGTAACGACTGTCAAAGATCCACGAATGACGGCCGGGACCAACGGCTTAACGTGCTTTCTGAGGCACGGAGTAGTTTCGGTATGTAAAGATGGTCACCAATCCTTGGACCAACACCGGCAAGCGTAACTTAACCTGATGAATCGACCCGTACGGCTGTTATTACTTAGCCACGAACGAGCTCCTCGTACATAGGGCTGATATTTAATATTAGTGCACGTGGGATTTGTTTCTTTCCTGTTTAGTGGTATCCGGATGAGTTGGGGTAGATTAGGTGATAGTTACGGTTCGTCGTACCGGCCCTTCTCATTATAATAGTGCAAATATTTTGGGAAATTCATTAAAGACTTGGATAAATTTCTTTAAAAAGAATTTTATGTGCTGGCTTGTTATATCCCGTGCACGTAAACATGGCACCAGGGCCCCAAGTCTGCTATTTTTTACATTCCAACACGATCCCATTGTCACTGCATTGTCATTTTGCTAAAAGTTCGTAATCTGCTAAATTCATAATTTCATACAATGGAGTGTCAGTGGTTGACCATTGGAAAGTCATAATGACGCCATTATGACGCCATTATATTAGTAGATTACCAAACTTGTAAAAATCAACAATTATGAAATCAATGATAGACCATTCTGACACTATTGTAATAGCAGACTTGAGGCCCTGGCTCGAAAACAAAATTGTGTCTAAACACTATGTTTTGTCACGTTTAAAGCATCGCACAGTATGGGAATCTCGCAATCTAGCGGGATTTAAAGCAAAATATAAATTTTATTATTTGATAATATAGTTGTAATCTATTTATACCTAAGACCCTATTTGTCACAGCTACATATTATAAATACTTGTATGTAGGTTAAAAAAATAAATAAAAAATGTTGAAGTGAGATCCTCACAATACGAACACACATTAAAGTGTCATCTTCACTTGAGATTACTGATCAAATTAACGTATTAGTCCTGTTTATTGGTTTATTATTGTGTTGTATATATCTTTCAAGGTAAGTTAGAACACAAATAAATGTTAATTTATTCATAAACGTTTTTTTTTATTGTAATAATCATGGTTTTGATGTTATTCTATTTATAAACATTATTTAAATATTCCAAAAATATTAACGCCTTAAAGACGCATATTTCTTTGCCGAGATTAAAAAAATATTTACCTCCGAATAGAGAGGACCGTCTCGCGACAGTTTCATTTCGGCACTTGGCACCGGCAAGTGCCAAAATGAAACTGGCGCGAGACCATTGTGAATAGAGGCATTGAACCAATTTGGACTAAGTATAGGTATAAGTTATCTGTGGCAATTTTTATTCCCGCACACGTGTTGGAAAGTGAAAAATCGTACGCGTGTGAAATACATTGCATTGTAAACCTAATCGTAGTGCGATATGAACCAGTTTTCGAGGAAGTGTATTGAAAATAAATATGTCTACTAAAACCACAATTCTTATAGGAAAACTGCCACATTTTGTCTGTTCCAGGCTAGGCTGAAATTTCTGATTAACTTTTCACGACATTGTTATTTTTCGTGAACTCCGAACATATACATTATTTAAAATAATCATAACTTCATAAGTTACATTAAATATAATCTGTTAAAACACCGCATTGCGTTGTACGAGAATATAAGAAAATGGCCCGGGCATAGTTCGATGGCGCAATTATAATAAATTTAGTACGAGCGTGTACGGTGGGTGGTTCAAGTTTAGTTTGGCTGCAAGAGACTTATATTGTACGGGCCCCTGGGGAACCACTGAGGTTAAATGTACAAGCGACGACAGACTTGTTGGAATATTTGAATTAAATGGTGTCAAAATTAAATTATAAAAAAGTAAGTTGACGGACTTAAAAATAATAATAGTAATATGTATACGTATATAAAAAAGTAGGGGGAGGAATCATAGATCATGAAATTATTCGTACGCATCGTTGTCAGTAGGAAAAGTGCGTTAGAGATTTGTTGCGAAAGTTGGATTCCCGATTATTCGCTGATAGAAGGAAGAGGTTTTTGCGTAGGTAAATGAAAAAACGTGACTCGCTCGTAAGAACAACCAACATGAAATATTACTAAGCGTTTGCACTAGAAAACATTCAACATGAGATGTTTCGAATGTCAAACAAATCTCACAATTTGTTTAGTTGAATTTGCGTTCGCACTGCACGAAACATGAGTAAGTCTTAAGACAGAATTTCGAGTGCCATTTTTTCTGGTTTTGGTCAAGTTCCTGACTAGAGTAGGATAGAATAGAATATTCTTTACACAACCGGGTTGTTTGATGTCAAGATTTGTTGTGAAAATGTGGTGGAAACATGTCGTGATATGAAACGTCAAACAAATTTTGCGTCAACAAGTTGTGTGACAATGCGAACGCGAGTTGATACGTTCAATTCAATTCAATTCAAAATCTTTATTGCTTATCACATGTGTTTACAAAAGGTCTTGATAAGTAATGATAATAAGGTTCACATGGACCCTGTCGGGCACAACAATTTTATAAAAATAAAAATAAAAATAAAAATTGACTTTGACAGACGACGTTGACGTTGACAGGAAACCATGGAAACGGAGATTTTAGCATGTTTTTTTTCTGAATATTTCGCCAGTGCAAACGGTCAAGTGACAACATCTAAACATAGATAGGTGATGACTGATGACAGTAAACGTAGTGTTGCAAGAAAAAATATTAATTTAAATGTCGTAACTTTCAATAAGATTTGAAAGACAAATCAGAAAAAAACAGTCTGTAAAAACAATGTCAAGTGATTTAATATTAATGATTTCAGTCAGCCAATGAAATCACTGGTTTAAATGCTCTCTATCATATGTCCGTTTAAGTTAAATAAAATATTTATATTATGATTAATATTTCATTTAATGCCACATCTTACGTCATCTCATACATTATCTGTCAAAATCTCACGGTCATTATTTAGTTTAATTCGCTGACACGCTCGCAAGGGTAGCGCTAGTGTAAATTCGAATTATCAACCGAGTTTTTAGAACGCCAATCAAGAAATTCACAGCGGATTCAGATTCGAAGTTTAGAATGAGGTCTTACAGAATCACACGGCTGGTTTCCCATTTCATTAAATCATTTCACCATTTATCTTCCTAATTTCATGTTCCGTCTTCAGTGGTTTCAGCTGTGTTGCTATGCTGTGTTATCTGTCAGTCAGTCATTGAGTTGTTACATGGTAAAGCTAACACTTCTGTCCTCGTCTGTACGTCTCCGTTCAACTTAAATTAACTCGGCGTATATCAGGTCTTCCGTTAATCTGACATCTACATATGTTGTTGAAACGAAGAAATCGTCTTCTGTCCCTCTCTAAAGCCATTTATCCTTGTCTCACTTAGATATATCAGATGGGAGCAGAAGTAATTCGAGCCGTTTTCAAACTGAACGACTTTAACAGCACTTTAGAGTTGGTTGGGTTTTGGCTTGAAATTAGAGCATTTTGTTTTGAATTTGGTATTACCTGAATACTTTACGCCGTAGTTTACCTGAATCACCTATACCATAAAGTTTACGGGATAAGTAGGTGATTTAGGTAAACTAGCAAACTGCTTCGCACGGTTTTTATGTCTTCACAAAACATAGTTTTTTTTAAATGTAAGTTTAGTATGAAGTAGGGTACCTGCTATGGTAATTGGCCACGCTATACTAAAAAAAACTGGTCAAGAGCGAGTCGGACTCGCGCACCGAGGGTTCCGTTCCGATTTCTGAAAAAGTGTGCTACTTAGATACATCGTTTTATTTTTCCTGTAATCTTTACATAAACTTCTATCACATAGAATAATTTCAGATTTTTCTCTTTGCAAACTTCGGAGATAAGGCCCCCCCCCCTTATCTCCGAAGTTTGCAAAATGGTAAAAAAGGAACCCTTATGGTGTGACTCAGTCTCTCTGACTGTCACAGCTGGATATCTCAAGAACTACTAATGCTATCAACTTGAAATTTGGAACAGTTTTAGATGACGTTTACCCAACTATTTTGCAAACAAGAAAGAAATAAAAATATTTATAAGTACCTATCTTTTTTTTGCAACAGGGATTGAAAGGGGGTTCTTAAAAATTCAAAGTGGGGGTACTAGGCCATTTGGGGTATCATATGAAAGAGTGCTGTTTGCACATTCTCAAACATTTTTTTATTTTTTTTCGGCCACATAGTTTTCGACTTTTGATGAAAAATGTAAAAAAATACCGTTCCCCCCCCTTTTCTCCGAAGTTTGCAAAGGGATAAATCTGAAATTATTCTATGTGATAGAAGTTTATGTAAAGATTACAGGAAAAATAAAACTATGTCTCTAAATAGCACACTGTCAGAAATCTGAACGGAACCCTCGGTGCGCGAGTCCGACTCGCTCTTGACCGGTTTTTGAATTTCGAACTTTAGTTCGACACTGTTAAAGGAAAGGTCTAATTACAAAAACTGACGTTAGACACGAGTCTAAGTTGTTAATTTTGTATTAAGGACTTTACGTTTATCGGAATTAAGTTCAAAATACAATAACTGGCTCCAAGGTTTGGGCTTGGATTAAAGTTAGAACTCGTTTTGTAATGAGATGATTTTGTTTTTGAAATCAAGCATTTAACACTAATTATCACTATTAAATAATAGCTACTTATCTAACTACTTATCTGTTAATACTAATGCGTGATTCATTTGGAGTTACTTTTTCCAAAACTAAAAAAAATATGAATAAAATAAATTTATCGGGTAATCTTTATTATAATACAAAAGAACCATTCCTTACATTTACTTTTTAAAGATTATTTCTTTCAAATGTTGTCGGTAACTGCGATTAAGGTGGTCCGTCACTGTCAATGGTGACCGTTATCGTACCATGATAACGGACTATTTGTTTCCTGAAATTGAAGCCCGTGATCTTCAGAACTTTTGGTACCAACAAGACGGCGCCACTTGCCACACAGCACGTGAAACCATGGCTTTGTCGCGAGAAAAATTTGGTGAACAGTTAATTTCGCGTTTCGGACCAGTCAGTTGGCCGCCTAGATCCTGTGATATCACACCCTTAGACTTTTTTCTGTGGAGTTATGTAAAGTCCAAAGTTTACATGGATAAGCCGCGTACGATTGATCAACTGGAAGCCAACATTACTCGCGTTATTCGCCAAATACCACTGGAAATGCTCGGTCGGGTCATCGAAAACTGGAACTCCAGAATGGACCACCTTAATCGCAGTTACGGACAACATTTGAAAGAAATAATCTTTAAAAAGTAAATGTAAGGAATGGTTCTTTTGTATTATAATAAAGATTACCCGATAAATTTGTTTTATTCCTATTTTTTTTAGTTTTGGAAAAAGTAACTCCAAATGAATCACCCGTTATATTAAATATACCCATTTCGCTTTAATACATTTTATTAAGGCGAAGTGGGTCTTAAAGAAGATATTTTGACGCATTTCGGCTGCAAGCAAAATCAATTTTTGTCCTCAAAGAAAGACTACGAATTTACCTTATTCTTTTTCATGATTATAAAAATTTTAGAATCTCTAAATTATGAGGTCCAAAACACGATTGACACAATTTGGTTCGATACAAAAAAATCGTACCTAATGTTTTTTTCAAAATTAGCATTTCAATAAAATTTCGTCTACAGACATAGGGATTCTTATAATTAATTTAGGGGTATGTTATTTTAATGTAACAGAACATATAGAATTTTAAAAAGATATATTTTACTCCGTTTGACCATACCAATTATGCTCCCGACCCCGTTACTATACCATTTCGATTTAATAATCATTATTAATTTAGTTACTTATTATTAATTGACGGGGTTGTGAGCTGTGGGCTCAAATCCGGGCAAGTACCAATGTGGTTTTACAATTCAAAGTACTTTCTGAGTTTATCTTGGACATTACTGACATCGCTGAAGGAAAACATCGTGAGGAAACCTGGAATTATAGTTAACTAGCTGGGGCACGCGGATTCACCCACTTAGACCGGGATAAAAAGTAGCCTATGTGTTAATCTAGGATATAATCTATCTACATACCAAATTTCATCGAAATCGGTTCAGCCGTTTGAGCGTAAAGAAGTAACAAAGATACAAACACACACACTCACAAACTTTCGCCTTTATTTAGTGTAATGTGATTAAGTCTGACATCGCAACCCGTCTTGAGCAATCGTGGGTATCAATGCTCGTGCCTTCTGTGTATGAGAAGAAGCCTTTGCCCAGTAGTGAGACAGTAATAGGCTCCTATTATTTTGTTTTGATCAAGTTATACAGGATGGGTCAAAAATCGTGGATCAAACGAAACATGGCGATAGTTGGGGTTATTTGCAGTAAGAAAAAAAAGAATTGTTAAAAATAATTTTAATAAAAGATAAGTTGTTAAGGTTGATGCGCCAGGGTAGCCCGCGAAATTCAAAATTTCTTACGTTTTTTGCAATTTGTAGGTCAGTGTGAGCTTGTATGTTGATTAAAATATGATTCGCGGCCGTAGCTAATATGGCTTTACAGAATTATAATCATTAGAATCAGCAATACAACTCCATTTACCTCAAATCTAGCGTTTCATGAAATCATGAGGTTTGAGGTAAATGCTAACTTATGGAGCTGTATTGCTGATTCTAATGATTTTGTAAAGCCATATTACCTACGGCCGCGAATCATATTTTAATCAACATACAAGCTTACACTGACCTACAAATTGCAAAAAACATAAGAAATTTTGAATTTCTCGGGCTAACCTGGCGCTTTCGCCTTAACAATAAAAAGATATTGAAAAAAGTCCCAATACTCGTAAATCATAGTACCCACTGTTATAAAAGCACGTTTGTAGTGATGACTAGAAGCAACTAAACACCATATTTTATTGTTTTAAAGTAGGTACCCATTTTACTCATAACTTTTAAGGAGATCAAGTTAGGCCTCTGCCACAGAGGTATTTTTTAATGCGAATAACGATTTTTAACCCATCCTGAATACCACTTAATAAGATACATCGATATGTGTGTAAAATGTGCTGAAGAAAAAACCGGTCAAGAGCGAGTCGGACTCCAGCGAGGGTTCCGTTCCGATTTCTGAAAAAGTGTGCTATAATAGAGACATCGTTTTATTTTTCCTGTAATCTTTACATAAACTTCTATCACATAATAATTTCTGATTTTTCTCTTTGCAAACTTCGGAGATAAGGCGGAAGGAATGTTATTTTTTTTTACATTTTTCATCAAAAGTCGAAAACTATGCGGCCTCAAAAAAATAAAAAAATATTTGAGAATGTGCAAACAGCGTTCTTTCATAATAATATGATACCCCACATGCCCTTGTAGCCTCACTTTGAATTTTTAAGAACCCCTTTCAGTCCCTGTTTCAAAAAAAATATAAATATTTTTATTTCTTTCTTATTTGCATAATAGTTGGATAAACGTCATATAAAACTGTTTCAAACAAGTTGATAGCATTAGTAGTTCTTGAGATATCCAACTGAGTCGCACCATAAGGGTTCCTTTTTTACCATTTTGGATTTTGGTAAGGAACCCTGAAAACGGGAAGATACTTTCAAGGTCAGACCAGCGTAGACATGCGATGTTTGTACCGCGTTGCTTACGTAAATCCATTACCTAAAGCAGCTGATCGGCACCTTCCATTTTGCACAGCGCGTGTCATAAATTCTACATTATTATAGACACCAACTTTTCAAGTAAACAGTGCCTATTGTTCGCTAATTCGTTTGAGTGTGGGAGAATTAATAAGCGACAGCCGTTTGTTTCAAAGATTATTGTTTGAAGTGCTTCAACTTGAACATAATAATTATTACACGACTGCCCAAAAAAAGGAGTGTTATGTTTTCATGTATGTTTGTGAGATTCTTCCACCATAACTTTTGAATGCCTGGACAGATTTTGATGTATGGGGTAATCCTTACATCATCCCGAGTGACACTGGCTATATTTTTATTTTGAAAAGAAAATTGTGTGGCGGCAGTATGACTACATTTTCAAATGTAAAAAAAAATATCTTCAATCATTACAATATCAAATGGAAAAATCAAATGGAAGGTCTTGATGAGTAAATTCCAGAAAAAGCTATAAAATTTATTGACATAAATTTTACATAGCTATGTGGGGTGTGTGTGTTCATGCAAAACAAACATTTCATCTTTGGTTGCAAACGATTTAATCCGATCGATCGATTTTTAAATCATAAAAAAAAATAAAAGGGTGCGAATGTCTCAATTGCCACTAAAATGTATAAAATAAAAATAAATAATTAAAAAACACGACTGCCATGCCAAAAACAAACTAAAAAGTAAAAAATAAGTTGTATTCCTGACTAAACAGATAAATAAAATTATCATTGCAGTCGGGGGACCTCTTACATTTAAAAGTGTTCCACATAACGGTCCCTCGAGCAATGACAATTTTATTTATCTGTTTAGTCAGGAATACAACTTATTTTTTACTTATTAGTTCGTTTTTGGCATGGCAGTCGTGTTTTTTAATTTTTTAATTATGTACCTATTCAAGTTGAAGTTCAGTACATATTATTATTTCAAGACTATATTATTTTTACAATTTTTTACTTTTTGTATACTTACTTATAAGTATTATGTTAGTATCTTGTTTGAAAATAAAAATTATCGGTCTTCTTAACTCGAAAAGTCTTCACGTTTTTTTAAATAATAATGGTTATCGTGAGTTTAAATTAATTGATCGTATTTAAGAGTAATTTAAGTTTTGAAAATATTAAGTAGAGTGATAGGTACCTATTTTAAGAACAATAAAATTATCTTTCATTGCAAGACACTAGACTGAGATGGAATTTACAGTACCTACCTACTAACTTATTGTATCAGAGGCTTCTTAGACATCTAATGCGAAAATCTGTACCCATTTACCTACTTTTTTTTAAAATTTTTGTGGTCTTATTTTGCTGTTTTTTTTTTGTAGATAATAATGTAATTTTTGATTACTTAAAATATCTATTTATTGACATACTTAATTTAAAATGTAACAGTCTTAAAAAAAATTACTATGTTGAATGCAAATGAAATGTTTTCTCTTCTGTAACTTGGACTACTCAATACATATCGCCGAGTCAGCCGCGCGAGTAGTCTCGCGGCCGGGACTGCCGGCAAATTCCGGGAAAATTCCCGGGCAATCAGACCCAACGTCCCCCTAGAGGGAGCAGCACTAGTGTGCCCACAATCACATGAATATTTTAACCCTCTGTAGCGCGGTGTAACATATCTGTTACAAACAGATTCTCTGCCGACCAAAGTTCAAATATTATTTCAAACCAATTTTGTGTCAATGTAACATATCTGTAACAAACTGATGTATAGACTTAGTTAACTATAAAAAATGTAGATGGCGCTTATGCCGCGTAACGGCCGCTGTTTGTCGACTGATCAGGTATAACTACCTACGTGATTTTGAAAAATCTGTAAAAAATAGATAATCGTGATAAATACTGTGTGTTTTTGGAAAATAAACAAGGTAAGTACATGTACTTTATGATATAATGTGGATTTTTATGTTATTGAATACCTTCCATGAGTTTGAATTTCTTTCGTGTTTGTACCAGAAATGTCACATTGCCTAACGTGGGTAAGTTTTCCTTTATGAAGAGGCTGATTTTCTGATTCATTTGTTTTCCTTTTTAGAATGACTTTTCAACCTCTTCGAGATGGCGATATTGCTGAGATGTTGAATATTTACGAAGACAGTGAAGATGGCATGGAAGATGACGATGACAGTGTTGCAGATCCAGATTATCAAGGTGAGAATGAGACAGCGCAAGTGCAGTTTTCTAGCGATGAAAATGAAGATGCTGAAGTGAATATTGATGAGATTATTCATAGTTTAGAAACCAGTGAACCTGATCCGTCTTCTTCTACGGCAATGCCAACTGGATCGCAACCAACCCAATCGGCGGGACGTCCTGGAAAGCCACAAAAACTCAACCTGCGATGGAAGAAGAAAAATCTGCATTTGAATGAGCAACAGTTGCGTTTTCTAGGAAATGAAAACTTATCGACGGATATTTTAGAGCTTGACACGCCGATCCAAATTTTCTTGTTTTTGTTTTCCAAGGATTTGATTGATTTTGTTGCAACACAAACTAATTTATACATTGTGCAAAAGGATCCCAATAATAGTTTTCGGGTTTCCACAACAGACATTCAGCAATTTATTGGTATAGTCTATATTATGTCTTTGATTCATCTTCCTCGAGTTACCAGTCATTGGAATGGCACCATTGGAACTCCTATAATTCAAGAGGTAATGCCCGTAAAGATGCCAAAAGCCCAGGTGAGGAGATATGATAAGAAGACCAAGCGGTACATATCAATTGACCGTCCAAATATTGTTGGAGAATACAATCGCCACATGGGTGGCGTGGATCTAATCGATAGTATCATGGGACGCTACAAAATACAGCTTCGCAGCAAAAGGTGGCAGGTTCGCATGTTTTACCATTTATTGGATTTGAGCATGGCAAATGCATGGCTTCTTTACAAAAGAATCCATAAAATAAAGGGATTCCAGGATAAACATTTGAACTCGGCAGATTTTCGGCTTGAAGTTGCAACAACCTTATGTAAGCTATCAAGCTTACATAAGGTTACGTACTTACGTACCATCGAATATGAAGAACCGTCGATCTATCGAAAACGAAATTCAAGCAAAACGACACAAAGGTCCAGCTCAGCAAGTTCCTCCAGTGGCAATCAGGCAAGATCAGACAGGACACTGGCCTGTTTGGACAGAAAAGAGGATACGCTGTAAATATCCTAAATGCTCTGGTGTCTCACAGACAATGTGCGAGAAATGTGGCGTTGCTCTTTGTTACAATAAACACAACAACTGTTTTAGACTATTTCACCTAAGTTAAGTTACCCTTTTGATGCAGTGTGACATTTCTGTCACACTCCCTTTTATTCCTTTTGCGCTACAGAGGGTTAACTGTATCTGATTTGAAAGCACTTGGAAATATTATTTGGTATTGCAATAGAATTCTTTTGATGTTGGTTAAAGTGGATAATTTTTTTGATTTGGTTATTCTTTTTTTGGTGCATCTATCCTTCAGGTCAACCAATAAGAAAAGGGACTGAAATGACAGTTCATTTGTCAGCCAATAGCCCTTTTTACCTTCTTCTTTTAGGAAAGAGTCGGCTATAATTTGATTGTGTGTTATAAGTTTATAACTTGAGAACCAATATGATTAAATTACATATGTAATATTTTTTGAATACACATAATAATACATTTTATAGCTAGCTATGGTAAATCATAATGAGTAAATTATATTTTATTTCCGTAGGTAAGTAGGGTTGGACACACGGCTACATATCAAGCTATACATTTCCAGTATCTCAAATTGTATAGGTAGGATTTTTGTACAGTCGAGTTCATTAATATATTGGCCCTTTCAGGCTTTCAAAATTATATAAACGTCAAAAAAGTTCATAATATTGTGACAACTATACGTATTAGCATAATTAAATTGTGGTCAAGATTTAGATTCATTCATATGTAGAGATCGGATAATCGGATGCATATTAACCTAAAGTTAATATTTCGCTAACAAAGTATGGAAGCGGCTTCTTAGCATTTTTTTTCTTAGTATAAATCCCGGGATTCCAGAAAATGTGGGAATGCACAACTAATCGGATACATGGTATGGAAACGACTTCATAAATAACGTGGTTTTATTTATTTGGAAATACCGGGAAATCGGGATCACATAAATATTCCGTTTGTTACACGTGATCCCCGCGAGAAATACAAAGCTGCCGAATTAAAATGGTTGTCACTGGAAGGTACCGTCACTATATCGGTGGGGTTGTTTTCATGGGTTTCGAGAATGTTAAAGCCGATAGTGACGTTAAAATGTAAATCCAAGATGGCGGCTGCGAACATTTTCGAATTTTTCGTCATAGGTGTCGTTTTCATGGTTTTCGAGGGTTTTAAAGCCGATAGTGATGTTAAAATGTAAATCCAAGATGGCGGCTGCGAACATTTTCAAATTTTTCGTCATGGGTGTCGTTTTCATGGTTTTCGAGGGTTTTAAAGCCGATAGTGATGTTAAAATGTAAATCCAAGATGGCGGCTGCAAACATTTTCAAATTTTTCGTCATGGGTGTCGTTTTCATGCTTTTCGAGGGAGTTAAAGCCGATAGTGATGTTAAAATGTAAATCCAAAATGGCGGCTGCCAAATTTTAAAATTTTTCGTCATGGGTGTCGTTTTCATGCTTTTCGAGGGTGTTAAAGCCGAAAGTGATGTTAAAATGTAAATCCAAGATGGCGGCTGCCAACATTTTAAATTTTTATCATGGGTGACGTTTTCATGGTTTTTGAGGGTTGTAAAACCGATAGTGGCGTTAAAATGTAAATCCAAGATGGCGGCTGCGAAAATTTTCAAATTTTTCGTCATGGGTGTCGTTTTATTGGTTTTTGAGGGTGTTAAAGCCGATAGTGACACTAAAATGTAAATCCAAGATGGCGGATGCGAATATTTTTAAAATTTTTCGTCATGGGTGTCGTTTTCATGGTTTTTGAGAGTTTTAAAGCCGATAATGGCGTTAAAATGTAAATCCAAGATGGCGGCTGTGAAAATTTTCTAACTTTTCGTCATGGGTGTCGTTTTATTGTTTAGAGGCATGAGGAACAGGGTGTAATGTTCACTCATCCTCCATAGAAAAGGGAGGATCCTCCACCTGTCGTGTCTGGTGGGCTACTGTCCCACGGTTGATGTCAAGACGTTGTATATATGCTAATCGCGTGGTAAACTCTAATTGTGCGATGCAGGTTTGCGTGACGTCATGTCATTGATGCGTAGTTCATATGTGGTGATGTAGATGCCGCCACAATTAGTTTTTGAGGGTTTTAAAGCCGATAGTGACACTAAAATGTAAATCCAAGATGGCGGATGCAAATATTTTTTAATTTTTCGTCATGGGTGTCGTTTTCATGGTTTTCGGGGGTGTTAAAGCTGATAGTGACATTAAAATGTAAATCCAAGATGGCGACTGCAAAAGATTTCAAACTTTTTGTCATGGGTGCCGTTTTCATGGTTTTCGAGGGTTTAAAGCCGATAGTGGCGTTAAAATGTAAATTGAAGATGGTGGCTGCGAAAATTTAAAAAAAATTGTGATGGGTGTCGTTTTCATGGTTTTCGATGGGTACTAAAGCTGATAGTGACATTAAAATGTAAATCCAAGATGGCGGCTGCAAAAATTTCGGTCGGTTTTACAACCCTCGAAAACCATGAAAACGACACCCATGACGAAAAATTTAAAAATACTCGCAGTCGCCATCTTGGATTTACATTTTAATGTTACTATTGGCTTTAAAACCCTCAGAAACCATGAAAACGACACCCATGACGAAAAATTAGAAAATAATCGCAGCCGCCATCTTTGATTTACATTTTAATGTCACTGTCAGCTTTAGTACCCCCCAAAACCATGAAAACGACACCCATGATGAAAAATAAAAAAATATTTGCATCCGCCATCTTGGATTTACAATATAGTGTCACTATCGGCTTTAACACCCTCGAAAACCAATAAAACGACACCCATGACGAAAATTAGAAAATGTTCGCAGCCGCCATCTTGGATTTACATTTTAATGTTACTATCAGCTTCAACACCCTCGAAAACCAATAAAACGACACCCATGACGAAAAATTAGAAAATGTTCGCAGCCGCCATCTTGGATTTACATTTTAATGTCACTATCAGCTTTAACACCCCCGAAAACCAGGAAATCGACACCCATGACGAAAAATTAAAAAATATTCGCATCCGCCATCTTGGATTTACATTTTAATGTCACTACCGGCTTTAACACCCTCGAAAACCAATAAAACGACACCCATGACGAAAATTAGAAAATGTTCGCAGCCGCCATCTTGGATTTACATTTTAATGTCACTATCAGCTTTAACACCCTCGAAAACTAATAAAACGACACCCATGACGAAAAATTCGAAAATGTTCGCAGCCGCCATCTTGGATTTACATTTTAGTGTCACTATCGGCTTTAACACCCTCAAAAACCAATAAAACGACACCCATGACGAAAAATTAGAAAATTTTCGCAGCCGCCATCTCGGATTTACATTTTAATGTCACTATCAGCTTTAACACCCTCGAAAACCAATAAAACGACACCCATGACGAAAAATTCGAAAATGTTCGCAGCCGCCATCTTGGATTTACATTTTAGTGTCACTATCGGCTTTAACACCCTCAAAAACCAATAAAACGACACCCATGACGAAAAATTAGAAAATTTTCGCAGCCGCCATCTTGGATTTACATTTTAATGTCATCTTGGATTTACATTTTAATGTCACTATCAGCTGTAACAGCCTCGAAAACCATGAATAGTACCCATGACGAAAAATTTGAAAATATTTGAAGCCGCCATATTGGATTTACATTTTCAGAAGTTTTCACTATGGGACCAACTCTGAAATCACAAAAAAACTACTCGACCAAAATGTAAGAAACAGCTGACCTATGTTTCGTGATTTACGGGTTGATCCCATAGTGAAAGTTGCTCATGAGTAGAACACCCTATGAAAATTTAGTGGTAAAAAAGTTACCCTTTAAAAAAATACTTAATTTATCAATTCCGGAATCGCGATATTTTGACGATCGACACAAAAGTGTTAATTAATAGCCAAAACCTAAACGTAAGTAAATATACATTCGATTCTATAATCAGAACTATAAATTTGTGAATCCCGGTATTTTTTTAATACAAAAGTACAATGCATATTAGCCAACACCTGAACGCAAGTACCTAACTAAAACATTCGATTCCAAAATCAGAACTTAAAAATTTTCGTTCCAGAATCCCGGGTTTCTTTTTTTTTTAAGTGCAATCCATATTAACTAACATCTGAACTTAAGTAAATTATACATTCGATTCTATAATCAGAAGTCAAAATTGGCCGATACCGGAATTCTGGGATTTTTTAATCCAAAAGCCCACTCCATACTTAGCCAACACCTCAACTTTAGGTTAATATGCATCCGATTATCCGATCTCTATCATATGTGTCTGCATTTTCTCAGTAACATGTATACAGACAAAGGAAAAGTCGAAAAAGAAAAATCTTGAACACAATTTAATGATGCTTATAATAGTTGTCACAATATTATGAACTTTTTTGACGTTCATATATTTTTGAAGCCTGAAAGGCCCAATATATTAATGAACTCGACTGTAGACTCTACTCATGCAAAGCTGTGGGCACAACCAGCAAGTCTCCAACACAGCAGTAAATTCTAATTCTGTTTTTATTAAAGAATGTTGTAAGTAATTAACAAACAAGAAGCCGTGGCAATAATGTACCTTGGTAGGTACATTATTGCCGAGGCTTGCAAAAGGGGCATTAATGGATGAACGTGAAAATGGACCAAGTTGCGACCAAGGCTTTATACTTATTACTTTTCTCAAGTAATACGCGGAAATTCAAAGTAAGTGAACTAATTACAAATTCCGGAATAAATGATACGAACAACGATAATTTTCACGCGCATTTATGTTCATTTGTTTCTTTTCACTTTTAAACAGCTCTATTTGCAAGCCAAATCCAAATTTAAATAAAATCTTTGTTATGTTACCTCCTTGGTTGCAATGACGTGCCGAAGTAAAAAGTTCGTTCCATTTTTAAATTACACGACAGATTAATGAGTTATGAGTTTTCTAATTTATTCGGCCGCTAAACACGACAGATATGTATTTTCATATTAACACTGCCGGCTGCCTGTGGGGCTAAAACGGCCACTTTGGCAGAATCATGATAGGATAATATTATGAATAATTTTTGAAATCGTAAAACGGTCACAAACTGACAATTTCATAATATATTGTCAGTTTGTGATCGTTTTACGATTTCAAATATTATTCATAATATTATCCTATCATGATTCTGCCAAAGTGGCCGTTTTAGCCCCCCTGGTCGCAAGTATTTAACCCGTACAGCATTTTCGATTTATCTCGAAGAAGGTTGTCAAATTATTGCTCGAATCTCCAAGCATGTTTGAAAAAATAAATAAAAAAGTAGGTACGTTCTTTCTGGGGCAGTCGGGTAAAAAGCACTGTCGATGTCGTACCATTTCTTCACGCACTTCCTTTCTCTTAACGATAAGGTCATCCTATTCAAAAAAGCCAATTCTTCAAAAAAAGAGGATGTATGACCGACCACACGAAAGAAGTAAAAACTTATGTGAGCCGAGTATACCCCATTCAGCGTCACCGACCGACTGGAGCCGAGTATACCCGATTCAGAATCACCAACCCGCTCGGGTTGACGATTCAGCGGGCCTACTCCCTAAGTCCGTCCGTATTTCCGTCCGTCCGTTCATCCGTTCGTCTGACATTACTATCCATCAAAACAAGTGTCAAAGTTACATTTTTCGGACGGGCAAATACACATCGGGAGTAGGGACAACTGGCAAATCATGTTGTCATTCATACTTCGTTCGGGCCCCGAACCAATCATCCATCCGTAGGTGATACGAAGTAAGAAACGCCCGTAACGAAGGCCGAAACTACGGGCTTCGTGCTTAGGGAGTAGGCCCCCAGTTTCGTTGATTGTTCAGAAAGAGCTCAAAGTGCGCCTAAAGAAGTTCTCATTTCAAAAACATGTCCTAAATAAAAAGAAAATCATCATAGCCACACTACACGAAGCAAAGCATCTGTTTCACACTAGTAGATTCTAGTGCTCCACTATTTTACTTCAGACTTCGATAACGTACCTATTTTAAACGGATCATACGGGTGATTCTGCGCTTTGAATTTCGAATACTTTTCGTGTCGTATGTAGTGCTAGTATTTATTCTTTCTATGATATCGTTTCGTTTTATTCTTCTCACGTATTGGCAGGAAAAAAGAAGATGTAGTGACAAAAATTTTAAAGAGTATACTTAGATCAAATCAAATCAAAATCAAATCAAATTTATTCAAAAATATATAAGGACTAACGATAAATACAGTTTTCCTTAAATCTATGGCAAGTTCATCCATGACTTGTGCCTGAACTAGGTAATCCTGTGTTTCAGGCGATTGGAGGTAACATTAATTGATTAAATAATCATACTTATCTTACTGTTGCATAAATGTAAAAAGGTGTATAAAAAATATAAAATTATATAATACTACTTAACAATATTTACTGAAGCACAAATAATAACTTCTCTGTATCTTCATAGGACATAGATTGCAGTGCTTCCGTAAGGAATTTCTTGCAGTTACTATTATTTAAGGAGTAGATGTTTCCTTTTTCATTTAGCCTATTGTAGAGTAGTGGTCCGAGGTACATGTAAAATTTAGCTGTGAAAGCATGTTTTGTACTTTTTTGAGGGCAAACTATATCTTTCCGTCTCCTTTTAGTTAAATCAGTGCTGTATGGAAGCGCTGCGTGTTGTTTTAGTACAGTGCTCATTATAAACAACTGTCGAACTGTTAGTACTTTACAAGCTTTATACAGGAGGTTAGTGGGGAAAAGAAAAGGGCGGCAAGTAGCCACCTTGAGAATAGCTCTTTGAGCCCTGTCAAGGGGCAATAACAAGGTTATATAACACATTTGCTCGTAAAGGGTCTCTTATTTCACCAATTTCAATATCGTAATGTATGTCATTACGTACTTGTGCGTTATGGTAATGTAAAAGGCACGAGTTTCTATAAAACTTACGGTTTATCAAGATCTCCGTCTAAAACGAACGGTACTTTTTTAAATCTTAGCAAAGAGTTTTTATGTCAGAAAAGTGGTCAACATTTTATGAATAAAATTAACTTTGGGAGATGAAATATAAAAAATAGACATTTAATTCTTTAATTTAATTAATTTTGATAATAAATTACAATTTATCTGTAACACAAACAAAAAAATAGTAATTTACTTTATTAGTAATACTGGCTGTTTTTGTGCCTTTGCCTTAAAAAAAAAAGCGCTGATGCGCGCGCATCACTAATTTGTGAACAAGTAAAAATTATTTCGCGCGGTTTTTCTTTTCGCTGTATTGTTTTTATTTGAAAATGTCGTCAAGTATTGATGAATTTATTAATTCGACACTACCAGAAGTCTCAGGAGCAGCGGAAAAGGCTACTCTAAGCCTCTTACCCGAAAAATCGACCGATAGATGAAAACAAGCAAAGATGCAAATTCATTTTCAGATAATGTGTTTTTAAAGATTTATTCGTTTAAGAAAATCCGAGTTTTATTTATTTCCTCGCAAATATGTTATAAAACGTCGTATGACATACGTGCGCTTTGATAATTACAGCCTCGGCTTTCTTGTAGCCCTCGCCTACGGCTCGGGCTAGCAATATCGCCTCGGCTGTAATTTTCAACTTACCGCACTTATATCATAATGTACTATTATTCACCCCACCCCAAGAAGTAAAACAGTAACTCAAAATTGACTGACAAATTGCAAAGTATACTTGTCTAATTATATTTGGATCTGCAATTAAACGTAGCTTTTTGAATACATAAATCAGCTTACGAATTCTATTATTAAGTGCTTCCATATGTTGTTTGAAGGAAAGGGTTTGATCTATTATAATACCCAGGTATTTTATTTTATCTGTTTTTTTAATATTGGGACAATTACACTGGCTATCTGCGGGCATTGGGCAACAATGAGCATGCAACGCTGAAGGGATGTTCGATATTTGCTTGCGCATCGAAAACTTAATGTAATTTGTCTTGTTGTAGATGGTTTGGTCATGCTGAGATCATTAATGAAAGGCGACTAACAAAAGTTGTTTACAAGGCCGATGTGTGTGTAGATTGTTGATAGACAAGTGTAATAGACGGCGCAACTTTGGTTTTTTTTGTAACGAAAAAATTTCAAGTGATCATGTTTCGGATTTAATACAACAGTAGACAATATAGTCAAATCACATAATTATGGAAAATCCAAATGATTTAACCATACACATTTGGTTTTATACGTATCCCCATAAACAAGTTACAAAAGTAGTATTTCTACAATAACTTTATGAATTTTCCATGTGCTTTTTCATCATCGCTATCGCTGATAGAATGTCTCTATGTCTAGGCCCTTTATAGAGAAGAAAACAAGGACAGATAAACCTAAAAAAAAAACAAAAAGATTCTCTCCGGCGGGGAATCGAACCCCGGTCTCCCGCGTGACAGGCGGGGATACTTACCACTATACTACCGAAGATGTGAATGAAACGGTAAAATACTAGTCTAATATTCTAGGCGTAGTCGAATATTTACCATCTTACACACTAGAAATCTTAATTGAGTGACAGACAACGCACAGCCCTGAGGCTTTTTGTCCATCGCCACGTCAACGAGACGTCAACGAGACGTCAACGAGACGTCAACGAGAACGAGATGACGGCGCCGAAGTAGCGATACCTACTTATACCGGGTGGAAAAAAACGATCCGAATAATGGGTAGAATATGTGGCTTTCGGCTTCAGCAAAAGCCGAAAGTCACATATTCTACCCATTATTCGGATCGTTTTTTTCCACTAGACCATACCTGGGAATCCACTGGTTCTGGAGATATTGAAGGTCAAAGTCGCTTTTTTTTTAAATTGAGCGAAGGGGCGGGGCTTAACTCCGTTTGCCTGGGTTCGCGTTACATTATTATACCTAAAAACAAATGCCGTTTCCCAGCAATAATTTTTGCTCAAAGCTACTTAGTTAGATGTACTTACAGTCATAGACTTATAAAAAAAGATGGACTCCGCACCACGCATATCGAAAGTGAAGCACCCTACCGATCTATGTGTGCGTGATTTGAGTACCTGCAAAGACGCCGTCGCTCGTGTAACGTAATGGCGGCCGGTAGACTTACTATGGTGTGAATGTGTGCGTGCTGGCTTGTAGACATTAGCGCACTGACTTACTATGGGTGCTTCAGTTATTGTTAAAGGAGACGGCGTCCGCCTTTTTTTTTAGGTCCATGCTTACAGTATGCATAGTTGACAGCTTTGTGATGTCTTTTTACACTCTGTATTTACTATGGCCGCGTGTCTACTGCAAGTCCATCAACGGTTGTCCCGTTGACGGACTTGCAGTGGACACGCGGCCACGGCCACGTTCGGTTCGAATAATCTCGTTTCTCGTTGACGTCCCGTTCCGCGGTGCGGCGGACAGACAGGGCTAGGGTGGTCACACATCTGACGGAAGATGCGTCGTCGGGTTTAACTTCGTTAACTTCCAGTTAGTACTTGTAATCCATAATTTTGGACATACAAGATATTCCATTTCAAAATACTCAAGCGCTTTTCATGTCCAATTATATACCGGATAAGTTCCAGATAAAAGCATTAACGTTGGATTCGCTATTATTACACATTAAAATAGAGCCAAGCTTGGCATTACGCCAATTTTCAAAAATAACTTGAACAAACCTTACTTAGTTCAATGCAGGTCTTTTAGTTGGTCTAAAAGATATACATTGAACTAAGTAAGGTTTAAACTGGATACCGGACCACTGGATTTGTGTAGTATAAAACATGATATTAGTCTGTGTAACTACGCATACTGTACATCTAACTAAGTAGCTTTGCGCAAAAATTATTTCTGGGAAACGACTTCTATTTTTAGGGATAAAAAAGCTATTAGGGTTCCGTACCAAAATGGTAAAAAAGGAACCCTTATAGTGTGACTCAGTCTGTCTGTCTGTCTGTCTGTCACAGCTGGATATCTCAAGAACTACTAGTGCTATCAACTTGAAATTTGGAACAGTTTTAGATGACGCTTACCCAACTATTTTGCAAATGAGAAAGAAGTAAAAATATTTATATTTTTTTTGTAACAGGGACTGAAAGGGGGTCTTAAAAATTCAAAGTGAGGTTACTAGGGCATGTGGGGTATCATATGAAAGAACGCTGCTTGCACATTCTTAAAATATTTTTTATTTTTTTTAGGCCGCATAGTTTTCAACTTTTGATGAAAAATGTAAAAAAAAATACCGTTCCCTTATCTCCGAATTTTGCAAAGATAAAAATCTGAAATTATTCTATGTAATAGAAGTTTATGTAAAGATTACAGGAAAAATAAAACGATGTCTCTAAATAGCACACTTTTTCAGAAATCGGAACGGAACCCTCGGTGCGCGAGTCAGACTCGCTCTTGACCGGTTTTTTTTTATTAAGCGCAATGTAACGCGAATTCAGGCAAACGGAGTTAAGCCCCGCCCATTCCCTCTATGGTACGCGTAGTACATGTCAGAAAAGTATAACACTCGTTTTAGAAAGAAAGTAAAAAAAAAAATGCGACTTTGACCTTCAATATCTCCAGAACCAGCGGATTCCCAGGTATGGTATAGTGGAAAAAAACGATACGAATAATGGGTAGAATATGTGGTTTTCGGCTTCAGCATGTGTCTTTTTACACCCGGTATGTTTTCCTTCACCGTTTTGAGAGCAGTGGTGATGAAATAATTCATTTACACAAAGTAAAGCGCCTGTCTTGGATCGAACCTACGACCTACAACTCGTAAGTCACTTCCACTTAGGGTTGCCATACGTCCGGAATTTTCCGGACATGTCCGGTAATATAAGTCTATGTCCGGCATGTGGGGGGAATTCTAAGCCGTCCGGAAATTCTATAATTTTATTTGTGTAAAAATAAAATAAAAATTATATTAATTCAATATTAACTGTCAGCGAGCGTGGGCGGAGAAGGGGCACTTACCTCTCCCCGGCTCGCCCCTCGTCGAGAATATTCGCGAAAACGTGAATTGCTTAGTTCACTCTCATATAAATATAACGAAAAGCAAGAAACAACTCGACGTTAACTTATTATACTTACTTACTTATTTACAAAAAGGCAGGAATTTTCTTGAAATGTCCGGAATTTACCCCGGAATTTCATTTTTTTTATCTGGTAAGCCTACTTCCACTGGGCCACCATTGCTCTCTCCGAGCTGTATTACAATCGAAATAATTCATAACTTTATGGAAAGTCCAAAGACAGAGTCGATATGTTTTTCGTTTTAATTTACATCCATAACACATAAAATCACGCTTGTACCACAGAATATATAATAGTACAAGTACAGAAAAACACATGTTAAAACACTTTACAGAAATCAAATATCAGAATTTCAATTTATTTCTTCAATAACAAAGCTCCATCTCAGATGTTCTCATCTGTGTAAAAACAAGGGGCCAATTAAAGTAGATCTTTATTTGCGAAGATTTGTAGCGGGGGAGTCAACACGATACTTAATTACGACTCCACTCTTACCAACTTTCTAAATAAAAGTCTTATATTGAACTTTTTTTCGTTCGAACTTTTTGGAGTCCAGAATTTGCCTTTGAAAAAACAAAAAATTTTGTTGCGAATTTAATTTTGGAACACTTGATTTTTTAGTGGGATACTAGGTAATGGCGCCTTTTCACAATCGAAGATCATAAACTTTCATCCATTTTATCACCCTAAGGATTATTTTTGAGACAAAAAGTAGCCAATGTCTTTTCCCAGGATGCCGTCTATCTCCATGCCAAATTTTATCTAAATCCGTTCAGTGGTTTAGTTCAGTTTTTCAGGGAGTCGTCTATGATCGCCGACTGTGAAGAGGCGCCATTAGACATGCCGCTCATTATGCGACATGCGACTGAGACAGCTCGGCGACAAAGACGCAACGACAGGTTGCGGTCGACAATCACCACACTAATATTGTAAGGCGAAAGTTTGTGAATGCGTGTGTGAGGGTGTGTGTGTATGTTTGTTACTTCTTCACGCTCAAACTGCTGTACCGATTTGGATGAAATTTGGTATGTAGACAGCTTATACCCTGGTTCACATGGCTACTTTTTATCCCGAAAAAATATAGTGCTCCCATGGGATGAGCAAGCAATTAAAATATATTTGCTACTCTTCCAAACTAAAACGGCTCGACTGATTTTGATAAAATTTGATGTAGAAGCTGACAACCTGTATTAACACATAGGCTACTTTGTATCCTGAAAAAATGTAGGTTCCCGTGAGATGAGCAATTTTTTTGTGAATACTTTTTTTACCGATTAAACAATATAAGTACGTTTTAGTGTATGTCATAAACCGCGGGTAACACCGCAGGGCGCAGCTAGTTTTCATATATTTTGTTCAAAGCTCCGCACACTTAGCGTCGAGTTGCAAAGTCGCAGCGACAGGCTACGCTTGCACGTTCTTGTTATTTGTCGCAGCGCCTAGATGCAAAGAGCACACACACACTTGACGATAGTCGCATGCGACAGGTTGCTGTGAGCGCTGAGGAAGGTACACGTGTGTTTGTATTGCAAATCTCAACATGGATTAGCCGGTCGATTCTGTAAAAATCTCACCGTGAAAACTTAGGTGAAGTGAGTTTGTTTTTGCTAGGAATTGACACTATTGACAGCTCACTCCACGCTCACTTCACCCAAGTTTTCATGGTGAGATGGTTACAGAATCGCACGGTAGGTTCGGTCGTGGAAGCGCGTCGAACACTCAAAGAAAATGATCGCTTCCTGCACGACGTCTGTCGTAGCGACAAGACGCAGATGCAAACGACAACTCTGCGTGTTATTGTCGCGACTAAACAGCGACAATACGCACGGTTTGCGCTGACAGAATGACACTAATTTGAAGTCTTGCGTTCGATTTGCAAATACGGAAAATTGAATTTTGTGAACAGATATTCTAATTGACATTGATTTTGGTATTTTACGGGGTAAAAACAAGGTAATGTCATATAGTGGGTTAACATTGATTTTGGTACCTATTTTACGGGGTAAAAACAAGGTAATGTCATATAGTGGGTTAATATTGATTTTGGTATTTTACGGGGTAAAAACAAGGTAATGTCATATAGTGGGTTAACATTGATTTTGGTACCTATTTTACGGGGTAAAAACAAGGTAATGTCATATAGTGGGTTAATATTGATTTTGGTATTTTACGGGGTAAAAACAAGGTAATGTCATATAGTGGGTTAACATTGATTTTGGTACCTATTTTACGGGGTAAAAACAAGGTAATGTCATATAGTGGGTTAATATTGATTTTGGTATTTTACGGGGTAAAAACAAGGTAATGTCATATAGTGGGTTAACATTGATTTTGGTACCTATTTTACGGGGTAAAAACAAGGTAATGTCATATAGTGGGTTAATATTGATTTTGGTATTTTACGGGGTAAAAACAAGGTAATGTCATATAGTGGGTTAACATTGATTTTGGTACCTATTTTACGGGGTAAAAACAAGGTAATGTCATATAGTGGGTTAATATTGATTTTGGTATTTTACGGGGTAAAAACAAGGTAATGTCATATAGTGGGTTAACATTGATTTTGGTACCTATTTTACGGGGTAAAAACAAGGTAATGTCATATAGTGGGTTAATATTGATTTTGGTATTTTACGGGGTAAAAACAAGGTAGTGACATATAGTGGGTTAAAAAACCGGACAAGTGCGTGTCGATTCACGCACAATGAACGGTTCCGTAGTTGAAAAGAATTTATACCTAAAATAAACAACATTATAGTTGAAAAACATCAATCAATCTGCCTAGCCTTTTCCCAACTATGTTGGGGTCGGCTTCCAGTCTAACCGGATGCAGCTGAATACCAGAATTTTACATGGAGCGACTGCCTATCTGACCTCCACAACCCAGTAACTGGGTAATACGATACCCCTTGGTAAGACTGGTTGTCAGACTTTCGGGCTTCTGACGACCCGTAACGACTGTCAAAGATCCACAAATGACAGCCGGGACCAACGGCTTAACGTGATTTCCGAGGCACGGAGGAGTCTCGGTATGTAAATATGGTCACCCATCCGCAGACCAACCCCGGCAAGCATAGCTTAACCTGATGGATCGACCCATGCGGCTGTTATTAATTAGCCACGAGCTCCTTGAAAAACATGTTCTCCCATAAATCATGGTCAATTCTCCAACTGAAAATCTGTTAGTAATCCCAAAAAAAAAATTTTAAGTGATTAAATTATAAATTAACGATTTACGGACTTATTCCTTTACTTGTGCTGTGAGACGTTGCTTGATTCTAGGTCAACGGTACCCTATAGGTTTTGATTTACTTGCTAGTATCAAAATATGTCACATATACAGGGTTATTTTTAAAACACCAGTAACCTCTTAAGGGGTCATTGTACTCATCATTATGAACAACTTTTACTATGGGACCAAACCTGAAATCGCGAAAAAAAAAATCAGCTCTTCAGTACATTTATCTACATCAAACTCGTCGAAATGAACAGCTGATTTTTTTTCGCGATTTCAGGTTTGGTTCCATAGTAAAAGTTGTTCATAATGATGAGTACAATGACCCCATAAGAGGTTACTGGTGTTTTAAAAATAACACTGTATAGCCGCATTTTTTTATTGCGTTGACTTAGAAGCTTGATTTTTTTAGAGGTCCAAGGGATCATAGACTTACGTATTTGATGTTAATTTCAACTTGATACCTCCACGCGTTCCTGAGTAAAAGGGTCTAGAAAACAGGCGGACTAAGGGGATAGACAGACAGACGGACAACGAAGTGATCTTATAAGGGTTTATTTTTCCTTTTGAGGTACGGAACCCTACAAATAATATAAAGAATGACTAAACACATGTGTAATAGTTATTTATTTGTCATCACAATGAAAAGCTTATTTTTTTTTTTTTTTGACATTTCACGCAACGCCATCTAGTCCCAAGCTAAGCAACCTAATGCTTGTGTTATGGTAACGAGATGGCTGATAAACTACTTATATACATTTTTTTTTTTGTAAATACATACATATTATATATAGAAAAACACCCAGACTCAGAACAAATACTTGTAGGTCGTAAAAATATTTGTTCCGTGCGGGAATCGAACCCGCAACATGCTGCGCAGCAGTCAATCGCTCAACCACTGCGCCAACCGTGTCGTCAGGTTTCACATATTATTTGTTTTTTTTTTTTTGTTATTAGCAATGTGAGGAGCGGTGGTGTCTGAGTTAGGCGTAAAAAGACTGTATTAAAAATCACCCGTTTTACTAAAATCGATTAAATAATCTATTCTGAGCAAACTACATTCAGGAAATTATGCTTTTAAAACGAAATAAAACTTTTGTCAACATTTAACACAGCAGCAACATTTCCTCTCTCCATTTATTACCGAAGCAACTGTTATGGAACAGAAACAAATTACACTCCCGTGTGATAAACTACTTTCCACCTCAAACCATAGACAAACGTAAACTCCATATTTTTCTTTGACTAACCAAAAACAAACGAATAACGGAGCACTATGAACGAACAGATTTTAATTGAAAATGTTCAACAGCAAAACTTCTGCACGTGTTATACAGGCTGAAATTTTAATCGTTTTAATCCTCTTAAGGGGTCATTGTACTCATCATTATGAACAACTTTTACTATGGGACCAAACCTGAAATCGCGAAAAAAAAATCAGCTGTTCAGTACATTTATCTACATCAAACTCGTCAAAATGTAGGGAGCATCTAATTTTTTTTCGCGATTTCAGGTTTGGTCCCATAGTAAAAGTTGTTCATAATGATGAGAACAATGACCCCTTAAGAGGATTAAAACTATTAAAATTTCACCCTGTATAAACGAAATTCTAATTTAACAGATTGAATGAACGGACATACGGGTACAATCCATACTATTTATGTCCGAACGAATAGGTACTTATACACTATACATCTATGAGTATATATTCTACATAATCAATATACTATGGTATAGAGAAAAGAAAAGTCCTGACTGACTGAAATGAAATGAAATTGTTTATTCTGCAAATAGGATATCGGAATCACTTTTACACGTCATAAAAAACCGGTCAAGAGCGAGTCGGTCTCACGCGCCGAGGGTTCCGTACTTACCATCATTTATATCTAATTTTTGTTGATTTCTGAAAAACTGTGCTACAGCTATTTAGAGACATCGTTTTATTTTTCCTCTAATCTATACCGTAACCCGGGGTTACTTTGATACTACGGGTTTACTTTGATAACAGCTTTCGCCTTATGAAAAAATCTCTAGGTAGGTATAGATTTTTGTAGGCATCAAAAGTTTTTCTTACCTTAGAAATGCCCAGTAACCGGTACACCAACAAAACCATAGTCACCGAATAAAATTAGTTTTTCTAAGTCAAAAGTTGTTATCAAAGTAACCCCGTAATGTCAAAGTAACCCCGGTTTACCGTACATAAACTTCGGAGATAAGGGGGGGGGGGAACACCCCCACACCATAAGGGTTCCTTTTTTACCATTTTGGTACGGAACCCTAAAAATATTAAAAACTAAGCTAGATGAAGTCGACATTTCCTATCTGACTACCTGTCTGACTGACTCATCAACGCCCAGCCCAAACCCTTGAACCTAGAAAGCTGAAATGTTGCACATAAATTCATGTTCCGTATAAAATGTAGACAAGGAATAAGGATGAATTTCCCGGTAGTTCTTGTGGGACATTTCTCGACATGGATGTCGCGGGCGAATCCGCGGGCAAAAGCTAGTAAAAAATAAAATACTGTTCGTTGGTAAGTGCATCACTTCATGAGAACGGCTGCACCGATTTAGCATTTTTTAACCGACTTCAAAACTTCTTTCTTTTTTAGAGTTCCGTACCAAAATGGTAAAAAAGGAACCCTTATGGTGTCACTCAGTCTGTCTGTCTGTCTGTCTGTCTGTCTGTCACAGCTGGATATCTCAAGAACTACTAATGCTATCAACTTGAAATTTAGAATAGTTTTAGATGACGTTTACCCAACTATTTTGCAAATAAGAAAGATATTAAAATATTTATGTTTTTTTTTGCAACAGGGACTGAAAGGGTGTCTTAAAAAATCAAAGTGGGGCTACTAGGGCATGTGTGGTATTATATGAAAGAGCGCTGTTTGCGCATTCTCAAACATTTTTTTTCTTTTTTTTAGGCCGCATAGTTTTCGACTTCTGATGAAAAATGTAAAAAAGAATACCGTTCCCCCACCTTTTCTCCGAAGTTTGCAAAGACGAAAATCTGAAATTATAATAAATTATATTCTATGTGATAGAAGTTTATGTAAAGATTACAGGAAAAATAAAACGATGTCTCTAAATAGCACACCTTTTCAGAAATCGGAACGGAACCCTCGGTGCGCGAGTCCGACTCGCTCTTGACCGGTTTTTTTATGTTTGTTACCTCAGTACTCCGTCATTTATAAACCGATGTGGAAAATTCTTTTTTGTTTTAAAATGTTCGTAATAGTCCGAATTAAGTTTTTATGAAAAAAAAAATGTAATTCGGGAAAAACTGAAAATGGTTTTTTTCTATAGGATTTTTGTATGAACAGGACAACGTCTGTCGGTTCAGCTAGAAAAAAAAACATGCTATTTATAAATACGAAAGTAACTCTGTCTGTCACCTTTTAACGCCGGGGTTAGGACACAGGATACTTTTTATCCCGTTAGTACGTTCCCGTGGGACAATTTCCGACCTCTATGTGGGAGAAAACGCGGGCAAAAGCTACTCCGCTATAATTTGTCGAAGTGTCGAAATTTCGCTGATCAGAAAGATTCTCGAAAATTCGAGTATCGAAGCAATGTGGTAGGTAGGTACTGTAGATACTGCAATCGGGTATATGGAACCAGTTACTGTCTATAATAACAATCCTTTTTCAATTCGACTTGGTTTTGCAGCACACGAGCGAGCGTGTACCCTCCTAATCGAGATTTTACGGCACCAAGGCTTGCTTTGTTTTGCTGTAGTTCCTTATTTGTTTGTTTTTAGAAGTTACGTGAAGTGCGGTCATATTTTACCATTTATCGCGACGTTTCTGTATTTGAGTTATTGTAGCAAAGATATTATGGTCTAGATATATTTGGAAATGCTTGTTTTCTGACTTCACTTTAGTATCAATTGAAAGTTACAGAATTGATTATATTATTTAATGTAATTAACAGGTTTTCACGTTACCGCTATCGCCTGGATACATTAAATAAATTGGGGGCTTTTTCGTAACCCTTTATTTCACTATTACATGTATGTATGTATTGGTTTAGTTTTTGTATATATTATGTTTAATTATTTATCGATTATTTGATTACTTAATAGTCTGACTGAAGGAAGACGCAATTGGGTTAAATTTTCTCTATAGAATTTAATTCCGAAAAGACCTCTACTTTTATATTTTTTTTGTCATTCTATAATCATAAGTAATTTCATTGCAAAATTGCATTAAAAAATGTGCGTATTATGTAATTGAAAACTCTGGCTGAAAATATTGTTGTTAGATAGCTTAATTTATTTTTAAACAATTTTTATTTTGGTTCCAGCGCATTGTTGCGCTCTCTTTTATTCGCATGTGGAAGTAATTGACTCTGTCACTTTCTTATTTCCGCCCAATTTGCGTTTTACATCGCCTTTTACCGTAGACAGAGAATTCCTGTCTACGCCTTTTACGCAGGGACCACTTTAGTTTCCAATTGAATATATCGCTAGAGTTTTTCTATGCAGTTAATCAAAAACACATACGATGTGGGTAACCCTTTTGAACCGCTTAAACTAAGCCGTTCAAAAGTGTTAAGCTTCCAACTCTCTGTAAAACGATAACAGCGTAAAATTCCGATTCTGTGCAATGTAATATGATCTCTCGATGATGGACATACGTTGCAAATTGCTAATATGGTTACTCGTACAGAACCTTTATATGATATATATTACTGGGTTTCAAGTATAGAACCTATTCAATCGGCCATATTGAAGGGATTACCCTTTTACTGGGTTCCAAGGCTAAAACTCATTCAAGCAGTTACACATGATAAAGGTAACCTCTTAAACGGCTTACCCCTTCGAAAGACTTAACTCAACCGGGGGTTTTAAGATCCCTGGTTTTTTCCCTGGTTCTACATAACTCTATGGATGGAGGCATGACACATATTTGTGAGGAAACATAAAACGTTTTTCACATTCATCTTCTATTTCATTTAGATTCACAACTGAACAAGTTACTCATTCATTTCAAAAGCAGACTCCTAAAACACACAGGTAATTTGGAATACGTAGGTCTGCTAAAATTACGGCTCTCACGTACTCCTACATTATCTAAATGCACATAATTTAGGAACACTACGAAAGTTTGCATTCGCATAGTAATCTTGGCATACTTTCAGTCTCAAAGGAAACATTTATTTTTAGCTAAAAGGTAAAAAGCCCACCTGACGATAAGTGGTCATTGTAAAGGGTGCTCCCTTACCGAAAGATGAGCGAGAAATGAGCTGTGCTGGGCTATGCTGGGTAGCGAGTGAACGATACAGTAGACGCTTTTAAATCCGGTTCTGTTTTGCATTTATAATGTAACAGAGTGAGATTTTCAAGCTTTTTCCCACCGGAGTACAACCTGGAATTTTGCTGAGTAATGACTGTGTCTGTTGGGGAGCAATATCAGTAAAACTGAAGCTGAAAATTTGATGGAACTAGTACCGGACAAGAATGCTTGGCGCATACGAAAACAGGAGGTAAAAAACCGGACAACTGCGTGTCGGGCCACGCGCAGTAATAAGGTTCCGTAGTGCACGCCGCCCGCCCGTCGTTATTCGAGCGTAAATATTATCAATTTAGAAATCATTATTAATAAGAATGTTATGATTTTATTTTTGTATGTTTTTACATGGTTCATAAACTTATATTTACTACCTATTTTACACAGTGCACAGCTAATAACGTTAAATAAGTAATTTTTAATGGAATTTGTACGAAATTTTTACTGTTCCAAAGTACCTACAGTTTACAAGTTGGTTGACTATTACTCGTAAACTTAAAAACCCTACTTAGCTATGATAGTTTTTCTTTTAACTTCGTTATATATACTTTAAAGCTTAATATTTCAGAAATGGATCCCTAAATCGAGAAACTGTTTTCACAAACCCGCAATATTTTTGAAAGACCTATCCAACAACATCCCACACCATGGGGTAGACGAGAAAAAAAAAACATCCCCACTTTACGTGTACAGAAGGTACCCTAAAAATTTTTTTTAATGAATATAAAGATCCATGCTAAATTATAGCTTTCTAGTACTAAGTCTCTGAGCTAAGGAGCGAGGATACTTTTTTATCCCGGTGGCCAGTACGTTTTCCTGGATTGATTTTAGCTCCACTTTTACTTCCACACGCTGGAAAAGCTATAAAAGTTCTAACAAGCTTCTAGTTCCAGTACCTATTCCTCTACACTTATTAAATAGGACAGGTAATGACCGACATAAGATGACTGGGAGCCAGACCAGTATATACCGCTATCACGTTGTGGCTGGCTAAGATATTTAACACTGCTGATTATCAACCAATCAAAATTTCTTTGGACAACAAAGATCCATAATACCTTACCTTACCTTAGTAATATCTTATAGATAGTGTTAGTAAGTAATATAATTTCCATTATTTAATTTTCTATAGATTGTATTTTAAATATTAGAATATAAAAATAGTACCTAGCCCACCGGTATCGGGAACAGGATCCAAGCTACCCGGGTCAGGGCTCTAGAGAGAGGAACCTCCTAACAATGCGCGCCGTGTCCAGAAGTACCGCTTTCTGCCCAACGAGAGCATCTTTTATATATTTTATAAGTATCATTTTTTTATTAATAAGGGTAGGTATAATTATTTTTTTTTCGTCTTTGACATTTCTCGGGACCGGCACCCTAATTGCGTAACACATTATCAATCGGAATTGGTTTCATTTTGACATTTCAACAACATTCATTGCGTTATTTACGTTGTCGAGCTGACAAATTTTTCGAATATATGAAGCAATAGATTAGCAATTTGTTTTAAAATGATTCAAACTCAGATTGATAATGTGTTACGCAATTAGGGTGCCGGTGTCCCGGACCTTTGGAAGGCGTACGAGGGGCCGAACCCAACTCGCAAAGGCCCATTAGACATTTTTAATGATAAAAGGCATCCACCGACGATTATCTCTTATGCACTACGCACGTGCACCCAAGGACAACCCCCGGTTGATTATTTGAGTTTGAAGCATTTTGCACATTAGATGACCAAGTAAGGTACAATTTTCTCCCTTGGTCATACTCTCTACAAAATGCCTCAAAATAGGAGGATAGAAACTCTCTGTCACAGTCTTCAGAATCTTGATGCTATTGCTTTTGGCCCGTGTTATACGGACAGTTTATAAACTGTTTCGAAACTTTTGAAAGAGATGATGAAACACTGTTTATCAACAGTGTTTATTAACATGATTATGTTTCCTAATTAATATCCGGCTTAATTGCGTTACAATGTCTTTAAATTTTGACAGTTCATCAACATACACTATTTTTTCAAACATTGGATTAGTAATTTACTTCAAAATCTTTAGTATTGTGATTGGGGGTCTTACGCAATTGGGGACCGATCCCCAGATAGCTCATCTTACAGTGTGACCTTGGCTTATGCAAAGACTAGCCGAGTTTCTCACCATGTTACCTTTAGCAGAGTACTTGCTTAAAAGGCTCTTTTACTTAGCAACGATTTCGTTACTGACTTTGTCCAAGATAGATGCATACATTTTCTTGTGAGTTCCAGTTTAGGGTTCTCCGTTGATGTAAATTGATGGAGGTGATCAATTGAGCTAAGTTTGTGCCCTGTATTTTTGAGTTAAAACATTGTTTATTTCTTTAGCGTAATATTTTTTTTTACTATTTTTTTATTAGCCTAAATTGTGTCCCACTGCTGAGCACAGACCTGTCATTTTTCCTTCCAAACTTCCCTGTCTTGTGCGATCTCCGGCCATGTTGGCCCTGCAAACCTTACTTTCTGCCGCCGGTGTCGCGGGTTGTTCGAAAGAGATACCGTGGCCGTGGCATAGGTAACTGAAGGAACACGAGTGGGTTTTAGTCAGTAAAAGTCTGACACGCCCAAGTCATTTGATGATTTCCCATCCACAAAAAAAAGGGGGTTAAAGTCTCTTTCTAAAGTCCAGATGTAATATCGGTCAGTTCATGTGAGGACCATGTAGATCAATGTCTGAAATGGTCTTTTGAGGAAAGAACCATACAAATTTGAGTGGACCTGTCCAGTCAGTGCAAGCATTTGTCAACAATCGTGTACCTCAACTCAGGATTTAAGGAGCTCAACAACTCGACGATTAATATCAAAGAAAGGGCACTTGGATAGATCGCATAAAGTACTCAAAATGCCAGACCATCAAATCAATCTGCCTAGCCTTTTCCCAACTATGTTGGGGTCGGCTTCCAGTCTAACCAGCAGCTGAATACCAGTAGACTTTCAAAGATCCACGAATGACAGCCGGGACCAACGGCTTAACGTGCTTTCCGAGGCATGGAGGAGTGTCAGTATGTAAAGATGGTCACCCATCCACTGACAAACGCCGGAAAACGTAGCTTAACCTGATGGATCGACCCAGTGCCAGACCATCAATAGAACTAAAAAAAAAAAGCAAGTAGGTAATCGTGAGACTCTAAGTCGAAGCCAAGAAATGATGTCTCCAACACACTGGTTACTAGTGGATTACTTCAAAAATAAACATTCAAATTCTCCGCAAACTCGAAATATTTCTCTATTTAAAATTCTTAACTTGGTGTTTACTCTACTTTCTTTTTAGAGCTTATGGTTTACAGCTAACATAAAACGGACTTATGAAAGTCACAAAATGTGGAAATATGCGTGGACCGAGACTTTCCTCCGACTATTTCGTGAAACTACACTCTTAGAGACAAAGTGGTTTTATGGACTTTTTCAGTTAGTGGCATTATTTTGGAAAATAGGTTTTTGTGCATAATTTTCAAACAAAATGCATGCTGTTTTTTCGGGGACAAAATGTATGCTGATTTTTCGGGGACAAAATGTATGCTGATTTTTCTGGGACAAAATGTATGCTGATTTTTCGGGGACAAAATGTATGCTGATTTTTCTGGGACAAAATGTATGCTGATTTTTCGGGGACAAAATGTATGCTGATTTTTCGGGGACAAAATGTATGCTGATTTTTCGGGGACAAAATGTATGCTGATTTTTCTGGGACAAAATGTATGCTGATTTTTCTGGGACAAAATGTATGCTGATTTTTTGTATTATTTTCTATATTTTTTTTATCAAAGCAACTACCCGTCGGTAATCTTTCAGCATCTGTAGGACTTTAAAAAGTTATTGTTTACCTGTTGTCCGTATGCCTCCAGTTTTGCATATACAGCATCAAACTGAACAACTTTCTCCATGGGACCAACATTTTAATCGCGAAAAAACAATCAACCGTCCCATTTTGAGACTTTGAGTCGAGTAGATAGGTATTTAAGTTTTCCATGGCACAGTTGATAATTTTTTCGCGATTACGATGTTGGTCCCATGGAGAAAGTTGTTCGGTATGATGGTTTGTATCACACCTTTCTGGTACACCTTGTATGTATTATTTAAGTTACATCCAAGTATTTTCACCATGTCATTTGATGACTTCACCCATCTTGCAGTAAGATGTCTCAAATTACTTCTCTTTTATCTCAACCACGTTAAATTCTGTTGTACGAGTATTTACCGTAATTTCTTCAACTATTTGCATTTCCTCCGATGTAAATACAACTCCGATAGTAGAATTATATCACTTTAAGCGCTACGGAATACTGCGCTCTTAAAACGAGTTGAGGCTCATTAAAATTTCACCCACTACCCATTTCACAGCGGCACTGAGCAGACGAATTATTAATTAATTGGAACACTGAAAACCTATTTTTCTTACCTTCCATCTCAGGTTCGGAAGGAAGTTTTGTATTTTAAAATAGTTTTTCGTAATTGAAGACTAATTAAGGGAAATGTTTTATTTTTCCTTTCTCGTAACATATAGAAAGGAATAAAATCCTAACTTTTTGTATCGCATGAGTTGACCATTGCAGTACCCACTCATTGGGTCGCTATTGATTTCTGCACAAACAGAGCCATTTGAATGAATTTCGAAAAGTTTTGCCTACCATTTTCATATAAAACAACATATGTTTGATAATATGTTGTAATTTGATTTATTTTTCTTGCTTGTGCTACGAATAGTTTTTTTTTTAAGTATAGTTAAGTATTATCCAAGTATTATTCGGGAAGCACAGAATAGGTCGAAGTTGGGGTGCTTGGGGAGGCCTCATGTCCAGCAGTGAACATCTTTCGGCTGAAATGAAATGATGATGATTATCCAAGTATGGTTTTTCTTTAAAAAATATGTCAGAGTTTTATAAAGAACTGGAGAAAAATGTGTATATTTTTTTATCTCGTTTGAAGTTAGAAAAAAATCTCGGTAAAGATACAAAGGAAATAACCAGGACACAGCCTTGGAAATGTCGTGGAAAAATATGAATTTGTATTTTTAGTTTCGAAAATTTTCATAGCTAAGGCACTGTTTTTTGTGTATAAGATGTCGTATTATTTTAATATCTTCTGGCTCTTTGTGCCTTTTACGACGAAGGGGTTATAAAAAATAAAATGAAAAACATAATTGTTACGTTAAATTTAGAAAGGTCAGATGAACATGAAAGTTGATAAGAAAATGTTAAATCTCAAACTGCTAGGTTTTTCAACTAATTTTATCATAGATCATCTCTAAAGTAGAAAACAATAAAAAAATTAAGAAGTACCATGCTGGGCGCCAACTCAAAAAAATTCCGAATACCCTCCAGAAGAAAAAACAAATAAACACCAACCACCTCCGAGTAAACACATAGTCTTCCTAAAAAGCGTAGTTGAACCAAAAAAAAAGGAGTTTATCTGGCGAAAATCCCCAAAATCCCGTAGCATTACCAACTACTACACAAGATTACTAAGTCCATCATGAAGATGGCTTGGAGCGTCTCGAAAGAACGCGCGGATATCCCTCAGTGTTTACCCGCAAACAAGTAACAACTGGCGATATTACTTCAATTTCTTCGACGGCTCTTATCTGCGGATACGAAATTGGACTTACGGATGTTTAGGAGAGCTAGCAATTATGGATGACTAAGCCAATTTGTGGAAGAGAAACATGTTAAGTAAGTAAGTAAATGGGTTGGATGTTCTATTGTTCTTGCATGTTACATTGAATAAAGTTTTTCATAAGAAACGTTAGGAAAAAGCGTTTTTTTTACCCTTGACTTTTCTAGAAGGTCTTACTCTAACCTCAGTTTTTTTAGTTTTGATACTTTCTTTACAATCTATTAATAAACGATATATTGCAGTACTTTTAACATTGATTCTGATGCTAAGACTTATTTTAAGGGCATTTCCTATAGCTGTAACGTTTTCATTATTTGGCCGTATATCTTCGTATCCTTTTCTATGAATCTACAGTCTCTCCTTATTAAAAACTTGGTATTTTGGCTGACCATCCTTCCAGACTGTAAGTCCAGGAACTAAGGGCAATCTCAGAGTAGGGATGCGATACGAAATGCCCGCTGTGCCCAAGGGATCTCTGTCTGAAACCTCGCAGAGATATATAGGCCCGCAGGAAAATATTAACATGATTCGTTGTAGCTTCCTCGTTGAGATTCCACCAACGGAATTAGGTCCCAGCTCAAAGATCCCATCTCGAATGTGGGATGTACTCGATTTTTGTTATTTCCTCTTAATAAGATTTTTGGGGCGTGCTTGGTTTTATTGGTAGGCTGATTTGTTGTGTATATGGCGAAGATAGTTACTTTGAATATAGGGTTTGGATTGTAAGGATCTGCGGGGTAATTGTCACTCACTAACAATAGTTGCAATGCCTTTCATTTTCACAGTTCGATAAAATTAATTGCGCATTACCTATTACATTTCATCAACACTGCTCTCAAAACGGTGAAGGAAAACATCGTGAGAAAACCGGCATGTCCTAGAACCAACAATTCGAAGACGTCGTGACTACCAACCCGCACTGGGCTCGCATGGTGGATTTACGGCCCACTCCCTCTCACCAAGAGGAGGCCTGTGGACTCATTATACGCAAAGATCATTCAGCACCCTGCGCGTCCAATTTAACAACGCGTTCAGAGCGTTGTTGAGGAGCTCGTGGCTAAGTAATAACAGCCGCACGGGTCGATCAGTCAGGTTAAGCTACGCTTGCCGGGGTTGGTCCGTGGATAGGTGACCATCTTTACATACCGAGATTCCTCCGTGCCTCGGAAAGCACGTTAAGCCGTTGGTCCCGGCTTTTATTCATGGATCTTTGATAGTCGTTACGGGTCGTCAGAAGCCCGAAAGTCTGACAACCAGTCTTACCAAGGGATATCGTATTACCCAGTAACTGGATTGTGGAGGTCAGATAGGCAGTCGCTCCATGTAAAATACTGGTATTCAGCTGCATCCGGTTAGACTGGAAGCCGACCCCAACATAGTTGGGAAAAGGCTAGGCAGATTGATTGTTCAGAGCGTTGTTGGGGCTGCAACGCTGGTTCTGTGCGTCGTGATCGCGGACGAACACGTTGACGGCTTCCACGTCGTGCTCCGCAAGCGATATGCCGCGGCGTTCCGCAGGTTACGCGCCAGCACCTACAGCATCCTGGCTGTTATTGTGGATAGGGCTGGACACTCGTTATGTCCACTAACTACATAAAACACTAGTTTCATAAGTTTTACTGTACTAACAATCAATCAGCCTAGCCTTTTCCCAACTATGTTGGGGTCGGCTTCCAGTCTGACCGGATGCAGCTGAATACCAGTATTTGTATTTATCTGACCTCCACAACCCAGTAACTGGGTAATACGATACCCCCTTTTACTGTAGGTACTAACATTCTATAGATTTCAGTCTGAATTAAAAAGTTGAATTACTAGCTGCGCCCCGCGGTTTCACCCGCGTAGACCGGGATAATAAGTAGCCTATGTGTTAATCCAAGGTATAAGCTATGAACATACCAAATTTCATCCAAATCGGTCCAGCCGTTTGAGCGTGAGGAAGTAACAAACATACAAACACACTCACAAACTTTCGCCTTTATGATATTAGTGTGGATATTAGTGTGATGTGAAGTGTGAAGTATGATTGCGTTATTTACGTTGTCGTGAATTCGTTTGAATTTTTCAAACACGGAGAAATCTTTGGGATTATGAAAGAAACTGTGTTACGTTGTTGGGGAGCTGGTTGTTTAAAGAGCGCTGGGTATCGGAACTGTTTATGGTAACCTCTGGCTAAAATACCAGCTGCACTGCCATCTAGGACATACATGGAATGCCTAGGATTTAGTTATTCCAAATCAAATCTGCCTAGCCTTTTCCCAACTATCGGTCAGCTTCAGTTCTAACCGGATGCAGCTGAATACCAGTATTTTACATGCAGCGACTGCCTATCTGACCTCCACAACCCAGTAACTGGGTAATACGATACCCTTTGGTGAGACTGGTTGTCAGACTTTCGGGCTTCTGACGACGATCCACGATTGACAGCCGGGATCAACGGCTGAACGTGCTTTCCGAGTCACGGAGGAGTCTCGGTATGTAAATATGGTCACCCATCCACTGACCAAACCAGCAAGTGTAGCTTAACCTGATGGATGGACCCTTGCGGCTGTTATTAGTTAGCCAATCCAAATATAAACATAAAAATGTCACACAATTTCATCTTCACAATGAAAACGTAAAGAATATCTATGTTACCCCCAGTGTTAAAGTTATTAAAGTAACAAAACTTTCAATATGATTCAAACTTCTACTTGGCAGCATTTTTCTTAAATCTTGGCACTTGGCAGTATTTCGCGAAGTTTCCACTAAAGGGATTAAGACTTGTAACGTTTAAAAGTAAATGGCGCGTAAAAATGGTGGTCGCTCTTTAATATTCCTTTCTACTCCATTTAGTCGTGGAATCAAATAGTGGAAAATACTGGAATTTCTATATAGAAGCAGAAGGTTTGGAGTTTAAATACATACAGGGTTACTGGTTATTGACCAATATAATAATAATATATATATATATATACCCACCGAGTCTGGGTGTTTTTCTATCTATAATATGTATGTATTTACAAAAAAAAAAAAAAAATGTATATAAGTAGTTTATCAGCCATCTCGTTACCATAACACAAGCATTAGGTTGCTTAGCTTGGGACTAGATGGCGTTGTGTGAAATGACCAAGGATATTTATATTTATATTTATTTATATAAATTGGTCACTATACTCATCATTATGAACAACTTTTAGTCGTGATCAAATAGTGGAAAATACTAGAATTTCTATATAGAAGCAGAAGGTTTGGAGTTTAAATACATACAGGGTTACTGGTTATTGACCAATATAAAGGGGTCACTATACTCATCATTATGAACAACTTTTAATTGCGATCAAACCTGAAATCGCGAAAACAAAATCAGCTGCTCCCTACATTTTGACGAGTTTGATGTAAGTACTGAACAGCTGATTTTTTTTCGCGATTTCGCGTATTTATATATAAGTAATATGTAAATTGAGTAGGTATTTATTCTTATGTACGAAGTTACATGGATAAATTAACTGCATCTCCGGCATTTCAAAACGGATTTTGACGATTTTTCTTTTTTTCGTATTGGGCTTATGTAATTGTATAGTGAACTAAAAATTAAAAAAAAAATTTTACTCTAAAAAAACCGACTTCAAAAACCTAAAACGAATAAAATAATTTTCATAAAAAAACTTAACAGCTTCGGAAGTCGGTATCTTCAATTCTTCAATGCACCTTAGCTTGGCACCGACTTCAGAAGCTGTTAAGTTTTTTTATGAAAGTTATTTTATTCGTTTTAGGTTTTTGAAGTCGGTTTTTAGGGTTCCGTAACAAAATGGTAAAAAGGAACCCTTATGGTGTGACTCAGTCTGTCTGTTTGTCTGTCTGTCTATCTGTCTGTCTGTCTGTTTGTCTGTCACAGCCGGATCTCAAGAACTACTAATGCTATCAACTTGAAATTTGGAACAGCTTTAGATGACGTTTGCCCAACTATTTTGCAAATAAGAAAGAATTAAAAAAAAAAAAAATTTGCATCAGGGACTGAAAGGGGTCTTAAAAATTCAAAGTGGGGCTACTAGGGCATGTGGGGTATCATATGAAAGAGCGGTTTGCACATTCTCAAACATTTTCTTATTTTTTTAATTTTTTTTTTTGGGTTTTGACTTATGATGAAAAATGTAAAAAAAATACCGTTCCTCCACTTATCTCCGAAGTTTGCAAAGAGAAAAATCTGAAATTGTACTATGTGATAGAAGTTTATGTAAAGATTACAGGAAAAATAAAACGATGTCTTTAAATAGCACACTTTTTCAGAAATCGGAACGGAACCCTCGGTGCGCGAGTCCGACTCGCTCTTGACCGGTTTTTTAAACTAATTTTTAAATTATCTGCCATGCAATGACATAACTAGATAGTTGTTAATATAATTCACATATTTCATATTACAAACGTAAATACTATCTAATAAAAAAAATCAGCTAATATTTCCAGCATATAAAACTAAAAACTATTCCCTCGTCGAGGACCGCGCCACAAAATAAATTATGAAAGTTCTTATGTTAAGGCGCTGGTTCCAAGCTTGGTTTAGCTCGGTGTGTAAGTGAAATGGCGTTATGGCTGTCTAGTTTGACGCACGAGATAGAAGATTCTCACGCGCACCGGAATTATGTCGTAAAAGTGCAATTAAAATCGTATAAAATTAGAAATTAACTATTTAATAAAAAGTAATCCATCACTGGACGCAGTTTGGAATTTGACATTTCATGGTATATTTTTAATTATAATTATAATTGCTAATGAAGGGATAAACAGCTTCTAAAGATTATTAGGAGGTATGTTTAAAGATTTTTTTGGTGCATTAAGGTATGTCTAATTATGTTTTGGCTTCCATCACTGTATGCGAAAAGGACTTGAAAATATCATATTTTTTTTACATGCTAAAATTATTTACGGTTTATGAGATACACAGCTTTAAAAAACCACCACGGAAATATGCGCCTTAAATTATACAGCGGCAATCAATCTAAAACTTAACCGTTAGAGAAATTAAACTACAACAGTTAACTCAAGGCTTAATTGATGGCGTCTCGGTTAAATTTGGACTGTTAAACAATGTTCGCGAATCTAATTTGCGTTTGGTATAATTTATCAAAATTAACTGTATTATTTTAGTTGGTTCAAGTATGTTAAGTTGTGCAGTTGTGGTTAATAATGTGAGCTTTAGGTTTATTTTAGAAGAGTAAACTATGGTTTAGAACCGACTTCTCATTCTATAATTATAGTAGTTTATAATACTGTTGCATAATTTATCGGCGAGGTTTTTAATAATTTATCACACTAGTGTTTTAATACCTAGTTATGTGCAGTTTCATGCACTAATTTATCTACACTCATGCAATAGGTATATTTTATTATATATGTAGGTATTATTTATAAATAAAAAAAACAAAGTTAGCAAAAAGTATACAAAATATTGCGGGTTTGTGAAAAAACTATTTTCACAAACCCGCAATATTTTTAAAATACCTATCCAACAACACCCACACCACGGGGTAGACGAGAAAAAAAAAAAACATCCCCACTTTACATATACCCTAAAAAAATTTTTTTTTCATGATTTTATTTTACCACTTTGTCGGGCGTGATGAATATGTATATCCATATCAAATAAGAGTCTCTGTGCTAAGCTGCGGACGGACAGACAGACAGACGGACGGGCGTAGCGAAACTATAAGGGTTCCTAGTTGACTATGGAACAGCAATATCTTGTGAAGAAATCTGTATTAAAGAAAAAAAAAAAAATGTCAATAAAATATAAATAAAAAGTCGGTTCCAAATCATAAAACTTTTTAATTTTATTTCAGTTGTACATGCATAAAACCTGTCATTAGGGTACTATTTTTAACCGACTTCCAAAAGGAGGAGGTTCTCAATTCGTCGGAACCTTTTTTTTTTTTTATTTTTTTTTATGTATGTTCCCCGATTACTCGAAAATGGCTGGACCGATTTGGATTTTTCTTTTTTTGTTCGAAAGGGTATACTTCCCAAGTGGTCCCATGATCATCAAGTCAGGATCTGATGATGGGATCCCATGGAAATCGAGGGAAACCCTTAAATTTTATGGGCACACCTATATCGATTTCGGTATTTTTTATAGTAACTCGTGCATTTGCTCTCGGAAAGTACCATTCGGTGAACTGGAACTGATGATGAAGACCACAGAAGGCCATTGGAAATACTCAATTATATCTAAGTATATCACAGGTTGCGATTCGATTACTTTAATATGGTTTATGCTCGTCAAAATGCATAATGGTAATGGTGACTTCACCATGAGCTCCAGTTCTCCTGGTTCTTACTAGGAGAACTCCTCAACAATTAACGTCCCTGCATCGGGAAAAGGAATATTTTGTAAAACTTGATGAGCAGTTGACATTGGGTTATTGTAACTTAGATAAATTACAAACTGAACCACTAAAAAGTGAAAAATAAAAACTTTTTTACAAAAAAAAAACCGACTTCCAAAAAAAACACTACAAAGTGAAAAATAACTTTAATTTCGGAAGTCGGTGGCAAAAAACTAAAATACAGATCCAAAGACACCGACTTCCGAAATTAAAGTTATTTTTCACTTTGTAGTGTTTTTTTTGGAAGTCGGTTTTTTTTTGTAAAAAAGTTTTTTGAATTAATAATCGGAACTTTACGATATGAGTGTAGATAAAGTTGATTTGGAACCTTACTCAAAAATGATCGCATATAATTTTCGAATACATTTGTTTTACGTATTAAAATCAAGACGGATACACACCTCGGAAATATTCGAATTTTGAATAAAATTGATGTTTAGAAAATATGACAGTAAATACCTAGTAGGTACTAGACATATTATAAAACACTATCGAAACGGGTCTTATCGCGATATTCTTTTTAACGAGGTAAACAGGTACCTACTTGTTTCCCGACGTTTCGACCGCCTTGCAGCGATCGTGGTCACGGGAGGACTGATGACAGCTCAGCGACGTCTTCGTAAAGTGCGGGTATGTGCATCTACCCTCACTTGGTCTTCACAATTTTTATAAATGTCACTGTCGGTACTTCTACACACAACACTAAGGACGTCTACACACTGGCGGACCTCGTCGGACGACCGGCGTTACCCCCCCCCCCCTGTTTACCTCGTTAAAAAGAATATCGCGATAAGACCTGTTTCGATAGTGTTTTATAATGGGTACTAGACATAGCTTCCCGCATTTAAAAAAAACCGGCCAAGTGCGTGTTGGACCACGCAAAATGAAGGGTTTCGTATAGTTGAAAAGATTTATCTCAAAAACAAACATTTATCTGGACCAGAGGCTATAAGCATTGAAATACAACGTGGCAATGCCACCAATCTCTGGGGTACATTACCAGTCGACAGCGATGCGGAGGAATTTTTCGACGTCATATTTTAGTTTGTGAATAGTTTAATTAAGTTAGTTATCATTTCAATGCGGACTTTTTCTTGGTCTACGGATAGGTATAAAAAAAAATACAAGTACAACTGCGAAATTCAGAATCGATTTCGTACAAATCAGCCGACGAAAGCGTCGATTAAAAATAGGTTCGACTTTTAAGCTGAAAAGTTAGTCTTTTGATGTGCCATAGATGCATGAATGTTGAATAATGCCGCTAGAATTAAATAAGTTGCGGGCTAGCTAGTAGCCCTGTATACTTAAGGCCCTGGTTCTAAGCGTGGTTTAGCTCGGTGTGTAAGTGAAATGACTTTATGGCTGTCTAGTTTGACGCGCGAGATAGAATATTCTCACGCGCACCGGAATTGTGTCGTAAA